>OZ012739.1:36041245-37390288 GCA_963859935.3 Lathyrus sativus | reverse complement strand
CACAATAAGTTCAAAGCTTTCTTCCCTTATGGCATCATTCTCATATGATTGTAGCGAATAGGTGAGATATCTCCCTTAAAGATGACAATTTGTCAAATCTTTCCAACAGTATTTTTAGCTTCATCATCTTGGGCTTTAAACAAGATACACAACAAACTTTTTCCTCTCATAGATTAGGAGGAACTACGAATGCTCTGATTTCTCAATTTCCTTTTTGAGAATATGTAGGCATAAGATTGCGAGATCTTAGCGAGCACACTAATAAAAAACCCTTAGGTTCCGATACCTTCAAAAAACAATAGAAAACCATAGAAGCACCAAACAAAAGTATTCCCTCAGTTTTCACAAAGGAGAAACCTTCCCAATTAAACAACAGACAAACCTAAGCAAGCAAGTAATTCAACAGTAAAAATATACAATCAAGGTTCCTGTAGATTACTATAGATACTCAAGGTGTTAATAACTTCCCTTAGTATAGCCAACCTCCGATTTCAGATCTCTTTTCATTTGTAAGGAAAACATTTGCATGCAGGGTTAGTTTACGACATCTTCCCCTTCCTTTTAAGCTTCATATTATAAATATTAGAAATCAAAAAGTAGCACAAAATACGGTAGTGGCCGCGTCACAAAAATTGAAGCTACAGAAAAATGGCGACTTCATTGGGAATATATTTCCCGTCCCCTAAGAGGGTTAAGCCTTGTATATATTTTACTGCTTCATTTGCTTATTTGATATCATTTGCTGTTCTCCATCATACTATCTGCTTATTTTCCATACTTGTTTAAATTGCTTTTATCTGGGAATGGGATTAATACGCATGTGGTGAGTCAAAAAGTCCTTAGTGGGCTTAAGAGCATATTTTAAGATAGGAGGTGGCAAAATCAAGAAAGCTTATAGGGAGTGAGTCCCGACCAAGCCTACTTGAAAGCCCACCAAATCAGTAGAGGTACCCTTTTGGAATTACTGATGTTGAGCGAGCAAGTTGTGAATGCATTACTTTTTCCATTGGGAACCCGTGAAACTGAGGATTAATAAACATCTAACCATTTAGCCACTTTAGAACGTAGTGCAGTAACTATCGGGAATAGTTGATACGCGATGCTACACTTGAATGAGATTCATATGGGGGATATAAAAACTCTCATGAGTTAATCGGTTTACTGGTAATATCCTAAAGAGGGGTTAATGATTTTGGGAACCTTTGTTAGAACCTGTTCTACAGGTACAAAAATTGAACCCTAGTACATACCTTGGCGATGGGTAGATATCCATGGCTCCATGCTCGTGACGATGAACCCTTGAACCCATGTTTCTATATACTTGTGTTTGATGCATTCATGCATTCATAAAAAAATTTAAAATCTCTCAAAGTTTTTCAAAAGAACTAAAACAAAAGGGTTGTTGCAAATATCAGAAATTGTGCTATGGATTTTGGTAGAAGAAAAAACTCAGAAGTACACCTTCAAAAGTCCAAAACTATTATTCCTAAGAAGACTAGGAAGGTTTATTACTAATCCTAAAGCTTTCAGAGCAAAATAGTGAGGACTTTTATCTCTTTTAAAAGTCAACATGATGGAAGGAGTCTTATCTATGTTTGTTCAATTCTATGATCCGGTATACCACTTCTTCACGTTTCCAGATTATCAGCTCAAACCAACATTGGAAGAATACTCTCAGCTGATTGATTTACCTATCACTGATTAAGATCCTTTCTCTGGCTTGGAAGAAATTCCCAAAGATCAAACCATTAAAAGGGCTACCACTTTGGAAATGTCAGATATCAAAGCTCACATGACCACCAAGGGAGGAATTCAAGATCTACCAGCTAAATTCTTGATGGAGAAAGCTCTATGCTTTGCTAGTATAGGAAACATGTTTGCTTTCGAGGATATCTTTGTTCTACTCTGTCGCTACTGCGAAAATCGACGCCGGCTGAACAGAAGAGTCGCCACCGTGCGTTATTTATCCCAACGGAGGGAAAGGAAACGCTCGAAGTAAACCTACCGCAAAGACGGGAAAGGAATGGTCATCGCAACCAAATCCTGGATTCGGGAGTCGGTTACGCAAGGGGAAGGTATTAGCACCCATCACGTCCGTCGTACTCGACGGGATCCACACTTGTTTTCTAGTACGGATTGTTATTCTATCTACTCTACAGGTCAGGGGTTAAAAGAAAAGAAAATGACTCGGCAAAGTATAGCACTTTATGCCTACGTATTCCCGTCTGAAACGAGAAATCAGAGTCAACGTAGTTCGCCTACCTACGGGAAAGGAGGGGAAGGTTGCTCGCTAGGATGTCGCATCCTATGCCTACGTACTTTCATACAACATGAAAGATCAGAGCAAACGTAGTTCGGGCCACGCATGACACAAGTCTGTTTTGATTGCTTTTATCTCCTTCTGAAAAAGGGTTTTTCTGATTACTGGTCCAGGCGGACAAAAATGACGTTTTGATGAGTTCACATTCTTTTACGGAAGAAGTGTCTTTTATTGGACTTGAAATTTTTATTGTGTTTTTCTGTTTGTTTTGAGAAAGAAGAGACAGAACTCTAACCTATGGTTGAAAAGGGAATCAAACTAACCTAATGTTATCATGCATGGGTTAAGACCTAATGTCTATCATGTTCCTCTCTTGCACAGAGAGAAACAGAGATCCTAAGGGAATAGACGGAAACAGAAACAATAGCATATATACAATAAAGCAGTAAAATATGCATGGATGCAGCAATACAAGCGAGGCAAGGGAGTCCCACTCAACCTCGAACCTAGAAAACAATAGGCAAAAGTGAACAAAATTCACTTTCAACCTAACAAGTTAAATGGCAAACAATACAGTCAGGGAAATTCAAACAATACATCAAAAATTATAAATAGCAAAAGCAATCTTCATCAACATCTGTCTTCAAGTCATCTTCAACTATCTACAGGCTTCAAGCAAGCATCAATCTTCATCTTCACAGCCTTCAAGCAAGGTCTCTATCTTCAATCTCTCAGGGCTTTTCTTCAAGTCTCATTCACCAAGATGAACAGCAATCAACAAGATGCATTGGATGTTAAGCAGTCAATTGCCTACCAAGGGTGGCCCACTGGCTGTTAACATGATACAGACAATTTTCTCTCAAAAGTTCTATCTTTTAAATACATTCACTAATCCTTCCAAAGGAAGGAGGTGGATATTTAAAAGAGACTTTGAATTATAGAGAAAGAATGGAGGCAAACAAGGCCTTCCATGTTTGTGAATCAAGTTCCTATTCTAGAGCTCTACCTAACTCCTAGACCCTATAACCCTCAACAGCTGCCAGCAAGAGATACTCTTCATCAACTCTGGAAATTGGTCTTCATTCTTTTAGTCTTCAATGGGCTTCATCAGCAAAGTCTTCAGCTCAAACCCAAACCCCAAGCAGGCCCAATACCCCACACAGTCAAACAAATAACCCTAGAGAGGGCACACCACACAATCAATCAATTACAGAAAATATACTAGTAGTAATAATAGAATAGGGGAAGTCTAGTATTTCCTAAGGGATCTATTACTTACCCTCAATACCCCTATAGTCCCATCATTTAATTTGTCCTAAAGAAAATTGCTTTGTTAGACCTATATTATATTCACAACCCTAAATGATTAGCCTAATGTTTTCTAACCAAACTACCTAAAATAAATCCTAAAAAATTGGTATAAAAATCAAGGGGGCACCTAATATATGTATCTAGTTATACTAAAAAAAAAAGCCTAAAAAGATCATGAGAACCACCTAAAAGAAATTCTACAAAAACTATATACAAACTAAAAGTATTAAAAAGGCATTAAAAGAAAAAATATGCAAAAAAAATTAAAAGAAAATAAAATGGAAATTTTATTACATGATATTTTTCTACACAGAAATATGAAAATGGTAAAAAAACAACCAATCAAAAATATGGAATTTCCAATTTATTATGAATTTTCAAACAATTAAAAAAAAAAAAGGAAATCAAAATGAAGTAAAATGAGCTAGGGGTGCAGTAAGTAAGAAAATGCATTGGAAAATGGATGATGGGCCCAGACTGGGGGTGCGCGTAGCAAGGCGCGCCTGGGCCCAGTTTAATCAGAAAACTCATAAACAAAAAAAAAACAGTCATGCGGTGCAAAAAGCAACAAAACGCAGTTCATTTGGGAATGGGCCTGGAAATGGTGGTGCGAATATGAATGATCATTAAGCCCATAGCTGAGAACTTAAGTGAAACGGTGCGTTTCACGTTTCTGAGTTCCCTCCTATTTCTCAATTAAATGTGAGCCGTCAGATGTGAGTCTTGGTCAATAGTCTATGAATGATCCAACGCATGCCAAGTCGTCTTCTCCAATGGACCTAGGGTTTCTACCATGAACACCATGCACGAAGCTTTCATGAACCAGACTTCCCTCACCTCTTTCTCCCTCGTCTCTCCACCATTTGGCACGATCCAAGAACCAAAGTTGGCCTATTTCTTGCGTAGAACACAGCTATGGTAGTGGTTTGCCTCAAAACCCTCTCCATCGTCCAAACCGAAAGATGCAATATCAAGACCTCAATATTTACTCAGATTTCAAGCATCCTCAACCTTATCAATCTTTGCACAAAAACAATCCTCACACTACACTGAGCAATTCTATCCAATTATCAAAGATTATAACCTCCTAATTACTATGTTCTAGATCCAAACAGTTGGTGTGCTCAAATGTCAACCTCCATGAAAACTCGCCTAAAGCTCTATAATCAATCATCTAACTACCCTAACCATCATTAACCTAACAATTCTCTATCATACTACTTAATTCAAGCCAATTCGAAGAAGATACTAACCTGGTGCAAAATGGAAAACAGATGATGAAGTTCTTGGACTCACAGCTAGCAATGCTCTAGGATTGATTAATGGAGGTGGATCTTGACACCGTATGCAGCAACTCTTGCTCAAATGCTTTGGATTCTTGTAACCAACTCTTTTTGCAATTTGAATGATGAACTTGCAGCACACGATTATGACTTCAATACACTCAGATCTTGCTTGGGATGTGATCAATGATGATCATGGAGCATGGTAGGATCAAGAACTTTGAAGAATGATGAAGAATTGAGAGAATTTGGATGAATTTGCAAAAAGGCAAGAAAGAATGAAACTATGTGTTTTGGATCAAAATGAAGTGCAACCCTGCATTGAATGAGCTCTAGGGCTTATATATATACCCATGGAATCATCTAGAAATTGCTGGAAGTTCCTTGTACACAAATCCCTTGTGATTTGGCATATGTTACTTTAATCATAAGCAAGCCATGATAACTCTCTAATTTTGAACTAAACTCAAAAATCCACTATTGCCAATGGTTTCAAAACATTATTTCCAATCAAAATGACCTATAATTTCATCCCATTTGGACATGTTATGAAAAATTCCCAAAAAATGGCTATTTAATGACTTAAATCATGCCTTAATTAGGTCATTTTTGCAAATATGAGCTACACCCATTTTCAAACCTCCATGACCACTTTTCTAGACTCAAAACATCATTTGGAACAACTTTTATGTTGTGAAGTTTTTCATTTGAAGCTTCCTTGTATGAGTTTTAGGCATATGCTTGAAATGACCTGTAATTTCCAAATGACCAAAATACCCTTTGCTTGCCAAAGACATAAGTAGAGTTCCACAAATCAGATGAAGGCATACCATACCTATATAGAAATCTAAGATCATGAGGAACAACTTTCATGTTGGCCAGAAATCCATTTGAAAGCTCCTTGAGGGGTAAAAGTTGCTTGGAAGACAAGTAACCTTCACAGACAAAATTTCAGATGCCTCAGATGACCTGTAACTTGCAAGAACCATAACTTGAGTTCTATAAATCTCCTTGATGTCTTCCACCACTCAAATTAAAGGTCTTGAGATCCTATACAAGTTTCATGTTGGCCAAGGATCCATTTGAAGCTTGTATTTTGAATTATCTTGCTTGGAAGTTTGACCTAAATCAGGGGATTTTACACAGAAACCCTAATTTAGAAACTCCTCTTCTTCTTGATTTCTCTTGATTTCTCCTTGGCACAACACCACATCCATATCTACATGTCAAATGATGAACCCCACATCTTTCAAATAGACCTTGATGACCTTCAACCAAGCATTTGACCTAGGGTTGACCCAAATGAAACCCTAGTTGACTGTCTTCAACTACAGCTCTTGCAATCACATCAATGACTTGTCTCACTTTCAAAATGACCCTATAGGTCCTCCATGATGTCTATGTACCCTCCATGGCCTCAATTCATGACTCACAACTTCTTTGATGATCTTCAAATACCCTCAAGATAGGAGATAGATCCACTGCTTGGTCCACTAACTTCTCAAATTTCAATTTCTTTCTGATGACTTGGCTAAGATTGAATTTGAATAAGAACCTCTTGATATGCTCATAGAGATAAGAAGTGCATTTGGTCCCTTGTTGGATGACTTGCCCATGTTATGCTATGCAGATGAATGAATTATGTACATGACCTATCATGCAAATGCTAATGCAATTGAAACATAAACCAAGTGAAGTAGGTTGAGCAAATTTTAGGGTGCAACAGCTGCCCCTATTTAAGCGACTTGGACCCGACTGGGTGAAGCGCGAACGGCCTTCAAACAGTCGAGGTACGAGACGGTTGAATACTAAGAACCCGGAAATTTGCCAACCGCAGAAATGAACTGCACGACTGTTTGGGGAACATTATCTACAAATCTGATTTCAATATTATCTTGTCAATACTGGAATGAACTTATCGACTTCACCGGGAGAAGTACTTCTGTCAACAAAACATGACCCTGTCAACGATACAAGAAAATAACCCCGTCATCACTATGGGAAATCACTCCGCCACCACTACGGGAAATAAGCTGGGAAAATAACACCGCCATCGCTACGGGTAATACCTCTGTCACCATTACAGAAAAATAACACCGCCATCGCTACGGGTAAGACCTCTGTCACCATTACAGGAAATAACTCCGCCACCACTACGGGAAATAACTCCGCCACCACTGCGGGAAATAACTCCGTCACCACTACGGGAAATAACTCCGCCACCACTGCGAGAAATAACTCCGCCACCACTGCGGGAAATAACTCCGTCACCACTACAGGAAATAACTCCGCCACCACTGCGGGAAAATAACTCCGTCACCACTACGGGAAATAACTCCGCCACCACTGCGGGAAATAACTCCGTCACCACTACGGGAAATAACTCCGTCACCACTACGGGAAATAACTCCGCCACCACTGCGGGAAAATAACTCCGCCACCACTGCGGGAAATAACTCCGCCACCACTGCGGGAAATAACTCCGTCACCACTGCGGGAAAATAACTCCGTCACCACTACGGGAAAATAACTCCGCCACCACTGCGGGAAAATAACTCCGCCACCACTGCGGGAAATAACTCCGTCACCACTACGGGAAATAACTCCGCCACCACTGCGGGAAAATAACTCTGATACAACTTTTCTGCCTATCTTTGCAGCAGCTAGCTCTATCAATCATATGGGTAACACAATATGAGTCTAATCTTCCAATTTTCAGTGCTGACATGGCAGCAAATCTGAGAAGGACTCTACTGGGGATTTTCTGAATCCACACTGCCAGACAACCTCCAAAAGTCGATTCACGAAATCTTTTGATGTTGTTATAACAACGATCTTGAAGAAATACTCCGCTGGAGGGGTAAGAGAAACTTAACCAAGCAACTCTGTGGGGAATAATGCCAAAACTGACATTATCATTGAATGTCTCACGCTGATATCTTGAATGTTTGGCAATTAATTTGAGCAAAAGCTCCCTCCACCTGCAAGGGAAACAACACTTGAGAACAAAAGGGTTAACCAACCTGGCTTATGTTTCAGAATGCATATGTTTGACAATGGCGTAATGCTCCATTCGACATGGAAATGCTACGCGTTTCTTATTCGGTGGATGCGAATATGACACTATATGCCAATGCGTATGCAGGCTCGAACTGCCGGGATACAGAAAACCGCTTCAGCAAAATAAATGCTGAAGATAATGCCAACTCCGCTGGGGATAACCGGGCGTTACAGAATTATTCCAGCAAAATAAATGCTGGAAGAGTGAAGCCCGCTTCGCTGAGGAATAACTGAATGCGCCAATCATGATTGGACTTCTGCTGGAGAGTGAACGGGTATCACACGGTATTCCGACAAAATAAATGCCGGGACACACAACCAACTCTGTCGGGAAGAGTTTTAATCTTCGAGTTCCACTGGGAGGAAAGAAAACTCTTGTTGAAAAGAGAGAATTCCGCTGAGGACGGAACGATTCTCTTGTGGGAAATCAACTGTCTCCGCTGGAGGAGAGTAAATGACCCTACTGGGAAGGGAATCTGTCTAAGTACAGCTTACGAGTTGGAAATGTTAATCTTCCGAGGCTAAACCACTCTGCTCAGGATGAGGAATCCTTTTGGGGTACACCACACTGCCTGAATACAGCCTTTGATCTTGGAATCATTAATTCTGCTGAGAGTGAACAACCCTGCTGGAGAATGTCCTTCGGATAAGCTACGATTAGCTGGGGAATTCGATCCTTCTTCCGTAAGGAACATTGTCATCTCAGAAGCGCGACCTGCGTGGGGATCGAGCCTTTCCATCACGAGCCTCTGGTCAGGACTCTTCGATCTCTGTACCCAGACGGTTAGATCTGAACTGTTTCTGTACGTCAAACCCCAAAAGAATGTCCCAACAACATCTTTTGTTTTTAGAGTGTTCTGCCCCGGTCTTGCAATAATCTTTTGCCCCTGATTGACTGATTCGTGGAGCAGTGCCCATAGCCGCGAGAGATTTGCCAAATCTCGACCTAATTGCCTCAGATGAACTGATTCTCGAATGTACGACTTTACTGGGGATAAACGAACGTGCCAAGTAGGCTGGACTTCTGTACATCCGTGGTGGGTCATACACGCCTGATGCTGGACAATATCCGGTCTAAATTCACGGCTTCTAGTAGAAGGGTCACAATTTCCTGATATTTGTCTCAAACTTGAATATTGGCTGAATCCGCTCCAGTAGCTCTGAGTAACTCTGTTGACACTGAGAAGAACAATTCTTTCGTCTTTGTTATGCCCCGGCCTGCAGGAACCTCTGTGGGATAGTCTAAAAATCTGTACCCTGGCGGTTTGATATGAACTGCCCCAGTATTCTGAACTTCAGCGAGATGCTTCGAATCGAATGCCTTTCGAATACCCCTGCGCTCTTAGGATGGCATGCCCCTGTCTGCAATGACTTTGCCTTAATCTGGTTCTCGGAAGAACCCACTCTGAACCGAAAGCACCTTGCTACAATACGACCTTGCGGTGGCTTACCCTGGTGTTTCCTTCAATTCAACAACTATCAACATCGTGACTTGCCCCTGAACGAGCGTTGAGCGACTTAACCTGCCCTGATCAAACATAGCATTCTGGATAGCTGCCCCTGATTGGCTCTCGAGAAGATTCGCTTCTGATCAACTGCTTCTCAAGTAAGCTGCCCCATAATCAACCGATGCTTCGGGACTTTTCCTCAGACTAATTGATTCCGAACTCACTGGAAGTCAATGCCCCAGATTTACAGGGTTTCACAACATACACCATTCTGATCTAGACTGCTGAATTATTCAGTCCTGTTCGATTATTCCCGGTCGGAATTTCTTTCCTGTCAACTACTAACCTGCAAGTAAAATTGTTTAATCCTGAATGGTAATTTTAATGCAGTGTTCATGCAGATTTTGAAAAAACCTTGTGCTGTCACTCATTTACATGTCATGATTGTGAGTGACGAATGAACCAAAATTCAAACGTAGTGCTTACGTGATCAGTGAAAAATACAGCAAGGATATGATTAGCAAATCAAGAAGGAGTCGGGTTACTCAACCTTATCGTAATGCACTTTCAGAATAAACCTACCTCAATTAGGTCTTTTAAGGGTTGTATCGTGGTCGGGTTCACGGTTCGTGAAACAAAGGATATTTGGCTCAAATTATGATTTGTACCCACCCCTTCTACGTGATGATCTCCGATCCTAAGGTTCAGTTAACCTGGCACAAGCGCTCGCCTCTTCGAGAGGAATGTTGAATGGTGAGAACCACAATTAAGGAACTCACAGGGCTTTTCCGGAGTGATAGTTACTCCTTTTCGTTTTCGGTGTCTGTGTACACGACTTTGTCTTTCACTGGGGATCTATATATTTTTTTTTCCTTTCTTTTTCATTCTTTTGATTCCCTAATTTTTGCCTGGACTGACTCCTTTTGAGTTCTTTTCCTTTTTTCGTTTTCTTTTGAAGTCCAGCGGGATACCCTGATTTTTGCCTAAGTATTAGCTTTCCACCTTTTCCTTTCTTTTTACTTAGCGGGCTTTCTTTTTCTTTCTTTTGGAACAAAGTCGTGTGACACTGGTTGTCTTGATTGCTCCGAAAGGATTGTAACTGTCTCACTCCTGATTGGTGAGGTTTAACCACTGTGGTTGACGAGGTACGACCTCTTGAGAGGCATAAACTGTAATTGGTCCTCGAAAGACAACACTCCTCTGTAAGACTTGAATGCTCGGTCAAGCTAACTGACAACTACCCTGCCCCGGGTTAAGATGTGAGGGTTTAAAAGTCCGAAAAAACTTCTACTTCCTGGCTCGAAGTGGTTAACAAGGGACTAACTCCTTATATCTCCAGTGTTTAGGGGATTTGAAACAATGCCTTGTACGTCATCGGTAAGGTCTTATCTGAAAGCATACGATCATCGGTTATGAGTTCAGTTTCGTCATCCTCCCTCCAATCTTTGCTAGTCACGGTGACAAAGTGGAGTGAATAAAATGCAAGTGTCAGTGCAATGCAGTAAATGAGCGACAACGACATGATTAATTCAGAAAAATGCATAGTCACTTTATTATTATCACCATTCGGAATAAACAATGTTTAAAAACAAGTAGTAACTAACAGAAAAGAAACTACAAATGCAAATGATATAAAGTCTGAGGATTGCCAATGCTGATGCGCCCGCCTGTCTGAATCACTGGCTTTTGCTGGGGAATACTTTCCGAGTCTACGAGCTTAGACAGCTGAGCGGTTGGTATGAACAAACAGAAATCCTTCTCGAAAGGAAATGCAATCCTGGTCGATCAACTGTTGTACCTTCGCCTGAAACGCTTTACAATCTTCAGTTGAATGCCCTGGAGAGCCACCATGGTAACCACACTGAACGTGGGGATTGTACCCAGGAGGGTAAGGTTCTGGAACTGGCTTGAGAGCTTTAGGTTCCACCAAAGAACTCTGGACCAACTGTGGCAAAAGCTGACTGTACGGCACAGGAACTGGATGAGAAGGAGCATTCCTTCGTTCCAAGTTGCTACGAGGTCTGTTCTGATTCTGACGCTGAGTCTGATAACCTCGACCACGAGTTCGCTGATTTGCAAGGGAAGCGACATAAGGTTCCTGGTAGGGTGCCCCAGGCACAGCTGTCTGTCCAGCATAACAAGGCATAGAAGATACTGATCTAACAGATTTCACCGATTCATCTCGAGGATACCCAACATCTGGCATGACTGCATTGATCACAACTCCTTCTTCCTTCTGATAGTCGTAAAGAGATTCAGTTTCACTAGCCTGACCGCTTGAGACAACCTGAATTTTTCCAATCTTTATAGCATTCTCAATACGTTCTCCAACTCCCACTAATTCGGAGAAGTTCAGCGAAACTCCAAGCAATCTCTCAAAGTACGGGCTTTGCAAAGAGTCTACGAACAAGCCTGCTAACTCTCGGTCAGGGATCGGTGGTTCCACTCTGGCAGCAATTTCTCTCCATCTCTGAACATACTCCCTGAAAGGTTCATTGTTCTCTTGAGACAATTCTTGCAACTGCATGCGACTAGGAGCCATGTCTAGGTTATAATCGCACTGCTTCAGCAAAGCTCTGGCTAAATCCACCCATGATCGGATCTGATTACTCTCTATTGCATATACCAACTCAAAGATGCCCCAGTTAGACTATCTTGAAAGCAGTGAATCATCAGCTTGTCGTTAGGCACAAACGAAGTCATCTTTCTGCAGAACATCACCAAATGTAGCCTCGGGCAACTATCTCCTTTGTACTTCTCGAAATTGGGCGCTTTGAACTTTGGAGGCAATACAAGACCTGGCACTATACACATGCTCGCAGCATTCAGATCAAGAGTGTTCTTATTCACCAAGGCAGCAATCTGGTCTTCCAACGTCTGAAGTCTTCCCATATACTCAGCAGTCAGTGGGTTCTGAATATCAACCTGTGGAACAACTTTCGGAGGTGGCAAAATCCTTGGAGAATCTGGCGTAGAGAAAGTGAAATTGTGATACTCGGAGTCATTGGGAGAATATGAACCTCTGACAGGGGTTTGCACAGGCTGAGCAACATTGTTCATCTGAGCTCTTTGACCATTGTTATCTCCTCTAGGCATAGCTGTGATGTCTTCCCTGATCTGACTCACCTGGTGTTTCAACAATTCGAACTCCGCCCGAGTAATAACCAAGTTCTGCTCTCCTGAAGCCATGATCTATCCCAATACTAACTCAAGTCTAATGCGAATGTCGGGGAATCAACTGATGAAGCGGACAAAAACGGGTAAGCTCCCTGTTCCGGATGAGGATGAATATGCAAAATGAAATGCAAATGCAAACAGTCATGCAAAAAATGCAAAATGCACACACAAGGGACCAAGTGCCCCTGGCTGAGAAGAATCCACCATACTGGTCTTAGTCAGACCCATAGCACTGCTCGAACCTGGTGTCAGCAAATCAAAACGGTACTCGAACCTGGTCTCCAACAGACCTCATAATGCTGTCCTCAAAATACCACTGAATCTCAATCAAGAAAGCCGGTAATCTGGAGGTCAAGTTACCTGCATGCCCCAACCCCTCTCACAGGTAGGTGTCCTAATAACTGACACAAAGTATGGCATCCTATGCGGTCGTCGGCGTCACAGACTTTCAGGGTTGATAATACGATTCCCAGAAGGAGTGGCATCATCAAATCCTGAAGAGGCCTCACTTAGCTAACTTCCAATTGATCGGTTCCCAGAGTCGACAATTCAACTAACCAACAACTCCTTCGACCCAAAGGGTAGAAAAAGAAGTCAACCAGAAGAACCTCGTCCGAGTGTAGATTTTGTGGGACACTAATGCAAGCAAAGCCGGCACGCGCCCACTACTTTCTACTCTAATTCTAAGTGCACTCAAGCCCAGGTCCGGCTTATCTCTCAATCTTAGAACACCCTCATACCCACAGCAATAATAACAATAACATAATCCTGAATGTAAAATACAGAAAAAGTAAATCCATACAAAATCCTCGACGGGAAAACAAGCGTTAGGATTGACTCGCTTAAGGGACGTTGGATCCCAAATGCATAAGGAACTATCGCAGTCCTTAGCAGCCAGGGGACGTTGGATCCCCAGCAGAGTCGCCAGCTGTCGCTACTGCGAAAATCGGCGCCGGCTGAACAGAAGAATCGCCACCGTGCGTTATTTATCCCAACGGAAGGAAAGGAAACGCTCGAAGTAAACCTACCGCAAAGACGGGAAAGGAATGGTCATCGCAACCAAATCCTGGATTCGGGAGTCGGTTACACAAGGGGAAGGTATTAACACCCCTCATGTCCGTCGTACTCGACGGGATCCACGCTTGTTTTCTAGTACGGATTGTTATTCTATCTACTCTACAGGTCAGGGGTTAAAAGAAAAGAAAATGACTCGGCAAAGTATCGCGCTTTATGCCTACGTATTCCCGTCTGAAACGAGAAATCAGAGTCAACGTAGTTCGCCTACCTAAGGGAAAGGAGGGGAAGGTTGCTCGCTAGGATGTCACATCCTATGCCTACGTACTTTCATACAACATGAAAGATCAGAGCAAACGTAGTTCGGGCCACGCACGACACAAGTCTGTTTTGATTGCTTTTATCTCCTTCTGAAAAAGGGTTTTTCTGATTACTGGTCCAGGCGGACAAAAATGACGTTTTGATGAGTTCACATTCTTTTACGGAAGAAGTGTCTTTTATTGGACTTGAAATTTTTATTGTGTTTTTCTGTTTGTTTTGAGAAAGAAGAGACAAAACTCTAACCTATGGTTGAAAAGGGAATCAAACTAACCTAATGTTATCATGCATGGGTTAAGACCTAATGTCTATCATGTTCCTCTCTTGCACAGAGAGAAACAGAGATCCTAAGGGAATAGACGGAAACAGAAACAATAGCATATATACAATAAAGCAGTAAAATATGCATGGATGCAGCAATACAAGCGAGGCAAGGGAGTCCCACTCAACCTCGAACCTAGAAAACAACAGGCAAAAGTGAACAAAATTCACTTTCAACCTAACAAGTTAAATGGCAAACAATACAGTCAGGGAAATTCAAACAATACATTAAAAATTATAAACAGCAAAAGAAAACAGCAAAAGCAATCTTCATCAACATCTGTCTTCAAGTCATCTTCAACTATCTACAGGCTTCAAGCAAGCATCAATCTTCATCTTCACAGCCTTCAAGCAAGTTCTCTATCTTCAATCTCTCAGGGCTTTTCTTCAAGTCTCATTCACCAAGATGAACAGCAATCAACAAGATGCATTGGATGTTAAGTAGTCAATTGCCTACCAAGGGTGGCCCACTGGCTGTTAACATGATACAAACAATTTTCTCTCAAAAGTTCTATCTTTTAAATACATTCACTAATCCTTCCAAAGGAAGGAGGTGGATATTTAAAAGAGACTTTGAATCATAGAGAAAGAATGGAGGAAAACAAGGCCTTCCATGTTTGTGAATCAAGTTCCTATTCTAGAGCTCTACCTAACTCCTAGACCCTATAACCTTCAACAGCTGCCAGCAAGAGATACTCTTCATCAACTCTGGAAATTGGTCTTCATTCTTTTAGTCTTCAATGGGCTTCATCAGCAAAGTCTTCAGCTCAAACCCAAACCCCAAGCAGGCCCAATACCCCACACAGTCAAACAAATAACCCTAGAGAGGGCACACCACACAATCAATCAATTACAGAAAATATACTAGTAGTAATAATAGAATAGGGGAAGTCTAGTATTTCCTAAGGGATCTATTACTTACCATCAATACCCCTATAGTCCCATCATTTAATTTGTCCTAAAGAAAACCCAAAAGAAAATTGCTTTGTTAGACCTATATTATATTCACAACCCTAAATGATTAGCCTAATGTTTTCTAACCAAACTACCTAAAATAAATCCTAAAAAATTGGTATAAAAATCAAGGGGGCACCTAATATATGTATCAAGTTATACTAAAAAAATTAGCCTAAAAAGATCATGAGAACCACCTAAAAGAAATTCTACAAAAACTATATACAAACTAAAAGTATTAAAAAGGCATTAAAAGAAAAAATATGCAAAAAAAATTAAAAGAAAATAAAATGGAAATTTTATTACATGATATTTTTCTACACAGAAATATGAAAATGGTAAAAAAACAACCAATCAAAAATATGGAATTTCCAATTTATTATGAATTTTCAAACAATTAAAAAAAAAGGAAATCAAAATGAAGTAAAATGAGCTAGGGGTGCAGTAAGTAAGAAAATGCATTGGAAAATGGATGATGGGCCCAGACTGGGGGTGCGCGTATCAAGGCGCGCCTGGGCCCAGTTTAATCAGAAAACTCATAAACAAAAAAAAACAGTCATGCGGTGCAAAAAGCAACAAAACGTAGTTCAATTGGGAATGGGCCTGGAAATGGTGGTGCGAATATGAATGATCATTAAGCCCATAGCTGAGAACTTAAGTGAAACGGTGCGTTCCACGTTTCTGAGTTCCCTCCTATTTCTCAATTAAATGTGAGCCGTCAGATGTGAGTCTTGGTCAATAGTCTATGAATGATCCAACGCATGCCAAGTCGTCTTCTCCAATGGACCTAGGGTTTCTACCATGAACACCATGCACGAAGCTTTCATGAACCAGACTTCCCTCACCTCTTTCTCCCTCGTCTCTCCACCATTTGGCACGATCCAAGAACCAAAGTTGGCCTATTTCTTGCGTAGAACACAGCTATGGTAGTGGTTTGCCTCAAAACCCTCTCCATCGTCCAAACCGAAAGATGCAATATCAAGACCTCAATATTTACTCAGATTTCAAGCATCCTCAACCTTATCAATCTTTGCACAAAAACAATCCTCACACTACACTGAACAATTCTATCCAATTATCAAAGATTATAACCTCCTAATTACTATGTTCTAGATCCAAACAGTTGGTGTGCTCAAATGTCAACCTCCATGAAAACTCGCCTAAAGCTCTATAATCAATCATCTAACTACCCTAACCATCATTAACCTAACAATTCTCTATCATACTACTTAATTCAAGCCAATTCGAAGAAGATACTAACCTGGTGCAAAATGGAAAACAGATGATGAAGTTCTTGGACTCACAGCTAGCAATGCTCTAGGATTGATCAATGGAGGTGGATCTTGATACCGTATGCAGCAACTCTTTCTCAAATGCTTTGGATTCTTGTAACCAACTCTTTTTGCAATTTGAATGATGAACTTGCAGCACACGATTATGACTTCAATACACTCAGATCTTGCTTGGGATGTGATCAATGATGATCATGGAGCATGGTAGGATCAAGAACTTTGAAGAATGATGAAGAATTGAGAGAATTTGGATGAATTTGCAAAAATGCAAGAGAGAATGAAACTATGTGTTTTGGATCAAAATGAAGTGCAACCCTGCATTGAATGAGCTCTAGGGTTTATATAGATGCCCATGGAATCATCTAGAAATTGCTGGAAGTTCCTTGTACACAAATCCCTTGTGATTTGGCATATGTTACTTTAATCATAAGCAAGCCATGATAACTCTCCAATTTTGAACTAAACTCAAAAATCCACTATTGCCAATGGTTTCAAAACATTATTTCCAATCAAAATGACCTATAATTTCATCCCATTTGGACATGTTATGAAAAATTCCCAAAAAATGGCTATTTAATGACTTAAATCATGCCTTAATTAGGTCATTTTTGCAAATATGAGCTACACCCATTTTCAAACCTCCATGACCACTTTTCTAGACTCAAAACATCATTTGGAACAACTTTGATGTTGTGAAGTTTTTCATTTGAAGCTTCCTTGTATGAGTTTTAGGCATATGCTTGAAATGACCTGTAATTTCCAAATGACCAAAATACCCTTTGCTTGCCAAAGACATAAGTAGAGTTCCACAAATCAGATGAAGGCATACCATACCTTTATAGAAAGATAAGATCATGAGGAACAACTTTCATGTTGGACAGAAATCCGTTTGAAAGCTCCTTGAGGGGTAAACGTTGCTTGGAAGACAAGTAACCTTCACAGACAAAATTTCAGATGCCTCAGATGACCTGTAACTTGCAAGAACCATAACTTGAGTTCTATAAATCTCCTTGATGTCTTCCACCACTCAAATTAAAGGTCTTGAGATCCTATACAAGTTTCATGTTGGCCAAGGATCCATTTGAAGCTTGTATTTTGAATTATCTTGCTTGGAAGTTTGACCTAAATCAGGGGATTTTACACAGAAACCCTAATTTAGAAACTCCTCTTCTTCTTGATTTCTCTTGATTTCTCCTTGGAAAAACACCACATCTATATCTACATGTCAAATGATGAACCCCACATCTTTCAAATAGACCTTGATGACCTTCAACCAAGCATTTGACCTAGGGTTGACCCAGGGTTGACCCAGATGAAACCCTAATTGACTGTCTTCAACTACAGCTCTTGCAATCACATCAATGACTTGTCTCACTTTCAAAATGACCCTCTAGGTCCTCCATGATGTCTATGTACCCTCCATGGCCTCAATTCATGACTCACAACTTCTTTGATGATCTTCAAATACTCTCAAGATATGAGATAGATCCACTGCTTGGTCCACTAACTTCTCAAATTTCAATTTCTTTCTGATGACTTGGCTAAGATTGAATTTGAATAAGAACCTCTTGATATGCTCATAGAGATAAGAAGTGCATTTGGTCCCTTGTTGGATGACTTGCCCATGTTATGCTATGCAGATGAATGAATTATGTACATGACCTATCATGCAAATGCTAATGCAATTGAAACATAGACCAAGTGAAGTAGGTTGAGCAAATTTTAGGGTGCAACATACTCATCTACGGATTATTCCTCTTTCCCAATATTGATAACTTTGTCGACATCAACGCTATTAAGATATTTATAATTGGGAATCCAGTCCCAACTTTTCTTGCAGATACTTACCACTCAGTGCATCTAAGGAATTTGTATAACGGACGAATGATTACGTGATGTGTACCATTACTTTACAAATGGTTTATTTTTCACTTGCCCAAATCTTCTGCTTTTTAGGATCTCAAAAGTGGTATGCGATGGTCGCAAAAGATTATCTCTCTTACTCACTCTGACATAGATTGGCACAACTGGGTCTATGACGGAACAAAAATCATTGCAGTTGTGGAAATTTGCCCAATGTACCCTCATTAGTACTAAAGAAGGGATCAACTACCACCCAGTTTTAGCTCATCGGCAGCTTGGTTACCCTATCAAGGACATACCATATAACATTCATTTGGAAGGTCTTTTCTTTAAGGTGAAAATGACAGAACACTTAAGGAAGAAATTGTACATGCATCGCATCATATTCATAGGAAAGGAAGAAAATCTATGGGAAAACCAAACTGCATCTTTGTGGAGCCTTATCTCCAATGGATACAAACTAGAGCCATCAATCTAAAGATGCCTTACCCTCGTCAGGAAGTGTTTCCCCGAAAGGAATCTATCATCTACTTCATGAACGACACAAAGAAGCTTTAGATCGCTTTTAATAAAACTCAACATGAAAAGAACTCTTGGAGGAACAAGTATCAAATTGTTATCTTGGAGTGCACAAAGATTCAAGCACTACTAAAACCAAAAGATGCTTTGATTGAGATACTGGAGCAACATGCTGTAGAAAATCAAGAAGGATGGAAAAGTTTACTCTCTCCCTTCACCTGGAAGAGGACCATCTGTAGCTACGGTTTTTGTGACGTGATCACTACTGCATTTTATGCTACTTTCGGGTTTCTAATATTAATCCTATGAAGCTTAAAAGGAAGGGAAATAAATCTAAACTAACCCTGTGTGCAAATGTTTTCCCTACAAATTCAAAGAGATCTGGAATCGGGGGTTGGTTATACTAAGGGAAGCTATTAACACCCTGAGTATCTATAGGAACCTTGATGGTATATTTTTACTGTTGAATTACTTGCTTGCTTAAGTTTGTCTGCTGTTTGATTGGGAAGGTTTCTCCTTTATGAAAACTAAGGGAATTTTTTTGTTTGGTGTTTCTATGGTTTTCTATTATTTTTGGAAGGTATGGGAACATAAGGGGTTTTATTAGTGTGCTCGGTAAGATCTCACAATCTTATGCCTACGTATTCTCAAAGAGAAAATTGAGAAATTAGAGTGTTCATAGTTCCTCCTAATCTATGGGAGGAAAAAGTTTTGTTTTGTATATTGTTTAAAGCCCAAGATGGTGAAGCTAAAAAGACTGTTGGAAATATTTGACAAATTGTTATCTTTAAGGGAGATATCTCACGTATTCACTACAATCATATGAGAATGATGTCATAAGGGAAGAAAGCTTTGAAGTTATTGTACTTAAGAAATGCAATTTTTCCTTTATGCATTCTTTACAAACTAAAAGAGGGACCTTAACTTGGATATAGGATCGACAAGTGTGCCACTTACATCAGTTACATGAAAGAAAAGTTTTAGAGACATGATAAGAGAGGGACTCCATCTTGGATTTTGAATCAACAAGCGTGCCACTTACATCACTTATGTGGAAAAGGATTTTTAATGTTTGATTTGAATTGTAGTGATTAGAAGAGATGCCGTCCTACAAAGATGACTCAAAGTCTCATCTGTGAGGAGATTGATTTATGTATCTTGATCGAAGCCCAAGATATGAAGCTAAAAGATTGAAAACTGACTCAATTGGGGATTTTTATCTGTCTTGTATAAAGCTCAAGATTGAGGCTGAGTGACTAGAGAAATTACTTGTTATAAAAAATCCTGAGAGGAGGCTAATGACTTTTGAGGAAATTTGAAGAGACTAATTCAATACTAAGGATTTGACTGACTCTTTTGGGGATTTTTATTTGTATCCTGTACAAAGCCCATAAGGAATGAGGCTAAAAGAATTTATTTGTATCCTGTACAAAGCCTAGGATGATGAGGCTAAAAGAATTTATTTGCATTGATTACTAAGAATTTACTTATGCTTTTGAGAAGCCTGAGGGCCCTTGTATGAAGCCTAAGAGAAGGCTATGGGGAACTGAATGAGACTTCCCAAGTCTCCTTGTATGAAGCCTAAGAGGAGGCTAATGACTATTGGGAGAATTCTTTGTATGATGCTCAAGAGGAGGCAATGATGCTTGTATAAGGCCCAAGATAAGGCCAAGATTCTTGTATAAGGCCTAAGAGGAGGCCAAGGAATTATTTGTCTAAACTAAGGATGATGTAAATGTCAAGAGAAACTTAATAAAATATGAACAAACATGATTGAAGATTCACAAGTATAGACATGTTGGATTTCATGGAAGATTACACATCTTTTAGGGTTTGATGTGTTGAATGTTTTCTTTGTGTGTTTTATTTTATTCACAAAGGTGTTGCATCCTACACTCTAAGAAGAGGCCCAATTTTATTCTATGCAAAAAGGTGTTGGGTCTTACACTTTAAGCAGAGGCCTAAGATTTTGATGATTTGAAAATTAAAAGGGGTTGGGACTTACACTCTATCAGAGGCCCAAGATTTATTGAAAAGAAAGAAAAGGTGGTGGATCTTACACTCTAATAGAGGCCCAATATTTATTGAAAATAAAAGAAAAGGTGGCGGGTCTTACACTCTAATACAGGCCCAAAATTTATTGAAAATAAAAGAAAAGGTGGTGGGTCTTGTTGCACCCCAAAATTTGCCCAACCTTTTCTTAACTTGGTTTATGTTTCATTTCATTTCTTTCTAGCATTTGCATTGCATAACATGTTGCATTGAACAGGGTATCAAGGGTTTGTGCACCCCAAGAAGAGTCTACTTATAGGGTTGAGCCTAAGCAAGGGGTTCTACTCAAGTTTGGATGGTAATCAGTCATCAGGGAGTGGGCAGTGGTCTTATGAAAGAAAGGATGGATGTATGTGGGTTAGCTCCTAGCTTGGAGGTCATCCAAGATCATCAGAGGATTGTAAAGTCATGGTTATGGATATGAGATATTGCGAGAGCTCATTGAGTGCCTTAAGGGTCATTGTGGAGCTCATCCAAATGTTTGTGCCAAGTGTGAAGAGTTGCAGGTGAAGTTGATGCACTTCGGGTTTTCATCTAGCTAGTCCTCAATCAACTGTGCAATTGAAGGAGATTAAAACTAAATTCAAGGTCTCTATGGTCATGGGATGTTGTGTTTAGACATGTGAGACATCATTTCAAATTCAATTCATCAAGGGTTAAGTGTGTGAGAAGTTACTAAATTAGGGTTCTCAGGGTAAAATCCCCTATTTAGTTCCTGACTTCAAGACCACCTATCCCAATATAAAAGCTTCATCTCAACTTTTGATCAACTTGGAACTTGCATAGCATGTTCTTAGATTTAATTTGAGTACTAGAAGTCCTTGATTGGATTTATAGAACTCAAGTTATGGTCCAAACAAGTTACAGGTCATCTGAGGGATGTGATTTTGGTCAACAAAAGTCAACCAACTTCCAAGCCATTTTTGACCTAGAAGGATGTTTCTCCTAAACTTTTGGCCAACATGAAAGTTGTAGGTCTTGGTCTTAGCTTTCCAAATTGTACTAGAAGTCTTTCATCTGATTTGTAGAACTCAAGTTATGAGGTTTACAAGTTAGGGGTATTTTGGGAAAGTGAGATTACGAGTCATTTTCATTATAGGTCCATTTCACCAACTTGCACACTTCAAATGAAGATCTTTCCAACATCAAATATGCTCCAAATGGTGTCAAATGTTCAACCAAACATTGAGAAGTCATGGATTTGGCTTAGGATGAAGAATTGGTATTTGAATTTTCATGACAGAATGATTAAAGGGCAAAATTGGAATTAATTCATGGTAAATCATTTTTGTGCAAATAGGTACATTTTTTGAGTGCAAATCATGTTTTAAGAACATTGGCAATATTAGAATTTGCATTTGAGGTGTTTTTGTGAGCCATTTCCAAGATTACTTCACCATGAAGTTACATAATAAAAAAAACCGTTGGATGGGAAACAAGGGCCAAATCTCAGCCATTCACACTCCAAACACTCCCAGCAGTTGAATTGAGCCATTTTGGAGCCATTTTGGAGCTCCTCCATGAGTGAAAAATGGTGAAAATGTGAAAATTCATTTGGGCTCTATGGACTGAGTTTGGGCTTCATTTTGATCAAGGTCCATCATATATAACATTTCCAACCTTCACAAAGCTTCAGAATTCGAATTTGGAGCCAAATTGATCAAGAACAACTTTGAAAAAGTGGTGAAATTTTGACTTTTGAATTTGGAGATTGAGGACGTTTCAAGGCAAATCGTGAATTGAGAAAGCATTATTGGAGTTTATTGAGTGATTCTAGACATTTTTCTGCAAGCTCCATCAAGGTTTGAAGGCTCGGTGGAAGTTCTCCACTAGGTAACTTTAATTCAACCTTACACTCTCAATATGCCATGATTCTTCGCCATTTTTGTTGCATTGCGATCCTTGAAGCATGTAGATCATTTCTGGATGTTAATTGTTGATGTTCATGACGTTTGGTAAATGGAGCTTCAAGCTTGGTTGATTTTGTATGGACTGTTTTTGCATGTTTTTGCTTCAATTTTCGTGGATCTATAACCTACATAACATGAGGATGATGTTAGGATAAAATTAATTGAGTTTTGATGAACTTTTGTTTTTGTGTACCAAGCTTGTTGTTCGAGTTTCTCTTTGATGGTGAGGAATTAATGGAAACTAATGGTAGATATGAGATCCTTGTTCCGGGTAGATGAATTTTCATATAAGAAACGTAAAAAACGGTGAAGTTTTCGCGAAACCATGTTGCTACAAGTGTACCCGCGGCGGCTGGAAATTTGGAAGAGATGACCGGAAAACCAGTCCGGCCGGCCGGCCCCTCCCTTGACTGATCGGCGACGGCGCACGCGTGGCAGCTCCTCGCGCGTCCGATCGTTTGCTCTTGTGTGTGAACAACCGCGATTAGGACCTACCGTATGAGTTTTGTGCTTGCATGCATGTAATAGAAACTCCAATTCATTAATTGACTTGGCACTTTGTGAGCTGTTTGATTATTCTACTGTTTGATCGTGTGGTTGTGTACTGATTTCCACCATATGCCTTAGTCAACTAGTCACATGTGATTATTCAGAATTTATTTTAATTTCTGTTGGGCCTTGATACCATGCGCTGTTCACACCCTCCCTTGGGCCCAGTCTAGTTTTTTCACACACTTTTGCTGCTGTTTACACCACATGTTTATCATTTTAATAGTATTTTCGTTTTAAATTCTGCTTTGTATGTTGTTTCATTTTAATTCAAATAAAATAGTTCCAATATCCTATAAATTTCCCAAAAATATTTTTCGTGAACTTTGAGATGTCTAGTATTTTCTGGATATTTTTATTTTATTTTCCATTTTAAAATGAATTAAATATTGGGACTGTTTTAGTTGAATTAAATTGAGATATTGTTTATTCTTTATTTTGTTTCTCTCATTTCTTTTTGGTTAAATGATTGAAAATCATTCCTCATGTTCATCATGAGTTAAGTGATTTTTGAGGACCATTTTGCCCCTGGATAGTTGACTTTTGAGTTGACTTTTGTGGTTTTTCTTTTTGCTCTTGTTTCTCCCATTTCAAAGTGGTACTTCCTAATGATTCTTTCTTTTGAGGGTGCTTTGAGGGGATATTTGGCTTGTTCTTGTGGCCTCTGTTTGCCAACATGTTTAGCTTGTTTATGCATTTTATTTGGTAATTTTTGAGTTGTTTTCCTATTTTTGAGATACCTTACAAGTTAGGTCATCCCATATGGAAGCTCAGACAAGTACATGACCTAGTTTGAATTGGAAATGACTTTTATGGATCCAATGAGCTCTCAACTCTTCTTGTTTCATACAATAGACATGTTGAGCTTGTTGTATGTTTATTTATAGGTCAAAATATTGTTCATTGCTTGTTGAATTGTGTGTTTCTTTTTGTGCTTCCAACTTGAACTCTTATGTGACACATGCTTGCTTCCTTCATGCTTTTGCTTGCATTTATTTTTATCTTGCTTTGATATTGATTTTGAGATTCCTCCTCTTCATCTCCCTTCTGTCCAATGACCTTGGAGTGACCATGGAAGCAATTACAGAGAAATTCAAGCAAGGATACAAATTTATCATTTAGTAACAACCAAACATAGATATTAGGGTTCAAACATGATTTTGAACAAAGTGGAAACATTGCAAAGGTTCATACAAATAATCATGCATATAGAAGTATTTTCAAGGCAAAGTTCAAGTGTTTTAGGAGCATATAAACATGGTATAATCATCACAAAGACATATGTACATATCAAAGTGGTATAAACATGGAAGAGAATCAACATGTTAAGGAAAAAGATCAAGCAAAACGTTCATGGCATGATTGAAATTTCAACATTCAATTACATGTAAACATACACTTGAAAATTCATTAAAACCAAGTAAGGACAAGGATGTAAAAATTCACAACATCACTTAAGGTTCATACAAGATGTATATGGTTCAAACAAGTTATTGTAAGCAAGAAAAGGCAATGTATCATTCAAAAGATTCAAAAGAAGTCTTAAGAAAACCCTAAAAATTTCACACACTTCAAGCACTCATAAATATGAGAAAAATAATTATTTTTGATATTTTCTTTTCATAACTAGAAAATAAAAATTATTATTAACAATTTTCAAAAAGAATGGGTTCAAAATGATTAAAAATAAGAAAGTTATGATAGTTTGAAAATGTGAAGAAAAGAGAGAAAATAAGTGATTAAAAAATAATGGAAATGGTCCCCATGGGTGTTGAATCAGGTTCTCTCCCCTGCAAATCAAAACATTAGCTAACTCAACCACACGCGCATGGTGACAAAAGGGTGGAAGATGGTTATTATATGTGTTAACTATTTGAAAAATCAGAAAAAATAAAATGAAACTGGGGAGAGGGAGATTCAAACCCCAGTTTCAAAGGTTTAAAGGATATAAGGCATTCAGGTTTGGCCACTGGGGTGGTGATACGTTCGTGTATCAAACCACACCCATTAAATGATAAGGGCGAAAATGACCTAACAAAGATGCCATGACCTAGTTATTTCCCAAGAAGACCTAATTTTCTTCATTTGCAAGAAGGGCATAACTTCTTCATTTCTCCATGAAAATGGATGAAACAAAGATGGATCCTGCCTAGAATTTGATGGGAAATTCAATGGTGGTTTTATATTTTTCTAAAAGCGCCTACATTTTAAAACCTGTTAATGGTTCCTAAAAGGCTATGGTTTTGCAAGTTCTATGCTATATCATCATACAGTTAATAATATTGTCACAAAATGATTCAAACATAACATAAATAACATATATGATATTATCATGATTAATGTACATCAAAGCAAATCATGTTTCTTAAAGTTCAAGTTCTTTAGAAGCTTACCTCTTGAAGCTCACTTTTCAATTTCCAAGATACTTGTTACAGAAGTAAACCAATGCTTTGGACACCTCTAATACACCTCAAAGAAGCTTCTTGGATGCTTGGAACTAAATGAAAACCTCTAGGACAAAATCTAGTTCCTTCTTGCATATTTGTCAAAAGTGACAAAAATGGAAACTCCAACAAATGATGTTATATTTGAGAAAATTTTGTTGGAACAATGTAAGGATGTTATTTAGAGTGTGTTTGAAGTGTTGGCTGATTTTGAAATGGACTGAATCAAGATATGGCTTTGAAAATGCAAAAAGTCAAAGATATGAGGTTTTGACATTTGACTTTCTGATTTTGGTGGTTTGGGATGAAGATGAAGGTTTGGACACCTTCAAGGGATGATTTGTGATGTGTTTGGATGATTGTTTGAGTGGTTTAAGCTTTGAGATAAGAAATTTGATTTCTCAACTTTTGAACTATGCAACTTTGAAACAAGAGAGGAAATGGGAGAAAACAAGCTTTGTTATTGTTTTGGTGTATTTGAATTGATGCAAAATGACCTCTATTTATAGAAAAACTAATTTGTTTTGGATGAATATGTAGGATAAGGGAGCATGCTATTATCCAATGGATATATCCATGTAGATTAACTTATATGCTAAGGTACCATTAGTCTTCTATAACATGACTAGAATCTTGACTCAGTTGGCATTTTGTAGGTTTGAACATTCATTATTTTTGAACATATTTGGACTGGTGTGGCTCATTGCATGCCAATTAAATGTTTCACATAAATGCCAAATGACAAACTTGACTCCATGGCCTTACAATAATGATTCTCACTTACTAAGAGATAGAATCCTTGACTTATGGTTCAAAGTTGAAGATATTATGTGATTCGACAAGATTGTTTCTGATCTAAGAGGATAACAAGGCTTACAAAGTCACCAAATCTGTTTTGAAAATCGTGTGATGCAAGTAATGCACCAATGTTGTCCTGAAAAATCAGTTTGATCAAGGCATGTTGTTAAATCTATAAATTCTTTCTCAAGCATGATCAATTGATGTTCTTGTACTTGTTGGAAAGCTGAGATATCCTACTTTAACTTTGATGTTTACAATTTGGATCATTTTGAAAAATGCCATTAAAGTTGGCTAAAAAACAAAACAGATTCTGCCTAAAAATTTTCTAAGTGTCAAGGTTCAAAAAGTCTTTAAACCCTAACTTCATGGCTTCATATCTCAAAATCTATGCCCCTTTTGGAAATCTACCCTAAGTGACAAAGTTTTAGTATGTAACTGTCGTACCTCAAAATATATGATCCTCGCGATGGACGCGGAAAAAATGTTCAAACAGAGTCGCCACCGAACTTTATTCATTCCAAGGAAGGAATAAGAAAATATCAATAAAACCTTTAAAGAGATAAGAACATGGTCATCGCAACCAAACTCTAGGTTCGGGAGTCGATTATGCAAAGGGAAGGTATTAGCACCCTATACGTCTGTTGTACTCAACGAGAACCTCTTGATTCGATTCGAGAGAAAAGATAGCTAGGTTGTTTGTTTTCTTTTAAGGATTCTCTTCTAGGGGAAAAATGGGTAGTTTTATATTATAGGGTGCTTGCCAAGGACTGGGGCCCTTGTGCCTACGTACTCCCTTGTGCAATGGGAAAGTCAGAGTATCGTAGTTCATGGGACTAGGGGTGAAAGTTAGGGGAAAACGAAAGATGGAGGGAAGGTAGCTCGCTAGGATCTCGTAATCCTATGCCTATGTATTCTCATTGACAAATGAGAAATCAGAACGTCCGTAGTTCGGAAGACTACAGTTGGTTGGTTTGTATTTTAAACGAACGAGTGTTTAGGTCGCATTCTAACTGTTGTACCCCAAAATTTGACCAACCTCTCTGGCTTATGTTGTGTTTCATTGCATCCGCATATTGCATAAAACACTACATGGCATATCATTATTTGAAATCTTTTTTTACAGGGATCAAAAAATGTGTGTAAAAAAAATATATATTAGATCTCATCAAACATTTGTGCTCAAGTCATCAGAAGCAAGGAATTTAATTTTTCAGATGGAATATAAAGGGGTCAATTTTTAAAGAAATAATAAAATGAAGCAAAATGCGCAGGGTGGGGTTTGAACCCACCATCTTTTGATTGATAAATTCTCACCTCACCAACTCAGCCAAGCGCACGCTTGTGGATAACAGAGAAAGGGAAAAGTATACATTTTGAGATTTGAAAAAAGGGGCGCTCAAAATAAAAATGGGGTGGATTTTGTCTCCACCAGGATTCGAACCAAGGACCTTACACATAACACGCGCTTGACTTAACCACTGGGGTGGCGATACATCCATTGATTATCCCACCCCAGAATTATTAAGTATCTTGTTTGGTACATGGCTGGACAGAAATTTGAAGAACACCATTTTAGCCGTGCGTGAAGGAAGGGAGAGAGGGTAAAACTGAATCATTTTCAATGAATCAAAACTCTATTCCACTTGATTTTTCGCAAGGTTTACTTTGGTGTAATTATTTTTTATGATTGAGAAAGGAATTTCAAGCTACCAACCAATTTGCAATGTGGAGTATTTGGTTTTTCAGGAAGAACTTTGTACTGAATCTTGCCATTTCAAGGCCAACCACAAAAGGTACTTGCTCTGGGCGTTTTTTGAATCTATCACCAATGTGGGCAAGGGCAAGCAGCCACTACTGGCCTGCTGCAACCCTAGTTTGTCCCTACCTCTCCACTCCAACCAAAAAGCAATAAGACAAGTTCAGCAAGTGAGGATTTTTTGGAGAAAACTGGGATATAAAAGGTTAAAGCTGAGGAAAACCCTAGCAGCCACCATTTTGCAAAAATCAGAAAGAGAGAGTGTGAGTTTCTTTGGAGGTTTTTCTCAAGAAAATCCAAGTATTGCTTCAAGAAGGGAGGAGGTAAAAGTTCTGTTCAAGGAAGGTTATCTTGCTCAAGACTGCAAGTTTTTTGTGGTTGAGTGCTGCTGCAAAAGGTATTTGATTCTGAACCCTTTTATCATGTGCATATGGAGTGAGTATTGACATTTCTGTGTTAGGGTTGCAACTTGGTTTGTCCAAATACCTGAGATAAATAACATTTGCATCAACTGTGCTGTTTGGAATTTAAAACTGTCCTGAGCATGTGTGTGTTTTGTAATTTGTTTAGTTTTGATTTGTCTATAGCACCATCTGTTTAGGCATGTCACTTGTGTTTGGAGTTTTTTTTAGTTATATCCATTGATTGAAAAGAGTCACCTAGTACTGTTGAGAAATGTTTGGAATATCATTTTGGTGCTTGTTAAAACTGATGCATACTGCCATGAGATGTGTGGTTTATTTTCTAGCATGACCAGTTTGGATATTACTGTTTGTTTGGGAAGTATGAGTTGGGTTGACATGTTGCCACTTCTGTTTAAATCCAGTTTTTGTTGCTCAGTAGGTTTTAGTGTATTGCGATTTGTGTAGCTGTCCATTTGTTTTGAACCTATTTGCTTAGATTTCCAACAGGATTATGCACCTGTCCTCAATGGACTAGCAACCATCCCAGATTGTAGTTTGTTGATTTACTTCTCCAATGGCCTTTGAGTTTCAGTTTGCTTGCATTCCTCATATGTTTCTTGCTATCTTGGTTTGTAACATGCCCAAAGCACATTGTAACTTTCCAAACTGCTGTCAACTAAGACCATATCAGCATGAACATCCTTTTGCACAAACTGTTTTCAAAATGGAACCTTTGTTTAAATTGGTTCATCAACATTGCTTTAGGGTGTGTGTAATTTTAAATAATGTATATGATGTTTATGTTCCTATATGTGTGTATGTTGTGTTTGTGGTGAAAGTGTTGGTCTTTGACAGTAAGGCACATGTTAAATCTTGGATCTTTCTCATGCCAAATTTGCTGCTCTCTCTCATTGAAACTTGCTGCTCATTGCTTTTTGTTTTTGAATTCATTACACACACTCAGTTTGGTCCTTGTGACAATGTGTTCACTTTGTTGATTTTGGTTGCTTTGTTGAGTTTGATTGGAGTTTGCTGCAGAACAGTTTTGTGTGGGGGGAATAACTCTTGACTTTTAATGTTTGGATGCTGTCATTTTTTGGTGTTTGCTTTGTTAAGGTCACACCTATTGCTTGGTCCTCATGCTTATTAAGATGCACTCCTTGTCATGATAACTACCATGCTGCCACACTTGTTTGTTTTTTTTACTATTGAAAATTATGTAAGGTTGATTATGTCAAATCATGATGATATGTTTGAGTTGCTACTTCCTATTGAGAGCTTGTTTTTTTCTGTGAGTTTCAATCATAAAAAGTGTTTGGCGTGCTGTTATGAGAATATGATTGTTGGTCTGGAGGGTTTTGTCAGCATGTTGGTATTCAAAGCATGATTGCCTCAGCCTTAGGAGCATCACTGTTTGGCTTATTTTTGTTTCAAGATGTTGCTTACCTTTGTGAAATTCATTTGTCAAAATCTGAATGTGTAAGAGAAGCTGTTTAGGGCTATGTGCATTTTGTATAAGTTTTGGTTTGGCAAGAATGTCAATGTTGTCCTTGATGCTGTTGAATTCTTGCAACTTGTGTAAGTTATTGTTTTGGTCTAAGAGAAAGAACTATATGTGTGTATGCTGTGTTTGTGGTGAAAAAGCTGATCCTTAACTGTAAGGCATATATTGAACTTTGGATTTCCATTCCCATTGAAATTTGCTGCTCATTGCTGGCTGTTCAGAATTCTTTGCTCACACTAGGCTTGGTCCTTATGCCATTGTGGATATATTTACTGCCATGAGAGTATTGTGTTTGCTTTGTGATGCCAAGCTACTGCTGCTTCTGTTTTTCTAGCCTCTTGCACTGTCAATTTAATTGTTGTATTAATGCTTGCATTCTTGATAAGAAAAACTGTGTTGTTGATCCTGTTTTCAAACAAACTGCTTGGATTATGCTTTGTGTTGATACCAATGATTATGAACATGCCTAGGTTTTGCGTTCGTCAACCGTTTTAAGCATATATGCTTTGCTTTGTGTTTTGCTTGGAGTTGTGAATTATACTTGAATCTCTGCCTTGAATCTTGTCAAGCTCCAGTTTAGTTGGTTGCCTGTTATATATGTTGAAATCTCAATTGGTTGCAATTTAAGTTGTGTGCAAGTTGCTGTCATACAGATTTGATCTTAGCTTTGGTTGGGTATGAGACTTTTTGTAAGTTTATTTCCATGATATGCAACTTGATGTCCATTTCTTGATTTATTGAAAAGCTGAGTTTGTTCATTGAACTTAATCCATGAATATTGAATTTCAAACATGAATGGACCTCTGTTTGCTCATATTTTCATCGGTCCTAGCCAATGGTGTTCATGATACGTTTCAAAGCCTTGTTTTGCATTTCCTATCGTTTTTAATTTTACAAGCATCATGTGGAAATTTGGATAGCACCACTGTATTCCTCTCTGAAAAACACGCAGGATAGACTCAAATTTTATTCAATTCCATGGAGTTTTAAGAGATTTCTGATTGCTCTTGCATTTGTTCTTTGATTGTTTTATTTCTGCCCAGAACTCTTGTTATCCGTTGGTTTATTTATGTTTTGGGGTGGCTTAGTACTTGGATGTAACAACCACCCCAGTGGTAGACCATGCGCCTTTCATTGCCAAGTACTTGGGTTCGAATCCTGCTGAGGAACATAACCCTTTTATTTCTTTTTTTCTTTTCCTTATTGCCTTGATCTTTGTTTTTTATCTTTCTCTTCCCTTCCCATATCAGCACGCGCGTGTGTGCCCCAGTGGTTAAGAGTGCTGACTTTGAACCAAAGGGAGTGGGTTCAATCCCCACCCCTTGCCTTTTATTTATTTTTGTTAGTTTATCTCTTTGTTATTTTGTTTTAATTCTTAAAAATCATAACTTTTGCGTACTTCAATATTTTTGATTCATTCTTTTTTTTAATTTGTTCATAATAATGACTATTTTTATTTAGTGAAATAACATTTCAATTATTAATATTCTCAAGACCCTTGGTTTACTTGAATTTTGGTCCTCCGTTGTGTTCGTTATTTTGCATCCGAAAACATTTTTCAAATCATCTTTAAAATAATTTCTTCGTATTGAATTAAAAATAGAGGATTGGGTGTAGTCCCCTTCTTCTTCGAGTGTTGAGGTGCCCACTGTAGTGAGGGTGATCTCGACACTCGTCTTTCAATACGAAGACTTTTCCACCCCTTTTCCTCCTAAAACCTCGGCTCCGCACCGAGTGCATTTTCGAAAACCTCGGTCTCGTACCGAGTCCATTTTCAAACCATAATAAATAATTCTTTGTATTGAATTAAAAAGAGAGGATTGGGTGTAGACCTCTTCTTCCCCGAGTGTTGGGATGCCCACTGTAGTGAGGGTGGTTTCGACGCTCGTCTTTCAATACAAAGACGCTTTCCCTCCATTTTCTCTCCTAAAACCTCGGCTCCGCACCGAGTACATTTTCAAAACCTCGGTTTCGTACCGAGTCCATTTTCAAATCTCATTTTCCAAATTAAATTCTCTTCGTATTGAATTAAAAAGAGCGGATTGGGTGTAGACCTCTTCTTCTCCGAGTGTTGGGATGCCCACTGTAGTGAGGGTGGTCTCGACACTCGTCTTTCGACACGAAGATGTGACTTCTTTGTCCACCACCTCTCACTTTCACAACTTCATCCCGCAACCCTTGTCACCTAAAAACCTCGGTCCCGCACCGAGTGCATTTCAATTTATTTTCACAATAAAACTTGAATGGTCGTGGAGTGGTTAGGCGTAGGCCTTCTCCTATCCCGAGTGCTGACGTTTACCGTAGGGTTCTCTGTCACAAAGCACTTACCATTCAAAACCCAAAACACTTAATAAGAGAACGAAGCTCTCTTTGCATTGAATTAAAGAGAGAGGATTGGGTGTAGACCTCTTCTTCTCCGAGCGTAGGGATACCCACTGTAGTGAGGGTGGTTTCGATGCTCATCTTTCAATACGAAGACGCCTCGTTCGCCACACTCTTTTATAACAAAAACTTTGAGACAAAGAATTGGGTACTAACCGTAGGGGTTACTATCCGAGGACATGTCTCGCCCCTAAAAAAAAAACAATCCAATCAATCAAACGTGACTTCTTGCCTCGTGTGGCGAAAACTAATCAATCTTTCAAAAAGGATATGTTACGTCCGTTATACCGCAAACAGGTAACGCCTAAGTTTCCAACGAGCGAGCAGCGAAACACCTAACTGCTAGAATGCGCACGATAGCATCATCCATAAAAAACATCAACACACCGTTAGCATGAACTACGTTTGCTTTGATTTCTCATGCCAGATGAGAATACGTAGGCACAAGACGGCGATGTCTTGGCGAGCTCCCTTTTTCACCTTTCACCCGTAGTTGGCCGAACTACGGCTGCTCTGATTTCTCATACCAGATGAGAATACGTAGGCACAAGACGACGATGTCTTGGCGAGCAGAATCCCCCCTATCACCCGTAGTTTCCCGAACTACGTCTACTCTGACTTTTTCACATCTATTGAGAATACGTAGGCATAGGACTGCAAAGTCCTACCGAGTCTGTTCTTTCTTTTTTTTCCCCGTTCTCTCTTTCCTCCTAACTTTCCTGTTTATAACCCTTCTTTTACCCTGTGGAACACTTCAATTAGCATAATGTTTAAGCAAATAAATTCACACATTGACAAACAAAAGGTTCCCATCGAGTACGATGGATGCGAGGGGTGCTAATACCTTCCCCTCGCATAACCGGCTTCTGAACCTGTTCATGGTTGCGAGACCATCTTATCCATTTCTTTCTTAAGGTTTTCTCGATATTTTCCTTCCTCCTCATGGGATAAAAAAAGTTCGGTGGCGACTCTTCTGTCTATCTTTTTCGCCTCCCCGTCGTTGCACGATGCATTTTTCGAGTAGCGACAGCTGGCGACTCTGCTGGGGAATGCAGGCAAGCCAAGCCTATTTTGTTCGTCGTGTTTGTATTTTTATTTGTTTTATTTATTTATGCTTTATTCTCTAACTGTTGGGTTTATTTGGATGGTTTGAAAGGATAAAAGCTTTCTACCCGAGCTTTCGAGTATACACTAAGTTAGGAGGTGGATTCTTTCTGATTTACGAGACTTAGGACTCATTGAGTTGGATTGAATCTCACCGCTCAGATGAGACTCCGTTGGAATAATTATGTCTTACGTGTAGTCGTAATGGCGTTCTTATCTTCAACTTGAGAGTCCGCGATTCTGAGGACCTTTTGTAGAACCTTTATTCCGAAGGTTGCTGAAACATAACTCTGTGTTCATCCTTTTGAAAGGATTACCGTCTTACGAGTATTCGTTATGATGGGAAACTTTTGAGGGTTAGTACATGGGACTTTGTTTGAAAGGCCTTTGGAATACCCTTTTGTACACTAGTAGATTGCCCACTCGTTGGAGAAGATACCTTTTTGATGTTGTCTTGCAGGATTTGTGACTTTGATCTCGATGTGTGAATATTATCATATGCATTCATAAAACATTGCATTGCAAATCATTTTGCATACCAAGAGACTTAAGAAGCTATGATTATCTCAGGTATTGGTGAACTCAATGGCTGATCTAAGAAAGAGAAGCACAAATTCCATAAAGTTTAGGGATCCGAAGTTGGAATCAATTCAAGACATTCTGATTGACGTACCGAAAGTTATCAAGATCAACTTTCAAGGGAAACATGGGAAATTGCTTGATCTTCTCCACTCTAGAGTTGATACTTGGGCCTTGTATGCTATGGCTCAATTTTATGATGCGCCTCTTCGGTGCTTCACTTTTCAAGACTACCAGTTGGCTCCCACCTTGGAAGAATATTCTCACATTTTGAACATTAAGATTAAGGATCAACCTGTCTATACTGGTTTGGAAGAAGAACCAAAGCCTGCTGTCATTGCTCTTGCTCTTCATATGACCAAAGAAGAAGTCAAGAAGGGTCTAACCAGTAAAGGGGGTGTTCAGGGTTTTCCATTTAAGTTTCTGCTAGAAAAGGCCGCTCAGTACAAGGTTGATGAAGATTGGGAAAAGTTCGGTATAAGTGTTGCTCTAATGATTTACGGGATTGTCCTCTTTCCAAATGTGGACAATTTCATAGACATCACCGCCATCGTTCTCTTCATGCAGAAGAATCCCATCCCTACACTCCTTGCCGATGTTTATCACTCTATTCATTGGAGGAGTGAAAAGAAGGCGGGAACGATCCAATGCTGCTCTCACCTACTATACAAGTGGTATGCTTCTCATTTGCCCAAGAAAGGACCATTCGTGGAAAACAAGAAGGAATTGAAATGGTCTCAACGCATCATGTCTCTGGAAGCTAGTGATATTGCTTGGTACTCTCATGAGTACTATGATGTGGAAATCATCTTTAGTTGTGGAGAATTCAGTAATGTACCTTTGATCGGTAGGGCCGGTTGTATTAACTATAACCCAGTCATGGCATTACGTCAGTTGGGCTATGCTATGGAGGGCGAGCCCGAAGCAGAGAAGGTTCAGAGTTTCTTTTTGCTAGCTACATCAGAAGACCCTGCGTTTGTCAGAAAGATTGCTAAGGCTTGGGGCAAGATTCATACAAAGGGGAGGAAGGAGTTAAAAGCGAAGAATTGTGTGGCAAAGGAGCCATACAACCGGTGGTTACTAGCTAGAGTAGCTGAAAGGTCGTTACCATTTCCCTTAGAGCCCTCTATGCGAGAAGCACCTCCTGCTCCCACTCATGTATCCATAGAAGAATATGAAAAACTGAAGCTAATAGTGGAGAGATTGACTAAGGAGAATCAGGACCTTCAGAATGAAGTCCACCAAGCAAATGTGGAGAGCGGTCAGTACAAAAGAAAGGTGGAGTTTGAACAGGATCAAGCGGCTGAGAGTAGCAAGAAGCTAAAATTAGAAACGGATCTGAGAGTCAGGTACCAACAGGGTTACGAAGGGGCTGATGCATCATTAACAACTCTCCGACAACGCTTAAAGGACACCAAAGCTTCTTGTGATAGGGCATGGCACTTCTTTGAGATAGCCTCTACCGAAAAGAAGGAAATACGAGAGAATCTTGAGGCTGATATTGGGGATCTTGAAGAACGACTGAGAAATGCCTTGACCTTAGTGGAAAATGAACGAAGACTCAAAGAGGAGGCATTGAAAGATTCATATGTCACATCTGACCTGTGGAATAAAAAATGTCAAGAATTGGAAACTGCCCAAGAAACAGCCCTTCTGTGGAGGAATCGTTTCGAGGCTTTGCAAAGAGATAGTGCGCAGTGGCTCGAGAAAGAGGCTCAGCTCAATGAGTTGTTGGACACCCATGTGGATTCTATTTGTTATTACCAGTCGACTCTAGATACGTGTCGTGCTAGGTACAACAATTTGGTGGAGCATTGCAATCTCATGATCCGTGATATCCCATGGAGGTTGGAAAGCGCCATTCAAGACTTGGAAGGAAATGATATCCCCCTTCTGTTCACCACTTTATCCAACTCTGCGACCAAATGGTTAGGAGATTCATGTTCGAGACGAAGAAGCTTGAAGAGCGTCTCCAAAAAGAGAAATTCTAGTTTTTAGTACTCTTGATTTTCAGTCATTTAGTGTTTTCCTTGTAATGAGAATTGTTATTCGGCATAGTCAGCAAATGTTTGTATTGAATCTTCCCAAATTAATGAGAATTTGCTTTTGGTCTAATTGTGTTTTCTTTATTATTTGATCATTCGCAATTCTATAATACCGGCTATAATCATAGGTTTTGAAAGTCTCTTGAGCATTTGCATGCACTTGCGCATCATTTTGCATTCCCTGAAACCCGACCTCACACCGATTGCCATTTCAGAGAGAAAGGGAAAGAGAAAGAGCAAGCTGACTTCTCAACACTCCTACAACACGCGGGGAAATCAGCAGAGAATTATGGATCAGGTTCAAGCCGAGCTTTTGGAGTTTCGTGAGAAGATGGCGCAATTCATGGAGATGATGCAGGGGGTGGCCAATGGATAGGACCAGTTAAGGACATTGGTTCAACCTTTAATATCTCAAGTGGATGGAAGTGGCGTTTTGCACGGAGGGGCTGCTGCTATTCCCCCTCCTGTTAATGGTGGAACCTCGCAAGTCAACGGTGGCCCAACTGTAGTCAACCTTCCGGGCGGAAGAGAGCAAACTGGAATCCCCATCCCAGTTGTGGTAGGTGCCATACCTACTAGCGTGAATCCTCAATGGGACCAAGATGAACAGGATGATATCTTCTCCATGAGAGACCTTGGGGGAGGGTTACGATCCGACACTAATAGAAGGTTTGATGAAATAGAAGAAAAGATGAAGAGCATTCTGGAAAACCAGAACACTATGGGACTTGACATGTCCAATCTGGGATTGATTCCGGGACTTAGGATTCCTCCAAAGTTCAAAGTACCAGATTTCGATAAATACAAAGGAACGACATGTCCAAAGGTGCATATCCGCTCCTATTTCCGAAGGATGTCGGCATACTCTGATGATGAGAAGTTGCTTATGCACTTCTTCCAAGATAGTCTGTCAGGGCCTTCTCTAGAGTGGTACATGGGTTTGGAACCTGCCAATATTCGGAGCTGGAAGAATTTAGCAGAGGCCTTTGTCCAGCATTACCAGTACAATAGTGACTTGGCACCAAATCGAGTGCAGTTGCAGAATCTATCCCAAAGGAGCAATGAGTGTTTTAAAGAATACGCCCAAAGGTGGCGAGAGCTTGCCGCTAGGGTTCAACCTCCCATGGTGGAAAGAGAACTAATCGATTTATTCGTGGCCACATTGCCCGGAATCTACTACGAGAAGTTGGTGAGCAATATGTCAGGAAGCTTCTCAGATTTGATTATCACGAGCGAAAGAGTTGAAAACGGTATAAAAATGGGGAAAATTCAAGCAGCGGAAGGGACCTCATCTGGAGGTGGAAGAAAGTTTTTTGGTGCGAAGAAAAAGGATAATGAAACAAATGCAGTGTACGGCTTTAACAACCGAAAAAGATACCTGGATCAGCGTCAGTAGCGACCGTATTACCAGCAACCGTCACAAGTAGCCAGTATTGCCATCCCGGCGACACAGCCTCCGCAACAACAACCACGTCAACAACATCAGCAACGACCTCAACAACAGAATTATGCACCGAGACAGTTCCAGGATAGGAGAAGGGTGGCGGATAGACACTTTGACACACCGCCAATGCCATACGCTCAGTTGCTACAATACTTAATTCAACTGCAGTTGGTCCAGAAAAGGACAATGGCACCTCTAACTGGCCAACCACCTCCTGGATATGACGCCAACGCTAGGTGTGAATTCCACTCTGGCGCCTCCGGCCACAGTATTGACAACTGTAAAGCCTTCAAACATAAGGTACAAGACCTTATTGACAGTAAAGCTATCAATTTCAATCAGGATGCGCCAAGCGTGGATCGAAATCCCATGCCTAACCATGGTAGGGGTGGTGGCGTGAACGCTATTGACAGTGAGGAAGGCCTGAACTTGGTGTCCAAAGTAGAGGATTTGAAGACGCCGTTAAGTTTCGTGAAGAGCAAGTTGTTAGAAGGAGGGGTATTCCCAGGCTGTGGAAAGGATTGCGAAGACTGTATGATTTGTCCAGAAGGATGTCGGAACCTGAGGAACCATATACAACATATGATGGATGACGGTTTGTTGCAATTTGATAGAATCTGTGAGAAAAATGCTGAAGAGGTAGTCATCGAAGATAAGGATGAGGTGGCCACCATATCTATCCCATACAAAACAATTACAATTTTTGCGCCTCCAGCGAGGCCCACTATTATATTCACAAAGGCAGGGCCCGTACCCTATGAAAGTTCTAAAGCAATTCCTTGGAACTATGGGGCCGAGGTCTACTGCAATGGTCAAAAGCAGGAACTGAGAGGTTCACCGTTGGATTCTGTTGATAATTTGGCGGGAACTGGAGGAATGACTCGGAGCGGGAGAGTATTTGCACCTCCCGAGGTAAGTACAGAAAGGGCTGATAAAGGTAAGGGGAAGGTTATAGCGGAAGAGAATTCTCAGGCTAGAGAAAAGGAAACTTTGCTGAAGGATGCGGAGGAATTCATGCGTTTGATAAGAAGGAGTGACTACAAAATTGTGGATCATTTACAACAAACTCCTTCAAAGATTTCTATCTTGTCATTGCTGTTATGTTCTGAGGCTCACAGGAATGCTTTGCTCAGAGTTTTGAATAATGCTTATGTACCTCATGAGATATCCGTTAATCAGTTGGAAGGCGTGGTGGCCCATGTCAATGCAGGTAACGGGTTGGGGTTCACTGACCGCGATTTGACACCAAAAGGAAGGAACCACAACTTGGCTCTGCATATTTCACTTGAATGTCGGGGAACAGTGATGTCACATGTACTTGTTGATACAGGGTCGTCTTTGAATGTGTTGCCAAAGAAGGCATTGATGAAGATCGATCATCAGGGTCTATATTGTACGCCCAGTGATTTGGTTGTGCGGGCCTTCGATGGAACCCGAAGATCTGTCTTTGGGGAGATAACTCTGCCTATCCAAGTAGGCCCAGAGGTGTTTGAAACAGTTTTCTACATCATGGATATCCAGCCTGCTTATAGCTGTCTTTTGGGTCGGCCTTGGATACACTTGGCAGGCGCTGTAACATCGACTTTGCACCATAAATTGAAATATATGGTGGATGGGAATATTGTGACCGTTTGTGGAGAAGAATACATCATGGTGAGCCATCTGTCTTCATTCAAATATGTGGAAGTCGACGGCGAAATTCAAGAAACGCTGTGCCAGGCCTTTGAGACTGTCCAAATCAAGGAGAAGGCGTCGGTCGAGGTCAAGGCTCCAGAAGTTGCCATGTCGTCATACAAGGAAGCACGGGCCGTGGTGGAATCCGGATCAACACAAGGATGGGGACAGGTGGTAAGCGTCCCAAACAAGCAAGATAAGTTCGGATTGGGATATAGCCCACATGGATCATCTTCACAAAGCACTCCACGTTACAAAGGTCCTGTCCAATTTACTAGCAGTGGAGTCATTTTCGATCAAATCAATGCCATATCAGATGAGGAAGGAGACATCGACTGCGATATGGATGCGTGGATCCAGCCATGCATCCCCGGCCAGGGCTTGAAGAATTGGAGCATGGAGGAAGTTATCACAGTGACTTATAAAGAGTAATTGATTTGTCTTGATTAATGTATTTCCATATGCTCTGCCCAAGGCATAATGGACTTTATTTGTAGGGCCCTATCTTTATGCATGTGAACAATCTTTTTATCATCAATTAAAAGGCGTCTTTTCATTCAGAATTTTGTGATCCTTGTTGTTCTTGTTTTTATCTTTAACAATAAAATGGCAATGTGGTTTGTGTTTTTGTTTGCATATCATTTAAAAGCATAAAATCATCATCATCGCAGGTTACACATTTCAGATGCCACCGACTCAGACTCGTCTATGACTCAATATGACTTTGACAATCCGATCTTTCAAGCCGAAGAAGAGATCGAAGAAGACGAAGACTTGCCTGAGGAGCTTGCCAGATTGTTAAGGCAAGAGGAGAAAGTCATCCTGCCTCATCAGGAGGAAGTTGAAGTTATCAACTTGGGAACAGAAGAAGACAAGAAGGAGGTCAGAATAGGGGCTACGCTGCAAAGTAATGTCAAGCAACGATTGGTTGAGTTACTCCAAAAGTACAAGGATGTTTTTGCTTGGTCATATGAGGATATGCCGGGACTCGACACTGACATCGTGGTTCATCGTCTGCCTCTTCGTGAAGAGTGTCCTCCTGTCAAACAGAAATTGAGAAGAACAAGGCCAGACATGGCAGTGAAGATCAAGGAAGAAGTTCAGAAACAGTTAGACGCCGGATTTCTTGCTGTGGCCAGCTACCCTCCTTGGGTCGCTAACATCATACCCGTGCCTAAAAAGGACGGCAAAGTTAGGATGTGTGTTGATTATAGGGACTTGAATAGAGCAAGTCCAAAGGATGATTTCCCGCATCCCCATATTGACGTGCTTGTTGATAACATCGCGCAATTCTCAGTATTTTCCTTCATGGACGGTTTTTCCGGATACAATCAAATTAAGATGGCGCCGGAGGATATGGAGAAAACGACTTTTATCACACCTTGGGGAACTTTCTGCTATAAAGTGATGCCTTTCGGGTTAAAGAACACAGGGGCGACTTATCAACGAGCAATGGTCACACTCTTTCATGACATGATGCATCACGAGATCGAAGTTTATGTCGACGATATGATTGCAAAGTCCCAAACGGAGGAGGGGCACCTGGTAAATCTTCTAAAATTGTTTGAGAGGTTGAGGAAGTTCAAATTGAGGTTGAATCCAAGTAAATGTACTTTCGGCGTACGGTCAGGAAAGCTGTTGGGGTTCATCATTAGTGAGAAAGGTATTGAGGTTGATCCCGCGAAGATCAAGGCAATTCAAGAAATGCCAGCACCAAAGACTGAGAAGTAGGTTCGTGGTTTCTTAGGTAGATTGAACTATATTTCAAGGTTCATATCTCACCTCACCGCCACTTGTGAGCCATTGTTTAAACTTCTAAAGAAGGATCAGGCGGTCGTTTGGAACGAGAATTGCCAGAAGGCGTTTGAGAAAATAAAGGAATACCTACAAGAACCTCCAATACTGATGCCCCCTGTGGCTGGAAGACCGTTGATAATGTACTTAACAGTTCTTGAGAATTCTATGGGTTGTGTTCTCGGTCAGCACGACGAGACTGGAAGAAAGGAGCACTCAATTTACTACTTGAGTAAAAAGTTTACCGACTGTGAGTCCAGATATTCAATGTTAGAAAAGACTTGTTGCGCACTCGCTTGGGCTGCCAAGCGCCTAAGGCAGTATATGCTAAACCACACAACCATGTTGATTTCAAAGATGGACCCAATTAAGTACGTGTTCGAAAAGCAGGCGCTATCAGGAAGGATCGCTAGGTGGCAGATGATTCTGACAGAATATGATATTCAATATGTATCTCAAAAAGCTATTAAAGGCAGTGTTCTGTCAGAATACCTTGCAGAGCAGCCAGTCGGCGATTATCAGCCAATGAAGTTTGACTTTCCTGATGAAGACATTATGTACTTGAAAATGAAAGATTGCGATGAGCCGTTGCCGGGCGAGGGACCGGAATTGGGTTCCCAGTGGAAGTTGATCTTTGACGGCGCTGTTAACTCCTACGGTAGTGGGATTGGGGCAATCATTACAACTCCCCATGGGTCCCATATACCATTCACCGCAAGGTTAACATTCCCATGCACCAATAACGAGGCCGAGTACGAAGCATGTATCATGGGTATTGAAGAAGCAATCAATTTAAGAGTCAAGAACCTTGATATCTATGGAGATTCAGCCTTAGTGGTCAACCAGATCAAGGGAGAATGGGAGACGCGCCAGCCAAATCTGATCCCATACATGAACTACGCAAGGAGGTTGTTACCTTTCTTCGATCGAGTAGAGCTTCACCATGTGCCAAGAGCATAGAATCAGATGGCCGATGCTTTGGCTACTCTATCCTTGATGTACAAAGTTAACTTCTGGAACGATGCTCCAATAATTGTCATTTCACGGCTCGACAGACCAGCATTTGTGTTTGCAATAGATGAAGCTTCTGATGGTAAACCATGGTTTTATGACATCCAGAACTTTCTTAAGAACCAAGAGTATCCGCCTGGGGCATCTACCCAAGATAAGAAGACTTTGAGAAGATTGTCCGGCAATTTCTATCTAAATCCAGACGGTGCGCTCTATCGGAGAAACCATGACTTAGTGCTACTAAGATGCGTGGACGAAAAAGAGGCAAATTTGCTTATGGAAGAGGTCCACGAAGGTTCTTTCGGAGCACATGCAGGTGGGCATGCCATGTCTCGGAAATTGTTGAGGGCAGGATATTATTGGTTAACTATGGAGTCAGATTGCTTCAAGTACGCCAAGAAATGCCACAAGTGTCAAATTTATGCCGACAAGATTCATGTACCGCCGTGTCCTTTGAATGTCATGTCGTCGCCGTGGCCTTTTTCCATGTGGGGCATTGATATGATTGGAAAAATCGAGCCGACCGCATCCAATGGACACCGTTTTATCTTAGTGGCTATTGATTATTTCACCAAATGGGTCGAAGCGGCCTCTTATGCCAATGTCACAAAGCAGGTAGTGGCCCGATTCATCAAAAGAGATATCATCTGTCGATATGGGATACCTGAGAGGATCATTACTGACAATGGTTCTAATTTGAATAATAAAATGATGAAGGAGCTGTGCCAGAGTTTCAAAATCGAGCATCACAATTCTTCTCCCTATCGTCCGAAAATGAATGGCGCCGTAGAAGCGGCTAACAAAAACATTAAGAAGATAATACAGAAGATGGTGGTGACTTATAAGGATTGGCACGAGAAGTTGCCCTTCGCTTTACATGGATATCGCACTTCAGTGCATACTTCAACAGGGGCAACTCCTTTCTCGTTGGTGTATGGCATGGAAGGTGTTCTGCCATTTGAGGTCGAGATCCCTTCTCTAAGAGTACTGGCAGATGTCAAACTAGATGAAGCAGAATGGGTAAAGAACAGGTTGAATCAACTCAGTTTGATGGATGAGAAAAGATTGGCGTCTCTCGCGTACGGTCGTTTGTATCAGAAGAGGATGAAGAGCGCCTATGATAAAAAGATACGTCCTCGGAGCTTTCAGGCAGGCGACTTGGTGTTGAAGCGAATTCTCCCACCGCAGAATGATCACAGAGGCAAATGGACTCCTAACTATGAGGGTCCTTATGTGGTACGAAAGGTTTTCTCAGGAGGAGCCTTGCTACTTTCAACTATGGATGGTGAGGATTTTACATCCCCGGTGAACGCAGACGCGGTCAAAAAATATTTTGCTTAAGAAAGCTCGCTGGAAAGAAAAAGAGTATCCAGGCAAGAATGGGGCATCCCGGCGAACCATAAAAGGATAGGTTCGGGCAAAAATTAGGGATATAAGAAAAATGTGAGCCCGCAAAGTTGAAAACCTGAAAGGGCAACTTTGGCAAAAATGGGTATCCTGGTGAATCGAAAACCCGCAAGGGCGATTCAGGCAAAAATTAGGGATTTTAAAGAAAATGACTGCGGCCTGCGCATTGATCATCACAAGCATAGTGGATTCTAGGGAGAATGCGAAGATCGACCATTCAAATCAGTCTCTTCAGAAGTTAAAGTATCGGAAAGCGTCAAAGCCACGCGAGTCATGGATGAGTCGTCACATGGTGTTTGTCTGTACCACATTGCCGACATTTTTGTATATTTTCCTTGCGATTGTCTTTTTGCGCAGCTTTCTCTTTTCAGGAGTTGCATCCGATGTAAAGTTGCCTATTTTCAGGCCTTTTATCAATAAAATATACTATTTAGAAAAAGATTTGTTATGGTTTTAACTTTTACCGTTTTGTTTGCAAGAAACGCCTGATATTTTTTTTTTGATGAAAAACCTTGCATGCATAAACTTGTGGGCTTTGCTAACTGTTAATCAAGACATTTGTTTTTTAAATAAAGTCATAATTGATAACTTGGTGCCAGCTGTACAACACACTTGTCTAGTTGTTGTTACTTTCCCCAAGCAGAGGTTGATGATGATTCCCTCCTTATCTAATCCACAGCCAAGATAGCAGAGTTAATTTTCTTCCCCACAGAATGGAACTGACTGAGAGATCGTTCATCTCCATCCCCAGCAGAGAGAGTGTGGGATAATCCTTCCAGTAAATCTTATTCAACATCCCTAGCAGATAGTGGATTCAATCTCCGAGAGAATGGAGCTATTCCTCAGCAATCCGCTGTGTTTCCCCAGTAGAGTTATTCTGGCTAATCATTCATAGCTGATTTCCCCGGTAGAGTGGAGTTGTCGCCTCCAGCCAAGTTGCTTGATCCCCAGAAGAGTTGTAGGCTGATAGGCCATCCGGGACGTTCTCCGCAGCAGAGTTTGATTAGGATCCCAAGCGGAGTAGTCTTGATCTTAGCAGAGCAGTTTTTACCCAGAAGTTTTTCTCGGAGGCCATCCAGGGCTTGTATTCCTCAGCACAAGTTTGTTTGCGCTAAGCGTATCTAGCTCTGACTCAACGGAGTTGGCTCTTTCTCTTTAGCATTTATTTTGCTAAAGTGGTTCATTTGCATCTACATACATGCATAGCATCTACCCAAACGCGAAGCATTTCCATTTCACATGGAGCATTTCGTCATATTCAAACATATGCATGTGAAACATAAGCCAGGTTGTTACCCCTTTTGTTTCAAGTGAACCTCGCAGACGATCAGCATCTTTGCCCGTTGTGTTGTTTATACCCCGACTCGTGTTGTTTCCCCAACAGAATTCTTTTGTGGTCGTCACCAATGGATGGTCTTAAATTCGTTTGAATCTTGTTGCTCATATATTCATCAAAGCCTTGGCGGCGATGTCAGGTGATTTAGTTCTTCAACGGCGATGTCAGATAGCTTAGTTCTTCAACGGCGATGTTGAAAAGTTTGTTTCTGGCGGCGATGTCAAGTGATTTGATTCTTCAACGGCGATGTTGAGAAGTTAGTTCTGGCGGCGATGTCAGAGTGATTTGCTTGTTCAGCGGCGAGGTTGGATGTTTGTTTCTGGCGGCGATGTCAGAGTGATTTGTTTGTTCAGCGGCGAGGTTGGATGTTTGTTTCTGGCGGCGATGTCAGGTAGTTTGGTTCTTCCAACGGCGATGTTGGATTTTGTCTTGACGGCGATGTCGGAGGATCGTATCTTTGGATTCAATATCTGTTTGTATTTAACAGAGGACTGACGGCGAGGTTAGATCTTTTTACCGACTTAATGTCGAGGCCTGACCGTGAGGTCAGATGCTTTTACCAATTATTTTAAGAATTGACGGCGAAGTCAAAATTGTTGGAAATGACGGCGAAGTCAGAAGATTGTTTTAAGAGATGACGGCGAAGTCAGGTTATGTGAGAATTGACGGCGAGGTCAGATGTTTACTTGATTTATGACTGACGGTGAAGTCAGATGTTCCATTTAATATGAGAGCTGACGGCGAAGTCAGGGGCTTTACCAAAGTTCTGTGAAAAATTTGACGACGAAGTCAGAAAATATTGTAAATCGGACGGTGATGTCAGAATATTATTTTGGAGAGCTGACGGCGAAGTCAGGGGCTTTACCAAAGTTCTGTGAAAAAATTGACGGCGAAGTCAGAAAATATTGAGGGCCAACGATAAAGTCAGTGGATTTATAATTTTGACGCTGAGAGCTGGCGGCAAGGTCAGACGTTCTACTTAATACGGGTGCCTGGCGGCGATGTCAGAAGTTCGTTTCGCGATTGTCAAATTTCCGGGTCCTTGGGTATTCAACCGTCTTTTGCCTTGATTGTATGAAAGTCGTTCACCTTTCATCCATCCAGGCCCAAGCCGTTTGAATAGGGGCAGCTGTTGTACCCCAAAATTTGACCAACCTCTCTGGCTTATGTTGTGTTTCATTGCATCCGCATATTGCATAAAACACTACATGTCATATCATTATTTGAAATCTTTTTTTACAGGGATCAAAAAATGTGTGTAAAAAAAAATATATTAGATCTCATCAAACATTTGTGCTCAAGTCATCAGAAGCAAGGAATTTAATTTTTCAGATGGAATATAAAGGGGTCAATTTTTAAAGAAATAATAAAATGAAGCAAAATGCGCAGGGTGGGGTTTGAACCCACCATCTTTTGATTGATAAATTCTCACCTCACCAACTCAGCCAAGCGCACGCTTGTGGATAACAGAGAAAGGGAAAAGTATACATTTTGAGATTTGAAAAAAGGGGCGCTCAAAATAAAAATGGGGTGGATTTTGTCTCCACCAGGATTCGAACCAAGGACCTTACACATAACACGCGCTTGACTTAACCACTGGGGTGGCGATACATCCATTGATTATCCCACCCCAGAATTATTAAGTATCTTGTTTGGTACATGGCTGGACAGAAATTTGAAGAACACCATTTTAGTCGTGCGTGAAGGAAGGGAGAGAGGGTAAAACTGAATCATTTTCAATGAATCAAAACTCTATTCCACTTGATTTTTCGCAAGGTTTACTTTGGTGTAATTATTTTTTATGATTGAGAAAGGAATTTCAAGCTACCAACCAATTTGCAATGTGGAGTATTTGGTTTTTCAGGAAGAACTTTGTACTGAATCTTGCCATTTCAAGGCCAACCACAAAAGGTACTTGCTCTGGGCGTTTTTTGAATCTATCACCAATGTGGGCAAGGGCAAGCAGCCACTACTGGCCTGCTGCAACCCTAGTTTGTCCCTACCTCTCCACTCCAACCAAAAAGCAATAAGACAAGTTCAGCAAGTGAGGATTTTTTGGAGAAAACTGGGATATAAAAGGTTAAAGCTGAGGAAAACCCTAGCAGCCACCATTTTGCAAAAATCAGAAAGAGAGAGTGTGAGTTTCTTTGGAGGTTTTTCTCAAGAAAATCCAAGTATTGCTTCAAGAAAGGAGGAGGTAAAAGTTCTGTTCAAGGAAGGTTATCTTGCTCAAGACTGCCAGTTTTTTGTGGTTGAGTGCTGCTGCAAAAGGTATTTGATTCTGAACCCTTTTATCATGTGCATATGGAGTGAGTGTTGACATTTCTGTGTTAGGGTTGCAACTTGGTTTGTCCAAATACCTGAGATAAATAACATTTGCATCAACTGTGCTGTTTGGAATTTAAAACTGTCCTGAGCATGTGTGTGTTTTGTAATTTGTTTAGTTTTGATTTGTCTATAGCACCATCTGTTTAGGCATGTCACTTGTGTTTGGAGTTTTTTTAGTTATATCCATTGATTGAAAAGAGTCACCTAGTATTGTTGAGAAATGTTTGGAATAGCATTTTGGTGCTTGTTAAAACTGATGCATACTGCCATGAGATGTGTGGTTTATTTTATAGCATGACCAGTTTGGATATTACTGTTTGTTTGGGAAGTATGAGTTGGGTTGACATGTTGCCACTTCTGTTTAAATCCAATTTTTGTTGCTCAGTAGGTTTTAGTGTATTGCGATTTGTGTAGCTGTCCATTTGTTTTGAACCTATTTGCTTAGATTTCCAACAGGATTATGCACCTGTCCTCAATGGACTAGCAACCATCCCAGATTGTAGTTTGTTGATTTACTTCTCCAATGGCCTTTGAGTTTCAGTTTGCTTGCATTCCTCATATGTTTCTTGCTATCTTGGTTTGTAACATGCCCAAAGCACATTGTAACTTTCCAAACTTCTGTCAACTAAGACCATATCAGCATGAACATCCTTTTGCACAAACTGTTTTCAAAATGGAACCTTTGTTTAAATTGGTTCATCAACATTGCTTTAGGGTGTGTGTAATTTTAAATAATGTATATGATGTTTATGTTCCTATATGTGTGTATGTTGTGTTTGTGGTGAAAGTGTTGGTCTTTGACAGTAAGGCACATGTTAAATCTTGGATCTTTCTCATGCCAAATTTGCTGCTCTCTCTCATTGAAACTTGCTGCTCATTGCTTTTTGTTTTTGAATTCATTACACACACTCAGTTTGGTCCTTGTGAGTGTGACAATGTGTTCACTTTGTTGATTTTGGTTGCTTTGTTGAGTTTGATTGGAGTTTGCTGCATAACAGTTTTGTGTGGGGGGAATAACTCTTGACTTTTAATGTTTGGATGCTGTCATTTTTTGGTGTTTGCTTTGTTAAGGTCACACCTATTGCTTGGTCCTCATGCTTATTAAGATGCACTCCTTGTCATGATAACTACCATGCTGCCACACTTGTTTGTTTTTTTTACTATTGAAAATTATGTAAGGTTGATTATGTCAAATCATGATGATATGTTTGAGTTGCTACTTCCTATTGAGAGCTTGTTTTTTTCTTTGAGTTTCAATCATAAAAAGTGTTTGGCGTGCTGTTATGAGAATATGATTGTTGGTCTGGAGGGTTTTGTCAGCATGTTGGTATTCAAAGCATGATTGCCTCAGCCTTAGGAGCATCACTGTTTGGCTTATTTTTGTTTCAAGATGTTGCTTACCTTTGTGAAATTCATTTGTCAAAATCTGAATGTGTAAGAGAAGCTGTTTAGGGCTATGTGCATTTTGTATAAGTTTTGGTTTGGCAAGAATGTCAATGTTGTCCTTGATGCTGTTGAATTCTTGCAACTTGTGTAAGTTATTGTTTTGGTCTAAGAGAAAGAACTATATGTGTGTATGCTGTGTTTGTGGTGAAAAAGCTGATCCTTAACTGTAAGGCATATATTGAACTTTGGATTTCCATTCCCATTGAAATTTGCTGCTCATTGCTGGCTGTTCAGAATTCTTTGCTCACACTAGGCTTGGTCCTTATGCCATTGTGGATATATTTACTGCCATGAGAGTATTGTGTTTGCTTTGTGATGCCAAGCTACCGCTGCTTCTGTTTTTCTAGCCTCTTGCACTGTCAATTTAATTGTTGTATTAATGCTTGCATTCTTGATAAGAAAAATTGTGTTGTTGATCCTGTTTTCAAACAAACTGCTTGGATTATGCTTTGTGTTGATACCAATGATTATGAACATGCCTAGGTTTTGCGTTCGTCAACCGTTTTAAGCATATATGCTTTGCTTTGTGTTTTGCTTGGAGTTGTGAATTATACTTGAATCTCTGCCTTGAATCTTGTCAAGCTCCAGTTTAGTTGGTTGCCTGTTATATATGTTGAAATCTCAATTGGTTGCAATTTAAGTTGTGTGCAAGTTGTTGTCATACAGATTTGATCTTAGCTTTGGTTGGGTATGAGACTTGTTGTAAGTTTATTTCCATGATATGCAACTTGATGTCCATTTCTTGATTTATTGAAAAGCTGAGTTTGTTCATTGAACTTAATCCATGAATATTGAATTTCAAACATGAATGGACCTCTGTTTGCTCATATTTTCATCGGTCCTAGCCAATGGTGTTCATGATGCGTTTCAAAGCCTTGTTTTGCATTTCCTATCGTTTTTAATTTTATAAGCATCATGTGGAAATTTGGATAGCACCACTGTATTCCTCTCTAAAAAACACGCAGGATAGACTCAAATTTTATTCAATTCCATGGAGTTTTAAGAGATTTCTAATTGCTCTTGCATTTGTTCTTTGATTGTTTTATTTCTGCCCAGAACTCTTGTTATCCGTTGGTTTATTTGTGTTTTGGGGTGGCTTAGTACTTGGATGTAACAGCCACCCCAGTGGTAGACCATGCGCCTTTCATTGCCAAGTACTTGGGTTCGAATCCTGCTGAGGAACATAACCCTTTTATTTCTTTTTTTCTTTTCCTTATTGCCTTGATCTTTGTTTTTTATCTTTCTCTTCCCTTCCCATATCAGCACGCGCGTGTGTGCCCCAGTGGTTAAGAGTGCTGACTTTGAACCAAAGGGAGTGGGTTCAATCCCCACCCCTTGCCTTTTATTTATTTTTGTTAGTTTATCTCTTTGTTATTTTGTTTTAATTCTTAAAAATCATAACTTTTGCGTACTTCAATATTTTTGATTCATTCTTTTTTTTAATTTGTTCACAATAATGACTATTTTTATTTAGTGAAATAACATTTCAATTATTAATATTCTCAAGACCCTTGGTTTACTTGAATTTTGGTCCTCCGTTGGGTTCGTTATTTTGCATCCGAAAACATTTTTCAAATCATCTTTAAAATAATTTCTTTGTATTGAATTAAAAATAGAGGATTGGGTGTAGTCCCCTTCTTCTTCGAGTGTTGAGGTGCCTACTGTAGTGAGGGTGATCTCGACACTCGTCTTTCAATACGAAGACTTTTCCACCCCTTTTCCTCCTAAAACCTCGGCTCCGCACCGAGTGCATTTTCGAAAACCTCGGTCTCGTACCGAGTCCATTTTCAAACCATAATAAATAATTCTTTGTATTGAATTAAAAAGAAAGGATTGGGTGTAGACCTCTTCTTCCCCGAGTGTTGGGATGCCCACTGTAGTGAGGGTGGTTTCGACGCTCGTCTTTCAATACAAAGACGCTTTCCCTCCATTTTCTCTCCAAAAACCTCGGCTCCGCGCCGAGTACATTTTCAAAACCTCGGTTTCGTACCGAGTCCATTTTCAAATCTCATTTTCCAAATTAAATTCTCTTCGTATTGAACTAAAAAGAGCGGATTGGGTGTAGACCTCTTCTTCTCCGAGTGTTGGGATGCCCACTGTAGTGAGGGTGGTCTCGACACTCGTCTTTCGACACGAAGACGTGACTTCTTTGTCCACCACCTCTCACTTTCACAACTTCATCCCGCAACCCTTGTCACCTAAAAACCTCGGTCCCGCACCGAGTGCATTTCAATTTATTTTCACAATAAAACTTGAATGGTCGTGGAGTGGTTAGGCGTAGGCCTTCTCCTATCCCGAGTGCTGACGTTTACCGTAGGGTTCTCTGTCACAAAGCACTTACCATTCAAAACCCAAAACACTTAATAAGAGAACGAAGCTCTCTTTGCATTGAATTAAAGAGAGAGGATTGGGTGTAGACCTCTTCTTCTCCGAGCGTAGGGATACCCACTGTAGTGAGGGTGGTTTCGACGCTCGTCTTTCAATACGAAGACGCCTCGTTCGCCACACTCTTTTATAACAAAAACTTTGAGACAAAGAATTGGGTACTACCCGTAGGGGTTACTATCCGAGGACATGTCTCGCCCCTAAAAAAAAACAATCCAATCAATCAAACGTGACTTCTTGCCTCGTGTGGCGAAAACTAATCAATCTTTCAAAAAGGATATGTTACGTCCGTTCTACCGCAAACAGGTAACGCCTAAGTCTCCAACGAGCGAGCAGCGAAACACCTAACTGCTAGAATGCGCACGATAGCATCATCCATAAAAAACATCAACACACCGTTAGCATGAACTACGTTTGCTCTGATTTCTCATGCCAGATGAGAATACGTAGGCACAAGACGGCGATGTCTTGGCGAGCTCCCTTTTTCACCTTTCACCCGTAGTTGGCCGAACTACGGCTGCTCTGATTTCTCATACCAGATGAGAATACGTAGGCACAAGACGACAATGTCTTGGCGAGCACAATCCCCCCTATCACCCGTAGTTTCCCGAACTACGTCGACTCTGACTTTCTCACATCTATTGAGAATACGTAGGCATAGGACTGCAAAGTCCTACCGAGTCTGTTCTTTTTTTTTTCCCGTTCTCTCTTTCCTCCTAACTTTCCTGTTTCTAACCCTTCTTTTACCCTGTGGAACACTTCAATTAGCATAATGTTTAAGCAAATAAATTCACACATCGACAAACAAAAGGTTCCCATCGAGTACGATGGATGCGAGGGGTGATAATACCTTCCCCTCGCATAACCGGCTTCCGAACCTGTTCATGGTTGCGAGACCATCTTATCCATTTCTTTCTTAAGGTTTTCTCAATATTTTCCTTTCCCCTCATGGGATAAAAAAAGTTCGGTGGCGACTCTTCTGTCTATCTTTTTCGCCTCCCCGTCGTTGCACGATGCATTTTTCGAGTAGCGACACTAACTGCTAAACTTTGGCTTGTCTGCTCGCTAGGGGAGGCAGAAGCACGAGCTTATATGCACGGAAGAAAGGACTAAACAGTGTTCTTTGCAAAAGATATTTGAGTTGTGGATCGCACGAGGGCGATGACTTAAGGTTTTAGGGTTTGAAAAAAGAGAATTTGATTTGTGTAGGCATTTAGGGCTTCGGTCGTACGGGAGCGAGAGAATAAGATTTGTTTCGTTAAGTATTTTAAGGGAGAATGACAATTACTCAATAAACGAGACGCCGACCTCGCAATCAATTAATCGGGACATTATTAGAATGCTAGATCCCAACGACACTTTTTTCATTCACTTAAATTACGAAATTGTATTGGATGGACTGAAATTCTGGTATGCATATCTCAGATGTCCTAGACATTGATCTCTGCTTAACCATAACAAGGACAAAACACGAGCATGTTGATTTACTTTAAGAATTAACAGTGTCATGACATATGTTGTAACATCTGCAGACTGACAGAACAATTTATCTAACCATTTAAATTGAGTAGAATGTTAAATGCAGAAAGATAAATAACACAATGAATTGTTAACCCAGTTCGGTGCAACATCACCTACATCTGGGGGCTACCAAGCCAGGAAGGAAATCCACTATCAGTAGTATCAATTCAGAGCTAAACTCCCCTATTTACAACCCTTCACTTAATCCCTACCAGTGCAACTTCTACCTAGGACTCTCCTAGATATGAGACACCTCTCACTCCCCCTCAATCACAGCAGTGATAAAAACAAATGAATAAGCTTTAGAAGACACTCTTCAAAGACAATACTTGATCTTACTCAACAACTTCAATCAAGAACAATACACTCTTGCTTACAAGCTTTGAGTGAACAACTAACAACCTAAATATGTCTACCATGATGCATCAAAAGATACAAAGGATGACGTACAAAGTCACACACACAAGAGACTCTCAAAATCCTAAACCTTATTTTGTACCCAAGATCTTCTTGTTGTGAATGTTTGTTATCCTTAGGTTTAGCAATTCCTTATTTAAATACTATTCTAGTATGGGCTTGGACTTTAGCAAAAGCTTCCTCAGATTTGATAAAATTAAATCAAATAATTCTTCAAATCTTTTCAAAAGATAATTCTTCAAATCTTTTCATAATTAACACCAATTTAGATTTGATCAAATCAAATCAAATCAAACTCCAAATCTTCTCATAAATAAAACCAACTCATATTTGATCAAATCAAATTCCAAATCTTCTCATTGTAAATTTTCTGCAGAATCTTCTCCATAAAAATAGAAACAAGTATTTTATAGTTTTCTAAAAATTCTCAAAGATCCTTTTTATGAAATCCAATTAAGTCTACACTTTGTTCCTAATAAATCTCCTTGACCTGCGCATAACGATGAGATATATCCAAGAGAATCTCATCAAACCAAAACACCTCTGTCAAGAGATATAAAGTAGCAGTGCCTGCTGTACTAGACAAAGATGTCATGACATCTGTCCTAACATCTTGTTTGAAACACATGACAGTAGTACTGCTATAACTGTTGATGAAGATGTTATAACATCTTACTTAACATCAGTGTAGAATCACGTTTTACCAAAATTTAGCCAATCGTAGAATCATGGAACTAACAATCTCCCCCTTTGGCAAATTTTAGCTAAAACAACCAAACCATGAAAAATCTTGAAATATAGACTTATCACTGCAACAACAGCAGTAGTTTCCTCAAATACATTCAGCCTCACAAACTATCATGCTCCCCCTCAATAGTTGCATTCTGCAAGCAATAACAACACACTACTCTTTCCTTAGCAGTAGCAAAGTCCTATCACAATGTTGGTCATGATGTCAATACACGTGATATAACATCAGGACAACAGATAACATTAATACTTTACTCCCCCTTTTTAGCCAAAAATTGACAAAAATTGGAGTAAGTGTACACACATAAACTCATAACACATCAATTAGAGCCAAACCTAAAAACTGAATCAGAATTACCGTGCTTCGAAGCAAGACTTCAGCTGACAAACTACACATGGTGTCCAAATATCTAGTATGACATCTCACAACCCCCCAAGAGATACACAAACTGCTTGATCCCCAATCAATATAAAGACTGCACCACTGCAACAACAATCCATGGACAAGGACTTAAATCCCCCTGCTGAACTCACTCAACCACTGTAAAATCAATCCTGATTCGTACAGATCCAGATACCATAGCTCCTTGAGAATATATCCTGACACCCCGAACTATTCACCCACCTATAGCATATATGACGAATGGCCTTACGCATCCACACACGTTATCATAACTCCTTGGATAGGCACGATGTCATGCACACTCGGCTTGACATTACTACCATACTCTAGAACAAAATTCTCAATTTTCTTGCTTCACAATATCCAGATCACTTCCAGGAGAATAAGCCACCTTCCCATAAGCATTCTGTGAGGGAAAACTGTCACACAACATATGTTCTCAAGTTTCGATGATGACAAAGTATAACCTCAGACCAATCGGAGCTGTCAGCTCTACCCAGAAGATAATTCCAATACTTAACATATCATATCCTTCCTATATCTCTTTAACTCGTATATTATCATCGGCAATACACGTGATAAACATTCAGTCGTGACAAAACGCACGAAACAACAAATATATCATTTTTACAGATTTTGAAGCTATGAGTCGACCATCAGTCAGCGTACAACCTAGTTCACTTTCCCACGGGTCAGCGCATGGAAGCTACGAGTCGACCACCAGTCAGCGCATAATATAGTTCACTTTCCCACGGGTCAGCGCATGGCAACCTTGAGTCGACCATCAGTCGGCGCATGAAGACTTCACATTTCCCACGGGTCAGCGCACACCAACCTATGGTCGATGCATACTGTTGGGTTTTCCATATTGCTAAAAACTGCAGGCCATGCGTCGATGCATAGACCTGTTATGGTCGACCATTCGTGCGTTGGTACAGTTAATGAAGTATTTTCCACTGTGTTTGAAATCCTGTTGTGTTAGTTAATTGGCTTATTACTATAAATAGAAGATTGCTTATTTTAACTGATTAACAATTGAATTTTGAGTAAATTGTGAAAATAAGAAAAGTGAAATAGGTGCCTACATTTCTCTTCATCTTCATCCTCTAACAACACACAACACTGCAACTACACACAATCATTCTTGGGGTGTTTGGTGTCTCGTTCAAGGTGATAAGGTTCAAATCCGTTGATTGGAGATCCGATTCGGGTGGAGAATTGTGGCAGGTTTTTCTTGAATAAAACCTTGAAGGTTTTGTCCTGCAAGATTCTACGAATTTGGGGGTTTTTGGTACGGATCGTCTCTACCAACATTCAGCGGTGCGAAGGTGATTGAGAAACGGAAGATTTCATCAATATAGTAGCTGGGGTTGTAAAGTGTTGAAGGGAGTTCCGGGTTCGATTCGTTGGTGTCTAAGATCAGTCGGGCCGAGGGTTTGAAGAACTGAAAGTTATTTAACAAAGGGACCAGAATCGAAGGTCAATTCACAACGATCGAAGGTCTTGATTCAACTCGAATCAAGGAGCAAGAAGTGAAAGCATTATCAACATCTATAGGGATTGTTTGTATTATTGCTTATCAACTCTATAAACTACTACAACTCTACATGTGATATCTATTATAAATCATCTCAATTCTATTTTTAGAATTGAGGGCAGACGTACCCCGAAGCGAGGACGACGGGGGAACTGCCTCAACAAATCTTTGTCTCCTTTATTTTTTAGTATTTTTATTTTCAGCTTAAAAATTAAGTGATTTTAGTTTAAGCAATTTTATTGATTCGAGCATTGAATTTAGTAAGTAACTGGTACTGTTTAAACTCTAGTACAATAAACACTTGTACAAGGATTTTAGATTTACTTAAGTCAAAATCCAATTGGAATATTTCGCATACCAAGTGTTCGATAAATTTCCTGAACCAAAACTTACTTAGTTTACTTGCTATATTTTGGTGGGCTGTGTTGAGCATTGGAACTAGCACTAATAATTAGTGGTGAAATCAATTGATTAGTGTGACAAGTGTATTGAATATACTCTTCTTTTATTATCATATCCGTTAGCTTAACGCATATCCGATCTTCCAATAATAGTTCGTTTTAGACGTGTTTTTCCAAGGCCGCTTCCGCACTTAAAAATATTTTAAAACCAAATTTAAATTGGTAAGCGCTGTTGTACCCCAAAATTTGACCAACCGGGTCTCGTATCTGGCTCGATGTTTCGACGCATGACCGCATTCGCATCTGCATATCGCATACAATGCATTTTTCATTTGTTTTGATTTTATCGGGATCACAGCTCTCGTCTCGCGTCTCAGGTGTTTTTTAATCAGTTTAGATAAATAGAATCGTGTTTTGGGGATATTTCGGTGCCCATTTATTTTTACCGGTTATTTTGGTGCGCTCTCGCGGTGTTATGTGTCGTTCGGTGCTTATTTTGTTCCTCTGGAAATTATTGTGATTTTTCTGGATTTTATTGACCATTTTAGATTTTTTAATAGCATTTTCTCTTTTTAGAATATATTAGATAGATTTAAATCATTTTTCAGCATTTTATAGAGTTTAATCATTTTTAATAGAATATAGAATTTCTTTTAAATAGAATAGAATATAGAATATAGACTTTTCATTTTAATAAATGAATAGATTTTTCTTTAGTAGATATTATAGAATTAATAGAGTTTTTTCTCTTTTTAGATTTAATTCAGATTTAATTAGATTAATTAGGTTTTGGTTAATTAGTGTTAATCCATTTTTATTTTCATTAATCATGTTAATTCAGTTTTTTTGATTTTTTTGATGTCATTTTCGTTTGGGTCCCATTCCATTCGCAGGCCCAGTTCAGCATGAATCAGTCTAGAGTGTTCAGCATCTTCTAGAAGGATCCAGAGAAATCCAGAGTTAAATCTCAGCCTATAAAGAGTTCATCGCCACGTGTTAAGCTTGAGGGGACCCCACGTTACACCATCACCTCACGCCATATCATCCTCCGAACGTTCCCTCTCACTGCCACGATACCCACACGTGGCATCCATGCAGGCCACTCCTTCCCACTACCTTGCCACGCGTCTCCTCTCACCGTCCTTCTCACCGGCCGGCATGCATGGCCGGAGACCGCCGTACCGGTCACCAGAAAACCTCCAACAAACCCAGAATTCCGATCCGATCACCTTCCTCCTTCGATCAATCTCCATTCAACCACCATCAATCTCGCCGGAGGTCACTTCCCAGAAATTTCTTCATCATCAACCTTCATCTCCCTCCTCTAATCTTCATCATCTCAAAACCCAGAAACTCCCAGAAACCCCCGATTCAACTTCATCATCATCATGTTCATCACCTCAAGATCAAATCTCTAGAAGAACATCAACAACAATGCTCAACCGTCTTCAAGAACAGTCCCCGGAAACAAGTTGCAGCAAGGATCTTCATCACCTCACCAAGAACAAAATTCCAGAAAATCATCAATCATCATCATCGCGTGTTCATCCAAGTTTCCCAGCGATTCATCTTCGTGTTCTCCCGAATCAGATCATCAACGTCATCCAAGCAACTCCAAGATCTTCAGCAAACCTCCTTCGAAGGAATCTCCAAAAGACTTCGAGAAGAACACGCAATCCACGCTTTGGGGCTTCAGAAAAATCCAAACGCTCGTCTTCATCAAATAACCTTCAAGATTCACATGCAAGAATCATATGGCTCCAGAAATCTTCAGATACGAACACGACTTCCATTCAAGATTCTTCCAGATCGTTAGTGGTGTTTGGGTGGATGAAGTTGAGAAACGAGGATGAAAGTTTGAGAGAGAGAGATGGAGATAGATTGGAGAGAAGGAGGTCTCGGAGATGGGGAGGATGGAGGTGGACGACGGCGACGCTGTGAAGGGAGAAAGGAAGATAGAATTAGGGTTTTAGGTTCAGAGTGAAGGAAGGGAGGGGGAAAGGGATTGGGCCTCAGGCCCAACTACGTTTTTGGATCCACATACCCCCTCCGTTTCGTAATGCACCCCCTCCGTGTGTTTTTTTTGGATTCTGGGCCTAAGCCCAATGTTTTACCAGCACCACACCTGCGCTTCACTCAGCACCCCCCATCCGTTTTTGCAGCAAACAGCTGGGCTGGGCCCAGTTTGAAGTTTTTTTGTTTTACTTGTAACACCCCCTTGTAAACTGTGTACCCCCTCCCCCTTTTTTTTGTATTTTTTATTTTTCTTTTGTTTAAAGATTTTAAGAAAAGGAAAAAATATTAGAGAAAATATTTTGAGAAAAGGAATATGAAAAAAAGAGAAATATTGAAAGAGAAAAAGAAATAGTGAAAAAAATAGAAAAAGAAATAGTGAGAAAAAAAATAGAAAAAGAAAAGTGAAAAACAATAAAAGAATATATTTTGAAAAAAGAAAAAGGAGAGAAATACATAGAAAAATATGAAAAATATATGAAAAATATTTTGAAAGAAAGGAGAAAATAGTTGAAAAGAAGAGAAGAAAAAAGAGAAAAAAATATTAGATGTAATATTTTTTAGAGTGCATTTTTCATGGAAATTATTTTACACCATTTTAGGATAGTTTAGAAGCCCACTTAGGGGGCCATTTGTCAGTCAATTTTTCAGGATAGGATAGGATAGTATTTCCTAGGAGATTTATTTTCAGTATTCACCCATTGTAATCATTTTTCAGAATGTTAATAAAACGAGATTTAAGCTGTGGTCCCGAAGTAGCTGAACTACAGCTGCTCTGATTCCTCGTACCAGACGAGGATATGTAGGCATAGGATGCGATATCCTAGCGAGCACACTAACAATTAACCTTTTGTTCTCTCGCTGTTGTGCGATCGAGACTTTCCCGCTGACGACTAATTGATTACCCTTTTTCTCTCTTGCCCAAGTGCATTTGAGACCAAACCGTAGTTTTTCCCATAGGTTCCCGACCTTTGAAACCAGTTTGATTTCTCACTGCTGTGTGAGAATACCCTGTTTAGCCGTAGTTAGCCTGAACTACGTAAAGCTCTGATCTTCCATGCAGTGTGGAAGTACGTAGGCACAAGACGCGAGGTCTTGGCGAGCCAATTTTCCCGTAATCCCGAACTACGTTGACTCTGACTTTCTCTCTTGAGAATACGTAGGCATAGAGTGCGACGCTCTATCGAGTCAATTCCCTTCCGTTTAGATTTAGCAACCGTAGATAGATTGTTTTTGCATCCTTTAGACAACCCAAGCAAGCGTGGATCCCGTCGAGTACGACGGACGTGAGGGGTGCTAATACCTTCCCCTTGCGTAACCGACTCCTGAATCCAGGTTTTGGTTGCGACGACCATACCTTTCCCGTGTTGTGCGAGGTTTACTCTGAGCGTTTCCTTTCCCTCCCGTGGGATAAATAACGCGCGGTGGCGACTCTTCTGTTCAGCCGGCGCCGATTTTCGCAGTAGCGACAGCTGGCGACTCTGCTGGGGATCCTACGTCCCCTGGCTGCTAAGGACTGCGATAGTTCCTTATGCATGTGGGATCCAACGTCCCCTAAGAGAGAGTCAGTCCTAGCGCTTGTTTGCTTGTCTATTGGGGTTTATTTATTGATATTATCTGTTGCTGTTGGGGTGTTACGGGTGTTCTATGACTGAGAGAGAAGTCGGACCTGGGCTTGAGTGAACCTTAGACTTAGAGTAGAGATTAGTGGGCGCGTACCGGCTTTGCTTGTACTAGTGTCCCGCGAAATCTACACTCGGACGAGGTTCTTCTGGTTGACTTCTTTTTTTACCCTTTGGGTCGAGGGGGTTGTTGGTCAGTTGGATTGTCGACTCCGGGAACCGATCATTTGGAAGTTAGCTAAGTGAGGCCTCTTCAAGACTTGATGATGCCACTCCTTCTGGGAATCGTATCGTCAGTTTTGAAAGTCTGTGACGCTGACGACCGCATAGGATGCCGTACCTTGTCAGATATAGGTCCATACCTGTGAGTGGGGGGGTTTTTTTTGCAGGAAACTTGACTTCCAACCTACCCGTTATTGTGGTCTTCGCTTCAGAACGAACGTACTCCGTCAGCAGCGCAGCAGTATTCAGATTGTGTGGGGGCTGTGATCCCGTTGTTTGCTGCATCTTGCATTGCGTTTGCACAAACAGTGTTGCATCATATTGCATATCATCCTCCAGGTAGCCAGAGTTCTGATCCAGCCTTTGTTTCCTGAGGGTGATTACCCGGAGTTTGGATTGAGCAACTGTTGATTGTCAGAAGACCTACCTAGGGGTTGAGTAGATTTGAGCAGAATCGAGCATTGAAGCCAGCTGAAGACTATTGGTAGCCATGTCTGAAGGTAATTTCCAGTCTCCCAACACCTTGACAGGGTCCACTATGGCGTCCAACCCTCTGTATGATTCTATGGAAGACTTCCCGCAAGTGAACAACGTTACTGCAGACCAAGTTGCACAGCCTTCTGTTGAGAACCGAGATCGACATGAGCAGTTTGTTGCCCGAAATGAGCGTCCTCCTCCTGTTGACAATCAAGGTGTTGCTTTCCCTATGATGAATTAACGAAGAGATATTCCAGTGGCTGGGAGGGTAGATCCAAGAGCTCTTGAAAAGGCTAGAAGACTCCGAGCGTTGGAAGAAGGAATGAAAGCTCAAAAAGTGAAAGATGCTGTTAACCTGGATGCTGTAGGCATGTGTTTGGTTCCTGACCTGGTGTTGCCTTATAAGTTCAAAGTGCCGAAATTTGAGAAGTACACGGGAGGTAGCTGTCCGAAGCTTCATTTGATGATGTTCTGCCGAAGAATGACTTCGTTTGTGCGAGATGACAAATTGATGATCCATTGCTTTCAAGATAGTCTGACTGGGGCATCTTTGAGGTGGTATATGCAGTTAGAGAGAAATCAGATTCAGTCATGGATGGACTTAGCCAGAGCTTTTCTGAAGCAGTACGATTATAACCTAGACATAGCTCCCCATCGCATGCGACTGCAAGAATTGTCTCAAGAGAACGATGAACCTTTCAGGAAGTATGTTCAGAGATGAAGAGAATTGGCTGCCAGAGTAAAGCCGTCGTTCCTAGACCGAGAGTTAATGAGCATGTTTGTACACTCCCTGGAGAGCCCGTACCTTGAAAGAATGCTTGGAGTTACGTCAAACAGTCAGGCTAGTGAGGTTGGATCCCTTTATGACTATCAGAGTGAAGAAGGAGTTGAGATCAATGCAGTCATGCCAAAGGTTGAATATCCTCAAAGCGAATCAGTGAATTTTGTTGGTTCTTCATCTTACCAGAGATCAGTATCTCCAGTGGCTTGTTATACTGAACAGACAGCCGTGCCTGGGGAACCATATCAGGAGTCTTATGTCGCTTCCCTTGCAAATCAGCGAACTCGTGGCCGAGATTATCAGACTCAGCGTCAAAATCAGATTAGACCTTGCAACAATTTGGAACGAAGGAAAGCTCCTTCTCGCCCAGTGCCTACGCTGTATGGCTAGCTGCTACCATCTTTGATTCAGAATTCTTTGGTGGAACCGAAAGCTCTCAAGCCCGTGCCAGAACCTTACCCTCCTGGGTGCAATCCCCAAGTTCGATGTGGTTACCATGGTGGCTCTCCAGGGCATGCAACTGAAGATTGTAAAGCGTTTCAGGCGAAGGTACAGCAGTTGATCGACCAAGGGTGCATTTCCTTTCCAGAAGGAGTTTTGTTTGTTCGTGCCAACCTCTCAGATGTCTGAGCTCACAGATTCATTTCCAGGAGCCAGTGATCCAGACAGGCAGGCGCCCTCAGCATTGGCAGTCCTCAGACCCTTTTTATCATCTGCATTTGTAGCTTCTTTTCTGTTAGTTACTACTTGCTTTTAAACATTGTATGTTTCGAATGGTGATAATAATAAAGTGACTATGCATTTTTCTGAATTAATCATGTCGCTGTCGCTCATTTACTGCATTGCACTGACACTTGCATTTTATTCACTCCACTTTATCACTGTGACTAGCAAAGACTGGAGGGAGGATGACGAAACTAAACTCATGACCGATGATCGTATGCTTTCAGATAAGACCGTACCGATGACGTACAAGGCATTGTTTCAAATCCCCTAAACACCGGAGAGATAAGGAAGAGAATCCCTTGTAAACCACTTCGAGCCGAGAAGTAGGAGTTTCTTTCGGATTTTTAAACCCTCACATCTTAACCCGGGGCAGGGTAGTTGTCAGTTAGCTTGACCGAGCATTCAAGTCTTACAGAGGCATGTTGTCTTTTGAGGACCAATCAGTTTACGCCTCTCAAGAGGTCGTAATTCGTCAACCACAGTGGTTAAACCTCACCAATCAGGAGTAAGGCAGTTACAATCCCTTCGGAGCAATCAAGACAACCAGTTTCACACGACTTTGTTCCAAAAGAAAGAAAAAAAGAAAGCCCGCTAAGTAAAAAAAAAAGAAAAAGCTGGAAGGCTAATACTTAGGCAAAAATTAGGGCATCCTGCTGGACTTCAAAAGAAATCGAAAAGAACTCAAAAGGAGTCAGTCCAGGCAAAAATTAGGGAATCAAAAGAACGAAAAGAAAGGATATCAAAAGAAGAATCCTCGAACAAGGACAAGGTCGTGTGGATACAGACACCGAAAATGAAAAGGAGTAACTGTCACTCCGAAAAACCTTGTGAGTTCCTTAACTATGGTTCTTACCATTCAACGTACCTCTCGAAGAGGCGAGCGCTCGAGCCATGTTAACTGAACCTTAGGATCGGAGATCATCACGTAGAAGGGGTGGGTATAAAACATAATTTGAGCCAAATATCTTTTGTTTCACGAACCGTGAACCCGACCACGATACAACACTTAAAAGACCTAATTGAGGCAAGGTTTATTCTGAAGGTGCATTACGGTAAGGTTGAGTAACCTGACTCCCTCTTGATTTGCTAGTCATATCCTTGTTGTATTTTTCACCGATCACATAAGCACTACGTTTGAACTTTGGTTCATTCATCATTCACAGTCATGACACATAAATGAGTGACAGCACAAAATTTTCAAAATCTGCATGAACACTGCATTAAAATTACCATTCGGGATTGAACAATTTTACTTGCAGGTCAGTAGTTGACAGGAAAGAAATTCCAACAGGGAATAATTGAACAGGATTGAATAATTCAACAGTCTGGATCAGAATGGTGTATGTTGTGAAACCCTGTAAATCTGGGGCCTTGACTTCCAGAGAGTTCGGAATCAATTAGTCTGAGGAGAAGTCCCGAAGCATCAGTGGATCACAGAGCAATTGATCAAGAGCGAATCTTCTCGAGAGCCAATCAGGGGCAGTCATCCAGAATGCTATATCAGGGCAGGTTAAGTCGCTCAACGCTCGTTCAGGGGCAAGTCACGATATGGATAGTTGTTGAGTTAAGGGAAACACCAGGGTAAGCCACCGCAAGGTCGTATTTTAGCAAGGTGCTTTCGGTTCAGAGTGAGTTTTTTTTCCGAGAACCAGATTGAGGAAAAGTCATTACAGACAGGGGCATGCCATCCCAAGAGTGCAGGGATTATTCTTTATTCGAGAGACGTTCCATTCGAAGCATCTCGAGGAAGTTCAGAATGCTGGGGCAGTTCATATTAAACCGTCAGGGTACAGATTTTCAGACTATCCCACAGAGGTTCCTGCAGGCCGGGGCATAGCAAAGGCGAAAGAGTTGTTCTTCTCAGTGTCATCAGAGTATTCAGGGCTACTTGAGCAGATCCAGCCGATCTTCAAGTTTGAGACAAATGGCGGGAAATTGTGACCCTTCTACTAGAAGTTGTGAATTTAGATTGGATATTGTCCAGCATCAGGCGTGTATGACCCACCACAGATGTACAGAAGTCCAGCATACTTGGCGCGCTCGTTTATCCCCCAGCAAAGTCATAAGGTCGAGAATCAGTTAATCTGGGGCAATTAGGTCGAGATTTGGCAAATCTCTCGCGGCTATGGGCATTACTCCATGAATCCTTCGATTAGGGGCAAAAGATTATCGCAAGACCGGGGCAGAACACCCTAAAAAAAAAGCTGTTGTTGGGACATTCTTTTGGGGTTTGACGTGCAGAAGCAGTTCAGATCTAACCGTCAGGGTACAGAGATCGAAGAGTCCTCATCAGGAGGTTGGTGTCGATTCAGGGGCAAGGTATTGTGAGTAGCACTATGGCTAGTCTTTCTTTTCCAGACGAAATGCTCGGACTGGGGCATGTTGGTATTTGTGGGGCAAATTTCCGAGAAGGAATAGAGTTCATGTCGCCCTGACCAGAGGCTTTTTGGTGAAAGACTTGATCGTTACGTAAAGTGAACCCCCCACGCAGGAAGCGCTTCTGAGATAGCAATATTCCTTACTGAAGAAGGATCGAATTCCCCAGCTAGTCGCAGCTTATTCGAAGGACATTCTCCAGCAGGGTCGTTTACCCTCAACAGAATTGACGATTCCAAGATCGAAGACTGTATTCAGACAGTATGGTGTCCCCCATCTCAAGCAGAGTTGGCTCAGCCGCAGAAGATTAATATTTGTGAGCTGTATTCAGGCAGTTTACCTTTCCCCGCAGGGTCATTTACTCTCTCCCAGCGGAGTCAGTTGATTTTCCCTAAGAGAACCGTTTCGTCCCCAGCGGAGTTCTCTTTCCATCCAGTGTTTTCATTCCTCCCAGTGGAACTCGAAGATTAAGACTCTCCCCGGCAGAGTTGGTGTGGCGCATTGGCATTTATTTTGTCAGAATACTGTGTGATATCTGTTCACTCTCCAGCATAAGTCCGATCATACCGAGCACATCTGCTATTCTCCAGCAGAGTTATATTTCCCAGCAGGGTGTTACTTCAATGAGGTGCTTGGTTTAAGTTCCCCATTTCCCAGCTGAGTCGACTTCACTCTTCCAGCATTTATTTTGCTGGAATAATTCTGTAGCATCTGGCTATCCCCGGCGGGGTTGGCATTATCTTCAGCATTTATTTTGCTGAAGCGAGTTCCTGCATCTCAGCAGTTCGAGTCTGCATTTGCATTGGCATATAGTGTCATATTTGCATCCACCAAATAAAAGCGTAGCATTTCCATGTCGAATGGAGCATTGCATCATAAGCCGGGTTGGCTAACCGTTTGTTTCAAGTATTGTTTCTCTTGCAGGTAGAGAGAGCCCTTGCTCAGATGAAGTATCAAACATTCGAGGTCTCGGCGCGAGACAGTCAATGAAGTGTCAGCTTTGGCACTACTCCCCACAGAGTTATCATGATGAAGTTCTCTTTGTCTCCGAGCAGAATTATTTGTGAATTTCTCGTGTTTTCCCCGCCAGAATTGGTAGACAAAATCCCTTCTCAGTTCCAAGCAGAGTTATTTGTCATCAGCAGGTCCATGAATCAGAATTTCAGAGGCTGCCGCCGGTTATCAGAATAGGCATCCAGTAGTTGGCTTCCAAATATCCCCAGTAGAGTTCGCCTCAAAGTCGCTGACACGTCAGTGCTAAGAAGTTTGTGGTTTGGGATCGATGGAGCAATAAGTCCTGACGTGGACAATTTATTCCGATGTTGACGGGTTTTCTTCGTGCTAGAGAAGTAGTGGTCCTAACGTGGACAGTTTTATTTCCCTAGGCGGATAGGAGGTGCTAGTCCTAACGGGGACAGGTTCAATTTCTCAGAATTGTTGGAATGTGGAGTCCTAACGTGGACATTTCTTCCAGGTGACGATATGTGTTAGTCCTAACGTGGACAGATTCGAGTTCTCGGTATTGATTGAGTGTGGAGTCCTGACGTGGACAAAAGTGGGTTACTCTTCGTGTTGGGGTCCTGACGAGGACAATTTATTTCCAGCAGATAGCTTTATTCGTGATGGTGAAATGTGCGTCCTGACGTGGACAAGTTTATAGTTCTTCGTGTCGTCAAGATGCGAGAGTCCTGACGCGGAAAAATTTATCCTTCTTCGTGTTGTTGGCAAAGTAGGAGTCCTGACGTGGACAAAGTCTTATTTCCCCAGCAGGTCGAAGACGCGCAAGTCCTGACGTGGACAGGTTAGATTACTTCAGCAGGTTGAGACATGAGTCCTGACGTGGACAAGTCTCACTTCCCCAGTGGGTCGAAGGTGCATGAGTCCTGACATGGACAAAATTTTATTTCCTTAGCAAGTCAAGAAGTGGGTCCTGACGTGGACAAATCAAGACGAAAAGCATTCCTTACGTGGAACGATGGAGTCCTTACGTGGACAAAGCAAGAAGAGAGTTGTTCCTAATGTGGAAAGAGGGGTCCTGACGTGGACGATGGATTCCTTACGTGGAAAAAAGTTTATTCCTTACGTGGACAAAGCGAGGTGAAAGTTGAGTCCTTACGTGGACAAATCGAAAGAAAATGTATTCCTAACGTGGAAGAGTTTAGTCCTAACGTGGACAGATACAAAGAATTTTATTCCTAACGTGGAAAGATTGTATTCCTTACGTGGAAAGAGTGGAGTCCTTACGTGGACATATCAAGATAAGACCGTTTCCTTACGTGGAAAGATGAGAGTCCTTACGTGGACAAGTTGGAAAGAAGTTGATTCCTTACGTGGAAGAAAAAATGGTTTCCTTACGTGGAAAGAAGGATTGTTTCCTTACGTGGAAAGATTGAGTCCTTACGTGGACATATCAAGTTGGAGTCCTTACGTGGACGAATCAAAATGTGTTTCCTTACGTGGAAAGATAGCATTCCTGACGTGGAAAGATTGATTCCTTACGTGGAAGAACGATGTATTCCTTACGGGGAAAGTTTAGTCCTGACGTGGACAGATTTAGAAGATAAGTTGGTTTCCTTACGTGGAAAGAGGTGATTCCTTACGTGGAAAAGAAGAGGTACTCCTAACGTGGAAAGATTTTATTCCTGACATGGAAGAGTTGAATCCTGACGTGGACAGATACAGAAGAGATGATTCCTTACGTGGACGGTGTTATTCCTAATGTGGAAGAGTTTGTTCCTAACGTGGACGATTTGTTGCTGATGAAATGCAGACGAGTTATCCCCAGCGAAGTCGCCGAGATTTTCCCGGGTTGACGGCAGTTGGAGTCCTAACGTGGACAAGTTTAGTTGAGTTTTCTTGGTGTTGACAAAACAGGCGTCCTAACATGGACAAAGTTCTACCCTTGCGATGATATAATCTTTTTCAGGCTGATGAAAATAATCCCCAGCACGGTCGTTAACGGATAAGTTTGTTGTTGTAACAACCAGATCCAGTCAGCAGATGTTGTTACCCAAGCAGGGTTGCCTTTTCATTTCTCCAGTAGGACGGTTATTCCCAACGGAGTTGGATTTCCCTTTTCCAGCATTTATTTTGCTGAGATGGTTCTGTGACTTCGGTTCATCCCCAGTAGAGTTGATGTTGCCTTCAGCATTTATTTTGCCAAGTGGTTTTCAGACCTGGTGTTCTCTGGCAGCTCGAGCCTGCATTTACATTTGCATATATAGTCATAGCACTTATACAAGCATATAGTATATCCATGCCGTCTGGGCATCGCATTTTCAAACAGAATGCATAGCATTTCCATGTCATATAGGACATTGCATCATTATCAGATATACGCATGTCGAAACATGGACCAGGTTGGTTACCTATTGGATTTCGAATTTGTTCACCTGCAGAGTGTTGCACCCTAAAATTTGCTCAACCTTATTCCTTGGATTTATGTTTCATCATCATTAGCATTTGCATATAGAGTCATGTACATAGACTAACCATCTGCATAGCATAAGCATAGCAAGTCATTCAACAGGGGACCAATCATTATTTTCATCTCTAGAGGCCTATCAAGAGGTTATTATCCCAATTCAGTCATATTCAAGTCATCAGGAAAGAATTTGAAAGCAAAGAGTTCAGCAGATCAAGCCTTGGGTCTATCTCCTAGCTGAGGGTATCTGAGGATCAACAAGAGGGTTGTGAGCTGTGAAATGAAAGCATGGAGAGCATCTAGACATCTTGAGAGACTTATAAAGTCATTTGGAGAAGAAAGCAAGTCATTGATGAAGGCACAAGAGCTATAGTTGAAGACAGTCAACTAGGGTTTCATCTGGGTCAACCCTAGGTCAACCCTAGGTCAATTGACTGACTTAAAAGGGCATTCAAGTCTATTGGAGAGATGTGGGGATCAACATTTGACATATGAAGAAGGATATGGAGATATGACAAGGAGAATTCAAGAGAAATCAAGGAGAAGAGGAGTTACTAAATTAGGGTTTCTCTGTAAAATCCCCTAGTTTAGGTCAAATTTCCAAGCAAGATAAGTCAAAATGCTAGCTTCAAATGGCTTCTTGGCCAACATGAAACTTGTAGAGGATCTCAAGACCTTTAATTTGAGTGGTGGAAGACCTCAAGGAGATTTATAGAACTCAAGTTATGGTCCTTACAAGTTACAGGTCATCTGGGGTGTCTGAATTTTTGTCTGTGAAAGTGACTTGACTTCCAAGCTAGTTTTACCCCTCAAGGAGATTTCAAATGAATTCTTGGTCAACATAAGAGTTGTTCCTCATTGTCTTAGCTTTCTAGAATGGTATGGCATGCCTTCATATGATGTGTGGAACTCAACTTATGGTCTTGGCAAGCAAAGGGTATTTTGGGCATTTGTGAATTACAGGTCATTTTAACCTATACCCAAAACTCATACAAGGAGGCCTCAAATGGAAAAACTTACAACATCAAACTTGCTCCAAATGGGATTTTAAGTCTAGAAAGAAGGTCACAAGTTATTGGAGAAGCTCATAGCATGGAGTTGCATGATAGGTCAAAATATGAACTAAAAAGGCTTATAAAGTGAATAATTTCAAGTTGGAAAATGGTTTGGGAGATTTACAAGTCCAAATGGAGACTTCCAATATATGATTTTGAATGGAAAAACAATTCTAAGAACAATGGTTCACACACTTTTTTGAGTTTAGAAGGAAAAAATGAAGTTATCCATGGTTGCTTATCATTTAAGAAACATAATCAAAAATGAGCCAAAGTTTGAAAACAAGGGAATGTGCAAGATGTATCTAGAATGTTCATTTGGGGTCTATATATTCATGAAAGGAGAATTTGGCAAGGGTTGGCCTCATTTGCACCAAGAATTCCACAAAATTTCTCATACTTTTTCATAAGAGTTTCATTACAATTCTCTCAAAACCTTCACCAACTTTCATCAAAATCAACTCAATCTGACTCCATCATCATCATAGATCATAATTGAAGCAAAGTTGTGGTGTGAATCATTCATTTTCGAGCACTTTTTTCCAAGAGCATCAAGATTGAAGTTGCAAGTGGATAGCATAATTCTGGCCAAATCTCATCCAAAGCTTGCATACAGAATCACATACATCAAGGATTGATCAAGATCCAGCACTTAGAAGCCTCAAATCATCAATCTCCATAGCTGTTTGCAAGATTTTGCACAAGGTAAGTTTTCAATCACACAGCTCGATTCAGTTAGTTAGGCATGTTGTTGTTAGTTTAGAGATGATCTAGGTGGTTAGGAGATTAGTTTAGATGAATTTGGAGTGATTTGGAGTCCATTGTTAGCAGGTGCCATAAGCTGTTTGGATCAATATCTCTTAGGTTAGGGCATTAGAATCTAAGCTTGATAGCGCAGGTTGCTCTCCATTAGTTGTAGTTCAGTTTAGGTTAAGTTTGATTGAGAATGGTGATGTTGCATATCAGTGTCCTTCCATGGTAATCAGAGATTGATGCTATCGGATTGAGAGATTTATTGAGTTTCAGATTGAATTAGGATCATAGGATTGTAGGGGAAGAGATCCTGAGCAATTTTCGTGTTTATGTCGTGGCATTTCATGGCCTGGTGATGGAGAACAGAGGGATGGAAAGTTGCTCGTGCATGAGGTTCATGGTGGCTGAAACCCTAATTCAGTTGGATTGAGGAAGAAGACGAAATCTGGATCGTCTATTTGGTGCAAGACCTTTGACCTGGATAGTGATCCTAAGGCTGAGATTTAAGCTGAGTTTTGGAGGGAAGTAAGAAGCTGGCCAAAACGCACCGTTTCATTAATTGAAACGGGCGGGCCTGAGTTGGTTGTTGATATTTCCACCCCCTATTCTAAGCCCAATATGAATTTGAACGTGATTTCTATACTTTTCTCACCCCCCAGCGTGTGTGGAACTCTGAGTTGTTTCTGGGCCTTGTCCAAAACGCTACCAGCACCCCCCTTTATGAGGCCCATCCTGGATTGAACTGCGCGTGGTTACTATTCTAACCCCCCTCCCTCATTTTAATTCATTTTATTTCTTATTTCATTTTAATTTTTACTAATCTTTGAAAATTCATAAATAATTCATAAAAAATGCTTTTTAATTCATTCTTTTTACCATGTTTTCATTAAAATGTCTAGAATATTATAGGAAAATAAAATTTCATTTTTAGTTTTATTCCATATTTTTTCCATATTTTCTAAATAAATGTCATATTAAATAGATTCATTTCTTGCATTATTTTTATGATTTTTGTTCTCTCACATGCTTTAATATTTTTTGATCATTCTTTTCATATTGTTTAGATGAGATATTAGGCTTATAGAAATATTTTAGTTCCCATTTTTAGAGGCTAATTTTAGGTGATTAATAAGTGCTTGAATATCATGTACAAAACTAGGGTTTTTAGGTGACAACTTAGGAAGTTCAATTTTCTCCCTTAGGACTTAGGGTTCAAATAGATTAGTTATGGGACTATATGGGCTATGGGTAGCTATTAGATCCCTTAGAGAACAGTTAGGATTCCCCTACTGCTATTATTACTGTCTGTATATCTGTTGTTTGGTGTGGTGTGCCCTCTGGGGTTTATTGATTGTTTGTATGGGTATTGGGTTTGTCTGGGGCCCTGGGGAAGCTGAAGATTTGTGGAGATGAAGCCATTGAAGATTCAAAAGATTGAAGATCAACTGCCAGAGTTGAGGATGAGTTTCTTGCTATCAGTTGCTGAGGAGACTAGAGTTTAGGAGCTAGGCAGAGCTCTAGATTAGAATGATTGTTTCTCAAACATGGATTGCCTTGTCTGCATCCATTCTTCTCTGTGATTCAGAGTCTCTCCAAGACACTCACCCCCTTCCTTTGGAAGGCTTGGTGATAGTGTCTATGAGATAGAACTCTTGAGAGAAAATGTCTCTTGTGTTAGAAGCAGTCTGTTCACCACCTTTGGTAGTCAGCTGATTGCTTAACACCCAATTCACTCTTGTGACTGATTCCTCATCCTGGAGGTTTGAACTTGAAGAAAAGCCATTGCAGATGGAAGACTGATGATCAAAACCCTTGCCTGAAGGTCATGAAGATGGAGATTGATGCTTGTTGAAGCCTGTAGCTGATTGGAGATTACTTGAAGTCAGATGTTGATTCAGAGCTGCTGATGCTGTTTCTTTTTGCTGTATTGCATTTGTTGATGTATTGATTGGTTTTCTGAACTGTATTGTTTGCTGTTTACCCTGCTGGGTTGAAAGTGAAGCCTGTTCACTTTTGCCTATTGTTTTCTAGGTTCGAGGTTGAGTGGGACTCCCTTGCCTCGCTTGTATTGTTGCATCCATGCATTTTACTGCTTTATTATATCTGTTATTGTTTCTATTTCTGCCTATCCCTTAGGATCTCTGTTCCTCTCTGTGCAAGAGAGGAGCATGATAGACACTAGGTCTTAACCCATGCATGATAACACTAGGTTAGTTTGTTTCCCTTCGCAACCGTAGGTTAGAGTTCTGTCTCTTTCTTTCTCAAAACAAACAGAAAAACACATAAAGATTTCAAACACAATAAAAGACACTTCTTCCGTAAAAGAATGTGAACTCATCAAGACGTCATTTTTGTCCTCTTGGACTGTTAATCAGAAAAACCTTTTCAGAAGGAATAAAATCAATCAAGGACAGACTTGTGTCGTACGTGGCCCGAACTACGTTTGCTCTGATCTTTCATGCTGTATGAAAGTACGTAGGCATAGGATGCGATATCCTAGCGAGCAACCTTCCCCTCCTTTCCCGTAGGTAGGCGAACTACGTTGACTCTGATTTCTCGTTCCAGACGGGAATACGTAGGCATAAAGTGCGATACTTTGCCGAGTCATTTTTATTTTCATTTTATTTTCTTTTTCACCCTTGACCTATAGTTTAGATAGAATAACAATCCATACCCGAAAACAAGCGTGGATCCCATCGAGTACGATGGACGTGAGGGGTGCTAATACCTTCCCCTTGCGTAACCGACTCCCGAATCCAGGTTTTGGTTGCGACGACCATACCTTTCCCATGTTGTGCGAGGTTTACTCTGAGCGTTTCCTTTCCCTCCCGTGGGATAAATAACGCACGGTGGCGACTCTTCTGTTCAGCCGGCGCCGATTTTCGCAGTAGCGACAGCTGGCGACTCTGCTGGGGATCCAACGTCCCCTGGCTGCTAAGGACTGCGATGGTTCTTATGCATTTGGGATCCAACGTCCCTTGAGAGAGTCAATCCTAACGCTTGTTTTCCCGTCGAGGATTTTGTATGGAGTTATTTTATATTTCTAACCTTGTATTTTCAGCTTTATATATACTGTTTATTATTGCTGTATCTGGGGTGTGACGGGTGTTCTGATATTGAGAGATAAGCCGGACCTGGGCTTGAGTGCACCTAGAATTAGAGTAGAAATTAGTGGGCGCCCGCTTGCTTTGCTTGCTTTGGTGTCCCATGAAATCTACACTCAGACGAGGTTCCTCTGGTTGGCCTCCTGCCCCTTCCTTTGGTTGGCGTGGGTTGCTGGTTAGTTGGATTGTCGACTCTGGGGACCGATCATTTGGAAGTTGGCTGAGTGAGGCCTCTTCAGGAATTGATGATGCCACTCCTTCTGGGAATCGTATCATCAACCCTGAAAGTCTGTGACGCCGACGACCGCATAGGATGCCGTACCTTGTGCCAGTTATAGGGCCACCCACCTGTGAGGGGATTCAGGGTTATGCAGGTAACTAGACCTCCAGACTACCGGTTATTTCTTGATCAGAGATCCGGGTTATTTATGGAGAGTTATGAGGTCTGTCAGAGACCATTTGGAGATTTATTCTGAGGTCTGTCAGAGACCATTTGGAGATTTATTCTGAGGTCTGTCAGAGACCATGTGGAGATTTATTCTGAGGTCTGTCAGAGACCATGTGGAGATTTATTCTGAGGTCTGTCAGAGACCATGTGGAGATTTATTCTGAGGTCTGTCAGAGACCATTTGGAGATTTATTCTGAGGTCTGTCAGAGACCATTTGAGAGGTGTTTTGAGGTCTGTCAGAGACCAGTTATAGATGGGATTTGAGGTCTAGCAGAGACCAGTTGGAGTTATGGTTTGAGGTCTGTCAGAGACCAGTGTTGGAGTTTTATTTTAGGTCTATCTGAGACCAGGGTTTGATGACTTCTGGATGGTCCATTTGAGACCTTTCTTGATTGGGTTTAGGCTATGCAGTTGCAGCTTTGGTCCCTGTTGAATGTTACTTGCATTGCATCCTTGCATATCCATTATCATTTGCATTTCACTAACGTGTGTCTGTGCTGCAGGTGCATTTGCATTTCCCTAGTTCTAGTGCCCAGACTTCTGAGTGTTTGATCATGACTAGCCTACGGAGAACAGTTGCTTACAAATTGCCTACGCCTGATATTGTTCCTTTATTGGGGTTGATCTCTCTTGCTGATGAGGGTGTTCGTAGGAGTTTCCGGATGAGCTATGGTAGATTATTGAGATTGGTGTGCAAACCTACAGAGGTAGAGTTAGATGGGCTGTATGCTTTGATGCAATTCTATGACCCTGCTTTGAGGTGTTTTACGTTCTCTGACTTTATTATGGGACCAACTCTGGAGGAATACGCTGAGTACGTTGAGCTGCCTGTGCAGAACCAGGTTCCATTCATTCATTATGATGCCAAACCCAAGCCGGAGGAATTGGCAAAAGCCTTGCATGTTGATGCTTCTGAACTTGTGACTACTGTTTCCCGTGGAGTTCCAGGCTTCTCATTTCAGTTCTTAGTGGGTAAAGCCCAAGAGTACGCCAAGAATGGGTGCTGGGTTGCTTTCAATGCTGTGTTGGCCTTGTGCATCTATGGCATAGTACTATTCCCCAATATACCGGATTTTGTGGATTTCGATGCTTTCTACTTGTTCGCCGCTGGTAATCCTGTACCTACCTTACTCGGAGATCTCTACCATTCACTGCATTACAAGAATGAGAAGGGAAGAGGGAAGAATGTTCATCTTTGTGTACCCTTGTTGAGTATGTGGTTTGAGAGTCACCTTCCTAAGAGAGGATCTACTGCAGAGACTACAGTTCCAGTTGGTTGGCCAGAGCGTCTGATGAGGCTATCGTCGGAAGATATGGAGTGGTTTGATAGAGATTTGTTGGGATCGGAGCTCATCTTCAGTTGTGCTGGGTACCCTAATGTACCGTTGATAGGAAGAAAAGGGTGCATCAATTACAACCCTTCTCTATTCATTCGCCAGTTCGGATATGCGCTGAAGAATCCACCTCAAGAGGAAGAAGTACGGGAATCTCTGTACTTCACAGGTGACGTGAAGGGGGAGTTATTAGCCAAGTTGCGACATGCCTGGACGAGTATTAACCACAAAGGGAAGCCGTTGTTAGGAAAGAATGACTGTCAGGCCTATGCACCTTATAGAGCTTGGATTCAGGAGAGGGCTAGTCAGTTGAAGATGCCGTTTCCAGAGGCACCAATTCTTGATCCTATTCCGGTAGAAGAGCCGACTACTGTTTCTAGAGAAGCATATGAACAGGTTGTGAAGGAGAAAGAAGCCCTGATGAAGATTAACGAAGGGTTAGAGCAAGAGTTAGCCCAAGCACGCAGTGAGAAGAACAAGGCCGTATATGCTTTCCAACAACAGATTGAGCTGGTAAACAGGTTAGGAGCTGAGTTGACCGAGGAAAAGAAGAAGCGCGAACGTCTGGGGCAAGAGTTCAGAAGTTCCCATGACATGCTGGAAGCCAAAAAGAAGGCGCTTGACGCAGCACACCGAGAGATATCTTCTTGCAATAAGACTTGGAATGCTACACTCACCAACAACAAGAAGAGGGAAGATAAGCTAAAGCAGCAAATTTCCGACCTCGAAGAGAAGTTGAAGTCTAGCATCAAGAAGTGTGAGGAGGAAGTGATGAACCGGTATAGTGTTCAGCATGCACTGAACAAGGCGATCAAATCTAGAGATGAAGCAGTGTCCCAGAAGCGAAAGTTAGAAGATTGCTTCGGAGAAGCAGCATGGGAAGAAACTGCTGAAGACGTACGCCGTGTCCTTAAGAAGAGAAACCAGCTTGTTGAAGGGTTGCTCGATCGACCAAGCCATCCGGAGACCAAGAAGTTGATAGAGGAGTACCAAACTTTTGGGAGGATCTGATCATTCCATTATTTGTATGCTTTATTTGCATAGTGCTGACCATCACCAGGATTGTTGGTTGAGGTCATGCCTTCTTTGTACTCTCAGTGATATTGTACCCTGGGCTTATTGATTCTCTCTGTTATATATGAGGCTTTCTATGATCCAGCTCCGATATTCCTATTGTCAACACTGTCACCGCACCGGCACCTTCGCACTAGAACTGGGGGAATGAACTTCCCTAATGCACAGACACATTGCATTGCATTCATATTCATCTTGCATAACAGGTAATCTATGAATGGTGTCTTATCTCTTGCTCTGTATCAGGTACTTAACAGGATTCCAGATCAACATCCGCACCGCTATTCTACACGATCCAACTGTCGGAAAGTCATGGACCAGATTCAGAATGAGATGCAGGATGTACGCGAGAAGCTCGCCCTCTTCATGCAGACCATGGAGGCTATAGCAAAAGGGCAAGAGAATTTGCAGGCCATGGTCCAGCCTCTGTTGGCTCGCAACGCTGGTCATGGTAACGAAGATCATCAGTCTGTCCGGGTTGATACTGCTCATGGAGACGGCACTCCCACGCCAGTGGCTCCGCCTGTCGTCAATGTGAATGCTGCTAACGTCAACAACGCTACCGCTGCTGTGAATGGTAACGTCGGAGTTGGAAATGAAACTGCTGTCCACAACGCTGGGCTGGGTGATGTCAATGTGGGAGATAATCTCGGAGGCAATGGCTTTGTCAACGCTGGGTTCGGATTCAACGATCAGGGATTCGACAATACTGGCAAGTATGGCTTTAATGCTCAAGGCTTTGGGCAAGATGGTTATGGTATGGTCAATCAGGGCTACGGAGGTTTTGGAAACGGAAACGGTGCTGGTTTTATGGCTGGAGGTCCTGCTGGAGGTGTTCAAGGGTATGGCAACAGAGGCCGAATTCCGGGGATGAATCAGGTCAGAGCTGGACGTAATAATGCGTATGATGTATACGGGGCTGGAAACGGTATGTGGCAAGAGGATCAGCAGGAAGACGCCTTCTCTGGAGGGGGCTTTGAAGGGCCGATGGATGATTCTCAAAAGATTAGAATGCTGGAAGAGCAAATGAAAGGAGTCTTAAACCAGAGTGCTGTGGGTCTGGACATGGCAACTATGGGCTTGGTACCTGGGCTGAGGGTGCCAATCAAGTTCAAAGCGCCTGCGTTCGATAAGTACAAAGGAGATACATGTCCGAAGGTTCATGTACGAGCTTATTACAGAAAGATGTCTGCATACTCCACCGACGAAAGAATGCTCATGCATTTCTTTCAGGATAGCCTATCGGGTCCTTCCTTAGAGTGGTACATGGGGTTGGAGCCCACTGATATTAAGACTTGGAAGCAATTAGCGGAGGCGTTCGTAGCCCATTACAAATATAACAGTGACCTGGCACCCAATCGGGTCCAGTTGGCCGGGCTTTCGCAGAAGAAGGGGGAGAGTTTTAAAGAATACGCGCAAAGGTGGCGCGATATGGCTGCCAGGGTTCGTCCTCCTGTGGAAGATAAAGAAATGAACGACATGTTTGTTGGCACATTCACCGGGCTGTTTCATGATATGCTGTTTCATACGTCTCTGGCTAGTTTTTCAGACCTGATCTTGATGGGGGAAAAGATTGAGCGGAACATTAAGCAAGGAAAGTTCCAAGTTGACGAGTCAGCTGCATCTGGCAGTAATAGGAAAGCTTATGGTGGGCGCCGTCAGGGCGAAGCTAGCGCGGTATTTGGAGGCCGAGGCCGAGGCCGAGGCAGGGGAAGAAATCAATATCGTCAGCCGCAGCAAGTGTCGAGTGTCACCATCCCGTATCAACAACAACCAATCCAGCAACAACAACCGGTTCAGCAGCAGCAGCCTCAGCAGGGGGCACAGCAAGCTCAGAGAAAATTCCAGGGTGGTAAGCCGAGAAGGGTGTTCGAGAAGCCTCCCTCTAACTATGCTGATTTATTGCAGACCTTGTTGGGATTGAATCTGGTGGAGAAAAGAACCTTGGCACCGATAACGGGAACTCCCCCGTTCGGCTATGATGCAAATAGGCGCTGCGAGTTTCATTCTGGGGCCCCGGGCCATGATATAGAAGGTTGTCATGCTTTTAAGCACGTTGTGCAGGATCTCTTGGACAACAAGTCTATCAACTTCGGAACGACCGGTGCGAATATAGTCCAGAAACCCATGCCTAATCATGGGGCGAATGCCGTGCTGACTGAGGAAGGTCTGAATCTGATTATGAATGTTGAGGACTTAAAGACGCCGCTGAGCGAAATAAAAAGCCGACTGTTGCAAGGAGGTGTTTACCCGGGTTGTAATGAGTACTGTTTAGACTGTTGGGCCCTGTCTGGGGGGTGTGAGGATCTGAAGAAAGGCATTCAGGCCTTAATTGATGAAGGTGTATTGCAGTTTGATAGAACAGCAACTGATGAGCCGGCAGGGGCAGTAGCGGATAATCGGAGTGATGTTGCTACAGTGACAATTCCTAGGAAGACGATCACTATTTCAGCACCAGCTCAGCGACCACCGATTACTATAACTAAAGCCGGGCCAATCCCGTATGAGAACACGAAAGCAGTCCCATGGTCATATGGGCTAGAGGTGTATTGTGACGGGATTAAAATCGATGTTAACAAGCAGTCAGCGGAGGTTGTGGATAATGTTGTGGGCTCAGGAGGCATGACAAGAAGCGGCAGGATCTTTATATCTCCTGAAGTGGAGGCCGAAAGGCTAGCGAAAGGAAAAGGGAAAGCGGTTGAAAATGTTCCGGTACAAGCAAATGAAAAAGAAGCAGCATCTAAGGATGTCGAAGAATTCATGCGCTTAATTCGGAAGAGCGACTATAAAATCGTGGAGCATCTGCAGCAAACGCCATCCAAAATATCTATTCTGTCATTGCTGTTGTGTTCGGAAGCCCACAGGAATGCTTTGCTGAAAGTCCTGGACACTTCTTTTGTACCCCAGGATGTCTCCGTGAACCAGCTAGAAGGAGTATTGGCACATGTAAATGCGGGCCACAGTCTGGGCTTTACTGATTTCGACTTGACTCCGAAAGGAAGGGATCATAATATGGCATTACATGTATCTGTTGAGTGCAGAGGGTCGACAATGTCGCACGTATTGGTTGACACCGGGTCGTCTTTGAATGTGCTGCCTAAGAAGGCTATGATGAAGCTGGATGTTCGAGGAATTTTGTGTACACCAAGTGATTTGGTGGTCAGAGCGTTTGACGGCACGCGGAGAACAGTCTTCGGATCAATTACCTTGCCTCTGCAAGTGGGGCCGGAAGTGTTTGCAACGGAGTTTTATATCATGGATATACAGCCTGCGTACAGCTGCTTGCTGGGAAGACCTTGGATTCACGGGGCAGGGGCTGTCACGTCAACCCTGCATCAGAAGTTAAAGTATATGGTCGGAGACAGTGTAGTCACCGTGTGCGGAGAAGAAGACATCCTGGTCAGTCATTTATCTTCGTTCAAATATGTGGAAGTCGACGGGGAGATCCACGAGACGCCATGCCAGGCATTCGAAGGTTTGCGCATTAAGGACAAGAGTCCCGGGCCAAGCAGAGTGCCAGAGATAGCCGTCTCTTCGTATAAAGAGGCTCAAGCGCTAGTGAAGGCAGGAGAAGCCACGGGCTGGGGCAAAGTATTGGACATTCCGGTGAAAATGGACCGGTTCGGACTGGGGTACCGACCGTCGTCATCAACTCCTTCTGTGGGGGCCCCTCATTTCAGAAAGTCAATCACCATCTCTGCCAGTGGAGTATGCCATGAATCTGTCAATGCTGCTTCAGAATCCGATGAAGGGGACAGCGACTGTGATATGGATGCCTGGATTCAGCCAAGCACGCCAGGACAAGGACTGTGCAACTGGTCCATTCAGGAGCTTGTTCCTGTGACTTTTAAACAGTAATGCTTTGCTTTATTAATTGTTGAATAATCTGATGTCTTGCCCGGGGCATCAGGATTTGCTTAGGGCTGTGTTGTTATAAACATTGCTTCGTTAATCATTAAATAAATGGCGTTTTTTATGTGCAAATACTGTAATCCCTGTCTTTCTTGTTTGTATTTTTCAATAAAATGGCAACGTGGTTATCCGCTTTATACGCATTTTGAAGCACTTAACCCTTTCTTTTGCAGGATAACATTTTCAGATGACATCTTTGAGCCACCTATGACTCGTCCCGACTTCGAGCACCCGGTATTCCAGACCGAAGAAGAGGTTGTCGAAGATAGCGACGTTCCGGAAGAACTGTCTTGGTTGGTGAAGCAAGAGGAAAGAGCCATTCTGCCTCACGACGAGGTTATCGAGATTATCAATTTGGGGTCGGAAGGGGTTGAGAAGAATATTCGTATCGGAGCTGCACTGCAGAGTGATATCAAGCGAAAACTGGTTGAAATGCTCCGAGAGTATAATGATGTATTCGCTTGGTCGTATCAAGATATGCCGGGGCTCGATACAGATATGGTTGTGCATCGTCTGCCACTGAAAGAAGACTGCCCGCCTGTCAAACAAAAACTTCGCAGAACTCGCCCAGATATGGCAATGAAGATCAAAGAGGAGGTTCAGAAACAGTGGGACGCTGGGTTCCTGGCTGTGACGAAGTATCCCTCATGGGTTGCTAACATCGTACCAGTGCCAAAGAAAGATGGCAAGGTTCGAATGTGCGTGGATTATAGAGATTTGAATAAAGCAAGCCCAAAAGACGATTTTCCACTTCCTCATATTGATGTGTTAGTTGACAATACTGCTCAATACTCTGTATTCTCCTTCATGGATGGCTTTTCAGGCTATAACCAGATTAAAATGGCGCCAGAGGATATGGAGAAGACTACTTTCATAACGCCTTGGGGAACATTTTGCTATAAAGTGATGCCCTTTGGTTTGAAAAATGCTGGGGCAACGTATCAGCGTGCGATGACAACTCTCTTTCATGACATGATGCATAAAGAGATTGAAGTTTATGTTGACGATATGATTGCCAAATCCCAGACGGAGGAAGAGCATCTGGTGAATCTGTTGAAGTTGTTTAAAAGGCTTAGGAAGTTCAGGCTGAGGCTGAACCCTAACAAATGCACCTTCGGGGTGAGATCGGGTAAGCTCCTGGGGTTCATAGTAAGCGAAAGAGGAATAGAGGTCGATCCTGCTAAAATAAAAGCGATTCAAGAAATGCCGACGCCTAAAACAGAGAAAGAGGTGCGCGGGTTTTTAGGGAGATTGAACTACATTGCCCGGTTCATATCTCACCTGACTGCTACGTGCGAACCATTATTCAAGTTGCTAAAGAAAGATCAAGCTGTAACGTGGAACGATAATTGTCAAAAGGCGTTCGATAAAATAAAGAAGTATTTGCAGGAGCCTCCTATTTTGATACCCCCAGTGGCAGGGAGACCCTTGATAATGTATTTGACGGTTCTTGAGGGAAGTATGGGTTGTGTTCTCGGTCAACACGACGAGACGGGGAGAAAAGAGCATGCAATTTACTATTTGAGTAAGAAATTTACAGACTGTGAATCTCGATACTCAATGCTGGAGAAAACTTGTTGCGCGCTAGCCTGGGCCGCCAAGCGTTTGAGGCAGTACATGCTGAATCATACAACCATGCTCATCTCGAAGATGGATCCGATCAAATATATATTTGAAAAGCAGGCGTTGTCAGGTAGAATTGCCCGGTGGCAGATGATCTTGACTGAATATGATATTCAATACGTCTCGCAAAAGGCAATAAAGGGGAGTGTGTTGTCTGAGTATCTGGCGGAGCAGCCTATTGAAGAGTATCAATCGATGAGATTTGACTTTCCTGACGAGGATATCATGTATCTCAAGATGAAGGATTGTGAAGAGCCGTTACCAGACGAAGGACCAGAGCCGGGGTCCAAATGGCAGATGATATTTGATGGAGCTGTGAATGCTTACGGTAGCGGAATAGGGGCAATTATCACTACGCCGCACGGGTCGCACATCCCGTTTACTGCCCGATTAACCTTTGCCGTTACCAACAATGAGGCCGAATACGAAGCTTGTATAATGGGGCTTGAAGAAGCCATTGATTTGCGAATCAAACATTTAGACGTATACGGAGACTCAGCTCTGGTGGTGAATCAGATCAAAGGGGAATGGGAGACACGGCAGCCCAATTTGATACATTATATGAATTATGCAAGGAGATTGTTGCCTTTCTTCGACAAGGTTGAGTTGCATCACGTGCCGCGGGCAGAAAATCAAATGGCTGACGCCCTTGCCACCTTGTCTTCCATGTACAAGGTCAATTTCTGGAACGAAGCTCCCCAAATCACTATCTCTCGGTTGGACAGGCCAGCTTATGTATTTGCTATTGATGAAGCATCTGATGACAAACCGTGGTATTTTGATATCCTTAATTTCCTGAAGAATAAAGAGTATCCGGCTGGGGCGTCCAGTCAAGATCAGAAGACTCTCAGGAGATTAGCGGGTAATTTCTATTTGAACCCGGATGGCGTCTTATACAGAAGAAACCACGATTTGGTGTTGTTGCGTTGTGTAGACGAAAAAGAGGCAAAGCTTCTCATGGAGGAAATTCACGAAGGTGCCTTTGGTACGCATGCTGGTGGGCATGCTATGACGAGAAAACTGCTGCGGGCAGGTTATTTTTGGCTGACGATGGAAACTGATTGTTTCAAATTTGCAAGAAAGTGCCACAAGTGCCAAATATATGCTGACAAAATACATGTGCCTCCGAGTCCTCTAAATGTGATGTCATCTCCATGGCCATTCTCAATGTGGGGAATCGATATGATTGGAAAGATCGAGCCGACGGCTTCTAACGGGCATCGGTTCATATTAGTAGCAATCGATTATTTCACCAAGTGGGTGGAAGCGGCGTCTTACGCAAATGTAACGAAGCAAGTGGTGGCTAGATTCATCAAAAGAGATATCATTTGCCGATATGGGATTCCCGAGCGGATAATCACGGATAATGGTTCTAATCTGAACAACAAAATGATGAAGGAGCTCTGTCAGAATTTCAAGATCGAACATCACAACTCCTCCCCTTACCGACCCAAGATGAATGGCGCTGTCGAAGCGGCCAATAAGAATATCAAGAAGATCGTCCAGAAAATGGTGGTGACGTATAAGGATTGGCATGAAATGCTACCTTTCGCTTTGCACGGTTATCGTACGACGGTACGCACATCAACCGGGGCAACTCCATTCTCGTTGGTATACGGAATGGAAGCGGTATTACCATTGGAAGTTGAGATCCCTTCTCTAAGGGTATTGCGAGACGTTCAGCTGGACGAGGCAGAATGGGTAACGAACAGACTGAACCAACTGAGTTTGATGGATGAGAAGAGGCTAGCTTCTCTGGCATACGGTCGTTTGTATCAAAGACGAATGAAGAAAGCGTACGACAAGAAGATACTTCCGCGAAGCTTTCAGACGGGCGACCTTGTGCTGAAAAGGATTCTCCCGCCGCAAGCAGATCACAGGGGCAAGTGGACCCCCAACTACGAAGGGCCATACGTTGTCAGTAAGGTCTTTTCAGGAGGAGCTTTATTGTTGTCCACCATGGACGGGGAAGACTTTGCATCACCTGTGAATTCGGACGCGGTTAAAAAATACTTTGCTTAAAATAGACCCGCTGGACAGAAAAAAGAGAGTCCAGGCAAAAATGGGGCATCCTGGCGAACCAAAAACAGAATGAAAGGTTCGGGCAAAAGTTAGGGATAAAATTGAAAAAATGTACACCCGCGAAGTTGAAAACCTACACTGGGCGGCTTCGGCAAAAAGGGGTATCCCGGTGAACTGAAAACCCGCAAAGGGCGGTTCACGCAAAAGTTAGGGATGAGAAAAGCAAATGACTGCGGTCCGAATTTGGTATTCAATGAGCATCAGTGCGGGAGAATATATTTGAGGAATTAGTTATCGGATACAACCTCTTCAGAAGCGGGGATACCGGGAAAGTATTAGAGTCGGACGAGTCATGGGAGGATCAGTTCGTGATGTTCATCTGCATCCAGTTGCCGACATGTGTACAAAATTTAATTTGTCAATATTTATGCTTCTTGTGAATACTTGCATACTTGTATATTTGCTTTGCGTAGCTTCCTCTTTTCAGGAGTTACATCCCGTGTACAAAAACTCCGCCCATTCAGGGGCCCAATCAATGAAAATGTGTTATTCAGTACTTGATGCCTGTTCTTTACTGTTTTGCGCATGATAAAACGCCTAAGTTTATTGAAGCTAGCATGAGTATAACATTACTGGCCCTTGCCAACAATTGTTAAAGCTTTGAATTAACTGAGTGTAACGTCACTAACCTGAATCGATTTGGATTGCATAGGCTTGTCGTGTTGTGTTTGCGTTGTTGCAGGTTTCATAACCGTACGAGGAAGGTGATCAAAAGATTGCAATAGTGAAAGGCTTGATCCCCACGCAGGTCATGCATGTTCTTCCTGAAGAAGGATAGAATTCCCCAGCTAGCCGTAGCTTATCCAAAGGACGTGCTCCAGAGAAGTTACTCGTCCTCAGCAGAATTTAGTGATTCCGGGATCGTAAGGCTGTATTCAGACAGGTTCATCTCCCCCCGCAGGGTCATGCATTCTCCTCCAGTGGAGTCAGTTAATTTTCCCCAAGAGAATCCAGCCATCCCCAGCGGAGTTCTCTTTTCAGCAAGTGTTCTTTCCTTCCAGTGGAATCCGAAGATCAAGACTCTCCCCAGGCAGAGTTGATGGGGGTTCCTGTCACTTATTTTGTCAGAGATACCGTGTGATATTAGTTCACTCTCTAGCAGAGGCTCAATCATATCAGGCGCATCTGCTATTCCCCAGCAGGGGGTTACCTCCGCAAGGTATTTGGTTTGAGTTATATTCCCCAGCAGGGGGTTACTTCAACAAGACGTGTGGTTTGAGTTCCCAACTTCCCAGCAGGGTCGACTTCATCCTATCAGCATTTATTTTGCTGGAATAATTTTGTAGCATCAGGCTATCCCCGGCGAGTCGGCGTTACCCTTCCAGCAATTATTTTGCTGAAGCAGTTTCTGTACTCTAGTAGTTCAGGTGGAGAGAGCTCTTGCTCAAATAAATCACCAAACAGTCAAGATCTCGGCAGGAGATATTCAATGACAATGTCAGTTTCGGCGGTATTCCCCCACAGAGTTATCGTGATAAAACTCTCTTCGTCTCCAGCAAAGTCATTTATGCAAATGCATCTTATCTTCCCCAGCCAGAGTGGCCAGGATAAGAATCTCCTTATTCCCCAAGCAGAGTTTGTTTGTCATCAACGGGTCGCATGAATCAGAATTTCAGAGACCACCGCCGGTTATCAGAGCAGGCGTCCGATAGTTGGTTTTCAGACATCCCCAGTAGAGTTCATCTCGAAGTCGCTGTCACGTCAGTGCTGAGCAGTTTGTGGGTGAGGATCATTGAAGAACTAAGTCCTGACGTGGACCATTTACTCCTAGAATGACGGGATTTCTTCAGAAGTGGGCGTCCTAACGTGGACAGGTTTGTCTTACTGGATTGGTAAGGCGTGTTAATCCTGACGTGGATAGATTCGGTCTCTCGAAATTTGGGGAAAGGGAGGTCATGACGTTGACAAAAGATTGGTTACTCTTCGTGTTGGTATCCTGACGTGGATCATTTTGTTTTCGGCAGATATCTTTATTTGTAATGGTGAAATGTGCGTCCTGACGTGGACAAGTTTGTATTTCTTTGTGATGACAAGATACAAGAATCCAGACGCGGATAAATTTATCCTTCTTCGTGTTGTTGGCAAAGTGTAAGTCCTAACACGGATATTTCCCCAGTGAGTCGAAGGTGTGAGTCCTTACGTGGACAAGTCTTATTTCCTCAGTGAGTCGAAGATGCCTGAGTCCTTACGTGGATAAATCAAGACGAGATCAGTGTCCTGACGCGGGCAGATCACAGAGATTATTGATTCCTAACGTGGAAAGATGTAGTCCTTACGCGGACCTATCAACAGAAGTGATTCCTAACGTGGAAAGACGGAGATTCCTAACGCGGAAAAGATGGAGTCCATACGCGGACGTGTCAGAAGATAGTTTCCTTACGTGGAAATGACAGTATTCCTAACGTGGAAAGAAGAGAGTCCTTACGTGGACAGATTAAGATGATTCCTTACGTGGAAAAAGATGGTTTCCTTACGTGGAAAAAATGAGTCCTGACGCGGACAAATCAGAAAGAAGTTGGTATTCCTTACGTGGAAAGATCAGAGTCCTTACGTGGGCATATCAAGAGCATTCCTTACGTGGAAGAAAAGTGGTTTCCTTACGTGGAAAGGCGAGTTTGTTCCTTACGTGGAAAGATCAAAGTCCTGACGCGGACATATCAAGATTGATTCCTGACGGGGAAAGAAATGGATTATTCCTGACGTGGAAAAGTCTAGTCCTGGCGCGGACCGATCATAACAAGATATTCCTAACGTGGAAGAAGAAGTTTATTCCTTACGCGGAGAAATTGGAGTCCTGACGTGGACAAGTTCAGAAATAGTTGTATTCCTTACGTGGAAAGATTGGAGTCCTGACGCGGACATGTCAAGTGGTATTGGAGTCCTTACGCGGACAGATTGATGAAGTTCTCCTTACGCGGAAAGAAGATTGCTTCCTAACGTGGAAAGACAAAAGCGTTACTCCTAACGTGGACGATGTGATTCCTAACGTGGACAGGCGTTACTCCTAACATGGAAGAGTGTTATTCCTAACGTGGGCGATTCAGTTTACGGAAATGCAGGTGAATTATCCCCAGCGGAGTTGCTGAGATTTTTGCTGGGTTGACAGTAAGTGGAGTCCTAACGTGGACAGGTTTTAGTTGAGATTTCTTTGTATCGATGACGGACAGAGTCCTAACGTGGACAAGTAAGCAATCTGGTACAACAGAATCCTCTTCAGAACGATGAAGATAATCCCCAGCACGGTCGCGCGAGATCAGTGGGTTGCTGTAACAGTCAGATTCAGCTGACGAATGTTATTCCTCAAGCAGGAGCGCAGTTTATTTCTGCGGTTGGCAAATTTCTGGTTTCACTAGTATTCAACCGTCTCGTACCGCGAATGTCTGAAGGCTCCGGGCTCTTCATCCAATCGGGTCCAAGTCGCTTGAATAGGGGCAGCTGTTGCACCCTAAAATTTGCTCAACCTTATTCCTTGGATTTATGTTTCATCATCATTAGCATTTGCATATAGAGTCATGTACATAGACTAACCATCTGCATAGCATAAGCATAGCAAGTCATTCAACAGGGGACCAATCATTATTTTCATCTCTAGAGGCCTATCAAGAGGTTATTATCCCAATTCAGTCATATTCAAGTCATCAGGAAAGAATTTGAAAGCAAAGAGTTCAGCAGATCAAGCCTTGGGTCTATCTCCTAGCTGAGGGTATCTGAGGATCAACAAGAGGGTTGTGAGCTGTGAAATGAAAGCATGGAGAGCATCTAGACATCTTGAGAGACTTATAAAGTCATTTGGAGAAGAAAGCAAGTCATTGATGAAGGCACAAGAGCTATAGTTGAAGACAGTCAACTAGGGTTTCATCTGGGTCAACCCTAGGTCAACCCTAGGTCAATTGACTGACTTAAAAGGGCATTCAAGTCTATTGGAGAGATGTGGGGATCAACATTTGACATATGAAGAAGGATATGGAGATATGACAAGGAGAATTCAAGAGAAATCAAGGAGAAGAGGAGTTACTAAATTAGGGTTTCTCTGTAAAATCCCCTAGTTTAGGTCAAATTTCCAAGCAAGATAAGTCAAAATGCTAGCTTCAAATGGCTTCTTGGCCAACATGAAACTTGTAGATGATCTCAAGACCTTTAATTTGAGTGGTGGAAGACCTCAAGGAGATTTATAGAACTCAAGTTATGGTCCTTACAAGTTACAGGTCATCTGGGGTGTCTGAATTTTTGTCTGTGAAAGTGACTTGACTTCCAAGCTAGTTTTACCCCTCAAGGAGATTTCAAATGAATTCTTGGTCAACATAAGAGTTGTTCCTCATTGTCTTAGCTTTCTAGAATGGTATGGCATGCCTTCATATGATGTGTGGAACTCAACTTATGGTCTTGGCAAGCAAAGGGTATTTTGGGCATTTGTGAATTACAGGTCATTTTAACCTATACCCAAAACTCATACAAGGAGGCCTCAAATGGAAAAACTTACAACATCAAACTTGCTCCAAATGGGATTTTAAGTCTAGAAAGAAGGTCACAAGTTATTGGAGAAGCTCATAGCATGGAGTTGCATGATAGGTCAAAATATGAACTAAAAAGGCTTATAAAGTGAATAATTTCAAGTTGGAAAATGGTTTGGGAGATTTACAAGTCCAAATGGAGACTTCCAATATATGATTTTGAATGGAAAAACAATTCTAAGAACAATGGTTCACACACTTTTTTGAGTTTAGAAGGAAAAAATGAAGTTATCCATGGTTGCTTATCATTTAAGAAACATAATCAAAAATGAGCCAAAGTTTGAAAACAAGGGAATGTGCAAGATGTATCTAGAATGTTCATTTGGGGTCTATATATTCATGAAAGGAGAATTTGGCAAGGGTTGGCCTCATTTGCACCAAGAATTCCACAAAATTTCTCATACTTTTTCATAAGAGTTTCATTACAATTCTCTCAAAACCTTCACCAACTTTCATCAAAATCAACTCAATCTGACTCCATCATCATCATAGATCATAATTGAAGCAAAGTTGTGGTGTGAATCATTCATTTTCGAGCACTTTTTTCCAAGAGCATCAAGATTGAAGTTGCAAGTGGATAGCATAATTCTGGCCAAATCTCATCCAAAGCTTGCATACAGAATCACATACATCAAGGATTGATCAAGATCCAGCACTTAGAAGCCTCAAATCATCAATCTCCATAGCTGTTTGCAAGATTTTGCACAAGGTAAGTTTTCAATCACACAGCTCGATTCAGTTAGTTAGGCATGTTGTTGTTAGTTTAGAGATGATCTAGGTGGTTAGGAGATTAGTTTAGATGAATTTGGAGTGATTTGGAGTCCATTGTTAGCAGGTGCCATAAGCTGTTTGGATCAATATCTCTTAGGTTAGGGCATTAGAATCTAAGCTTGATAGCGCAGGTTGCTCTCCATTAGTTGTAGTTCAGTTTAGGTTAAGTTTGATTGAGAATGGTGATGTTGCATATCAGTGTCCTTCCATGGTAATCAGAGATTGATGCTATCGGATTGAGAGATTTATTGAGTTTCAGATTGAATTAGGATCATAGGATTGTAGGGGAAGAGATCCTGAGCAATTTTCGTGTTTATGTCGTGGCATTTCATGGCCTGGTGATGGAGAACAGAGGGATGGAAAGTTGCTCGTGCATGAGGTTCATGGTGGCTGAAACCCTAATTCAGTTGGATTGAGGAAGAAGACGAAATCTGGATCGTCTATTTGGTGCAAGACCTTTGACCTGGATAGTGATCCTAAGGCTGAGATTTAAGCTGAGTTTTGGAGGGAAGTAAGAAGCTGGCCAAAACGCACCGTTTCATTAATTGAAACGGGCGGGCCTGAGTTGGTTGTTGATATTTCCACCCCCTATTCTAAGCCCAATATGAATTTGAACGTGATTTCTATACTTTTCTCACCCCCCAGCGTGTGTGGAACTCTGAGTTGTTTCTGGGCCTTGTCCAAAACGCTACCAGCACCCCCCTTTATGAGGCCCATCCTGGATTGAACTGCGCGTGGTTACTATTCTAACCCCCCTCCCTCATTTTAATTCATTTTATTTCTTATTTCATTTTAATTTTTACTAATCTTTGAAAATTCATAAATAATTCATAAAAAATGCTTTTTAATTCATTCTTTTTACCATGTTTTCATTAAAATGTCTAGAATATTATAGGAAAATAAAATTTCATTTTTAGTTTTATTCCATATTTTTTCCATATTTTCTAAATAAATGTCATATTAAATAGATTCATTTCTTGCATTATTTTTATGATTTTTGTTCTCTCACATGCTTTAATATTTTTTGATCATTCTTTTCATATTGTTTAGATGAGATATTAGGCTTATAGAAATATTTTAGTTCCCATTTTTAGAGGCTAATTTTAGGTGATTAATAAGTGCTTGAATATCATGTACAAAACTAGGGTTTTTAGGTGACAACTTAGGAAGTTCAATTTTCTCCCTTAGGACTTAGGGTTCAAATAGATTAGTTATGGGACTATATGGGCTATGGGTAGCTATTAGATCCCTTAGAGAACAGTTAGGATTCCCCTACTGCTATTATTACTGTCTGTATATCTGTTGTTTGGTGTGGTGTGCCCTCTGGGGTTTATTGATTGTTTGTATGGGTATTGGGTTTGTCTGGGGCCCTGGGGAAGCTGAAGATTTGTGGAGATGAAGCCATTGAAGATTCAAAAGATTGAAGATCAACTGCCAGAGTTGAGGATGAGTTTCTTGCTATCAGTTGCTGAGGAGACTAGAGTTTAGGAGCTAGGCAGAGCTCTAGATTAGAATGATTGTTTCTCAAACATGGATTGCCTTGTCTGCATCCATTCTTCTCTGTGATTCAGAGTCTCTCCAAGACACTCACCCCCTTCCTTTGGAAGGCTTGGTGATAGTGTCTATGAGATAGAACTCTTGAGAGAAAATGTCTCTTGTGTTAGAAGCAGTCTGTTCACCACCTTTGGTAGTCAGCTGATTGCTTAACACCCAATTCACTCTTGTGACTGATTCCTCATCCTGGAGGTTTGAACTTGAAGAAAAGCCATTGCAGATGGAAGACTGATGATCAAAACCCTTGCCTGAAGGTCATGAAGATGGAGATTGATGCTTGTTGAAGCCTGTAGCTGATTGGAGATTACTTGAAGTCAGATGTTGATTCAGAGCTGCTGATGCTGTTTCTTTTTGCTGTATTGCATTTGTTGATGTATTGATTGGTTTTCTGAACTGTATTGTTTGCTGTTTACCCTGCTGGGTTGAAAGTGAAGCCTGTTCACTTTTGCCTATTGTTTTCTAGGTTCGAGGTTGAGTGGGACTCCCTTGCCTCGCTTGTATTGTTGCATCCATGCATTTTACTGCTTTATTATATCTGTTATTGTTTCTATTTCTGCCTATCCCTTAGGATCTCTGTTCCTCTCTGTGCAAGAGAGGAGCATGATAGACACTAGGTCTTAACCCATGCATGATAACACTAGGTTAGTTTGTTTCCCTTCGCAACCGTAGGTTAGAGTTCTGTCTCTTTCTTTCTCAAAACAAACAGAAAAACACATAAAGATTTCAAACACAATAAAAGACACTTCTTCCGTAAAAGAATGTGAACTCATCAAGACGTCATTTTTGTCCTCTTGGACTGTTAATCAGAAAAACCTTTTCAGAAGGAATAAAATCAATCAAGGACAGACTTGTGTCGTACGTGGCCCGAACTACGTTTGCTCTGATCTTTCATGCTGTATGAAAGTACGTAGGCATAGGATGCGATATCCTAGCGAGCAACCTTCCCCTCCTTTCCCGTAGGTAGGCGAACTACGTTGACTCTGATTTCTCGTTCCAGACGGGAATACGTAGGCATAAAGTGCGATACTTTGCCGAGTCATTTTTATTTTCATTTTATTTTCTTTTTCACCCTTGACCTATAGTTTAGATAGAATAACAATCCATACCCGAAAACAAGCGTGGATCCCATCGAGTACGATGGACGTGAGGGGTGCTAATACCTTCCCCTTGCGTAACCGACTCCCGAATCCAGGTTTTGGTTGCGACGACCATACCTTTCCCATGTTGTGCGAGGTTTACTCTGAGCGTTTCCTTTCCCTCCCGTGGGATAAATAACGCACGGTGGCGACTCTTCTGTTCAGCCGGCGCCGATTTTCGCAGTAGCGACACAGAGTTGTTTGGTTAAGCTTCTCGTCCTCCCCAGCGGAGTGATTTTTTCATTTGGTGATTACGTCGGCATCGAAAAAACAACAACAGAGATTGACATATATCAGATTTCTGAAGCTGCGGCCTGTTGACAGAATAGGTGTCAGGCAGTTCAATTCAGAATTCCCCAGGAGAAATTGTCCTCAAGTTCGCTGTGAACTATGAGTCGACAGAAAAGATCCCATAGCAGATGGGAAGGTGTTTGCTTTTCTGAAGCATTATTCCGAAGAATCAGTATCTGTGGCGTCACACAGGTGATTGATGTTGAGAAAATTTATCAGAAAATTGACCAGTTGTTGCCGTGACAACCAAACTTTAGTTTACTGGGCGCTATTCCTCAAGCAGTTTTGCAGTATATTCCCGCGGTTGGCAAATTTCAGGGTTTCATTTGTATTCAACCGTCATCTACCTTTGAATGTTTGAAGGCTGAGCGCTCTTCCACCATTCAGGTCGAAGCCGCTTGAATAGGGGCAGCTGTTGTACCCCAAAATTTGACCAACCGGGTCTCGTATCTGGCTCGATGTTTCGACGCATGACCGCATTCGCATCTACATATCGCATACAGTGCATTTTTCATTTGTTTTGATTTTATCGGGATCACAGCTCTCGTCTCGCATCTCAGGTGTTTTTTAATCAGTTTAGATAAATAGAATCGTGTTTTGGGGATATTTCGGTGCCCATTTATTTTTACCGGTTATTTTGGTGCGCTCTCGCGGTGTTATGTGTCGTTCGGTGCTTATTTTGTTCCTCTGGAAATTATTGTGATTTTTCTGGATTTTATTGACCATTTTAGATTTTTTAATAGCATTTTCTCTTTTTAGAATATATTAGATAGATTTAAATCATTTTTCAGCATTTTATAGAGTTTAATCATTTTTAATAGAATATAGAATTTCTTTTAAATAGAATAGAATATAGAATATAGACTTTTTATTTTAATAAATGAATAGATTTTTCTTTAGTAGATATTATAGAATTAATAGAGTTTTTTCTCTTTTTAGATTTAATTCAGATTTAATTAGATTAATTAGGTTTTGGTTAATTAGTGTTAATCCATTTTTATTTTCATTAATCATGTTAATTCAGTTTTTTTGATTTTTTTGATGTCATTTTCGTTTGGGTCCCATTCCATTCGCAGGCCCAGTTCAGCATGAATCAGTCCAGAGTGTTCAGCATCTTCTAGAAGGATCCAGAGAAATCCAGAGTTAAATCTCAGCCTATAAAGAGTTCATCACCACGTGTTAAGCTTGAGGGGACCCCATGTTACACCACCACCTCACGCCATATCATCCTCCGAACGTTCCCTCTCACTGCCACGATACCCACACGTGGCATCCATGCAGGCCACTCCTTCCCACTACCTTGCCACGCGTCTCCTCTCACCGTCCTTCTCACCGACCGGCATGCATGGCCGGCGACCGCCGTACCGGTCACCAGAAAACCTCCAACAAACCCAGAATTCCGATCCGATCATCTTCCTCCTTCGATCAATCTCCATTCAACCACCATCAATCTCGCCGGAGGTCACTTCCCAGAAATTTCTTCATCATCAACCTTCATCTCCCTCCTCTAATCTTCATCATCTCAAAACCCAGAAACTCCCAGAAACCCCCGATTCAACTTCATCATCATCATGTTCATCACCTCAAGATCAAATCTCCAGAAGAACATCAACAACAATGCTCAACCGTCTTCAAGAACAGTCCCCGAAAACAAGTTGCAGCAAGGATCTTCATCACCTCACCAAGAACAAAATTCCAGAAAATCATCAATCATCATCATCGTGTGTTCATCCAAGTTTCCCAGTGATTCATCTTCGTGTTCTCCAGAATCAGATCATCAACGTCATCCAAGCAACTCCAAGATCTTCAGCAAACCTCCTTCGAAGGAATCTCCAAAAGACTTCGAGAAGAACACGCAGTCCACACTTTGGGGCTTCAGAAAAATCCAAACGCTCGTCTTCAGCAAATAACCTTCAAGATTCACATGCAAGAATCATATGGCTCCAGAAATCTTCAGATACGAACACGACTTCCATTCAAGATTCTTCCAGATCGTTAGTGGTGTTTGGGTGGATGAAGTTGAGAAACGAGGATGAAAGTTTGAGAGAGAGAGATGGAGATAGATTGGAGAGAAGGAGGTCTCGGAGATGGGGAGGATGAAGGTGGACGACGGCGGCGCTGTGAAGGGAGAAAGGAAGATAGAATTAGGGTTTCAGGTTCAGAGTGAAGGAAGGGGGGGGGAAAGGGATTGGGCCTTAGGCCCAACTACGTTTTTGGATCCACATACCCCCTCCGTTTCGTAATGCACCCCCTCCGTGTGTTTTTTTTGGATTCTGGGCCTAAGCCCAATGTTTTACCAGCACCACACCTGCGCTTCACTCAGCACCCCCCATCCGTTTTTGCAGCAAACAGCTGGGCTGGGCCCAGTTTGAAGTTTTTTTGTTTTACTTGTAACACCCCCTTGTAAACTGTGTACCCCTCCCCCTTTTTTTTGTATTTTTTATTTTTCTTTTGTTTAAAGATTTTAAGAAAAGGAAAAAATATTAGAGAAAATATTTTGAGAAAAGGAATATGAAAAAAAGAGAAATATTGAAAGAGAAAAAGAAATAGTGAAAAAAATAGAAAAAGAAATAGTGAGAAAAAAAATAGAAAAAGAAAAGTGAAAAACAATAAAAGAATATATTTTGAAAAAAGAAAAAGGAGAGAAATACATAGAAAAATATGAAAAATATATGAAAAATATTTTGAAATAAAGGAGAAAATAGTTGAAAAGAAGAGAAGAAAAAAGAGAAAAAAATATTAGATGTAATATTTTTTAGAGTGCATTTTTCATGGAAATTATTTTACACCATTTTAGGATAGTTTAGAAGCCCACTTAGGGGGCCATTTGTCAGTCAATTTTTTAGGATAGGATAGGATAGTATTTCCTAGGAGATTTATTTTCAGTATTCACCCATTGTAATCATTTTTCAGAATGTTAATAAAAAGAGATTTAAGCTGTGGTCCCGAAGTAGCCGAACTACAGCTGCTCTGATTCCTCGTACCAGACGAGGATATGTAGGCATAGGATGCGATATCCTAGCGAGCACACTAACAATTAACCTTTTGTTCTCTCGCTGCTGTGCGATCGAGACTTTCCCGCTGACGACTAATTGATTACCCTTTTTCTCTCTTGCCCAAGTGCATTTGAGACCAAACCGTAGTTTTTCCCATAGGTTCCCGACCTTTGAAACCAGTTTGATTTCTCACTGCTGTGTGAGAATACCTTGTTTAGCCGTAGTTAGCCTGAACTACGTAAAGCTCTGATCTTCCATGCAGTGTGGAAGTACGTAGGCACAAGACGCGAGGTCTTGGCGAGCCAATTTTCCCGTAATCCCGAACTACGTTGACTCTGACTTTCTCTCTTGAGAATACGTAGGCATAGAGTGCGACGCTCTATCGAGTCAATTCCCTTCCGTTTAGATTTAGCAACCGTAGATAGATTGTTTTTGCATCCTTTAGACAACCCAAGCAAGCGTGGATCCCGTCGAGTACGACGGACGTGAAGGGTGCTAATACCTTCCCCTTGCGTAACCGACTCCCGAATCCAGGTTTTGGTTGCGACGACCATACCTTTCCCGTGTTGTGCGAGGTTTACTCTGAGCGTTTCCTTTCCCTCCCGTGGGATAAATAACGCGCGGTGGCGACTCTTCTGTTCAGCCGGCGCCGATTTTCGCAGTAGCGACAAGCGCCAACTCAATTTTTAATTAGGATCTATTCAACCCCCCTTCTAGATCCGAGCCATCGTCTAACAAGTGGTATCAGGAGCACCGATTCACTCCGTGCTTCGAGTATAACTTTGATAGAAAATGGAAAACGAACCTAAAGGGGCTTATAATAGAGCTCCCGTTTTTAATGATGAAAATTACGGTTATTGGAAGGATTGTATGCGGGTGCACATAAACTCCATAGATAGAAAAATATGGAATGTTATTCTCAACGGTCCAATAGAAATTACTATGACCAATGCGGATAATGTGGTTGTGCCTAAGCCCGAAGCACAATGGACCAAAGATGATGAAAAGAAATACAACTATGATTGGAAAGCTAAAAACATCTTAATATCCTCATTAGGAGTTGATGAATATTACCGTGTGTCTTATTGTCCTACGGTAAAAGACATGTGGGATTCACTTCAAATCGCTCATGAGGGGACGAACGATGTGAAATTAGCTAGAATCAATACACTAACCCAAGAGTTTGACCTTTTCTACATGGAGCAAGGGGAAACCGTTGCTGACATGCAGAAAAGGTTTACTCATCTCATCAATAGGTTACATTCACTTGGTAGGCCGGTGGCCAATGATGTTGCTATTAATAAAATTTTAAGATGTATTAACAAGAAATGGCAGCCCAAGGTGACCGCCATAAAAGAAGCAAATGATCTTACTATTTTGGACCTAACAACGTTATTGGGAAAGCTACAAGAGCACGAACAAGTGCTCCTAAGTCTCGACCAACATGAAAAGAAGGAAAAGAAGGACAAAACAAAGACTGTTGAGAAGACTTCCTCCTCGAAGTCTCAATCTAAGGAGCACAGTGATTATTCATCAAGTGACAATGAAGAAGATGACAAGGGTGAGGATATGGGGCTGTTCGTAAAGCGCTACAATCGGTATGTGAGAAAGAACGACATTCAACACTCAGAAAAGAACCTTGTCAACTTCAGAAAGCAATCAAGGAACTCTCGAAATAAAGACATCAAAGGAAGTAAAACCAGAGGATCGTGCTACAAATGCGGAAAGCCCGGTCACTACAAGCCAGATTGTCCGTTAAACAAAAAGGGAAAAGAAAAGGAATCTATTAAATCACATAAGAAGTCATCAAAGCCGAGAAGAGCATATATAGCTCAAGTGATGAAGAAGAATCCGTGAACCTATGCCTTTCCTCACATTAAAAGAATAAGAAAAAGCAGGTACATAACTCTAAATATTAAAATTCCTCAAAAATGTCACATTTCGAATTACAAGCCGCATTTAATACTTTACACAATGAAGCAACAGAAGCCTTTAAGAGACTTGCCTCTAATAAAAGAATTTTTACTTACCTAGAGCACAAAATTAAAGAGTCCGAAAGGAAACTTGAGGAACTTAAGGCTTCCATGGTGGAAAGTAATAAATCGGATTGTGAGGACCATAGAAAATTCCTCGACTTTGGATGTGCTACTTGTAATATTTGGCAAGGTGAAGTTAGAAACCTAAAGGCCAAACTTAACAAGGCTCTTGAGCCTAAAATTACATTCGCTATTGATAAAGCTGATTTCAGAAAAAGTATGGTGAATCCATATCAAAAATATACATATGTAATTAGGGATCAAGAGAGCAAAAGCAATTCTAAAGTTGACTTTTCATGCTTATATTGTTGCAAGAAAGGCCATTCCATTGTTAAATGCCGATTTAGGAGATTTTTGGTTCCTAAAGGCATCTATCAATGGTTGCCCAAATGCAACCATTTTGTCACTAACATATTAGGACCCAATATGCCATCGGGTACCTCCTCTTGCTGATTATTCTTTCATAGGTACAATGTGTCGAGACCACTGAGAAAAGATGGGTTCTCGACAGTGGATGCTCAAGACACATGTCCGGAGACATATCCCTATTCATAGACTTCGTGGCTAAGAAGAAAGGGTATGTAACATATGGTGATAACAATCGTGGAGCAATACTTGGTAAAGGTAGTGTATGTAACCCTTCTTTCACTACTATTTCCGATGTGTTGCTTGTCAAGGGTCTTAAACATAATCTACTTAGCATTAGCCAATTATGCGACAAAGGATACAATGTATCGTTTTCAAAAGAGTGTTGCAAAATTGTGCATAATAATGACAAGAAGAATATGTTTAATGGCCTAAGAGTGACAATGTCTATATGCTTGACTTGAATGAAGTATCGTTAACAAGTGACAAATGCCTCATAACAATGAGTGAAGATTCATGGTTATGGCATAGGCGCTTAACACATGTTAACTTTGACTTTCCGAATAAAGTAGTCTCAAAAGATCTAGTCCTAGGTCTCCCCAAAATAAAATTCACCAAGGATCACCTTTGTGATGCTTGCCAAATGGGAAAGAAAACGAGGATATCTTTTAAATCTAAAAATATTGTTTCTACTACAAGACCTCTCGAGCTTCTCCATATGAATTTATTTGGGCCTTCTAGAATCAAGAGCCTAGGTGGAAACTATTACGGTTTCGTAATAGTGGACGATTATTTTAGATTTTGTTGGACTATCTTTTTGGCTAGCAAGAGCGATACATTCGCCGCCTTCAAAAATTTTTCCAAACTCTCCCAAAATAAGTTAAGCACAAGCATTGTGTTAATTAAAAGCGACTGTTGCGGTGAAAATTGGATATCAAGCTATTAAATTAACTTGAATCTTAATTCTTTTACAACTGAACTTTATTTTATCCGAAGGAAAGGTCTAAAGAAAGAAAAACCTTTTTCGCGATGTAACGACAACGCTTAAGAGATTCGAGGATCAGGGGTTGGTTATACCTAGGGAAGGTGTTAGCACCCTAAGCATCTGTAGTACTCTACAGGAACCTTTTGTTTGATTGTTTGCTAAGTTTGTGAATATGTGTTATGGATTGGGACATGGATTAGGGATAAGTAAAGACCTAGATAGTTTTCTAAGTTTGCTCGCAAAGACATCGCATCTTCTGCCTACGTATCCTAACTAGGATAGAATAAGAGCAATTGTAGTTCACCTCACAACGGATGAAGAACACTTGATTATGATCAAGGTTCAAAGGGGAACAAACATGACAATGCTTGTTTGGAGTTTGATAAAAATCCCTATTCTAAGTTGTAATATTCAAAAGGGGAAGTAAGAAATCATGACGATGGTCCTTACATAGAGTTGACAAACTATATCCTAGGGTTTTAGTTGAAGAACTCTCCTAGTACAGGTGGGTCTTTTAGACTTAGAGCAAATTCTAATGGTTTCTAAGCTAAGGTTAAAGTGACTTAACAAAGTCAGGGGAATGTGTGAATGAGTTATCCATAACACAAGGGTTATTGGAAAGGCTTTTCCTTTGAAGAGGGACAGGAGAGGCAACTTGGATGAGAGTTAACAAACTTCATCACTTGGGGGAGAGAAAATTTTGAACAAGAGAAAAACATAATAAATATGCATCCATGGTGACAACCATTGAGTGAGCATGTGAAATGATAAGAATGAAAATGCATTGATGACAATCAAAGCAGTTGGTTAAGCAGGAAGAGTGACAGTCAAGCTTCAGTGTATTTAGCAGATGAAATAAAATGAACATGGTAACAATCAAAGATGAAGTCCTAGCATGTTAGCTAAAATTTAAAACATGAATTCAAACAAGTATCACAAACAATCACAAGTATATCAAAAGAAAAATTCATCTGCACACGCGAAAACGATCACAGAACGTACATAACTTGCACATAGTCAAAAGAGATGAAAAATTAGGAAAACATGGAAATAAAAAATATGACATGAAAGTAGACATCAAGGGGAACAAAATGCAAAAAGAATGGGTGAAAAATGATTAAAATTGAGAGAGATATGAATTTTTAAAGATGGGATGAAAAATGACAAAAATTAACAAAAGGGTTGCCCTCCTCAGGGGTCAAACCCAAGTTCATGGCATGCAAGGTGCATAAGTGACAAGGTGACTACCAATGGGGTGGCTATACATCCGTTTGTAAATGCCACCCCATAACTTTTGCATAAGCCGCTCCTTTGAGTTTTCGGCTTATCGGGTTTTTTAGGCGTAATATTTCCGTACTGCATCAGAATTCACTGGATGAGTAAGCTGCTCTCCATCCATGGTGGTGAGAATCAACGAGCCTCCTGAGAAGACTGTTTTCACAACAAACGGGCCGTCATAGTTAGGCATCCACTTTCCCCGTGCGTCCTTATGAACTGGAAAAATCTTCTTGAGTACAAGCTCCCCTTCTCGGAACTTTCGGACGTGAACTTTCTTGTCAAAAGCTCTCTTAATCCTCTTCTGATATAACTGACCATGACACATTGCAGACACGCGCTTCTCGTCGATAAGATTCAACTGGTCAAACCTTTCTCTTACCTATTCTGCTTCTTCAAGCTTGGTTTCCATTATGACTCTCAAAGAAGGTATCTCGACCTCAATAGGAAGTATCGCATCCATTCCATATACCAAAGAAAAAGGGGTTTCCCCTGTTGAAGTGCGGACGGACGTCTTGTACCCATGTAAGGCAAATGGTAGCATCTCATGCCAATCTTTGTATGTTTTCACCATCTTTTGCAAAATATTTTTGATGTTTTTATTTGCAGCTTCTACAGCTCCATGCATCTTGGGACGATAAGGAGAGGAATTATGATGTTCAATTTTGAAGTCATCACACAACTCTTTCAGGATTTTGTTGTTCAAATTGGTACCATTATTCGTTATGATCCTGCATGGAATTCCGTAATGACAGATAATCTCCTTTTTGATAAAACGGGCCACCACTTGCCGAGTAACATTAATGTAGGATGCGACTTCAACCCACTTTGTGAAATAATCAATTGCAACCAAAATAAATCGGTGTCCGTTGGAAGCTTTTGGTTCAATTGCCCCGATCATATCGATGCCCCACATAGAGAAAGGCCATGGTGATGACAACACATTTAGCAACGTCGGAGGTACATGCATCTTATCCGCATAAATCTGACACTTGTGACATTTCCTGGCATATTGAATACAGTCAGTTTCCAAGGTCAACCAGTAATAACCAGCCCTCAAAATCTTTTTAGACATAGCATATCCATTGGCATGAGTACCAAACATTCCTTCGTGAACATCTTGCATTAACAACTCTGCTTCTCGTCTGTCAACACATCTAAGCAGGACCATATCATGATTTCTTTTGTAGAGTACATCATTGCTGAGAAAGAATTTGGATGCAAAGCGTCTTAGAGTTTTCTTGTCAAGTGATGTAGCATCTGCTGGATACTCTTGTTTTAACAGGTAATTCTTTATGTCATAGAACCATGGCTTATCATCAGCTTCTTCTTCAACCATCTGACAGTAGGCAGGCTCGGTCTTGCGTTCGATTCGAATGAGAGTGACATTATTGACATCCTTGATTCTCCACATTGAGGCTAACATGGCTAGGGCATCGGCAATGTGATTCTCGGATCTCGGAACATGTTTGAAAGTGATTTCATCGAAATATTCCATCATCTTGACGATGTAGGCTTTATAAGGAATCAAATTCTCATGTCTAGTTTCCCATTCTCCAGTAACCTGATAAATAACCAAAGCTGAATCCCCACTGACTTCAAGAAGTTTGATTTTGAGGTCGATAGCTGCCTCGAGGCCGAGAATGCATGCTTCATATTCGGCAATATTGTTTGTGGAGTTAAAATCCAACCTGGCTGTGAATGGAGTGTACCCACCTTCCGGATTCATTAAGACGGCGCCTACGCCATGCCCATTGTAATTGGAGGAACCATCAAACATCATTTTCCACCAAAGCCCTTCCTGTGGACCCTCATCAAGACCTGGCTCTTCACAATCTTTTACCAACATGATGTCTTCATATGGGAAATCAAATTTGAGAGACTCATAATCTTCCACTGGTTGATCTGCAAGATATTATGACAACACACTACCCTGGATAGACTTCTGGGCTACATACTGGATGTCGTATTCTGATAATAACATATGCCAACGGGCGAGTCTTCCAGTCTGAGCAGGCTTCTCAAAAATATATTTTATCGGATCCATTTTTGAAATCAACAAAGTGGTATGACAAATCATGTACTGCCTCAAACGTCTGGCAGCCCACGCTAAAGCACAACAAGTTTCTCCAGGAGTGAATATCGACTTTCACAATCAGTAAACTTCTTACTCAAATAATAGATAGCATGTTCTTTTCGTCCAGACTCGTCCTACTGACCTAACACACAACCCATTGAATTCTCAAGCACTGTCAAATACATGAAAAGAGGTCTTCCCGGAACCGGAGGTATTAATATTGGAGGCTCTTGAAGATAGCCCTTAATCTTGTCAAACACTTGCTGACAATCTGAATTCTAAATAACTGTCTGGTCCTTGCGTAATAATTTGAAGATGGGCTCGCAAGTAGGAGTCATATTGGAAATAAATCTGGATATGTAGTTCAGTCTTCCAAGAAAACCTCTGACTTGCTTTTCCATTTGTGGAGCTGGCATGTCTTGAATGGCTCAGACTTTATCTGGATCTAGCTCAATCCCTCGGTGACTGACAATGAAACCGAGTAACTTCCCAGATCTTACTCCAAAGGTACACTTGGCTGGATTCAGTCTCAACTGATATTTTCTGAGTCTCTTAAACAATTTCAAAAGATGTTCCAAATGGTCCTCCTCGCTTTGAGATTTGGCTATCATGTCATCAACATATACCTCTATCTCCTTATGCATCATATCATGAAATAAAGTTACCATGACCCTTTGATAAGTAGTACCTGCGTTCTTTAGACCGAAAGGCATAACTTTGTAATAGTAAGTCCCCCATGGAGTAATGAAAGTAGTTTTTTCCATGTCATCGGGATCCATCTTAATCTGATTGTAACCGGAAAAACCATCCATAAATGAGAAAACTGCAAAATGAGCCGTATTATCCACCAAAGTATCGATATGTGACAAAGGGAAATCATCCTTCGGACTGGCCTTATTTAGATCCCTGTAATCCACACACATTCTGACTTTCCCATCCTTTTTCGGCACAGGTACAATATTGGCTACCCATTCGGGGTATTTGGACACTGCTAAGAACCCGACGTCAATCTGTTTCTTCACCTCATCTCAAATCTTAAGAGCCATGTCAGGTCTTGTTCTTCGGAGCTTTTGCTTAACCGGTGGGCATTCTGGTCAAAGCGGTAACTTGTGAACCACTATGTCAGTGTCTAGACCCGGCATATCCTGGTACGACCAAGCAAATACATCCACATACTCTTTCAAAAGTTCTTCTAGTTGCTGCTTGACTTCTTCCCTTAGAGCTGCCCCAATCTTGACTTCTTTCTTGTCTTCTTCGGTGCCAAGATTAATGACTTCTACCTGTTCTTTGTAGGGTTGAAGCTCTGCATACTCATGGTGTGCCAATTTTACCAGTTCATCAGGGATTTCGAAATCTTCATCCTCATCTTCAGCTTGGTATATTGGTGAATCAAAGTCAGGAGGGAATGCAAAGTCATGGGATTCAATGGATTTTAGGACATCACTGCACGTTGGAATGGCTTGATTTATTAAAGCACACAAAAAAATGCAGCACACAAAAGAGAATAATTGTTTTGGGTTTTTTAAGATTGCCATTTTTCTTTTAAAATGAAAGTAAAAGTAGTAAAGGAAATAACACACGGAAATTAACAAAATAGTTCATTTTTCATTGATTTTCTTGAAAGCTCGGGGCCCTTACAAAACATTCCTATAGCCTTGGGCATGGCTATGGAGATTCAAAATAAAAACAAGAAAAGAAATACAAACAAATTACTTTAACTCAGGAAAAACCGAAGGAATCTCAATAGCTTCCCAGTTGCTCAAGGCAGAGTCAATCACTAACTTATCATTCACAACAAACTTCATTCTCTGATGCAATGTGGAAGTCACTGCCCCAGCGGCGTGAATCCATGGTCGTCCCAACAAATAACTATAAGTTGGGTTAATTTCCATGACTTGGAATGTAATATCGAACACATGAGGTCCGATCATGATTGGCAATTCTACCTCTCCAACAACCGTTCTTCTTGAACCATCAAAAGCTTTTATAATCAAAGACGTCGGTCTCATTTCTGCCCCTGCAAACGCTAACCTTGCGAGCGACCTTGCGGGCAATACATTCAATGAGGATCTAGTATCGACCAAAACTCGTGCCATTGTGTCTTCTTGGCATCTGATAGATATGTGCAACGCGCGGTTGTGATTACATCCTTTTTTCGGTAACTCTGCATCACTAAAGCTCAGGGTGTTATAGGCTGTAATGTTGGCTATTACTGAATCAAATTGTCCGAGGGTTATGTCTTTTGTCACATGTGTCTGCCTCAATACTTTTTGTAGAGCTTCTCTGTGAGCTGGAGAGTTCATCAAGAGAGACAAGATGGATATCTTTGATGGGGTTTGGTGAAGCTGATCAATAACCCTGTAATTACTTTTCCGAATAATCCTTAAGAATTCTTCGTCGTCTCCTTCAATACATGGTACCTCTTTTTCTTTTGTCGTAGCAGGAGTGACTACTGTTATCTTTGGTTGATAGATTCGACCACTACGGGTCATTTTACTTGTACCCGCAATGTTTGTCACGTCAACTTGGTCGTCTTTTACTGTCTCTTTCTGACTAACCTTCCTAGATCCTCGGTCTATCACAGTCATGTCATACTTCCATGGAATGGCCTTTGTGCTTTCCAAAGGAAATGGTCTTGGTTTCTGGATAATAACCGGTTGAGGTTGATCGATAGCTGACTTGTTGAAAACAGGCTTCATGCTTTTGTTGATCATCTTGAACACCGGAACTTTCTCACCTTTCTTTGGTAAATTAAAAACAGGCTCAATTACCAAAACTTATTCTTTCCTCATCTTACTACACACTTGTAACACTCCCTCATCAATCAATCTTTGTATATCTCCTCGTACCACATCACACTCTCTATAATCACTAGAACATTCTTTACAATTATTATGGGTACCTTCTATCAATCCTGATTTTAGTAGTTTCTCGTGAAGTAACCTCAACGGGGTTTTGATCTCTGACACACCTCGGACTACCCTTTCATCGGAAATTTCTTCTACAGCATTAACTCCTCCATGGTTATGTAACGGGTTACTGTTAACATTTGGGGGTACATCATCAAAAGACAAGATCTTTTTTTCCATCAACTCCCTGACAAGATGTTTTAAAGCAAGACACCCTTCTAAATCATGATCGGCAGCGCCTTCGTGAAAGGCACAATGAGCATTTGGATTATAGTGAGGAGATGTAGTGTCTGGATTTAACGGTCGTGTTATTACCAATCCTTGCTGCACCAAGGAGGGGTACAACTCTGTGTAAGTCATCGGTATCTGAGGAAGTAGAGGTTTTGTTGCTGGCCTCTGATTCTGGTAGTTCTGTCTAGGTGCCTGAGCTCTAGGCTGATGGTGTTGTTGATATGGTGGAGCGTTGAGCGCTCGTTGGTACCCTTGTTGAATTGGCTGATATACAGGTGCTGGTTGCGCTGTCTGATAACTGGGAACAGGATGACTGAAAGCCGGAGTTACAGCTGCCACATATGGTTGTTGGGCATACTGCAACGGATACATTAGTCGTTGTTGCTGGGACTGCTGAACATAACTTGGTTGAGGCCGCTGAACAAAGCCTTGTGGGGGTTGTTGAACATAACTCTACTGATACGGTTGGTAAGGTGGTCTCCAGGTACGGCTCTTTCTTCCCACGGTTACTGCATTTGTCTCCCCTTCCTTCTTTTTATGAAAATTACTGTTGAACTTCTTGACATTGTTGTTACCAGAACTGCTAGAACCACTAGCCACCTTTCCATTCTTCATTCCTAACTCCACTCTCACCCCCACTGCTACTATATCAGAAAAACTTGCGGTTACACTACTGATCATTTTCTCATAAAACTCGGGTCTCACTGTATCGACGAACCAATCTGTCAACTCTTTTTCACTCAAAGGAGGTTCTACTTGATAAGCGGTTTCCCTCCACCGTTGTGCATACTCTTTGAAAGATTCCGAACTCTTCTGTGACATACACAGTAACTGTCTTCTATCAGGGGCTAAATCCATGTTGTACTTGTAATGTTTCACAAAAGCATCGACAAAGTCTTGGAAACTATGAATACGAGACTGATCCAAACCCAAATACCATTTAGCAGGAGCTCCTTTCAAACTGTCTTGGAAACAGTGAATCATCAACTTGTCATCTTCCACGTGAGCGGCCATCCTTCGGTAATACATAATCAGATGCATCCGAGGACAGGTAGCCCCAGAATACTGATCAAAATTGGGAACTTTGAACTTCGGCGGAATTACCAACCCAGACACTAAGCACATATCTCTGGCATCAGTACCAAAGATGTCATTCCCTTCCATTGCTCTGACTTTCCTGGCGATAGTCTCTACACTTTCTTTCAACTTATCATGTCGTCCACTCTCCTCTTCATACCCATCAAGACCTTCATACACTGGTGGAGGATTATGAAAAATAGGGCGCGCTTGAATCTGAACAGAAGGCTGAGTGTAAGTAGGAATGGCTTAAGGAACTTCTGGCCCTAGAGGAACTGCTTGTTGATTGACTACTGGTGGAGGTACAAAACCAGGCGGTAACCCATATGGTGGAACATTTGCAACAGTGACTGCCGTTGGGATCGGCTCTACAACTATGCTAATGATTTCAGAAACAACAGTGGCTTGAGTGTCCAACTTTGCACGAATGACTTGTAGGGCTTCCATGATCTGCCCCATGCCTCCTCGTAGCTCTCCAAGTTCATTATCAATCCTGTCCATATCCAAATTCTGTCCTTCCATTCTTAGGCGAGCTTGGGCTCGAGTGTTGTATCGGTGTTGAGGATTCAGTGTGATTCTTTCTGAGGACAAGACAATGAGATGAGACACAACACAAGAACATGCACATGCGATGCTTATGAATGCAAAATGCAACAATGTAAAATTAATCATTCAAGGAATCCAAAGAAATATTTTGCAAAAATCATAACAATAGGGAAATAAGCAAATTCAAAAAGTCTTCATAGATTAACAACTGAGAGTTTTACAACAACGATTCTGAAACTGAAATACAAGTCTTCAATACAGATACATGATGAGATAAAATGGAAAACAAAAGGATTTTAGATCTTCTGGTTGGATGGCCCTTCGTCTTCTAGCTGACTTCTCTTTCCACCTTGACGGATCAACTCTTGAAGTTCTTCCTTCTCTTGCATAGCCTTGAAATACTTATCTCTCCAAGTCTTTCCTTCTTTTTCAGCTTTTTCCAAAGCAGCTTTATATTCTACTACGAGGGCGGGTTTGGGTGAGTCAGGCTCAAAGTGAGTATAGAACATTTTCAACGCTGCTTCTTTTACCCAGGATAAGTAAGATTCTGAAACAGTAGTGTCGTGGTAACCTAGGGCAGTTACTCCCCTCGTGCGGACATAACGCCAAGCATACACAATTCGAGCCCTGTAAGCGGGATTCTTCCCTTCTTCAATGTAGAAGCTTCTCAAAAAGTCTGGGTCTGGTTCATTCTCCATCGTGTGTCCCAACTGGCGATGAGCTAAGATAGGATTATAGCTTATGCAACCATTAACGTTGATAAGCGGTACATTCGGGAAATCTTTGCAGCTTTGGATCATGGAAATCCCCCCATACATAGGGTCATACCACTTAATATCTGAGTGTTTGAGTAACAACAACTTTTCTGTCCACGAGAGCCCATTTTGCTCATCCCAGAGTGTTGGAATCTTTGGTAAGTGCGAAATAAACCACTTGTGCAGGAGAACGATGCAACACTCAATTTGTCCAACTCCATAACGGTTCCTACGGTGGATGGTGAAGTACATATCAGCCAACAAGGTAGGTACATGATTTTTGATTAAGAAAAGGTTGATTGCATTTGCATCCACAAAATCATTAGCAGTCGGGAACAGGAACATTCCGTAAATTAGTAAAACCAGGATGGCCTCGAATGCTTCAATATTCTTCGACAAGACATAGCTTTGAACTTTTTCATACAGGAACATAGCTGGAAATCCATACAACCCTCCCTTAGCAATCATATGAGATTGTACCTTGCCCACCTCTAAATACGCGGCCTCTGCAACTGCTCTTTCATTAGGAGTCCCTTCTCTTCCAGAAAATGGTCTAGGAGTGACGCCTATTCCCATCAGGGTGGAATATTCCTCCAAGGTTGGCAGCAGCCGATAGTTTGGAAAGGTGAAACAGTGATAGGTTGAATCATAGAACTGCACGAGTGCGGATAACATCTCTTCATATACTTGAACTTCTAGCAAAGACAACATATTCTCATACTTCTCTCTGAATGCCTCGGGGTCTTCTACTAAACTTCCCAGTTTCTTCAAGTTCTCCAATTTTGGTCTTTGGAACACAACCTCTGCTTTCTTTCCAGAATCCATCCTATAATATATGCAAAACAATCTTTAGTTCCTTGAATTATTAATTAATGTAAATGCAAATGCAAAGGTTTCATGGAACTCAGATCAAAACATCATTTCATTGATTTTCAAGATTTCATTACAAAATATCTAGTACATTTTACAAAAGTCCTAAATATAAGGCTGACAGTATTTTAAATAAAAGTCCTCTTTTGCTTTGAGCTTCTTAATTTCTTCTTCCATCTGAGTCTTCTCGAGAATGAGTTTGTCCACGACTAGCTTCCATGGAGCTGACTGAGAGCTGGAAGAAGATAAACCTTCCTGTGTCTTCCTCTTCTTACAAGCAATCATTTCTTCATCCTTTGACCGGAGTTATCTACGGAGTTCATTATTCTCTTCCATGGCCACTTGATATTTGTACCTCCAGGCTACTTCAGTTTATTGTGATTTCCTCAAAGCAATCTTCAACTTCTCCTCTTCAGACATAAAGATCATTGGGGGTTCCTCCTTCAACACCATGGGTTTCTGCTGAGGATAAGGCATCTTCAACTGAATTTCTCTCCTTCGGACCCATTGGAGATAAGGCTCGAGAGAGACGCAATTAGGTTTCCCTAAGTCTTCCTTTCCTTTCTTATGCACATGACCCCAAGCTTTTAGGATCTCTTTTCTTAATTCTGATTCTCCTTTAAAGAAAACATTCTCCACGTGAGCGCTATTAGGTTTGTCCTTCAAAGGATATCCAAGCTGTCGGCGAGCGAGAACAGGGCTGTAACTGATTCCTCCATTTGTACCCAGGAGAGGTACATTACCGAAACTTCCACAACTATCAATGATCTTTATCCCATCGTAGTTACGGCTGTACCAATCAATATCAGAGTGAGTAAGAGCCATAACCTTCTGAGACCACCAACCTTCCTTCCAAAAAGCATGCGCCTTCGACAAGTGAGAAATAAACCACTTGTATAACAAAGGGATACAACAGGTAATCATTCCTCCTTTATGTAAATTCCTCAAGTGAACAGAATGATAGGCGTCAGCTAGTAAAGTAGGCACATGGTTTTTCTTTAAGAAAATCTTAATGGCGTTGAGATCCACAAAATTATCAAAACTTGGAAACAAGAAGATTCCATAAATGAGCAGGGCAAGGATAGCCTCGAATGCATCCATACTTAAATGATCAGCATAGTATTGAGCTTTCCCAACCAAGAACTCTGCAGTTAAACCAAATACTCCTCCTTTAGTAACCATATTTTTCTGAATATCCACCAATCCCAAAAGTGTAACTTTAGCAACTTCTTCTTCCTTAGGGTCTTTCTCCATGATTGGAAAAGGAGAGTCTTCAAGAATAGGCAAACCAATCAAGCAAGAATATTCCTCAAGTGTAGGTACCAGCTGATAATCAGGAAAAATGAAACAATGATAGAGTGGATCATAAAATTGGAGAAGTGTGGAGAGAAGTCCCAGATCTATCTTCTTTTTTACCCTTAATAATGACAATAAGTTCCCATACCTTCTCTTGAATCCTTCTAGATCTGTTATCAAAGTGCTCAACCTTTCTATGTCATCCAAGTTAGGACTTTTGTAAGTGTACTTCATTGTTTTCTTTTTTCCATTATCCATGATGATCCTAATGTTTACAAACAAGAGATCTGAGTTCCATGAAACTTTTATGATATGATGTTCATGAATGCATGAATGCACAAACACAAGTAAGCACAGATTCATATATACACATGGGTAAACAGATAAAGGTTTTGGTTTGGAGAACATGAGCATGAAGTCGAGGTCTACCTGTAACACCCTTCTACCCCGCAGAATAAATATAAATAGATCAGAGTAATTATCATGCATTTCACAAAAGGGTGTCACATAAATTTTCAAAACATCACACAACACCTGTCATGCTCAATAATATTAAAATAACTTCCTGTTTTTCATACACTTTCACATTAGCATGTAGCAGCGAATTTGCTTTAATCATGATAGACATAATAAAAGTCTCATGCTCATCTCATTTTTTAATACTTAGGCTTAAAAGTCAATTCTTCATATAATTCAAAATAACAACAACAGAAATAAAGTAGAGTACATAAAATATCTCTCCAAATATGAAATCAAAATATTCCCTGGTGTTACATAATCAGAGCATGACTCAACCCAAAATAAATAAAGACACAACTCAAGCTACTCCAACGACTACCTCGTGCTAGAAGCGACTCTACTCCTCAGTGCCTGAGCGATGTCGTATAAAACATCATTCCAACAGAAGGGTGAGAATTCACATAATTATTGAAATTATAAGATAATATATAATTTAAGGCATACAAACATAATCACTATTATTCTCACACTTCAAAAGTTTCATCAACACAATATTATTCAAGTAACCATACTATTCACAAGTATATACACACAACTCCATAATTCACCAATTTATCAGTTCTACATATCACACACAATCTCATAGCACATAAATGTACATAATGAGACTCAATGCAAAACTCAATGCAAGACTCAATGCAACTCATGCAATGTGGTACCAACACTTGTTATTATTTTTCGGTTTTTACATTTAAACCGGGTCCGTTCCCTAGACCAATAACACACAAAAAGCTCATTCCCTAAGCTTTCAAACCCCGCTCTAGGTTTGGGACAAGTCACTAGCTCCCACGGAACTAACAAACATTGCCTCTTGACACAAATGATGCGTATGCAAATTCAACAATCATATGCAATTAAGATCATTCCCTAATCTTAATATTCATGCATATATTCAATAATTCATCACACTTGAATTACTACACATTTTCACATACACAAACATCAACACAATTCAACCTCAATTCACACATTACTAATTAAATATAAAATATTTAATTCATCATCAATAATTAAAATTCGATACTCAATAAAATAGTCAATATTTAATAAATAATTTAATATTCACTAATGAATTCTATTATTTAATAAATAATTCAATACTTAAAATAAATAATTCCAAATTTAGTAAATGTTCAATACTACTCAATATTAATAATTATTTAGTAATTATTAAACATTTTCAATTTATAAATATTTATATTTAAAAAAAATACCAATATATACAAATTTTAACGTGACAGAATTGTGGGAAATTTCAATATGTAGGTTCCCACATCATATCATTCAAAACTAATTGATATTGAAGCATTAATAACGCACAGTCCCACTTTTCTTTGTGTAGAAATTTAATTATAAAAATTGCTATGAAATTTTGTCTGGCTTTAAAGTAACATATGATACAATTCCCGGTATTATTAAATTATTACATCTCATTTCTACAACTTATGCACTACAGCTATTGATATATCTATATCACTTTTCATTTCCAATTTGCTTGTACTGTTACAGAACATGAAGAAATTAAATGACATTCCTATATTTTAAATAAATATTCAATATTTAAATAAATAATCAGTATTTTAATAAATAATTAATATTTTAAATAATTTAATCAATATTTAATAAAAGTGCAAGAAATATCCAATAACCATATTAATTATTTTAATATAGTTCATAACTAATAAAATATCACATTGTGAAATCAAGTAGGTCACTAACTACGGTTCCAATTCTACAAATTATCACTCGTTTCATTTGGGAGCTACAGTAAGTGACAGAACAAATAATCACATTATGGTGTTGCTCTACTATTCAATAAATAAGTCATTATCTCTATACAAATCTTGTAGACTATCCTTTAACAACTATATATGTTGAAGTTACTATCTTACTTTCTTTTTCTATTAAATAATCTACCCATGTGACCTTTAGAAAATTCTCTCATTTCCAATGCCAATCATAATCTTAATTATCTTCCTTATTTCATCCATGAATAGATATAATAATAGATAGTGTATTACCGTATTAGATATTTGGATTTGGTACTCTAAGTTAAATACATTATCTAGAACAATTAACACTCTGTTTGGCAAGTCATAAACATGGAACATTTTGGTTCGCTTTTAACCGGGGAGCAAATAAGAATATACTCCCATTCCAATGAATACTCTAAATATTGAATTGGTCTATATACTATATAAAATATCAATTCTAAAACATAATAAAATCAATCCATTTTAAAGTTGAATATTAAAACCTAACAATTTCTAATCTCATAGAAAATTTGAGGGTTTGATTCTAAACATGTTTCTACCCATTCTACACTATCAAATAATCCCAACAATCATATAAAAATCCACCCTTACCTTGATTTTCTTGGTGTTCTTGAGCTCTCTCTTGATTCTTCTTCTTCTTCTTCTTCCCACTCTATTCTTGTTGCCTCTTTTTCCTCTTTTTCTTACTAACCTTTCTATTCTCTTCTATCTCCTTTCTCTTGTTTTATAAAATTCTCAAAATTCATTAACCTAATAATTTTTTTTTATGGGCTTAGTAACTCATATCTATTCACACCCCCAAATAGGCCCAATCAATTAATCTAACAATTCTATATAATTCTACAAATTAGAATATATCATATAAGTTAAATAATAAAATTAAATCAATTATAAATCAAATAATTTATATAAATTCAATAAATCAACTAATTCAATTATATCAAATAAATCACATAAATTAGTTAATTCAATTAGGCCTAAAATCACATAATTAATCAATTAATTTAATTAATAAATAATTACTAAAAATTGGGGTGTTACACTACCCACCCAAAAGGTATGTACTAAGGCTTCCAAAAATTGTAGAACAAGGTTCTAAAAAGGTTCCCAAAGTCCTCGACCCATCTTTCAGATATTACCAATTTCCCAAATACTTGGTGGTCGATAATATTCTCAATAGAGTCTCGTCCAAGTGTAGTATCGCGTATCAACTATTTCGGAATTACTTCCTTATAGCCATCGCACTACATCCTAATAAAGCCAAAGTGGGGAAAAGGTAATCTAAAGGTTCTCTGTATCATGGGCTCCCTAGAAAGTAGCATTGTTTTCACGAATACTCGATCAACAATACTAACTTTCAGAAGGGCCTCTACTGAGCGGAGGTTTTCTCAAGTCAACTTGGTCGGGAATCAACTCCCTACAAGTCTCCTTGAATATACCACCATCCTATCATAAGTACGCTCAAACACAGGTATAGTGTTGTCTCACTACTCAAAGTTCCCCAGATTCAACAGGGCACATATATACATATTTACAAGTATTCATAAATAAGCAAGTAATCAAACAAGATATGCTAAACCCTCAAAGCAATAAAAAATTATCCACAGTGAAGTCGCAATTTCTGTTGCGGTGAAAATTGGATATCAAGCTATTAAATTAACTTGAATCTTAATTATTTTACAACCGAACTTTATTTTATCCGAATGAAAGGTCTAAAGAAAGAAAAACCTTTTTCGCGATGTAACGACAATGCTTAAGAGATTCGGGGATCGGGGGTTGGTTATACCTAGGGAAGGTGTTAGCACCCTAAGCATCTGTAGTACTCTACAGGAACCTTTTGTTTGATTGTTTGCTAAGTTTGTGAATATGTGTTATGGATTGGGACATGGATTAGGGATAAGTAAAGACCTATACGGTTTTCTAAGTTTTCTCACAAAGACATCACATCTTCTGCCTACGTATCCTAACTAGGATAGAATAAGAGCAATCGTAGTTCACCTTACAAGGGATGAAGAACACTTGATTATGATCAAGGTTCAAAGGGGAACAAACATGACAATGCTTGTGTGGAGTTTGACAAAACTCCCTATTCTAAGTTGTAATATTCAAAAGGGGAAGTAAGAAATCATGATGATGATCCTTACATAGAGTTGACAAACTCTATCCTAGAGTTTTAGTTGAAGAACTCTCCTAGTACAGGTGGGTCTTTTAGACTTAGAGCAAAGTCTAATGGTTTCTAAGCTAAGGTACATAACTTGCACATAGTCAAAAGAGATGAAAAATTAGGCAAACATTGAAATAAAAAATATGACATGAAAGTAGATATCAATATGAACAAAATGCAAAAATAATGGGTGAAAAATGATTAAAATTGAGAGAGATATGAATTTTTAAAGATGGGATGAAAAATGACAAAAATTAACAAAAAGGTTGCCCTCCTCAGGGGTCGAACCCAGGTTCTTGGCATGCAAGGCGCTTAAGTGACAAGGTGACTACCACTGGGGTGGCTATACATCCGTTTGTAAATGCCACCCCAAAAATATATATGGGATACTCTTATGGAATTCTAGGCAACAAAACACAAGCACAAAACTGAAATGCAAAACCATGTATAACTTTGTCAATTATCAACCTTTTCCAATGAAATTTAAGTCTAACTTGTGTGTTTTTAAATGAGGAACATGATGGCAATATTAGTTTTTTGAAATTCTTCCTCTATTTGAAAACCCGATAGCACATGTGTTTTGAAAGTTTGATGTGCATTTTGAAATGAATCTCATGTTACAGCCAGTTTCAGTACAAAGTAATCATGCACACATACCACATAAATGATAATGAATGAGTTCATGCAAGAGTTAGGGTTTAAATCAAGCTGTGATGAAAATGGATTGTCAAGTTGCCACTTTGTCATGAATGATATGCAAGCTGATATGCAATTCTGTTTCTAGGCATATATTGGTCAAACTAAACACATACACACATCAAATACATGATATAAGATGAAATTGGTCACAAGTTGAGGCTCCAAACAAACTGTGGTGAAACATGACATTCAAAATGCAAGTTTGTGTTTGTGGTGTGCATGAAGGTGTGCTATGTCAGTTCTATATATATTCAGATTAAAACAAACACATATACATCACATAAACAGGATATTGAATGAGTTTAAACAAACTTTGATGCTCAACACCAACTGTCATAAAATATGAAGACTGAGTTGCAAGTTTGGCACTTTTGGCATAACATTAAGAAAGGCATTTCAGTTTTGAGGCATAATCAGACCAAAGATTCACATACACATACTACACATATACATACAAGTGAAATCAAGTCATAGTTTTAGTGCAGAACAAGTTGGTGTGAAAAAGTGGTGCTCAAGTGGAGGTTTGTGCTTGTGAAGGTGCAAGAGGATGTTCATTTTCAGTTCTAAGCATGCTCAGGTCAAGTAAGGCATACATACACTTCATGCACATATTATGGGATGGATTTAAGCAAAGATTAGGATTCAAAACAGTCTGTATTGAAACAGTATTCAAAATGCAAAAACTGTCAAGTGAGATGCAACAGAGAGGTCAATTCAGTTTTGTAGTATATTTACACCAAGCTAATCCTACACACATACTTTATACATGGACAGAAAAGTGTTCAAGCAATAAAAATGAGGTCACACAGTCTGGTATTGAAAATGAGGATTTGAGTGAAAACTTGGCAAATTGAATGCACAAAGGATGTTCAGTTTAGTTTTCTGCACATATAAGCCACACAACTCATACACACAAGTTATATTCATGAAACTAGAGATGCCTATGCTCAAGAACTGGTTGCTTTGTGGACAAAAAATTTTTTGGTGTATCTCATGGCACTCTGTTTTGAAAAGATGCATTTAGGTGACATATTGAAACAGATGAGAACAGGTTGGGCAGGTTACATATACATGTCATAGATGTTCCTCTAAATGATATTGAATTCAATTTTAAACCCTTCCTGGTCTGAAACTACAAATGACATATCCATGGCAATGATGTACAACACATAGCATTTTATGAATGAAAACACAAACCAGATGCAATTAGCTCAAACCAATCATACTCACCCACCTTGATTATGATTTCAAATGTGATTCAAATCAACAAGGAGCTGTTTCTCAGTTATGACAGAATTTTGGCATGAAACATACACATGACGTATTTTCACATAATGGACTCAAAGTGCCAAATCATGGAATCATGGTATAATGCAAGAATGGATTGTTTACATACCTCTAGTGGACTGTGTTGAGTAGGTTAAAACACCAAGAAACCCAGAGGAATTCCCAAATAACACTAGCTTTGAAGCTTTCTTCCTTTTGAAGCAAGAATGCAATCTTTGAGACAGTTGGAGAAATAAACTCCACCAATGATCCTTAACACTTTAGATAGTTGAGAAATGATATATGAGAGGTGTTTGAGGGATTAGAACACCAAGCAAATGCATAGAACCAGTTTTGGCTGATTTTGTGGCATTTGGTCAAAGTAACTTGGTGTGGAAGTTGACTTTTTGAATGGTGAGATCTTTGAATGGTTTCAGGTCTTGGACACCTTCTATATCATATTTTGAGATTTTGTGGATGATTGTTGAGGTGTTTGAATGTAGATAACTGAGTTTGGCAGCAAAACTACCAAGACAGATTTTTGGTGGTTTTTGACAATTTTGTGATTTTGGTGATTTTTGAAGTAAGATGTGAAAGAGTGAGTGCTTTGTGTTTCTATGGTTTTTCGAATCAATCCTCTATCTGAAATGAAGTGATGAGGGCTCCCTTTTATAGGCAAATGAAGAGAGGAGGCAGATTTGGAGATTTCTTCATATGAAAGAAAGGTTTTACACCTTTGGATCAAACCTCCACAAAGGGGTTTCCTTGGATGATAGGTAAGCCCAATAGTTAAGCAAAATGATGATTTTGAATGGGCTAAATGCAGGCTAGAGAGTGTAGGTTGATGGCTGGTTCAGATTCACTTTTCCACCTCATGCTTGCCTTATGATTTCAAATGCAAGTTGTAAAGCCACTTGCAAGCCCACTTGCAAGTTTGGCTAATTCCATCTCCTATGGATTTTCTTCACATTTCTATGCTTCAAACTCTCTATATATCAGAAACAACAACATCCAAAGGCTGAGTTTGGTCAGATTGATGAAAGAATGGATTCTTAAAATTTTGACAATGTGGGACTTAAAGTGTGAAAACACCAACTTGCCATACCCATAACCTTCAGCTCATAAATCCTTTTGAGATGTGCTAGTACTTTTTAGAAAGGCCTCAAATAGCTCTAAAACATTCATGTTTTCATGAGTTTCAATTTCCCAAAGGAACTTGGCCAAAAAGTCTCCCAAAGTTGCTAAAAAATGAACTTAAAAGTAAAATTTCTCTAAGTCTTTTTCCTTTCTTGAAATGAATTTGATCATAACTCCAAATCTATGCATTTTCTGATCATGGACCACTTAGAGACTTTTGTATGATTTGTCAAGAGCTTTAAAATGAGCTTTGAACCAACTCAATTAGATGTGTGGTTAAGGAGTTATGGTTTAGCCCCTTTCAAAACCCTAATTTCCCGATTTTTCGATTACTCCTTCATCCTTGATCCAATGGTCATGAAAATTGATAAGCAAGTGCAATATGATATAAGGAACATTTTTTATTCACACTTTGAAGTTCAATTCCTTAAATTTGAAGAGTTGACTTTTTGGTCAACCGTACGATCGATCGGTGACTACCGAGTCGTCTGTTGACACTCTGAACCTTCTGAGACTTTGAAACTTCTTGGATGAACTTTATTAAGCTATATTAACTTCATGAATCATAATCCCACCATTAAAAACATCCTCCAACATCAAAGTCAAACTACAGTTGACTTTTACTTGGTCAAAACCCTAATCGGGTGCCCTGAAATACACTGTTCTTGATTCTGGGGTAACGACCTCAAATTGGATTGTCAATTGACATTATATGATACCCTTGATCTTGTTTCATGATTTAATTCGCCTAAAACTTGGATTGATCACAAACCTTGAAGCTTCGATTTGACTGTACAAAACCCTGATTCATCTGTAACTTGACAAAGACAAACTTGCACTGGGTTAGGGTTAGATAATTTATGAGTATGCTCCTAAAATGATAATGAGAATCTAAGGGGTCAAAATTTGGGGTGCAACAGTTGCCCCTATTTAAATATCTTCACTAGATGGAACTGAGAGATGACAATCCTCGTATAATCGCAGTGAAAGGTATTTAAATATAGAGAACCAAAAATTTTGTCCCTTAGATCTGATGATATGCAAAAGGACAAATCATGATATGCCATGAATTCTAAATGATGCTTCATGATGCTTGGATGCAAGACATATGCAGAAGACAGAAAAACAAAACAACGAGTAACTACTCACGGGACCTGATTTTGTAGATTTGACACTGGGGAACACCGAGGTATAACAAACAATAGTTCAAACATGACTAGTGATAACTGAGAGGAAAATTTCACATGAGGATGCACAAAGTCCAATGAAGATGACAATCTCACTGGGGAAGAGCAAACACCCCACTAGGGAAAAGGTAGATTTCCACCGAGGAAAAGAGTGGCTTTCTACTGGGGAAGTGAAGAACTAAAACACGAACCTCACTGGGGATGATCAGATGAGGAACTTCCTATAGCGAAGAGTTCAAACGGGATCTTCAGGAATGGACTAGAAACAAAAACAAAACATATCGGGGACACTAGTGACGACTAGATCTCCGAGACTTGTCTAGGGAGAAAGATTTCACTGGGGATTTGATGTCGCCCAATTTTAACAAATGGTTCAGACAACGCTAGTAACCACTAGACTTTCCGGGGGCAATGGTAATGACCAACCTGGGATAATAACAAATGGGATTTCTTAAATCCAATCGATAACACGTAAGATTTCAACTGGGGAAATTGGTGATGACCAAATTTCAGGCGATGCTAGTAACTACTGGACTTAAAGGAGATTAGTAACGACCAGGTCCGGGTACCAATGACGATTGGGTTTCAAGCAATGCCACTTACGACTGGACTTTGAAAGAAAACATGGTGACGACCAAATCAGGGTATACCAACACATGTGGTTATGAGAATGCTAGCAAGCTACTAGACTTTAGCTAGGGAGGTTGGTAATGACCAAACCAAAAGATACCAATAACAATTGGATTTCAAGTGACGCCAGTTACAATTGAACTTCATAGGGAAGGTTGGTGACGACCGATAAAATATTAATGCCGATAGGACTTTGAACATCCGCCAGTTACGACTGGGCTTAAAAGAAAGATCAACTGGTAACGACCAGACTTCACAGGGGATTTGCTAGTGACGACTAGACTTCAGAGGGAAAAGGTTGGTAACAACCGAACCAAAAGGTAATAACGAGTAAAGTTAAGACAATGCTAGTCACGACTGGATCTCAAAGGAAAATATGGTGACGACCAAAAGAAAACCAATAACGATCGGATTTTGAACTCTACCAGTTACGACTGGGGGAATTGGTGAAGGTGGTTACGACCGAATCAAAAGATACCAACGAGTGGATTTTAAGGCAATGCCAGTTACGACTGGTCTTAACAAGAAATATGGTGACGACCAAAAACTACCAATAACGATTGGCTTCTAAAACAATTCCAGTTACGACTGGACTTTTAGGCGGAAGTTCACTAGCAGTGATCGGTCATTCACGGGGAATCGACAGATAGCACACCGAACTGGAGAGACAAAATAAATCATACTGAACACAGGCTGAAAAGGTGTATGTAGTCTTGAAAATAAATCCAATCCTAACAGGGGAACCGAGCTTTCTAAACAAGCTATTCAGAGATGACAAAGTAAATTCAAGTGTTCAGACATCTTCTACTGGGACGAGTCTTCACATCATCATAAGAAGTTCTTTGAGAGACAGTCTTCAAGTTTTGATACCCACACATGACCAAAGGAAAATCAGCAGTTCAACTTGCTTACACTTTATTGGGGAATGTAATTGGATTGCATATCAAAGTTATGTTACCTTGAGGTTTCGGGGAAGTATGATTTTCCTCGACTCTTTTCACGAGTTGAAGTTTTTATGTTTGTTAATCTTTTCAAGTTTTATTCAATAATTTGACCCTAATGCTTTCAAAATTATCGTTGATCAACAAACAATATTTTGCATAACAAAGAAAATAAAGGAAATGATAAATTTGCAAAAGAAAGAATGGCTCAAAACTGATTTTATTCAAGGATGAAATCTTGCAAATGACAAAATTCCATAGAAATTTTTACAAGTGAAAAATGGCAATGTGGACAAGGTTACATTGAATCCCATGACTAAACTATCCCTAAAGACTAAAATTCCTCAAAATCCTTGCTTCTGATGAGAGCAGTTGGAGTGAATTATTGTAGGATCTTCTACGGTAGTGACAACTCATCTGATACAGTGAAACGCCTTTGTCCCTAATTTTTGCCTGGATCGCCTTTTCGGGTTTTCAATCCACCAGGACGCTCATTTTTTCCTAAGCCTCCCTTTCGGGTTTTCAACTTAGCGAGCTCTCATTTTCTTTATTTTTCTCTTTTTCTCTTTTTTTTCTTTTTCTTCAACCCTAACTTTTGCATAAGCCGCTCCTTTGAGTTTTCGGCTTATCGGGTTTTTTAGGCGTAATATTTCCGTACTGCATCAGAATTCACTGGATGAGTAAGCTGCTCTCCATCCATGGTGGTGAGAATCAACGAGCCTCCTGAGAAGACTGTTTTCACAACAAACGGGCCGTCATAGTTAGGCATCCACTTTCCCCGTGCGTCCTTATGAACTGGAAAAATCTTCTTGAGTACAAGCTCCCCTTCTCGGAACTTTCGGACGTGAACTTTCTTGTCAAAAGCTCTCTTAATCCTCTTCTGATATAACTGACCATGACACATTGCAGACACGCGCTTCTCGTCGATAAGATTCAACTGGTCAAACCTTTCTCTTACCTATTCTGCTTCTTCAAGCTTGGTTTCCATTATGACTCTCAAAGAAGGTATCTCGACCTCAATAGGAAGTATCGCATCCATTCCATATACCAAAGAAAAAGGGGTTTCCCCTGTTGAAGTGCGGACGGACGTCTTGTACCCATGTAAGGCAAATGGTAGCATCTCATGCCAATCTTTGTATGTTTTCACCATCTTTTGCAAAATATTTTTGATGTTTTTATTTGCAGCTTCTACAGCTCCATGCATCTTGGGACGATAAGGAGAGGAATTATGATGTTCAATTTTGAAGTCATCACACAACTCTTTCAGGATTTTGTTGTTCAAATTGGTACCATTATTCGTTATGATCCTGCATGGAATTCCGTAATGACAGATAATCTCCTTTTTGATAAAACGGGCCACCACTTGCCGAGTAACATTAATGTAGGATGCGACTTCAACCCACTTTGTGAAATAATCAATTGCAACCAAAATAAATCGGTGTCCGTTGGAAGCTTTTGGTTCAATTGCCCCGATCATATCGATGCCCCACATAGAGAAAGGCCATGGTGATGACAACACATTTAGCAACGTCGGAGGTACATGCATCTTATCCGCATAAATCTGACACTTGTGACATTTCCTGGCATATTGAATACAGTCAGTTTCCAAGGTCAACCAGTAATAACCAGCCCTCAAAATCTTTTTAGACATAGCATATCCATTGGCATGAGTACCAAACATTCCTTCGTGAACATCTTGCATTAACAACTCTGCTTCTCGTCTGTCAACACATCTAAGCAGGACCATATCATGATTTCTTTTGTAGAGTACATCATTGCTGAGAAAGAATTTGGATGCAAAGCGTCTTAGAGTTTTCTTGTCAAGTGATGTAGCATCTGCTGGATACTCTTGTTTTAACAGGTAATTCTTTATGTCATAGAACCATGGCTTATCATCAGCTTCTTCTTCAACCATCTGACAGTAGGCAGGCTCGGTCTTGCGTTCGATTCGAATGAGAGTGACATTATTGACATCCTTGATTCTCCACATTGAGGCTAACATGGCTAGGGCATCGGCAATGTGATTCTCGGATCTCGGAACATGTTTGAAAGTGATTTCATCGAAATATTCCATCATCTTGACGATGTAGGCTTTATAAGGAATCAAATTCTCATGTCTAGTTTCCCATTCTCCAGTAACCTGATAAATAACCAAAGCTGAATCCCCACTGACTTCAAGAAGTTTGATTTTGAGGTCGATAGCTGCCTCGAGGCCGAGAATGCATGCTTCATATTCGGCAATATTGTTTGTGGAGTTAAAATCCAACCTGGCTGTGAATGGAGTGTACCCACCTTCCGGATTCATTAAGACGGCGCCTACGCCATGCCCATTGTAATTGGAGGAACCATCAAACATCATTTTCCACCAAAGCCCTTCCTGTGGACCCTCATCAAGACCTGGCTCTTCACAATCTTTTACCAACATGATGTCTTCATATGGGAAATCAAATTTGAGAGACTCATAATCTTCCACTGGTTGATCTGCAAGATATTATGACAACACACTACCCTGGATAGACTTCTGGGCTACATACTGGATGTCGTATTCTGATAATAACATATGCCAACGGGCGAGTCTTCCAGTCTGAGCAGGCTTCTCAAAAATATATTTTATCGGATCCATTTTTGAAATCAACAAAGTGGTATGACAAATCATGTACTGCCTCAAACGTCTGGCAGCCCACGCTAAAGCACAACAAGTTTCTCCAGGAGTGAATATCGACTTTCACAATCAGTAAACTTCTTACTCAAATAATAGATAGCATGTTCTTTTCGTCCAGACTCGTCCTACTGACCTAACACACAACCCATTGAATTCTCAAGCACTGTCAAATACATGAAAAGAGGTCTTCCCGGAACCGGAGGTATTAATATTGGAGGCTCTTGAAGATAGCCCTTAATCTTGTCAAACACTTGCTGACAATCTGAATTCTAAATAACTGTCTGGTCCTTGCGTAATAATTTGAAGATGGGCTCGCAAGTAGGAGTCATATTGGAAATAAATCTGGATATGTAGTTCAGTCTTCCAAGAAAACCTCTGACTTGCTTTTCCATTTGTGGAGCTGGCATGTCTTGAATGGCTCAGACTTTATCTGGATCTAGCTCAATCCCTCGGTGACTGACAATGAAACCGAGTAACTTCCCAGATCTTACTCCAAAGGTACACTTGGCTGGATTCAGTCTCAACTGATATTTTCTGAGTCTCTTAAACAATTTCAAAAGATGTTCCAAATGGTCCTCCTCGCTTTGAGATTTGGCTATCATGTCATCAACATATACCTCTATCTCCTTATGCATCATATCATGAAATAAAGTTACCATGACCCTTTGATAAGTAGCACCTGCGTTCTTTAGACCGAAAGGCATAACTTTGTAATAGTAAGTCCCCCATGGAGTAATGAAAGTAGTTTTTTCCATGTCATCGGGATCCATCTTAATCTGATTGTAACCGGAAAAACCATCCATAAATGAGAAAACTGCAAAATGAGCCGTATTATCCACCAAAGTATCGATATGTGACAAAGGGAAATCATCCTTCGGACTGGCCTTATTTAGATCCCTGTAATCCACACACATTCTGACTTTCCCATCCTTTTTCGGCACAGGTACAATATTGGCTACCCATTCGGGGTATTTGGACACTGCTAAGAACCCGACGTCAATCTGTTTCTTCACCTCATCTCAAATCTTAAGAGCCATGTCAGGTCTTGTTCTTCGGAGCTTTTGCTTAACCGGTGGGCATTCTGGTCAAAGCGGTAACTTGTGAACCACTATGTCAGTGTCTAGACCCGGCATATCCTGGTACGACCAAGCAAATACATCCACATACTCTTTCAAAAGTTCTTCTAGTTGCTGCTTGACTTCTTCCCTTAGAGCTGCCCCAATCTTGACTTCTTTCTTGTCTTCTTCGGTGCCAAGATTAATGACTTCTACCTGTTCTTTGTAGGGTTGAAGCTCTGCATACTCATGGTGTGCCAATTTTACCAGTTCATCAGGGATTTCGAAATCTTCATCCTCATCTTCAGCTTGGTATATTGGTGAATCAAAGTCAGGAGGGAATGCAAAGTCATGGGATTCAATGGATTTTAGGACATCACTGCACGTTGGAATGGCTTGATTTATTAAAGCACACAAAAAAATGCAGCACACAAAAGAGAATAATTGTTTTGGGTTTTTTAAGATTGCCATTTTTCTTTTAAAATGAAAGTAAAAGTAGTAAAGGAAATAACACACGGAAATTAACAAAATAGTTCATTTTTCATTGATTTTCTTGAAAGCTCGGGGCCCTTACAAAACATTCCTATAGCCTTGGGCATGGCTATGGAGATTCAAAATAAAAACAAGAAAAGAAATACAAACAAATTACTTTAACTCAGGAAAAACCGAAGGAATCTCAATAGCTTCCCAGTTGCTCAAGGCAGAGTCAATCACTAACTTATCATTCACAACAAACTTCATTCTCTGATGCAATGTGGAAGTCACTGCCCCAGCGGCGTGAATCCATGGTCGTCCCAACAAATAACTATAAGTTGGGTTAATTTCCATGACTTGGAATGTAATATCGAACACATGAGGTCCGATCATGATTGGCAATTCTACCTCTCCAACAACCGTTCTTCTTGAACCATCAAAAGCTTTTATAATCAAAGACGTCGGTCTCATTTCTGCCCCTGCAAACGCTAACCTTGCGAGCGACCTTGCGGGCAATACATTCAATGAGGATCTAGTATCGACCAAAACTCGTGCCATTGTGTCTTCTTGGCATCTGATAGATATGTGCAACGCGCGGTTGTGATTACATCCTTTTTTCGGTAACTCTGCATCACTAAAGCTCAGGGTGTTATAGGCTGTAATGTTGGCTATTACTGAATCAAATTGTCCGAGGGTTATGTCTTTTGTCACATGTGTCTGCCTCAATACTTTTTGTAGAGCTTCTCTGTGAGCTGGAGAGTTCATCAAGAGAGACAAGATGGATATCTTTGATGGGGTTTGGTGAAGCTGATCAATAACCCTGTAATTACTTTTCCGAATAATCCTTAAGAATTCTTCGTCGTCTCCTTCAATACATGGTACCTCTTTTTCTTTTGTCGTAGCAGGAGTGACTACTGTTATCTTTGGTTGATAGATTCGACCACTACGGGTCATTTTACTTGTACCCGCAATGTTTGTCACGTCAACTTGGTCGTCTTTTACTGTCTCTTTCTGACTAACCTTCCTAGATCCTCGGTCTATCACAGTCATGTCATACTTCCATGGAATGGCCTTTGTGCTTTCCAAAGGAAATGGTCTTGGTTTCTGGATAATAACCGGTTGAGGTTGATCGATAGCTGACTTGTTGAAAACAGGCTTCATGCTTTTGTTGATCATCTTGAACACCGGAACTTTCTCACCTTTCTTTGGTAAATTAAAAACAGGCTCAATTACCAAAACTTATTCTTTCCTCATCTTACTACACACTTGTAACACTCCCTCATCAATCAATCTTTGTATATCTCCTCGTACCACATCACACTCTCTATAATCACTAGAACATTCTTTACAATTATTATGGGTACCTTCTATCAATCCTGATTTTAGTAGTTTCTCGTGAAGTAACCTCAACGGGGTTTTGATCTCTGACACACCTCGGACTACCCTTTCATCGGAAATTTCTTCTACAGCATTAACTCCTCCATGGTTATGTAACGGGTTACTGTTAACATTTGGGGGTACATCATCAAAAGACAAGATCTTTTTTTCCATCAACTCCCTGACAAGATGTTTTAAAGCAAGACACCCTTCTAAATCATGATCGGCAGCGCCTTCGTGAAAGGCACAATGAGCATTTGGATTATAGTGAGGAGATGTAGTGTCTGGATTTAACGGTCGTGTTATTACCAATCCTTGCTGCACCAAGGAGGGGTACAACTCTGTGTAAGTCATCGGTATCTGAGGAAGTAGAGGTTTTGTTGCTGGCCTCTGATTCTGGTAGTTCTGTCTAGGTGCCTGAGCTCTAGGCTGATGGTGTTGTTGATATGGTGGAGCGTTGAGCGCTCGTTGGTACCCTTGTTGAATTGGCTGATATACAGGTGCTGGTTGCGCTGTCTGATAACTGGGAACAGGATGACTGAAAGCCGGAGTTACAGCTGCCACATATGGTTGTTGGGCATACTGCAACGGATACATTAGTCGTTGTTGCTGGGACTGCTGAACATAACTTGGTTGAGGCCGCTGAACAAAGCCTTGTGGGGGTTGTTGAACATAACTCTACTGATACGGTTGGTAAGGTGGTCTCCAGGTACGGCTCTTTCTTCCCACGGTTACTGCATTTGTCTCCCCTTCCTTCTTTTTATGAAAATTACTGTTGAACTTCTTGACATTGTTGTTACCAGAACTGCTAGAACCACTAGCCACCTTTCCATTCTTCATTCCTAACTCCACTCTCACCCCCACTGCTACTATATCAGAAAAACTTGCGGTTACACTACTGATCATTTTCTCATAAAACTCGGGTCTCACTGTATCGACGAACCAATCTGTCAACTCTTTTTCACTCAAAGGAGGTTCTACTTGATAAGCGGTTTCCCTCCACCGTTGTGCATACTCTTTGAAAGATTCCGAACTCTTCTGTGACATACACAGTAACTGTCTTCTATCAGGGGCTAAATCCATGTTGTACTTGTAATGTTTCACAAAAGCATCGACAAAGTCTTGGAAACTATGAATACGAGACTGATCCAAACCCAAATACCATTTAGCAGGAGCTCCTTTCAAACTGTCTTGGAAACAGTGAATCATCAACTTGTCATCTTCCACGTGAGCGGCCATCCTTCGGTAATACATAATCAGATGCATCCGAGGACAGGTAGCCCCAGAATACTGATCAAAATTGGGAACTTTGAACTTCGGCGGAATTACCAACCCAGACACTAAGCACATATCTCTGGCATCAGTACCAAAGATGTCATTCCCTTCCATTGCTCTGACTTTCCTGGCGATAGTCTCTACACTTTCTTTCAACTTATCATGTCGTCCACTCTCCTCTTCATACCCATCAAGACCTTCATACACTGGTGGAGGATTATGAAAAATAGGGCGCGCTTGAATCTGAACAGAAGGCTGAGTGTAAGTAGGAATGGCTTAAGGAACTTCTGGCCCTAGAGGAACTGCTTGTTGATTGACTACTGGTGGAGGTACAAAACCAGGCGGTAACCCATATGGTGGAACATTTGCAACAGTGACTGCCGTTGGGATCGGCTCTACAACTATGCTAATGATTTCAGAAACAACAGTGGCTTGAGTGTCCAACTTTGCACGAATGACTTGTAGGGCTTCCATGATCTGCCCCATGCCTCCTCGTAGCTCTCCAAGTTCATTATCAATCCTGTCCATATCCAAATTCTGTCCTTCCATTCTTAGGCGAGCTTGGGCTCGAGTGTTGTATCGGTGTTGAGGATTCAGTGTGATTCTTTCTGAGGACAAGACAATGAGATGAGACACAACACAAGAACATGCACATGCGATGCTTATGAATGCAAAATGCAACAATGTAAAATTAATCATTCAAGGAATCCAAAGAAATATTTTGCAAAAATCATAACAATAGGGAAATAAGCAAATTCAAAAAGTCTTCATAGATTAACAACTGAGAGTTTTACAACAACGATTCTGAAACTGAAATACAAGTCTTCAATACAGATACATGATGAGATAAAATGGAAAACAAAAGGATTTTAGATCTTCTGGTTGGATGGCCCTTCGTCTTCTAGCTGACTTCTCTTTCCACCTTGACGGATCAACTCTTGAAGTTCTTCCTTCTCTTGCATAGCCTTGAAATACTTATCTCTCCAAGTCTTTCCTTCTTTTTCAGCTTTTTCCAAAGCAGCTTTATATTCTACTACGAGGGCGGGTTTGGGTGAGTCAGGCTCAAAGTGAGTATAGAACATTTTCAACGCTGCTTCTTTTACCCAGGATAAGTAAGATTCTGAAACAGTAGTGTCGTGGTAACCTAGGGCAGTTACTCCCCTCGTGCGGACATAACGCCAAGCATACACAATTCGAGCCCTGTAAGCGGGATTCTTCCCTTCTTCAATGTAGAAGCTTCTCAAAAAGTCTGGGTCTGGTTCATTCTCCATCGTGTGTCCCAACTGGCGATGAGCTAAGATAGGATTATAGCTTATGCAACCATTAACGTTGATAAGCGGTACATTCGGGAAATCTTTGCAGCTTTGGATCATGGAAATCCCCCCATACATAGGGTCATACCACTTAATATCTGAGTGTTTGAGTAACAACAACTTTTCTGTCCACGAGAGCCCATTTTGCTCATCCCAGAGTGTTGGAATCTTTGGTAAGTGCGAAATAAACCACTTGTGCAGGAGAACGATGCAACACTCAATTTGTCCAACTCCATAACGGTTCCTACGGTGGATGGTGAAGTACATATCAGCCAACAAGGTAGGTACATGATTTTTGATTAAGAAAAGGTTGATTGCATTTGCATCCACAAAATCATTAGCAGTCGGGAACAGGAACATTCCGTAAATTAGTAAAACCAGGATGGCCTCGAATGCTTCAATATTCTTCGACAAGACATAGCTTTGAACTTTTTCATACAGGAACATAGCTGGAAATCCATACAACCCTCCCTTAGCAATCATATGAGATTGTACCTTGCCCACCTCTAAATACGCGGCCTCTGCAACTGCTCTTTCATTAGGAGTCCCTTCTCTTCCAGAAAATGGTCTAGGAGTGACGCCTATTCCCATCAGGGTGGAATATTCCTCCAAGGTTGGCAGCAGCCGATAGTTTGGAAAGGTGAAACAGTGATAGGTTGAATCATAGAACTGCACGAGTGCGGATAACATCTCTTCATATACTTGAACTTCTAGCAAAGACAACATATTCTCATACTTCTCTCTGAATGCCTCGGGGTCTTCTACTAAACTTCCCAGTTTCTTCAAGTTCTCCAATTTTGGTCTTTGGAACACAACCTCTGCTTTCTTTCCAGAATCCATCCTATAATATATGCAAAACAATCTTTAGTTCCTTGAATTATTAATTAATGTAAATGCAAATGCAAAGGTTTCATGGAACTCAGATCAAAACATCATTTCATTGATTTTCAAGATTTCATTACAAAATATCTAGTACATTTTACAAAAGTCCTAAATATAAGGCTGACAGTATTTTAAATAAAAGTCCTCTTTTGCTTTGAGCTTCTTAATTTCTTCTTCCATCTGAGTCTTCTCGAGAATGAGTTTGTCCACGACTAGCTTCCATGGAGCTGACTGAGAGCTGGAAGAAGATAAACCTTCCTGTGTCTTCCTCTTCTTACAAGCAATCATTTCTTCATCCTTTGACCGGAGTTATCTACGGAGTTCATTATTCTCTTCCATGGCCACTTGATATTTGTACCTCCAGGCTACTTCAGTTTATTGTGATTTCCTCAAAGCAATCTTCAACTTCTCCTCTTCAGACATAAAGATCATTGGGGGTTCCTCCTTCAACACCATGGGTTTCTGCTGAGGATAAGGCATCTTCAACTGAATTTCTCTCCTTCGGACCCATTGGAGATAAGGCTCGAGAGAGACGCAATTAGGTTTCCCTAAGTCTTCCTTTCCTTTCTTATGCACATGACCCCAAGCTTTTAGGATCTCTTTTCTTAATTCTGATTCTCCTTTAAAGAAAACATTCTCCACGTGAGCGCTATTAGGTTTGTCCTTCAAAGGATATCCAAGCTGTCGGCGAGCGAGAACAGGGCTGTAACTGATTCCTCCATTTGTACCCAGGAGAGGTACATTACCGAAACTTCCACAACTATCAATGATCTTTATCCCATCGTAGTTACGGCTGTACCAATCAATATCAGAGTGAGTAAGAGCCATAACCTTCTGAGACCACCAACCTTCCTTCCAAAAAGCATGCGCCTTCGACAAGTGAGAAATAAACCACTTGTATAACAAAGGGATACAACAGGTAATCATTCCTCCTTTATGTAAATTCCTCAAGTGAACAGAATGATAGGCGTCAGCTAGTAAAGTAGGCACATGGTTTTTCTTTAAGAAAATCTTAATGGCGTTGAGATCCACAAAATTATCAAAACTTGGAAACAAGAAGATTCCATAAATGAGCAGGGCAAGGATAGCCTCGAATGCATCCATACTTAAATGATCAGCATAGTATTGAGCTTTCCCAACCAAGAACTCTGCAGTTAAACCAAATACTCCTCCTTTAGTAACCATATTTTTCTGAATATCCACCAATCCCAAAAGTGTAACTTTAGCAACTTCTTCTTCCTTAGGGTCTTTCTCCATGATTGGAAAAGGAGAGTCTTCAAGAATAGGCAAACCAATCAAGCAAGAATATTCCTCAAGTGTAGGTACCAGCTGATAATCAGGAAAAATGAAACAATGATAGAGTGGATCATAAAATTGGAGAAGTGTGGAGAGAAGTCCCAGATCTATCTTCTTTTTTACCCTTAATAATGACAATAAGTTCCCATACCTTCTCTTGAATCCTTCTAGATCTGTTATCAAAGTGCTCAACCTTTCTATGTCATCCAAGTTAGGACTTTTGTAAGTGTACTTCATTGTTTTCTTTTTTCCATTATCCATGATGATCCTAATGTTTACAAACAAGAGATCTGAGTTCCATGAAACTTTTATGATATGATGTTCATGAATGCATGAATGCACAAACACAAGTAAGCACAGATTCATATATACACATGGGTAAACAGATAAAGGTTTTGGTTTGGAGAACATGAGCATGAAGTCGAGGTCTACCTGTAACACCCTTCTACCCCGCAGAATAAATATAAATAGATCAGAGTAATTATCATGCATTTCACAAAAGGGTGTCACATAAATTTTCAAAACATCACACAACACCTGTCATGCTCAATAATATTAAAATAACTTCCTGTTTTTCATACACTTTCACATTAGCATGTAGCAGCGAATTTGCTTTAATCATGATAGACATAATAAAAGTCTCATGCTCATCTCATTTTTTAATACTTAGGCTTAAAAGTCAATTCTTCATATAATTCAAAATAACAACAACAGAAATAAAGTAGAGTACATAAAATATCTCTCCAAATATGAAATCAAAATATTCCCTGGTGTTACATAATCAGAGCATGACTCAACCCAAAATAAATAAAGACACAACTCAAGCTACTCCAACGACTACCTCGTGCTAGAAGCGACTCTACTCCTCAGTGCCTGAGCGATGTCGTATAAAACATCATTCCAACAGAAGGGTGAGAATTCACATAATTATTGAAATTATAAGATAATATATAATTTAAGGCATACAAACATAATCACTATTATTCTCACACTTCAAAAGTTTCATCAACACAATATTATTCAAGTAACCATACTATTCACAAGTATATACACACAACTCCATAATTCACCAATTTATCAGTTCTACATATCACACACAATCTCATAGCACATAAATGTACATAATGAGACTCAATGCAAAACTCAATGCAAGACTCAATGCAACTCATGCAATGTGGTACCAACACTTGTTATTATTTTTCGGTTTTTACATTTAAACCGGGTCCGTTCCCTAGACCAATAACACACAAAAAGCTCATTCCCTAAGCTTTCAAACCCCGCTCTAGGTTTGGGACAAGTCACTAGCTCCCACGGAACTAACAAACATTGCCTCTTGACACAAATGATGCGTATGCAAATTCAACAATCATATGCAATTAAGATCATTCCCTAATCTTAATATTCATGCATATATTCAATAATTCATCACACTTGAATTACTACACATTTTCACATACACAAACATCAACACAATTCAACCTCAATTCACACATTACTAATTAAATATAAAATATTTAATTCATCATCAATAATTAAAATTCGATACTCAATAAAATAGTCAATATTTAATAAATAATTTAATATTCACTAATGAATTCTATTATTTAATAAATAATTCAATACTTAAAATAAATAATTCCAAATTTAGTAAATGTTCAATACTACTCAATATTAATAATTATTTAGTAATTATTAAACATTTTCAATTTATAAATATTTATATTTAAAAAAAATACCAATATATACAAATTTTAACGTGACAGAATTGTGGGAAATTTCAATATGTAGGTTCCCACATCATATCATTCAAAACTAATTGATATTGAAGCATTAATAACGCACAGTCCCACTTTTCTTTGTGTAGAAATTTAATTATAAAAATTGCTATGAAATTTTGTCTGGCTTTAAAGTAACATATGATACAATTCCCGGTATTATTAAATTATTACATCTCATTTCTACAACTTATGCACTACAGCTATTGATATATCTATATCACTTTTCATTTCCAATTTGCTTGTACTGTTACAGAACATGAAGAAATTAAATGACATTCCTATATTTTAAATAAATATTCAATATTTAAATAAATAATCAGTATTTTAATAAATAATTAATATTTTAAATAATTTAATCAATATTTAATAAAAGTGCAAGAAATATCCAATAACCATATTAATTATTTTAATATAGTTCATAACTAATAAAATATCACATTGTGAAATCAAGTAGGTCACTAACTACGGTTCCAATTCTACAAATTATCACTCGTTTCATTTGGGAGCTACAGTAAGTGACAGAACAAATAATCACATTATGGTGTTGCTCTACTATTCAATAAATAAGTCATTATCTCTATACAAATCTTGTAGACTATCCTTTAACAACTATATATGTTGAAGTTACTATCTTACTTTCTTTTTCTATTAAATAATCTACCCATGTGACCTTTAGAAAATTCTCTCATTTCCAATGCCAATCATAATCTTAATTATCTTCCTTATTTCATCCATGAATAGATATAATAATAGATAGTGTATTACCGTATTAGATATTTGGATTTGGTACTCTAAGTTAAATACATTATCTAGAACAATTAACACTCTGTTTGGCAGGTCATAAACATGGAACATTTTGGTTCGCTTTTAACCGGGGAGCAAATAAGAATATACTCCCATTCCAATGAATACTCTAAATATTGAATTGGTCTATATACTATATAAAATATCAATTCTAAAACATAATAAAATCAATCCATTTTAAAGTTGAATATTAAAACCTAACAATTTCTAATCTCATAGAAAATTTGAGGGTTTGATTCTAAACATGTTTCTACCCATTCTACACTATCAAATAATCCCAACAATCATATAAAAATCCACCCTTACCTTGATTTTCTTGGTGTTCTTGAGCTCTCTCTTGATTCTTCTTCTTCTTCTTCTTCCCACTCTATTCTTGTTGCCTCTTTTTCCTCTTTTTCTTACTAACCTTTCTATTCTCTTCTATCTCCTTTCTCTTGTTTTATAAAATTCTCAAAATTCATTAACCTAATAATTTTTTTTTATGGGCTTAGTAACTCATATCTATTCACACCCCCAAATAGGCCCAATCAATTAATCTAACAATTCTATATAATTCTACAAATTAGAATATATCATATAAGTTAAATAATAAAATTAAATCAATTATAAATCAAATAATTTATATAAATTCAATAAATCAACTAATTCAATTATATCAAATAAATCACATAAATTAGTTAATTCAATTAGGCCTAAAATCACATAATTAATCAATTAATTTAATTAATAAATAATTACTAAAAATTGGGGTGTTACACTACCCACCCAAAAGGTATGTACTAAGGCTTCCAAAAATTGTAGAACAAGGTTCTAAAAAGGTTCCCAAAGTCCTCGACCCATCTTTCAGATATTACCAATTTCCCAAATACTTGGTGGTCGATAATATTCTCAATAGAGTCTCGTCCAAGTGTAGTATCGCGTATCAACTATTTCGGAATTACTTCCTTATAGCCATCGCACTACATCCTAATAAAGCCAAAGTGGGGAAAAGGTAATCTAAAGGTTCTCTGTATCATGGGCTCCCTAGAAAGTAGCATTGTTTTCACGAATACTCGATCAACAATACTAACTTTCAGAAGGGCCTCTACTGAGCGGAGGTTTTCTCAAGTCAACTTGGTCGGGAATCAACTCCCTACAAGTCTCCTTGAATATACCACCATCCTATCATAAGTACGCTCAAACACAGGTATAGTGTTGTCTCACTACTCAAAGTTCCCCAGATTCAACAGGGCACATATATACATATTTACAAGTATTCATAAATAAGCAAGTAATCAAACAAGATATGCTAAACCCTCAAAGCAATAAAAAATTATCCACAGTGAAGTCGCAATTTCTGTTGCGGTGAAAATTGGATATCAAGCTATTAAATTAACTTGAATCTTAATTATTTTACAACCGAACTTTATTTTATCCGAATGAAAGGTCTAAAGAAAGAAAAACCTTTTTCGCGATGTAACGACAATGCTTAAGAGATTCGGGGATCGGGGGTTGGTTATACCTAGGGAAGGTGTTAGCACCCTAAGCATCTGTAGTACTCTACAGGAACCTTTTGTTTGATTGTTTGCTAAGTTTGTGAATATGTGTTATGGATTGGGACATGGATTAGGGATAAGTAAAGACCTATACGGTTTTCTAAGTTTTCTCACAAAGACATCACATCTTCTGCCTACGTATCCTAACTAGGATAGAATAAGAGCAATCGTAGTTCACCTTACAAGGGATGAAGAACACTTGATTATGATCAAGGTTCAAAGGGGAACAAACATGACAATGCTTGTGTGGAGTTTGACAAAACTCCCTATTCTAAGTTGTAATATTCAAAAGGGGAAGTAAGAAATCATGATGATGATCCTTACATAGAGTTGACAAACTCTATCCTAGAGTTTTAGTTGAAGAACTCTCCTAGTACAGGTGGGTCTTTTAGACTTAGAGCAAAGTCTAATGGTTTCTAAGCTAAGGTACATAACTTGCACATAGTCAAAAGAGATGAAAAATTAGGCAAACATTGAAATAAAAAATATGACATGAAAGTAGATATCAATATGAACAAAATGCAAAAATAATGGGTGAAAAATGATTAGATGAAAAATGACAAAAATTAACAAAAAGGTTGCCCTCCTCAGGGGTCGAACCCAGGTTCTTGGCATGCAAGGCGCTTAAGTGACAAGGTGACTACCACTGGGGTGGCTATACATCCGTTTGTAAATGCCACCCCAAAAATATATATGGGATACTCTTATGGAATTCTAGGCAACAAAACACAAGCACAAAACTGAAATGCAAAACCATGTATAACTTTGTCAATTATCAACCTTTTCCAATGAAATTTAAGTCTAACTTGTGTGTTTTTAAATGAGGAACATGATGGCAATATTAGTTTTTTGAAATTCTTCCTCTATTTGAAAACCCGATAGCACATGTGTTTTGAAAGTTTGATGTGCATTTTGAAATGAATCTCATGTTACAGCCAGTTTCAGTACAAAGTAATCATGCACACATACCACATAAATGATAATGAATGAGTTCATGCAAGAGTTAGGGTTTAAATCAAGCTGTGATGAAAATGGATTGTCAAGTTGCCACTTTGTCATGAATGATATGCAAGCTGATATGCAATTCTGTTTCTAGGCATATATTGGTCAAACTAAACACATACACACATCAAATACATGATATAAGATGAAATTGGTCACAAGTTGAGGCTCCAAACAAACTGTGGTGAAACATGACATTCAAAATGCAAGTTTGTGTTTGTGGTGTGCATGAAGGTGTGCTATGTCAGTTCTATATATATTCAGATTAAAACAAACACATATACATCACATAAACAGGATATTGAATGAGTTTAAACAAACTTTGATGCTCAACACCAACTGTCATAAAATATGAAGACTGAGTTGCAAGTTTGGCACTTTTGGCATAACATTAAGAAAGGCATTTCAGTTTTGAGGCATAATCAGACCAAAGATTCACATACACATACTACACATATACATACAAGTGAAATCAAGTCATAGTTTTAGTGCAGAACAAGTTGGTGTGAAAAAGTGGTGCTCAAGTGGAGGTTTGTGCTTGTGAAGGTGCAAGAGGATGTTCATTTTCAGTTCTAAGCATGCTCAGGTCAAGTAAGGCATACATACACTTCATGCACATATTATGGGATGGATTTAAGCAAAGATTAGGATTCAAAACAGTCTGTATTGAAACAGTATTCAAAATGCAAAAACTGTCAAGTGAGATGCAACAGAGAGGTCAATTCAGTTTTGTAGTATATTTACACCAAGCTAATCCTATACACATACTTTATACATGGACATAAAAGTGTTCAAGCAATAAAAATGAGGTCACACAGTCTGGTATTGAAAATGAGGATTTGAGTGAAAACTTGGCAAATTGAATGCACAAAGGAAGTTCAGTTTAGTTTTCTGCACATATAAGCCACACAACTCATACACACAAGTTATATTCATGAAACTAGAGATGCCTATGCTCAAGAACTGGTTGCTTTGTGGACAAAAAAGTTTTTGGTGTATCTCATGGCACATTGTTTTGAAAAGATGCATTTTTGAGGTGACATATTGAAACAGATGAGAACAGGTTGGGCAGGTTACACATACATGTCATAAATGTTCCTCTAAATGATATTGAATTCAATTTTAAACCCTTCTTGGTCTGAAACTACAAATGACATATCCATGGCAATGATGTACAACACATAGCTTTTATGAATGAAAACACAAACCAGATGTAATTAGCTCAAACCAATCATACTCACCCACCTTGATTATGATTTCAAATGTGATTCAAATCTACAAGGAGTTGTTTCTCAGTTATGACAGAATTTTGGCATGAAACATACACATGACATATTTTCACATAATGGACTCAAAGTGCCAAATCATGGAATCATGGTATAATGCAAGAATGGATTGTTTACATACCTCTAGTGGACTATGTTGAGTAGGTTAGAACACCAAGAAACCCAGAGGAATTCCCAAATAACACTAGCTTTGAAGCTTTCTTCCTTTTGAAGCAAGAATGAAATCTTTGAGACAGTTGGAGAAATAAACTCCACCAATGATCCTTAACACTTTAGACAGTTGAGAAATGATATATGAGAGGTGTTTGAGGGATTAGAACACCAAGCAAATGCATAGAACCAGTTTTGGCTGATTTTGTGGCTTTTGGTCAAAGTAACTTGGTGTGGAAGTTGACTTTTTGAATGGTGAGGTTTTTGAATGGTTTCAGGTCTTGGACACCTTCTATATCATATTTAGAGATTGTGTGGATGATTGTTAAGGTGTTTGAATGTAGAGAACTGAGTTTGGCAGCAAAACTACCAAGACAGATTTTTGGTGGTTTTTGACAATTTTGTGATTTTGGTGATTTTTGAAGTAAGATGTGAAAGAGTGAGTGCTTTGTGTTTCTCTGGTTTTTAGAATCAATCCTCTGTCTGAAATGAAGTGATGAGGGCTCCCTTTTATAGGTAAATGAAGAGAGGAGGCAGATTTGGAGATTTCTTCATATGAAAGAAATGTTTTACACCTTTGGATCAAACCTCCACAAAGGGGTTTCCTTGGCTGATAGGTAAGCCCAATAGTCAAGCCAAATGATTATTTTGAATGGGCTAAATGCAGGATAGAGAGTGTAGGTTGATGCCTGGTTCAGATTCACTTTTCCACCTCATGCTTGCCTTATGATTTCAAACACAAGTTGTAAAGCCACTTGCAAGTTTGGCTAATTCCATCTCCTATGCATTTTCTTCACATTTATATGCTTCAAACTCTATATATATATATATATATATATATATATATATATATATATATATATATATATATATATATATATATATATATATATATATATATATATATATATATATATATATATATATATATATATATATATATATATATATATATATATATATATATATATATATATATATATATATATATATATATATATATATATATATATATATATATATATATATATATATATATATATATATATATATATATATATATATATATATATATATATATATATATATATATATATATATATATATATATATATATATATATATATATATATATATATATATATATATATATATATATATATATATATATATATATATATATATATATATATATATATATATATATATATATATATATATATATATATATATATATATATATATATATATATATATATATATATATATATATATATATATATATATATATATATATATATATATATATATATATATATATATATATATATATATATATATATATATATATATATAAGAAACAACAACATACAAAGGCTGAGTTTGGTCAGATTGATGAAAGAATGGATTCTTGAAATTTTGACAATGTGGGACTTAAAGTGTGAAAACACCAACTTGCCATACCCATAACTTTCAGCTCATAAATCATTTTGAGATGTGCTAGTCTCATAAATCATTTTGAGATGTGCTAGTACTTTTTAGAAATCCCTCAAATAGCTCTAAAACATTCATGTTTTCATGAATTTCAATTTCCCAAAGGAACTTGGCCAAAAAGTCTCCCAAAGTTGCTAAAAAATGAACTTAAAAGTGAAATTTCTCCAAGTCTTTTTCCTTTCTTGAAATGAATTTGATCATAACTCCAAATCTATGCATTTTCTGATCATGGACCACTTAGGTGCTTTTGTAGGATTTGTCAAGAGCTTTCAAATGAGCATTGAACCAACTCAATTGGATGTGTGGTTAAGGAGTTATGGTTTAGCCCCTTTCAAAACCCTAATTTCCTGATTTTTCGATTACTCCTTCATCCTTGATCCAATGGTCATGAAAATTGATAGGAAAGTGCAATATGATATAAGGAACATTTTTGATTCACACTTTGAAGTTCAATTCCTTAAATTTGAAGAGTTGACTTTTTGGTCAACCGTACGATCGATCGGTGACTACCGAGTCGTCTGTTGACACTCTAGACCTTCTGAGACTTTGAAACTTCTTGGATGAACTTTATTAAGCTATATGAACTTCATGAATCATAATCCCACCATTAAAAACATCCTCCAACATCAAAGTCAAACTACAGTTGACTTTTACTTGGTCAAAACCCTAATCTGGTGCCCTGAAATACACTGTTCTTGATTCTGGGGTAACAACCTCAAATTGGATTCTCAATTGACATTATATGATACCCTTGATCTTGTTTCATGATTGAATTCGCCTAAAACTTGGATTTATCACAAACCCTGAAGCTTGGATTTGACTGTACAAAACCCTGATTCATCTGTAACTTGACAAAGACAAACTTGCACTGGGTTAGAGTTAGATAATTTATGAGTATGCTCCTAAAATGATAATGAGAATCTAAGGGGTCAAAATTTGGGGGCGCAACAGCGACCATGGAGGTGAATTTGAAAATCATTTATTCGAAGAATATTGCGGTAACTACGGTATTGATCAAAACTTCTCCGCTCCACGGACTCCCCAATAAAATGGGGTGGTGGAGCACAAAAATCGCATTTTAGAAGATTTGGGAAGGACAATGATCAATGAAAGTCGACTACCGAAATGTTTTTGAGCTGACGCCATAAGTACGGTTTGTTATGTTTTGAATAGGGTTCTCATCCGCCCAATTCTAAACAAAACACCTTACGAACTTTTAAAAGGGCGCAAGCCAAACGTGTCTCACCTACATGTTTTCGGTTGCAAATGTTTTGTCTTAAATAATGGAAAGGAAAATTTGGGTAAATTTGACTCTAAGGCTAACAAAGGTATTTTCCTTGGATACTCTCACTCGAGTAAAGCCTATAGGATTTACAATAAAAGATTACTTATTGTCAAAGAATTGGTACATGTAACATTTGATGAATCTTATCCGAGAAATGTCGGAAAAGGTAGTGTGTTTCATGGTGCAGGTACATCTACTGAAGACATACTCAAAGATGCAGAGCCGGGAATCGATCAGCACGACAAAGCAAAAGTTGAGGAGGAAAAAGATGTCCAACATGAAGAAACTGAGGTAGATCATCCATCTACAAGTGATTCTCTCCCTCAAGCTCGGAAGTCTTCTAAAGACCATCCAATAGACAACATTCTCAAAGACATATCAAAGGGTGTTACTACCCGATCTAAGATAAGTAATTTTTGTTATCATTTCGCTTTCATTTCACAAATGGAACCTAAAAACCCTAAAGAAGCCTTACTCGATGAAAACTGGTTTTTGTCAATGCAAGATGAACTTAATCAGTTCACGAGAAATGAGGTATGGGACTTTGTCCCTCCTCCGCGAGGACATTGAGTAATCGGCACCCGATGGGTGTTTAGGAATAAGTTGGACGAAAAAACAAGGCGCGTTTAGTCGCGCCAGGGTATAACCAAGAGGAAGGCATCGACTATGAGGAAACTTATGCGCCGGTTGCCCGACTCGAGGCTATACGCCTTTTGCTTTCCTTCGCTTGTGCGAAGAATTTTAAGTTATTTCAAATGGACGTTAAAAGTGTGTTCCTTAACGGATACATAACTGAAGAAGTCTATGTTGCGCAACCTCCTAGTTTTGAGTCTCATGAGTATCCTGATCATGTCTACAAACTAAAAAAGGGCTTTATATGGACTCAAACAAGCTTCTAGAGCTTGGTATGAACGACTAAGTAAATTTTTACTTGATCAAGGTTACTCAAGAGGAAAGGTTGACACTACTCTCTTTATTAAACGTCAAGGAAAACACTTGATATTAGTACAAATTTACGTTGACGATATTATATTTGGATCTACTAACATGAATCTTGTGAGAGAGTTTTCTGACCTTATGCAAGGTGAATTCGAGATGAGTATGATGGGTGAACTCACATACATTCTCGGATTGCAAATTAAACAACTTAAAGAAGGAACATTCGTGAGCCAAACAAAATACTGTTTGGAACTTCTCAAGAGATTTGACATGGCAAACTCGAAGGCCATTGACACTCCTATGCCAACATGTGTAAACCTTAATAAAGATGAAAGCGGTAAAGACGTAGAGGTAAAAACGTATAGAGGTGTGATTGGTTCTCTTCTCTATCTTACTGCTTCTCGACCCTACATTATGTATATATATACATATATATATACATATATATATATATATATATATATATATATATATATATATATATATATATATATATATATATATATATATATATATATATATATATATATATATATATATATATATATATATATATATATATATATATATATATATATATATATATATATATATATATATATATATATATATATATATATATATATATATATATATATATATATATATATATATATATATATATATATATATATATATATATATATATATATATATATATATATATATATATATATATATATATATATATATATATATATATATATATATATATATATATATATATATATATATATATATATATATATATATATATATATATATATATATATATATATATATATATATATGACACTTGCTACGAGCGTTATCTGTTTGGATGCAAATTGTGTTGTGGCATTGTAGGTAGGCATCAAATGTGGCACTATATATGACATTAATTGAAAATCTGCATTTTTGCTCACTTTGAGTCGACCAAAACAGGGCAGCGGTCGATGCACACTGTACACTTTTATATTTGTCAAAAATCACACAGTATGCGTCGATGCATGCAAGGGTTTGGTCGACGGTTCGCGTAAAAATTCAGATTTTCCTTTGAAAAACGTTCCATCTTCCTACAGTCTACTTTAATTGTGCATTATACATTTATTGTGCAATGGTATCACATTTCTAGTAAGTTGCATCTACTCATTCCTAGTGTCCCCTTGTCTCCTCCTCTTTCCCAAAAACCCTAATCTCCATCTATAAAAACGTTAATCCTCATCTCTTCCAAACTACTTCAATAATCCTTTCCATATCCTTACTTCCTACCTCTACCAAATCTCCAAATCATCATCCATGGCCTCACTATTCTGCAGAAATACCAGCAAAAGATCATGGGCTTCAACATCTGCTTCTCTACCCATTACTGCTGTATCTTTGGTTCCACCACCTGTTGTTGACAATTTCAACAAAGATATTGGCAAGAGATCAGTTGTTCCACAACATGCATTCTACAAAGCAACGGCGGAACACATGCATCTCACTCAAGTCATGGCTCTGCTGGAGTTTCATGCCTTTGTAAACTTCCTTGAATGCAACACCAAATACAGTGAAGAATTAGTACGTGTGTTCTACACTTGCCTGCATGACAAGTTTCAAGGTTAGGATTTTCACACCACTATCGGCAATACATAGGTAAACTTGAATTCTGAAGTTTGGAGTAAATACTTTGATTTAACAGTGGCTGCTGATAAACATCCTCCTCATGAGGTAACCGATTCTCGCACCGTGCCTGGATATGAATTTAAGAGTGCCTTAAATGATATGCTGAAAAGGCCTTATTCGGAGAATATTGTAAATAGTGATGCTTTTTCCGGAACTGTTACGGCTGGTAAACTACAAACAGGGGAGCGCATCCTTCAATGGATTGTGGCTCGCATCCTGCGGCCGAAGAAAGGTGGTCAGTCTCGAGTTGAACAGGCTGAGGTGCATCTTATATACATTCTGAAAAATAGGATTAAAATCAACTAGCCTTACTACATAGCCAGTCGAATATTTGCTTTGAGAGATTCAGGCAGAGGAACTGCTCTTGCTTATGGGTCTTTTGTTTCAGAGGTTCTCACCGCGGCTAACGTCGTGTATCCATCATTTCCATGTGTCTCCATATCTTCCGACAAATAATTCAGCACAAAAACCTTTGCCATGATGGGCTATTTTTGGTGTGATGAACGACGAACCTACCAGTTTGTTCGCAGGGAAAATATTCCTCGGGTTGTTGAAGAATCTGATGGAAGTTCTGAAAGGGAGGACGAAGAACAAGAGGAACAGGTAGAAGAAGACAAAAATGAAGCGGAACAGGTAGATGAACCAGCATATGAGGCACATGACAATTACCACCAACTAGACCAACATGAGTTCACAAATACTGATTGGCTTCATCACACAGCTCCACCTGGCGAAGAAGAAGAAGGATACACTAATCAAGGATGGGGTGAGTGGCAGTACACATGCTAGACCACTCTGGGCAAATATTATAATCCATACCATGGCTATCCTCAAGAACATCAACCTCCTCAATCTTCACCATCTCCTCCGCAGTTAGACAACTCTGAACTTCTCAACATGCTGCAGTCCATGTAGTTGGACCAATAGAACTTTATGAGAAATCAAGATGCGCGGATGGATCAAATCTGAGCTGAGATACATACACAAAATGAACGGTTAAATTCCTTTTCCACAAGGATGGATGCCCGTTTTAAGGCTCTTGTTGCATCAAACGAAAGACAGGAAACATACATATCAAACAGCCTCAATCGTCTCAATTTGTCTGTGGAAGCATTTGTCGACTTCTCTGATCCTTACCGCAATCTGGATGTTGCGTACCGGGGGAGGGGCAGGGGCCGGGGATATTAGATGCATGATTGCTTATTCTCATTGTCTATGATGTGTTATTTTTCTTTTGCTGTTATGGATTTTGGAATATTATGCCAATTTGAGTGTTTCAATATATTTTTATCTATTAATTACTTTATTCTTTCATTATCAATCTTAAGTGTGAATATTGGTAAATGATTAATTATCTCCTGCTGAGTGTTTTGTTAATTCTGATTCTGTCAATCTTTACCTTCTCTATCTCTTTTTGATGTTGTCAAAGGGGGAGAAAAGCCAAGTAGATCACAACAATCACAATAGCTCTTCCACATGAAAGCGCAAGATTACAAATGAAAGGGGGAGTTTATGCTACTGTGTTAATAATATTGCAATGTTGTTCTCACTAGCTACGTGCAGGTTGTCATCATCAAAAAGGGGGAGTATGTGAGAGCAAACTGTCACACAACATATGTTCTCAAGTTTCGATGATGACAAAGTATAACCTCAGACTAATCGGAGCTGTCAGCTCTACCCAGAAGACAATTCCGATACTTAACATATCATATCCTTCCTATATCTCTTTAACTCGTATATTATCATCGGCAATACACGTGATAAATATTCAGTCGTGACAAAACGCACGAAATAACAAATATATCATTTTTGCAGATTTTGAAGCTATGAGTCGACCACCAGTCAGCGTGGAACCTAGTTCACTTTCCCACGGGTCAGTGCATGGAAGCTATGAGTCGACCACCAGTCAGCGCATAACATAGTTCACTTTCCCACGGGTCAGCGCATGGCAACCTTGAGTCGACCATCAGTCGGCGCATGAAAACTTCACATTTCCCACGAGTCAGCTCACGCCGACCTATGGTCGACGCATACTGTTGGGTTTTCCATATTGCTAAAAAATGCAGGCCATGCATCGACGCATAGACCTGCTATGGTCGATTTTGTTCACGCGTTGGTACAGTAAATGAAGTATTTTCCACTGTGTTTGAAATCCTGTTGTGTTAGTTAATTGGCTTATTACTATAAATAGAAGATTGTTCATTTTAACTGATTAACAATTGAATGTTGAGTAAATTGTGAAAACAAGAAAAGTGAAATAGGTGCCTACATTTCTCTTCATCTTCATCCTCAAACAACACACAACATTGCAACTACACACAACCATTCTTGGGGTGTTTGGTGTCTCGTTCAAGGTGATAAGGTTCGAATCCGTTGATTGGAGATCCGATTCGGGTGGAGAATTGTGGCAGGTTTTTCTTGAATAAAACCTTAAAGGTTTTGCCCTCCAAGATTCTACGAATTTGGGGGGTTTTTGGTACGGATCGTCTCTACCAACATTCAGCGGTGCGAAGGTGATTGAGAAACGGAAGATTTCATCAATCTAGTAGTTGGGGCTGTGAAGTGTTGAAAGGAGTTCCGGGTTTGATTCGTTGGTGTCTAAGATCAGCCGGGCCGAGGGTTTGAAGAACTGAAAGTTATTCAACAAAGGGACTGGAATCGAAGTTCAATTCACAACGATCGAAGGTCTTGATTCAACTCGAATCAAGGAGCAAGAAGTGAAAGCATTATCAACATCTATAGGGATTGATTGTATTATTGCTTATCAACTCTTGTATAAACTACTACAACTCTACAGGTAATATCTATTATAAATCATCTCAATTCTATTTTTAGAATTGAGGGCAGACGTACCCTGAAGCGAGGACGACGGGGGAACTGCCTCAACAAATCTTTGTCTCCTTTATTTTTCAGTATTTTCATTTTCAGCTTAAAAATTAAGTGATTTTAGTTTAAGCAATTTTATTGATTCGAGCATTGAATTTAGTAAGTAACTGGTACTGTTTAATCTCTAGTACAATAAACACTTGTACAAGGATTTTAGAGTTACTTACTTAAGTCAAAATCCACTTGGAATATTTCGCATACCATGTGTTCGATAAATTGCCTGAACCAAAACTTACTTAGTTTACTTTCTATATTTTGGTGGGTTGTGTTGAGCATTGGAACTAGCACTACTAATTAGTGGTGAAATCAATTGATTAGTGTGACTAGTGTATTGAATATACTCTTCTTTTATTATCATATCCGTTAGATTAACGCATATCCGATCTTCCAATAACGGTTCGTTTTATACGTGTTTTTCCAAGGCCGCTTCCGCACTTAAAAATATTTTAAAACCAAATTTAAATTGGTAAGCGCCAACTCAATTTTTAATTGGGATCTATTCAACCCCCCTTCTAGATCCGAGCCATCGTCTAACAAGTGGTATCAGGAGCACCGATTCACTCCGATCTTCGAGTATAACTTTGATAGAAAATGGAAAACGAACCTAAATGGGCTTATAATAGAGCTCCCGTTTGAATGGTGAAAATTACGGTTATTGGAAGGATTGTATGCGGGTGCACATAAACTCCATAGATAGAAAAATATGGAACGTTATTCTCAATGGTCCAATAGAAATTATTATGACCAATGTGGATAATGTGGTTGTGCCTAAGGCCGAAGCACAATGGACCGAAGATGATGAAAAGAAATACAACTATGATTGGAAAGCTAAAAACATCTTAATATCGTCATTAGGAGTTGATGAATATTACCGTGTGTCTCATTGTCCTACGGTAAAAGACATGTGGGATTCACTTCAAATCGCTCATGAGGGGACGAACGATGTAAAGTTAGCTAGAATCAATACACTAACACAAGAGTTTGACCTTTTCTACATGGAGCAAGGGGAAACCATTGCTGATATGCAGAAAAGGTTTACTCATCTCATCAATAGGTTACATTCACTTGGTAGGCCGGTGGCCAATGACGTTGCTACTAATAATATTTTAAGATGTCTTAACAAGAAATGGCAGCCCAAGGTGACCGCCATAAAAGAAGCAAATGATCTTACTATTTTGGACCTAACAACGTTATTCGGAAAGCTACAAGAGCACAAACAAGCGCTCCTAAGTCTCGACCAACATGAAAAGAAGAAAAAGAAGGACAAAACAAAGACTGTTGAGAAGAAATCAATCGCTCTCAAGACTTCCTCCTCAAAGTCTCAATATAAGGAGCACAATGATTATTCATCAAGTGACGGTGAAGAAGATGACAAGGGTGAGGATATGGGGTTGTTCGTAAAGCACTACAATCGGTATGTGAGAAAGAACGGCATTCAACACTCAGAAAAGAACCTTGTCAACTTCAGAAAGCAATCAAGGAACTCTCGAAATAATAACATCAAAGGAAGTAAAACCAGAGGATCGTGCTACAAATGCGGAAAGCCCGGTCACTACAAGCCAGATTGCCCGTTAAACAAAAAGGGCAAAGAAAAGGAATCTATTAAATCACATAAGAAGTCATCAAAGTCGAGAAGAGCATATATAGCTTGGGAAAGCGATAGCGACTCCTCCTCCTCTGATGAAAGCTCAAGTGATGAAGAAGAATCCATGAACCTATGCCTTTCCTCACACCAAAAGAATAAGAAAAAGCAGGTACGTAACTCTAAATATTAAAATTCCTAAAAAATGTCACATTTCAAATTACAAGCCGCATTTAATACTTTACACAATGAAGCAACAGAAGCCTTTAAGAGACTTGCCTCTAATAAAAGAATTTTTACTTACCTAGAGCACAAAATTAAAGAGTCCGAAAGGAAACTTGAGGAACTTAAGGCTTCCATGGTGGAAAGTAATAAATCGGATTGTGAGGACCATAGCAAATTCCTCGACTTTGGATGTGCTACTTGTTATATTTGGCAAGGTGAAGTTAGAAACCTAAAGGCCAAACTTAACAAGGCTTTTGAGCCTAAAATTACATTCGCTATTGATAAAGCTGATTTCAGAAAAAGTATGGTGAATCCATATCAAAAATATACATATGTAATTAGGGATCAAGAGAGCAAAAGCAATTCTAAAGTTGACTTTTCATGCTTATATTGTTGCAAGAAAGGCCATTCCATTGTTAAATTCCGATTTAGGATATTTTTGGTTCCTAAAGGCATCTATCAATGGTTGCCCAAATGCAACCATTTTGTCACTATCATATTAGGACCCAATATGCCATTGGGTACCTCCTCTTGCTGATTATTCTTTCATAGGTACAATGTGTCGAGACCACTGAGAAAATATGGGTTCTCGACAGTGGATGCTCAAGACACATGTCTGGAGACATATCCCTATTCATAAACTTCGTGGCTAAGAAGAAAGGGTATGTAACATATGGTGATAACAATTGTGGAGCAATACTTGGTAAAGGTAGTGTATGTAAGCCTTCTTCCACTACTATTTCCGATGTGTTGCTTGTCGAGGGTCTTAAACATAATCTACGTAGCATTAGCCAATTATGCGACAAAGGATACAATGTATCGTTTTCAAAAAAGTGTTGCAAAATTGTGCATAATAATGACAAGAAGAATATGTTTAATGGCCTAAGAGTGACAATGTCTATATGCTTGACTTGAATGAAGTATCGTTAACAAGTGACAAATGCCTCATAACAATGAGTGAAGATTCATAGTTATGGCATAGGCGCTTAGCACATGTTAACTTTGACTTGCCGAATAAAGTAGTCTCAAAAGATCTAGTCCTAGGTCTCCCCAAAATAAAATTCACCAAGGATCACCTTTGTGATGCTTGCCAAATGGGAAAGCAAACAAGGATATCTTTTAAATCTAAAAATATTGTTTCTACTACAAGACCTCTCGAGCTTCTCCATATGGATTTATTTGGGCCTTCTAGAATCAAGAGCCTAGGTGGAAACTATTACGGTTTCTTAATAGTGGACGATTATTCTAGATTTTGTTGGACTATCTTTTTGGCTAGCAAGAGCGATACATTCGCCGCCTTCGATAATTTTGCCAAACTCTCCCAAAATAAGTTAAGCACAAGCATTGTGTCAATTAGAAGCGACCATGAAGGTGAATTTGAAAATCATTTATTCGAAGAATATTGCGGTAACTACAGTATTGATCATAACTTCTCCGCTCCACGGACTCCTCAACAAAATGATGTGGTGGAGCGTAAAAATCGCATTTTAGAAGAGTTAGGAAGGACAATGATCAATAAAAGTGGACTACCGAAATATTTTTAGGCTGACGCCATAATTACAGCTTGTTATGTTTTGAATAGGGTTCTCATCTGCTCAATTCTAAACAAAACACCTTACGAACTTTTAAAAGGGCGCAAGCCAAACGTGTCTCACCTACATGTTTTCGGTTGCAAATGTTTTCGGTTGCAAATGTTTTGTCTTAAATAATGGAAAGGAAAATTTGGTTAAATTTGACTCTAAGGCTGACAAAGGTATTTTCCTTGGATACTCTCACTCGAGTAATGCCTATAGGATTTACAATAAAAGATTACTTATTGTCAAAGAATCGGTACATGTAACATTTGATGAATCTTATCCAAGAAATGTCGGAAAAGGTAGTGTGTTTCATGGTGCAGGTACATTTACTTAAGACATACTCAAAGATGCAGAGTCGGGAATTGATCAGCCCGACAAAGCAAAAGTTGAGGAGGAAAAAGATGTCCAACATGAAGAAACTGAGGTAGATCATCCATCTACAAGTGATTCTCTCCCTCAAGCTCGAAAGTCTTCTAAAGATCATCCAATAGACAACATTCTAGGAGACATATCAAAGGGTGTAACTACCCGATCTAAGATAAGTAATTTTTGTTATCATTTCGCTTTCGTTTCACAAATGGAACCTAAAAAGCCTAAAGAAGCCTTACTCGATGAAAACTGGTTTTTGTCAATGCAAGATGAACTTAATCAGTTCACGAGAAATGAGGTATGGGACCTTGTCCCTCCTCCGCGAGGACATCGAGTAATCGACACTGAATGGGTGTTTAGGAATAAGTTGGACGAAAACGGAATAATAACTCATAACAAGGCGCGTTTAGTCGCGCAAGGGTATAACCAAGAGGAAGGCATCGACTATGAGGAAACCTATACGCCGGTTGCCCGAATCGAGGCTATACGCCTTTTGCTTGCCTTCGCTTGTGCGAAGATTTTAAGTTATTTCAAATGGACGTTAAAAGTGCGTTCCTTAACGGATACATAAATGAAGAAGTCTATGTTGCGCAACCTCCTGGTTTTGAGTGTCATGAGTATCCTAATCATGTCTACAAACTAAAAAGGGCTTTATATGGACTCAAACAAGTTTCTAGAGCTTGGTAGGAGCGACTAAGTAAATTTTTACTTGATCAAGGTTACTCAAGAGGAAAGGTTGACACTACTCTCTTTATTAAACCTCAAGGAAAACACTTGATATTAGTACAAATTTACGTTGACGATATTATATTTGGATCTACTAACATGAATCTTGTGAGAGAGTTTTCTGACCTTATGCAGGGTGAATTCGAGATGAGTATGATGGGTGAACTCACATACATTCTCGGATTGCAAATTAAACAACTTAAAGAAGGAACATTCGTGAGCCAAACAAAATACTGTTTGGAACTTCTCAAGAGATTTGACATGGAAAACTCCAAGGCAATTGAAACTCCTATGCCAACATGTGTAAACCTGAATAAAGATGAAAGCGGTAAGGACGTAGAGGTAAAAAGGTATAAAGGTATGATTGGTTCTCTTCTCTATCTTACTGCTTCTCGACTCGACATTATATTTAGCGTGTGCATGTGTGCAAGATACTAATCATGTCCCAAGGAATCTCATCTAAAATCTGTCAAACGTATACTTCGATACCTATCTGGTACTCCGAAGTATGGACTATGGTATTCCAAAGGTAATGATTTCTCATTGGTAGGTTTCTCCGATTCCGACTTTGCCGGTTGCAAATCAGATAGGAAAAGCACTAGTGGTACCTGTCACTTATTTTCAAACTCATTGGTCAGTTGGCACAACAAGAAACAAGTTTAAGTTGTTTTGTCAACCGCCGAAGCGGAATACGTTGCCGCCGGTAGTTGTTGCGCTCAAGTCCTATGGCTCAAGCAGAAATTATTGGATTTTAACTTAAAACTAGACCGTATTCCCATTTTTTGTGACAATACAAGTGCTATTAATCTCACCAAAAATCCTGTGTTACATTCTCGCACCAAACATATCGAAATTCAACACCATTTTCTTAGGGATCATGTAGAGAAAGGTGATGTTGTTTTTGAACACGTTGACACCAAAAATCAACTAGCGGACATTTTCACAAAGCCGCTAGCCACTGAACCTTTCTTTCATATCCGTCGAGAACTTGGGATTCTCGACATTTCGGATCGGGTATAATAATTGCTTGTCTCGTCTTACTTCATTTATAACTACATTCTTGTACTTCTAACAAGTTAAGTTTTGTTGCAAGCATAAGTATATTGTTATCAAGTATTTCCAGTATAAAGGTGATGTTGTTCCATATTTTTTCTCTCTCTATCTCTCTCAAAATATTCTTGATTCAACTATTGCATCGTTTGACCAAAATTGCATATATATATATATATATATATATATATATATATATATATATATATATATATATATATATATATATATATATATATATATATATATATATATATATATATATATATATATATATATATATATATATATATATATATATATATATATATATATATATATATATATATATATATATATATATATATATATATATATATATATATATATATATATATATATATATATATATATATATATATATATATATATATATATATATATATATATATATATATATATATATATATATATATATATATATATATATATATATATATATATATATATATATATATATATATATATATGACACTTGCTACGAGTGTTATCTGTTTGGATTCAAATTGTGTTGTGGCATTGTAGGTAGGCATCAAATGTGGCACTATATATGACATTAATTGAAAATATGCATTTTTGCTCACTTTGAGTCGACCAAAACAGGGCAGCGGTCGACGCACACTGTACACTTTTATATTTGTCAAAAATCACACAGTATGCATCGACGCATGCAGGGGTATGGTCGACGGTTCACGTAAAAATTCATATTTTTCCTTTGAAAAACGTTCCATCTTCCTACACTCTACTTTAATTGTGCATTATACATTAATTGTGCATTGGTATCACATTTCTAGTAAGTTGCATCTACTCATTCCTAGTGTCCCCTTGTCTCCTCCTCTTTCCTAAAAACCCTAATCTCCATCTATAAAATGGTTAATCCTCATCTCCTCCAAACTACTTCAATAATACTTTCCATATCCTTACTTCCTACCTCTACCAAATCTCCAAATCATCATCCATGGCCTCACTATTCCGCAGAAATACCGGCAAAAGATCAAGGGCTTCAACATCTGCTTCTCTACCCATTACTGCTGTATCTTTGGTTCCACCACCTGTTGTTGACAATTTCAACAAAGATATTGGCAAGAGATCAGTTGTTCCACAACATGCATTCTACAAAGCAACGGCGGAACGCATGCATCTCACTCAAGTCATGGCTCTGCTGGAGTTTCAAGGCTTTGTAAACTTCCTTGAATGCAACACCAAATACAGTGAAGACTTAGTATGTGCGTTCTACACTTGCCTGCATGACAAGTTTCAAGGTCAGGATTTTCACACCACTATCGGCAATACACAGGTAAACTTGAATTCTAAAGTTTGGAGTAAATACTTTGATTTAACAGTGGCTGCTGATGAACATCCTCCTCATTAAGTAACCGGTTCTCGCACCGTGCCTGGATATGAATTTAATAGTGCCTTAAATGATATGCTGAAAAGGCCTTATTCGGAGAATATTGTAAACAATGATTCTTTTCCTGGAACTGTTACGGCTGGTAAACTACAAACAGGGGAGCACATCCTTCAATGGATTGTGGCTCGCATCCTGCGGCCGAAGAAAGGTGCTTTGTCTCGAGTTGAACAGGCTGAGGTGCATCTTATATACATTCTGAAAAATAGGATTAAAATCAACTGGCCTTATTACATAGCCAGTCGAATATTTGCTTTGAGAGATTCAGGCAGAGGGACTGCTCTTGCTTATGGGTCTTTTATTTCAGAGGTTCTCACCACGGCTAACGTCGTGTATCCATCATTTCCATGTATCTCCATATCTTCTGACAAAGAATTCAGCACGAAAACTTTTTCCATGATGTGCTACTTTTGGTGTGATGAACGACGAACCTACCGGTTTGTTCGCAGGGAAAACATTCCTCGGGTTGTTGAAGAATCTGATGGAAGTTCTGAAAGAGAGGACGAAGAACAAGAGGAACAGGTAGAAGAAGACGAAAATGAAGCGGAACAGGTAGATGAACCAGCATATGAGGCACATGACAATTACTACCAACTAGACCAACATGAGTTCACAAATACTGATTGGCTTCATCACACAGCTCCACCTGACGAAGAAGAAGAAGGATACACTAATCAAGGATAGGGTGAGTGGCAGTACACAGGCTGGACCACTCTGGGCAAATATTATAATCCATACCATGGCTATCCTCAAAAACATCAACCTCCTCAATCTTCACCATCTCCTCCTTAGTCAGACAACTCTGAACTTCTCAACATGCTGCAGTCCATGTAGTTGGACCAAAAGAACTTTATGAGAAATCAAGATGCACGGATGGATCAAATCCGAGCTGAGATACATACACAAAATGAACGGTTAAATTCCTTTTCTACAAGGATGGATGCCCATTTTGAGGCTCTCGCTGCATCAAACGAAAGACAGGAAACATACATATCTAACAACCTCAATCGTCTCAATTTGTCTGTGGAAGCATTTGTCGACTTCTCTGATCCTTACCGCAATCCGGATGTTGCATACCGGGGGAGGGGAAGGGGCCGAGGATATTACATGCATGGTTGCTTATTATCATTGTCTATGATGTGTTATTTTTCTTTTGTTGTTATGGATTTTGGAATATTATGCCAATTTGGGTGTTTCAATATATTTTATCTATTAATTACTTTACTCTTTCATTATCAATCTTATGTGTGAATATTGGTAAATGATTAACTATCACCTACTGAGTGTTTTGTTAATTGTTATTCTGTCAATCTTTACCTTCTCTATCTCTTTTGGATGTTGTCAAAGGGGGAGAAAAGCCAAGTAGATCACAACAATCACAACAGCTCTTCCACATGAAAGTGCAGGATTACAAAAGAAAGGGGGAGTTTATGCTACTGTGTTAATAATATTGCAATGTTGTTCTCACTAGCTACGTGAAGGTGAGATAATACTTAGAAGGGGGGTTGAATAAGTATGAAAGATTATGCTTAAAAATAATCACACAATTATTTTTATCCTGGTTCGTTTAAACAACTACTCCAGTCCACCCTTCCTAGAGTGATTTGCCTTTCTCAACAAGGACTTAATCCACTATTAAATCAAACTGATTACAATAGTAACACCTAAGAACAATAGTTCTTAGTCTTCTCAAGAGCTACTGATTCCAACTGAATCCTCTTAAGGAAAAACCTTTACAATCAATGTAAATTAAATACAAGAGTATTGATGCTTCTATAAAGCTTTTATCACAACAGTGATTTTTCTCTTAAGTTTAAGTACAATAAATTCTAAGAAGAATAAGAATGAATGAGAGCTTAGAATATAATGATTTCTTTTCAGCAAATTGTGTAACTGAAGAATGTGGTGAAGTTCTCCTTTTATAGGCAGCTGATCCAAGGAAGCTGAACGTTGAAAAGAGAGTCCCAAAAAGGTCTGAGCCTTTTTGTCTTCACATCAAGTGACCTTTCCTAGAAGTAGATGGCACAGAAAAATCCTTTTTGTCTGTGTAAGTGTGTCTAGCACAAATGAGGAAAGAGACGTTGAATAACTCCAACGGATATATTCTTGAATATTTCTTCTTCAGTTTTCAGCAAGTTCTTCAGAGTCTGAATGGATCATAATCTTCTAAAGATAATCAGAACTTTGCTATATCAGAGTCTTCTGCAGCAGGTGTGCTTTCAGCGTGTTGATCATCAGAGCATATTTGACACAGAACTTCAGTACTTGGCAGCGTTGGTACATTCAGAAACTTCTGTAGACTAATGCTTTGAGAAACTCTTCAATCAATATTCTTCTTTGCTTCAGATGCTTCAGCTTCAGATGCTTCTGACAATCTTCAGATGCTTCTGACTCACAATGTTCTGGAGCTTCTTGCTTCAGATCCTTCTGGAGACTACGCTCAGGATCTTCTGTAAGGAGCAATCAGATTCTTCTGTAAGATGCATCTGGCGCTTCAGAGTCAGGATAACTTCTTGTATCCAAAACAGATTTGCTTCTAGAGAGTTAATTTCAATTCAATCTGCAGTAAAACTCTCAAACAAATTTTAGAGTATATAATTCTTAAATATAAATTTCCTAACAGTTATCATAAAAACAAAGAGTTATTATTAAGAACCAATCTGTGTTCTAACAATCTCCCCCTTTTTGATGATGACAAAAAGTATCAGAAATTTTATTTAACTGAACATAAAGAATTATAACTCCCCCTGAGATGATGAATCTCCCCTTGAGTTAAATATGAAAAAGGAATAGAAACTTCCCTTTTGTCTTGAGTAATCTTCAGAGTTAGATCTAGTTTGTTCTTAAAACAATATATGATTCAGAGTTTGATAAAAGACAAATGATTTGAGAAATTCAAAGATTCTTTTATAAAGTATTCTTATCAAAAGTTCTGAAATAGTCAAGTTAAATGTTAGATAGAATAGATATGTCTGAAGATTCATTCTGGTGAAGTTATATTAAACAGTTCAGATCTTTATTTTCTCCCCCTTTTTTGTCATAAGCAAAAAGTAAAAACTTTTAAAAAGACAAATAAAAGGAACAATAAATAAGATAATTCAATGGAGAAAAATTGATTCATTCAAAATAGCAGAGCAAGAGTACATAAGTAAACATCAGAAGATATAACAATAAAATTCAGATGCAAACAACAGATGCAAAAATAGTAGAATGAAAAAATTCTAAGAGTGTTTGGACAAAAGCATCTTCAATAGGTCTGTAATCTCAGATGATGATTGCTCTTGTTTTGACATCCACTTAGTCATGGTCTCATTCTTCTCATCTTGTTTGGACATCCACTCTGTCATATCCTCAGACTTCTTATCTTGCTTAGCCATCCAGGATTTTATTTCCGACTGACCAGCCCCCAGAGCAGCAATCTTGTCTTCAAAGGCTGAATGTTCTGTCTTTATCTTAGATGAAGAAGGTGGAGGTTCTGCAGCCTGAACAGAGTCAATTGCCATTGGTTCTGTAGATCTTGAAGAGGGTTCTACCAGATTCATAGTTAATGCATTGGCAGGAGATTCTGTTGGAGGTGGAGGAGCATCTAAACGAAGTAGAGGTTCAGTTTTGTTGACAGTCCAGAATAGAGTCCTTTCAGCTCTGAACTTTGCATCATCAGAACAGACGTTCTTCAGATTAAAAGCTACAATGTTGAATCTATTGATGAATCCTTTCCAGATGATGTCATATTCATTTGCATCCAATGTTTCAGAGCATCTCTTCTGAACAGTACCTAAAGACATCTGTATTTCTTGCAAAAACGTTTGAAATAAATGATCAATATTAAGTCCGGGCGGTGGTTTAAGCAAGGTTTCCAGAGTTATATGTTTAGGTTTGGGAGTTGGTGGTAAAAGTGATTTTTGGATGGAAATCAGAGGAGGGGGATAATATGGAATGAAAGGAATTTCTGGTTTTTGGGGTAAGGATCTGTTTAAGGCATTAAGCAGATGAGGTTTTGGTCTTGTGCGTGGGCAAACATCATCAAAGGGTTCATTGGAGTATGGTATGAAAGCAGATGTTGGTGGCTCAACAGATGCAACTGTGTTATCAGATGCAGGTTGCGGAGCTGAAACAACAGCTTTACCAGAGGTTCCAGATATTGTAGCTAAGGATCCTACATTGTTCATTGATTGAATATATGAAAGGATCACAGATGGAAGAGCCTGTCTGAGTTTTGGTTTCAGAGGGTTCAGGGGTTCAGAAGGTTCAACTCTATCATAAAAATCTTTTAGTTTGAAACCATAAGATAGATTATGATAAAGAGAAGAAACTTGGGCACAAGATATACCAGATGATGATGGATTGGAATTGGGAACAATCATCTCAGGTGATGGTGCAGGTGGAGGCATAGGATCTGGAATGGGAGTTTTAGAAGGTATGGTTGATTCAGGTTCAGGTTCATGTACAGGGTATTTGTCAGGTGGAGAAATAAGAAAATCTGGGTGGATTTCTGATTCAGATGAGTTGGAGGATGTAGTAGGTGTACAAGAGGTAGAAGATACTTGAAACACTGTTTTTAGAGGAGTGACATCAAGAACTTCTGTCTCAGGGATGTGAGGTTCAGATGTGTTGGTAGGTTCTGAAGGAATGTCAGAATGTTTGGATGGTTGTTCTGATGTTGGTGAATCAGAAGGAATATTTATTGGTTCTGATGAAGCAGGAGCAAAGGTTACTTTAGTAGGTTCAGAAGTAACAGGTGCAATAGGTTCAGAAGGTGGATTGTCAGAGGCTTTTTCTGGTTGAACTTCTTTGAGTTGGTTTTCTGGATGTTCTGAGGTTTGTGGTTGATCAGATTTTTGTTTTTCAGATGGTTGTTGTTCTGATGGTTGTGGTTCTGTTGGTTGTGATTCTGATGGTGATGGACGTGGAATAAAGTGTTTGATGTGTATTTTGGGTTGAGATGGTTTTGATACAGAAGCAGTAGTTTGTTTTTGAGGTGAGAGAGAATTGGGGGCAGTAACAGAAGTTGTTTGAGTAACAGGTGGTTGTGGAACAGACTTAATATTAGAATCATTAATAACAATATTTGTAGAAGGGACAGATGACTTAGTACCTTTTACATTAATCCTCTTGGCAGGTACAGAGGAAGCTTCTCCAGAATCTTTTCTCTTCAAGAGCTTCTTGGGTTTCTCAGCAATCTTAACCTTCTTCTGGACAGGTTCAGATTCTTCTGCAGGCTGAGTCCTTTTCCTCTGAAGTGGTACTTCTTCTTCTTCTCCTACATCTGGTAGTGGTTGTTTGACAAGCTGAAACACATTAGCTGGAACAGGTATTCCTTCCCTTTTGCATTCCTCTATATACATCAACACTATATGTCTGGGTTCTTCAGCAAAGAATAGAGGAAAGTCAGCTATAGGAACCCTCTTATTCAAGTCAGACATATTCAGCCTCTTTGGAACAGTAGAGAGTTCATCTACAATTTTGAGTCTCAGAAGACTTTTAGCGTTCAGAGGCTTTCCCATAATAAACTCTAATTCCTCTGTCACCCCAGCAGCGTACAGAGCAGTTACTAAACCATTTTCAGTGAGAAGATCTGAGATCAACCTTCCAAAGGGGATCCAAGTCCTGATCTTCTGTCCTTTCTCCTTCACAGATTCTCTAGATGCATTGATATGATTCCACAGATGCATGAACAAAATGTATGGAAGATCTACCTTGTTGCTCTGACTAAGGCAGTACATAAAATAGATCTGTTCATTGTTTACATAATCAGGAGAATTGGTGGATTTCCTGTGGTGGATGCATCCCATGAAGATCTTGGCCCAGATCTTGTAATCAGGCTTCAGATCTTTGAATCTGTTAGAAGCTTGACCAGCAGTCATAACTTCCTCATAAACCTCTTCCATGTCCACACGCCCAGCTGGCAAGTGGGAAACACCATCTGTTTCTTCATAACCTATCAGTTTTCTTATTAGATCCTCTGTGATGATAATCTCTTTTCTCAGCATAGATGATAAAATGAACTTGGGATAAACAGATGCATGAATCCAGAATTCCTTCACAAGGAGAGGGTAAACTGGTCCAAACAACCTATCAAAGTACTTAACCCATCCTTGAGCTCTAACAATGGAACGAAAATCAAACCCATTATCAGCCAGAGAATCAAACTCAACCATAGATTCACACAGGACTTCTAGTTTATCAACAGGTGTTAGAAGTGTTCTCTTGGGAGGAGAATATGGAGCAGCACCTAAGTTATCTGAAGTCACAGCAGCCATAGTAGATTGGAACTGAGCAGTTGTTGATGAAGAAGACGCCATTGAAGAATGCTTTTTCAAACACTTAGGTTTTGGGTTTTTATGCAGAGAGAATAAGAGATGAAAACGCATGTAAATTCTGAGAGTGAAAAGTGTGAAAGTGAATACAAAACAAGTATTTATACTGAACACTTAGGCACATCAAAAGTCAGAAAAACGCACGTTTGAGCAAGCATTAAATGAAGAGAATAAAATCATTTCAAAACATTAAATGCTTCTGACAATTTGGGGGGAAAACCAAGATTCTTACTATTCAAATTTCACCTCAAACGTCTCTTCAGTTATGTACACGCCACCTCTTCAGATTTTGTGTGACACGTGTTTACTTGCATGCTGTTCTGAATTCTCTTAAGAAATGAAACGTTAGCCAACGTTCAGATCTTCTAAAGATGGTTAGTTCAGAGTTTCACATCAGAAAAATTAATCAGAATAGAATAAATAAACAGAAGAAATACTTCAGAGTATTTAAGCATTTTTACATCTGCAACAATTTGCTTCTGATAAATATCATTCTGGACAAAAATCCATACCAATATTTTTCAGAATAAAATTGAATCTATCTTTAACAAGGGGTTTTGTAAAAATATCTGCCCATTGATGATCTGTATCAACAAAGGCTAAATTTATGATTCCCTTCTGAACATAGTCTCTGATGAAATGATGCCTAATTTCTATATGTTTTGCCTTAGAATGTAAAATGGGATTCTTGGACAAACATATAGCAGAAGTATTATCACAAAAGATAGAAATGTTACTCTCAAAAATTTGATAATCTTCTAGTTGACTCTTCATCCAGAGCATCTGCGTGCTACATCCAGCGGCAGCAATGTATTCAGCCTCTGTGGTTGAAAGTGCAATTGTGGGTTGCTTCTTGCTGTACCAGGAGATTAGATTTCTTCCTAGAAATTGACAACTTCCAGAAGTACTTTTTCTTTCCACTCTGTCTCCAGCGTAGTCAGCATCACAAAATCCAACTAATTTGAAATCATCAGATTTTCTGTAACACAAACCCACATTAGAAGTACCTTTCAGATACCTTAGAATCCTCTTGACAGCTGTCAAGTGTGATTCTCTAGGATCTGATTGGAATCTAGCACACAGACAAACACTGAACAATATGTCAGGTCTAGAAGCAGTAAGATAAAGAAGAGAGCCAATCATACCTCTGTAGAGCTTCTGGTCTACTTTCTTACTTACCTCTTCTTTGCCAAGTGAGCTAGTGGGATGCATTGGAGTCTTTGCCAACTTGCTGTCAGACATGTTGAATTTCTTCAGAAGTTCTTTAACATACTTTGTCTGATGTATGTAGGTGCACTCTGGAGTTTGATTAACTTGGATTCCTAGAAAGAATCTGAGTTCTCCCATCATGCTCATTTCAAATTCTGCCTGCATACATGTAGCAAACTCCTTTCCAAGCATAATATTTGTTGATCCAAAAATAATATCATCTACATAAATTTGGCAAATTAGAAGATCTTTCTTAATTGTTTTACAGAATAGAGTTGTATCCACTTTGCCTCTGATGAAATTCTTCTCCAGAAGAAAATTGCTCAATCTCTCATACCAAGCTCTGGGAGCATGTTTTAATCCATATAGAGATTTCTTTAATTTGAAAACATGATCTGGAAATTTTTCATTTTCAAGACCAGGAAGTTGGTGGACATAAACTTCTTCTTCTATAATACCATTAAGAAAGGCACTTTTAACATCCATCTGATACAGAGTGATGTTATTTTGTGCAGCAAAGGAAATAAGAAGGTGTATAGATTCTAACCTTGCCACTGGAGCATATGTCTCAGTGTAATCAATACCCTCTTGCTGACTGTACCCTTGAGCAACCAGTCTTGCCTTATTCCTTTCAACTTCTCCTTTCTCATTTAGCTTATTTCTGAAGACCCATTTTGTACCAATTATATTGAATCCTTGAGGTCTTTGAACTAGATCCCATACATCATTTCTGCTGAATTGATTTAGCTCTTCTTGCATGGCAATAATCCAATCATTGTCTTGCAGAGCTTGTTCTACAGAAGATGGTTCAATTTCTGACACTAGTCCAAATAGTGATGCTTCAGATGATCTTAGAAAGGATCTTGTTCTGATGGGATCATCCTTCTTTCCAATAATGACATCCTCTGGATGAGAAGCTTTAATTCTGGATGATGATCCTCTGATAGTTGACTCTTCAGAAATGTTTAGATTATTCATCTGAGAAGTTAAGGGAGTAGCATCTGGAGTTGCTTCTGATTCCTTCACTTGAAGTTTGTCTGCTTCTGGAACTTCAGAGTTAATAAAGACTACTTCCCTATCTGCAGAGTTATCAACCTGCTTTGGCTTTTCAGAGCCAAGCTTATCATCAAATCTGACATGAATGGATTCTTCCACAATCTGTGTCTCAGTGTTGTATACTCTGTAGCCTTTAGAGCGTTCAGAATATCCAAGCATGAAACACTTCTGTGCTTTGGAATCAAACTTGCTCAGATTTTCCTTAGTGTTTAACATATAACAAATACATCCAAAAGGATGAAAATATGAAATGTTGGGCTTTTTGTTCTTCCACAATTCATAAGGAGTCTTTTTCAGAAGAGGTCTAACAAACACTCTGTTCTGAATGTAGCATGCTGTATTGATTGCTTCTGCCCAAAAATGTTTTTCCAGATTTGTCTCATTGATCATGGTTCTGGCCATTTCTTGCAAAGTTCTGTTTTTCCTCTCTACAACCCCATTCTGTTGTGGAGTTCTAGGACAGGAAAAATCATGTGCAATGCCATTTTCAGAAAAATATTTTTAAAAATATTTATTTTCAAATTCACCACCATGATCACTTCTGACTTTAGTAATTTTAAAATTCTTTTCATTCTGGACTTGCTTGCAGAAGTCAAAGAACACAGAATGTGACTCATCCTTGTGTTTTAAGAACTTTACCCATGTCCATCTGCTAAAGTCATCAACAATGACTAATCCATACTTCTTGCCTCTGATGGATGCAGTTTTCACTGGTCCAAACAGATCAATATGAAGTTGTTCTAGTGGTTTAGAAGTAGAAACAACATTTTTTGATTTGAAAGATGTTTTTGAAAACTTCCCTTTCTGGCATGCTTCACAAAGAGCATCTGAAGTGAACTTCAGATTAGGGAGTCGTCTGACAAGATTAAGTTTATTAATCTGAGATATACGTCTCATATTAATATGGCCCAATCTTCTGTGCCAGACCCATTGCTCTTCATTAACAGACAAGAGGCATTTAACATTTTGAACTTTAAGTTCTGAAAGATTTATTTTATAAATGTTGTTTTTCCTCTTACCACTAAATAGGATAGAGCCATCCTTCTGACTAATAGCTTTACAACATTTTTGATTAAAGGTAATATCATAACCATTGTCACTTAATTGACTTATGGACAATAAGTTATGCTTTAACCCTTCAACAAGTAAAACATTAGTAATAGAGGGAAGTTTACCATTTCCAATAGTGCCAGATCCAATGATCTTGCCCTTCTGGTTCCCTCCAAACTTCACGTCACCTCCAGATCTAAGTTCCAGGCTTTGGAACATAGACTTTTCTCCTGTCATGTGTCGTGAGCATCCAGAGTCCAGGTACCATGATTGGTGTCCTGACCTTGCTGCTAAGAACATCTGCAACAGGAATTATTTTGCTTTTAGGTACCCAGATCTTCTTGGGTCCTTTGGGGTTAGTTGGTTTGTAGGTTTGTCTAAACTTCTGTTTTACAATATAATGTTTATTCTGACTTGCCTTGGGTTTAAACACATAAGTATTCTTCTCAGAGCTTGTGTGTTTAATGTCATTCAAGTGACCAAATTTGAATTGAGAATACAGAGGTGTCTTCTTGATGAAAAGTTTGTCAACAGGTTTTGGATTGCTTTCAGATGAAGATTCATATCCAATGCCTCTTCTGTTGTTTCCACTAACACCATAGATCATAGAAGCCATCTTGCTTCTGTCTATGCTTTTAGTGAGAAATCTCTGAAAACTAGAGTCATATTTTTCTAAAATATTTTCACATGACTTAGTCTCAGATTCAGATTCTTGTTGAGTTATTTCAAAGTCATTTTTTATTTTCAAATTTATTTCTTTTTCCTCAACAAGTTCTGTTTTCAGAAGATCAATCTCAGATTCAAGATTGCTTTTCAGCTTCTTGTATTTGAGTTTGATGTTGTTATAACTTTTAAGAACTTCTGTTAAAACTTTAATGAGTTCTTCTTTGGTAAGTTTAGCCATTACCTCTTCTGCATCATCATCAGATTCAGATTCTGATTCATATCCTGAGGTACCTTCCTCTTGATCCTCTGTGCTGGCCATCAGTGCAACATTTGCACATTCTTCTTCTGATTCAGAAGATGATTCACATTCATCTGAGTCATCCCATGTTGCCATCAGAACCTTCTTCTTTTTGTTAAACTTCTTCTTGGGTTTTTCTTTCTGAAGTTTGGGGCAATCATTCTTGTAGTGCCCAGGTTCTTTGCACTCATAGCACACAACTTCTTTCTTGGCAGATCTTCTGTGACTAGAAGATTCCTTTCTGTTATAAGATCTTCTGAAGTTGTTGAACTTCTTTCCCTTGGCTTCCAGAGTTTGTTAATCCTTCTGGACAGCATAGATAACTCATCTTCTTCTTCAGAAGAAGATTGTTCAGAGCTTTCTTGAATGACCTGCAAAGCTTTAACAGTTTTGTTAGATTTTAATGCAACAGATTTACCTTTTTCTTTCTTCTGGGGTTCATCTTCCTCAAGCTCAATCTCATGGCTCCTCAGTGAGCTGATGAGTTCTTCTAGAGAGATCTTGTTCAGATCTTTGGCCATCTTCAGGGCAGTCACCATTGGTCTCCATCTGATAGGCAGACTTCTGATGATTTTCTTTACATGATCTGACGTAGAATATCCCTTGTCCAGAACTTTCAGCCCAGCAGTGAGTATCTGAAATCTGGAGAACATGGCTTCAACAGATTCAGAGTCTTCCATTTTGAAAGCCTCATACTTCTGGATCAGAGCCAGAGCTTTTGTCTCCTTAACTTGAGAATTTCCCTCATGAGTCATTTTTAGGGATTCAAACATATCAAAAGCAGTCTCCCTGTTTGTAATTTTCTCATACTCTGTATATGAAATAGCATTCAGTAATATAGTCCTGGCTTTGTGGTGATTTCTGAAGTCTTTCTTCTGAGCATCTGTCATAGATTTTCTGTCAATCTTTTTGCCATCCCCATCTGTGGGATGTACATATCCATCTATGACAAGATCCCATAGATCAGCATCATATCCTAGGAAAAAACTCTCAATTCTGTCTTTCCAGTAGTCAAATTTCTCCCCATCAAACATTGGGGGTTTGGTGCTGATCCTATCCCTCTCTTCATATTTACTGTTAATATTGGACATTGAATTATCAGCCATGGTAACAAATAAATATATATCAAAGTATTTCTCTCTGGATCTTTACTGACACTGTTAAGTGGTAGCACACTCAGAACCGGAGCTCTGATGCCAACTGAAGGTGAGATAATACTTAGAAGGGGGGGTTGAATAAGTATGAAAGATTATGCTTAAAAATAATCACACAATTATTTTTATCCTGGTTCGTTTAAACAACTACTCCAGTCCACCCTTCCTAGAGTGATTTGCCTTTATCAACAAGGACTTAATCCACTATTAAATCAAACTGATTACAATAGTAACACCTAAGAACAACAGTTCTTAGTCTTCTCAAGAGCTACTGATTCCAACTGAATCCTCTTAAGGAAAAACCTTTACAATCAATGTAAATTAAATACAAGAGTATTGATGCTTCTATAAAGCTTTTATCACAACAGTGATTTTTCTCTTAAGTTTAAGTACAATAAATTCCAAGAAGAATAAGAATGAATGAGAGCTTAGAATATAATGATTTCTTTTCAGCAAATTGTGTAACTGAAGAATGTGGTGAAGTTCTCCTTTTATAGGCAGCTGATCCAAGGAAGCTGAACGTTGAAAAGAGAGTCCCAAAAAGGTCTGAGCCTTTTTGTCTTCACATCAAGTGACCTTTCCTAGAAGTAGATGGCACAGAAAAATCCTTTTTGTATGTGTAAGTGTGTCTAGAACAAATGAGGAAAGAGACGTTGAATAACTCCAACGGATATATTCTTGAATATTTCTTCTTCAGTTTTCAGCAAGTTCTTCAGATTCTGAATGGATCAGAATCTTCTAAAGATAATCAGAACTTCGCTATATCAGAGTCTTCTGCAGCAGGTGTGCTTTCAGCGTGTTGATCATCAGAGCATATTTGACACAGAACTTCAGTACTTGGCAGCGTTGGTACATTCAGAAACTTCTGCAGACTAATGCTTTGAGAAACTCTTCAATCAATATTCTTCTTTGCTTCAGATGCTTCAGCTTCAGATGCTTCTGACAATCTTCAGATGCTTCTGACTCACAATGTTCTGGAGCTTCTTGCTTCAGATCCTTCTGGAGACTACGCTCAGGATCTTCTGTAAGGAGCAATCAGATTCTTCTGTAAGATGCATCTGGTGCTTCAGAGTCAGGATAACTTCTTGTATCCAAAACAGATTTGCTTCTAGAGAGTTAATTTCAATTCAATCTGCAGTAAAACTCTCAAACAAATTTTAGAGTATATAATTCTTAAATATAAATTTCCTAACAGTTATCATCAAAACAAAGAGTTATTATTAAGAACCAATCTGTATTCTAACACTACGTGCAGGTTGTCATCATCAAAAAGGGGGAGTATGTGAGGGCAAACTGTCACACAACATATGTTCTCAAGTTTCGATGATAACAAAGTATAACCTCGGACCAATCGGAGCTGTCAGCTCTACCCAAAAGACAATTGCAATACTTAACATATCATATCCTTCCTATATCTCTTTAACTTGTATATTATCATCGGCAATACACGTGATAAATATTCAGTCGTGACAAAATGCATGAAATAACAAATATATCATTTTTGCAGATTTTGAAGTTATGAGTCGACCACCAGTCAGCGCGCAACCTTGTTCAGTTTCCCACGGGTTCGCGCATGGGAGCTATGAGTCGACCATCAGTTGGTGCATGAAGACTTCACATTTGCCATGGGTCAGCGCACGCCGACCTATGGTCGACGCATACTGTTGGGTTTTCCATATTGCTAAAAACTGTAGGCCATGCGTCGACGCATAGACCTGCTATGGTCGACTGTTCGCGCGTTGGTATAGTTAATGAAGTATTTTCCACTATGTTTGAAATCCTGTTGTGTTAGTTAATTGGCTTATTACTATAAATAGAAGATTGTTCATTTTAACTGATTAACAATTGAATTTTGAGTAAATTGTGAAAACAAGAAAAGTGAAATAGGTGCCTACATTTCTCTTCATCTTCATCCTCAAACAACACACAACACTGCAACTACACACAACCATTCTTGGGGTGTTTGGAGAATTGAAAGTTATTCAACAAAGGGGCTAGAATCGGAGGTCAATTCACAACGATCGAAGGTCTTGATTCAACTCGAATCAAGGAGCAAGAAGTGAAAGCATTATCAACATCTATAGGGATTGTTTGTATTATTGCTTATCAACTCTTGTATAAACTACTACAACTCTACAGGTGATATCTATTATAAATCATCTCAATTCTATTTTTAGAATTGAGGGCAGACGTACCCCGAAGCGAGGATGACGGGGGAACTGCCTCAACAAATCTTTGTCTCCTTTATTTTTCAGTATTTTCATTTTCAGCTTAAAAATTAAGTGATTTTAGTTTAAGCAATTTTATTGATTCGAGCATTGAATTTAGTAAGTAACTGGTACTGTTTAAACTCTAGTACAATAAACACTTGTACAAGGATTTTAGAGTTACTTACTTAAGTCAAAATCCACTTGGAATATTTGGCATACCATGTGTTCGATAAATTGCCTGAACCAAAACTTACTTAGTTTACTTGCTATATTTTGGTGGGTTGTGTTGAGCATTGGAACTAGCACTACTAATTAGTGGTGAAATCAATTGATTAGTGTGACTAGTGTATTGAATATACTCTTCTTTTATTATCATATCCGTTAGCTTAACGCATATCCGATCTTCCAATAACGGTTCGTTTTAGACGTGTTTTTCCAAGGCGCTTCCGCACTTAAAAATATTTTAAAACCAAATTTAAATTGGTAAGCGCCAACTCAATTTTTAATTGGGATCTATTCAACCCCCCTTCTAGATCCGAGCCATCGTCTAACAAGTGGTATCAGGAGCACCGATTCACTCCGTGCTTCAAGTATAACTTTGATAGAAAATGGAAAACGAACCTAAAGGGGCTTATAATAGAGCTCCCGTTTTTAATGGTGAAAATTACGGTTATTGGAAGGATTGTATGCGAGTGCACATAAACTCCATAGATAGAAAAATATGGAACGTTATTCTCAATGGTCCAATAGAAATTACTATGACCAATGCGGATAATGTGGTTGTGCCTAAGCCCGAAGCACAATGGACCGAAGATGATGAAAAGAAATACAACTATGATTGGAAAGCTAAAAACATCTTAATATCCTCATTAGGAGTTGATGAATATTACCGTGTGTCTCACTGTCCTACGGAAAAATACATGTGGGATTCACTTTAAATCGCTCATGAGGGGACGAACGATGTGAAATTAGCTATAATCAATACACTAACACAAGAGTTTGACCTTTTCTTCATGGAGCAAGGGAAAACCATTGCTGACATGCAGAAAAGGTTTACTCATCTCATCAATAGGTTACATTCACTTGGTAGGCCGGTGGCCAATAACGTTGCTACTAATAAAATATTAAGATGTCTTAACAAGAAATGGTAGCCCAAGGTGACCGCCATAAAAGAAGCAAATGATCTTACTATTTTGGACCTAACAACGTTATTCAGAAAGCTACAAGAGCACGAACAAGTGCTCCTAAGTCTCAACCAACATGAAAAGAAGGAAAAGAAGGACAAAACAAAGACTGTTGAGAAGAAATCAATCGCTCTCAAGACTTCCTCCTCGAAGTCTCAATCTAAGGAGCACCGTGATTATTCATCAAGTGACGATGAAGAAGATGACAAGGGTGAGGATATGGGGCTGTTCGTAAAGCGCTACAATCGGTATGTGAGAAAGAACGACATTCAACACTCAGAAAAGAACCTTGTCAAATTTAGAAAGCAATCAAGGAACTCTCGAAATAACGACATCAAAGGAAGTAAATCCAGAGGATCGTGCTACTAATGCGGAAAGCCCTGTCACTGCAAGCCAGATTGTCCGTTAAACAAAAAGGGCAAAGAAAAGGAATCTATTAAATCACATAAGAAGTAATCAAAGCCGAGAAGAGCACATATAGCTTGGGAAAGCGATAGCGACTCCTCCTCCTCTGATGAAGGTCTCAATTTAACAGATTATCATAAACACCATAAAATCATATAGAGAAATAAACTCTCATGTAGCTTCCTCAGAGACATGATGTTTAAACATCCTGTCTGACATTACAAAAACAATAATTATTCTTAAGCACCTTAAGAAATGATTACTTCATCAGTTAAGCACAAGGTCATGGACATAAACTAATTCTCCTTTTAATTTCTATCTACTACTCTTTTGCACAGATCCATCAATAACCGAGACAAAACGATTCTTCACCATGACCATTTTCATGACAAGCAATCATACACCATGCTTCATCATGATGAGAAACAACCTCCACAGTATAAAATCCACATAGCTTTACCCCATGAACATAGTCATTGAATCTTGAGTTCTTGCCTTGTCTGAAGCTGCACCTTCAGGAGTGACACTTTTGACATCGCCAATGAAAAGGATAATCAATTAAATACTTGCTAATTCCACAAGTAACAAGTGATTTTAAATCCCCAATTTGAGACACACAAATATTCTGCAGAGAAAAATAAATTCTCCTAGGAAACAACCAATGTTGTTTCCTAGGTCATTCACAAGAAACAAGCACATTCCTAGTTCAAACCAACAGCCTCACAAAGCCTGACCAACAATCACATTGTCAAGGTAAAAAGGTACACCAGACAGCACAATGTCAAGACATCTTGTCTGACATCACGACCTCACCAGTGGTGCAAGAACACAAGCTTGCCTGAGAATCAGCAAACTTTGTACAGGCTACAGCAATGCAGCGACACATCAGACATGTACACAACTCCCCTTGTCCTGCATAATCAGCAGTCCCCCTAATAGCAGAGGTAGTCGCAGGATAGATATAACTATCTGTAAGATCACTCAGATCCATCTTTGAAAGACTAGAAAAATCTCCAAGATGTCAGGGTGAATCAAGGCTGATGGTGTCTTGATCTTCACTAGTCATACAAATGCAAGACAAAACACTTGGATAGAGGCCCAAAAACCTGCTGACCAAAAATACCTTTAGTGGAACCTAGATCATAATGCTCCCACCTTCATATTACTCCCAATAAGCTTGTACATATATGATTTGATCCATTGATACCCAATGACAGAACCAAAAAAAACACTGCCAAGTTCATTATGAGCTAGAACAGTAACATAATGTCACAACGTCTTGTCTGATATTCCATCCTCATAGAGACATACAATCACACACTGCTTGAAACCACAAACAATTTTGATAAATAATTGTACTATTGTAGCAACAGATCCTAGATAGAAATATACCTCCCCATATCAAGGATAACCAGTGCTTTTTTTCCCAGAAGAACACCTTAACATGAATGGAAATAATAACATTCATCTTCATGTCTTCAAGAGCTCACTCATTGTTCAATACACCTGCTGAACGCATTCACTTACTGCTTGAACCAAAAGCAACCTGTGTACCACAATAGTACACCCGTCAGACAAAAGCTCTCCCCCTATCTTTTATAAAAGATGCTCATTTCAGCAAGAAACACCCAAAATCACCACATTATATCTCATGACCAACTTCATGCTCATACAGTAAGAAGGTACCAGAATTACGATCCTTGAACTATAACAAACTCTTGGATTGAGACCAAAATCATCATTGATCCCTCTCGTCCTGGACCCATCCAGACCCTGTACATATCCACTTTAAATTTTACAGGCATATATATATCCATGTTCCTTGAAAAAATTCAATTGAACATGGAATGCTTCACATTCCTTAAAGAGACATGCAGAGCCTCTTAATTTGTTAGTTATACCAGATGTCATTCCCATCAGATCCATTCTCCATAAATCCTCGGCTTACTTGCTTCATTGGTATCAAACTGATCCACTTCTTTCTAGAGTTACTTGCAGCAGAAGAAAACACTTTTCCACAAGTATTTTGGCCTCAGCCTGAGTCAGAGAACAAGATAGACACCCCATAATCCAAGACAGTATTTACCTCATCATTCTCCCATATGATAAGTTAGAACACTTCTGATTCAACTAGTGAGTATCAGCTTCCACAATCTGAACCCCAAGTTCAACAAACAAAATGATGTTCTAACATCAGTTAGGACATCCTAATTATCTCACAGACACCATACAATATGGTTCTTGATACAATAACCACTTGGACTTACTATATAATTAGTAATCCAATCTGAGGATCTTTAGAGAGTACATATCCACCAGCTTGATCAACGAGAAATCCAAATAACAAAGAGAAAGTTAAATTCTCAAACTTCTCCCAAAAGAAGACACTCATCCTTAATCAACTTAGGGCTTCTACCATAAGATCTAAGACATGAACAACACCAAAACCTCCTTTGGTCTTCAAATAACTACCCTTCTGTACAAGAGTAATTTTCTCCAAGCACACTTCTTAAATAACCAACTGCCACTGTTTGGTTAACTCAGTTTCTTTCAGAGCTCTAGAAAATCTCCTGATCCACCAAGCAAACTTGATCTTTAAGTTACATATCCTACTTGCTCCATAGAATCACTCTTTGAATCAACAAGACTTTGCATAATCTCTACTGATGGAATTTCTCAACATCTGGTTGAACATTAGATCTTTGGAGTAGACCAAACAAATATTTGACAATGTTGAACATTATGGATAACCAATTTAATACTTTTGCATTCCACAAATAGAAATTGATCTTAAATCCATACAACTTGTCGAGAAGACCATCTGGCAGATTTTTATACTTCAGTAATACCAAAAGTATTCTTTGGTTAAAGGATCTTTAATGTTGAAACATCAAGGCTGACACCCTTGACTCAACCTGCCAATGACTTCCTCTGCTGATAGAACCCTTGCAAGTCATGAGTGGCGAAAATAAATCATCTCCCACTATCTTTGAGTAGAATAACATTCATCAGCACCAGAGAACTTTAGAAGTAAATTTTAAGTATGAGAACCAGATTATCTTCCTGAAGGAACTCTTGAACACGACCAGAGATGCCTTTAAGAGGGGACTTGAGAGACATCCCAAGTATCTTTGGAAACTTAGTTGCAAATGTAACAGCCCAAATTTCATTAAATAATTCATTGTAGTAATTAATTGATTTAGTGGGATTTTATGTTAATATTGGAATTAATTTTTATTAATTGGAATTAATAGAGAATTGAAAGGGAATTGGAAGGAAAGAAAATAAAAGGGATATATAAGAGAGAAAGAAAAGAAAAGAAAGTTAGAAAACATTTGGAAAGAAAGAGGAAAGAAGAAGAAAGGAGAGAAAGAGAAGAGAAGAAGAGGAAAAATGGAAATCATCAAGAACCAACATCAAAGCTCCGATTAATCGAGGTAAGGGTGAGAAATGTTTCTATTTGATCATTGTATGATGTTATGTATGTTGGGTTGGGGCTTTGGTAGAGTTTTCATCACTTTCCATTTAGGGCAAAATGTTGGATAATCGGTAGATTGAGGATTTAATCGGTTGAAACTGAGCAATAATGTCGTAGAATAGTCGGGTAACATGTGTTGATGCTGTTTGTACTGATTTTGTTGTGTGAGAAGTTGGATGATGGTGGATTGTGGAGGAGGAACAGAATAGGGTTCTGTTCTGCGCAGGTTCGCTGGCTCTCGCCAGGCGAGCAAAGGCGAAGCCTAGCGAATGTTGGCGAGTAATTATATTTAAGTCCCAGTAGACTTCGCTGGTGGGTTCGCCAGGAGAAGTTGGGTAACGAAGGTTCGCCCAGCGAAGGTGCTGGCGAATGGTGGCGAATGAAGTCAGTAGCTACTGACTTGGGTTCGCTGGGAAGTCTCGCCAGGCGAAGCCTAGCGAGTGTTCGCTGAGGGAGTTCGCCAGGCGAAGGTTCGCTGCGAGGGTTCGCCAGGCGAATGTGGGCGAGTTTGACAACATTTTTCTTTTGCTGTGTTGATCATGTGGAGATGGTTCGGTTGTTCCACATAGGTGGATACCTTATGATATGATCTATTGTGATAACATGTGCTGTGGGTAGCCTTCGGGCGTGAATCCTAGAGTTGTGATATGAAGGATTAATTGTAATCGGTTAAAATACATGTGAACATAATAAGTGATTATGTGTGTATTATTTAATGAATTTGCGAATGCTTGATGTGTATACAATTATGTAATGAGTATGCATGAGAACATTTTGAATATGTGTGCATAACTTATAATTGTATGATTGGTATTGTAATGTGAATACCTTGATTGTGTGATATATGTTGTATGTACAATCATTGTGTAATTCTTGAAGTGATGAATTATGTAAATGCATGAGATTAAGATGTCGGTCTTAAGTGCATTTGTTGTGGTTGATTGTACATGCATCATTTAGTCAAGAGGCAATGTCTGTTAGTTTCGTGGAAACTAGTGGCTTGTCCCAAACCTAGAAGTGTGGGTTTGAAGGCTTAGAGGACGGGCCTTTATGGTTATCGGTCTAGAAGTGTGGACCCGGTTTAATGTAAAAACCGAAAAAAGATAACGGGTTATCGGTCTAGAAGTGTGGACCCGGTTTAATGTAAAAACCGAAAAAAAGATAACGAGAGTCGGTACCGCATTGCATGAGTTGCATTGAGTTGTTGAGTCACATTGATATATGACATATGCATGAAGTGATGCTTATGTGTGAATGATGAGATTGTGGAAATTGTAAAGGTATACATAATGTGGGAATGCTTTGTGAATATCCATGTTTATCTATATATAAGTGTGGTAAATATATATGACAAGAGAATGAAGTATGGTGAGAAATGTGAATATGCGTTACATGATTACCTATATATATATAATCTCATGCTTTGATTATTATGGTTATATTTCTCACCTTTCTGCTGTTTTATAATGCTCTATGAGGCATTGCAGATTAGGATGCTGGAGTCCTTTTGTGAAGATTAGTCTTCATTCTTTTGAGTCTGCTGCTCTGATATGTAACACCGGGTAGTTAGACTAGTATAGTCATTCTTTTGTGATACATTGTGATGTATCAACTTATGTGGTTTTGTAAATCTAACTGAATATGATATATTAATTTGGATAGCTTATGTGCACGTGGATTAATATTTTGAAAACGATCAAATGATTTTATCTTCCGCTTAAATTGAAAATGTTACATATTTTATGGAGCAAGTGTTTTATTGGTAAAGTTGTGACATTCTTCTTTTATACCTTATTCTAAAACTTTTACTCTGATGAATTCGTATATGCTTAATTGTTTTATATGCATTTATTTGGGGTATAGAAGGGGGTGTTACAATAGTGGTATCAGAGCAGGTCGGTCCGTCCGGCCAAGTTGTTAGAGTGTCTTTCCCTGTGTGTTATTGATATGCGTGTGATGCATTATCAATATTGGTTGTTCTTACGTGGTTCTGTTGTTGGAATTAGTAAGATGGTTGCAGGGAGGAACGACGAAGCGATTGCGGAGGCATTGAAGAGATTGGCGGGGGCAATTGGGCAGAATCCTCCGGCCAATGTGAATGTGAGGGATCATGCTGATGATGGATTTCGTGCTTTGGGGAAATTCCAAAAGAATAACCCTCCGGTCTTCAAGGGAACTCATGAACCGGACAAGGCACAAATTTGGTTAAAATTCAATCGTGTGTATATTAACTGTTTTGACAAAACGGTTATTTTTCCCGACTCGGATGTTGAAAGGGAGTTGTTTATGACGAGGAAACAAGTGAAAGAATCGGTGCAAGATGGGGCTAAGGTATTTATGCTTATGGCAACTTTGAGGACTGGTGAGAGTGAAGAGAGTGATGGTTTGCCCATTGTTAGAGATTTTCCGGAAGTATTCCCTGATGAGATAAAGGATTTACCGCCGGAGCGAGAAGTGGAGTTTTCGATAGATTTGATTCCTGGAACTAGTCCGATATCGATGGCTCCATATCGTATGTCGGCCTCAGAGTTAAAAGAGTTGAAGAGTCAACTTGAGGATTTGCTTGAAAAGAGGTTTATTCGTCCGAGCGTGTCACCGTGGGGTGCACCGGTGTTGTTGGTTAAGAAGAAAGAGGGTTCTATGAGGCTCTGTGTGGATTACAGACAGTTGAACAAGGTGACTATTAAGAATAAGTATCCACTTCCAAGGATTGATGATCTGATGGATCAGTTGGTTGGTGCAAGCGTGTTCAGCAAGATTGATTTGAGATCTGGGTATCATCAGATCCGCGTGAAAGCTGAGGATATTCAGAAGACGGCCTTTCGGACGAGGTATGGACACTATGAGTATTCCGTGATGCCATTTGGTGTGACTAATGCACCAGGTGTATTTATGGAGTACATGAATAGGATTTTCCATCCTTATTTGGATAAGTTTGTGGTGGTGTTTATCGACGACATCTTGGTTTATTCGAAGAGCGAAGGAGAGCATGCCGAGCATCTGAAGATTGTGTTATCTGTGCTGAGAGAGAAGCAGTTGTTCGCGAAGCTTTCTAAGTGTGAATTTTGGTTGAAGGAAGTTAGTTTCCTTGGTCATGTGATTTCTAGTAGTGGTATTGCAGTCGATCCGTCGAAGGTTGAAGCGGTGTCGCAATGGGAGACTCCGAAGTCAGTTTTTGAGATCAGAAGTTTTCTTGGTTTAGCCGGTTATTATCGGAAGTTTATTGAAGGATTTGCTAAGTTATCGTTGCCGTTAACCCAGTTGACTAGGAAAGGTCAAGCCTTTGTTTGGAACGCCGAGTGTGAAGCGAGTTTTCAAGAACTTAAGCGAAGGTTGACGACAGCTCCTGTTTTGATTCTGCCAAATCCAGAAGAACCATTCGTTGTGTATTGTGATGCTTCTTTGATGGGTTTAGGAGGTGTGTTGATGCAGAATAACCAAGTTGTAGCTTATGCTTCAAGGCAACTCAAAGTGCATGAGAAGAATTATCCGACGCATGACTTAGAGTTGCCGTCGTTGTGTTCGTGTTGAAACTCTGGAGGCATTATTTATTTGGCGCAAGATTTGAAGTGTTTAGTGACCACAAGAGTTTGAGATATCTTTTTGATCAAAAGGAATTGAATGCGAGACAAAGAAGATGGCTTGAACTTTTGAAGGATTTTGATTTTGGCTTGAATTACCATCCGGGTAAAGCGAATGTAGTAGCGGATGCCTTGAGTCGGAAATCATTGCATATGTCGGCATTGATGGTGAAAGAGTTAGAATTGATTGAGCAATTTCGAGATTTGAGTTTGGTATGTGAGAGGACTTCTTTTGGATTTAAGTTGGGTATGTTAAAGCTTACAAGTGGTATTTTGGATGAAATTCGAGAAGGACAGAAATCGGAGTTGAGCTTAGTTGATCGGTTGACTTTAATCAACCAAGGCCAAGGTGGTGATTTTCGGATTGATGAGAATGGTATTATGAGATGTCGGGATCGAGTTTGTGTTCCAAATGTGGTTGAGCTGAAAAGGAGTATCCTTGAGGAAGGGCATCGTAGCGGATTGAGTATTCATCCGGGTGCTACTAAGATGTATCAGGATTTGAGGAAAGTATTTTGGTGGCCTAGTATGAAGAAGGATATTGCGGAATTTGTGTATTCTTGTTTGACTTGCCAGAAGTCAAAGATTGAGCATCAGAAACCATCGGGTTTGATGAAGTCGTTGTTTATTCCTGAGTGGAAGTGGGATAGTATCTCCATGGATTTTGTATCGGGTTTGCCGAGGACGCCGAGTAATTTTGAGGCTATTTGGGTTATCGTGGACAGGTTGACTAAATCTGCTCACTTTATTCCTATGCGTATGGATTACCCTTTGGAGAAGTTGGCTAAGTTGTATATTGAGAGGATTGTGTGTCTGCATGGTATTCCGTTAAGTATTGTTTCGGATAGAGATTCGCGGTTTACTTCGAGATTTTGGGAGAGCTTGCAGAGTGCTTTGGGTACTAAGTTGCGTTTGAGTTCAGCGTATCATCCTCAGACTGATGGTCAGACAGAGAGGACGATTCAGTCGCTTGAAGATCTTTTGAGAGCTTGTGTATTGGAAAAAGGAGGGGCTTGGGATGGCTACTTGACTTTGATTGAGTTTACCTACAACAACAGTTTCCATTCGAGTATTGGTATGGCACTATTTGAGGCGTTGTATGGTAGGCGGTGTAGGACACCATTGTGTTGGTTCGAGTCCGGAGAGAGTTCGGTTGTTGGACCCGAATTAGTTCAACAGACGACTGATAAGATCAAGATGATTCAAGAGAAGATGAGAATTACTCAGAGTCGTCAGAAGAGTTATTATGACAAGAGGAGGAAGGCACTTGAATTTCAAGAGGGAGATCATGTGTTTCTTCGAGTCACTCCGATGACAGGTGTTGGTAGGGCACTGAAGTCGCGCAAGTTGTCGTCGCGTTTCATTGGTCCTTATCAGATTTTGCAAAGGATAGGAGAAGTGGCCTATCGTGTGGCTTTACCACCGTCGCTTGCTAATCTTCATGACGTATTCCATGTATCTCAGTTGAGGAAATACATTGCGGATCCGTCTCATGTAGTCCAAATAGATGATGTGCAGGTGAGAGATAACCTGACTGTTGAGACATCACCTATGCGGATTGTGGATCGGAAATTGAAGCAGCTTCGAGGTAAAGAGATTGCTTTAGTGAAGGTCGCTTGGGGAGGACCGGCTGGTGGAAATGTTACGTGGGAGCTTGAGAGCCAGATGAAGGAGTCTTATCCAGAACTGTTTGAATCAGGTAACATTTTCGAGGACGAAAATTCCTAAGTGGGGGAGAGTTGTAACAACCCAAATTTCATTAAATAATTCATTGTAGTAATTAATTGATTTAGTGGGATTTTATGTTAATATTGGAATTAATTTTTATTAATTGGAATTAATAGAGAATTGAAAGGGAATTGGAAGGAAAGAAAATAAAAGGGATATATAAGAGAGAAAGAAAAGAAAAGAAAGTTAGAAAACATTTGGAAAGAAAGAGGAAAGAAGAAGAAAGGAGAGAAAGAGAAGAGAAGAAGAGGAAAAGTGGAAATCATCAAGAACCAACATCAAAGCTCCGATTAATCGAGGTAAGGGTGAGAAATGTTTCTATTTGATCATTGTATGATGTTATGTATGTTGGGTTGGGGCTTTGGTAGAGTTTTCATCACTTTCCATTTAGGGCAAAATGTTGGATAATCGGTAGATTGAGGATTTAATCAGTTGAAACTGAGCAATAATGTCGTAGAATAGTCGGGTAACATGTGTTGATGCTGTTTGTACTGATTTTGTTGTGTGAGAAGTTGGATGATGGTGGATTGTGGAGGAGGAACAGAATAGGGTTCTGTTCTGCGCAGGTTCGCTGGCTCTCGCCAGGCGAGCAAAGGCGAAGCTTCGCCAGGCGAAGCCTAGCGAATGTTGGCGAGTAATTATATTTAAGTCCCAGTAGACTTCGCTGGTGGGTTCGCCAGGCGAAGTTGGGTAGCGAAGGTTCGCCCAGCGAAGGTGCTAGCGAATGGTGGCGAATGAAGTCAGTAGCTACTGACTTGGGTTCGCTGGGAAGTCTCGTCAGGCGAAGCCTAGCGAGTGTTCGCTGAGGGAGTTCGCCAGGCGAAGGTTCGCTGCGAGGGTTCGCCAGGCGAATGTGGGCGAGTTTGACAGCATTTTTCTTTTGCTGTGTTGATCATGTGGAGATGGTTCGGTTGTTCCACATAGGTGGATACCTTATGATATGATCTATTGTGATAACATGTGCTGTGGGTAGCCTTCGGGCGTGAATCCTAGAGTTGTGATATGAAGGATTAATTGTAATCGGTTAAAATACATGTGAACATAATAAGTGATTATGTGTGTATTATTTAATGAATTTGCGAATGCTTGATGTGTATACAATTATGTAATGAGTATGCATGAGAACATTTTGAATATGTGTGCATAACTTATAATTGTATGATTGGTATTGTAATGTGAATACCTTGATTGTGTGATATATGTTGTATGTACAATCATTGTGTAATTCTTGAAGTGATGAATTATGTAAATGCATGAGATTAAGATGTCGGTCTTAAGTGCATTTGTTGTGGTTGATTGTACATGCATCATTTAGTCAAGAGGCAATGTCTGTTAGTTTCGTGGAAACTAGTGGCTTGTCCCAAACCTAGAAGTGTGGGTTTGAAGGCTTAGAGGACGGGCCTTTGTGGTTATCGGTCTAGAAGTGTGGACCCGGTTTAATGTAAAAACCGAAAAAAGATAACGGGTTATCGGTCTAGAAGTGTGGACCCGGTTTAATGTAAAAACCGAAAAAAAGATAACGAGAGTCGGTACCGCATTGCATGAGTTGCATTGAGTTGTTGAGTCACATTGATATATGACATATGCATGAAGTGATGCTTATGTGTGAATGATGAGATTGTGGAAATTGTAAGGGTATACATAATGTGGGAATGCTTTGTGAATATCCATGTTTATCTATATATAAGTGTGGTAAATATATATGACAAGAGAATGAAGTGTGGTGAGAAATGTGAATATGCGTTACATGATTACCTATATATATATAATCTCATGCTTTGATTATTATGGTTATATTTCTCACCTTTCTGCTGTTTTATAATGCTCTATGAGGCATTGCAGATTAGGATGCTGGAGTCCTTTTGTGAAGATTAGTCTTCATTCTTTTGAGTCTGCTGCTCTGATATGTAACACCGGGTAGTTAGACTAGTATAGTCATTCTTTTGTGATACATTATGATGTATCAGCTTATGTGGTTTTGTAAATCTAACTGAATATGATATATTAATTTGGATAGCTTATGTGCACGTGGATTAATATTTTGAAAACGATCAAATGATTTTATCTTCCGCTTAAATTGAAAATGTTACATATTTTATGGAGCAAGTGTTTTATTGGTAAAGTTGTGACATTCTTCTTTTATACCTTATTCTAAAACTTTTACTCTGATGAATTCGTATATGCTTAATTGTTTTATATGCATTTATTTGGGGTATAGAAGGGGGTGTTACAGCAAAGGTATTTACAAATTTCATAGATCGTGAATATGATAAGTATGATCTCTACTCACCTTCTCTGACTTCAAGATACATGATAGAACCAACATTCCTAGTAGGCGTTAACAAATAACTCTCTCCATTCCATTTCTCCCAACTTTGGAACAACTAGAGCCTTAAAAAAATTCTGATATCTTTAAAAGTAGAAGTCAATAAGCAAGATCTTCCATAATCTTTCTTCAATCACACCACTAGCATAACAGGACTACCAGAGTTCTTCCATCATAGATATATGCAGCGGAACCACCAAGGACCATCTTCAATATGCCCTAAACAAGGTGTCAAAACATCTTATAGGACACCAAACAGAAGAAGTAGCCCACTCCTCCTGCAGTTGTTGTAGAAACTCCTCAGAAACCTTGAACAATCATTAAAGTTGTTCCTCGTGATCCAAAACACTTATCTCAACCATCAATACCCTTAAGTATATCAGAATGAATGATCTGATCTCTCCAAAAAAACATTCAACAAATCACAGAAGCTCCTATATCAGAGAGCACAGCAGCAGATACACAAAATCCTTCAAAAGTAGGATTAAACACAAACTCCCCCTTAACTCCATAAGCAACAACTCCTCAAGAACTCATCAGCAGCTCAAACATTTAGCAAAATCAGCAAATTAGCTACATCTTCTCCTTGTTTAAAACACCAAAACGTATGTCCCAAGATCTCATCCAGAACAGACAGGATGCCTGCTCTGATACCAATTGAAATTCTGGTATGCAGATCTCAAATGTCCTAGACATTGATCTATGCTTAACCATAATAAGGACAAAACATGAGCATTTTGATTTACTTTAAGAATTAACAGTGTCATGACATATATTGTAACATCTGCAGACTGGCAGAACAATTTATCTAACCGTTTAAATTAAGCAGAATATTAAATGCAGAAAGATAAATAACACAATGAATTGTTAACCCAGTTTGGTGCAACATCACCTACATCTGGGGGCTACAAAGCCAGGAAGGAAATCCATTATCAATAGTATTAATTCAGAGCTAAACTCCCCTGTTTACAACCCTTCACTTAATCCCTACTAGTGCAACTTCTACCTAGGACACTCCTAGATATGAGACACCTCTCACTCCCCCTCAATCACAGCAGTGATAACAACAAATGAATAACCTTTAGAAGACACTCTTCAAAGACAATACTTGATCTTAATTAACAGCTTCAATCAAGAACAATACACTCTTGCTTACAAGCTTTGAGTGACAATCTAAATATGTCTACCACGACGCATCAAAAGATACAAAGGGTGACTTACAAAGTCACACACAAAAGAGACTCTCAAAATCCTAAACCTTATTTTGCACCCAAGATCTTCTTGTTGTGAATGCTTGTTATCCTTAGGTCTAGCAATTCCTTATTTATAGACTCTTCTAGTATGGGCTTGGACTTTAGCAAAAGCTTCCTCAGATTTGATAAAATTAAATCAAATAATTCTTCAAATCTTTTCAAAAGATAATTCTTCAAATCTTTTCATAATTAACACCAATTTAGATTTGATCAAATCAAATCAAATCAAATCAATCAAATCAAACTCCAAATCTTCTCATAAATAAAACTAAATCATATTTGATCAAATCAAATCAAATTCCAAATCTTCTCATTGTAAATTTTCTGCAGAATCTTCTCCATAAAAATAGAAACAAGTGTTTTATAGTTTTCTAAAAAGTCTCAAAGATCCTTTTTATGAAATCCAATTAAATCTGCACTTTGTTCCTAATAAATCTCCTTGACCTGCGCATAACGATGAGGTATATCCAAGAGAATCTCATCAAACCAAAACACCTATGTCAAGAGATATAAAGTAGCAGTGCCTGCTGTACTAGACAAAGATGTCATGACATCTGTCTCGACATCTTGTTCGAAACACATGACAGTAGTACTGTCATAACAGTTGATGAAGATGTTATAACATCTTACTTAACATCAGTGTAGAATCATATTTTACCAAAATTTAGCCAATCATAGAATCATGGAACTAACAATGGACAATTAACGTATTTATCCAAATGATTAGGGAAAGTATTTTAGGGACGAAAGGTCGAGCAACCCACAACCCAAGGTGTGCGCCCCAAGAGCGGTCACTTAAGAATCCAAGAATGCGAGACTTCAAGAACTCAGTTCTTTCGTAATTTAATTAGGAAAGTGTTTTGAATTTAATTAGCATTTGTTTTGATTATACGTGTTAGGAACTTTGAATGAGTTGAGTGCTTTAGAAATGAAAGATCGAAATGATCACAACTCAAGGCGTGCTCCCCAAGAGCGATCTTTCAAGAACCCAAAAAGTGCTAGACCTCAAGAATTCAATATATCCATTATTAATTAAGAAAATATCTTTACTTAGTCATATTTGAGGAGTGATTTAATTAGATTAAATATGTTAATCAAATTAGGTTTTTTTAAAGGGAAATAATAATTTTGAAAAGAAGTAAGTGTCCTAAAAGGATTGGAGGAGTAAGCACCTTAAAAACGAAAGACGAAACAAATACAACCCAAGGCGTGCACCCTAAGAGCGTTCGTTCAAGGATTCAAGAAGTGATAGACCCCAAAAACCTACTACTTTCATGATTTAATTAAAAAAAATATTATGATTAAATAATTAATATTGAATCGGGATAAAAAAGATTTAACCAAATTTAGATAAAGTTACTTGGTCTTGAACAGGGTTTGACATTGTATTTAACATAACCTTATTAAATAAAAACTCAAATTTGATTGAAGAAATTAATTACTTAGTAGTATTCATCCAATTTAATTAAGTAGAAAAGAAGAAAAAATAAAAGAATGTAATGGATAAACCAAGAGAGGACATATTAAAAGCAAATGGAAGCTACTGCCAGCCTTTGGCCGGTTTAGACCCAACCAACCACAACAATTTATTCAATAATAATGATACTCCTTATATAATATAAAGTGAAAACAAGAATGCAGTACATCAAAAAAGAATTCCAAACCAAACTAACTACTTATAACGAAATATATTCACATGTAATTCTAATCTGTTGATTGGTAGGATTTTAGCATAATGTTTTCATAGATCAACAACACTGCAACTTATGAGTCAACAATCCAACGAACAACCAAACACATTTTTAATCAACCTCATTATACAATTATTTATACTGTATAAATTATTTACAAACTATCAAAATTGGGTAATATCAAAATAAATCAACAACTAATGTATCACTAAGTTTAAATATTAATATTGTACCAATATAATGCAGTATAAGTTATGTATTCACAACAACCATGACAACGTTTGACTTTGAAGACGAAAAAGACGCAAGGAATAGCTTACACAAACCAAGAAAAACATTACGACAGCAGTAACAAAGTAGACTGAACGAACAACAACACTACGAGACCATAAAGAACGGAAACAAGATCAACACCGTATTTACATAACCATTCCGCAAAACTCAATAATGATGCACGCACAAACACAAATTGAAATAAACAATTATGAGCTGCAAGAAATCTGAATCTGGAATTAAAATAACATATATAATCTTAACCCAACAAATATCAATTAGATCGGTATCACATATTCATCACAAAAGTCCCGTCGAACAGCAGCAGCAACAACATGTATAAATTCGAACATTCAACCAACACAATCAAGAAAATCTGACAACTATATATAATGAAACCAACTCAAATAAAACAGAAGCAAAAGCTGCGAATGTTAGTACATGAATCGAGCCGAAGCGTGACCACGATTGGAATGCGAAACAAATGAACAGAGAACCGGACAAAGAATATTCAATAGAACCAAAATCAATGTATGAAAACAGCAAAACCAAAAAATAGACCAGTAATCGACAAATAGAAATTATCAGCATAATATCAATCATATATACATAATAAGAGTCCATAACTGAATCAAAATCAAATTCAATCTAACAGCAGCTCAGCAGCTCAATAGAGAGGAATTTAACTCGGAAGGCTACTCGAAATCAACAACAATTAAATCGCAATAGCGTAATATGACCAAAAGATACATTTCAACATTCAAAATTAACATTATTCTCCACATAATTACACTAATAACAACATAATCGAGACAGTCATACAACACAAACATGATCGACATTCAAAAATTAGAAAAATACTGAAGCGGTATTTGTTACCGTTGTTGCGAAACATGGTTGTCAAATGCTTTGCGCTACTGTTGTTGAGTTTATAAAGCTGTGAGTGCTGACATACGATACTGTTGCGACTTAAGAATCAGTCAAACCAACATGTTATTATGTTGCTGCTAGCTAAGTCGCGGTGTTGTTTGGTGTCGAAACGTGATACTGAGTTTACGAAACCGTTGCGGCTGAAAGCAGATTTTGTTGTTGCTGATGCTAATTTTTCTGCATTGTTGAGTTATGATGAGAAGGTGGTTTTGAGAGTATCCCTTGTAGATCGAAGTACACAAGCGTGGCGAGAACGAAGAAGTTAGTGAAAATGTTTGGATTTGAGGTGTTATGAGTAACACAGGGATGACTTTTTGTATCAGATGAATCTTGAACTATGGGATCCTTTGTGAAATCAAATCCTTGGGCTAAATTAAACATCATGGATTCCAAAGGTGTTTTTGAATGTCTTGAGTCATGTCCTAGGGTTTGAGATCATGTCTTGGTCAAAAGTCAAAAGCACAATTGACTTTTCATTAAAAACCCTAGATTGTGGTCCAAATGAATTTGAATCTTTGTTTTGCTTATGAATCAAGTTTTTTGGATCAATAAAACTATATGAATGAGCCCATGTGATTTATTTGAGGTCCTTGAAACATATCTTAAGGTATTGGATCATGCCTTGCTCCAAAAGTCAACCCATGGACTAAATTAGGTCAAAACCCTAATTTTGGTGTACTGATGATCTTGATTCTTGTTGATTTTGAAATGAGGCAATTTTGTACTTGATTATTGATGGATGAGAGTTCTTGATCTTTATGGATGGATGGGAGCCTTGATAGACTGAAGTTCATGCTTATACTTGAATGACTCTTTGCCTAAATCCTTTTATGAGGCTTAAAATCCTAATTTGCAGTCAAATGAAACAAACAACAATCTTTGTATTGTAAGAGCAAGATTTGTCTCTACAGGATTATCTCAATGTTTTGATGATAACAATTAAGTATTTGTGAAAGAACCATTTTATGTTCTAATGTTTGTTATGTGCAGATCATGATAATTAAATATATAAGATCAAACAAACAACATCAACGTGTGCAGCTAATACAATATGAGAGTTACTATGTGTGACGTATCATAAAACGCTTATGGGAGAAGCTAGTTTGCTTATGTATCTGATCATGATCAGTAAGGTCCAAGGATGCTGGATATTGCAATTGCAATGCTCCTGTGGATTCTGCTCTGAGAAGTGCATCTGATCTGAAAGCATTTAAAGCGTATTGAAGAAGCAAGTATGGCTCTGTATCTAATCACAATCAGAAAGATCCAAAGATGTTGTATATTGCAGGTGCAATGCTCTTGTAGATTCTGCTCTGAGAAGTGTATCTGATCTGGAAGCTATCAACGCATCTGAAGATATAGTCCTCTGAAGAACTACTCTGAAGACTCTAATGACTTGAAGTTCTGAAGGCTGAAGGCTCTGAAGACCAAGTGCAGAAAGACTCTGAAGACGTGCTCTGAAGATCAAGACTCTGAAGATTCTGAAGACATGATTTCTGAAGAATTAGTCACGAAAATTCTCAAGACTATTTCAAAGGAAACTTAGATCTTGGAATGCTGAAGACTGGATTCTGAAGTTGAAGATTGTGTCAGAAAAAGATTCGCTCAGACAGAGGCGTATTACTCATCAGATAAGCTGCTGCTATTAAATCTGATAAACATGTGGTTAAAACAACTCTGATGCTGAAGCTTTCATACCAAAGTAGTTTCTGAACTACTCATCTGATACATCATCTGAAGAACCAAAGCCAGAAGCTGATATGTCGAAGCTGATAAATGAAGATCAATCATTTGTGGATAAGAGTTGTCTCCCACAATGATATATTAACGTTGCAAGAAAAGGAAAAGAAAGTGATGTCAGTACTATACAACACATGAGTATTCTATCTGTTGGGAAATGACCGTTGGAATATTTGAATGGACATCTCTACCCTCACAACGTCTCTTTTGAATGCACTATAAAAGAAGAACATTTGATTCATTCAAATGTTAGCTAGAAGTTAGCTAGTCAACGAGAAAGACAACATAGCTCATTACAAGGCAAACCAGCTTGTTAAAAAGCAATGACGCTGACGAGTGAAGTTATCAACATAGTTGATTAACAAGAAAAGCTTTATGCTAAGAAGCCGCAGTGCTCACATAAGAAAGCTTTTAAGCGATATGGAAACTACTGTTCTAATAATCTCATAGAGATTTATCTTTAGATTAGTTTCTATATTAGGAAGCAAGTAGTTGTTGCTCAATACTTTCTATGTACTTAATTAGGAGTAATCTGCTTGATAAGAAGCAATCATGTAATCTCCGGCAACACAAATTCATCTTAGAATTAGTGGTTCCTCAAGTGATCTTGTGAAGATCAGAATACTTGAGATAACAAGTGACAATAGTCATTTATAGAAACTAATAGGAGATCTTAATTGATCAGATTCTATTAGGTGTCAATGAACGTTATATCCTTAGGGATCCCTGAACGTGTCACTGTCTATTTGTTAGTCACCTGCAGTTAGCTTGTGCAACTGTAATCAGTTTGGTTATAGTGGATTAAGTCCTTGCTTGAGTGAGGCGAAATCACCTTGGAAGGGTGGACTGGATTAGCTTGAGAGTTTCTCAAGTGAACCGGGATATATCATGTGTTTTTTACTTATGTTATGCTTTATTATATATGCTTCCGCAATGCATCTTAAAGAACTCTATAGAAAGCAACAAGTGAAGAAACCAAGAAAAAGTTTTAATGGAGTAAATACCTAATTCAAACCCCCCCATTTCTTGTGTATTTCTCACACCTTTATGTATATCCAAATGGGTTAGTGATGCATAAGAGTATACACACATATTATGCTAATGAAATGAAAATGACGTGGGTTCTTAGGGTCAAAATTTAGGGTATGACAGATGCCCCTATTTAATCTTCTTAGACCTGAAGGTATGAATGATGAAGATATTCAAACATTCAAGGCAAAAGAGTGTCGTACCTCAAAAAATATGATCCTCGCGATGGACACTGAAAAATACGTTAGAACAGAGTCGCCACCAAACTTTATTCATTCCAAGGAAGGAATATGAAAATATCGATAAAACCTTTGAAGAGATAAGAACATGTTTGTCGCAACCAAATTCTAGGTTCAGGAGTCGATTATGCAAAGGGAAGGTATTAGCACCCTCTACGTCCGTTGTACTCAATGAGAACCTCTTGATTCGATTCTTGAGAGAAGTTAGTTAAGTTTGTTTATCTTCTAAAGGATTCGCTTCTAAGGGGGAAATGTGTTGTTTTTATTAGGGTTCTCGCCAAGGATTGGGGACCTTGTTCCTACGTACTCCCTCGTACAATGGGAAAGTCAGAGTATCCTAGTTCGTGGGACTATGGGTAAAGGTTTGAGGTAAATGGGAGATGGATGGAAGGTAGGAAAAAAGAAAAGGTAGCTCGCTAGGATCTCGCTATCCTATGCCTATGTATTCTCATTCACAAATGAGAAATTAGAGCGTCCTTAGTTCGGAAGACTACGGTTGGTTGGTTTGTGTTTGAAACGAACGAGTGTTTAGGTTGCATTCTAACTGCTAAACGTTGGCTTGTTTGCTCGCTAGGGGAGGATGAAGCACTAGTTCATATGCGCGGAAGAAGGGACTAAACAATGTTCTTTTAGAAAAAGTTTTAATTGCACGACAACGAGAAGTTGGATTAATGTGTGTATTTTAATTGGATGACAATCACTCAAATCTTAACAAAGGCTCCTCGGGCCCAAGTGATCGGGATAGTGAATCGAAGATTCGACTCTCTCTCTTTTTTAACCATAGTTATGAAAGGATTTTGATATAGTTAGAGTAGTTTATGAATGACGATTACTCGAGGCTTAAGAAAGGCTCTGCGAGTCCAAGTAATCGGAAGAATGAGTCAAAGACTTGACTCTCTCTCTTTTTCATTTAAGTATTGGGAAATTAGGTTTTTAGTTCGTTTACTATAAAAATAGTTTGATGTAGAATCGTATTACAAAGCTTTTAGAAAAGACAATTGTTTGAACTTAAGAAAGGCTCCTCGGGCCCAAACAATCAAGAAGAGGAATCGAAGACTCCATCTCAACTCCCTTTTCATCTTTTATTGAAATTGTGTTTATGTATAATTAAGTATGTTAAGTTTACTTTAATAGAAAGCTCGATGTGCATCGAGGTTTAAATTTGCGTGCGGAACGAGTACGGTTGAACTAATGGAAAGGAGATCCTATGGGCATAAGGTAAGGTCGATGGTGAGGCGAAAACGCTCAAATTACAAAGGGTAATGGAACTTGATATGTAGATTAAGTATGCTTGAGAATGAGTGGGTGATTACTTGAGTTTGTTTTGAAAATGCTTGACGTTGGATCAAGCTTCTTTGTTCCTTTGGAAAGAGTTGATTTTAATCTTGTATTAAACTAATTAGTAAGATATTACATCTCATGTGAGAGGGGTACACTTCTTCAAATGGGATAACATCAAGCCACCATTAAGGTGAACCATTCATACACGCAAGAAAACATACATGTGTGTCGCTACTGCGAAAATCGGCGCCGGCTTGACAGGAGAGTCGCCACCGTGCGTTATTTATCCCTCAGAACGGGAAAGGAAACGCTCGAAGTAAACCTCGCAAAGACGGGAAAAGGTATGGTCATCGCAACCAAAACCTGGATTCGGGAGTCGGTTACGCAAGGGGAAGGTATTAGCACCCCTCACGTCCATCGTACTCGATGGGATCCACGCTTGGTGTTTATAGGTAAAAGGGTGTATTATCTATCTACGCTAATGGCTGGTCTGAAAATAAAATAAAAGGACAGGACTCGACAGAACATACGGTGTTCTGGGCCTACGTATTCCCTCGTGCAATGGGAAAGTCAGAGTCAACGTAGTTCGACTGCCTACGTCTAAACGGGGAAAAGGTTGCTCGCCAGGACATCGCGTCCTGTGCCTACGTACTTCCACACAGTATGGAAGATCAGAGCAAACGTAGTTCGACTAACTACGGGTAAACAGGGGGCTCTCACATAGCAGTGAGAAAACAAACTGGTCTCTAAGGCTCGGGAACCTACAACTACGATCTGGTCTCAAATGCACTCGGGCAGGAGAAAAGGATAACAATCAGTCGTTAGCGGGAAAGTCTCGATCGCACAGCCGCGAGAGAACAAAGGTTAGTCGTTAATGTGCTCGCTAGGATATCGCATCCTATGCCTACATATCTTCGTCTGGTACGAAGAATCAGAGCAGCTGTAGTTCAGCTAACTACGGATCAAGCTACTCAAAAGCTCCTACATAAAGGAAAGGGAAACCCTAGAACTATAGCTGAGAAACAGGGGAATCTACCTACTGATATCACACCTGGTTGACCATCCTAATGTCTATCATAACAACTCCGCAGCGGAGAAGTCAGAGCTCCTAAGGGATCATGGCAACAGGACTGAACTACAAACACGAAACTGCAAAGTAAAGGAATACTGAAAATATGCATGAATGCGACAACTAAACAAACAAGGCGCAAAGGCCGCAAACCACAAAGGCAAGGGAGCTCAGCTCTACCAAATACCAACAAGCAAAGCCACTCAATAACAAACAAGCAGAAGGAGGACCACCTCAACTTCTCATGCACACAAAGTCTACTTCTAAGATGCACCTACTCAGAACTATCTAGATGAATACCTAAGTCTAATGCAACATAACATCACACAAGTCAAACAACCCAAAGAGACTAACCCTGAGCAGGGCCTCCACCTATAAAACAAGAAACTACTCCTGGGCAAGGCCCCTAACAAACCTGAGACAACTCTTAATTTATCTCTCAAACAAAACTCTATACAGCACCCTAAGCAAAGACCTAAGCCAAAATTCTAATCAAAACCCTAAGCAAGAGGAATCAATCCCAGTCTCCAAGCTTCAGAACAAGCTTACCAGAGAAAAGGGAGCTAAGCAGACAAGCCCATAGTGCTTTCCTCAGGAAAGTACCAGGAGGTTACTACTCAGGAATCGTATCCTATGCGGCTCGACAACTGTGATCAGTTTACATCCCTCCTCGGGAGAGATTAAACTCACATGAAGGCTCCGGCATCATTGGATACTTGAGAAAACCTATATGCACTAAGGGAACTAAGTGAACAGACTCATAGGACCCTCCTCAGGAAAGTACTAGGAGGCTGACACTTAGGAATCGTATCCTACGTGGCTCATCAACTGTGATCAGTTTACATTCCTCCTCAGGAGAAATTAAACTCACGAGTTGGCTCCAACATCACTGGATACTTGAGAAATCCTAGACAAACTACTGGAACTAAGTGAATAGACCCATAGGACCTTCCTCAGGGAAGTACTAGGAGGCTTCCACTTAGGAATCGTATCCCACGTGGCTCAACAACATGTGATCAGTTTATATTCCTCCTCAGGAGAAATTAAACTCACAAGTCGGCTCCGACATCACTGGATACTTACGAAAGAGGTGAGAAGAAAGAATGAAAGTCATTCATAGTGCCTTCCTCAGGAAAGTACCATAAACTCCCTTCAAACTTCAGGATCTCGAACCTCACAAACAGACAACAAGCTCCTAGACTAAGCCTCAATCCACTGCCTCTTTGCAAGCTCCAACAGGACCTCAACCAGCTCCTATCCTCAAGAAGAACCCACAGGCCAACAAACCACAAGAGACTATCTCTGAAGTTCAACCACAGTTGAACTTCAAAGTCAGAAGTCATCAAGACTTTTCCTATTTTCAGGCTCAGACAAAACACATCAGGACACCCTACAAAAATCTAACAAAAATCTAATGGGAGACCTACATGGCTCTAGGATAACATACTGAAAAATCAGAACAAAATTCAACACCAGATGAAAGAACTAAAATTAGCAACACGGACATATCCACAAACCAATTTATTCAACATCAATAACAGTGAAAAAATGCAATTAAAATGAAAATGCATGATTAAGCTAATGCTTTTATACTATAAAATTCTACACTGAATTACGAGTCTACAGAAAAAAGAACGGAATTATTTGACTAAATCTACCATTTTTTATGAATTTTCTAATGATATGCATGCATTGAAAATATTAAAAACATCAATTAAATGGAAAATATACACAAAAATAGGAAATAAAAATAAAATGGCATTTTTATTTTTATTTAATTTTTTAGATGCTTTCATGAAATGGTAGAAAAAAAAGAAGAATTAAAATCACAATTATTTACATTTTATTATGAATTTTCTAATGCAAGAAGAGATTAAAAAAGAAATTAACAACTAGAATTGAACAAAATGGGAGGGGGGTGCTAACAGCCAGACTTATGAGTTATTTCTAGCTGGGCCCTGAAGGTGGGGGTGCTAAAAGCAATTAGGGCGCAGGGCCCAAGTTATCAAAAACAACTAACAAACACAGAAATGAAAAAAACGCCTGGGGGGTGCCGTTAGCAATGAATTTCAGTTATTTCCTCAATGGGCTTAAACGAGTGGGGTGCAGATAGCCATTAGTTTCTAGGGCCCAACTCAATTCATCCTGCTTTCACACGCATGGGGGGAGTAACGAGTAAACTGGGGGCAGCGTTCAGAAAAAACACATTTGGGCCTAAGCCCAATGCCCTAACCCTAATCCAAGTATCTGCTGAACAAAACTCAATTCCTCTCCCAAACCCTAACACTGTTCATCAATCTAACCCCCAAACCCTAGCCGCTTCGTCATCTTCCTCCTCACCCTATCTCTTCTCTGCAACCCTAAGTTCTAACCTCTCTCCCTCATTCAATCTCTTCACAACGCTTGACATTAAACCCAAATCCTAACAAAACTCCGACCCAATCTCATGCTCAATCTGAGTTCTAGATGAAACAAAACAAATTGATACGTCCTAGCAATCAAAGGAACACATACCTGGACACGAATGGCTTGGGAATCTCTGGGAGCTTGCTCAAAAACACTTGGTGATCTCAAGATATTACGCCAAAACTGGAGAACCTTGGCGTGAGTTCCTTGAAGCTCTTTCAAAGATCTTCTGGTGAGCGGTGAACGCGAGGAGGATTCCTGAAGATCGGACGAGGAATGAAGGATGAAGTATCTGAGTTCTGGCGATTTCTCTGATGGCGGTTGTGATGATGAACGCGTTGGACGCTAGATTGAGTTCTGAGGATCTTGATGCAGATTCTGGAAACTCTTCATAGTTGAAGATTGGATGATGTGATGAAGCTGGGAGGAATACGTCAAAAATCTGGAAAATAGGCAAGAACTGTTGCAGATCTTGAGGAGGATCGGAGTGGATTAGAGTACGAATTTGGGATTTCTGGGCAGTTTGAAGATTCCGGTGAGTTCTCCGGCGAACTGTGGATGGAGGCAAACGGAGGAGATCTGAGGAAGAAGATGAGTTTCTGGGGATTTTTGGATGTTTGCAGATTCCGGTGAGCGAGACGGTGGCCGGAGGACGTTGGGGTCACCGGCGGTGGGAAGTTACGGCTGATGCATGGCCGCCGGTGGTTTTCTGGTGAAGCTCCGGTGAATGATGGCGAGGTGACAAGTGGCGCGCATGCGCAGAGAGAGAGAGAATGGGGGACAGTTGGGGGGACACGTGGGAGAGTCTCTGAGTGGGTGGTGGCGTGATTGCTGAGAAACGCGTGGGGCCTCCTTTTTCCTACACGTGTCATGCTACTATTTATACCACTGAAAATCGCTGGAAGCTTCCAGAAGCTTCTGGGAACAGCTGGACATTTGGACTTGTTGGATCATTTTTCCTGGACTTGCTGAATTGCAACCTGATGAGAATTGGGCCTCAACAAAAAACACCCCCTGGGCCCATACGAAAAATGAATGAAAAAACTGTAAAAAAAACTGAATTTTAATAAAAAACAATTAATCCTAACTATCTCTAATTAATATCAATTAAAATCTAATTAGCTAATTACCCTAACCAACTATCTTAATCCTAATTAACTCTAAAAAAAACAATTAACCTAATTAAACTTTAAAAAGTGATTAAAAGTCTAATTAATTCTACATTATCCTAATTAAATCTAAAAAAACAATTAAGATTTAATTGACTCTAAACTTCTACTAATTCTCTATTAAAATCCTAATATCATTTAATATCTATTAAAATCTATCATTAATAAAAGAAAAACTATATTATTCTCTATATTATCTAAAAACCATTAAACCTATTTTAAAATCTATAGAAAAATCTAAAAATGATTTAAAAACAATTAAACCTATTTTAAAATCTATAGAAAAATTCTAAACTATTAACATCTATTAGTAATAAAAGAAAAACTATATTACCCTTTTTCATTATTATTCTAAAAACTATTTAAAATCTTATTTATTCTAAAAATTTATTTAAAAATTCTATAAAATCCTAAAAAGAGAATTAAACTAATACAAAAACCCTATTTAAATTCCAGAAAAATCTGTAAAGCCTATTAAAAATTCACAAAAGTCTATAAAATCCTAAAAATGCAGATGAATGCAAATGACCGCCATGAAAGAGCGCACGAGACCAGATCGAATCGAACAGAGATCCCCGGGCATCAGAATATCCTCAAAATCGCTGTGCAAGCTAAAAATCACTGAGGAGCGCACAATTTCCCGAAAATAAAACCCCGATAATCTGGACTGAATCTGCCATATCTGATAGACGAAAGTCAAGCTGTAAACTCTGATATCCCCTGCTTGTGCACAAATATCACATGTCTGAGCTGCGAATATGAATTTAAACCATGAGTCAAACGGGAGAACCGGTTGGTCAAATTTTAGGGTGCAACAGCTGCCCCTATTCAAGCGACTTGGACCTGAAGGGTTTGGAGAGCGCTCAGCCTTCAAACATTCAAAGGTACGAGACGGTTGAATACAAATAAAACCCGAAAATTTGCCAACCGCGAGCATATACTGTAAACTGCTTGGGGAATAAAGTCCAAAAAACCAAGTCCAGTCATTGCGGCACCAAACTGATTAATCATCTGATAAAGAACTCCTGATTGAATACCCGTTGCTTGTGATACCCCATATAACAAACCATGAGGGTTGCAACAAAACCCGTGATCCTTTCACATTGCCTCTTGATGGGCAGGAAGAGAAATATACTCACATCGCCCAAAGATGGACGGGAAGACACCCTGATTGAATACCCACCTCGTCTAATGATAGACGGAAAAACAACATTAATCTCCCAATTCACATTGTCTAAGGGTAGACGGCATCATCCTGATCGATGAACTAATCAATATTCACATCGTCTAAAGATAGACGGGAAGAAGTAATCTCCGTACTTGCATCGTCTAAGAGTAGACGGCATCATCCTGATTGATGAAACAAATCAATTCACATCGTCTAAGGGTAGACGGGATCGTCCTGATTAATGACAAATCAATTCACATCGTCTAAGGGTAGACGGGAAGAAATAATCTCCAAATTCACATCGTCTACTGATAGACGGGACCATCCTGATTGATGAAACAAATCAACATTTACATCGTCTAAGGGTAGACGGCATCATCCTGATTGATGAAACAAATCAATATTCTCATCGTCTAAGGGTAGACGGGATCGAATTCTTAATCTCCATACACACATCGTCTAAAGATAGACGGGAAGAACTAATCTCCGAATTCACACCGTCTAAGGATAGACGGAATCATCCTGATCGATGAACAAATCAATATTCACATCGTCTAAGGGTAGACGGGAAGAAATAATCTTCGTACTTGCATCGTCTAAGGGTAGACGGCATCATCCTGATTGATGAAATAAACCAATATTCTCATCGTCTAAGGATAGACGGGAACAAAGCCTGATCGCATACTCACATCGTCTAAAGATAGACGGAAAGTCACCATAATCTCCGTATTCATATCGTCTAAGGGTAGACGGAAAGACACCATAATCTCCATATTCACATCGTCTAAAGATAGACGGAAAGACACCATTAATCTCCATATTCACATCGTCTAAAGATAGACGGAAAGACACCATTAATCTCCATATGCACATCGTCTACTGATAGACGGGACCATCCTGATCGATGAACAATCACTTCACATCGTCTAAGGATAGACGGAAAGAAATTTATACTCACATCGTCTAAGGGTAGACGGGAAGAAATAATCTTCGTACTTGCATCGTCTAAGGGTAGACGGCATCATCCTGATTGATGAAATAAACCAATATTCTCATCGTCTAAGGATAGACGGGAACAAAGCCTGATCGCATACTCACATCGTCTAAAGATAGACGGAAAGTCACCATAATCTCCGTATTCATATCGTCTAAGGGTAGACGGAAAGACACCATAATCTCCATATTCACATCGTCTAAAGATAGACGGAAAGACACCATTAATCTCCATATTCACATCGTCTAAAGATAGACGGAAAGACACCATTAATCTCCATATGCACATCGTCTACTGATAGACGGGACCATCCTGATCGATGAACAATCACTTCACATCGTCTAAGGATAGACGGAAAGAAATTTATACTCACATCGTCTAAGGGTAGACGGCAAGACACCATAACACAATTCAACACCATCCCTTGAATTTCAGAATCCTTCTGTCTACGGGAATTAATGGAAAGATCAATATCCTTGAAGGGGCCACATCGTCAGTATGGACTGACGGGAAGAAAACCACCTTTTAAGGAACCATGTCGTCAATAAGAATCGACAATCACGAAAACTAATCATTCTTCGAAGAGCATCGACATCAATAAGGATTGACAGTCAGGAAAGTACCTCTTGAAACGTCATCTCATCCAATAAACAGAAAGAGAACCAATATCCAAAATCATTTTGAAACCCCTCAACAACCAAGGATAGCCGGAGAAGACTCGCTGGGGAAACACCTCATCATTTGTATGATCTGGCAATAAGAAACCCGCTGGACAGTAACCAAAACTTCACATCGTCTACTGATAGACGGAAAGAAAAGCATACTTGCTGGGGAAGCTCTATTTTGAACCCCATTGAAAATCAACCCAAAACTTCACATCGTCTACTGATAGACGGGAAGGAAAGCATATCCTGGGGAAACCCCTTCTTGAAGCCCTACTGTGATCACCCGCAACTTCACATCGTCTATGGATAGACGGAAAGAAAACCACATTCGTACTCAAGACGTCTAATGATAGACGGAGAAGTCCATTCATTGGAGGAACACATCGCCAATATGAATTGACGGGAAGAAAAGTTTGTCGACATCAGATGACTGCTTGATCAAAGCACAACTATCGTAAGATCTGATACAAATAATCTGCTGAACTGTCTGAATACTGTTGCTGGATAAATGTCTCTGAACTGATCACAGAGTAATTCACGCGTCATGTGAGGCTGATAGAAAATCTGACTTATGCTTCGTATGCATATGCAAATGCTTTAATCTTTCTACAGCGTAATGCTCCATCCAGGATGGAAATGCTATGCATTCTGAAAATGTCATGCAGGTATGATGCAAGTATGACGATGCATGCAATATGCTAATGCAGGCTCGAGCTGCCGGAGAAGGCCGGGTACAGAAAACCACTTCAGCAAAATAAATGCTGAAGGCGAGGCCAACTCTGCTGGGGATAAACTGGATATCACTGAATTATCCCAGCAAAATAAATGCTGGGAGAGTGAAATCAACTCCGCTGGGGATATTGGGAACTTAACCGAACACCTCGACGAAGTAATACCCTGCCGGGGTATATAACTCCGCTGTGAAATAGCAGACGTGCTGAATATGATTAGACTCCTCTGGGGGATAGCTCATCCACACCAATGACAAATTGGTCTTTGCTGGAGACAATGGAGGGAGTCCTCCTGCGCGCTGATGAAGCTCGGATCTGGAAATTGATGCGCCAACACGGATGGGCTTCACAGTAATCGCAAACATGGATTTGAGCTCTTAAGCTATCTTGTTGGGTCAGGTACAACTGACGCTGGAAAATATTCTTCATGAATATACAGCCTTCTAGTGAAGAGTCAAGGGATAGTGACACGACTTCCCGCATTCGTCTCGCTCTCGAAAAATCGACTGCATCTGCTCAAATAACTCCGAATGGCCCTGCTGGTACGGAGAAGACCAATCCTTTCTCTTCTGATATGCCCCAGCCTACGGGATCTCCGTGGGGATAGTCCTTGAAAGGAGATTTGCAAATCTGAGCCTCGATGGTCTGATATAACATGCCTCAGCGTTCTGAACTTCTGAGAGATACTTCACCTCACCTGCTTCTCGCACAAACTTTGCGCGCTTAAGATGATCTGCCCCTGATTATCTGATTCAGAGTAGCGCTCTTGACCGTATTCGCCTGGATCTCAACCTGATTGCCCCAGAATAACTGACTTCGAAAAGCTGACCTGACTGGGGATTATAATAAAACTTGCCCCTGCTCTCGGAACATTCGGGCATTCTGCATTCTATCTTGACCATACTTTCCATTGTAGGAAGCTTTTCTGCTGTCAAGCGCTTACTCGCAAGTAAAACAAGTTGTTCTGCATAAAAGATGCATTAATGCAACACATACGACAGCTTTGACATCCAATCTGTTCACTGGGAAAAGGAAAAACAGTTTATGGCATATAATGCACAAAACATTTATCAACATTAGTACCAACATGGTAAGAGGAACCTTTTTAGGAGTCAGAATCGACGCGACCTTTACCGGAGTATGCTTTCGAAACACCCTGCTTCAATTAGGACTTTTGAAGGTTGTAACATGGTCAGGTTCATGGTTTTGAAAGAAAGGATAAAGGCTCAAAATTTATTTTTAATCCACCCATTCTCCTTGATGTTCTCCCACCCTACGTTCAGCTAATTCGACCTTAGCGCTCACCTCTCAGAGGCTGAAAAAATAGGAATGATAGTTCGAGAAACTTTTGGATTTTGGAGTGACCGCCACTCACTCTTTCGTCTTTGACATTTGTGGTCACACGACTCGTATTTCCATCGAGGATTTTTCTTTTGATCCTTTTCATCTTTTCTTTTCATATCCCTAACTTTTGCCTGGACTGACCCCTTTCGAGTTTCTTTTGATTTTTTTAAGTCCAGCGGGATGCCCTCATTTTTGCCTAAGTCATTTGTTTTGAAGTTTTCTTGACTTAGCAGGCTTTTAATTCTTTTTCATTCTTCTCTTTTTTTCGAACAAGTCGTGTGACACTGGTTGTCTGACTCTTTGGGGAATGATGTGGCTGTCCCGCTCTTGATTGAACCATTGTGGTTTTTTAGGCACGACCTCTTGGGACGTGATTGATCCTCGAACGGGCACTCCTTTTGTAATTTGGACGCTCAGTCAAATTAGCTAACACCTACCCTGCCCCAGGTTAAGATTGAGGGTTTTTCATTCACAGAAAGAAACTCCTACTACAAGGCTCAAAGGGGTTGACAAGGGATTATCTTCCTTATATCTCTGGTGTTTAGGGATTTGAAACAATGCCTGTACATCATCAACAGGTTTTATTTCAAAAGCATACAATATCGGTAGTTGCATGTCGGTCATTTTCGTCATCCTCCCCAAATTCTTCTTAACCAAGCGTTGGACATTTGCAAAAACAGTTAGTGAACATGAATGGATTTAATCAAAACATGCATATTTATTTCATTATCATCAGTTGAATGAAAACAACAGGTTTTACAAACAAGATTACAAATTCAAACAGGAAAGCAACTACAAATGTAAAGAAATGACAAGCTAAAACAAAGAAAATATGCTAGCTTCTGAAAACCGGGCTTTTGCATCTGCCCTGCTACTGAACCAGCTATCTTTATTAGAGGCAATCCGATGCTGTCCTGATCTGCTTTCAACGACTCAACCAAATTATAGAGCCCTTCCTCCTTCATTCAGATGATTTGGGGACCTCTTGGCCCGAAGCTGATTGCTGCACTATCAAGCAGATCCTGCACTTTGTGCTTAAAAGCATGGCAACCTTCTATATCGTGACCCGGGGCTCCAGAATGAAACTCACAGTGCTTGCTTGCATCATAACCAAACGGGGGAGTTCCCGTTATTGGTGCCAGAGTTCTTTTCTCTACCAGATTCAATCCCAACAATGTCTGCAACAACTCGGCATATGTTGAGGGAGGCTTCTCAAACACTCTTCTCGGTTTACTAGCCGGGAATCTTCGTTGAGCCTGCTATGCCCCTTGCTGAGGCTGCTGCTGCTGGTATCGGGTTGACCCTTGAACACCCTTTGTATCAAATGCAACATTGGTTTCTTGACCTTCAATGGATTGATTAACGCCCTCCTTATGCTTAGCCATTTTCTTTCTTAGATCTGCCCCAGGAATAGGCAACAGTTGTGGACCTGGAGATTCTGACACCATGGAGTCCAGGATACGCTTCTGACCCACTGCAGCTTTAGAAACATCTGTCATTTTAGCATCGACTGAGACAGGAGCAATATGCACAGCTACGCCGCTCGGCGTGAATTCAATATCGTGCGAGTCAATCAGGTCTTGAACATTGTGCTTAAAAGCATGACAACCCTCGATGTCATGTCCGAATGCCCCAGAATGAAACTCACATTGCTTGCTGGCATCGTACCCTTGAGGAAACGCTCTCGTTGGTGGTGTCAACGTTCTTTTCTCAACCAGATCAAACCTCAATAAGATCTGCAAGAGCTCAGCATAGGTCATAGGTGGTGCCTCAAATATTCTCCTTGGCTTCCCTTCCTGGATCCTCTGTTGAGCCGGATGTATCTTCTGTTGCTGCTGCTCAGGTTCCACATGCACAGGCGGCGCGAGCTTCTTCATTGCGGCTTCAAATAGCTGATCGTCTTCTTTCCTAAGCACATTCTTGACTACCTCCATGATCAAGCTCATTTGGGTCTTCAGCTGACTGTTCTCCTCTTTGAGAATCTTCTGCTCTAGACGCATCTCTTGCATGTCTCTCATCATCTGCCCCAGCTGGCTTCGGACTTCGATCAATTCAAACTGATTCTGTTCCATATCTCTGAAGGAATTCCTGCAACAAACTGGATGATGAGGAAATAAGGCCCACGGTTCTGATATACCTGCTAAATAATAATGCAGCGCAGAAAGCAAACACATATTCACAACGAGATAAAGAGAAACTCAAGCTATAAGCACACAGACGAACATCTCCCATACATGTACAACCAACAAAATCAGCAGGTGAGCACAAATGAGTATGAATATAACGACCCCAGCCAACAATCCTGGTGGTGGTCGACAAATACTGATGCACAAAAGCTAAACGGGTTAGGCAGAGAAACAGATGCGACACCCGGCATAGAAACCTCTAGAAACTTCCCCCATATTCAACTGAACTCTCTGATGGAAAATCTTCAGAGCACACACTTCCTGTGGAGTCTTCCATGACATTAACTGACGAACCCCCACAACTGGAAGATGGAAAATCATTAATCTGAACACAACCCTGAGGAGTGATGCAAATACGATTAGAGTCTAACAGATCTTGAATCTGACTTCTAAGCACTTTACAATCATTTGTTGAATGCCCCTGTGCCCCATCATGGTACTCACAGCGGGCGCTGGCATCAAAACCTGGAGGATAAGGTGGAATCACCGGCTTAGTCTCTTTCGGCACTATCAATCCACTTCTGACCAGATCTGGCAACAACTGACTGTACGACACCGGTAGCTGAGTAAACTGCCTTTCAGGCTTCCTTGGTCTTCGTGGAGCATGCTGACGCGATCGGCGGTAAGATGATCGTTGACTTGAAGTGTCTGAAAACTGATCCTGAGATGCTAGAGATTCTGAGGTGGCGTCATCTCCTTCCCACTCTTCTTGAGAACTGACAACTGACTCAATCTTATCAACTGGGACGTAAGGAACACCTCGAAACTTTCCACTCCTGAGTCCTCGCTCGACAATCTCTCCCAGCCTCATCAGGCCCACAAAGTTTGTGCAACTGAACAATTTGTCAAAATAATGGCCTTTCAGAGTACCCAAGAAGATGTCAACCAGTTCTCTTTCTGGAAGCGGTGGTCGAACACTAGCAGCCAATTCCTTCCATCTTCGCAAATACGCTCTGAATGATTCATTCTCCGCCTGAGATAACTCTTGCAGATCTACGAGACTAGGAGTCAAATCCAGGTTGTAATCGTACTGCTTCATGAAAGCTCTGGCTAAATCCACCCACGATCGAATCTGATTACTTTCCAATTGCACATACCATCTCAACGATGCCCTAGTCAGGCTATACTGGAAGCAATGGATCATCAATTTGTCATTTCGCACAAACGAAGTCATCCTTCGACAGAACATCATCAAATGCAGCTTTGGACAGCTATCTCCCGTGTATTTTCCAAATTCCGGCACTTTGAACTTGTATGGCAACACCAGGTCAGGAACCAAACACATGGCTACAGCATCCAGGTTAACGACATCCTTTGCTTCTAAGGCTTTCATTTGCTCTTCCAACACTCGGAGTCTTCTACCATTGTCAAGAGCTCTTGGATCTACGAACCCGGTCACTGGAATATCTCTTTGGTAATTCATTGCAGGGAAAGCGACACATTGATTGTTAACAGGCGGATAATATTCATTTCGGGCAACGAACTGCTCATGTCGATCTCGGTTCTCATCCGTAGGCTGTACGACTTGGTCTGCAGTAAGATTGTTCGCTTGCGGGAAGCCTTCCATAGAATCATACTGATGGTTGGACGCCATAGTAAACCTTGTCAAAGTGTTAGGAGCCTGGAAATTGCCTTCAGCCATAGCTGCCAATTACCTGTAACGGACTACACTGCCCGATTCTGCTTAACTCTGCTTCAGCCCCTTGGTCGTCTCCACTCTTGCCTCAAACAATTCCCCGAGAATCACTTTCTGGTGAAAACAAAGGCTAGATAAGTGCTCTGACCTGCTAGAGAAATGCTATGCAGTATGATTTATGCAAACAGAAATACAAAATGCTAACGTGCATGTGTGCATTGGAGATATTTTCCCTCCAATTCCGGTGTCAGTGGTAGCAAGACGAGATAAACCATAAAGATAATATTTGGAAAAACCCTCATATATTGATTAGAATAACTGTCTTGTCAAGAAGTTACATAACTATGCTCCATACAACTGATATGATAGGGAGGATCCCAGCCAACATGCCTGGTGGTGATCTCAACATACAGAATACAAGAGAGAAATCAAGTATGGGTACGGTTGCGGAAGTCCTCGACCATCTTCTTTGTCTCTGCATGATCTGGTTGATAAATCAAACCTTCTATCAGCCGATCCCTCTTCCTGACTGTCCCCTGGATGTCTCTGACAAAGTCTTCCCAAGCCTTATCATTGGCACCGCCCCCAGGTTTGGGTCTCTTGGCATCTGCTCTATGCTGGAAATCTTCCAAATTCTTCATGGCATCTGTCAGCTTGCGCTCGTCCTCGTATCGGCGACAGGCTTCTTCTTCAAGCTCTTCATTCTTCACCTTGACCTGTTCTTCTAACTGAGCAATCTGTGTCTTCAGCTCTTCTTCTCGCTCCTTGCGCTTGGTCATAGTGAGATCCCAGTGTTCTCTGAACTTGGCTAGCTTTGTGTAGGCCCTTTCCAGCTCTTGCTTTTTGGTGGCCAACACACTACTAACTGAGTCTACATCTAACTCCAGACGCTTCTTGGTTTCAGTCAATTCCAATAGCGTAGTCTTCAGATGTTTCAGAGTTTCAGCCTGTTGCTTAGAAACATACCCTGTTTCAATCTTTTCATGCCGAAGCTGGGCATTCTCCTGCTCTAAAACCTCTTTAGCCCTTGCTAGCTCTTCTTTCTCCGCCATCAGCTGCTTGTAGACCTGCATGTCCACAGTGGTAGGCTCCTCTACCGGAGGAGGATGCAATGGCTGAACTGCTGGATACGGCATAAGGAACTTCACAGCTCGCTCACGAATCCATTCTACATATGGGCTAGGAACTTGAGTATCCCCTCTGCTACCTGAAAGCTTCCCTCTCTTGTGCAAGTTTTTCCAGGCTTTCTCAAGTTTGGTCAGCATCTCTTTCCCTATTGCCCCGGTGAGATACAGAGATTCCTGTATCTCCTCGGGCTTTGGCGCTCCTTGAGGTATATACCCAAATTGCTTGATCAATAAGGAAGGGTTATAGTTGACACAACCTTTCCTTCCTATTAACGGAACATTCGGGAATCCTTCGCCTTTGAGTATGACTTCAGCTCCAAATACTTCTTTATTGACCCATACCACGTTCTCAGCAGTCAATCCCATTAAGCGCTCGGGCCATCCTAGAGAATTAATAGAGGTGACAAAAGGACCTGACTTAGGCAAATGACTGGTGAACCACCTGCATAGGAGAGGGACACAACAAGACACATTCCTTCCTCGTCGCTTTTCATTCTGATAATGAGTTGAATGGTGGATATCTCCCAGCAAAGTAGGAACTGGGTTCTTCGCAGCCAAAATATAGAAGGCATCAGAATCAACAAAATCAGGAATGTTCGGGAACAACACGATGCCATACACACATACAGCAAGGATGACATCAAAAACATCCCAGCTACCCTTCTGGGCATACTCTCGAGCCTTCTCCACTAAGACATCCAACGGAAATCCCCATACGTCTCCTCTTCTGATCATCTTCCCAGACAGCTCAGACTCTTTCAAGCACAGGATGGCAGAAAGCTCAGCCAGCTTAGGCTCAGCGTCCGTACGATAAAAAGGCATCTGCTCACAGATCGGTATATCCAGAAGTGCCGAATACTCCTCCAGGGTAGGAGCCAAAACGAAGTCGGGAAATACAAAACACCTGAGCTCCGCGTCGTAGAACTGTAACAGAGTATAGATGCCGCTGGTCTCGTAGGCAGATGGCTGATAAACGTAGGTCAGAATCCTCCCATATCTCTTTCTGAAGTCACCCATTCCCCTCTTCTTAGCAATAGCAATCAACTCTAACAATAGACTGATATTCGGCGACGGAAACTTATAGGGCAATACTCTCTTCAGGTTTTCCATGTCTTGCTAGGAACGAACACCAGAACTGGAAGGGAAAATATGTACCTGCAACACACACACGTTAGTTGAATGCAGATGGTAATGCGATGATGCAATATGATAAATAATGCAATCTGCGAACACAGGGGCTACGCTGTAGCCTGAAGAGGAATATCTCTGTGATCAAGAACAGAAAACCAATACGGTCACCAGAATCTCATGCCACTAACTACCATCTGATACTCAAAATATCAATCCCCTGGTAAGAAAACCATCTGAACATCTGTATCTGACGAGAATACCATCTGATAATAGCCTCAACCTCAGATATGAAACCCATCTGACCCAGACAACACACCTGGAGATGAATCAAGAACACCATCTGATAAAGATACTGAATCATGGTTTCTGAAGGCCAGTTTTCCTGCAATAGCCCAGTCCCTCTCACAGGTAGGATAGACCTAATCCACGGACAAAGGTACGGCATCCTATGCGGTCATCAGCGTCACAGACTTTCATGAATGACGATACGATTCCCAGAAGGAGTGGCATCATCAATTCATGAAGAGGCCTCACTTAGCTGACTTCCAAATGATCGGTCCCCAAAGTCGACAACCCTCACGTCTGGACTCCCCTCAGATCCTCAGGACCGGAAAGGAGCACCTCTGCAAGAATCTCGTCTGAGCGCAGATTTTCGTAGGGAACTGTGCCTGCTCAGCAGACATGTTCGTCTACTACTTCTCCGCAACTATATCTAGGTGTGTACTCAAGCCCAGGTCCGGCTTTTCACTCACAGTAACATCCCTTTGCCCACAGCAATAATCATAATAATATAATGCTGGAAAATAAATGCGGAAAGGTAAAGGTACAGAAAAGTAAAGTGCAGAAAAGTAAAACACAATATGCACAACACCCAACAAATAAACACCCAAGCGCTAGGATTGACTCGCGTAGGGGATGGGAAACGGTCCCAGCATAAGGGATGGGAAAAGTCCCTAGATGCTATAATCCCCAGCAGAGTCGCCAGCTGTCGCTACTGCGAAAATCGGCGCCGGCTTGACAGGAGAGTCGCCACCGTGCGTTATTTATCCCTCAGAACGGGAAAGAAAACGCTCGAAGTAAACCTCGCAAAGACGGGAAAAGGTATGGTCATCGCAACCAAAACCTGGATTCGGGAGTCGGTTACGCAAGGGGAAGGTATTAGCACCCCTCACGTCCATCGTACTCGATGGGATCCACGCTTGGTGTTTATAGGTAAAAGGGTGTATTATCTATCTACGCTAATGGCTGGTCTGAAAAGAAAATAAAAGGACAGGACTCGACAGAACATACGGTGTTCTGGGCCTACGTATTCCCTCGTGCAATGGGAAAGTCAGAGTCAACGTAGTTCGACTGCCTACGTCTAAACGGGGAAAAGGTTGCTCGCCAGGACATCGCGTCCTGTGCCTACGTACTTCCACACAGTATGGAAGATCAGAGCAAACGTAGTTCGACTAACTACGGGTAAACAGGGGGCTCTCACATAGCAGTGAGAAAACAAACTGGTCTCTAAGGCTCGGGAACCTACAACTACGATCTGGTCTCAAATGCACTCGGGCAGGAGAAAAGGATAACAATCAGTCGTTAGCGGGAAAGTCTCGATCGCACAGCCGCGAGAGAACAAAGGTTAGTCGTTAATGTGCTCGCTAGGATATCGCATCCTATGCCTACATATCTTCGTCTGGTACGAAGAATCAGAGCAGCTGTAGTTCAGCTAACTACGGATCAAGCTACTCAAAAGCTCCTACAGAAAGGAAAGGGAAACCCTAGAACTATAGCTGAGAAACAGGGGAATCTACCTACTGATATCACACCTGGTTGACCATCCTAATGTCTATCATAACAACTCCGCAGCGGAGAAGTCAGAGCTCCTAAGGGATCATGGCAACAGGACTGAACTACAAACACGAAACTGCAAAGTAAAGGAATACTGAAAATATGCATGAATGCGACAACTAAATAAACAAGGCGCAAAGGCCGCAAACCACAAAGGCAAGGGAGCTCAGCTCTACCAAATACCAACAAGCAAAGCCACTCAATAACAAACAAGCAGAAGGAGGACCACCTCAACTTCTCATGCACACAAAGTCTACTTCTAAGATGCACCTACTCAGAACTATCTAGATGAATACCTAAGTCTAATGCAACATAACATCACACAAGTCAAACAACCCAAAGAGACTAACCCTGAGCAGGGCCTCCACCTATAAAACAAGAAACTACTCCTGGGCAAGGCCCCTAACAAACCTGAGACAACTCTTAATCTATCTCTCAAACAAAACTCTATACAGCACCCTAAGCAAAGACCTAAGCCAAAATTCTAATCAAAACCCTAAGCAAGAGGAATCAATCCCAGTCTCCAAGCTTCAGAACAAGCTTACCAGAGAAAAGGGAGCTAAGCAGACAAGCCCATAGTGCTTTCCTCAGGAAAGTACCAGGAGGTTACTACTCAGGAATCGTATCCTATGCGGCTCGACAACTGTGATCAGTTTACATCCCTCCTCGGGAGAGATTAAACTCACATGAAGGCTCCGGCATCATTGGATACTTGAGAAAACCTATATGCACTAAGGGAACTAAGTGAACAGACTCATAGGACCCTCCTCAGGAAAGTACTAGGAGGCTGACACTTAGGAATCGTATCCTACGTGGCTCATCAACTGTGATCAGTTTACATTCCTCCTCAGGAGAAATTAAACTCACGAGTTGGCTCCAACATCACTGGATACTTGAGAAATCCTAGACAAACTACTGGAACTAAGTGAATAGACCCATAGGACCTTCCTCAGGGAAGTACTAGGAGGCTTCCACTTAGGAATCGTATCCCACGTGGCTCAACAACATGTGATCAGTTTATATTCCTCCTCAGGAGAAATTAAACTCACAAGTCGGCTCCGACATCACTGGATACTTACGAAAGAGGTGAGAAGAAAGAATGAAAGTCATTCATAGTGCCTTCCTCAGGAAAGTACCATAAACTCCCTTCAAACTTCAGGATCTCGAACCTCACAAACAGACAACAAGCTCCTAGACTAAGCCTCAATCCACTGCCTCTTTGCAAGCTCCAACAGGACCTCAACCAGCTCCTATCCTCAAGAAGAACCCACAGGCCAACAAACCACAAGAGACTATCTCTGAAGTTCAACCACAGTTGAACTTCAAAGTCAGAAGTCATCAAGACTTTTCCTATTTTCAGGCTCAGACAAAACACATCAGGACACCCTACAAAAATCTAACAAAAATCTAATGGGAGACCTACATGGCTCTAGGATAACATACTGAAAAATCAGAACAAAATTCAACACCAGATGAAAGAACTAAAATCAGCAACACGGACATATCCACAAACCAATTTATTCAACATCAATAACAGTGAAAAAATGCAATTAAAATGAAAATGCATGATTAAGCTAATGCTTTTATACTATAAAATTCTACACTGAATTACGAGTCTACAGAAAAAAGAACGGAATTATTTGACTAAATCTACCATTTTTTATGAATTTTCTAATGATATGCATGCATTGAAAATATTAAAAACATCAATTAAATGGAAAATATACACAAAAATAGGAAATAAAAATAAAATGGCATTTTTATTTTTATTTAATTTTTTAGATGCTTTCATGAAATGGTAGAAAAAAAAGAAGAATTAAAATCACAATTATTTACATTTTATTATGAATTTTCTAATGCAAGAAGAGATTAAAAAAGAAATTAACAACTAGAATTGAACAAAATGGGAGGGGGGTGCTAACAGCCAGACTTATGAGTTATTTCTAGCTGGGCCCTGAAGGTGGGGGTGCTAAAAGCAATTAGGGCGCAGGGCCCAAGTTATCAAAAACAACTAACAAACACAGAAATGAAAAAAACGCCTGGGGGGTGCCGTTAGCAATGAATTTCAGTTATTTCCTCAATGGGCTTAAACGAGTGGGGTGCAGATAGCCATTAGTTTCTAGGGCCCAACTCAATTCATCCTGCTTTCACACGCATGGGGGGAGTAACGAGTAAACTGGGGGCAGCGTTCAGAAAAAACACATTTGGGCCTAAGCCCAATGCCCTAACCCTAATCCAAGTATCTGCTGAACAAAACTCAATTCCTCTCCCAAACCCTAACACTGTTCATCAATCTAACCCCCAAACCCTAGCCGCTTCGTCATCTTCCTCCTCACCCTATCTCTTCTCTGCAACCCTAAGTTCTAACCTCTCTCCCTCATTCAATCTCTTCACAACGCTTGACATTAAACCCAAATCCTAACAAAACTCCGACCCAATCTCATGCTCAATCTGAGTTCTAGATGAAACAAAACAAATTGATACGTCCTAGCAATCAAAGGAACACATACCTGGACACGAATGGCTTGGGAATCTCTGGGAGCTTGCTCAAAAACACTTGGTGATCTCAAGATATTACGCCAAAACTGGAGAACCTTGGCGTGAGTTCCTTGAAGCTCTTTCAAAGATCTTCTGGTGAGCGGTGAACGCGAGGAGGATTCCTGAAGATCGGACGAGGAATGAAGGATGAAGTATCTGAGTTCTGGCGATTTCTCTGATGGCGGTTGTGATGATGAACGCGTTGGACGCTAGATTGAGTTCTGAGGATCTTGATGCAGATTCTGGAAACTCTTCATAGTTGAAGATTGGATGATGTGATGAAGCTGGGAGGAATACGTCAAAAATCTGGAAAATAGGCAAGAACTGTTGCAGATCTTGAGGAGGATCGGAGTGGATTAGAGTACGAATTTGGGATTTCTGGGCAGTTTGAAGATTCCGGTGAGTTCTCCGGCGAACTGAGGAAGAAGATGAGTTTCTGGGGATTTTTGGATGTTTGCAGATTCCGGTGAGCGAGACGGTGGCCGGAGGACGTTGGGGTCACCGGCGGTGGGAAGTTACGGCTGATGCATGGCCGCCGGTGGTTTTCTGGTGAAGCTCCGGTGAATGATGGCGAGGTGACAAGTGGCGCGCATGCGCAGAGAGAGAGAGAATGGGGGACAGTTGGGGGGACACGTGGGAGAGTCTCTGAGTGGGTGGTGGCGTGATTGCTGAGAAACGCGTGGGGCCTCCTTTTTCCTACACGTGTCATGCTACTATTTATACCACTGAAAATCGCTGGAAGCTTCCAGAAGCTTCTGGGAACAGCTGGACATTTGGACTTGTTGGATCATTTTTCCTGGACTTGCTGAATTGCAACCTGATGAGAATTGGGCCTCAACAAAAAACACCCCCTGGGCCCATACGAAAAATGAATGAAAAAACTGTAAAAAAAACTGAATTTTAATAAAAAACAATTAATCCTAACTATCTCTAATTAATATCAATTAAAATCTAATTAGCTAATTACCCTAACCAACTATCTTAATCCTAATTAACTCTAAAAAAAACAATTAACCTAATTAAACTTTAAAAAGTGATTAAAAGTCTAATTAATTCTACATTATCCTAATTAAATCTAAAAAAACAATTAAGATTTAATTGACTCTAAACTTCTACTAATTCTCTATTAAAATCCTAATATCATTTAATATCTATTAAAATCTATCATTAATAAAAGAAAAACTATATTATTCTCTATATTATCTAAAAACCATTAAACCTATTTTAAAATCTATAGAAAAATCTAAAAATGATTTAAAAACAATTAAACCTAATTTAAAATCTATAGAAAAATTCTAAACTATTAACATCTATTAGTAATAAAAGAAAAACTATATTACCCTTTTTCATTATTATTCTAAAAACTATTTAAAATCTTATTTATTCTAAAAATTTATTTAAAAATTCTATAAAATCCTAAAAAGAGAATTAAACTAATACAAAAACCCTATTTAAATTCCAGAAAAATCTGTAAAGCCTATTAAAAATTCACAAAAGTCTATAAAATCCTAAAAATGCAGATGAATGCAAATGACCGCCATGAAAGAGCGCACGAGACCAGATCGAATCGAACAGAGATCCCCGGGCATCAGAATATCCTCAAAATCGCTGTGCAAGCTAAAAATCACTGAGGAGCGCACAATTTCCCGAAAATAAAACCCCGATAATCTGGACTGAATCTGCCATATCTGATAGACGAAAGTCAAGCTGTAAACTCTGATATCCCCTGCTTGTGCACAAATATCACATGTCTGAGCTGCGAATATGAATTTAAACCATGAGTCAAACGGGAGAACCGGTTGGTCAAATTTTAGGGTGCAACAATGTGTAATGAGTGTCGTTGTACAAAGCCCAAGAGGATGCTATGAGGTTGATGAGGATCATGAAAACAATCGACTTACAAGGTGTTTGAAAATGACTTGATTATAAATCAAGTTATTTGTTTGAAAACGATTGGTTTTACACAAACAAATATAGGATGGCAAAACATAATCGAGGCATAATAGCGCACACATGAGCAATATGTATAAGCGCCACACAACAAGTCATAAACTAGGTAAAGGGAAGGAAATTGATTCTCCTAATTTTAACTAAATAATACTCTAAAAATCCAAAGGAATTAGGAAAATAACACAAATTAATATTCTTTAGGATTTTTAGAGTTGAAATAATGTAATATATAAAAACTCAAAACAATTAATTAGACTAAACTAGAATATTTAATAAAATTAATTATTAAAGTTAATTAATATTAAATTAAAAGGTTTAATAAGATTAATTGAGAATTGGCTAAAAAGTTAATGAATATTAATTAAAAAACATTTTTTTTAGATTTTTTTGTTTAATGGAAGAGGTGAGTGATTAAACCTAATTAAACTAATTAATTAAATAGAATAATTAAAATAAAAATCTAATAAAATTATAAAAAATAATTACATGCAAAAAAATATTTTTTTTTTAGATCTTTAGAATTTAATAAGCTAAATTAATCAATTAAAATGAATAAAATAAAAAAAAGAAACTAAAATGGGCCAGACTATGAGGAAAAACAAGGGGGTGCGAACAAGGGAGAGGGTCTGAAGCCCAACTAGCAACGTTCCTGACCTCTGAGGGTCCATACGGTAGACCCTGGCTTACTCTGACTCGCACACGCCATCTGGAGCGTTGATCCCAATGATAAAAAAACATCAACGACCAGGATGGGACGATCACCATAAGGAAAGCACACATGATCATGATGATCAAACGATCGGGGAGACACCTGTCACAGGCGGCGGCAAATGTCACCGTCTGCACCCCACACGTGACAAAGAAATCCAACAAAAAGATAACGGAGGGGTGTCGCAACTGCGAAAAACACCCGACGGAAAAAAGAAGAGTCGCCACCTTTCGTTATTTATCCCAAAGAGAGGGAAAGGAAACGATCGGAAAAACCTAACGAAAAAAAGGGAAAGACGAGGTCATCGCAACCAAGTCCTGGATTCGGGAGTCGGTTACGCATGGGGAAGGTATTAGCACCCCTCACGTCTGTCGTACTCGATGGGATCCACGCTTTGTTTCCTATCTAAAAGGGTGTGTTGAAACTATCTACGCTAAAGGCCAAGGGACAAAAGAAAAAAGAAAAAAGACTCGGCAGAGCATCGCCGCTCTGTGCCTACGTATTCCCTCGTGCAATGGGAAAGTCAGAGTCAACGTAGTTCGGCTAACTACGGTGAAAGGGGGGAAGGTTGCTCACCAAGACATCGCGTCTTGTGCTTACGTACTTTCATTTGGTATGAAAGATCAGAGCAAACGTAGTTCGGGCTAAAAAGAACACCGGTTGGTTCAAAAGTTTTTAGGCCCGAGTAGGGTTAACAAGTAGTTCTAGCAGTTGGTGTATGCAGCTCGACCATTAGAGACTTAGGCGTTACCGTTTGCGGTAGAACTAAGAGTTAACAACACTCTTTTATCTGAAAAGATTTTCCTCGATTAAAATTCCGAAGGATGAAAAATATTTTAAGTGTTTTTGTGTTTTTTATAGAAGAAGTGTTTTAATTACTGAGTGTTTATAATGTATGTTGTACTAAAGTCTAAAACCTAGGATCGAATGCGTCGCATATCGTCCTAAGGAAGTATACTAGACAATCTAGGCAATTGAGAGGTAACCGCTCAATCACCATTTCCCAAGTACAAGGCTCATGGCACAACATTAATTATCTTTATTAAGTATGTTAAGATTGTATGAAGATGAGAAGAGAAGAAGGACTCTAAAGGGGACTAACTCAAAACCCTAAAGTTATCATGCAAAGTAGACATAGAGTCGGGATGCAAAAGGGGACTACCTAATGTTAGCATGCATAGTTCGAATCCTAATGTCTATAACCATCCTTAAACAAGGAAGGTTAAGTCCTAAGGGGAACATGGCAAGGAAAGACCAAAAGGATAAAACACAAGTAGAATGCAACATACGAATACATAAATGCACACTTAGAATGGTGGGAGGGAGGAAAAATGTGTGGGGCAGCAGCCGCCACAAGCTCGTCTCGACCTCAACAGCGGTGCAAGAATGATGCAAACATGGAAAGTAAAGCCATAGACAGAAACAAACAAACATGCAAAGAGTCATCACTTTGGACCACATCCATAAGTATGCATCCAAGTGGAAAATGAACACAAGTATCGACAAAATCATGATCAAACAAACACAAACAGTGGCAAACAGTAAAATCATTTCATTCCTAATGCATCATATTAATTTATGAAGATTCGAAGTGAAACGATATGCGAACAATCAAACAAAGTAACAAAACAGGCCTGCCAGCACAGTGTTAATCGGTTAACCCCCAGGGTTAATCGGTTAACACACTGTTAACATTTGAAAATTTTGAAAATTTAAACTGGTTAATCGGTTAACCATATGTGTTAACCGATTAACACTGTGAAAACTTTTGAAAAATCTGAAAATTTGAACTGGTTAATCAGTTAACCATATGCGTTAACCGATTAACACTGTGTTGATAGCAAAAAACAGCAAAGCAGAATCACTTTTCAACAGCTTATCACTTCTCCAAACATGCAAATGATCACATAATCACTTAATCACGAAATTTAACCAGCAAATCATGATTCCAACAGCATGTATACAGATCCAAACAACATCAACACAGATCATATGAATCAAAATGCAGCAAATCAATCAAAAATGAAAATCATCATGATGAACATGCAATTAAGCTAAAAGCATAATCGGATCAAGAATTTCCAACATACGAAGCGGAGATTTACTTCAGTTGATATTGATTTGCTGGAAATGAATATATCGAAGCAAGAAACCCAGAATACTTCAAGATCCAAGCTAATCCTTGTAGTAGAGATGGAGATCCTTCAAGATTAAGATAAATTGCTTCCAATAATCACTTCGAGCTTCACTCCAAACTTCAGATCTGAATTTTCACGAAAATTGAATGAAGAAACTGATCCAATGGAGATGATAGATGAAGGTTTAAGCTCAAGAATTAATGGATTCCAATGAAGAATCAATTAATTCAATGGATGAAGAGCTTTGGTGAGGGTTTTGGAAATGATAAAATTGAGAGAGAATTGAGAGAGTTCTGAATTTGAAAATGGGAATTATGAGAGCTAGATGAGTGTGGTTTGGAGTGGATCACTTAAGTACTCTTTTGGCTTGGATCCAAAGCAAGGTTTGGAGAGTGGATTTGAAATTTTGGAATGGAATTAGGAGTGCGATTTTGGAGGGAATTGAATTAATTTGAAAACTAATCCAAATTTCAAAATGGTTCTAGATCCTTCCCAAGTGTAAAAATGAATTTTCAAATGACCAAAATTGGACCCTGTTGTGCCCCAAATTTTGACCCCTTAGATCTTCATCATCATTGTAGGATCATATTCACTTGATTAACTAATCTTAACCCATTTTCAGTTTATCTTTGTTAAGATGCAGATGAATTAGGGTTCCGTATCGTCAAAATCGAGATTTCAGTGGTCTGATCAGTCAACATATTGGATTGATTCAACATCAACTAGGTCTCCACATCATCAAGAATACAACATTGGATCAAGTATGAATTCAATTTGAGGTGGTCACCCGAGAATCGAGAACAGTGCAGTTCAAGACGCCCGATTAGGGTTTTCGATCAGGAAAAGTCAATTGTAGTTTGACTTTTGGTTTAAAGAGTGTTTAAATGGTGGGATCAAGGTCCATTAAGCTCCTATGGCTTAGTAAAGTCCATCTAAAGAGTTTCAAGTCCTCAGAATGTCTGAATCATCGACAGTCGACTCGTTAGTCACCGATTGATCGAACGGTTGACTGGAAAGTTAACTCTTCAACAATAAGGAATCTTACTTCAAGATGTGAATAAAAAATGTTCCTTATATCATATTACACCTCCCCATAAAATTTCATGACCATTGGATCAAGGGTTAAGAAGTAATTGCAAAAATCGGGAATTAGGGTTTCGAAAGGGGCAAGACCATAACTCCTCAACCACACATCCAAATGAAGTGGTTCAAAGCTCATTAGAAAGCTTTTGGAAAATCCAAAAAAAGCATCAAAGTGTTCCATGATCAAAAAATGCATAGAATTGGAGTTATAACAAGATTCATTTTAGAAAGGAAAATAACTTAGAAAAATTCTAAGTTATTTAGCACTTTTAAGTGATTTTTTTCAGTAACTTTGAATGGTTTTTCAACCTAGTTCCATCTAGAATATGGAAATTCCCAAAACATGAAAGTTATAGAGCTACTTAAGGGATTTCCAAATTGTGGTAGAACTCCTCAATAGCATGTTTGAGCAGGAAGTTATGCACCATAGAAGTTGGGCCTGTCAGACTTGAAACCACTTTGTCAAGAATTCTCAAATTTGGATTTTCACAACTTGAGCCATCCTCAGCCATTGGATCTTGATTCAAAATGTTAATGTGAGGCATAGATGGAGAGAAAACCAGAAAAAAAGGATGGTTTAGTGAACATAACAAGTTGTTGCAACTTGTGCAATATTATATTCAAATGTAAGAAGGAGAGAGAAACTTTTCATGCTAGAACTGTTGCAGCTGGCTCACCCTACCTTCATAGATCATCTCACTCACTTCATGTCCATCTCCAGTTGAGTTTTCTTATCTCCTTTGAACTATGGAGGTGATAGGAGAATATTTGGTAAGATTCATTTGAAAAATCTCATGAAACTCCCTCCAAAAGTGGTAAAAGACCAAGGCTGCCCTCACTCTTGTTTTGGCTATAAATAAAGGCCTCTTCTATGAGTTTAGACATGCCAGAGCAATCTCAAAAAACCAGAGAAACCATAGCTCTCATTCTCCTCTCATCCCTTAAGAATCTCAAAAATCTCAAAATTCCCATTTTCACCAAAAAGCTGTCTTGAGCAAAACTCTGCTCAAGACCAGTTCTATCATTTCTAAGCCTCTAAAAATCATCCACAAAATCCCTAAATATGGTGTAGAAGGTGTCCATACCCTCAAGCCTTTCAAAAATACCATTTTTCAAAAAGTCAACTTTCACACCAAGAAAGTTTGACCGCTATGCTCAAAATTTGCCAAATCCTTGTCTAGGCCTTTTCTTGATGTTCTAACCATCCATACACCTCACATATGTCATATTACAACTATCCAAAGCATTGAAAACCAACTGGGAATCACATAACTCCAACTGTCTTGAAGGTTGGTTTTGTTGCTTCAAGAGGAAGCAAGCTTCATCTCTTTGCAAAGGAAGGAGTATCTCTGGGTTTCTAAGCTTTTTAGCTTGCTCAAGGCTGGTCTACAAGAGGTATGTGACATTCCAACTATCTATTAATCATACATTGTAATGTATTGTCATTTTGTAGTGATTTTTGTGAAAACATACCATGGCTGCCCCATTGTGTTTCTTTATCAAGAACCCTAGTTTTATGATCATGAGACTTGTTTTTTTAATATATTGTCATTTTTAAATGATATGTGGATGATAGGTTACAAGTTTGTGCTTTGATATCATGTTTAGACTTGTTTGTGAGATTTTGATCATTTGGTAGTTTTAGGAGCCAATGTTGAAATATTGATGGACTAACCCTAGAACTGTCAAACCTAGCTCATTAGTGAGATATGTGGATAACTTGTAAGTTGCTCATAGATTCCCCTTGCCCTTGATCATGTTTGAATCAATGTGGCCCTTGTTTTCACATTGTGATATTTTCATGTCTTTCTTGCCTATCATTGCTATGAAGTGGTTTTTGAATGGTTATGCTTGCTATTTCTTGTGCCTCAAGTCTTTGGTTAATGTTTGGTCTTGATTAATGATGTATGGCTTGGTGGAGATGTGAAAAATATGAATTTTTCCTTTAGGGCTGTCTTGAAATCTTGTGTTTTGCTGTCAAATGTGGCTTCACATCCTATTTATGTATGGATCAGTTTGTTGTTTGATTTCAAAGTTGTGGACTCATTTATTTGCTTATTTTGAGGATGTGTGTGATGCTGTTGTGCTCAAAAAACTTCTTAAATGTTCAAACTGCCTTATCGTGCCTCACTTGCATTTTTTCAAGATATCATGGTACCAACTCATCACTTTTTGTTTCAACCCATATCTACATAATTTAGGTGCATTTTATCATTGTCCTATCCATTTGCAACTTGTGTATGATACCAAAATTCTCCAACTGTCATAGTTATGGCTGGCTGCTATTTAAGTGTTGTTGTTGTATGGCTTGAAGCTTCAATTGCTATTTTCTGCTTGATAAGGTTTTCAACCACTTTCTGAGATTGGTATCATCTTTTATCATATATGTAACATGTGCATAACTTTGATCCCTTCAAAAACTCAATGCTTTAAAGAAATCACCTGCTGCCACAAGTGCACCAATTTTCGTTCTAATGGATATATGCTCTTCCTTGAATTTAAAACACTTTCCTTATCATATTTATGAGGTGTATACTTGATTTATTTGGTCTATTCATGTCTGATTTCACAATTCCCTAATTTCCACTTTCCATTACAATTTTATGCTAAAATCTGCCACAACTTGCCATTTTGCTGATCTGTTTGTATATGTGTTGCACCCCAAAATTTGACCAACCTCTTTTCTTAATCTTTGGCTTATGTTTCATTTCATTGCATTAGCATATTAAATTGCATGGCATTTTGCATTTCACAGGGGATCAAGAGATGTGTGTCTAACAAAAAGAATTACCAAGGGTTTTTAACTTGATCAAGAGGTTATATTCAAGTCATCAAGTGGTTATCCTTATCAGAGACAAGTCAAGGTCCTTGAAGACAGGCAAATAAGCATATGTGGTTCTCAGGGGCATAAAAATCCAACTGAAAAAATATATGAAATAAAAAATGCACATGGTGAGTATTGAACCCACAACCTTTGGGTTATAGGTACGATACTTTGCCATCCCAGCCACAAGGGCGCATGTTACAAGCAAGGGAAAGGAAGAGGCTTATCTTGAAAACGTGATAATTGCTGGAAAATTAAAAAAGAGTTGATCTCCACACGGATCGAACTCAGGTCAAGGGCGTGCAAGGCATAGTTAGCGCATAGGTCACAACCACTGGGGTGGAGATACATCCGTGTATTATGCCACCCCAAATTGTATAAGAACGTTCCTTTTCAGAATTTCTGGGCAAGATAAACACACCACATGGCCATATGCGTGAAGGTTTGGAACTTGGGCAAAACCTCACCATTTTTAGCAAAATCAAAGCCTATTTTGTGTGATTTTTAACAAGGATTAAGACGGCATCATTGGTTTTCCCAAATTATGTATGTGATTTGAGATACAATGGAAAACGCAAGAGGAAGCTTTAGGTGCTTTTTTATGGAATTTGCTTTTAAACTTACTCACAAGGCATCAGTTATGTAGTTTGTTGGCATACTAAGGTATTTCCATACTACATGAACTGATATTTCTTTCCCACAAAACATTGCCATATCAAGACCAACACATAATGTACTTGCTTGCACTATTTTGAATTTTTTTACCAAACAAGGCAAGGGACAAGCAGCCATCTGCTCTGACCTCTGCAGCCCCTAACCAAAACCTATTTTCCACTCCAACAATAAGGCCAAGGAGACAAGTTCAGCAGCTGGCTGGTTTTTGGACTTGAGTATAAAAGCTTAAGTGTGAAAACCCTAGGAGGCAGCCACCACTTTGTGCAAAATCAGAAGAAGAGTTTTGAATATTTTCTCTGAAGCTTTCTCCAAAAAAATCGTTTGTTGCTTCAAGAAGGGAAGAAATATCAAACTCTGTTCAAAGAGGGGGATAACTTGCTGTTAGTTTGCTTTAGGGAGTCTTCAACAGGTGAGTTATTTCTAAACCCTCTATTTTATTGCATCATTGTCATCAAAGTATGCTTGTGTTTTGTTTGTGCTTTTGGAATTTGTTAACTTTTATTTGAACTGATATTTTGTTTTTTTGTATGACAAGTTTGCTAGTTTTGGTTGTATAACGCTATTGTGTTCCCTTTTTTGCAAACTGTTATCATTGAGAGAGGTTCATTGAGTTTGGTTGGTTGAAGTTTGATATTATCATGTCATGTTTGCCTCTATTCTTGTTTGAGCCATGTTTGGTGTTTTTGGTGTCTATGCTTGCTATCATGTGGATGGAACATTCTTTAAGATGTGTTTTGGTTGTGGACTGTTTTGAGCTTTTCATGTTGGAAGTCACAGTTTTGTTGTCAAGTTTGGTAGCTGGTTTGGATTCTTTTTTTTGTCAAGGTTGCTGCTAGATGTTTGTGTATGACTGTCATTAGGGAAATGTAATCATGTTGATGCTGGACTGATGAAGTGTATGATATTGTTGAGGTTTGGTTTGTTACCTAAATCCTTAACCATAGCTGCCAAACTATGTTGAATAGGGTTATGTTTGACAATTTACGCCTATTGATGTTTAGATGGTTTTAAGCATGAGCTTGTTTGTGTTTGCTGTTTTAAGACATAACCTCCATGTGATGCAATATATGAATTGGTGTTTGTGATTGGCATAGTCATAACCAAACTGTTACATGTCTGGAGTTTGTAAGTTGCCATTTGAATGAGGTTTTGTAATAGCTGTTGGTTGATTCTGTTCTTGGGTGAGTCCATACACTCAATGTGTGTTTACATTGTTGATTTCCATGGATGTATGTTTGCATTATTTGATTGTTGCACCTGCATAATCCCAAGTCTGTGACTCTGCTTGGTGGAACCTTGACAATCTGCTCACATTGAACATATGCTTGCACTTTGATTGTTTTTGAAAGGTGTTGTTTCTGTTTTTCAACAAATACATGCTGCTGTTTCTTTGAGAATTTACGCATTGTATGACATGTTGATAGGAGCCTTTTGTTTAAGTCAGTTTGAGGCCAAGGTTTAGGCATGCAGTTAGAGCAGAATTTCAAGTCTGGCTAGTTTTACATAATTGCCATTTGTAATGAACATGTTCATGATTGATGCTTGCTATTTCTTGTTGAATATTCTACATCTGTTTTGTGAAGCATGATTTGAATCTTACCATTGAACTGCTTGCTAGCATTATAGGTCTTTGGTCTTGCTATTTATGATAAATGACATCATGATATCTTGCTGACTACCATGACTTGGCATCCTCTAGATCTCAGGATTTTTTGCTAACAGATTATTTTAGAGGTTTTTAGGTGTTGTTGTCTTTGAATCTATTCATTTGTGTGTGCTTGCATTTGTAACTGTCATGAGGGAAATATTTTGAATCCTTGGAGTATGCTATTGAAACATGACACATTTAATTTGCTGCATAGACCATTTGAGCATGTCTACTACTATTTGAATCTTTTTTTTGCTTTTTCACACTCTCTCTGATTTTGTTGAGGACTGTTACCACTTCTGCTCAGATTGTTACTCATGAGCATTTTGCTGACATTATTGTACCAAATGTTATGCATATAACCATCTGTCTTGTATTGTGCCATGCCTTATGTTTGATTATGAGAGGGAGTTTGTTGGCTCTCAAATGCATCACTACTCTTAAACCTGCCTTGTGGTTTGGCAACTGCCCTATCTGTTTTTTTGTGAATTTGCAACTTTTGTTACCAATATTTCTAGCTTGCTTGGGTGTTGGTGTTTTAGTCTGATGTTTTGGTTTGCTCAATTTCTACATGATTGAAAGCTGATATGAACATGTCTTTGATTTGCACCTACTGTTTGAGTATGAGGAGGTTTGGTTTGCAACTGTTATGGTTGGTTTTGGTTTCAAATGTTATGATGTTCCTTTCTGAATATTGTTATTGGCTCCTGTTGAGTCAAGTTGCGATGCCTAAGTACTTTAGCCTGCATTTGAGAACCTTGGTGGTTTGTGCATAACATTGATGGCATGGCATGAGCAGCCTGTGGAGGGTTCTGTTGAGACTAGTTTTTTATGGGGGTCTAAGAGTCATTTTAAATGTGTTGTGTGCCTGGTGCATGCTATGTTTTATTGTAGCTTAATGTGAATCATAATTGAATATCTAGCATGAACCATTGTTGATGATACAGCACAGAGATCCATTTTTTTATATTCTATTGTCAATAATCTGTCATTGTAGCCTCTTGATTCTTAAGTTTTCTTGCTGTCAGTTTGAATCAAATTCTTGTGTTCAATCCATGATGTGTTTGAAGGTGTTTTGATTTTTCATAACAAACCTGTTAAGAGCATTAATTTTGTTGTGGTTAGAAAACTGTTTGGAACTGTCAAGAACATAAGACTTTCAACTTGTTTTTTTGTTTCTTGCACTCTGCTACCAACTTTCTGTTTTGACTAATTTATGTTGATCTTTGAGTATAAGAGCTTTTGTTAACATATTTGAAATGTGTTTGTAATGATTGTGTGGTCTGAATCAACTTAATATATGCTTTAATTTCCAAAATGCATTTTATCATGTTCATTTTGCAACTCATGAGTCACATTCTGTTATGGTTTTATTTTGAGTCTTCCTTGACTTGGAACTTCATGAACAACATATTTAGAGCTGGTGCAGACTGGTTTGGTGTTTTACATTTGCACTATTTGAACTGTTGCATTAAGGTGACATTTTCCAAGGCATAATTGCAACTCACACGTTGTTTTTTGTTCCATTGCTGTTTTGATCAATCTTTTTGTTGAAACTCCATGAGTAACACATTTCAAGCATGTGCATACTGTTATTTGTTCTTACATCAACCTGTTTTGGTCCATAACTCAACAAATGCATTTCAAGCTCATTATGTGCATGTTCCATCGAATTTTAAATTGTGGGCATAATCTTGGAAAACTGATATTGCCACTGTGATCCTCATTAAATTTCACATAAGTTTGACTAAAATTTCGTTTAAATCCATTAAGATTTGATCAAGTAGTGAATCATAACGCATTCCAGCATTTGCTCTTGTTCTTGCTTGTTGGCCTTGCCCAGAAAAACCTTGAAGCACGCCTTGTATAGTTTTAGAGGTGACTTTATGTTTGGATGTAACATCCACCCCAGTGGTAGAAGCATGCGCGCATTTCATACCTTTCACCTGCCTGAACCTGGGTTCGATCCACAGTGGAGATCAACCCTTTTTATTTATTTTTCCACTTTGCCCTGTTTAAATGTTTGTTTTTCCTCTCTCTTCCATCTCTTACCAGTACGCGCCTAGTGCTTTAGTGGATGAGTGTTGTGTTTGTAAACCAAGGGACGTAGGTTCAACTCCCTCCCACGACACTTCCACATTTTATTTGCTTGTTATTTTGTTTTTCTTCACAAAAATTCCAAAATTCATAACTTTTGCATACTTTATTATTTTTGATTCATTCTTTTTGCAAAATGTTCATAATATAGCCTATTTTCATTTAATGAAAAAATACTTCAGATTATTTTTATTCACAATACCTTTGGTCTACTTGAAAGTTGGTCCTTTGTTAGGGTCATTACCTTGCATCTTGTTAAATCCATTTTCAAACCATTTCTAAAATCAATTCTTTGTATTGAATTAAAAAGAGAGGATTGGGTGTAGACCTCTTCTTGTTCGAGTGTTGGGATGCCCACTGTAGTGAGGGTGGTCTCGACACTCGTCTTTCAATACAAAGACGCTTTCCGTCCATTTTCAAATCTCATCTCCTTAAAATCAATTCTTTGTATTGAATTAAAAAGAGAGGATTGGGTGTAGACCTCTTCTTCTTTGAGCGTTGGGATGCCCACTGTAGTGAGGGTGGTTTCGACGCTCATCTTTCAATACGAAGACGTTTTCATTGCCTTCTCTCCTAAAACCTCGGTCCCGTACCGAGCGCATTTTCAAACCCCTTCAATAAGGAATCATCTATCTTTGTATTGAATTAAAAAGAGAGGATTGGGTGTAGACCTCTTCTTCTCCGAGTGTTGGAATGCCCACTGTAGTGAGGGTGGTTTCGATCCTCGTCTTTCAATACGAAGACGTTTTCATTCCCTTTTTCTCGTAAAACCTCGGTCTCGTACCGAGTACACTTTCAATAATAAATTAATTTCTCTTTGTATTGAATTAAAGAGAGAGGATTGGGTGTAGTCCTCTTCTTCTTCGAGTGTTGGGATGCCCACTGTAGTGAGGGTGGTCTCGATACTCGTCTTTCAATACGAAGATGCGACTTCTTCCATCACCTCTTCTTTCACAACTTCATTCTGTAATCCTTCTCACCTAAAACCTCGGTCCCGTACCGAGTGCACTCTTAAACTTCTTTTTGCAACAAAACTTGAATGGTCGTGGAGTGGTTAGGCGTAGGCCTTCTCCTATCCCGAGTGCTGACGTTTACAGTAGGGTTCTCTGTCGCAAAGCACTTACCTTTCAAAACCAAAAATACCTTTAATAAGGAAATGAAGCTCTCTTTATGTTGAATTAAAGAGTGAGGATTGGGTGTAGACCTCTTCCTCTTCGAGTGTTGGGATGCCCACTGTAGTGAGGGTGGTTTCGACACTCGTCTTTCAATACGAAGACGCTACGTTCGCCAAACCACTTCATAACAAAAACTTTGAGATGATGAATTGGGTACTACCCGTAGGGGTTACTATCCGAGGACCTATCTCGCCCCCTAAAAACAATCTCACAAATCAAACGTGACATCTTGCCTCGCATGGCGAAGACCTAATCTTTTCAAAAAGGATATGATACGTCCGTTCTACCGCAAACAGGTAATGCCTAAGTCTCCAACGAGCGAGCAGCAATACACCTAACTGCTAGAATGCGTGTTGTACCCCAAAATTTGCTCAACCTTTTCTTGCCTGATTTATGTTTCATTGCATTTCATTTGCATAGTTACATCACTCATATAGTTCAATCATTTGCATATCATAGTATATCACTCATCCAACAGGGGTTCAAGTGTGATTATTATCAAAAGAGCCTAGCAAGAGGTGTTATCCAAGATTGAGAAGTCATCCAAGCCATAAAGAAGTGATTTGAAGTCTTGAGAAGTTTGAGTGCCTATATGTGGGTTTTGCTCCTATCTTGAGGAATATTGAGAATCATCAGTGGGATGTGAAACATGGAATTTGAATTTGAGGTGTGTATGGATCTCATGGGATGCCTAGAGGGTTATATTGAAGCTGAGACAAGTCATTGATTCAAGTACAAGAGCCACAGTTGAGGTGCAGTCAACTAGGGTTTCATCTGGGTCAACCCTAGGTCAATTGTGCAAATTGTAGAGCATCAAAGCCTACTTTGAATTCATGGGATTCATGGATTGGTATGTTGATACATGTGTGGTGTTGTGCCAAGATCAAGCAAAGAAGGATCAAGAATGTGGGAAGTTGCTAAATTAGGGTTTCAGTGTAAAATCCGTTGTTTAGTGCCTAACATCAAAGCCACATAAGTCAAAATACAAGTTTCAAATGGATTCTTGACCAACATGAAACTTGTATAGCATCTCAGTACCTTTAATTTGAGTACTAGAAGTCCTCAATGGGATTTATAGAACTCAAGTTATGGTCCTTACAAGTTACATGTCATCAGAGGACACTGAAATTTATCTGTGAAAGTCACTTGACTTCTAAGCAACTTTTTCCCTTCAAGGAGTTTTCAAATGGATTCTTGGTGAACATGAGAGTTATAGATCTTGATCTTAGCTTTTCATAGAGTACTATAAGTCCTCAAGAGGATTTGTAGAACTCAAGTTATGGTCTTTGCAATCCAGGGGTATTTTAGGTACTGGTGATTATAGGTCATTCTTAAGCATGGGTCAAAATCTCCAACTTAGAGGTCTCAAATGGAAAATTGTTCAACTAGAAAGTTGCTCAAAATAGGGTTTTAACCTTTACCATGCATCAAGGAGGCTTTTAATTGGCTTATAGGAGAAGTTAGTTTGAAATGGATTTGAAATGAAGAAATTAAAGTGATTAAAAGGCCAAAACTGTGGAATTCTTGATTTATGGCCAAACCAAGCAATGTTATATACCAAATTGATCAGAAAACATATTTTGGAAAGGATAGCAATATTAATTTTTGGATTTGAGGCCAAATTAACATGGTTCCCCTTTGTCACTTAAGATGGAAGCAACATTTGAATTACATACCTTTGGATCAAAAAACAAGGAAGATATCATTCCCTTTCAATTCAAAATGTCAGGAAGAGAGAAATTCAAGTGAGTGTGAGAGCTAGAACAGAGCAAGGCATGATTTCCACATATGAGATTTTCAAGGGATATGAGAAATTCAAAATCTCATTGTGGTTGTTACAGAAAGTTCTAGAGGTTTCCATCACACTCTATATATGGTGTGCAACTGATTCAGATAGTTTTTTAGGAAGGATTGAGCTAGAAACAACAAGGAGCAACTGAATTTTCTTCATTGCATCTCAGAATCGGGTTTGGAGATAGAGGGAATTTCAAGACAAATTGATCATTGGAGAAGCTTTAGGAGTGGTTCTTGAGTGATTCTGCAAAAGATTGGAGGTTGAATCGAGCATTTGCACCTTCTGTTCATCCAGTTTTTCCAGGTTTGTAACTTTCAGTTGTTAGCTTAGATTAGGGGAAATTGATTAGCATTTAATAGGTGGTTAGGATATAGATGTTGCTAGGTTGGATTTAGGCACAAATTTGGGATGATTAGAGACACTTTAGGTTGTGATCAGAATTCTGTTCAGAGAAATATCTTGAGATTCTTGAGGCTTTAGGCATGGCTGAGCGGTTAATTTTGATCCCTGAAGAGTGTAGATGACATTGATGACTTTAATTTTAAGTTTGGTGGTGATCAATAATTGGATGAATCTCTGCAACTTGGATCGGGTTTGGCTTTAGGGTTAGAATCAATGGAAATGGAGGTCTTTTTTGGACTCAGGATGGAATTTCAAGTGAGATAGGGTATTCAGTTGGCCTGATTGATGCATTTTTAGATGTGCCACACCGGAGAAGACGGTGGCGCAAAGCTCAGGCCACCGTCTGAGCTTCTCCCTCCTTTTTTCAAACATTTGGGGACGATGACCCAGGGCCCTTAGATCAGGCTTTGACCTTGACTGAAGACCTGAACCAATGGCCACGATGCGTTTTAATTCCTGAAGAGGGTGAGTTTGATCAAAACTCACCGTTTCATTTAATCTGAGTTTGGTTGGGCTTAGTGAACCCTTGTTATTAACACCTCCTGCGCGACCCAAGTTGGATTTATAACGTGAATTAGTTGCTATTCAGCACGAGCTTTTTCCATTTTCCTGGCATTTTTCCTGATTTCTCTTAATTGGTTTTTGGGCTTGGTCTGAGTTGATATACACACCCCACCCTTGGGCCCAACTGGTATTAGAACATGATAGTATTGCTATTTGCCACACACATTTACCATTTTCTTTATATTTTCTTTTATTTTCACATTTTGCATACAGTTAGAAATTAATTCACAATAAATAGAAAAATTAATCTTTTTAATCCAGGATTTTCCCCCTGACTCCTTAAAGAGTCTAGAATTTTATAGGATTAATATTTCATTAATTCATGCATTTTATTTTTTTATTGCATTTTTGGCATTTTAATTGGTTTTATTTTCAATGTGTTTGATGCTTGATCTTGTTGATTTTGGTATGAATGTTTGGTGTAGGATTTTGAGTTGATTCATTTTGGGATGATAGCTTAGAAATGCATGTTCCTATAGTAATTTTCTCATATTTTTCTGAGATAATTTTAGGTAGTTTTTAACAATAAACAATAGGTGGTGTAGATTTAGGGTTTTAGGATAGTTCCCTTAGGTTTAGGGCATAGTTTTAGGCCTAAATGAATGGTTAACCCCCTGGTTTTTGTATGGAGTGATTCTTAAGAGGTTTAGGAACCCATAGTAATTTTTATAGGATTTTACAATCACTTTTGGTATTTTAGTTAGATTTAGTTTTAAGACTAACTTCTAGGTGTTTCTAGTGGACTAACTTGACTAGTTTGAATCAATAGTTCCCCTTAGATTAGGGTGGTGGTGCTCTTGTGCTTGGATGATCATGAAGACCAATTGAAGATGCTTTGAAGAGCTTGAAGGAGCTTGGATGTGAAGATTTTCTCATCTGTTGGAGTGCTTGTCAGGAGCTTAGGAAAACTAGGGTTTAGAAAGAGCATTAGACTAGTTTTGCTTCTTTCTTCAAACCTGGAGTATATTGTTCATATCCATTCAATCCAATGACATAAAGTCCTCTTAAAGAAGTCACATCTCTCCTTTGGAGGGATGAGTGGCATGCTTTAAGAGTAGAACTTTGAGGATGCCATTCTCTTATAATGTTAAGTTCTTAGTGGCTTCCTTTGGTTGTCATTAAGCTACTTAACATTTCAATTTGATCTTGTTAATTGACTCTCCCTTGGAGGTGCTTGTTGAAGCTTGGTAAAGAGAAGTTTGTGCTTGTTGAAGCTAGAAGCTTGTTGAAGCTAGGAGTGTTGCTTGTTGAAGTTGGTTGCTTGTTGAAGCTAGGGTTTTGCTGCTTGTTGAAGATGAAGTTAGGAGCTTGTTGAAGCTGTTTACTGGTTGAAGTTTGAAGCTTGTTGAAGCTTGGTGCTTGTTTAAGATTGAAGGTTTAGTGGAGCTTGAAGATGGGAGCTATTCATGAAAATGAAGGTTGTTGCTGTCAACTTTTTGCTGTTTAATCAACTGTTGCTGTCAGAGTTGCTGCTTGTGCTGTCAACTGTAGGAGTTTGGTGTTGCTGCTAGGGCTGCCTCCTCTGTTGTGGGTTTTGTTTTCTGTATTGTTTGTTGGCTTGTGCAGCTTGCCCCATAGGTTTGAAGTGAATGTTGATTCACTTTGCCTATTGTTTTCCCAGGTTCGAGGTTGAGTAGGACTCCCTTGCCTCGCTTGTATTGCTGCATTGCATGCATTTTACTGTATTTGCTTGCTCTCTTTTCTGTTTATCCCCTAGGATCTCTGATTTCCTCTGTGCAGGAGGGAATTATGACAGACATTAGGATTCTCATCCATGCATGACAACATTAGGTTAGTTTTTATTCCCTTTTCAACCCTAGGCTTTTTAGAGCTTCTTTCTCTTCTTATATCAAAACAACTCAAAGATACAGTAATAAGGTTAATCGATGTCGTACGGTACGAGCCTTAAGCTATTTGAGAAGGCGTTGCTGGAGAGCTTCTTTCCAATAGTCTGTCTGCTTAGTGTGGTACCCTTTGGGTGACACGCGACGTAGTCACTCTCAAATCATAGTCTCTAGTGCGTCAGAGATTGCAAACAAACTAAAAAACACTTCTTTCGTAAAAGATTCAAAACAAACATCAAAGTGTCATTTTTGTCCGCTTGGACTCTTAACAAAAAAAAAACCTTTCATAAGGTAATAAAAAACAGTCAGACAAGCTTGTGTCTTCCGCAGCCCGAACTATGTTTGCTCTGATCTTTCATGCTGTATGAAAGTACGTAGGCATAGGATGTCGTATCCTAGCGAGCAACCTTCCCTCCTTTCCCGTAGGTAGGCGAACTACGTTGACTCTGATTTCTCGTTTCAGACGGGAATACGTAAGCATAAAGTGCGATACTTTGCCGAGTCATTTCCTTTTCTTTTAACCTAGACCTTTAGTGTAGATAGAATAACAATCCGTACTAGAAAACAAGCGTGGATCCCGTCGAGTACGGCGGACGTGAGGGGTGCTAATACCTTCCCCTTGCGTAATCGTCTCCCGAATCCAGGAATTTGGTTGCGATGACCATTCCTTTCCCTCTTTGCGTTAGGTTTACTCTGAGCATTTTCTTTCCCTCTGTTGGGATAAATAACGCATGGTGGCGACTCTTCTGTCATAGCCGGCGCCGATTTTCGCAGTAGCGACAGCTGGCGACTCTTCTGGGGACTCCAACGGTTCCCTACGCGAGTCAATCCTAGCGCTTGTTTTCCCGTCGTGGGTTTTGTATGGATTTACTTTTCTGTATTTACTTTCAGCATTATATTATTGTTGTTATGCTGGGTAGGGGGTCAGATTGAGAGATAAGCCGGACCTGGGCTTGAGTGCACCTAGAATTAGTTGTGGAAAGTAGTGGGCGCGTGCATGCTTTGCGTGTACTAGTGTCCCACAAAATCCACGCTCGGACGAGGTTCTTCTGGTTGACTTATTTTTCAACCCTTTGGGTTGAAGGGGTTGTTGGTTAGTTGGATTGTTGACTCTGGGGACCGATCAATTGGAAGTTGGCTAAGTGAGGCCTCTTCAGGATATGATGATGCCACACCTTCTGGGTATCGTATCATCAGTCTTGAAAGTCTGTGACGCCGACGACCGCATAGGCTGCCGTACCTTGTGTCAGTTGATAGGACACCTACCTGTGAGAGGGATTGGGGCATGCAGGAAACTAGACCTTCAAATTACACGGTTTTCTTGATAGTGGATCAGTTATGCGTGGATACTTAGGGTTCTTCATCAGGACAGTGTTATGGGTCTGTTGAGACCAAGTTGGAGCTTTGTTATAGGTCTGTTGAGACCTGGTTGGAGCATTGTTATGGGTCTGTTGAGACCAGGTTTGAGCAGTATTATGGGTCTGTTGAGACAGAGTTGTAGATGGATCTCTTCAGCAATATATCACTTGATCCCTGTTGCATGTTTGCATATTGCATTGTTGCATACTCATTTTTCATATCATTAACGTGTGTCTGTGCTGCAGGTGCATTTCATACCCTCTGATTCTAGTTGCCCGGATTTCTGTCTGTCTGCTATTATGGATACTCTGAAGAAGATTGTGGCCTACAAGTTACCTACTCCAGATGTTTCTTCTTTGCTTGGTTTGATGTCTTTGGTCGAGGATGATGTGAAGAGAAGCTTCAGGAAGAGTTATGGGAAACTGCTTAGGTTGGTCTGCGAACCAACTACGTATGAGCTGAACGGATTGTACGTGTTGATGCAGTTCTATGATCCCCCGCTAAGGTGTTTTACTTTTCCTGACTTCATTCTGGCTCCGACCATGGAGGAATATGCTGAGATCTTGGAATTGACCATTCAGAACAAGGTTCCCTTCATTCATATGGGTGCTGAGCCCAAGCTAGAGGATTTGGCTGTTGCTTTGCATTTAGACTCCTCAGAGTTGCTGTTAACCTCGTGGAATGGAGTTTCTGGCTTTTCTCTCAAGTTCTTGGTTGGGAAAGCACAAGAGTATGCCAAAAGCGGCTGTTGGATTGTGTTTAATGCTATCCTTGCTTTGTGTATCTATGGCATTATACTGTTCCCTAACATGCCTGACTTCGTTGATTTGGATGCATTCCATATATTTGCTTCAGGCAATCCTGTGCCTACACTGATTGGAGACTTCTATCACTCTCTGCATTATAAGAACGAGAACAGGAGGGGCAAGAATGTCTCTTGTTGTGCGCCTTTGTTGTATATGTGGTTTGATAGTCACCTGCCCAAGAAGGGTATCTTTGCTGAGTCTGCAGCTACGGTGGAATGGTCTAAGCGTCTGATGGGGTTTTCTTCAGAAGATGTTGTCTGGTTTGATAGAGATCTGCTGGGATCTGAGATTATCTACAGCTGTGGAGGATATCCTAATGTTCCTCTGATTGGGAGGAAAGGGTGCAATAACTACAATCCGTCATTGTTGATTAGGTAATTTGGTTATGCTTTGAGAAGCCCGCCAAAAGAGGAGGAAGTGCAGGAATCTCTGTACTTCATAGGTGATTTGAAGGGGGAGTTATTATCCAAGCTTCAGCATGCTTGAAATAGTGTCCACAAGAAGGGTAAGCCGTTGTTGGGTAACAATGATTGTCAAGCCTATGCTCCGTACCAAGTCTGGATCCAAGATAGGGCAAAACAGGCGTTGATGCCGTTTCCTGCATTATTACCTTCTGGTCCCCTAGTGGTTAAGGAGCCAACTACTGTGTCTATTAAGAGATATGAGCAGGTTGTGAAGGAGAAAGAAGAGCTGATGAAAGCCAACAAGAAGTTGGAAGAAGAGCTAGTGCAACTCAGGAGCGAAAGGAATGAAGCCGTATATTCCTTCGAGCAGCAAACAAAGCTGGTGAACCAGTTAGGTGCAGAACTGATGGAACAACAAAAGAAGCGTGAACGTTTGGGGATAGATTTCAAGAGCTCTCATGACATGCTGGAGCCTAAGAAGAAATCACTTGATATAGCCTACCGGGAGATCTCCACATTCAACAAAACCTGGAACGATACGCTGGCAAATAATAAAGAAAGAGAAGACAAACTGAAGCAGCAGATCTCTGAACTGGAAGATCAGTTGAAAGCTAGCCAGAAAAAGTTTGAAGAAGAGGTTATGCGGAGATACAACGTGCAGAATTCGTTGAACAAAGTCGTCAAGCGCAAGAAAGAGTCTGCATCCCAGAAGTGGAAGCTAGAGGAATGCTTTGGAGAAGGTGTTTGGGAGGAATCCATTGGGGATCTCCAGCGTGTTATTAGGCAAAGAGACTCGCTCGTTGAAGGGTTGCTTTCCCAGCCGGATCATCCCAAGACTAAGAAATTGTTAGAGGAGTATCAGGCATATGGTCGCACTTGATTACCTTATGTACTGTTGTATGTGCTTTATTTGCACTGTGCTGGCCATCACCAGGATTGTTGGTTGAGGTCATGCCTTCTTGTTATTGTACACTCAGTGATATTGTATTTCTGCCTTGTTGGGCTCTTTGCAGCAATATATGAGATGTTTTCTCCGTGTATGAATCCAAGCTTCTTAGCACTGTCACTGCACTAGCACTTTGGCACTAGAATCAGGGGTTGATCTCCCTAACGCACAGACACATACTGCATCTGCATATTCATTCTTGCGTTGCCAGTTACTTGTTGAATCTGTATCTTATTTCCTGCATCTCACAGGTTTTTCAGGATTGACGAACAAAGAGTCCACCGCTATTCAACCAGAAACAACTGCAAGAAGATAATGGATCAAGTTCAAGTCGAGATGCAAGAAATTCGTGAGAAGTTGACTCTGTTCATGCAAGCTATGGAGAGCATGGCCAAGGGCCAAGAGAATCTTCAGACTTTGGTGCAGCCACTGCTGACGTGGGCAAACGGAAATGGCAAAACTGACCACAATTCTGTTGGAACTCCTCGCCAGGAGGATGAGATACCAGCAGTATTTACTCCACCTGTTGTGACTGTCAACGGAAACACTGGTACTGGTGCAGGTGCTGGCGCTGGTAATGGCAATACTGGAAATGTTGGTGATGGGCATGTTGTTAACAACAATGGCAACACTGGGGATGCCAATCAAGGATTCGTTGACAATACTGGCTTGGGAAACAATGGGTATGGCAATGTCAATCAGGATGGGAACTTCGGGTTCAACAATCAAGGCTTTGGTAATGACGGTTACGGCAACAATCAGGGGTATGGCCACGGTCTTGGTGGATTCGGTAATATGAATAACAACGGCACTGGAGCATTTCCTTTTAACAATGGTTTTGGACCTGTTGGGGTCAATCAAGGGTTCGACAACCGAGGACAGGGTCCTGTGTTCAATCAGTAGGGATTTGGCCGTAATATGGGTTACGATGGGTATGACAATGACTGGAATGTGGATCACCAGGAAGACGCTTTTTCAGGAAAAGGTATGGGACCTGAGGGCCCCATTGACCCTGTTCAGAGGATCAGAATGCTAGAAGAGCAGATGAAAGGTGTGGTTAATCAGAACTCCGCTGGGTTAGATATGACTACTATGGGGTTGGTACTAGGGCTGAGGGTGCCATTAAAATTCAAGGCTCCAACATTCGACAAGTACAAAGGGGATACCTGCCCAAAGGTCCATGTGCGTTCTTATTATAGAAGGATGTATGCATATTCCGATGATGAAAGGATGCTCATGCATTTCTTTCAGGATAGCTTATCGGGACCATCATTGAAATGGTACATGGGACTGGAGCCCACTCAGATTAGAAGCTGGAAGCAGTTGGCTGATGCTTTCGTTATGCATTACAAATATAACAGCGATTTGGCGCCAAACAGGGTTCAGTTGCAGAGTCTGTCGCAGAAAAGTGGTGAGAGTTTCAAAGAGTACGCGTAGCGGTGGCGCGATATGGCAGCTCGGGTGCACCCTCATTTGGTTGAAAGGGAGATGAATGACATGTTTGTAGGGACATTTACAGGAATGTACTACGACAAGTTGCTCAATGTTTCGATGGGTAGTTTCTCCGATATGATCCTTATGGGAGAAAGGATCGAAAATGGAATTAAAATTAGAAAGATTCAGGCAGGCGAATCTACTTCAGCTGGGGGTGCGAGAAAAGCGTTTGGCGGAAGACGACAGGGTGATACAAGCGCTGTGTTTGGTGGCAGAGGTCGGGGCAGAGGCAGAAATTAGTACATTCAACCTCAACAAATAGCCAGTGTTACTATTCCAATCCAACCACAGCAACAGCAACAACAACAACAACAACCACAGCAGCAACAAAGGCAGAACCAGGGTCAGAGAAGGTGTCAGAATGTAAAGCCGAAGAGGGTATTTGATAAGCCTCTGTCGACATATGCAGAGCTTCTTCAGACATTGCTGGGGTTGAATTTGGTCGAGAAAAGAACATTGGAACCGCCTACAGGACCGGTACTTCCTAGTGGGTATGATGCTAATAAGCATTGCGAATTCCATTCCGGGGCGCCCGGACATGATGTGGAATCTTGTCATGCTTTCAAGCATAAAGTTCAAGACTTGCTGGACAGTAAATCCATTAACTTTGGCCAGGTGGGACCCAATATTGTACAACAGCCTATGCCTAATCATGGGGCAAATGCTATCTTAACAGAAGGGAGTTTGAACTTGGTGTTGGATGTCAATGAGTTGAAGACACCATTGAGTGAGGTGAAAAGCAGGTTGCTCAGAGGGGGAGTATTCCCTGGTTGTGATGAATACTGTTTAGAGTGTTGGACCCAGCCTGAGGGTTGTACTGATTTAAAGCAGGGCATTCAGGCCATGATCGACGAAGGGACCTTGCAATTTGATCGAACTGCGGTTGAGAAGCCTGTGGAGGCATTATGTGATGAGCAGAATGATATTGCAACGGTGACGATCCCGAGGAAGACTATAATGATAACGACGCCCGCCCAACGGCCAACTATTACGATTACGAAAGCAGGGCCTGTTCCCTTTGAGAGTACGAAAGCTGTCCCATGGACATACAGATTAGAAGCATATTGCAACGGTGAAAAGATTGTGGTGAATAGCCAGCCAGCTGGGGCTGTTGATAATGTCGTTGGAACGGGGGGCATGACCCGTAGCGGAAGGATCTTTACCTCACCTGAAATAGAAGCAGAGAGATTGGCCAAAGCCAAAGCCAAAGTAAATGAAAGCGGGCCTACTCAGTTGAAGGAAAAGGATACGTCACTCAAGGACGTAGAGGAGTTCATGAGACTGATTCGCAAAAGCGACTACAAAGTTGTTGAACACCTACAGCAGACGCCATCGAAGATTTCTATCTTGTCGTTGTTGTTATGTTCCGAGGCCCACCGGAACGCCTTGCTAAAGATTCTGGATACGTCATTTTTGCCTCAAGAAGTTTCTGTAAATCAGTTAGAGGGGATAATGGCACATGTCAATGCGGGACATAGCCTGGGTTTCACAGATTTCGATCTAACACCCAGGGGTGGAGAGCACAACATGGCTTTGCATATATCGGTGGAATGCCGGGGCACCGTAATGTCGCATGTATTGGTGGATACTGGATCGTCGTTGAACGTATTGCCAAAGAGAGCCATGATGAAATTGGACATACGGGGAGTTATTCGCACGCCCAGTGATTTGGTTGTGAGGGCGTTTGACGGGACGAAAAGATCAGTGTTTGGGTCAATAACATTACCGCTTCAGGTGGGGCCAGAAATTTTTGATACTGAATTCTACATCATGGATATCCATCCAGCTTATAGCTGCCTTCTTGGGCGCCCATGGATCCACGCTGCAGGGGCCGTAACATCCACATTGCATCAGAAGTTGAAGTACATGGTGGGTGATAGTGTTGTTACCGTTTGCGGGGAGGAGGACATTTTGGTCAGTCACCTGTCTTCATTCAGATATGTTGAGGTCGACGGAGAAATACACGAGACACCTTGTCAAGCCTTCGAAGGGTTACGGATTAAAGACAAAGCTCAGGGTCCCAACAAAGTGCTAGAGGTTGCAGTGTTATCCTACAAGGAAGCTCAGGCTTTAGTGCAGACTGGTGAGACTAAAGGTTGGGGGCAGGTACTGGAGATTCCCGTGAAGAATGACAAGTTTGGGCTAGGGTATCGACCGACGTCGTCAACGTCATCTTCAGGAACGCCCAGGTTCAAGGGACCGATAATGATTACGCCAAGCGGGGTGTGCTTTGAGACAATCAACGCTATTTCCGATGCTGAAGACGGAGATAGCGACCGCGATATGGACGCGTGGATCAAGCCAAGCGTGCCAAGACAAAGTCTCTGCAACTGGTCCATCCGGAAACTGTCCCAGTGACTCCTAAACAGTAATGATTTGTTTTATCAATTGTTGAACAATCCTATGTCCTACCCGGGACATAGTGATTTTACCTTAGGGCTACTTGATTATGTGTATTGCACTGTTTTAATCATGAAATAAAGGCGTTTTTCATATTCAAATATTGTGATCCATGTTTTTCTTGTTTTTACTTTAACAATAAATGGCAACGTGGTTATTTGCTTTGTTTGCGTTTTGAAGCATTTAACCATTTCCTTTGCAGGACTAATATTTCAGATGACATCTCCTACGAACTGCCTATGACTCGTTTCGACTTCGAGCACCCGGTATTCCAAGCAGAGGAAGAGATTGTTGAGGATAGCGACTTGCCAGAGGAGCTGACTCGTTTGTTGAAACAGGAAGAGAGAATCATTCTGCCTCTTCAGGAGGAAATTGAGATTATCAACTTGGGGTCGGAAGAAGTTGTGAGAAATATCTGTATAGGGGCTTTGCTGCAGAGCGACATCAAGCAAAGGCTGATTGAGATATTACGAGAGTATGGTGATATATTTGCTTGGTCATACGAGGATATGCCTGGGCTGGATACGGACATGGTTGTGCACCGTCTGCCGTTGCGAGAGGAATGTCCTCCTGTTAAGCAGAAACTCAGAAGAACCCGACCAGACATGGCTGTGAAAATCAAGGAGGAAGTTCAAAAATAGTGGGATGCTGGTTTCCTAGCCGTTACAACTTATCCGTCATGGGTCGCTAATATAGTACCAGTGCCGAAGAAAGACGGTAAAGTGCGAATGTGTGTAGACTACCATGATTTGAATAGGGCGAGCCCGAAAGACGACTTTCCACTTCCTCACATTGATGTGCTGGTTGATAACACTGCTCAGTTCTCCGTATTCTCCTTCATGGACGACTTCTCGGGCTATAATCAGATCAAAATGGCACCAGAAGACATGGAGAAGACTACCTTCATTACTCCTTGGGGAACATTTTGCTACAAAGTGATGCCCTTCGCACTGAAGAACGATGGGGCAACATATCAACGTGCTATGACGACTCTCTTTCATGACATGATGCACAAAGAGGTCGAGGTTTATGTTGATGATATGGTTGCCAAATCCCAGACAAAGGAAGAGCATTTGGTTAATCTGCTGAAACTGTTCAAAAGACTTAGGAAGTTCAGGTTGAGACTGAACCCTAACAAGTGAACCTTTGGGGTGAGATCGGGTAAACTACTGGGGTTTCTTGTGAGCGAAAAGGGAATAGAGATCCTGCGAAGATAAAAGCTATACAAGAAATGCCGACGCCTAAAACAGAAAAAGAAGTGCGTGGGTTTTTAGGGAGGTTGAACTACATTGCTCGGTTCATATCTCACCTAACTGTGACGTGCGAGACGTTATTCAAGTTGTTGAAAAAGGATCAGGTGTTGACCTGGAATGAAGATTGTCAAAAGGCGTTCGACAAGATAAAAGAATACTTGCAGGAACCTCCTGTTTTGATACCCCCAGTGGCCGGGAGACCTTTGATTATGTATTTGACGATTCTTGAGAAAAGTATGGGTTGTTTTCTCGGTCAACATGACGAGACCGGACGTAAAGAGCATGCGATCTACTATTTGAGTAAGAATTTTACCGACTGTGAGTCCAGATACTCAATGCTCGAGAAAACATGTTTCGCGCTAGCCTGGGCCGCCAAACGTTTGAGGCAATACATGCTGAATCATACAACCATGCTAATTTCAAAGATGGATCCAATCAAATACGTGTTTGAGAAGTAAGCACTCTCCGGAAGAGTTGCCCGATGGCAGATGGTGTTAACCGAATACGATATCCAATATGTCTCGCAAAAGGCTATTAAAGGTAGTGTTCTGTCAGAGTACCTTGTGGAGCAGCCTGTTGAGGACTACCAATCGATGAGGTTTGATTTTCTTGACGAGGATATCATGTACCTGAAGATGAAAGATTGTGAAGAACTGTTGTCGGACGAAGGACCAGAGTTGGGTTCCAAATGGCAGTTGATATTTGACGAAGCTGTAAATTCCTATGGTAGCGGAATAGGTGTAATTATCACTACTCCTCATGGGTCGCACATCCCATTTACTGTCCGATTGACTTTTCCCGTTACCAATAATGAGGCTGAATATGAGGCTTGCATCATGGGTCTGGAAGAAGGCATTGATTTGCGAATCAAGAACCTAGATGTATACGGAGACTCAACTCTAGTGGTGAATCAGATTAAAGGAGAATGGGAGACACGTCAGCCCAATTTGATACCCTATATGAATTATGCAAGGAGATTGTTGCCTTTCTTTGACAAGGTGGAATTGCATCACGTGCCACGAGCAGAAAATCAAATGGCTGACGTCGTTGCAACATTGTCTTCAATGTATAAAGTTAACTTCTGGAACGAGGCTCCCCGGATTGTTATCTCTCGGCTCGATAGGCCTACATTCATATTTGCCATTGACGAGGCTCCCGATGGTAAACCCTGGTACTTTGACATCCAGAATTTCCTGAAGAACAAGGAGTATCCGGCTGGGGCATCCAGTCGAGATCAGAAGACTCTCAGGAGATTGGCTGACAATTTCTATCTAAACCCGGACGGTGTCCTATACAAAAGAAACCACGACTTGGTGTTGCTACGCTGTGTAGACGAGAAAGAGGCGAAGTTGCTCATGGAAGAGATACATGAGGGTAGATTTGGTACACATGCTGGTGGGCATGCTATGACGAGAAAACTGCTGCGGGCAGGTTATTATTGGCTAACTATGGAAACAGACTGTTTCAAGTTTGCAAAGAGGTGTCATAAATGCCAGATTTATGCGGACAAAATCCATGTACCTCCAAGTCCTCTGAATGTGATGTCATCACCGTGGCCTTTCTCGATGTGGGGAATTGATATGATTGGCAAGATTGAGCCTACGGCATCAAACGGACACCGGTTCATTTTGGTGGCAATCGATTACTTCACCAAATGGGTGGAAGCAGCATCGTATGCCAGTGTCACCAAACAAGTGGTAGCCAGATTTATCAAACGAGATATTATCTGTAGATATGGAACCCCTGAGCGGATTATCACCGACAACGGTTCGAATTTGAATAATAAAATGATGAAAGAGCTGTGCCAGAATTTTAAGATTGAGCATCGCAACTCTTCTCCTTACCGGCCCAAGATGAACGGCGCTGTCGAAGCGGCCAATAAGAACATAAAGAAGATTGTTCAGAAGATGGTTGTGACGTATAAGGACTGGCACGAGATGTTACCTTTTGCCTTGCACGGTTATCGTACAACGGTACGCACATCAACTAGGGCAACCCCTTTCTCATTGGTATACGGGATGGAGGCGGTGTTACCGTTGGAGGTCGAGATTCCTTCCCGGAGGGTTTTACGTGATGTCCAACACGACGAGGCAGAATGGATTAAAGATAGACTGAATCAGCTCAGCTTAATGGATGAGAAGAGAATGGCTTCTCTAGCATACAGGGCGGCTGTATCAGAGCCGGATGAAGAAAGCTTATGACAAGAAGGTGTGCCCTCGAAGCTTTCAGACGGGCGATCTTGTTTTGAAAAAGATTCTCCCACCACAATCGGATCACAGGGGCAAGTGGACTCCCAATTACGAAGGTCCCTATGTTGTCAGACAGGGTCTTCTCTGGAGGAGCCTTGTTACTATTCACCATGGATGGTGAGGACTTTACGTCTCCTGTGAATTCGGACGCAGTTAAAAAATACTTTGCTTGAAAGTGACCCGTTGGACAGTAAAAAGAGAGTCCAGGCAAAAATGGGGCATCCCGGCGAACCATAAAAAATAAAAGGTTCGGGCAAAAGTTAGGGATAAAATTGAAAAGATGTACACCCGCGAAGTCGAAAACCTGAAAAGGGTGACTTCGGCAAAAAAGGGTATCCCGGTGAATTGAAAACCCGCAAAGGGCGGTTCACGCAAAAGTTAGGGCTTGAAAAAGCAAATGACTGCGGTCCGATCTTGATACGACATTGCTTAGTGGTTTGGGAGTACCTGGGGGGCCGTCTATCCAAAAACAATCTCTCCCGAAGATCGAGTACCGGGAAAGCGCAGAGTCAGGCGAGTCATAGGAGGATCAGCTCATGGTGTTTGTCTGTGCCACGTTGCCGACATGTATACAAATATTGTTTTGTATTTTCTTTGTGCTTCTTGTGCATATATTTATCTGTGTTCGTGCGTGACTTCCTCTTTTCAGGAGTTGCACCCAGTGTACAAAACTTTGCCTATTCAGAGGCCCGTTATCAATAAAACATGTTATTCAGTACTTGATGCTTGTTCTTTACTGTTTTGTTTGTGAAAGACGCTGATGTTTTTGATAAACTTGCACTTGCATAATCTTGCTGGCCCTTGCGAATAATTGCTAAAACTTCGAAATGACTGAAGTAATGTCACGGATGGTAACCCGGATAGATTCTGTTGTATAGGCCTGTTTTGTCTCGTTTGTGTTTTGTAGGGTTCTTACCTTTGGAGAAAATGGTCAGGAATTGTATTCCCCAGCCAAGGTCGCTTGACGTAAGACCTGACTCTAGTCGATGTCATTCCCCAGCTAGTCGCAGCTTATCCCCAGAGGGTTGAAATGACATTTATCCATTTCCGAAGGAGGGAATTATTTTCCCTAGGAGAGTGTCCTCATGGAAAGCCGTCCATAGGATTAATCCCAGCAAGTCAAAATCAATGTCCCCTGCAGAGGTTGCGCTCCTCAACGAATCGAAGATGTGCACATTCAATCTCCAGCATGGGAGATTCCCGCAATAGCTAACCGAGTTGTTGGTTCAAAAGGTTTATATCCGCGAAGGATGGTTTTCTTGCTTCCCACAGGTCGTCTTGCCATTGACAAGATGTTGATCCTCAGCAGAGTCCGTAACTTTGAATGTGTTTTGCCCAGAAGTGTCGCTTCTCCCCCAGCTAAGTTTGTTCACCAGCAAGGTGTTTCTTCCCTCCCAGTGGAAATTGGTGTTTAATCTCTCCCCGACAGAGATGGTTGTGTTTCTGGCATTTATTTCGCCAGAATACTTTATGATACTTGTTCTCCCCGACGGAGTTGGCTTTATCCTCTGCATTCATGTTGTTGAGACAACACTACCAGAGTTTCCCCAACAGCTCAATCATGCATTTGCATTTTCATATATCGTCATATTCGCATCTACCCAAATGCGTAGCATTTCCATCTTATATGGAGCATTACGCCACTTTCAAACATGTGCATTCTGAAACCTAAGTCAGGTTGGTTACCTCTTTGTTTTCAGGTGTCCTTCCCTGCAGGTAATTGGAACTCTTGTTCAGGATCGTTTTCAGATATTCAGATTTGTGGCATGAGATATGTGATGATAACGTTCATCCTGCCATGGGTTCCCTTAGCAGAGGTGCTTGATTAATTTCTCTTCTCCCCCGCGGAGTGTTCTTTACACGGCTTCATAATTGGACTTTGGAGTTGTTGTCAAAAATTCCCCGGTGGAGTGTTCCCTCGAGTTGCTGTCACGTCAGCCTTTTAAGAAAAAGATTTCAGGGATTAGACATTTGGAGTCATTACTCATCGTCAAGATGAATGTCTGGCAGTTGACGTCAGAATTTCCCCGGCAGAGTTCTCCCTAGTTTGCTGTTATGGCTTCATAATTGGACTTTGAAGTTTGTTATGTCAGCAGTTTACGGCTTCATAATTAGACTTTGAAGTTGTTACCATCATGACATGGCTTCATAATTTGACTTTGAAGTTATTGTCAGTTCTGAAAGGCTTCATAATTTTGAAGTTGCTTTCAGTAGTCAACAGCTTCATGAATAGACTTTGAGGTGGTTGTAAAAGAGAGATTTCAGCGATTGGACGGTTGAAGTCATTACTTGTTGTCAAGGCTTCATGATTTGACTTTGGAGTTGTTGTCAGCATTTTAAAGGAAGATTTCAGCGATTGGACGGTTGAAGTCACTACATGTTGTCAAGGCTTCACGATTTGACTTTGAAGTTATTGTCAGCATTTTAAAGGAAGATTTCAGCGATTGGACGGTTGAAGTCATTACTTGTTGTCAAGGCTTCACGATTTGACTTTGGAGTTGTTGTCAGGATTTTAAAGGAAGATTTCAGCGATTGGACGGTTGAAGTCATTACTTGTTGTTACGGCTTCGTAATTTGACTTTGAAGTTCGTCAGCGTGGGATTCTCCATAATTAGACGGTGGAGACGTTATCACTATTACAATGGCTTCATAATTAGGCTTTGAAGTTGTTGTTAGAATTTCCTCGGAAGGAGTCTAGAGGGTTTCATGATTTGACTTTGAAGTTCAATAGAGTTTTCCTGGAATTGTTGTTACGTCAGCATTGTACGGCTTCATAGTTAGACTTTGAAGTTCGTTACATCAGTGCTATAAGGCTTCATGATTTGACTTTGAAGTTGTTGTTGGCATTTTTAAAAGGGAGATTTCAGTGATTAGACGGCTGAAATCGTTACTTGGTGTCACTGCTTCACAATTAGACTTTGAAGTTGTTAGCAACAGTGGATGGCTTCATAATTAGACCTTGGAGTTATTATCAGTTTATATGGCTTCATAATTCGACCTTGGAGTTGTTGTTAGTGTTAAACAGCTTCATAACTAGACTTTGAAGTTGTTGTTAGGAATTCCCTAGCGGATTTTCCTCGCGTAGCTGTTATGTCAGCATTGCGGACTTCATGATTTGACTTTGGAGATCGGCCTAGTTTCTTTGAGTGGCTGTTATGTCAGCGTTACACGGCTTCATAATTAGACTTTGGAGTCGTCGTTAGTAATTCCCCAACAGAGTTTTCTCTAGCTGCTGTTACGTCAGCATTGAGCAGCTTCATAATTAGACTTTGAAGTTCAGCGAAGTTTTCAGTAAACGGCTTCATAATCAGACTTTGAAGTTCGTCGGCATTAAATGGCTTCGTAATTTGACTTTAAAGTTGTAGCCTCCCTTTACGCTGCTTCATAATTAGACCTTGGAGTTGTCGTCAACATCTAACGACTTTGTAATTAGACTTTGGAGTTCTTCAGCATTACAACAACTTCATGATTAGACTTTGGAGTTGTTGTCCGAAAGTTTTGTCCGCATGGAATAGCTTCATAAGTAGACTTTGGAGTTGTTGCCAGATTTTTCCCCACAGAGTTGCTTGTTGAAGTTTCTCTTATCCGGCCAGCGAAGTATTTTCTTCAAGTTTGTTGTTCCGTCAGCGTCACAGGGTTTCATAATCAAAATTTCAGAAGTTGTCGCCTGTTGTCGAATAGGTGCCTGACAGTTAATTTCAGAGCATCCCTAGTGGGCTTGGCTACTGCAAAGATATGGCAGAGTTATTGTCTAGTATGATTGACAGAATTGAATTCCTATTGGGTGGAAGAATTTTATCCCCAGTGAAGTCACCGTGATTTCTTCGTGTTGACGAAATATTATCCCCAGTAGAGTCTTCCTCAAAGTCGTTGTCACGTTAGCGATGGAAGGTTTGTGGGTTGGGACCAATGGAGTTAGCTACTGCAGAGATAAGCGGAGAAACTGTATTCAGAGTATCTTCCCGTATGAATAGGCGGATGAAGTTTCCTGTGTTTAGACAGATGATTTTCCCGTATGGATAGGCGGATGGAGTTTCCTGTGATTAGACAGCAATGTTTCCCCAGTGAAGTCGACAATTCATTCCTATGTTGCGGACAACTCATCCCCAGCGAAGTCGTCGGGATTTCCCCGTGTTGACAGAATGTGGAGTCCTGATGAGGACAAGTTTTATTCCTATGATGATAGGATTTCTCCGTGTTGACGGAATATGGGGTCCTAACGTGGACAAGTTTATGATAGGATTGCTTCGTGTTGACAAAACAAGCGTCCTAACATGGACAAAGTTCTATTCTTGTGTTGTTGAGATTTTTTCGGGTTGACGAAATGAGAGTCCTGACGTGGACAGATTTGAAAGTTGGAGTGCTTGTCAGGAGCTTAGGAAAACTAGGGTTTAGGAAGAGCATTAGACTAGTTTTGCTTCTTTCTTCAAACCTGGAGTATATTGTTCATCTCCATTCAATCCAATGACATAAAGTCCTCTTAAAGAAGTCACATCTCTCCTTTGGAGGGATGAGTGGCATGCTTTAAGAGTAGAACTTTGAGGATGTCATTCTCTTATAATGTTAAGTTCTTAGTGGCTTCCTTTGGTTGTCATTAAGCTACTTAACATTTCAATTTGATCTTGTTAATTGACTCTCCCTTGGAGGTGCTTGTTGAAGCTTGGTAAAGAGAAGTTTGTGCTTGTTGAAGCTAGAAGCTTGTTGAAGCTAGGAGTGTTGCTTGTTGAAGCTAGGGTTTTGCTGCTTGTTGAAGATGAAGTTAGGAGCTTGTTGAAGTTGTTTACTGGTTGAAGTTTGAAGCTTGTTGAAGCTTGGTGCTTGTTGAAGATTGAAGGTTTAGTGGATCTTGAAGATGGGAGCTATTCATGAAGATGAAGGTTGTTGCTGTCAACTTTTTGCTGTTTAATCAACTGTTGCTGTCAGAGTTTCTGCTTGTTCTATCAACTGTAGGAGTTTGGTGTTGCTGCTAGGGCTGCCTCCTCTGTTGTGTGTTTTGTTTTCTGTATTGTTTGTTGGCTTGTGCAGCTTGCCCCATAGGTTTGAAGTGAATGTTGATTCACTTTGCCTATTGTTTTCCCAGGTTCGAGGTTGAGCAGGACTCCCTTGCCTCGCTTGTATTGCTGCATTGCATGCATTTTACTGTATTTGCTTGCTCTCTTTTGTGTTTATCCCCTAGGATCTCTGATTTCCTCTGTGCAGGAGGGAATTATGACAGACATTAGGATTCTCATCCATGCATGACAATGTTAGGTTAGTTTTTATTCCCTTTTCAACCCTAGGCTTTTTAGAGCTTCTTTCTCTTCTTATCTCAAAACAACTCAAAGATACAGTAATAAGTTTAATCGATGTCGTACGGTACGAGCCTTAAGTTATTTGAGAAAGGGTTGCTGGAGAGCTTCTTTCCAGTAGTATGGCTGCTTAGTGTGGTACCCTTTGGGTGACACGCGACATAGTCACTCTCAAATCATAGTCTCTAGTGCGTCAGAGATTGCAAATAAACTAAAAAACACTTCTTTCGTAAAAGATTCAAAACAAACATCAAAGTGTCATTTTTGTCCGCTTGGACTCTTAACCAAAAAAACCCCTTTCATAAGGTAATAAAAAACAGTCAGACAAGCTTGTGTCTTCCGCAGCCCGAACTACGTTTGCTCTGATCTTTCATGCTGTATGAAAGTACGTAGGCATAGGATGCCGTATCCTAGCAAGCAACCTTCCCTCCTTTCCCGTAGGTAGGCAAACTACGTTGACTCTGATTTCTCGTTTCAGACGGGAATACGTAGGCATAAAGTGCAATACTTTGCTGAGTCATTTCCTTTTCTTTTAACCCAGACCTTTAGTGTAGATAGAATAGCAATCCGTACTAGAAAACAAGCGTGGATCCCGTCGAGTACGGCGGCCGTGAGGGGTGCTAATACCTTTCCCTTGCGTAATCGACTCCGAATCCAGGAATTTGGTTGCGACGACCATTCCTTTCCCGTTTTGCGTTAGGTTTACTTCGAGCATTTCCTTTCCCTCTGTTGGGATAAATAACGCACGGTGGCGACTCTTCTGTCATAGCCGGTGCCAATTTTCGCAGTAGCGACAATGCACACGATAACATCATCCATAAAAACATCAACAAACTTTTTCCAAACTACGTTTGCTCTGATCTTTCATACCAGATGAAAGTACGTAGGCACAAGACGCAATGTCTTGGCGAGCACAATCCCTCCTATCACCCGTAGTTTCCAGAACCACGTCGACTCTGATTTTCTCATATCTGTTGAGAATACGTAGGCCTAGGACCGCAAAGTCCTACCGAGTCCGTTCTGTCTCTTCTTCCCCCCGTTATCTCTCTTTTCCCAGTTTCTAACGTCTCCTCTATCTTTTAGAACATTTTTATAGCATAATATTTAAGCAGATATAATCACACATCGACAAACAAAAGGTTCCCATCGAGTACGATGGATGCGAGGGGTGCTAATACCTTCCCTTCGCATAACTGGCTTCCAAACCCATTCATGGTTGCGAGACCATCTTATCCATTTCTTTCTTAGGGTTTTCTCGATGTTTTCCCTTCCCCTCATGGGATAAATAAAGTTCGATGGCGACTCTTCTGTCTATCTTTTTCTCCTCCCCGTCGCGCGTATTTTTTTGAGTAGCGACAGTTGGCGACTCTGCTGGGGACACCTAGCAAGCCAAGCCTATTTTGTTTGTCGCATTTGTATTTTATTTGCTTTTGCTTTTTGTTTTGTTGTTGTGTTTCTTTCTAACCTGTTGGGTTTATTAGGATGGGCTGTAAGGATAAAGCTTTCTACCCGAGCTTTCTAGTATACACTAAGATTAGGAGGTGGTTTCTTTCTGATTTGCGAGACGTAGGACTCGTTAAGTTGGATCGAATTCCACCGCTCAGATGAGACCCCGTTGGAACAATTATGTCTTATGTGTAGTCGTAACGGCGTTTTATTTCCGACGTGGGATTCCGTGATTCTGAGGACCTTTTTGTAGAACCTTATTCCAAAGGTTACTAAAACATAACTCTGTGTTCATCCTTTGAAAGGATTACCGTCTTACGAGTAGTCGTTATGATGGAAAACTTTTGAGGGTTAGTGCATGGGACTTTGTTTAAAAGCCTTTTTGGAATGCCCTCTTATAAACCAATAAATAGCCCACCCGTGGTGAGAGATGCTTTGTTACAATACCTTATGTGATGTGTAACTTGATTTGTGTGTTTCTGTTCTCATATGCATCCATAAAGCATCACATTGCATGACATTTTTGCATATCAAGGGACTTAAGAGACTGTGATTATCTCAGGTATTGGAGAACAAAATGAATGATCAGAGGAAGAAGAGTACAAATGCTTTGAAATTCAGAGAGCCGAAGTTGGGATCAATCCAAGATCTTTTGATTGATGTGCCAAAAGCTATCAAAATTAACTTTCAAGGGAAGTATGGGAAGTTGCTTGACCTTCTCCAATCTAGAGTCGATACTTGGGCTTTGTTCGCCATGGCTCAATTTTATGATGCGCCTCTCAGATACTTTACTTTTCAAGATTATCAATTGGCTCCCACTCTTGAAGAATATTCTCACCATTTGAATATCAAGATTAAAGATCAACCTATTTACATCGTCCTGGAAGAAGAGCCAAAGTCCGCTGTTGTTGCTCACGCTCTCTGTATGACCGAGGAAGAGGTCAAAGATGGTCTAGCCAATAAGGGAGGTACTCCAGGCTTTCCTTTGAAGTTTCTGCTAGAAAAAGCCAGTCAGCACAAGACCAATGGGGATTAGGAAAGGTTCGGTATTATTGTTGCTCTAATGGTTTATGGGATAGTCCTCTTTCCAAATATAGACAATTTCATAGACATCACTGCTATTGTAATTTTCATGCAAAAGAATCCTATCCCTACCCCCCTCGCTGATGTCTACCACTCCGTTCATTGGAGAAGTGAAAATAAGATGGGAATGGTCCAATGTTGTTCTCATCTGCTGTTTAAATGGTATGCTTCCCACCTACCAAAAGAAGGGTCGTTTGTGGACAACAAAAAGAAGTTGAAGTGGTCTCAACGCATTATGTCTCTAGAGGCCAGTGATATTACTTGGTACTCTCATGAGTACTATGATGTGGAGATCATCTTTAGTTGTGGAGGGTTCAGTAATGTACCTCTGATTAGTAGGGCTGGTTGCATCAACTACAATCCAGTCATGGCATTGCGTCAGTTGGGCTATGCTATGGAAGACGAGCCCGAAGCAGAGAAAATTCAGAGTTTCTTTTTGCTAGCCACAACAGAAGATCCTGCGTTGGTCAGAAAGATTGCTAAAGCGTGGGGAAAGATTCATACAAAGGGGAGAAAGGAGTTGAAGGCGAAGAACTGTGTGGCTAAGGAGCCATAGAGACGATGGTTGCAAGCTAGAGTGATTGAAAGGTCGCTTCCATTTCCCTCAGAACCATCCATGCGAGAAGAACCTCCTGCTCCCACCCATGTGTCTATGGAAGAGTATGAGAAACTGAAGCTAGTAATAGAAAAGTTGACTAAAGAAAATCAAGACCTTCAAGCTGAAGTTCACCAAGCAGGTGTAGAGAATGGTCAGTACAAGAGGAAGGTGGAGTTGGGACAAGACCAAGCGGCAGAGAGTAGCAAGAAGTTGAAACTAAAAACAGATCTGAGGGTCAGGTACCAAGAGGGTTTTGAAGGAGCTGACGCATCAGTAAAAGCCCTCCGGCAGCGCTTAAAGGAAACCAAGGCCTCTTGTGATAAAGCGTGGAGATTCTTTGAATTAGCTTCTGCTGAAAAGAAGAAGACAAGGGAGGAACTTGAGGCCGACATTGATATCCTCGAAAAGGAGTTGAGAAATGCCTTAACTCTGGCTGAAAATGAGCGACGACTCAAAGAAGAAGCATTAAGAGCTTCATGTGTCACCTCTGACATGTGGCATAACAAGTGCTCAGAATTGAAAACTGCTCAGGAAACAGCCACTTTGTGGAAAGATTGTTTTGAGACCCTGCAAAGGAACAGTTCACTATGGTTGAAGAAGGAGGCTCAGCTCAATGAACTTTTGGATACGTATGAGGATTCTCTCCGTTATTACCAGCCGACTCTAGACATATGTCGTGCTAAGTACAATGATCTAGTGGAGCATTGTAACCTCATGATTCGTGATATTCCATGGAGGTTAGAGAGTGCAATTCAAGACTTGGAAGGGAACGTCGTTCCCCCTTCAGTCTATCACTTCATCCAGCTTTGCGATCAGATGGTTAGCAGGTTCATGTTTGAGTCGAAGAAACTTGAAGAGCGTCTCCGAAAGAAGACTTTTTAGTTGTTTGGTCCTTTTCTTTTGTTGCATGAATTTTTGTATACAATTTATTGAACAATCATCTGTATTGAATATTCTCTCAATTAATGAAAGTTGCTTTTTGATCTCAAAAATTGTGCATGCTCTACTATTCGTTTATAGTTCTATAATACTATTGATAATCATAAATCTTGAAAGTCCCTTGAACATCATTCAAACATTGCATATACCCACGCATCATTTTCGCATCTCCTGAAACCCGACCTCACACCACTTGCCATTCCAGAGAGAGAGAGAAAGAGCAAGTTGACTTCTCAACACTCCTACAACACAAGAAGAAATCAGCTAAGGATCATGGATCAAGTGCAACAAGAGCTGCAGGAATTCAGGGACAAGATGACACAATTCATGGAGATAATGCAAGGGGTAGCCAATGGGCAGGACCAGTTGAGAACTTTGGTTCAACCTTTAATAGCTCAAGTAGATGGAAGTGGCATTTTGCATGGAGGAACCACTGTTATTCCTCCTCCATTTAATGGCGGAACCTCGCAGGTCAATGGTGGTCCAACTATAGCCAACCTTCCGGGTGGAAGAGACCAAACTGGAATTCCTATCCTAGTTGCGGCGGGCGCCATACCTATTAACATTGATCCCCAGTGGGACCAAGATGAGCAGGATGATATCTTCTCCATGAGAGACCTTGGGGGAGGGTTACGAACTGACACTAATAGAAGGTTCGATGAAATAGAAGAAAAGATGAAGAACATTCTTGAAAACCAGAATACTATGGGTCTTAACATGTCCAATCTGGGATTGATTCCGGGACTTAGGATTCCTCCAAAGTTCAAAGTGCCAGATTTCGATAAATACAAAGGGACGACATGTCCAAAGGTGCATATCCGATCCTATTTCCGAAGGATGTCTGCATACTCTGATGACGAGAAGTTGCTTATGCACTTCTTCCAGGATAGTTTGTCAGGGCCCTCCCTAGAATGGTACATGGGTTTGGAATCTGTTAATATCCGGAGCTGGAAAATTTTACCAGAGGCTTTCGTGAAACCCTACCAGTACAATAGCGACTTGGCACCCAACCGAGTGCAGTTACAGAGTTTATCTCAAAGGAGTAATGAGTGTTTTAAAGAATATGCTCAAAGATGGCGAGATCTTGCCGCTAGAGTTCAACCTCCCATGGTGGAAAAAGAACTAATTGATTTGTTTGTGGCTACGTTGCCCGGGATTTACTACGAGAAGTTGGTGAGTAACATGTCAGGAAGCTTCTCAGATCTGATTATTACCGGCGAGAGGATCGAAAGCGGTATAAAGATGGGAAAAATTCAAGCAGGGGAAGGAACCTCATCTGGAGGTGGAAGAAAAAACTTTGGTATTAAGAAGAGGGAGAATGAGACGAACGCGGTGTCAGGTTATAAGAATCGAAATTGGAATCAGAATCAGAATTAACAACAACCCTATTATCACCAACCACCACAGGTAGCTAGTATTGCCATCCCGGCAATATTGCCACCACAACAACAACCACCTCAGCAACCACCACGTCAGCAACAACAACAGCGACAACAACCTCAACAACAAAATTATGCGCCGAGACAATATCAAGACCAGAGAAGGATGGTGGATAGGCACTTTGACACCCCAACAATGCCTTACTCTCAATTACTACGACACTTAATGCAATTGCAGTTGGTCCAGAAAAGGACGATGGCACCTCTAATTGGCCAACCACCTCCCGGGTATGACGCCAACGCTAGGTGCGACTTTCATTCTGGCGCCCCTGGCCACCATATTGACAATTGCAAAGCTTTTAAACACAAGGTGCAAGACCTTGTTGACAGTAAGGCTATCAATTTCAACCATGATGCACCAAACGTCGTTCAAAACCCTATGCCAAATCATGGGGCGGGTGGAGTGAATGTTGTTGTTGAGGGGGAAGATTTAAATCTGGTATATGACGTCGAATAATTAAAGACTCCTCTAAGTTTTGTAAAATGCAAGCTGTTAGAAGGTGGGGTGTTTCCCAAATGTGAAAAGGATTGTGAAAAATGTGTCGCCCATCCTGAAGGGTGTGAGAGTTTGAAGAATTACATACAATATATGATAAATGAAGGTGTTCTACAGTTTGACAAGATCTGTGAGAAGAAGAATGAAAAGATAAACAGTAAAGAGGAGGATGAGGTGCCCACCATCTCCATCCCTTACAAGACAATTACTATTTCTGCGCCTCCAGCGCGGCCTACCATCATATTCACAAAGGCAGGACCTGTGCCTTATGAGAGCTCCAAAGCAGTCCCTTGGAACTATGGAGCAGAATGCTATTGCAACGGGCAGAAGCAGGAGTTAAAAAATTCGCCTTTTGATTCAGTTGATAATTTGGTGGGGACCGGAGGAATAACTCGAAGTGGGAGAGTATTTGCGCCTCCCGAAGTAAGTGCAGAAAGGGCTGATAAAGGTAAGGGAAGGGATGTAGCAGAAGAAAGCTCTCAGGCTAGAGAAAAGGAAGTCATGTTGAAGAACGCAGAGGAGTTCATGCGCCTGATAAGGAAGAGCGACTATAAGATTGTAGACCATCTACAACAGACGCCTTCAAAAATTTCCATCTTATCATTGCTGTTATGTTACGAGGCTCACAGGAGTGCTTTACTCAAGGTTCTGGATAATGCTTATGTACCACAAGAAATATCTGTAAATCAATTGGAAGGAGTGATGGCCCATGTTAATGCAGGCAATGGTTTGGGATTCACTGACTTTGATTTAACACCAAGAGGAAGGAATCCCAATTCGGTGCTGCACATATCCATCGAGTGCAGAGGGGTTGTATTGTCTCATGTATTGGTAGACACTAGATCATCACTAAATGTGCTACCTAAGAAAGCCCTCATGAAGCTTGATACTCGAGGGATAGTATGCACTCCGAGTGACTTAGTGGTTAGAGCTTTTGATGGGACGAGGAGGTCTGTGTTTGGAGAGTTGACCTTGCCAGTTCAAGTCGGTCCTGAGGTTTTCGATGCAGTGTTCTATATAATGGATATCAGTCTGGCGTATAGCTGCCTTTTGGGTCGACCATGGATACACTCAGCAGGAGCTGTGACGTCAACCCTACACCAAAAGTTGAAGTACATGGTGGATGGTAACATTGTGACTGTTTGCGGTGAGGATGATATCATGGTAAGCCATCTTTCTTCATTCAAATATGTGGAGGTCGATGGTGAAATTCACGAAACCCTGTGCCAAGCCTTTGAGACTGTTCAAATCAAGGAGAAGCCATCAGTCGAAGCCAAAGCGCCAGAAGTTGTTATGTCTTCCTACAGATACGCCCCAAGCCATACTGAAGTCTAGATCAGTACAAGGATGGGGGCAAGTGATAAGCGTCCTAAACAAACAAGATAAGTTCGGATTGGGATACAACCCATATGCATCATCTTCACAAAGCATTCCACGCTACAAAGGTCCTGTCCAGTTTACTAGCAGTGGGGTGATTTTCAATCGGATCAATGCCATATCAGATGAGGAAGGAGACAGCGACTGTGATATGGATGCGTGGATCCAGCCATGCATCCCCGGCCAGGGCTTGAAGAATTGGAGCATGGAAGAAGTTATCACTGTGACTTATGAAGAGTAATTGTTTTATTTTGATTAATGTATTTCCATATGCTCTGCCCAAGGCATAATGAACTTTATTTGTAGGGCCCTATCTTTTATGCATGTGAACAATCTTTTTTTATCATCAATTAAAAGGCGTATTTTCATTCAAAATTTTGTGATCTTTGTTTTTCTTGTTTTTATTTCTAACAATAAAATGGCAATGTGGTTTGTGTTTATTTTATTTGCATATCATCTAAAGCATAAAATCATCATCATTGCAGGTTACACATTTCAGATACCACCGACTCAGACTCGTCTATGACTCAGTATGACTTTGACAATTCGATCTTTCAAGTCGAAGAAGAGATCGAAGAAGACGAAGACCTACCCGAAGAGTTAGCCAGACTGTTAAGACAAAAGGAGAAGGTCATCCTACCTCATCAAGAGGAGGTCGAAGTCATCAACCTAGGAACAGAAGAGGATAAGAAGGAGGTCAGAGTAGGGGCTGCACTGAAGGATGATGTTAAGCAAGGATTAATTGAGTTACTCCGAAAGTATAAGGACGTCTTTGCTTGGTCATATGAAGACATGCTCGGACTCGACACAGATATCGTGGTTCATCGTCCGCCTCTTCGTGAAGAGTGTCCTCCTGTCAAACAGAAGTTGAGAAGAACCAGGCCAGATATGGCAGTAAAGATAAAGGAAGAAGTTCAGAAACAGTTAGATGCTGGATTTCTCGCTGTGGCCAACTACCCTCTTTGGGTCGCTAACATCGTGCCCGTACCTAAGAAAGACGGCAAAGTCAGGATGTGTGTTGACTATAGGGACCTAAATAGAGCGAGCCCAAAGGATAATTTCCCGCTCCCCCATATTGACGTACTTGTTGATAACACCGTGCAATACTCAGTGTTGTCCTTCATGGACGGTTTCTCCGGATATAATCAAATTAAGATGGCACCGGAGGATATGGAGAAAACAACTTTTATCGCATCGGAGGATATGGAGAAAACAACTTTTATCACACCTTGGGGGACTTTTTGCTATAAGGTGATGCCTTTTGGGTTGAAGAACGTAGGGGCAACTTATCAACGAGCAATGGTGACACTTTTTCACGACATGATGCATCACGAGATTGAGGTTTATGTCGACGATATGATTGCGAAGTCTCAGATGAAGGAGGAGCACCTAGTGAATCTGCTAAAACTATTTGAGAGGTTGAGGAAGTTCAAATTGAGGTTGAATCCGAATAAGTGTACTTTTGGCGTGCGGTCAGGAAAGCTGTTGGGGTTCATCGTTAGTGAGAAAGGTATTGAGGTTGATCCCGCGAAGATCAAGGCAATTCAAGAAATGCCAGCACCAAAGACCGAGAAACAGGTTCGTGGTTTCTTAGGTAGATTGAACTATATTGCAAGGTTCATATCTCACCTCACCGCCACTTGTGAGCCATTGTTTAAACTTTTGAAAAAAGATCAGGCGGTTATTTGGAACACGAATTGCCAGAAGGCGTTTGAGAAAATAAAGGCGTATCTACAAGAACCTCAAATACTGATGCCCCCGGTGGCTGGAAGACCGTTGATAATGTACTTAACAGTTCTTGAGAATTCCATGGGTTGTGTTCTCGGTCAGCACGACAAGACTGGAAGAAAGGAGCACGCAATATACTACTTGAGTAAAAAGTTCACCGACTGTGAATCCAGATATTCAATGTTAGAAAAAACTTGTTGCGCACTTGCTTGGGCCGCCAAACGCCTAAGGCAGTATATGCTAAACCACACAACCATGTTAATTTCAAAGATGGATCCTATTAAGTACGTATTCGAAAAGCAAGCACTATCAGGAAGGATTGCTAGGTGGCAGATGATTCTGACAGAATATGATATTCAATATGTATCTCAAAAAGCTATTAAAGGTAGTGTTCTGTCAGAATATCTCGCAGAGCAACCAGTCGATGACTATCAGCCAATGAAGTTTTACTTTCCTGACGAAGACATTATGTACTTGAAAATGAAAGATTGTGATGAGCCGTTTCTAGACGAAGGACCGGAATTGGGTTCCCAGTGGAAGTTGATCTTTGACGGTGCTGTTAACTCCTATGGTAGTGGGATTGGGGCAATCATTACAACTCCCCATGGTTCCCATATACCATTCACCGCAAGGTTAACATTCCCGTGCACTAATAACGAGGCAGAATATGAAGCGTGTATCATGGGTATCGAAGAAGCAATCGATTTGAGAATCAAGAATCTTGATATCTATGGAGATTCAGCTTTGGTGATTAACCAGATCAAGGGAGAGTGGGAGACGCGCCAACCAAATCTGATCCCATACATGAATTATGCAAGAAGGTTGCTACCTTTCTTTGACCGAGTAGAGCTTCACCACGTACCAAGAGCATAAAATCAGATGGCCGATGCCTTGGCTACATTATCCTCGATCTACAAAGTTAACTTCTGGAGTGATGCTCCAATAATTGTCATTTCACGCCTCGATAGACCGGCATTTATTTTCGCAATAGAAGAAGTCTCTGATGGTAAACCGTGGTTTTATGACATCTAGAAATTTCTCAAAAACCAAGAATATCCGCCTGGGGCATCGACCCAGGATAAGAAGACTTTGAGGAGGTTGTCTGGTAACTTCTATCTGAATCCAGACGGTGCGCTCTATCGGAGAAACTTTGACTTAGTGCTACTAAGATGTGTGGACGAAAAAGAAGCAAATTTGCTTATGGAAGAGGTCCACGAAGGTGCTTTCGGAACACATGCAGGTGGACATGCCATGTCTCGGAAGTTGCTAAGAGCAGGGTATTATTGGTTAACTATGGAGTCAGATTGCTTCAAGTACGCCAAGAAATGCCACAAATGTCAAATTTATCCCGACAAGATTCATGTGCCGCCGTGTCCTTTGAATGTCATGTCATCACCATGGCCTTTTTCCATGTGGGGCATTGATATGATCGGGAAAATCGAGCCGACCGCATCCAATAGGCATCGTTTCATCTTGGTAGCCATCGACTATTTCACTAAATGGGTCGAAGCAGTTTCTTACGCCAATGTCACAAAGCAAGTCATAGCTCGATTCATCAAAAGGAAAATCATTTGTCGATATGGAATACCTGAGAGGATCATTACTGATAATGGTTCTAATCTGAATAACAAGATGATGAAGGAACTGTGCCAGAGTTTCAAAATCGAGCATCACAATTCTTCTCCCTATCGTCCGAAAATGAATGGCACCGTGGAAGCGGCTAACAAGAACATTAAGAAGATAGTACAGAACATGGTGGTGACTTATAAGGATTGGCACGAGATGTTGCCCTTTGCTTTACATGGATATCGCACTTCGGTGCGTACTTCAACTGGGGCAACTCCTTTCTCGTTGGTATATGGCATGGAAGTTGTTCTGCCATTGGAGGTCGAGATCCCTTCTTTAAGAGTTCTGGTGGATGTCAAACTGGATGAAGCAGAATGGGTAAAGAGTAGGTTGAATCAACTCAGTTTGATGGATGAGAAAAGGTTGGCATCTCTCGCATACAGTCGTTTGTATCAGAAGAGGATGAAGAGCGCCTATGATAAAAAAATATGTCCTCGGAGCTTTCAGGCAGGTGACTTAGTGTTGAAGCGAATTCTCCCACCACAGAGCGATCACAGGGGAAAATGGACTCCTAACTATGAGGGTCGATATGTTGTAAGGAAGGTCTTCTCAGGAGGAGCATTGCTACTTTCAACCATGGATGGTGAAGATTTTACGTCCCCTGTGAATGCAGACGCAATCAAAAAATACTTTGCTTAAGATAGACCCGCTGGAAAGAAAAAGAATATCCAGGAAAAAATGGGGCATCCCGGTGAACCATAAAAGGATAGGTTCGGGCAAAAATTAGGGATATAAGAAAAATGTAAACCCGCAAAGTTGAAAACCTGAAAGGGCAACTTTGGCAAAAATGGGTATCCCGGTGAATTGAAAACCCGCAAGGGCGATTCCGGCAAAAATTAGGGATTTTAAAGAAAATGACTGCGGCCTACGCATTGATCATCACAAGCATCATGGATTCTGGGAGGACCCAAAGATCGACCATTCAAATCAGTCTCTTTAGAAGTTGAAGTGTCAGAAAAACGTCAAAGTCATGGGGGTCATGGATGAGTCGTCACATGGTGGTTGTCTGTGCCACATTGCCGACATTTTGTATATATCTCTTGCATTTATTCATTCGTTACGCAGCTTTCTCTTTTCAGGTGTTGCCTCCGATGTAAATTTGCCTGTTTACAGGCCTTTTATCAATAAAATACTATTCCGAAAAGCTTTTGTTCTTGTTTTAGTCTTTACCGTTTTTGTTTGCAAAAGACGCCTGATATTTTTGATATAAAAAAAAAAACCTTGCATACATAAACTTGTGGGCTTTGCTAACTATAATCAAGACATTATTTTTGTTTGAACAAAGTCATAAGGGATAATTTGGTGCCTGCTGCACAGCACATTGGTCTGTTTGTCGTTTTCATCTCCAGCAGTTTGAAACCCCGTACAACGAAGGATATCCTCAGCAGATCGAGATTGACATCTCCAGCAGAAAAGGATTAATTCCAACAAGCGGGTGAAGGTTCATCCCCCATCAGTGGAACGAATTCATAGTTTTTTTTCACAGAGTCTAGATAGTTGACTCCTTTCCCCTCAGAGTCTAGGTCATTGAATCATTCCTCAAGCGGAAGTGGATTATTGTTGAAGTTTACTTCTCATTTTCCTCAAGCAGAGGTTGATGTTGATTCCCTCCTTATCTAATCCCCATCCAAGTCAGCGGAGTTAATTTTCTTCCCCACAGAGTGGAACTGACTCAGAGATCGTTTATCTCCATCCCCAACAGAGATAGTGTGGGATAAACTTCCAGTAAGTCTTATTCAATATCCCTAGCAGATAGCGGATTCAATCTCCGGAAGAAGAGAGTTATTCCTCAGCAATCTACTGTGTTTCCCCAGTAGAGTTATTCTGGCTAATCATTCATGGCTGATTTCCCCAGTAGAGTGGAGTTGTTGCCTCTGACTGAGTTGCTTGTTCCCCAGAAGAGTTGTATGCTAGTAGGCCATCCGGGACGTTCTTCGCAGCAGAGTTTGATTGGGATCCCCAACGAAGTGGTCTTGTTCTTAGCAGAGCAGTTTTTCCCAGAAGTTTTCTCGGAGGCCGTCCAAGGCTTGTATTCCCCAACATGGTTCCATGTGTGCTAAGCGTGTGTAGCCTTTCCCCGACGGAGTTGGTCTCTCTCCTTTAGCATTTATTTTGCTAAAGTGGTTCCTTTGCATCTACATACACATAGCATCTTCCCAAACGCGAAGCATTTCCATTTCGTATGGAACATTACGCCATATTCAAACATATGCATGTGAAACATAAGCCAGGTCGTTACCCTTTTGTTTCAGGAGAATCTCGCAGATGATTAGTATCTTTGCCCGTGTGTTGGCTAGAACCCGACTCATGTTGTTTCCCCAGTGGAGTTCTTTTGTGGTTATCCTCAATGGATGGTCTTAATTTCGTTTGAATTTTGATGATCGCTTTTACTTAGCGGAGGTTTGGCGGCGATGTCAAGTGATTTGGTTCTTCAGCGGCGATGTTGGATGTTTGTTCTCGGCGGCGATTTCAAGTGATTTGGTTCTTCAGCGGCGATGTTGGATGTTTGTTCTCGGCGGCGATGTCAAGTGATTTGGTTTTTCAGCGGCGATGTTGGATGTTTTTCTGGCGGCGATGTCAAGTGATTTGGTTTTTCAGCGACGATGTTGGATGTTTATTCTCAGCGGCGATGTCAAGTGATTTGGTTATTCAGCGGTGATGTTGGATGTTTTTTCTGGCGGCGATGTCAAGTGATTCGGTTTCTCAGCGGCGATGTTGAGAGTTTGTTTCAGGCGGCGATGTCAGAGCATTGTATCTTTGAATTCAATGTCTGTTTGTATTTAACTAAGGATTGACGGTGAGGTTAGATCTTTTTACCAACTTTATGTCGAGGCCTGACTGTAAGGTCAGATGCTTTTACCGATTGGAAATCGAGGATTGACAACGAGCTTAAATCTTTTTACCGACTTAATATCGAGGCCTGACTATAAGGTCAGATGCTTTTTACCGACTTGATGTCGAAAATTGACGGCAAGGTCAGAAGATTATTTTAAGAGATGACGGCGAAGTCAGGTTATGTTAGAATTGATGGCGAAGTCGGATTGTTTGAAAAAATGACGACGAAGTTAGATTATGCTGGGAATTGACGGCAAAGTCAGAGAATATTGAAGATTAACGGCGAAGTCAAGAGGTTTACCATTTAGACGTTGAGTTCTGACAGCGAGGTTAAATGCTATTAAGAGTTGACGGTGAGGTCAGATGTTCCACTTAATATGGGTACTTGGCGGCGATGTCAGAAGTTCCTTTTACGGTTGGCAAATTTCCGGTCTCTTTTGTATTCAATCGTCTTTTACCTTGATTGTTTGAAAGTCGTTCGCTTTTCATCCATTCAGGTCTAAGTCGCTTGAATAGGGGCAGCTGTTGCACCCCAAAATTTGACCAACCTCTTTTCTTAATCTTTGGCTTATGTTTCATTTCATTGCATTAGCATATTACATTTCATGGCATTTTGCATTTCACAGGGGATCAAGAGATGTGTGTCTAACCAAAATAATTACCAAGGGTTTTTAACTTGATCAAGAGGTTATATTCAAGTCATCAAGTGGTTATCCTTATCAGAGACAAGTCAAGGTCCTTGAAGACAGGCAGATAAGCATATGTGGTTCTCAGGGGCATAAAAATCCAACTGAAAAAATATATGAAATAAAAAATGCACATGGTGAGTATTGAACCCACAACCTTTGGGTTATAGGTACGATACTTTGCCATCCCAGCCACAAGGGCGCATGTTACAAGCAAGGGAAAGGAAGAGGCTTATCTTGAAAACGTGATAATTGTTGGAAAATTAAAAAAGAGTTGATCTCCACACGGATCGAACTCAGGTCAAGGGCGTGCAAGGCATAGTTAGCGCATAGGTAACAACCACTGGGGTGGCGATACATCTGTGTATTATGCCACCCTAAATTGTATAAGAACGTTCCTTTTCAGAATTTCTGGGCAAGATAAACACACCACATGGCCATATGCGTGAAGGTTTGGAACTTGGGCAAAACCTCACCATTTTTAGCAAACTCAAAGCCTATTTTGTGTGGTTTTTAACAAGGATTAAGACGGAATCATTGGTTTTCCCAAATTATGTATGTGATTTGAGATACAATGGAAAACGCAAGAGGAAGCTTTAGGTGCTTTTTTATGGAATTTGCTTTTAAACTTACTCACAAGGCATCAGTTATGTAGTATGTTGGCATAATAAGGTATTTCCATACTACATGAACTGATACTTCTTTCCCACAAAACATTGCCATATCAAGACCAACACATAATGTACTTGCTTGCACTATTTTGAATTTTTTTACCAAACAAGGCAAGGGACAAGCAGCCATCTGCTCTGACCTCTGCAGCCCCTAACCAAAACCTATTTTCCACTCCAACAATAAGGCCAAGGAGACAAGTTCAGCAGCTGGCTGGTTTTTGGAGTTGAGTATAAAAGCTTAAGTGTGAAAACCCTAGGAGGCAGCCACCACTCTGTGCAAAATTAGAAGAAGAGTTTTGAATATTTTCTCTGAAGCTTTCTCCAAAAAAATCGTTTGTTGCTTCAAGAAGGGAAGAAATATCAAACTCTGTTCAAAGAGCGGGATAGCTTGTTGTTAGTTTGCTTTAGGGAGTCTTCAAGAGGTGAGTTATTTCTAAACCCTCTATTTTATTGCATCATTGTCATCAAAATATGCTTGTGTTTTGTTTGTGCTTTTGGAATTTGTTAACTTTTATTTGAACTGATATTTTGTTTTTTTGTATGACAAGTTTGCTAGTTTTGGTTGTATAACGCTATTGTGTTCCCTTTTTTGCAAACTGTTATCATTGAGAGAGGTTCATTGAGTTTGGTTGGTTGAAGTTTGATATTATCGTGTCATGTTTGCCTCTGTTCTTGTTTGAGCCATGTTTGGTGTTTTTGGTGTCTATGCTTGCTATCATGTGGATGGAACATTCTTTAAGATGTGTTTTGGTTGTGGACTGTTTTGAGCTTTTCATGTTGGAAGTCACAGTTTTGTTGTCAAGTTTGGTAGCTGGTTTGGATTCTTTTTTTTGTCAAGGTTGCTGCTAGATGTTTGTGTATGACTGTCATTAGGGAAATGTAATCATGTTGATGCTGGACTGATGAAGTGTATGATATTGTTGAGGTTTGGTTTGTTACCTTAAATCCTTAACCATAGCTGCCAAACAATGTTGAAGAGGGTTATGTTTGACAATTTACGCCTATTGCTGTTTAGCTGGTTTTAAGCATGAGCTTGTTTGTGTTTGCTATTTTAAGAGATAACCTCCATGTGATGCAATATATGAATTGGTGTTTGTGATTGGCATGGTCATAACCAAACTGTTACATGTCTGGAGTTTGTAAGTTGCCATTTGAATGAGGTTTTGTAATAGTTGTTGGTTGATTCTGTTCTTGGGTGAGTCCATACACTTAATGTGTGTTTACATTGTTGATTTCGATGGATGTATGTTTGCATTATTTGATTGCTGCACCTGCATAATCCCAAGTCTGTGACTCTGCTTGGTGGAACCTTGACAATCTGCTCACATTGAACATATGCTTGCACTTTGATTGATTTTGAAAGGTGTTGTTTCTGTTTTTCAACAAATACTTGCTGCTGTTTCTTTGAGAATTTACGCATTGTATGACATGTTGATAGGAGCCTTTTGTTTAAGTCAGTTTGAGGCCAAGGTTTAGGCCTGCAGTTAGAGCATAATTTCAAGTCTGGCCAGTTTTACATAATTGCCATTTGTAATGAACATGTTCGTGATTGATGCTTGCTATTTCTTGTTGAATATTCTACATCTGTTTTGTGAAGCATGATTTGAATCTTACCATTGAACTGCTTGCTAGCATTATAGGTCTTTGGTCTTGCTATTTATGATAAATGACATCATGATATCTTGCTGACTACCATGACTTGGCATCCTCTAGATCTTAGGATTTTTGCTAACAGATTATTTTAGAGGTTTTTAGGTGCTGTTGTCTTTGAATCTATTCATTTGTGTGTGCTTGCATTTGTAACTGTCATGAGGGCAATATTTTGAATCCTTGGAGTATGCTATTGAAACATGACACATTTGATTTGCTGCATAGACCATTTGAGCATGTCTACTACTATTTGAATCTCTTTTTTTTTGCTTTTTCACACTCTCTATGATTCTGTTGAGGACTGTTACCACTTCCGCTTAGATTGTTACTCATGAGCATTTTGCTGACATTATTGTGCCAACTGTTATGCATATAACTATCTGTCTTGTATTGTGCCATGCTTTATGTTTGATTATGAGAGGGAGTTTGTTGGCTCTCAAATGCATCACTACTCTTAAACCTGCCTTGTGGTTTGGCAACTGCCCTATCTGTTTTTTTGTGAATTTGCAACTTTTGTTACCAATATTTCTAGCTTGCTTGGGTGTTGGTGTTTTAGTCTGATGTTTTGGTTTGCTCAATTTCTACATGATTGACAGCTGATATGAACATGTCTTTGATTTGCACCTACTGTTTGAGTATGATGAGGTTTGGTTTGCAACTGTTATGGTTGGTTTTGGTTTCAAATGTTATGATGTTCCTTTCTGAATATTGTTATTGGCTCCTGTTGAGTCAAGTTGCGATGCCTAAGTACTTTAGCTTGCATTTGAGAACCTTGGTGGTTTGTGCAAAACATTGATGGCATGACATGAGCAGCCTGTGGAGGGTTCTGTTGAGACTAGTTTTTTATGGGGGTCTAAGAGTCATTTTAAACGTGTTATGTGCCTGGTGCATCCTGTGTTTTATTGTAGCTTAATGTGAATCATAATTGAATATCTAGCATGAACCATTGTTGATGATACACCACAGAGATCCATTTTTTTTATTCTATTGTCAATAATATGTCATTGCAGCCTCTTGATTCTTAAGTTTTCTTGCTGTCAGTTTGAATCAAATTCTTGTGTTCAATCCATGATGTGTTTGAAGGTGTTTTGATTTGTCATAACAAACCTGTTAAGAGAAATAATTTTGTTGTGGTTAGAAAACTGTTTGGAACTGTCAAGAACATAAGACTTTCAACTTGTTTTTTTGTTTCTTGCACTCTGCTACCAACTTTCTGTTTTGACTAATTTATGCTGATCTTTGAGTATAAGAGCTTCTGTTAACATATTTGAAATGTGTTTGTAATGATTGTGTGGTCTGAATCAACTTAATATATGCTTTAATTTCCAAAATGCATTTTATCATGTTCATTTTGCAACTCATGAGTCACATTCTGTTATGGTTTTATTTTGAGTCTTCCTTGAGTTGGAACTTCATGAACAACATATTTAGAGCTGGTGCAGACTGGTTTGGTGTTTTACATTTGGACTATTTGAACTCTTGCATTAAGGTGACATTTTCCAAGGCATAATTTCAACTCACATGTTGTTTTTTGTTCCATTGCTGTTTTGATCAATCTTTTTGTTGAAACTCTATGAGTAACACATTTCAAGCATGTGCACACTGTTATTTGTTCTTACATCAACCTGTTTTGGTCCATAACTCAACAAATGCATTTCAAGCTCATTATGTGCATGTTCCATCAAATTTTAAATTGTGGGCATAATCTTGGAAAATTGATATTGCCACTGTGATCCTCATTAAATTTCACATAAGTTTGACTAAAATTTCGTTTAAATCCATTAAGATTTGATCAAGTAGTGAATCATAACGCATTCCAGCATTTGCTCTTGTTCTTGCTTGTTGGCCTTGCCCAGAAAAACCTTGAAGCACGCCTTGTATAGTTTTAGAGGTGACTTTATGTTTGGATGTAACAGCCACCCCAGTGGTAGAAGCATGCGCGCATTTCATACCTTTCACCTGCTTGAACCTGGGTTCGATCCACAGTGGAGATCAACCCTTTTTATTTATTTTTCCACTTTGCCCTGTTTAAATGTTTATTTTCCTCTCTCTTCCATCTCTTACCAGCGCGCGCCTAGTGCCTTAGTGGATGAGTGTTGTGTTTGTAAACCAAGGGACGTGGGTTCAACTCCCTCCCACGACACTTCCACATTTTATTTGCTTGTTATTTTGTTTTTCTTCATAAAAATTCCAAAATTCATAACTTTTGCATACTTTATTATTTTTGATTCATTCTTTTTGCAAAATGTTCATAATAAAGCCTATTTTCATTTAATGAAAAAATATTTCAGATGATTTATATTCACAATACCTTTGGCCTACTTGAAAGTTGGTCCTTTGTTAGGGTCATTACCTTGCATCTTGTTAAATCCATTTTCAAACCATTTCTAAAATCAATTCTTTGTATTGAATTAAAAAGAGAGGATTGGGTGTAGACCTCTTCTTCTTCGAGTGTTGGGATGCCCACTGTAGTGAGGGTGGTCTCGACACTCGTCTTTCAATACGAAGACACTTTCTGTCCATTTTCAAATCTCATCTCCTTAAAATCAATTCTTTGTATTGAATTAAAAAGAGAGGATTGGGTGTAGACCTCTTCTTCTTTGAGAGTTGGGATGCCCACTGTAGTGAGGGTGGTTTCGACGCTCGTCTTTCAATACGAAGACGTTTTCATTCCCTTCTCTCCTAAAACCTCGGTCCCGTACCGAGCGCATTTTCAAACCCCTTCAATAAGGAATCATCTATCTTTGTATTGAATTAAAAAGAGAGGATTGGGTGTAGACCTCTTCTTCTCCGAGTGTTGGAATGCCCACTGTAGTGAGGGTGGTTTCGATTCTCGTCTTTCAATACGAAGACATTTTCATTCCCTTTTCCTCCTAAAACCTCGGTCTCGTACCGAGTACACTTTCAATAATAAATTTATTTCTCTTTGTATTGAATTAAAGAGAGGATTGGGTGTAGACCTCTTCTTCTTCGAGTGTTGGGATGCCCACTGTAGTGAGGGTGGTCTCGATACTCGTCTTTCAATACGAAGACGCGACTTCTTCCATTACCTCTCCTTTCACAACTTCATTCCGTAACCCTTCTCACCTAAAACCTCGGCCCCGTACCGAGTGCACTTTCAAACTTCTTTTTGCAACAAAACTTGAATGGTCGTGGAGTGGTTAGGCGTAGGCCTTCTCCTATCCCGAGTGCTGACGTTTACCGTAGGGTTCTCTGTCGCAAAGCACTTACCTTTCAAAACCAACAATACCTTTAATAAGGAAATGAAGCTCTCTTTATGTTGAATTAAAGAGAGAGGATTGGGTGTAGACCTCTTCCTCTTCGAGTGTTGGGATGCCCACTGTAGTGAGGGTGGTTTCGACACTCGTCTTTCAATACGAAGACGCTACGTTCACCACACCACTTCATAACAAAAACTTTGAGATAATGAATTGGGTACTACCCGTAGGGGTTACTATCCGAGGACCTATCTCGCCCCCTAAAAACAATCTCACAAATCAAACGTGACATCTTGCCTCGCATGGCGAAAACCTAATCTTTTCAAAAAGGATATGATACGTCCGTTCTACCGCAAACAGGTAACGCCTAAGTCTCCAACGAGCGAGCAACAATACACCTAACTACTAGAATGCACACGATAGCATCATCCATAAAAACATCAACAAGCTTTTTCCGAACTACGTTTGCTCTGATCTTTCATACCAGATGAAAGTACGTAGGCACAAGATGCAATGTATTGGCGAGCACAATCCCCCTATCACCCGTAGTTTCCCGAACTACGTCGACTCTGATTTTCTCATATCTGTTGAGAATACGTAGGCCTAGGACCGCGAAGTCCTACCGAGTCTGTTCTGTCTCTTCTTCCCCCCGTTATCTCTCTTTTCCCAGTTTCTAACCTCTCCTCTATCTTTTAGAACATTTTTATAGCATAATATTTAAGCAGATATAATCACACATCGACAAACAAAAGGTTCCCATCGAGTACGATGGATGCGAGGGGTGCTAATACCTTCCCTTCGCATAACCGGCTTCCAAACCCATTCATTGTTGCGAGACCATCTTATCCATTTCTTTCTTAGGGTTTTCTCGATGTTTTCCCTTCCCCTCATGGGATAAATAAAGTTCGACAGCGACTCTTCTGTCTATCTTTTTCGCCTCCCCGTCGTGCGTATTTTTTTGAGTAGCGACAATATGCCTTTGGTTTTGAGTTGTAACTCACCTAGATCCATAAGTTCAAGATGTGTGGATGATTGATTTGAGCCATGTATACCCGTTTCCTTACTGCACTCTCAAACTGCTCTTTTTCAAATCAAATTACCATGAACCTACCAGTTTCTTATTTGCTTGCCATATGCCTATGTTTGGAGTTTGTAACTCACTTACATACTTATTCCTAATGTGTGTTAATGTTTGGTTTAAACAATAACTGCTTGCTTGATCATTTCACTACCTAATTGCAATTTTGAGCCAAAATGCCATAACCACATACCAAAACCTTGTTTGCTTGCAATATGTGTAATCTCAGAGTTGTAACTCATTCCTCCCTGCATTTATGAGATGTGTATGTGATGTTTAACAATGTGAGACCATTTGTTTGTGACTGAACTATGTTTATGCCCTGCTGCTGCAACTGCTTTTGCAAAATCACTTGGGCACACACTTCACTTTTTGTGGCTTGTTTAGTTTTAAGATAATTCATATAGCATTAGACCTTTTATAACATATGAAACTTGTTTGATCATGAATCCATCAATTCTGTTTACCTCATTGTTCTGTCATGACAGCTTGGTTTCATCATTGTTTGAAATTGCATTCTTGTTGGTCATTTTCTTGTCATAGGAATTTCATGGTAACTTTAAGAGCTAAACTCATTTGTTATATCATTTTGAACTGGTGTATGACTCTTTTCTGATCTCAAACCATCCCATATCATTTTTGATCCAAAGTGTAAACTTTATGTGAATGATTGAGCAGTTGCTATATGATTTTTCAAATTCATGTTGTTTGTAAACAATTTTAAGGTTTAGGCACACCCTATGTGATGTTTTGAGGATGTATGTGTGGTTCATTTACTTCAATTTGGCATGTTTCTTAATTTCCCTATCATGCTTCCAAATGTCTTGATTTTTCCCTCATTTCCATATGACAGTTGAGGTTTTAACTTGTGTGTGGGCTGTTTGAATGTATGAGCTTCATGAACATGATATTTGAATTGTGTTTGAACTCTATTCCTGGTTATAGCATGACTGGTTTGATCATTGGTTTTGTAAATGCATTTTCATCCTATTTTTGCAACTACCATCGTGTTTCTTTTTCAAGGCCTCATTTCAAAAAATCAATTGTACCATCATGATCCTTGTTCAATTCTACCCAAGATTGATCTAAAGTTTGCTAAAATTGGTTAAGAATTGAGCAAGTTGACATCACAATGTATTTTGCAAAATGCCTTGTCTTTGCTTCATATTTTCCCAGAAATCCACCAGATCACGCCTTATATGTTTATGGGGGTGGCTATATCAACGGATGTATAGCCACCCCAGTGGTAAGCAACTTACTCATAATCATGCCTTTCAATGCCTAGACCTGGGTTCGATCCCTAAGGAGGATCAACCCTTTTGCTCCTTTTTTTTTTATCTTTCTTGCGTGCCATGTGTGAGCTGAGGGGCGTGGGTTCAACTCCCACCCCTTGCACTTTTGTTTTAATTTTACTTGTTAAATATGTCTTGTACATTTAATTCATCCAATTTTCAAAAATTCATAACTCTCTCATTTTTCACCCTTTTTGGTCCATTCTTTTTGCAATGTATTTGTTTTAAGGTCTACTTTCATGTGGTGTAAAAATATTACTTGTTTTTTAAATTGGGTTATCTTTTGCCTATATGGAAATTTGTTCCTTTATTGAGATCGTTACCTTACTTGTTGATGATTTCCGTTTGAAAAATGTTTGTTCTTCTTGTGAGATTTCTTACATCCCATGTTAGTTAATATGCTAGGGTTTGCTCTCCTTTGGTGGTTACCATAATCCTATGTTTTTTTCCTCCTAAATTATGAGGTTAAACTGATTTACCTGTGCTTGACTATCATCTATGCGTATTGTCTTGAACCTATAATATGTTTGCTTTCAAATTGTGATTTGTTTACATAGTTGTTACTTTCATGTACTTACAATCTTTGTTAAGATCTTGTTTTCAATCTTTGTTAAGATATGCTCCAATCTTTGTTAAGATGTTTGATTATCGGTTGTAACCATTGGTATTATTTGAAGTATCTGCTTATTGTAATATGCATGCTTACTTGCCTGTAGCCTTATTTTTAGTTTGCTTTGTTAAGTATTCTTTCCCCAAGTGATGGAACTTTTTTTAGTTCTCATACAAGTTGCCTCCCTCTCTCCTTCCAAAGGAAAAGTCTCTCCCTTGACCCTTGTGTCACTGGATAGCTCATTTACCCGCTCGCTTGACTTTGTGAAGTCATCCTAACCCTAGCTTAGTTAAGTTAGAACATTCAAGCCTTAGACTTTGCTTTAAGTCTAGAAAACCCACCTACACTAGGAGTGTTTCTTCAACTAGAACCCTAGGATAGAGTTTTTAAACTCTATGTAAGAATCATAGTAGTGATTACTTACCCCCCTCTTGAGTGTTATAACATAGACTTAGGGAGTTTTTGTTAAAACTCTATACAAACATTGTTATGTTTATTCCCCTTTGAATCTTGATCATAATCAAGTGTTCTTCATCCCTTGTGAGGTGAACTACGATTGCTCTGATTCTATCCTAGTTAGGATACGTAGGCAGAGGACGCGATGTCTTTGCGAGCAAGCTTAGAAACTATCTTTAGGTCATAACCTTCACACCCTTTACCCAATCCCAATCCTTAGCAAACATTTACCAAACTTAGCATGCAAATAAACAAAAGGTTCCTGTAGGGTACTACAGATGTTTAGGATGTGAAATACCTACCCTAGGCATAACCAACCCCCGATCCCCGAATCTCTTAGCGTTGTTGTTACATCGCGAAAAGGGTTCTTTCTTTCTTTAGACCTTTCCTTTGGATAAATTAAAATCCGGTTGTAATTTAAGAATTAAAGATTCAAGTTAATCAATAGCTTGGTATCATGATTCTCACCGCAATAGAAATGGCGACTTCACTGGGGAGAACTTACTTATTCTTGAGGCTTTAGCCTAATTTGTTTAAATTGCATGCTATATTTGTAAATATTTGCTTTAACATGTATATTTGTCAATATATTTATTGGGTATTGGGTGCTCTTGAGTGGTGAGACGGTCCTATACCCGGACTTGAGTGCAATTATGATAGGATGGTGGTATATTCAAGAAGGCTTATAGGGAGTTGATTCCCGACCAAGCTAACTTGAGAAACCACCGCTCAGTGTAGGCCCTCTTGAAAGTTTTAGTATTGTTGATCAAGTAATCGTGAAAACAATGCTACTTTCAACGAAGGAGCCCATGACACTGTGGACTTTTAGAATACATTTTACCCCACTTTGGCCTTATTAGGACGTAGTGTGATGACTATAAGGAAGTATTTCCGAAATAGTTGATACGCGATACTACACTCAGACGAAATTCTCTTGAGAATATTATCGATTACCAAGTGATTTGGGAAATTGATAATATCCGAAAGATGGGTTGATGACTATGGGAACTTTGTAGAACCCGTTAGGCAGGTACAATCAATCCATAGTACAATCTTTGGGGAGGGGTAGACCTTGGACCCATGCTTGTCCTTAAACCTAAGCTTTTGTTGTGTGCATATGCATTTGCCTGTTGTTTGTGCATATGCATTAAGCTTGTGTTGTGTGCAGACTTTGTTGTTTGTAAACATCAGAGGTCGTCATGAACAGTGAAAGAAAGAAAACTTTGAAGTACACTTACAAGGGTTTTAACCTAGATGACTTGAAAAGGTTGAGCACCTTAGTGACAAATCCAGAGGGATTTCAAAGTCGGTATGGGAAGCTGTTGCTACTCTTGAAGATAAAGATGGATAGTGGACTCCTTTCTACTCTTCTCCAGTTTTATGATCTGCTCTATCACTGTTTCACATTCCCTGATTATCAGCTAGTGCCCACACTAGAAGAATATTCTCAGTTGGTTGGATTGCCCATTCTTGAAGATCCTCCTTTTCCAATTGTGGAGAAGTACCCTAAAGAACAAGATATTGCCAAGGCTACACGTTTGGGAGTGGTTGATATTAAAAAGAATCTGATTACAAAAGGAGGAGTTTTTGGGTTAAAAGCAGAGTTCTTGGTTGAGAAAGCTCAGTATTAAGCGGATCATTTAAGCATGGATGCATTCGAGGCTATCCTTGCCTTTCTCATCTACGGTATCTTCTTGTTCCCAAGCTTTGAGAATTTTGTGGACCTCAATGCCATCAAAATTTTCTTGAAGAAAAATCCTATGCCTACATTGTTAGCAGACACATACCATTCTGTTCATCTGAGGAACTTTCACAATGGAGGAATGATCACTTGTTGCGCTCCTTTGTTATACAAATGGTTCACTTCACACTTACCCAAAGCTAACGCTTTTTGGGATCCAAAGAAAGGATGGTGGTCGCAAAAGATCATGGCACTTACCCACTTCGATATTGATTGGTATAGTCGTGACTATGATGGGATAATGATCATTGACAATTGTGGGGATTTTAGCAATGTACCTCTTTTCAGTGCTAATGGAGGAATTAGCTATAATCCAATACTCGCTCGCCGACAATTGGGATACCCTCTAAGGGACAAATCCAATAGTGTTCAAGTGGAAAACATTTTCTTCAAAAAAGAGGAAGATAGTCAAAGACTAAAAGGAAAGATTCTAGAGGCTTGGAAGCATCTACACAAGAAAGGGAAAAAAGATCTTGGAAGACTCAACTGTGTCTCTTTAGAACCTTACCTTCGATGGGTTCGAAAGAGAGCCATCGAACTAAGGATGCCTTATCCTAAGCAAGAACATATGGCTTTGAAGGAAGAACGCCCATTGGTCTTCATGTCTGAAGAAGAAAAGTTGAAGATTGCTTTAGTCAAAGCACAACAAACTGAAGAAGCTTGGAAGCACAAGTATCAAATAGTCGTCGAAGAAAATGCGGAGCTCCAGAAACAACTACAGTTGAAAGACGAAGAAATCCTCTCTTTTAAGAAGAGGAAAGCACTAGAAGAACCTTATGAACCTCAGTCTAATCCGTGGAAGATAATTATGGACAGACTCATCTTTGAGAAGACTCAGATGGAAAGAAATATCGAGAAGCTTAACTTAAGGCTGCTAGGGGAACCTTGATAGAATCCATTTATCTGTTGTTTATGTTTAAACTCTTGTAAGAGGAAACAATATTTGGTAATCCATTTTGTTAATCAATGAAATGGCGACTTCTGATGTTCGTAAATGTCTGAGTTCTATGAAACCATTTGCATTTTCATTTCTTCTAACCATTCAAGGAAATTCAAAATTTTCTTTTTGTAGACAACAACATGGTGAGAAGAGACATGCTTCCGTTTCCGGATCTGAGATTGGGCCGTCTAAGGATGTTGACAAGACTTGTCCGAAATCCTGCTGCTTTCATTGCCAAATATGGAGACCTACTACCACTGATAAGTGCTCCGGTCAACGAGCCCATGCTGCAAGCTTTGGTTGAGTTTTACTCTACAACCTACCACTGCTTCGTATTTTCGGACTTTCAGCTACTCCCAACCATCGAAGAGTATACTGATTGTTTGAAGATTCCGTGGACTTTCAAACTTCCTTATGGAAAACCGAAGAAAAGGGATTTGGCTAAAGCCCTTCATATCAACCTAGAGGATTTACCACCAATGAGAGCGAAAGGAGGATGGTACGGAATGGAGGCAGGACCTTTAATGGAGATGGCCGAGTATCATTATGAAAATAGAAATTTGGGCATCTTTGAAGCAATTCTGGCATTTCTGATATATGGGCTGTATCTTTTCCCAAGCTGCTATAACTTCATCAGTGAAGAGGCGATCCGTCTCTTCATCATCAAATACCCGGTGAATGAGATATTAGCTGATACTTATATAGTCATCCACCGCTTCATCTTGCACGATATCGGGCAGTTCTCATGCTGCCTCGCACTACTTGACCGTTGGTTTACTTCTCATCTGCCTAGGACCCATATCCTTTGGAGGCTTCCCACCAAAAACGCATGGATTTCTAAACTCATTACTCTCAGTCACTATGACATCACATGGTATGACACCAGCCTTGGCGATCTAGTCATGATCCCTAGTTATGGAGAGTTCCCCAATGTGCCTCTCATTGGGACAATGGGGGTTATCACCTACAATCCTATTCTCGCCCAACGTCAATATGGGTATCCCACCGGCCCAGAGCCCGAACCGGAACTGTTAAGGCCTTGCTTCTGCGAAACTGGTCGCAACCCTGAACTAGAAGCCTGTGCTTAATATGCTCAAAGGGATCCCCACCTCGTGGGTATAACTCCATGGGAGAATGCAAGTTGCTTAACCTCCAGAGGATTCTTGCTTTGGTCAAAAGAAATTGCCTTGACCATGTTCTATACTCATAATTATGAGATAACTATGGAACCTGAGGTCCCCACGACTAGGGAAGAGCTGAAATACGCTTTAATCAAAGCGCAGCCAGAGAATGAAGACCTGTGGGAAATTATCCGCCAGGACCAAGCTCATGTTGAAGTCCAAGAAGGAGAAGGATCATCTTGTTAGATTGATCTTTGTTTCACCATTTCCCTGCGTTCCCTAAAAGAATTGAAATCCTAATGTTGCATTTACTTTCACTTCTTGTAAGAAAAGTCTTGCTTTTTAGCAAGGGCCACTCTATTGTAATAAATTTCCCTCCATTAATGAAAAACGCTTTTTAAGCATGTCGTTACATGTTGTTCTAACTTTTTGTTTGTAAACAAAAATTTGTTTTTCCTTGAATGGTTTGTGCATTCGCATTTGCATTTGCATTCGTATTTCATCCAGCATCGGTCTTGCATCTGGGTTCCGCAACTCATCCTTTGTTCTTGTTCAGAGAAAAGAGAGAAAGAGTCATGCTGAATACTCACAAATACAACACACGATCCAGGGTTCAAAGGAAGATGGCAGATAATGACCAGAGGTTCGATCAGATGGACAACGACATTGAAGGAATCAAAGGTGACGTCAACCAGATTATGGAAGTTCTCAACATAATCAAGGCAAAGATGGACACACATCCTACAGTAATCTCCGAAGTTGCCACAGCAGCGACCAATGTCACAGTAGCTCCTGTTACCAATGCAGAATTTCCCTATGGCATGTCTCGGGATTTTGTGCCACCATTCAACAATGTGCAATCTTCGAGTCTCAATCCACTGTTTGACTCAACAATCAGGAATCCTATTTTCACTCAGGCAAGTGGACCCACTACAGTGCGACCTGTTTTCGCCAATCAACAGCCAATCTTTGATATACCTGACGGTTTTGAAGCCGAAGACGAAAAACACAAAAAATTAAGGGTAGAGATGGACATTATGGCCAAGAGGATGAGAGCCATCGAAGGAAGCCATGTCTTTGGGTCTGATGCCAAGGACCTGTGTCTGGTGTCTGGTTTGGTATTTCCTTAGAAATTTAAAATGCCAGTATTCGACAAATATGAAGGGACTACCTGCCCCAAAGTGCACCTAATCATGTACTGTAGGCGGATGGCTCCACATATTGAAAATGACAAGCTGTTAGTACACTGTTTGCAAGATAGTCTTAAAGGAGCTTCGGCTAAGTGGTATCTCAGTTTAGATAAAGCAAAGATCCACAGTTTCCAAGACCTTTCAGATGCTTTTATTCAGCAGTACAAGTACAACATGGACTTAGCTCCCGACCATCGTCAGCTTCTCAACATGACGCAGAAGAATACTGAAACCTTTAAGGAGTATGCGCAAAGATGGCGCGGAACTGCAGCACAAGTAGAGCCTCCCCTTACTGAAAAAGAGTTGGCAGACTGGTTTGTGGATACAGTTCGTCCAGAATTCTATGAATGATTGATCAGTAGTGTCACAACAAATTTCTCTGATATTGTGGCAGTATGGGTCAAAGTGGAAGCAGGTTTAAGGAGTGGAAAAGTGACCACTCCAAATATTACCTCAAGAGCCAGCACAACAAAGAAGCCTGTCAGCAATTTTCACAAAAAGAAAGAGGGAGAGGTGAGTGCGATCACGTATGGGAAGAAAGCACAAAACTCCAGAAGCCATCGCCAACAGTACCATCCATCATATATAGCAGCGGTGACTCCGGTTTTTCAACCTTCATCATAGCAGGGTCCCCAGCCTGGGGCATCCAGCAATCAGCACCAGTATCAGTCTGGCAACCAGCAACAATATCACTCCAATAATCAACAACAATACCATCAGCCGCAAGGTCAACAACCTCAAAACAGGGCTCCGAGGGCGAATTATCAAGCAAGTAGGCCAAAAATACAGCCAATTCCGATGAGCTACACCGAGTTGTTCCCCATGTTAATAGAAAGAGGGGTGGTCAAAACAAGAAAATTAGGTGCTCCACCTAATCCACTCCCGTTCTATTACAATGCAAATGCTCGCTGCCTATTTCATGACAATGCTCCAGGCCACGATCTCGAAGGTTGTTTTTCTCTTCAACATCTGGTTCGTGAATTGATTGAGAAGAGAATTCTGTCCTTTGAAGATAATCATCCAAACGTGAAAAATAACCCTCTGCCGAATCACGGTGGAGTCAATGCCATCACTAAAGAAGGTGAAGGATCAGAAGATAAGAAATTACCACTATTGGTGAGATCAGAGTGCCGTTGGCAGACCTACATAAACGCCTTGCTCAGGCATGGTCGCTTAAGACATCTCACGAAGACTGCAAAGAATGCATGCTGAATCCCGAGGGTTGTGACGCTGTGAAAAAAGACATTCGGGCAATGATTGAACAAGGGATGATAAAAATCGCTCACCGGAAGAAGGGGGAAGATGTGGCAGTCATAGAACCTGTGTTTAACATGCCAGAAGAGCCCAACAAAAAAGATGTGTTCAGGAATGATAACATCAACAACTACAAGAGCGTCCGACCGGTATTCCGCGATGACGCACCCCCGAAATTCGGGAGGGGACAAGCCAGGTTTGAACCAAGGGGGGATCCAAACCTCACCCAAGAGCTGTGACACCAAAGCAAGACTATTCATGGTGCGAGGGAATATTTAGAGAAAAGAAACCAGCAAATGTGGCTAACATTACCGGTGGGAGCAAAATGACCCGGAGTGGTCGCATCTACCAACCTTGGACATACAATGTGGCTCCTCCACCAGCAATTTCTGCTCCAAAAGCTGTTGTTCCTCAGAAGCTCATTCCAGAGGCAGTCGTCCCTAAAGAACCCTTAGTTAAAGGAAAAGAAAGTCTCAAGAACAATGAAGAAGAGTTCCTGAGAATCATCAGACGAAGCGATTATAGGGTGGTGGACCAACTAAATCAAACACCATCTAAGATCTCGGTTATGGCTTTACTTTTAAGCTCTCCGGCGCACCGCCAGGCTTTGCTCAAAATCCTGACACAAGCCCATGTTACCAAAGATATCACAGCGGGGCAGTTTGACTCCATTGTAGGAAATATCATTGCCTACAACATATTGAGCTTTGACGACAACGATCTGACAGCTGAGAAGAATAATCACAATCGTGCTCTACATGTGTTGGTCAAATGTAAAGAGGATACAATGTCCTGAGTTCTTGTTGACACAGGATCAGTGCTCAACGTAATGCCTAAAAGGACATTGGCCAAGCTGGCGTATCGAGGTGCTACCATGAGGCCAACTTCTCTCATAGTCAAGGCATTTGATGGATCCAGAAGAGCCGTGATAGGAGAAGTTGATCTTCCTATCCTAATTGGACCACAAATCTTCGAAGTCACCTTCCAGGTGATGGACATTAATCTGGTCTACAGTTGTTTACTGGGAAGACCATGGATCCACGCAGCTGGCGCTGTTACTTCTACTCTCCACCAAAAAATGAAGTTTGTTGCAGATGACCAGTTGGTCATTGTTCATGGAGAAGAAGACTTAATGGTGAGCAACTTGTCATCATTCCGGTATATTGAGGCTGACGAAGATTCCCTTGAGACGGCCTTCCAAGCACTAGAAATAGCTCACACTGTTCTAGTTGATGAATCAGACATAACCCGTGGGCCATCATTTACCTTTGTTCAAAGTATCAAGGCGGCACTGAAAGCTGGAGTCCCATTGGGATGGGGAGAGGTCATCGAAGTCAACGCTCGAGCCAAAAATGATCGACAAGGGTTGGGTTACAAACCAATTCTAGAAGGCGGGCCAGAGGAAAGCACCATGAAGAAGAGGTCTTTGAATGAGATATTCACCAGTGGCTGTTGCACCCCAAAATTTACCCAACTTTTCTTTACCTAGCTTATGTTTCATTTCATTCATATTAGCAATATCATTTGCATTTAATTGACATGTATGCAGGAGATCAAGAGGTATAATTACCAATCAAGGGCTACACAAGACTGTGAAGCTAGCTAAGGAGGCTTATTCAGGTGTTCAAGGATCCTCAGAGATAGTGGTTAAAGCCAAGAGTGTAGATCCCCTAACTTGAGAGTTGTGGGAAGTCATCAGATGATTATGAAGCCATGGAGATGGAATTGAGGTCTTAAGAGAGCTCATGAAAAGTGTTGAAGATCACTTTGAGGCCTAGACAGGTCATTGTGCAAGATTAAGAAGGCTCAGCCATGAGTGGTGCAATTAGGGTTTAACTAGGTCAACCCTAAGTCAACTGATGATTTGAACAAGGTTGAGACCTAGTTCTAAGGCCATGTGATCATGGATTGATGCATTTAGATGCTATAAGGATGATTCCAAGGTCAACTCATCATGATTGAAGAGTTTGAGAAGTTTCAAGCTAGGGTTTCTAAGGCTTGACAGTGTAAAATCCCCTAGTTTGACCCATATCTTCAAGGCAGTTTAGCTCAAGATGTGATTGTCATCTCATCTTGCCCCCAACATGAATGTTGTAGGGCATGATCTTAGCTTTAATTTGAGTGCTAGAAGTTCTTGATAGGATTTGTAGAACTCAAGTTATGACTTTGGCAAGTTACAGGTCATCTGAGGCATGTGAATTTGGAGCTTGAAAGTTGTCCAACTTGCACGAAACTTTTTCCCTAGAAGGATAATTCCTATGGACTTTTGGTCAACATAAATGTTGTTCCTTATCCTCTTAGCTTTCTAGAGAGTACTAGAAGTCCTTGATAGGATTTGTAGAACTCATGTTATGGCTTTGACAAGTCAAGGGTATTTTGGTCATTTGGAGATTATGGGTCATTTCAATCATAAGGCCATAACTCCTATTTGCAAGCTTCAAATGGGAAAATTTTCAACATCAAACTTGTTAAAAATGATGTTTTAAGGCTATCCAAGAGGTCATGAGAGGTTGGAATTGCTTGTAGCTTAAAATCACAAAAATGGCTTAAATAAGGATGATTTTCAAATGAACCAAATATGGAAATTGGGATTTTTGATCTACATGTCCAAACCAAGGCATGTAATATGTCATTTTGATTGTAAAACATATTTTAAGAACATTGGTATTGCCACAATTTTGTATTAAGGGTTCATTTGAGGACTTGCTTTGAAAAGTGATTACTTACATCTTAAGTAACAATTGCCAAACCAAAATTCAAGGCATAACCAAGGTCCCTTTCAATCCAAACACATCCAAAATACCATTAGGAGAGAAATTGGAAGAGAATGAGGGTGAATACAAGCTGCCAACATGAGCTGTTATGAACACACCATGAGATGAACTTTCCATGACATGAGAAATTGAATTTCTCATTAGAGGAATCTAGAACTTTCTAGATCATCCATACATGTTCTATATATGATTTAGAAGGGGTTCAGAGTGAAGGTTGGTGATGATTGAAGGAGAGAATAGAGATTGAGATTGAAAATTTATTGCTTGCAACTGAATTCGGTTACACTATTTTCTTCACTTTCCATCCATTTTCTTAAGTGCAATCACTTCCATGGATGCTAGTAATTGATTCCAGATCATAATCAAGGCAAATTCGTGGCTAAATAGTGTTCTTGCTCTCAGATTTTTTCACCTGCAACTCAAATTCGGTTTCCATAATCCAAGCATCCTCAAGTGTTCCTTTTGCATACAGAAGCTTTGAATTGATTCAGTGAAGGATTCTGCAAGCTCTTGAAGGTTGATTTGAAGATTCAACCACCCTGTTTGCTCAATTTTACCAGGTATGCAGTTCTTGTTCTATGGCTTCAATTAGGTAGAATTAAGAGGAATTATTGTTTTAGATGCATAGTAGAATGGTGTAGGAAGGTTTTTGGATCATCAATATGAGAGTTAGTGACCAATTAGGGTTGTTACCATTTTCGATTGAGATGTTGTTCTTGCGAATCTTGAATTTTTAGGATGATTAAGTGGTATACGAAGATTCCTTGTGAGATTTGGGACAAGTTTCGTGTAGAGACCACTTGCAATGGAGGATCCTAGAGAGAGTTAGGGTTGGGGGTGATGACCGGAGCACCACCGGCGACGGCCATGGCTGCGCGCATGTTTCAGGAATTTAAATGGAGAAGATGACTTGATAGCCATCAGATCTTGGTTGGACTTTGACTGAAGGCATGATCCAACGGCCACGAATGGTTCTCATTTTGTGAAGGGTTCTGAACTATTATCATACGCTGCGTTTCATTAAGTTGGTGGCAATGGGCTTAAGTGAAAACTGATAACCGCACCCCCTTTTGGGGCCCAATCCTAAAATGAACTGAATGGCTTTGCTACCTGCACCACGCATTTGTTATTTTATTTTGATTTTTCATTTTATTTTTCATTTTATTCATGGTTATTGATTAATTCATAAAAAATGGAAAAATAACTCAATTAATCCCATTCTTTTTGCCATGGATTCATGATTGGATCTAGTATTTTTTAGATAAAAAATATTATTATTTCATGCATTTTTTGATTTTATGGGCTTTTTTACATTTTAATTGACATTAAAATAATCATGTTTGATGCTTGATTTTGTTGAATTTGGTTTGATCATGTGATGATGATTTTGGCCTTGATTTTTTGTGAGTAGCTAGCATAGATACGCATGAGCCCCTTAGATTTTTTTCACATTTTTGTGATGAATATAAGTGGTATTTTAGGTTGAACTTCAAGAGCTCCATTTTTTAGGGTTTATGGTTGATACCTTGTGGTTTAGATTTTATTTTTAGAACTTGGTGGATGATTCAACCTCTGATTTTTGTAGGGTATATTCATGACTGAATTAGGGTCCCTTAGGAATTTTTGTAGGAATTTTCCATGTAGTTTACTATTTTTGTTTGATTTTAGTTTAGATGCTAGCTTTAGATGATTCTAATGCACTAACTCAACTAGAATGACTTCTTTAGTTCCCTTAGATTAGGGTTTTGTTTCTCTTGCTCTTGGATGATGTTGAAGACAAGTTGAAGATGCAATGTATTGCTTGAAGAAGCTTGGATGTGAGGATTAGGTGTTAGTATTAGGGTTTTGTAGTATTGATTAGGTGTTAAGATTAGGGTTTTGTAGGCAGAGCTTCTAGATAGATTCTCTTTCTTCATAAACATGGAAGATGTTGATCACTTCCATTCTTCCCTATGATGTAAGGTCCCCTTGTAAAGGCCTCATCCCTCCTTTGGTAGGATGTGTGGCTCTTTACAAGTTGGTAGAACCTTTGAGGGTCCTTTTCTCTGATGATAGGATGCTTAGTGGTGACCTTTGGTCTTCACTCTGCTGTCAGTCATCCAAACTATGCTCTTGTTAGATGAATCTTCCTCCCTTGCTAGAGGATGGAGTTCCTTGCTTGAAGATTGAAGATGCTAGGAGTTGATACTTCTTTGTGTTTGGAGATTACCTTTAGGAGCTGAAGCTTGTAGATTAAGAAGAACAAGTTGATACTGATAAAGAGGAGAGAGCTGAAGCTTGAAGAACAAGTTGACACTTGTGAAGAAGATCAAATTGAAATTGAGTGAAGAGATGAGGCTTAAAGAAGAAAGAATAAGTTGAGACATTGAGAGCCTGCAGGAGCCAAGTTGATACTTGCAGTTAGGACTGAAGCCTGAAGATGGAGTCTACTCTGAAGCTGAGGCCTAAAGAAGAGAGGATAAGTTGATGCTTATGTTTGATGTGTTAGAAGCTTGAAGAAGCAAGTTGATACTTGCTATTGAAGATGGTAGCCTTGAAGAGCTATTGAAAACTGAAGACTGAACTGCTGTCAGAGGAGAGCTTTGCTGTGAAGTGCTGGAAGCTGTTGATCTGCTTGTCTGTCTGTTTGCTTTCTGTGCAACTGTATTGATGTGACTTGTTTGATTTGCTTGATGCATTAGAATAAGTTCATGTTTAGATTCTTTTAAGCTAGGAGCATGATTGCATTAGAGGTTGAGTTGCTCCCTCTGCTTGTATTGTTACTATATGACTTTGCTTGCGGGTATTCGGTAGAGCCCATCTCCCTTGCCTATGTGGTTTGTGTTTGCTTGGTAGCATGTTACTTCTTCTGTATGATTGCAGTTACTCATATCTTGCTTGATAACATGTTATTTCCTCTGTATGATTACAGTTATTCATATCTGGCTTGAGGTTGAGATGAGCTTGTGGAGGTTGCTGCCCCGCACACATTTCCTCCCTCACTTGCATTTCATGCATTTTACAGTCGTTTACTATTTACTGTTTAAGCTGATGCTTTATCTGTTTTTGTTTATCATTGACATGATCCCTTAGGAATCTCACTTCCTTTGATAAGGAAGTCATGATTAGAACTTTAGGTTGAAACCTATGCATGATAACTTCTAGGAGTTCCCTGTTTCAAACTTCAACCATAGGATGAATCCTTGGCATGACAACATTAGGACTTGATAGTCTCCCTTAGTTGAACATGTTCGTTCTCTCTTCTCATCTCAAAACAAATTAAAATATAGTAATAAAGGTTAACTGACGTCGTACGTTACGAGCCTTAAGCTATCTGAGAAAGGATTGTTGGAGAGTTTCTTTTCAACAGTCTGGATGTTTAGTATGGCACCCTTTGGGTGACATACGACACATTCACTCTCAGGTCATAGTCTCTAGTGCGATGTTGGTTGCAAACATCCATAAAAAACAGTTCTTCCGTAAAAGACATAAAACAAACTTCAAACCTTTTTTGCCCCGTGGGCCCATAAGTTAAAGGAAGCTTTTTTGAAGAAAAGAGTGTTGTTAACTCTCAGTTCTATCGCAAACGGTAATGCCTAAGTCTCCAAGGGTCGAGCTGCGTACATCCAACTGTTGGAACTGTTTGTTAACCCTACTCGATAAAACAGATGAATCTGAATTCCCGTAATCCGTATTATCCCGAACTATGTAGGCTCTGATCTCTCATGTCTGTTGAGAGTACGTAGGCACAATACTGACGTATTGGCGAGCCACCTTCCCCCATCCATAACCCGTAGTTAGTCGAACTACGTTGACTCTGATTTCTCATTCTCTGATGAGAATACGTAGGCATAAAGCGCGATGCTTTGCCGAGTCATTTTCTTTTCTTTCCAGACCAGCCTTGATAGGTAGATAGATAAAACCAACCCGTCAGATAAACACAACAAGCGTGGATCCCATCGAGTACGATGGACGTGAAGGGTGCTAATACCTTCCCCTTGCGTAACCGACTCCCGAACCCAGACAATGGTTGCGATGACCTTGTCTTATACCTTTTTCGTCAGGTTTTTCCAATCGTTTTCTTTCCCGTTCTGAGGGATAAATAACGAAAGGTGGCGACTCTTCTGTTTTGCCGGCACCTTATTTTCGCGGTAGCGACAGCTGGCGACTCTGCTGGGGACTTGATAGTTTCTTGGGGATCCAACGTCCCATATGCGAGTCAGTTTGGGGATCCAACGTCCCCTGCGAGAGTCAATCCTAGCGCTTGTATGATTACTTATTGGGTTGTGTTTATTTATCGCATTTTATTTCCTGCATTTTACTTTCAGTATGATATGATTATCTGTGCTGTTGTGGGAGGGGCATTCTGATGAGTGAGAAGCCAGACCCAGGCTTGAGTGTATCTAGCATTAGTTGTGGAAATTAGTGGGCGCGTGCTTGCTTTGCAGGCACTAGTGTCTCATGAAATCCACGCTCAGACGAGGTTCTCCCGGTTGACTTCTTTTCCGGCCCTTTGGGCCTGAGGGGTTGTTGGTTTGGAGGATTGTCGACTCTGGGGACCGATCATTTGGGATTCAACTGAGTGAGGCCACTTCAGGAGATAGTGATGCCACACCTTCTGGGTATCGTATCACCCCTCTTGAATGTCTGTGACGCTGATGACCGCATAGGATGCCGAACTTGTGTTTGTTTAGGTCCATACCTGTGAGCAGGGTTGGGTTTGTTGTAGGAAGCCTTAACCTTCAGACTACCTGGTTTTCTTGATAGTGAATCAGTTTTGTTGGTATTAGGGGTTCTCATCATCAGATGTATATGTGTTCTTGACAGAGCAGATTTGTGGTCCTGTATCAGAGGTCCTTATCATCAGATGCATTTGTTCTTGATAGAGCAGATTTGTGGTCCTGTATCAGAGGTCCTTATTATCAGATGTGTGTTTGTTCTTGACAGAGTAGATTTATGGTCCGATATCAGGGTTTTCTTATTATCAGAGATTGCGGTTGTTCTTGACAGAGCAGTATTATGGTTTTGTGATACAGAACCTTCATCTCCCCAATAGCACAGTCGTCTTGATCTCCTGCTGCATGATTGCATTTTACATAGCTTTGCATACCCATTTGCATTTCATTAACGTGTGTCTGTGTTGCTGGTATCGTTTCCCCTGATTCAGGTTTTCTTGCCTTCTATTGTGCTACTATGGGTTCTCTGAGGAAGACCGTGGCTTACAAGCTCCCCACTCCTGATGTTGCTCAGCTGACTGGTTTGATTGCTTTAGCAGATGATTCTGTGAGAGATGAATTTAGAAAATCTTATGGTAAACTACTCAGTTTGGTTCGTAAACCCTCTGCGTTTGAGTTGAATGGGTTGCACGCCCTGCTGCAGTTCTACGATCCTCCTTTGAGATGCTTTACGTTCCAGGACTTTATTCTCGCACCCACACTGGAGGAGTATGTTGATTTGTTAGGTGTGCCTATCAAGAGTCAGATGCCTTTCGTTCATATGGATGCTGAGCCTGATCTGGCTAGTCTAGCTCCCTCACTTCATCTGGATGCCTCTAAGTTGATCTTGTCTAGTTGGAACAGGGTTTCGGGTTTCTCCTTGCAGTTCTTAGTGGGAAAAGCTCAGCAGTGCGCCAAAGACGGATGTTGGGTCGTGTTCAACGCCATTCTCGCTCTGTGCATATATGGCATTATTCTGTTCCCCAATATGCCTGACACTGTGGACTTCGAGGCCTTCCACATCTTTGCTTCAGGGAATCCAGTCCCTACCTTGATAGGAGATGTCTACCATTCCGTCCACTACAAAAACGAGAACAGAAGGGGCAAGAATGTCTCGTGCTGTGTGCCCTTACTCTATAGGTGGCTTGATAGTCACCTACCCAAGAAAGGTCCCTTTGCTTCGTCTGCAGCCACAGCTGAGTGGCCCGAGCGTTTGATGAGTCTGTCAGCGGAAGATATTACCTGGTTTGATAGAGATAGATTGGGTATTGAGATCATCTTCAGCTGCAGCGAGTTTCCGAATGTGCCTTTGATAGGCAGGAAGGGCTGTATCAACTATAATCCATCTCTGCTGGTCCGACAGTTTGCTTATGCTTTGAGAGCTCCGCCGAAGGATGAAGAGGTGCAGGAATCTCTGTACCTCACTGGACTTCTAGAGGGGGATATGTTATCTAGGCTTCATCACGCTTGGAATGGTATCAGTAAGCGAGGAAAGCCGTTGCTGGGGAAAAGTAATAGTCAAGCCTACACTCCATATGTGACTTGGATCAGAGCCAGAGCAGATGCTATAGGGATGCCGTTTCCTCCTGCCAAGCCAGAGAGCCCTCCAGTGATTGAAGAACCTACCACCGTGCCTATTCAGCAGTACAATTAGGTGTTAACTGAGCGAGACGAGCTGAAGAAGGCCAATGAAGAATTGGAGAAAGAATTGGCTCAACTTAGAAGCGAGAGAAGCGAAGCCATCCATTCCTTCAAGAGGCAGACCGAACTGGTGAACCAGTTAGGGACGGATTTGAATAAACAGATAGCTGAGCGCGAGCGCATGGGTCGAGACTTCAAAGCTATCAACGATGTACTGGCCACTAAGAAGTAGCACTTGGATGAAGCGTATCGGAGAATATCCAAGTTTAACCAGCACTGGAAGGCTACCCTAGCCAACGGGAAAGAACGGGAGGATAAGCTGAAGCAACAGATCTCCAAGATGAAAGCCCAGGTGAAGGCTAGTGAGAAGAGGTTTGATGAAGAAACCGCTCACAGGTATGCCGCTGAAGGCCAGCTCAACAAGGCTCTTGCTAACCTGAAGGAGCGCAAGCTGATGTTTGAATCCAAGAAGCGGAAGCTAGAAGAGTGTTTCGGCGAAGGAGCATGGGAAGATTCGGTTGAAGGTCCCCAATACACCATTATGCAGAGAGACTTACTCGTCGAAGGGTTACTCGCTCGGCCTGATCATCCAGAAACGAAGGGGTTGTTAGAAGAGTTTCGCGCCCGTGGCCGTGCTTGACTATATTTGTAATCCTTTTATGTTGATCATTGTTGTATGCTGACCATCACCAGGCATGTTGGTTGAGGTCATGCTGTTGATTCATCCGGTATTCAGTGACGTTATGTACTGCCTTGATGGGCTTTCTTTATATATATGAGATGTTATTTCCATGACTGGACTCAGACTTCTTATTATCAGCACTGGCACTCAAGCACTAGGATCGGGGGATACCTCCCTAACGCACAGACACAAGTTTGCATTTGCATGAAGCATCTGCATAACGAGCACCTTTGTCATTTTTTCTAACCCTCTTGTGTATACAGGTTGTTTCAGGTTGTTCCAGGATTGATCAGAGACCTATTCACCGCTATCCGACCAGAGCAAATCAAGCCAGAGTTATGGAGCAAATACAAACTAACGTTCAAGAACTCCGAGAAAGGATGGACCGCTTCATGTAGCTCATGCAAGTGGTCGCCAATGGCCAGGATCAGCTCAGAACCTTGGTTCAGCCTCTGATTTCACGGGTCGACAGCAATGGTGTACTCCATGGTGGGACTGTGCCAACCCCTCCACCTGTTGAAACTCCTCAGAATGGCGTCCCCGTGACCGGGGGGAATGGCAGTGCCAACGACAATGTGATAGCTAGTATGGGACTCAACGGTAATACGACTGGCGTCGGTAATGGGAATTTTGAAGCTAATGTCAATGTTGGGCTGGGCAATGGCAATGCGGGTGTTGGAAATCTGTATGGGCCTCAGCCATGGTTAGAAGACTGTCAGGATGATGTGTTCTCACAGAGAGGTGCTAAAGTGGAGCTGACTGCTGAAGCACGGCTAAGGTTTAAGGCACTCGAGGACAAGATGAGGAATTTCGAGAACCTGAACACTATGGGTGTTGACATCTCCAAGTTGGGACTGATTGCTGATTTCAAGGTGCCTCCCAAGTTCAAGGTACCTGACTTTGAAAAGTACAAGGGCACCACTTGCCCCCGCGTCCATTTGAGATCATATTACAGAAAAATGTCCGCTCACTCTGAGGACGAGAAGTTGCTGATGCACTTCTTCCAGGACAGTCTGTCCGGCCCCTCCCTGGAATGGTACATGAGTCTGGAACCTACCAGTGTGCGCATGTGGAAGGAACTTGCTGAAGCATTCGTGCACCATTACCAATATAACAGTGACTTGGCTCTGAACCGGGTTCAACTGCAGAATCTGTCACAGAGGAACAATGAAGGGTTCAAGGAATACGCCCAGCGGTGGCGTGAGTTGGCAGCTAGGGTTCAGCCGCCAATGGTTGAACGCGAGCTTTTTGAAATGTTCGTAGCCACCCTCCCAGGGGTCTACTACGAGAAATTGGTCAGCAGTATGTCTGGAAGCTTCTCAGATCTCATTATCACGGGTGAGCACGTTGAAAATGGGATCAAATTGGGGAAAATTCAAGGTGATCTGTCCTCGTCTGGAAGAGGAAAGAAACCTTATGGTGGCAAAAGGAGGGAAGGAAAGACGAGCGCCGTGTCCAACGCTCGAAGGAAAGGCAAAGGCCAGCACCAGCAGGTGGCCAGCATAACTATCCTGGCAGTCCAACAGCCACAGCAGCAGCCGAATCAACAAGGGTACAGAAAGTATCAGAACAGGGCACCTCTATCGAGCCGTCACCTCGAGACACCGCCCATGTCCTATGCTCAGCTATTACAGACTCTGCTCCAGTTACAGCTGATCCAGAAGAGGACCTTGGCTCCCTTGACAGGGGCACCTCCGCCAGGTTATGACACAAATGCGACTTGTGAATTTCACTCAGGGGCACCAGGTCACACGATAGAAAACTGCAAAGCCTTCAAGCACAAGGTACAGGACATGGTGGACGCTAAGATCATCAACTTCTCAGATAATGTGCCAAACATCACAAAGATCCCTATGCCGAATCATAGGGGAGGTGGAGTAAATGCCATTATTGAGGACGAGAGCTCGGATTTGTTGACTGATGTCAAGAATCTAAAGACACCGCTTACTTTCGTTAAAGCCAAGCTAATGAAAAGAGGTTATTTCCCGGGCTGTGGAGAACTGTGTATGGGCTGTGCGACTAGTCCTGATGGATGTGAACAGTTGATAGAGGGGATCCAGAGTCTGATGACCGAAGGAATCCTGCAGTTTAGCCGAAGGGCCGAAGGCAGATCGGGAGAGGTAATGCTGAAGCAAGATGATGAGGTTGCCACCATCACCATCCCCCGCCGGACGATAACTATTTCTGCACCCAGGCTGCCCACGATTACCATCACCAAAGTTGGGCCGATACCTTTCGAAAGCACCAATGTTGTCCCATGGCATTATGGGGCAGACGTCTACTGCAACGGACAGAAGTTGGAATTGGAACCATCAGGGTCGTGTATGGACAACCTAGTGGGAATTGGCGGAATCACTCGCAGCGGAAGAGTATTTGCTCCACCTGAGATCGTGGCGGACAAAGCGGACAAAGTTGATGTAACCGATAAAGGAAAGAGTAAGGTCGCTGAAGAAGCCCCTTGTGGGGTAGAAAAAGACTTACATGTTAAAGACGCCGAAGAGTTTATGAGGTTGATTAAAAAGAGTGACTACAAGATCGTGGATCATCTCCATCAGACACCCTCGAAAATTTCCATCCTGAATTTGTTGTTGTGTTCTGAGGCACACCGCAACGCGCTGCTGAAGGTGTTGAATGCCACGTATGTACCGCAGGAAATATCGGTCATCCAGTTGGAAGGAGTCGTAGCCCACGTGAATGCTGGAAATGGGTTAGGGTTTACTGACCTGGAGCTGACGCCGAAGGGGAGGAACCACAATAGCGCCCTGCACATCTCGATAGAGTGTAGGGGAACGATTATGTCTCATGTGTTGGTAGACACAGGGTCATCACTCAATGTTCTTCCGAAGAAAGCATTGATGAAGTTAGATACCCGAGGGTTGATTTGCACGCCCAGTGATCTAGTCGTGAAAGCGTTCGATGGAACCAAACGTCATGTTTTTGGGGAAGTGACGTTGCCAATCCAAGTTGGTCCGGAAACATTCGACGCAGTCTTCTACATTATGGACATCATGCCTACCTACAGCTGTCTCTTAGGCCGGCCATGGATCCATTCTGCGGGTGCCTTGATCTCCACGTTGCACCAAAAGCTTAAGTATGCCGTTGGAGGTAGCATTGTGACTGTATGTGGCGAGGAAGATATAATGGTGAGCCATTTGTCGTCCTTCAAATATGTTGAGATGGATGGGGAAATCCACGAAACCCTATGTCAGGCGTTCGAAGCTGTTAAAGTCAAGAACGTAGCTCCTGTAATCACTGAGAAACCAGAGATGACTCTCTCTTCATTCAAGGAAGCCTGGGCCGTTGTTCAAGCCGGATCTACCCCAGGCTGGGGGCGAATTCTAGAGATACCTAACAAGCAAGACAAGTTTGGGTTAGGATATTCTCTGGCGGCTGAAGCCTCCTCTTCTTCTAGCAGTGCGTCGCGAGGTAAAGGGCCGATCCAGTTTACCAGTGGCGGAGTAATATTTGAAAGTGTCAACGCGGTGTCTGAAGACGGCGAAGACAGTGATTGCGACCTAGACTCTTGGATCCAGCCAAACAAACCAGGCGGGAGCCTCAACAACTGGTCCATCAGGGGCATCATCCAAGTGACAGGCAAAGAGTAATGATTTACTTTTTCCAATCGTTGTACAACCCTATGTCCGGGGCATGGTGGTTTTATTGTTAGGGCCTCGTTTGATTATTTACATGCATTTTATCAATAAATCAAAAGGCGTTTTTCTTCGTATTCAAATATTGTGATCTCTGTTATTCTTGTTTTATATTTGTTTTGAAAAACAATAAAATGGCAATGGGGTTTGTGCTAACCTGCATATCCTTGTTTTAAGCTTAACCCTTGTTATTGCAGGATCCACATAACAGATGACATCGACTCTGGACCTTCTACGACTCACTTCGACTTTGATTTCCCGATTTATTAGGCCGAAGAAGAGATTGATGAAGACGAAGACCTTCCCGAAGAGTTGGCCCGCTTGTTGAAACAAGAAGAGAAAGTTATTCTGCCTCACGAAGAAGAGATTGAGATTGTGAATCTGGGTTCTGAAGAACTTGTCAGGAACGTCAGGATAGGGGCTGCATTGCAGAGTGATGTCAAGCAGAGATTGGTCGAGATGCTAAGAGAGTATAATGACGTCTTTGCTTGGTCATACGAAGATATGTCCGGACTTGATACTGACATCGTGGTCCACCACTTGCCGCTGCGAGAAGATTGTCCTCCCGTTAAGCAGAAGCTTAGGAGGACATGACCAGATATGGCCGTTAAGATCAAAGAAGAAGTGCAAAAGCAGCTTGATGCTGGCTTCTTAGCGGTCACCACTTACCCTCCGCGGGTCGCCAACATAGTATTTGTGCCGAAGAAGGACAGTAAGGTACAAATGTGCGTCGATTACCAGGATTTAAATAGGGCAAGCCCTAAAGATGATTTCCCGCTGCCTCATATTGATGTGTTGGTCGACAATACAACGCAGTTCTCCATATTTTCGTTCATGGATGGCTTCTCCAGTTATAACCAGACCAAGATGGCGCCGAAAGACATGGAGAAAACTACGTTTATTACACCCTGGGGAACGTTTTGCTACAAGGTAATACCTTTCGGTCTGAAGAACGCAAAGGCCACTTACCAACGAGCAATGGTTACTTTGTTTCATGATATGATTCATCATGAGATTGAAGTCTATGTTGATGACATGATTGCGAAGTCCCAAACGGAGGAGGGACATCTGGTCAATTTGCTGAAGCTTTTTTAGAGGCTTAGGAAGTTCAGGTTGAGGCTGAATCCTAACAAGTGTACTTTCGGAGTACGGTCTGGAAAACTACTGGGGTTTATCGTGAGCGAAAGAGGCATTGAGGTCGATCCTGCAAAGATAAAAGCAATACAAGAAATGCCAGCGCCAAAAACAGAAAAAGAAGTTCGTGGTTTCTTGGGCAGAATAAACTACATTGTAAGGTTTATCTCTCAGCTCACGGCCATGTGTGAACTGATGTTCAAACTACTAAAGAAAGATCAGGCGATTATCTGGAACGAGGATTGCCAGAAGGCATTTGATAAGATAAAACAGTATCTACAGGAACCTCCAATCTTGATACCCCCAGTGGCTGGACGACCCTTAATCATGTACTTGACAGTTCTTGAGAGTAGTATGGGGTGTGTTCTCGGTCAACACGACGAGACAGGCAGAAAGGAGCATGCCATTTACTACTTGAGTAAAAAGTTCACAGAATGTGAATCTCGTTACTCGATGCTGGAGAAAACGTGTTGTGCACTAGCCTGGGCTGCCAAACGTTTACGACAGTACATGCTCAATCACACCACCATGCTAATTTCGAAGATGGATCTGATCAAGTACGTCATCGAGAAGCAAGCGCTTTCGGGAAGGATTGGCAAATGGAAAATGGTGTTAACGGAATATGACATTCAGTATGTTTCCCAGAAGGCCATCAAGGGAAGCGTATTATCTGAATACTTGGCCGAACAGCCAATCGAGGATTACCAGCCGATGAAATTTGAATTCCCTGACGAGGATATCATGTTTCTTAAAGCGAAAGATTGTGATGAACCGTTTCCCGACGAGGGTCCAGATAGGAAGTCCCAATGGAAATTGATATTTGACGGGGCGATTAACTCTTATGGAAGTGGCATTGGGGCGATCATCACGGTTCCCCACGGATCCCACATCCCGTTTACTGCGAGACTGACGTTTCCGGTCACGAATAATAAAGCGGAGTACGAAGCATGCATCATGGGGCTAGAAGAAGCAATTGATTTGAGAATCAAGAACCTAGATGTATATGGTGACTCGGCACTTGTGATTAACCATATTAAAGGGGAGTGGGAGACTCGTCAATCGAATTTGGTGTCGTACATGAATTATGCCAGAAGGCTGCTTCCGTTCTTTGACCGAGTGGAACTCCATCATGTGCCCAGGGTTGAAAACCAGATGGCTGATGCCTTAGCCACGTTGGCTTCGATGTATAAAGTCAATTTTTGGAATGAAGCTCCAAGAATTGTCCTTTCTCGTCTTAATAGACCTGCATTCGTCTTTGCGATCGAGGAGGCATCCGACGGCAAGCCATGGTTCCACGATATCCAGACTTTCCTTATGACTAAGGAATATCCTGTGGGAGCGTCAACCCAGGATAAGAAGACTCTGAGGAGGCTGTCTGGAAATTTTTACCTCAGTCCTGATGGAGTTTTGTATAAAAGAAACCACGATCTCGTGCTACTCAGATGTGTAGATGAGAAGAAGCGAGTATGCTCATGGAAGAAGTCCAGGAAGGCACATTTGGTACGCATGCCGGCGGGCATGCTATGACGAGAAAGATCCTGAGAGCAGGGTATTACTGGCTGACGATGGAGTCGGATTGCTTTAAATTCGCGAGGAGATGTCATAAATGCCAGCTTTATGCTGATAAGATTCATGTACCGCCGTGCCCGTTGAATGTCATGTCCTCCCCGTGGACGTTCTTCATGTGGGGCATCGACATGATAGGCAAGATCGAGCCCACTGCATCTAACGGTCATCACTTCATTCTAGTAGCTATCGACTACTTCACCAAGTGGGTGGAGGCAGCCTCATATGCTAATATGACCAAGCAGGTGGTGGCTAGATTCATATAGAGGGACATCATCTGTCGTTATGCAATTCCCGAGCGGATCATTATCGATAATGGTTCGAATCTGAATAACAAGATGATGAAGGAGCTGTGCCAGAGTTTCAAGATTGAACACCACAACTCATCTCCTTACCGGCCGAAGATGAATGGCGCCGTTGAAGCGGCCAATAAGAACATCAAGAAGATTGTTCAGAAGATGGTTGTGACCTACAAGTATTGGCACGAGATGTTGCCATTTGCACTGTACGGTTATCATACCACGGTACGTACGTCAACCGGGGCAACTCCTTTCTCACTGGTGTACGGTATGGAAGTTATCCTACCGTTAGAAGTGAAGATCCCTTCTTTGCGAGTTTTGGTTGACGTGAAACTCGATGAGGCCGAATGGATTAAGAATCGACTAAACCAACTCAGCCTGATGGACGAGAAGAGATTAGCATCGATTGCATATGGTCGTCTGTACCAAAGCCGAATGAAGAAAGCTTATGATAAGAAGGTGCTTCCTAGAAGCTTTCAGACGGGTGATCTCGTCCTGAAGAGGATTCTTCCTCCACACTCCGGTCACCGGGGCAAGTGGACTCCCAATTACGAAGGTCCGTACGTCGTCAGCAAAGTCTTCTTGGGAGGAGCTTTATTATTGTCCACGATGGATGGTGAAGATTTTGCATCCCCGGTGAACGCGGACGCAGTTAAAAAATACTTTGCTTAAAAATGACCCGCTGGAAAGAAAAAGAATATCCAGGCAAAAATGGGGCATCCCGACGAACCATAAAAAAGGAAAAAGGTTCGGGCAAAAATTAGGGATATAAAAGAAAAGAATGTACACCCGCAAAGTCGAAAACCTGGAAGGGCGACTTTGGCAAAAAAGGGTATCCCGGTGAATCGAAAACCCGAAAGGGCGATTCAGGCAAAAATTAGGGATTTGAAAAAGCAAATGACTGCGTTTCATGTGTGACTGTCTTTGTTTAGTGGTTTGTAAGACCTGAGGACCGTTTATCTGAATCAATCTCTTCTGAAGCTGAAGCGTTGGAAAAGTATCGAAGTCGAGTGGGTCATAGAGGGATCAACTCATGGTGGTCGTCTACGCCACATTGCCGACATTTGTGTATATACTGATGTATATTTATGTTTTATTTTTGCGCGGCTTCCTCATTCCAGGAGCTTGCATCCGTTGTAAAACATTTTTACCCATTCAGGGGTTCGTTATCAATAAAATGTATACTATTCAGCAATTCTGTTTGTTTGTTTAGCATCTATCAGTTTTGTTTGCAAAAAAGAACGCCGACGTTTTTGATAAAATGCGCATACATAAACTTACTGGCCTAGACCACTGATTGTTGAAACAATGAATTACTTGAACATTGTCACAAGATGATAACCTTGATAGGTCCCTTTGAGAAGGGTATCTTGTCTGTTTTTTTGTGTTGTTGCAGGTATTGCATATTCCAGGCAGTACGCCGTATGCATCCCCAAGCAGGATGATTCCTTCTTTTCCAGTAAGTTCAGCAGCACCTCCCCGTGGAGTTTGAACATAGGACCAAGAGCATTGATGTGTATCCCCAAAACAGAGAAGATTCTCTCCCTAATCAGATGCATCCTGAAGGATCGTCGTTTCCCTAGCTGAGTCATATACTGAAGTGTGTAGCAATTGATAGGGCAGACTGAAGTCTCCAGAAGAATTGAAATTCCCCACAGAGCTGTACTCTCCCCCAGTGAGCAGGATGATTCCTTCTTCCCCAGCCGAGTTTGCAAACCCCCAAGAGAGCCGAGTCCTTGGAAGTCGTGGGGGCAATGATTGGTTTTCCCCAGTAGAGTGTTGAATAGCCGATGTTGTGTTTCCCCACCGGAGTCGCTATCTCCAGGAAAGTGTCAGCCGAGAAGGTCGTGCAGTTTATTTCTGCGATTGACATCGTTTCCCTCAGCAGTTTGTGGTTTGAATACCCAGAGGAGCAGGTTCTGGTTCTCATAGAGCTTTGTTCCCCGGCAGCAGTCGACTAAAGTTCGTTTCCTCAGGCGGAGTCCAATTGAGATTGGTGTGACCTCTTCTTCTCGGCAGGATGAGTCCTTCCTCCACTAGAGTGGTTCTTTCTCCTTGACAGGAGGCTTTTCCCTTCAGCATTTATTTTGCTGATGGGGTCGTAGCATTTTGCATGATTGCATAGCATTTACCCTAAATGCGTAGCATTTCCACCGTGTGGAGCATTGCGCCATTGTCAGACATATGCATACAAAACATGAGCTAGGTTGTTACCGTTCTTGTTTTGCAGGTATTCCCCAGCAAAGTCGTTTACCCAAGATGATTCTTGAACTCTCCAGCGAAGTAGTTTGCTTAAGATGATTCTTAGAATCCCCAGTGAAGTCACCAGAGCGGATTGCTCAAGTTGATGCTTAGAGTCCCCGACAGAGGGTTCGCTCAAGACGATTCCTGAAATCTCCAGCAGAGTTATTGGTTCAGGATGATTCTTGGAGTCCCCGGCGGAATTATTTGTTCAAGATGATTCTTGATTTCCGCAGCAGAGTTGATTCATCCAGAATGATTTCTGGAGCCCCGAAGCAGAGTTACTTGATAGTTCTTCAGAATCCCCAGCGGAGATGCGTCATCCCCAGCAGGTTTCTGAACAGAGAAGTTGAAATTTCCTTGAAGACTTGATGATTGAAGTCTAGCAGTAATGCCAAAACCCCTGACTTACTGATGAAGTCCAAAGTCGAAGCAGTCCTCCTCGTCGACGAGGAATGCCTGATGGCAATGGCTTAGATACCCCTAGTTGGTTCATGATTGATCGAGAATTATGTTCCTAACTTACTGACGAAGTTCGGCTGACGCCCAAAGACTCCTTTGAGTGCCCAATGACATGATTAACTTGATTGTTGACCTGATGAGTCCCGAGGAATTCTGATGCCTGACGGCATGGTCGACCATGTATCACCGGTTACCGTGTGACCAATACCCCAGCTAGTTGCCGTGCAGCTAATATTTTAGTTTCCGAAGATTTATCCCCTCAGAGTACCGTGTACTTAGGCAGTTGGCAAATTTCCGGGTTTGTGGGTATTCAACCGTCTTTTACCTTGATTGTTTGAGAGTCGTTCGCTTCTCACCCAGTCAGGCCCAAGCCATTTGAATAGGGGCAGCTGTTGCACCCCAAAATTTGCCTAACTTTTCTTTACCTAGCTTATGTTTCATTTCATTCATATTAGCATTATCATTTGCATTTCATTGACATGTATGTAGGAGATCAAGAGGTATGATTACCAATCAAGGGCTACACAAGACTATGAAGCTAGCTAAGGAGGCTTATTCAGGTGTTCAAGGATCCTCAGAGATAGTGGTTGAAGCCAAGAGTGTAGATCCCCTAACTTGAGAGTTGTGGGAAGTCATCAGATGATTCTGAAGCCATGGAGATGGACTTGAGGTCTTGAGAGAGCTCATGAAAAGTGTTGAAGATCACTTTGAGTCCTAGACAGGTCATTGTGCAAGATTAAGAAGGCTCAGCCATGAGTGGTGCAATTAGGGTTTGACTAGGCCAACCCTAAGTCAACTGATGATTTGAACAAGGTTGAGACCTAGTTCCAAGGCCATGTGATCATGGATTGATGAATTGAGATGCTATAAGGATGATTCCAAGGTCAACTCATCATGATTGAAGAGTTTGAGAAGTTTCAAGCTAGGGTTTCTAAGGCTTGATAGTGTAAAATCCCCTAGTTTGACCCCTATCTTCAAGGCAGTTTAGCTCAAGATGTGATTGTCATCTCATCTTTCCCCCAACATGAATGTTGTAGGGCATGATCTTAGATTTAATTTGAGTGCTAGAAGTCCTTGATAGGATTTGTAGAACTCAAGTTATGACTTTGGCAAGTTACAGGTCATCTGAGGCATGTGAATTTGGAGCTTGAAAGTTGTCCAACTTGCATGAAAGTGTTTTCCTAGAAGGATGATTCCTATGGACTTTTGGTCAACATGAATGTTGTTCCTTATCCTCTTATCTTTCTATAGAGTACTAGAAGTCCTTGATAGGATTTGTAGAACTCAATTTATGGCTTTGACAAGTCAAGGGTATTTTGGTCATTTGGAGATTATATGTCATTTCAATCATAAGGCCATAACTCCTATTTGCAAGCTTCAAATGGGAAAATGTTCAACATCAAACTTGTTCAAAATGATGTTTTAAGGCTAGCCAAGAGGTCATGAGAGGTTGGAATTGCTTGTAGCTCAAAATCACAAAAATGGCTTAAAATAATGATGATTTTCAAATGAACCAAATATGGAAATTGGGATTTTTGATCTACATGTCCAAACCAAGGCATGTAATATGTCATTTTGATTGTAAAACATATTTTAAGAACATTGGTATTGCCACAATTTTGGATTAAGGGTTAATTTGAGGACTTGCTTTGAAAAGTGATTACTTACATCTTAAGTAACAATTGCCAAACCAAAATTCAAGGCATAACCAAGGTCCCTTTCAATCCAAACACATCCAAAATACCATTAGGAGAGAAACTGGAAGAGAATGAGGGTGAATACAAGCTGCCAACATGAGTTGTTATGAACACACCATGAGATGAACTTTCCATGACATGAGAAATTGAATTTCTCATTAGAGGAATCTAGAACTTTCTAGATCATCCATACATGTTCTATATATGATTTAGAAGGGGTTCAGAGTGAAGGTTGGTGATGATTGAAGGAGAGAATAGAGATTGAGATTGAAAATTTCTTGCTTGCAACTGAATTCAGTTACACTATTTTCTTCACTTTCCATCCATTTTCTTAAGTGCAATCACTTCCATGGATGCTAGTAATTGATTCCAGATCATAATCAAGGCAAATTCGTGGATGAATAGTGTTCTTGCTCTCATATTTTTTCACCTGCAACTCAAATTCGGTTTCCATAATCCAAGCATCCTCAAGTGTTCCTTTTGCATACAGAAGTTTTGAATTGATTCAGTGAAGGATTCAGCAAGCTCTTGAAGGTTGATTTGAAGATTCAACCACCCTGTTTGCTCAATTTTACCAGGTATGCAGTTCTTGTTCTATGGCTTCAATTAGGTAGAATTAAGAGGATATATTGTGTTATATGCATAGTAGAATGGTGTAGGAAGGTTTTTGGATCATCAATTTTAGAGTTAGTGACCAATTAGGGTTGTTACCATTTTCGGTTGAGATGTTGTTCTTGCGAATCTTGAACTTTTAGGATGATTAAGTGGTATAAGAAGATTCCTTGTGAGATTTGGGACAAGTTTCGTGTAGAGACCACTTGCAATGGAGGATCCTAGAGAGAGTTAGGGTTGGGGGTGATGACCGGAGCACCACCGGCGACGGCCATGGCTGCACGCGTGTTTCAGGAATTTAAATGGAGAAGATGACTTGATAGCCATCAGATCTTGGTTGGACTTTGACTGAAGGCATGATCCAACGGCCACGAATGGTTCTCATTTTGTGAAGGGTTCTGAACTATTATCATACGCTGCATTTCATTAAGTTGGTGGAAATGGGCTTAAGTGAGAACTGATAACTGCAACCCCTTTTGGGGCCCAATCCTAAAATGAACTGAATGGCTTTGCTACCTGCACCACGCATTTGTTATTTTATTTTGATTTTTCATTTTATTTTTCATTTTATTCATGGTTATTGATTAATTCGTAAAAAATGGAAAAATAACTCAATTAATCCCATTCTTTTTGCCATGGATTCATGATTGGATCTAGTATTTTTTAGATAAAAAATATTATTATTTCATGCATTTTTTGATTTTATGGGCTTTTTTACATTTTAATTGACATTAAAATAATCATGTTTGATGCTTGATTTTGTTGAATTTGGTTTGATCATGTGATGATGATTTTGGCCTTGATTTTTTGTGAGTAGCTAGCATAGATATGCATGAGCCCCTTAGATTTTTCTCACATTTTTGTGATGAATATAAGTGGTAGTTTAGGTTAAACTTCAAGAGCTCCATTTTTTAGGGTTTATGGTTGATACCTTGTGGTTTAGATTTTATTTTTAGAACTTGGTGGATGATTCAACCTCTGATTTTTGTAGGGTATATTCATGATTGAATTAGGGTCCCTTAGGAATTTTTGTAGGAATTTTTGTTTGATTTTAGTTTAGATGCTAGCTTTAGATGATTCTAATGCACTAACTCAACTAGAATGACTTCTTTAGTTCCCTTAGATTAGGGTTTTGTTTCTCTTGCTCTTGGATGATGTTGAAGACAAGTTGAAGATGCAATGTATTGCTTGAAGAAGCTTGGATGTGAGGATTAGGTGTTAGTATTAGGGTTTTGTAGTATTGATTAGGTGTTAAGATTAGGGTTTTGTAGGCAGAGCTTCTAGATAGATTCTCTTTCTTCATAAACATGGAAGATGTTGATCACTTCCATTCTTCCCTATGATGTAAGGTCCCCTTGTAAAGGCCTCATCCCTCCTTTGGTAGGATGTGTGGCTCTTTACAAGTTGGTAGAACCTTTGAGGGTCCTTTTCTCTGATGATAGGATGCTTAGTGGTGACCTTTGGTCTTCACTCTGCTGTCAGTCATCCAAACTATGCTCTTGATAGATGAATCTTCCTCCCTTGCTAGAGGATGGAGTTCCTTGCTTGAAGATTGAAGATGCTAGGAGTTGATACTTCTTTGTGTTTGGAGATTACCTTTAGGAGCTGAAGCTTGTAGATTAAGAAGAACAAGTTGATACTGGTAAAGAGGAGAGAGCTGAAGCTTGAAGAACAAGTTGACACTTGTGAAGAAGATCAAATTGAAATTGAGTGAAGAGACGAGGCTTAAAGAAGAAAGAATAAGTTGAGACATTGAGAGCCTGCAGGAGCCAAGTTGATACTTGCAGTTAGGACTGAAGCCTGAAGATGGAGTCTACTCTGAAGCTGAGGCCTAAAGAAGAGAGGATAAGTTGATGCTTATGTTTGATGTGTTAGAAGCTTGAAGAAGCAAGTTGATACTTGCTATTGAAGATGGTAGCCTTGAAGAGCTATTGAAAACTGAAGACTGAACTGCTGTCAGAGGAGAGCTTTGTTGTGAAGCTGTGGAAGCTGTTGATCTGCTTGTCTGTCTGTTTTCTTTCTGTGCAACTGTATTGATGTGACTTGTTTGATTTGCTTGATGCATTAGAATAAGTTCATGTTTAGATTCTTTTAAGCTAGGAGCATGATTGCATTAGAGGTTGAGTTGCTCCTTCTGCTTGTATTGTTACTATATGGCTTTGCTTGCGGGTATTCGGTAGAGCCCATCTCCCTTGCCTATGTGGTTTGTGTTTGCTTGGTAGCATGTTACTTCTTCTGTATGATTGCAGTTACTCATATCTTGCTTGATAGCATGTTATTTCCTCTGTATGATTACAGTTATTCATATCTGGCTTGAGGTTGAGATGAGCTTGTGGAGGCTGCTGCCCCACACACATTTCCTCCCTCACTTGCATTGCATGCATTTTACAGTCGTTTACTGTTTACTGTTTAAGCTGATGATTTATCTGTTTCTGTTTATCATTGACATGATCCCTTAGGAATCTCACTTCCTTTGATAAGGAAGTGATGATTAGAACTTTAGGTTGAAACCTATGCATGATAACTTCTAGGAGTTCCCTGTTTCAAACTTCAACCATAGGATGAATCCTTGGCATGACAACATTAGGAATTGATAGTCTCCCTTAGTTGAACCTGTTCGTTCTCTCTTCTCATCTCAAAACAAATTAAAATACAGTAATAAAGGTTAACTGACGTCGTACGTTACGAGCCTTAAGCTATCTGAGAAAGGATTGTTGGAGAGTTTCTTTTCAACAGTCTGGATGTTTAGTATGGCACCCTTTGGGTGACATACGACGCATTCACTCTCAGGTCATAGTCTCTAGTGCGATGTTGGTTGCAAACATCCATAAAAAACAGTTCTTCCGTAAAAGACAGAAAACAAACTTCAAACCTTTTTTGCCCCGTGGGCCCATAAGTTAAAGGAAGCTTTTCTGAAGAAAAGAGTGTTGTTAACTCTCAGTTCTATCGCAAACGGTAACGCCTAAGTCTCCAAGGGTCGAGCTGTGTACATCCAACTGCTGGAACTGTTTGTTAACCCTACTCGATAAAACAGATGAATCTGAATTCCCGTAATCCGTATTATCCCGAACTACGTAAGCTCTGATCTCTCATGTCTGTTGAGAGTACGTAGGCACAATACTGACGTATTGGCGAGCCACCTTCCCCCATCTGTAACCCGTAGTTAGTCGAACTACGTTGATTCTGATTTCTCATTCTCTGATGAGAATACGTAGGCATAAAGCGCGACGCTTTGCCGAGTCATTTTCTTTTCTTTTAGGACCAGCCTTGATAGGTAGATAGATAAAACCAACCCGTCAGATAAACACAACAAGCGTGGATCCCATCGAGTACGATGGACGTGAAGGGCGCTAATACCTTCCCCTTGCGTAACCGACTCCCGAATCCAGACAATGGTTGTGATGACCTTGTCTTATACCTTTTTCGTCAGGTTTTTCCGATCGTTTCCTTTCCCGTTCTGAGGGATAAATAACGAAAGGTGGCGACTCTTGTGTTTTGCCGGCACCTTATTTTCGCGGTAGCGACAGTGGCGGCATGCAAGTCAACGCTATTATCACTGAAGATGAAGATGGTAATCTGGATAATCTAATAACTAGGGGAGGAGCAGCTTTGCGCAACTGGGAGGCTGTGGAAGTTCCCATCTTTTTACCTTTAGAGTAATTCACTCTGCTTGTTAGCTTTGTGTTTTTCTTTAAAATTCCTGGTCTTGCCCAAGGCCTGCGAATTATTTTGTATTGGGCCACTTTGCAGAATTGAAAATCCTTAATGAAAAAGTGTTTTTGTTAAAACTCTTGTTTATTGTTTTGCGCATCATTTTCACTCTTTTTTGTTAAAAGAAAAATGACAATATTTTTGAAAAATAAAAACAACCCTTCATTTGCATGTCTGTGTGTGTGTGTGTCTAATTGTTCCCAAAATAAAACATGCAGAATACCGCCATCCACCATAGAATCCTATGATCCTTCGGCTCCTTCTACTAGCAGTTCATCTGTCATTCAAGCTGAAAAAGAGAATGATGAAGAGTTAGAAGTCCCAGAAGAGTTGAAGAGAATGGATGAATACAAAGATGTTTATCTCCAGCCATACAAAGAGCAGACTAAAGTCATCAGCTTGGGGTCAGAAGAAGAAAAAAGAGAAGTCAAGATTGGGGCATCATTGAAGCCAGAGATCAAAGACAAGCTGATAGCGATCCTCAGAGATTATGTCGACATATTTGCTTGGTCTTACCAAGACATGCTAGGGTTGCATACTGACATTGTTATGCACAAGCTCCCCCTGAAGCCAAAGTGTCCTCCAGTCAAACAAAAACTTCGCAGGTCAAGACCAGACATGGCTCTTAAAATCCGAGACGAAGTCAAGAAACAGATTGATGCAGGCTTTTTAGCGGTATCTAAATATCCAGAATGGGTGGCAAACATTGTACCAGTCCTAAAGAAGGATGGCAAGGTCAGGATGTGCGTCGATTACAGGGATTTAAATAAAGCAAGTCCGAAGGACGACTTCCCTCTACCACATATTGACACTTTAGTGGATAATACGGCCAGCTTCGCGGTATTCTCATTCATGGACGGATTTTCTGGTTATAATCAGATAAAAATGGATCCAAATGATATGGAGAAGACAACCTTCATCACACCCTGGGGCACCTATTGTTATAAGGTCATGCCTTTTGGTTTAAAGAACGCAGGGGCAACGTATCAGAGAGCTATGGTTACACTCTTTCATGATATGATGCACAAAGAAATTGAAGTATATGTGGATGATATGATAGCAAAATCCCAAAGTGAAGAAGACCACCTGAATCATCTAGTGAAGCTATTTGAGAGACTTCGAAAGTATCAACTAAGGTTAAATCCAGCAAAATGTACTTTCGGAGTTCGCTCAGGCAAGTTACTTGGTTTCATCGTTAGTCAACGAGGAATTGAAGTAGACCCCGACAAGGTCAAAGCAATCCAGGAGATGCCTGCTCCTAAAACTAAGAAACAAGTCCGAGGCTTCCTCGGACGTCTGAATTACATCTCCAATCTGACTCCTACTTGCACGCCGATCTTCAAGTTGTTACGAAAAGATCAGACAGTAGTATGGAATGAAAAGTGCCAAGCCGCATTTGAGAAAATCAAACAGTACTTACAAGAACCTCCAGTGTTGATTCCTCCGGTACCTGGAAGACCTTTGTTCATGTATATGACAGTACTAGAAGATTTAATGGGCTGTGTCTTAGGTCAAACTGATGAGTCGGGAAAGAAGGAACATGCAATCTATTATCTGAACAAGAAGTTCACCGATTGCGTGAGTCGTTATTCTCCCCTGGAAAAAGCCTGTTGTGCTTTAGCATGGGCCGCCAAGCGTCTGAGACAGTACATGATTTGTCACACCACAATGCTGATTTCTAAGATGGACCCCATCAAGTACATCTTTGAAAAGCCAGCTCAAATAGGAAGATTAGCCCAATGACATATCCTCTTATCAGAGTACGACATTCAATATGTTGCTCAAAAATCTATCAAAGGAAGTGTCTTGTCAGAACACCTCGCAGAGCATCCTATGGAGGATTATCAACCACTCAAATTTGATTTTCCTGATGAAGATGTGATGTATATTCAACGCACAAAACCAGAGTCTGGTCTGGAAAAAGGTCCCGAGCCTGGATCCCGCTGGGAAATGATGTTTGATGGAGTGTTGAACAAGAATGGACATGGTGTCGGAGCTGTTCTGAAAAATCCCACTGGAGGGTACACTACCGTCACAGCCCGACTTTGTTTCTCATGTACGAACAACATAGCCGAGTATGAAGCCTGCATCTTAGGGTTGGAAGCTGCTATCGATCTTCGCATCAAAATCTTAGAAGTGATTGGTGATTCTGCTTTAGTGATCTACCAACTCAAAGGAGAATGGGAAACCAGGGATGAAAAGTTGATCCCTTTCAAGACTCATATCTTAGAGATGGCTGAATATTTTGATGAAATTACCTTCAAGCATGTACCGAGAGCAGAAAATCACATTGTCGATGCACTAGCCATGATGGCATCGATGTGGAAGGTCCAGTTTGTTAACAAGGCACCTCTGATCCGCATTGAAAGAAGGACAGTACCTGCATATGTCATGACAATAGATGAAGAAATTGATGAGAAACCGTGGTTCTACGATATCAAGAATTTCCTTCAAAATCAAGAATATCCAGTTGATGCCTCCAGGATTGACAAAAGAGCAATACGAAAATTGTCATCTAAATTCTTCATCAACAACGGTACCTTGTACAAAAGAAATCATGACATGGTTTTACTCCGATGTGTCGATGAAAACGAGGCGAATCTCATAATGACTGAAGTACACGAAGGAACCTTCGGCACCCATGCCAACGGCCATGCCATGGCTAAGAAAATCTTAAGAGCGGGCTACTTCTGGTTAACTTTGGAGACAGACTGCATACTCTTCGCTCGAAAGTGTCATAAATGTCAAGTCTATGCTGATAAAGTGCATGTCCCTCCACATCCTCTCAATGTGATGACATCACCATGGCCTTTTACAATGTGGGGCATAGATATGATTGGGGAAATAGAGCCAAAAGCTTCCAATGGTCATCGTTTTATCCTGGTTGCGATTGATTACTTCACTAAGTGGGTGGAAGCAGCGTCATATGCGAATGTAACAAAGCAAGTGGTTGCTCGCTTCATCAAAAAAGAAATCATCTGTCGATACGGTATTCCTAACCAGATCATTACTGACAATGGGTCGAATCTAAACAACAAAACGATGAAGGAACTTTGTGACGATTTCAAGATCAAACATCACAATTCGCTCCTTACAGACCCAAGATGAATGGTGCAGTTGAAGCTACAAACAAAAACATCAAAAAGATAGTACAAAAGATGGTCGTAACTTATAAGGATTGGCACGAGATGTTACCATTTGCTCTTCATGGATACCGAACATCAGTGCGCACTTCGACATGGGCAACTCCCTTTTCCTTAGTGTATGGGATGGACGCTGTGCTACCCATTGAAGTCAAAATACCTTCTTTAAAGATCTTGACAGAAGCAAAGCTTGATGAAGGAAAATGGATAAAAGAAAGATTCGACTCATTGAACCTCATTGATGAGAAAAGAATGACGACCATGTGCCACAGTCAAATCTATCAACAAAGAATGATCAGAGCGTTCAACAAGAAGGTTCGTCCCAAAGAGTATAGGGAAGGAGAGCTTGTGCTTAGAAAAATCCTACCAACTCAAAAGGATATGTGCGGCAAGTGGATGCCCAACTACGAAGGCCCTTTCGTTGTAAAAACTGTCTTCTCTAGAGGATCTTTAATTCTTGAAACTATGGATGGCGAACAACTCAAGTATCCCATCAACTCTGATGTAGTGAGAAAATACTATGCCTGAAGCAAAATACCTGGAAAGGAGATTTCGGTGCTTCAACGAAACAGAAGTCTAAGAATCGGGAGCTAACCAATGTCGGGGCCGAATCTTGTGCAAGATATCAGAAGAAAGATCAACGCCTGTCATTCTCGTCAGAAGCAGCGAAGCAAGTGAACTGACAGTTAAAAGGACCGGATTATTATGGGATTCTGTAATCTTTTATGTTTGCCATTTTTTCAAATTTATAAAGTTCCCAAGGCTTTGCCTTTGGTAAAGTTCTTGTCTATCAATAAAATCAGATTTTGGCCCAATCATCGTTATGATCCTCTGTTTTTGTTATGCAAATTCACTTATTCGTTAATAAGAATTTTCATGAAAGCAAAGTGTTTTGGAAACTTAAATTTTGTTTTAAAAAAGGGAAACACAATTTGAAAAAACAATTGAAAAGTTCTAGAGGTAATCTGATAACATTACACAGTTCTCAAAGTTGTGGAAGTTTGTTGTTACCTTTGACCAAACTAGATGCATCCGACAGCAATTCCGACTCTTAAGTCAAGACTTCTTCTCTGCAGAATTACGAGGATATTATCGGGAAAGATCGTTATCTACGCCAAAGAAGAAAGTGTCGCCTGACTTGAAGCATTTCGAAACTCAGCGTGACGAGTTCTCTCTATGTTTTCCTTGTTTTGCTTTCCTTTGTTCCTGCGGGTCGGTCTGCATTTTACATACAACATCATGCCAGCATACGCATTTGTTTGCATTTCGGTTTTGGTTTTTGCTTGTTTGGCTGTTGCCTTTGAGATCCTTCGGTTGTTACCATTATCCTTGATCTGTTGTAACAAGTTCGCTTCAAAGTTGACATCCTGGGGTTTCCTTATCTTCTCTGGGAAGCTAGTGGTGACTAGCAATATCCAATTTACACAAATGGGGGGTTGTTACCAATATTCATCTTTGATTTGGTCGTCACCCATAATCTTTGAAAGACTAGTAGTCACTAGCACGTGTTCAGGACTAATTATGTTCGGTACCTTGATTTGGTCGTCACCAACAATTTTTCAAACTCAGTCGTCACTGATTCTGTTATAAAGTGAACCAATTGTTATCGGAGTCCTTTTGATTCAGTTTTCACCAATATGTGCTAAAAATCTAGTGGTTACTAGTATTGCCTTCTAAAAACCAATGGTCATTGGTACTAGAGTTGGTCGCCACCAAAATTCCCTAAAGTACGATATTTATTGGCATCGCCTTCAAATCCAATTGTTATTGGTACCCGTTTGATTCAGTTATTACCATTCTTTCTGAACCTAGTCGTTACTAGTATTACCTTCAGACCCAATTGTTATTGGTACCCTTTGATTCGGTTATTACCAATCTCTATAAGTCTAGTGGTCACTAGCCTCGTTTGGAAAGTCTAGTGTTTACTAGCAATATCCAGAACCAATCGTTATTGATATACCTAAGTTGGTCATCACCAATTAGCCTAAGTCCAATGATTATTGGCATCGCTTAAAACAGATTGTTATCACCCCTTTGGTCTGGTCGTCACCAAGCTCTTTGAAAATCCAATGGTCATTGGTCTCCTTGGATTCGGTCGTTACCAAATTCTCCAGTTAAGTCTAGTGGTTACTAGCATCATCCAAAACCAATTGTTATTGGTATATCCTGATTTGGTTATCACCAGTCCCCTCTAAGTCCAGTGGTTACTGGCATTGCTTGAAAACTAATCATTATTAGTGTCGAAAGTTGATTGTTACCAACTTCCCCAGCCAGGGTCCTGTTGTTTTAACAATATTGTTTGGAATTCCCAATTGTAATTAGAACTTTGATTTGGTCGTCACCATATCCCCAAGAAGTCTAGTGGTATTTAGCACTTCTTGGAAATCGTTGTGGATACCAGCTTCCTCGACTTGTCCGGTCTTGTTTCTAACCTTTTCCTGAAGATCCCGTTTGAACTCTTCGTTATAGGAATTTCTCATCTAGTTATCCCCAGTGTGATTTCTTGTCTCCGCTCCGTCTTTTCCCCAGTGAAGAATTGTTATCTTCCCCGGTGGACTTCCTCATCTAGTTATCCCCAGTGAGGTTCGTTTCTCCTTTCCCCAATGAAGATGTGTCTTCCCTGGTGGAATTTGTGTCCCCTGTGTGAAATATTTCCTTGATAAGCATCTTTAGTCATGTCTGAGCTATCTTGCTTACTTGGTCTTGAATCTTTCCCCAGTGTGTTGGGTCCCCGTGGGTGGTTACTCGTTGTATTGCCGTTCTTTTATCTTTGCTCGTGTGCCTGCATCTGTCGTGTATTCAAGCATCATAAAGCATCGTTTAGATTCATGGCATATTTACATTCGTCCTTTTGCATACCATCAGATCTAAGGGACAAAATTTCTGGTTTGCTATATTTAAATACCTTTCACTGCGATTCTATGAGGATTTTCATCTCTCATTACAATCTAGTGAAGATATCTAAATAGGGGCATCTGTTGCACCCCAAATTTTGACCCCCTTAGATCCTCATCATCAATGTAGGATCATATTCACTTGATTAACTAATCTTAACCCATTTTCAGTTTATCTTTGTTAAGATGAAGATGAATTAGGGTTCCGTATCGTCAAAATCGAGATTTCAATGGTCTGATCAGTCAACGTATTGGATTGATTCAACCTCAACTAGGTCTCCACATCATCAAGAATACAACATTGGATCAAGTATTAATTCAATTTGAGGTGGTCACCCGAGAATTGAGAACAATGCAGTTCAAGACGCCCGATTAGGGTTTTCGATTAGGAAAAGTCAACTGTTGTTTGACTTTTGGTTTAAAGAGTGTTTCAATGGTGGGATCAAGGTCCACTAAGCTCCTTTAGCTTAGTAAAGTCCATCCAAAGAGTTTCAAGTCCTCAGAATGTCTGAATCATCGACAGTCGACTCGTTAGTCACCGATTGATCGAACGGTTGACCGAAAAGTCAACTCTTCAACAATAAGGAATCTGACTTCAAGATGTGAATAAAAAATGTTCCTTATATCATATTACACCTCCCCATAAAATTTCATGACCATTGGATCAAGGGTTAAGAACTAATTGCAAAAATCGGGAATTAGGGTTTCGAAAGGGGCAAAACCATAACTCCTCAACCACACATCCAAATGAAGTGGTTCAAAGCTCATTAGAAAGCTTTTGGAAAATCCTACAAAAGCCTCAAAGTGGTCCATGATCAAAAAATGCATAGAATTGGAGTTATAACAAGTTATTTAGCACTTTTAAGTGATTTTTTCAGCAACTTTGAAGGGTTTTTCAACCTAGTTCCATCTAGAATTTGGAATTTCCCAAAGCATGAAAGTTATAAATCTACTTAAGGGCTTTCCAAATTGTGGTAGAACTCCTCAATAGCATGTTTGAGCAGGAAGTTATGCACCATAGAAGTTGGGCCTGTCACACTTGAAACCACTTTGTCAAGAATTCTCAAATTTGGATTTTCACAACTTGAGCCATCCTCAGCCCTTGGATCTTGATTCAAACTGATAATGTGAGGCATATATGGAGAGAAAACCAGAAAAAGGATGGTTTAGGGAACATAGCAAGTTGTTGCAACTTGTGCAATATTATATTCAAATGTAAGAAGGAGAGAGAAACTTTTCATGCTAGAACTGTTGCAGCTGGCTCACCCTACCTTCATAGATCATCTCAGTCACTTCATGTCCATCTCTAGTTTAGTTTTCTGATCTCCTTTGAACTATGGAGGTGATAGGAGAAGATTTGGTAAGATTCATTTGAAAAATCTCATGAAACTCCCTCCAAAAGTGGTAAAAGACCAAGGCTGCACTCACTCTTATTTTGGATATAAATAGAGGCCTCTTCTATGAGTTTAGACACACCAGAGCAATCTCAAAAAACCAGAGAAACCATAGCTCTCATTCTCCTCTCATCCCTTAAGAATCTCAAAAATCTCAAAATCCCCATTTTCACCAAAACGCTGTCTTGAGCAAAACTCTGCTCAAGACCAGTTCTATCATTTCTAAGCCTCTCAAAATCATCCACACAATCCCTAAATATGGGGTAGAAGGTGTCCATACCATCAAGCCTCTCAAAAATACCATTTTTCAAAAAGTCAACTTTCACACTAAGAAAGTTTGACCACTATGCTCAAAATTTGCCAAATCCTTGTCTAGGCCTTTTCTTGATGTTCTAACCATCCATACACCTCACATATGTCATATTAAAACTATCCAAAGCATTGAAAACCAACTGGGAATCACATAACTCCAACTGTCTTGAAGGTTGGTTTTGTTGCTTCAAGAGGAAGCAAGCTTCATCTCTTTGCAAAGGAAGGAGTATCTTTGGGTTTCTAAGCTTTTTAGCTTGCTCAAGGATGGTATACAAGAGGTATGTGACATTCCAACTATCTATTAATCATACATTGTCATGTATTATCATTTTGTGGTGATTTTTGTGAAAACATACCATGGCTGCCCCATTGTGTTTCTTTATCAAGAACCCTAGTTTTATGATCATGATACTTGTTTTGTTAATATATTGTCGTTTGTAAATGATATATGGATGATAGGTTACAAGTTTGTACTTTGATATCATGTTTAGACTTGTTTGTGAGATTTTGATCATTTGGTAGTTTTAGGAGCCAATGTTGAAATATTGATGGACTAACCATAGAACTGTCAAACCTAGCTCATTAGTGAGATATGTGGATAACTTGTAAGTTGCTCATAGATTCCCCTTGCCCTTGATCATGATTGAATTAATGTGGCCCTTGTTTTCACATTGTGATATTTTCATGTCTTTCTTGCCTATCATTGCTATGAAGTGGTTTTTGAGTGGTTATGCTTGCTATTTCTTGTGCCTCAAGTCTTTGGTTAATGTTTGGTCTTGATTAATGATGTATGCCTTGGTGGAGATGTGAAAAATATGAATTTTGCCTTTAGGGCTGTCTTGAAATCTTGTGTTTTGTTGTCAAATGTGGCTTCACATCTTATTTCTGTTTGGATCAGTTTGTTGTTTGATTTCAAAGTTGTGGACTCATTTATTTGCTTATTTTGAGGGTGTGTGATGCTGTTGTGCTCAAAAAACTTCTTAAATGTTCAAACTGCCTTATCATGCCTCACTTGCATTTTTTCAAGATATCATGGTACCAACTCATCACTTTCTGTTTCAACCCATATCTACATAATTTAGGTGCATTTTATCATTGTCCTATCCATTTGCAACTTGTGTATGATACCAAAATTCTCCAACTGTCATAGTTATGGCTGGCTGCTATTTAAGTGTTGTTGTTGTATGGCTTGAAGCTTCAATTGCTATTTTCTGCTTGATAAGGTTTTTAACCACTTTCTGAGATTGGTATCATCTTTTATCATATATGTAACATGTGCATAACTTTGATCCCTTCAAAAACTCACTGCTTTAAAGAAATCACCTGCTGCCACAAGTCTTGCCAAGGCAGATTTTTTCAATTTTTACCATAGTGAACCAACTTTCGTTCTAATGGATATATGCTCTTCCTTGAATTTAAAACACTTTCCTTATCATATTTATGAGGTGTATACTTGATTAATTTGGTCTATTCATGCCTGATTTCACAATTCCCCAAATTCCACTTTCCATTACAATTTTATGCTAAAATCTGCCACAACTTGCCATTTTGCTGATCTGTTTGTATATGCCTTTCGTTTTGAGTTGTAACTCACCTAGATCCATAAGTTCAATATGTGTGGATGATTGATTTGAGCCATGTATACCTGTTTTCTTACTGCACTCTCAAACAGCTCTTTTTCAAATCAAATTACCATGAACCTACCAGTTTCTTATTTGCTTGCCATATGCCTATGTTTGGAGTTTATAACTCACTTACATACTTATTCCTAATGTGTGTTGATGTTTGGTTTAAACAATAACTGCTTGCTTGATCATTTCACTACCTAATTGCAATTTTGAGTCAAAATGCCATGACCACATACCAAAACCTTGTTTGCTTGCAATATGTGTAATCTCAGGGTTGTAACTCATTCCTCCCTGCATTTATGAGATGTGTATGTGATGTTTAGCAATGTGAGACCATTTGTTTGTGACTGAACCATGTTTATGCCCTGCTGCTGCAACTGTTTTTGCAAAATCACTTGGGCACACACTTCACTTTTTGTGGCTTGTTTAGTTTTAAGATAATTCATATAGCATTAGACCTCTTATAACATATGAAACTTGTTTGATCATGAATCCATCAATTCTGTTTACCTTATTGTTCTGTCATGACAGCTTGGTTTCATCATTGTTTGAAATTGAATTCTTGTTGGTCATTTTCTTATCATAGGCATTTCATGGTAACTTTAAGAGCTAAACTCATTTGTTATATCATTTTGAACTGGTGTATGACTCTTTTCTGATCTCAAACCATCCCATATCATTTTTGATCCAAAGTGTACACTTTATGTGAATGATTGAGCAGTTGCTATATGATTTTTCAAATCCATGTTGTTTGTAAACAATTTTAAGGTTTAGGCACACCCTATGTGATGTTTTGAGGAAGTATGTGTGGTTCATTTACTTCAATTTGGCATGTTTCTTAATTTCCCTATCATGCTTGCAAAGGTCTTGATTTTTCCCTCATTTCCATATGATAGTTGAGGTTTTAACTTGTGTGTGGGATGTTTGAATGTATGAGCTTCATGAACATGATATTTGAATTGTGTTTGAACTCTATTCCTGGTTATAGCATGACTGGTTTGATCATTGGTTTTGTAAATGTATTTTCATCCTATTTTTGCAACTACCATCGTGTTTCTTTTTTAAGGCCTCATTTAAAAAAAAACAACTGTACCATCATGATACTTATTCAATTCTACCCAAGATTGATCTAGAGTTTGCTAAAATTGGTTAAGATATGAGCAAGTTGACATCAAAACGTATTTTGCAAAATGCCTTGTCTTTGCATCATATTTGCCCAGAAATCCACCAGATCACGCCTTATATGTTTATGGGGGTGGCTATATCAACGGATGTATAGCCACCCCAGTGGTAAGCAACTTACTCATAATCATGCCTTTCAATGCCTAGACCTGGGTTCGATCCCTGAGGAGGATCAACCCTTTTGCTTTTTTTTTTTTTTATCTTTCTTGCGCGCCATGTGTGAGCTGAGGGGCATGGGTTCAACTCCCACCCCTTGCACTTTTGTTTTAATTTTACTTGTTAAATATGTCTTGTACATTTAATTCATCCAATTTTCAAAAATTCATAACTCTCTCATTTTTCACCCTTTTTGATCCATTCTTTTTGCAATGTATTTGTTTTAAGGTCTACTTTCATTTGGTGTAAAAAAATTACTTGTTTTTTTAAATTGGGTTATCTTTTGCCTATGTGGAAATTTGTTCCTTTATTGAGATCGTTTCCTTACTTGTTGATGATTTCCTTTTGAAAAATGTTTGTTCTTTTTGTGAGATTTCTTACATCCCATATTAGTTAATATGCTAGGGTTTGCTCTCCTTTGGTGGTTACCATAATCCTATGTTTTTTTCCTCCTAAATTATGAGGTTAAACTGATTTACTTGTGCTTGACTATCATCTATGCGTTTTGTCTCGAACCTATAATATGTTTGCTTTCAAATTGTGATTTGTTTACATAGTTGTTACTTTCATGTACTTGCAATCTTTGTTAAGATCTTGTTTTCAATCTTTATTAAGATGTGTCCTCAATCTTTATTAAGATATGCTCCAATCTTTGTTAAGATGTTTGATTATCGGTTGTAACCATTGATATTATTTGAAGTATCTGCTTATTGTAATATGCATGCTGACTTGCCTGTAGCCTTATTTTTATTTTGCTTTTTTAAGTATTCTTTCCCCAAGTGATGGAACTTTTTTTAGTTCTCATCCAAGTTGCCTCCCTCTCTCCTTCCAAAGGAAAAGTCTCTCCTTTGACCCTTGTGTCATTGGATAGCTCATTTACCCGCTCCTTTGACTTTGTGAAGTCATCCTAACCCTAGCTTAGTTAAGTTAGAACATTCAAGTCTTAGACTTTGCTTTGAGTCTAGAAAACCCACCTACACTAGGAGTGTTTCTTCAACTAGAACCCTAGGATAGAGTTTTTAAACTCTATGTAAGAATCATAGTAGTGATAACTTACCACCACCCCCCCTCTTGAGTGTTATAACATAGACTTAGGGAGTTTTTGTTAAAACTCTATACAAACATTGTTATGTTTATTCCCCTTTAAACCTTGATCATAATCAAGTGTTCTTCATCCCTTATGAGGTGAACTACGATTGCTCTGATTCTATCCTAGATAGGATACGTAGGCAGAGGACGCGATGTCTTTGCGAGCAAGCTTAGAAACTATCTTTAGGTCATAACCTTCACACCCTTTACCCAATCCCAATCCTTAGCAAACATTTACCAAACTTAGCATACAAATAAACAAAAGGTTCCTGTAGGGTACTACAGATGTTTAGGATGTGAAATACCTACCCTAGGCATAACCAACCCCTGATCCCCGAATCTCTTAGCATTGTTGTTACATCGTGAAAAGGGTTCTTTCTTTCTTTAGACCTTTCCATTGGATAAATTAAAGTCCGGTTGTAATTTAAGAATTAAAGATTCAAGTTAATCAATAGCTTGGTATCACGATTCTCACCGCAACAGACCCCAAATGGCTCTGCATAGAAAAATCACGTACAGAGGCAAAATTCACATTGGTTAATCGGTTAACCATATAGGTTAATTGATTAACCCATTGGAATTTTTGAATCTGGGCTAATTTTTCATTGGTTAATCGATTAACCATATGCGTTAACCGATTAAAACCTTCAAAATTTGAATTCTGGCGCCTTTTGGAGGGAAACCTGCCCGTTTGCCCGTTTTGTGCTGTTTTGAACCCTGTTAAGCTTCTGAAATATGCTCTTGAACGCTGTAACCATGAGACTGCTTGTGATAGCCTGAATGCTGCTTTTTTGGCAAAAAATAACCTGCAAAACAAAATAAAATCGGTCGCCCGACCGCTGGGCAAAATAAATGTCGGAGCCCGCTGCTTTGATTGCTTGCACTAAAGGTGAATTCTGAGCCACAGAAAACCTCGATCCCCTGTCTCAAGAAAAAATGCTATGAAATGCAGAAATGCTAGAAGAAAATGAAATGAAATAAAATCCAAGTCAAGAAAAGGTTGGGCAAATTTTGGGGTGCAACAAGGGGTAAATGTGACGACCTCCAACTCTTTTCTCTCTACCCTTTCTCTTTGAGCTTCTCTCTCTCTCTCTCTCTCTCTCTCTCTCTCTCTCTCTCTCTCTCTCTCTCTCTCTCTCTCTCTCTCTCTCTCTCTCTCTCTCTCTCTCTCTCTCTCTCTCTCTCTATCTATCTATCTCTCTCTCTCTCTCTCTCTCTCTCTCTCTCTCTCTCTCTCTCTCTCTCACCTCTTGCCAGAACCCTAAAAGAGGCAGGAGAAGACGATGGCCACCGCCGTCTTCTCCGGCGACCGTAAGCCAAAACCCTAAACATTCTTCACTAACCCCTACCCAAATTTCACCCCTGTTTCGAATCTAACCTCATAATCTTCTAAAACACAACCAAATCCCCAAATTGAGACCAATCCCAATTAAACCCTAACTTGAAAATCAAACCAGAATACAACCAATCAAGCAAAAACAAATGAATACTCTACTCAGAGATCAATAACAAGCAATGATTCATGCCAAAGAGTTTAAAATGAAGGAAAACAAAGCTGGAGTGACCTACCGGTTGAAGAATCCTCTTTTAGAGTCTCTGCTCGTCAGGTAACCTCTTCTTTTCTTTTCTAGGTTAATGTCTTTTTCTTCCTCTTCTCCGCCGCCTGTTTTCCTTTCTACAGTGTCCTCTTGTCCGTTGTAAAGAAAACTAGGGCTTAGCTCAAATTACTTCAGAGTTTTAGTGAAAAACTCTGAGTAACCTTTAAAGTAATAAGCTTTAGGGTAATTAGGGTTATGGTGAGGAAATTGTTGCTAGTTTTTCTTAGGTGTCCCTCTTTGATGATTGAACAATATGAGTCTCATAAAGGGTGGAAATACGTGTGAAGAATGAGAACCGTGTGAGGAATGATGAGGTGTGCATCAATCCATTAGGAAATTTTTGGTACAAACCCTGATTTTGTGAGATATTATTCTAAAATGAAAATTGTAGCAATACATTTCTCTTATTTTATTTAGTAATTCTAGAAGATGTGTGATTGTGTGGTCCCACTGATAAATGATATTTTTTTCATCTATGAATACACATGTTGTCCCCCCTATGTACGGTTTTACAATGTTGGTTACTCTTAATTGTACCTTGCTTTGTGGTCATGTGATGTCTGAATTTTTTGTGAATGAATATAGTGGCCCCCAACTTTGTGCCATAGTTGCATTGAATTTGAATTGTGCTGACGCTATTTAATTCGAACCAATGTACCCTGAATTTTGACATTTTCATGTTGTTGATGTGAGCTGATTTATTCATTCATACATTGTTCCTTGAAATTGTTTTGGTACTGACTTGTACACTTGGCCCTTGAAATCATGAGTACCAATCACCTCTGACCTCTTATACTTATATTGAAGTCACCTAAACTCCCCCCCCATTTTCATTTTGTGACCTTATATGCACCATCTTAATGATTGTTATCTTACCTGGGGAATGTATATTATGTATATTTTCCATTGATATGAGTTTTATCTTGTGTATTTAACCAACAACTCCATGTTTTGCATGTATTTTGGCCTGAGACATTTGATGACATGAAGAGCAAAAGTAACCTTGGAGCACTTGGGGCTAGATGAGAGCTTGGAATTATGGAAAGCTTGAAGGGCCTGTCATGAATGCTCAATGTTGGGCTTGGGGAGCCATCTTGTTAAGGCTCTCAATTCTAAGTACTCATAGCTTTAAGTCTGATAATTCCTTCTGCAAATTGTATCCATTTTGACAACTGCTGCCATTTGATGAAAACTCAAGTGCTTGTGGATTTTCTGCCCTCTATTGGTTCTGAACTGGTGTGTCTTATATTTGCTGCAAAATTTTGACATAATTTGTATATTATCTTTCTCTCACATGCCTCTAATCATCCTTGTTTTTTTCTTTTTCATATGTTATATTGCCATGCCTGTTATGAGGAGGACAAGAAGCCTCACAAATGATATTGGTGGCTTGAAGAAACACTTATGAAGGGATCTCGACATGAACATAAAGGGGTCGTGAACATATACTAGGCTTAAAACCAATTTGTACGCTATTATTGAATCTTGGAGCAAAAAAATGGCATTGTTAGGCCTAGGACTTAGACTTTCATATAGTTCCTTTGGCATATAATTTGTAATTTATGACTGTTTAATGATCTTGGAATATCATTATTTTTAATTTGATCATTTTGTAAATCAACAAATCCTTGCACTTTTGTAACTTATATATTTATTTTGCACTTTGTAATGGTTTTGGAATGTAGTTGGATGTTGTATCACATATGTCTTTATGATTCTCTCAACCTTGCAGTTTTGAAATCCTATATTTGTTCAGATTGAAACTCAAAACCAAAGATTTGGAATATGAGTTACACATAATTCACAACTTGTGGCTATTATAATTGTACATCATGATCTGGACTCCATTACCTTCACCATTTGTGCAACATGAACTAAAGCATCCATGGCTTAACAAAAATTTCAACCTTGTTCAAAATCACGGTGTTAGCATGCCTTGACACGATTGCAACATAACCTGTCCCCATGACTTGACAAACCCTAAACAAGCATAGCAAATTAAATCTTCAAGGCCTACTTAGATTTTTCGGTCTTAATATGACGCTTAGAAGCCATTTGGGGACAATCTTGAAGATGAATTGAAGTAAAAAAATCATGACCTTGAGCCAACTTAAGGACACGATTTAAAAATTCAATTCTAACGTGATTTAGATTAACACAACCCAAATTATGACTTGAAATGATCCAAATATGTCTTAAACCTAAAATTATCATTCATGACTTGCTCTATTACAACATGGATAGTCACCAATTGATTATGCCATATGACATGAAATTACTCATTGGTCTTGAAAACACTCCATGCTTGGATCTTGGAACCCATTGTTCTTGTCATGGTTAATTAACCATAAGAATAAAGACACGCCCTTTTCAAAAATGCTTTGCAAAGGACTAAAACCTCCATGACCTACCTTAGAGGTTCACGGCCAAAGGCTAGATGATCATTTTGATGCAACACAATGATTGGTATAGAAGAATAGGCGAGGTAGGACAAATATGGGGTATGATAGATGCCCATATCTAATTGTATTGAACCCGAGAGAATGGACTACTGCATGGCGTTTATTATTAGGGTGGAAGAAAATTAGATACAAGAAGACCCCAAAATTTGTCTGACAAGAAAGTAAAGTGAAATGCGGGAATGAAGTAAGAGATAACAGAAGGGGGTAGCAAAAATGCAAAATCTGAACAAAATGGCTTGAGATTCTTTGGGTGATCGAAGCAACACCTTATCCAATAAGGTTCTTCGATGATACCAAAGCAGTAACTCGAACACAAATTGAGATTCTTCAGGTGGTCGAAGCAGTCCTTTATCTATTAAGGTTCTTTGATGATGCCAAAGCATTATCTCGATCAAAGCAGGAGATTCTTCGGGTTGTCGAAGTAGTACCTTATCCAATAAGGTTCTTTGATGATACCAAAGTAGTATCTCGATCAAAACAGAAGATTCTTAGGGTGGTGGAAGAAGTCCCTTATCCATTAAGGTTCTTTGATGATACCAAAGCAGTATCTCGAACACAACTTGAGATTCTTCGGGTGGTTAAAGCAGTCCCTTATCCATTAAGGATCTTTGATGATACCAAAGCAGTATCTCGATCAAAATAGAAGATTCTTCGGGTGGCCGAAGCAATACCTTATCCAATAAGTTTCTCCGATGATACCAAAGTAGTATCTTGATCAAAACAGGAGATTCTCCGGGTTGTCGAAGTAGTACCTTATCCAATAAGGTTCTTAGATGATACCAAAGCAGTATCTCGACCAAAACAGTAGATTATTTGGGTGGTCGAAGCAGTCCCTTATCCACTAAGGCTCTTCGATGATACCAAAGCAGTATCTTAATCAAAATAGAAGATTCTTAGGGTGGCCGAAGTAGTACCTTATCCAATAAGGTTCTTTGATGATACCAAAGCAGTATCTCGATCAAAACAAGAGATTCTTCGGGTGGTTGAGGCAGTACCTTATCCAATAAGGTTCTTCAATGATACCAAAGCAGTACCTCTGAACACATGAGATTCTCCGGGTGGTTAAAGCAGCACCTTATCCAGTAAGGTTCTTCGATGATACCAAAGCAGTATCTCTGAACACAAACAAGATTTCTTCAGGTTGTCGAAGCAGTCTCTTATTCATTAAGGTTCTTCGCAATACCAAAGTAGTATCTCTAAAAGCAAACGAGATTCTTTGAGTGGTCGAAGCAATCCCTTATCCTTTAAAGTTCTTCGCGATACCAAAGCAGTATCTCTGAAGGCATGAGATTCTTTGGGTGGTCGAAGAAGTCCCTTATTCGTTAAGGTTCTTCGCGATACCAAATAAGTATCTCGAGCGATAAATTTGTTGGGGAATAGTTTAGCAAAATTCCTATAAAAGGAAAAGTATTGTCCAAACTCTGCAGGGGAAAAGCCTTCAAGAAACTTTTTAAGATAACCTCTGCTTGAGAAGCAACAAGAGCAACAATTGCTGGGGACTATCATTATCAACTGCGTGATTGAAGAATGACTTGCTGAGGAATAGAGTTCCATGAACACGCATGGGGTATCAACTCTTTTCAAGGAAATACTACCGACGTTTATGGAGGACTGGCCAAGAGGCATGTGAGCCGATCCTGGATCCTGATATGCTGTTATGTTATGGTGCTGGGGACAACAATACTATGCATTATGATGCACATACATGCAACTAAGATGCAACTAATATGGAATCTAATGCATGAATAAATGCCTTAGATATGCAAATGCTTGATATGATTATGATATTATCCTATATGCCATGCTTATGACCATGCAAATGATCAGATACGCTGGTTATGTTTTTCCTGTTGGAGGTATCACCAGGGACTGGATTTAATAGTTTCCAAATGGGATTGGAATTTGGTTGTTGCACTTTCCACATGAGATTGGACTTTGGTTTTATGAGGATGCCATCAAGGGTGGACTTTTAGGGGTTGCCAATGAAAACTGGACTTTAGAGGGTAAATTGAAGTTGCCAACTGGAGTGGCTTTTTATAGTTGCCAATAAAAGAATTGGATTTTTATAGGGGTAGTAAGAGGATTTGACTACTCGACGTCCCACGTTTGGGAACCCAATGGGTGACTAGAGGAACTGATTTCCCCTAGTAATCTTTGGACTAAATGCTAGGGGAACCATATCAAGCAGATCCCTGGAAAACATTGTTTATGATGAAGAGCCTGGGTAACTAACAACTAATTTGATGCTTTCGCACGATGAAATATCTCTAGAGACCATCTAATATCCTCTAATATCTTTAAATACCAAAATAAGGTTTATTGTCTGTCAAAGATTATTATCATTATTTTTAACTGAAGTTTCAAAACATAAATTATCAAAAATGAAAACAATTCACAAACAATCAGATAAGGTAAAAAAAAATGAGCACAGTTTGATGAGAAATCTCTCTTTATGTTGATTTGACCCTTAAATGGGTAAGTACGTACAAGGATGCAATTCTTTAACGAGGCAATTGCAGTGCAAGAAAAAAATCATAATGGCAATACAAATTATTAAGGTTCCATTGAGTTTCAACACTGTTATAGTTCCTATGACTTATAAGACCTCAACACCTTGCTTCGTGGGAAGACTGCTGGCTTGATTCCTCTCTTTGATGACGTACCAGGGTCAAGTGAACGTGTAAACCAGATACTTTGCCTTGGAATTTTGTCCCTAACTTTTTCCTGGATCTCTCTTTCGGGTTTTCAATCCACCGGGACACCCTTTTTTGCCTGAGACACCCTTTCGGGTTTTCAACTCAGAGGGACCATTTTTTTATTTTATCCCTAACTTTTTCCTAGACTGCCCTTTCAGGTTTTCAGTCCACCGGGATAGCCATTTTTGTCTAAGTCGCCCTTTTAGGTTTTCAACTTATTGGCTTTATTATTCCACTTTTTTTAGGCAAAGTATCGTTTGACGGAATCTGCATTTACCGGGTAGGGTAATTCATCACCATCCATAGTTGCGAGTTTTAGACCACCACCAGAGGATGCCTCTATCACAACATATGTGCCTTCATAATTCGGCGTCCACTTGCCCCTAGATTTGTTGTACATAGTCATGATTCACTTGAGCACCAAGTTACCTTCCCTGAATATCCTGGGATGCACTCTCTTGCCAAAAGCTCTCTTCATGCGTCTCTGATAAAGCTGACCATCATATTTAGCTGCCAAGCGTTTTTCCTCAATAAGATTGAGCTCATCAAATCTTGTCTTCACCCACTCTGCTTCATCAAGTTGAGCTTCCATTAAAACTCTCAATGAGGGGATTTCAACCTCTATCGAAAGAACCACTTCCATGCCATAAACCAATGAGTAGGGAGTTTCCCTTGTTGAAGTTCGCACTGAGGTACGATAGCCGTGTAGCGCAAAAGGCAACATTTCATGCCAATCATTATACGTGACCACCATTTTCTAGATGATCTTCTTGATATTTTTGTTGGCTGCCTCGACGGCTCCATTCCATGGTGAGCTAATAATAGCCTGCTCTCAATATCTTCTTTGCCATCGTATGTCCATTCGCGTGGGTTCCAAAACAACCCTCATGTATGTCCTTCAAAATATTTTCAGCCTCATGCTTTTCCACACATCTGAGTAGGACAGTGTCATGATTGCGTTTGTTCAACACATTCCCGTTAAGGAAGAAATTGGACACCAATCTGCACAGAGTTCTCTTATCAACACCCAAGGCACACTCATGATATTTTTTATTCTCTAGATATCGCTTTATTTCATAGAACCACGACTTCTCATTTGATCCTTCATTGATAGTCAAGCAATGTGCAGGCTCTTCAAAGCATTGTAAATCAATGGACAATCTATGATTGGGCCATATCAACTTATACATGGATGCCAGAGTTGCCAAGGAATATATCATTTGGCTTTCTTCTCTAGGCACATGAGTAAAAGTGATATCATCATATTGGGGAAGTAATTTGGCCACATAATTCCAGTACGGAATAAAGTTTTCATGTTTTGTATCCCAGTCACCTCTTATCTGGTGTACCATCAAGGCAGAATCCCCAAACACATCGAGAGTTTTGATTCTCAATTTAATGGCTTCTTCCAGCCCTATTATACATGCTTCATACTCAGCCAAGCAGAGTTTGGCTGTGAACGGCAGGTGAAAGTTCTTGGGAGATGTGATCATTTCCCTAATTCCATGCCCATAAGAATTTGAAGCACCATTGAACATGAAAGTCCATCACTCCCCTGGTTTTGGTCCTTCATCTGGCTTTGGCTCTTCGTATTCTCTTGCCATCATGATATACTTATCTGGAAAGTTTAACTTCAAAGGATGATAATCCTCCACTGACTAGTAGACTAAATGGTTTGCTAACACACTGCCCTTAATGGCCTTCTGGGTGACATATTAGATGTCATATTCGAACAAAAGCATTTGCCATCGGGCTATCCTACCGGTGAGAGTAGGTTTCTCAAAGATGTATTTGATGGGATCCATCTTAGAGATCAGATATGTTGTGTATGTTAGCATATACTGCCTGAGACGTTTGGCAGCCCATACAAGCGCACAACAAGTCTTCTCAAGTAAGGAGTATCTGGTCTCGCAATCATTGAACTTCTTGTTGAGATAATATATGGCGCGATCCTTCTTACCAGTGTTGTCTTGTTGCCCCCAACATGCAACCCATGGATTCATCAAGCACAGTCAGGTACATAATGAGTGGCCTTTTAAGAACAGGCGGCATAAGGATCGGTGGTTCTTGAAAATATTCTTTGATTTTATCAAATGTATCTTGGCATTCATCATCCCATACAATCGATTGATCTTTCCTGAGAAACTTGAAGATTGGTTTGCAAGTGGCGGTAAGATGTGAAATAAATCTGGGGATATAGTTCAACCTCCCTAGGAAGCCATGAACCTCCTTTTCAGTCCTAGGTGCAAGCATACTCTGAATTGCCCTTACCTTTTCAGGGTCCTTTTCAATCCCTTTCCGACTTATGATAAAGCCCAACAACTTTCCAGATCGTACCCCAAACATAGACTTATTAGGGTTAAGCCACAATCTGAACTTTCTCAATCGAGAAAATAGTTTTTCCAAATTGATCAAATGCTCTTCTTCATTTTGAGATTTTGCAATCATATCGTCAACGTATACTTCAATATCCTTATGAATCATATCATGAAAGAGTGTTACCATCAGGCATTAATATATTGCCCTAGCATTCTTCAGCCCGAATGGCATCACCTTATAGCAGAAGGTGCCCATTAGTGTGATAAAAGTGGTCTTCTCCATGTCATCTGGATCCATTTTAATCTGATTATAATCGGAAAATTCATCCATGAAGGAGAAAATAGAGAACTGGGTCGTGTTATCCACCAATACATCAATGTGAGGTAATGGGAAATTGTCCTTAGGACTGGCTCTATTTAAGTCACGATAATCCACACACATACGGATATTTCCATCGTTTTTCGGTACCGGTACAATGTTGGAGACCCATTATGGATACTTTGCTACTGCCAAGAACCTAAAATCAAACTGCTTTCGGACTTCTTCACGAATCTTAAGAGCCATATCAGGATAGGTCCTCCTCAACTTTTGCTTGACAACGTGGCATTTTTCCTTGAGCGGTAATTTGTGTACAACAATGTTCGTATCTAAGCCAGGCATGTCTTGATACGACCAGGTGAACACATCAACATACTCTTGAAGAAGCTCTATAAGGTGAATGCATCACCTTATAGCAGAAGGTGCCCATTGGTGTGATAAAAGTGGTCTTCTCCATGTCATCTGGATCCATTTTAATCTGATTATAATCGTAAAATTCATCCATGAAGGAGAAAATAGATAACTGGATCGTGTTATCCACCAATACATCAATGTGAGGTAATGGTAAACTGCCCTTAGGACTGGCTCTATTTAAGTCACGATAATCCACAAACATACGGATATTTCCATCGTTTTTCGGTACCGGTACAATGTTGGAAACCCATTATGGATACTTTGCTACTGCCAAGAACCTAACATCAAACTACTTTCGGACTTCTTCACGAATCTTAAGAGCCATATCAGGATGGGTCCTCCTCAATTTCTTCTTGATAACGTGGCATTTTTCCTTGAGCGGTAATTTGTGTACAACAATGTTCGTATCTAAGCCAGGCATGTCTTGATACGACCAGGTGAACACATCAACATACTCTCGAAGAAGCTCTATAAGGTGAACGCATCACCTTATAGCAGAAGGTGTCCATTGGTGTGATAAAAGTGGTCTTCTCCATGTCATCTGGATCCATTTTAATCTGATTATAATCAGAAAATTCATCCATGAAGGAGAAAATAGAGAAATGGGTCGTGTTATCCACTAATACATCAATGTGAGGTAATGGGAAACTGCCCTTAGGACTGGCTCTATTTAAGTCACGATATTCCACACACATACGGATATTTCCATCGTTTTTCGGTACCGGTACAATGTTGGAAACCCATTATGGATACTTTGCTACTGCCAAGAACCTAACATCAAACTACTTTCGGACTTCTTCACGAATCTTAAGAGCCATATCAGGATGGGTCCTCCTCAACTTCTGCTTGACAACGTGGCATTTTTCCTTGAGCGGTAATTTGTGTAAAACAATGTTCGTATCTAAGCCAGGCATGTCTTGATACGACCAGGTGAACACATCAACATACTCTCGAAGAAGCTCTATAAGGTGAACGCATCACCTTATAGTAGAAGGTGTCCATTGGTGTGATAAAAGTGGTCTTCTCCATGTCATCTGGATCCATTTTAATCTGATTATAATCGGAAAATTCATCCATGAAGGAGAAAATAGATAACTGGATCGTGTTATCCACCAATACATCAATGTGAGGTAATGGGAAACTGCCCTTAGGACTGGCTCTATTTAAGTCACGATAATCCACACACATACGGATATTTCCATCGTTTTTCGGTACCGGTACAATGTTGGAAACCCATTATGGATACTTTGCTACTGCCAAGAACCTAACATCAAACTACTTTCGGACTTCTTCACGAATCTTAAGAGCCATATCAGGATGGGTCCTCCTCAACTTCTGCTTGACAACGTGGCATTTTTCCTTGAGCGGTAATTTGTGTACAACAATGTTCGTATCTAAGCCAGGCATGTCTTGATACGACCAGGTGAACACATCAACATACTCTCGAAGAAGCTCTATAAGGTGAATGCATCACCTTATAGCAGAAGGTGCCCATTGGTGTGATAAAAGTGGTCTTCTCCATGTCATCTGGATCCATTTTAATCTGATTATAATCGGAAAATTCATCCATGGAGGAGAAAATAGAGAACTGGGTCGTGTTATCCACCAATACATCAATGTGAGGTAATGGGAAATTTTCCTTAGGACTGGTTCTATTTAAGTCACAATAATCCACACACATACGGATATTTCCATCGTTTTTCGGTACCGGTACAATGTTGGAAACCCATTATGGATACTTTGCTACTGCTAAGAACCTAAAATCAAACTGCTTTCGGACTTCTTCACGAATCTTAAGAGCCATATTAGGATAGGTCCTCCTCAACTTTTGCTTGACAACGTGGCATTTTTCCTTGAGCGGTAATTTGTGTACAACAATGTTCGTATCTAAGCCAGGCATGTCTTGATACGACCAGGTGAACACATCAACATACTCTCGAAGAAGCTCTATAAGGTGAATGCATCACCTTATAGCAGAAGGTGCCCATTGGTGTGATAAAAGTGGTCTTCTCCATGTCATCTGGATCCATTTTAATCTGATTATAATCGGAAAATTCATCCATGAAGGAGAAAATAGATAACTGGATCGTGTTATCCACCAATACATCAATGTGAGGTAATGGGAAACTGCCCTTAGGACTGGCTCTATTTAAGTCACGATAATCCACACACATATGGATATTTCCATCGTTTTTCGGTACCGGTACAATGTTGGAAACCCATTATGGATACTTTGCTACTGCCAAGAACCTAACATTAAACTACTCTCGGACTTCTTCACGAATCTTAAGAGCCATGTCAGGATGGGTCCTCCTAAACTTCTGCTTGATAACGTGGCATTTTTCCTTGAGTGGTAATTTGTGTACAACAATGTTCGTATCTAAGCCAGGCATGTCTTGATACGACCAGGTGAACACATCAACATACTCTCGAAGAAGCTCTATAAGGTGAACGCATCACCTTATAGCAGAAGGTGTCCATTGGTGTGATAAAAGTGGTCTTCTCCATGTCATCTGGATCCATTTTAATCTGATTATAATCGGAAAATTCATCCATGAAGGACAAAATAGAGAAATGGGTCGTGTTATCCACCAATACATCAATGTGAGGTAATGGGAAATTGTCCTTAGGACTGGCTCTATTTAAGTCACGATAATCCACACACATACGGATATTTCCATCGTTTTTCGGTACCGGTATAATGTTGGAAACCCATTATGGATACTTTGCTACTGCCAAGAACCTAACATCAAACTACTTTCGGACTTCTTCACGAATCTTAAGAGCCATATCAGGATGGGTCCTCCTCAACTTCTGCTTGACAACGTGGCATTTTTTCTTGAGCGGTAATTTGTGTACAACAATGTTCGTATCTAAGCCAGGCATGTCTTGATACGACCAGGTGAACACATCAACATACTCTCGAAAAATCTCTATCAACTTTGTCTTGACAGTATCTTGAAGCTCCAACCTTTACCTCCTTTTTATCTTCTTCAGAGCCTAGGTTGATGACCTCGACGTCCTCTTTGTGTGGCAGGATGGCCTTCTCTTCTTGTTGTAGCATCCTTTCCGAATCATCGGGGAGCTCACAATCTTCCTCGCCTTCTCCTTCAGCTTGATAGATTGGGAAGTCAAAATCATATAGGCCTATAGAAGCGACATTGCCAAGGACCTCAGTAGTGTCTCTGGATGTTATGATTTATGCAATTTATTTAGGAAAGTGAGTGCATAAAAAAATGAAATTTATTGTAAAAAGTAAAAAGAAAGTGAGCGAAAATTGGATGCGAACTTATATTTATTAATGATAACTATGTTTTAAAACATCAGGTGGCCCAATACAATGATCCACTACGCCTTGGGCAGAACGTAGGGTTTTTTTGACAAACAATAAAAATTACTTTTGGTGTGGGAAGAACTGAGGTATTTCAATAGTCTTCCAATTCTGAAGCTCTTCACCAGGCCTGGCTTGACGAATCCAACTTGCAGAGATCTCTTCATCATCAACTTTATCTTCAATCACCATAGCTACTGTATGATCAAACACGTGTCTGACGCTTTTGAAAATATCGCCCACAGGAGGGACCTGCTCTTTGTTGTAGGTAATCGCTATTGTACTGGAAGATGAATGGTATCCCAACCCAAATTTATCAAATTTTTCAGCAACCTCTACCATTTTGCCCCAGCCTTGGGCATTTCCTTCTTCAACCACTGCTTTTGCTTCTCCATAAGAAGCCATTGACAATCTTGTTTCTTGATTATCTGGAACTCGTTGTACTGCCAAAGTACTCACCCCTCAAAAGATTGGAAAGGTGTCTCGACCATTTCCCCTTCAACCTCAATATACCGGAAAGACGTTAAGTGACTCACCAAAATGTCTTCCTTTCCTCCAATTAGGACCACCTTATCATTACTGACAAACTTCAGCTTTTGGTGAAGAGTAGACGTAACAGCCCCTGCCGAATGAATCTAGGGCCTTCCTAGAAAGCAACTGTACCCTGGGTAAATGTTTATTACTTGAAAGATAATGGCGAAGACAGTTGGCCCAATCTTTATCGGTAAGTCCACCTCACCTATCACAGCTCGTCTAGAACCGTTAAATGCTTTAACTATCAAGGCACTTGGTTTCATGCTGACTCCCCTTACAAGCATCTTCTCTAAAGTGATCTTGGAGAGCACATTCAAAGAAGAATATGTGTCCACTAAAACTCGAGATATCAAAGTGTCCTAACACCGGATGGAGATATGGAGGGCTTTGTTATGATTCCTTTTTTTTGAAGTTAAATCATCGTCATTGAACCCAAAGAAATTTCTGGTAGTTATGCAGGCTATCACATTGTCAAATTGAGCTATAGTGATGTCTTTAGTAATATGCGCAACACTCAACACTTTCATCAACAACAACATGTGTACATCTGAGCTGAGCAATAGTGAAAGCATAGAAATTTTAGTAGGAGTTTGGTTCAATTGGTCGACTACTTTATAGTCGCTCTTCTTGATAATTTTCAAAAACTCCTCAGCTTTTTTCTGCGTAACTGCTAATTTTTGAGACGACACTTCGGCTGGTGGCTCAACACTTGGAAATTCAGTCGTCATGTCAACGACCTTCCCTTTGCCTCTAGCAGGTGCTTCTACTGGTCTGGCAGCAAATAATCGACCACTACGGGTCATTCCACTGGGCCCAACCACAACATCACATTTGGCTGCACCATACTAAATCACTAGTTTCTCTTGCCCTTGTTTACAAACTTTAGGCTCAAGTACATCGACATGGTATTCAATTACTATTGGAGCTGGCCGTGTTGGTTTGTGTCTGTTGATATCAGCTTCATCATATTGCATAATCACGGGTGCTGGACGGACAAGCCTTCATTGAAAGGCTTTTGAAGCATCATATTGTATAACTACTAGAGTTGGACAAGCTCGCTTTGGTGGATAAGCTTCTGTCTTGTCATATTGAATTTCAATGGCAGCCACACTCGGATCCCAACGTTCTATATTGATGAGCTAAAGACGTGTCTACTTATGCGTCTAGCGGTATCTTACTGCAAGTGCACAGCCTATCGAAGTAATATTTAAGATTATCGATCCACAGGGATTCTATTGTTACTTAGTGCTAGATGAACTTCTAGTTTAGCTAAGGCGAACGGTTGTCACGATTGTTGTTGGTTTTTAAGAATATTAAAGGCGGGATTAAATTTAAGTTTTTAATAAAGTAATACTAAGGCGGTCGGTATGTAATTATACTAACTTAGGTAGGTCAATCTAACCTAGGCTTATAGAGATGTTCACTTAATCTATTCGGTAGAGATTACCAGTTTAAATACCCTCAACTCACACTTTCGTGGTCTTATATCAGATCTTATCCCTAAAGCCCTATGCCTGCTCTCGCTAGCCCATAAGTGTTTAGAGGTAATTTTTGGAAACTAAATAATTCTAATTTATCTTAAAGCGCTCTCGCTGTATTTAATTTAAATGCCTAACTTTAGCTATCTGGTTAAAATCTCACACTCTCGTGGTCTTGACCCAACCTAATACCCTTTTCTTACTCTTGTAACGAAAAGGTCTATTTCAATTAAAAAGTATCAGCCAGAATGTTAAGTGATTAATAATTTTAGCCTATGGTTATATTTTACCGGTTAAGTTTGTTATAACTACATACCGCCCTAAGGTATTTAGCTACTCATCGAGGTTGAATCAGACACAGAATTAAATAATAACTTACTCATGGAAGAAGAATAAATAGGCATTATAATTAAATTAAAGTGCAATAAATTGAAAAACCTGATTAACAAATATCTGAGTAGACTCCTTCTTCCACAGACCGGAAGGCTTGGAGTAGGCGGAAATTAAAATTAAAACGAATGTTGAAGGTTGGAAACAAATAAAAGTATAACAATTCCCTAATGTTGGAAATTGTTACACGGTTGGTTTGGATACAAATAAAACAAGACAGAAAATAAAATAATGCTGGAATGAAAATTCTGGTTCGTAAGGTAATTCGGCAGAGCTTCCGCAGGAATTTTGGATAATGAAGTCTGTCCCTGAGTTCACAGAGCTTGTACTATTTATAGAGTCTTTAATGGGCTGGATTCTTGGTCCTTTGCTGCATGGGCCTTGCTGAAGTTGTTGAGGAAATGCTGGAACGTGGCAGCAAAAATGGGAGAAGTCGTCTTCACGTGCTGCCTTGAGGAGAAATAAGAGGAGAAGTGGTCTTCAGTGGTGGCTTGACGTAGTCTGAGTCAAAACCAAGTTTTATCCTTGTCACGGGCGTGACAAGGTCTTCACGTTTGTTATTTGAGGATTTTAAGTGTCACGGTCGTGACTACTTCCTCACGGTCGTGATGGCCCAAATTGGGGTGTCACGGTCGTGACACCCTTGTAACGACCGTGGCTGTAACAAATTATGCAGTCTTTTTGCAGGCTTCTGCCTTTCTTCATCTCCTTGTGGTCTCTTTCGTTCCTTTCCTCTTAATTCATGATTCGGCCTCACATAACGATGTACCTGCAAAATAGTAAGAAAAACTCGAGAAATCGAGCGTTAAAACGGTGAATGCATGATAAAACGTCAATGAAATCTAGCGATATAATCGATGCGTTTTCTCGTCATCAAACTTCCCCAAACTTAAACCTTTGCTTGTCCTCAAGCAAATAGTCGGTTGAAAATCGGCGGACAAGATTTTATTCGCGCGTACTCATAACAAACCGTACGGTGGATCGTGTTGTCGGATAGTCCGGTACTTTGATAGAACACTACCGATACACTAATGACACAAGCAACAAGCTATGTCGTCGACTTCCCGTCAAGCGAAACAAACGCCAATCACATTACGATTTCACCTAGAGTTTTTCGATCTTATTTCGCCCGGTTTCGTTCTAGCGCAGTCACATTAAGCCCTTTGCCTTAGCACGCACGTAGTGGAGTAGCCGGTTAGCGATTTTGATCCTTTTTTGGCACGGGGTCTGGTACACGAGTGTGGTAACCCTTCATGTTTTATCCGATTCGGAGGTTGTGGGGGATCGAGCCGTAGCACGCCCTACCGAGCTCAGAACCAGTACCTCTGAACCAACTCGAAACGGATTCCTTCTCATATTTCTCGTTTCTTATCTGCGACCGTGTACTTTGGTGCAATTTCTTTTCATTTTGCATCGAGATACGAAGGATCATTATTGATTAGGCATCAAACGCTTATATTCATCGGCTCCCCACGTGGTTTGTGTTCAGACGGTGCTGACTGCTAGTATAAACTACTGGGGGTTACTTTTGAACTGAAACTAAAGGTGCACTCGCAATGGTGATCGGGATGGAATTTCTTAAGCAGGGGGTCGAAGATGTCAAGATTGTATTGGTCTTGTTTAATCGTTCCCGGCTTCGTAGTTACGAACCATTCGGTGGTAAGTCGGGTAATGCGAGTAATTAAAGATTTTTCTGGTATGGCTTAATAATCGGGGAAAGCTCGAAATTAAAGAAAATAGCGCACAGATTTGCTCATTTCATTAATTTGTTAAAAGGAATACAACGGAATTGAAAGTACAACTAAATGAAAAAGTGTTGAAATGAAAGGTACCTCTCCCACACTATATCAGACATTGTCCTCAATGTTGTGATATAAATGTGGCACAAATACAGTACAAGGCTAAAATGAAAAACAACATAAAAGTAAACTACTGCTGCTGAGGACCGCGGGCTCGGCCTCTGGTGCGAGAGCGGCGTCTGGAGGGAGTCGCGTCGGGATCAGAACCGGTGCCGGAGGTAGCAGTAATGCTGATGCGGAGCACTTCGAGCTCACCGAAAAGTTCTCCAAACCGCTCATTAGTGGCCTCCTGGTTGGCAGCAATAGTGTCGAGTAAAGCATCATACTGCGCCTTCTGCCGTCGCTCCAGGGCGGCGTTCATCTGGTTCTGCTGATGAATCGCAAGGAGGACTTCCTCAAGTGTAACTGCGGGAGCAGGGGGCTGTCGGGTAGATGTCTCTGGGATATCCTGGACAGGCTCAGCTGCATCCATAGCGTCCTGCATCTCGTCCGCTGGAGCGTCTGCCTGATCATCATGAACCGGGACGTGATCGGCAGCAGCTGGTAAAGCAAAGAGCCAGTTGGCTCGGTGAGGGAGATAGAGGTTCGGGTTAAATACGGGAGAGTGTTAATGGGGGTAATGGAGAGGTTACGGCGGTTGTGGAGTGAATGGGTAGTGTTTTGGGTAGGTTATGGATGGAGAAGAAGAGGGGACACGATGAGAAACAGTTTTGTTTCTCACGATTCCTGTAATAGAGGTCGTCACGGTCGTGACAGGGGCGTGACGGTCGTGACACGCTAAATGAGCACGTCACGATCGTAAGTGAGGTGTGACGACCGTGAGGGCATGTTTTGCTGAATAATTCCCAGAAAAGAACATTGTCTCACGTTATTTATAAATTGATAATAATTTATTTTATTTAGTAACACTTATATTAAATACACACCATATTGTATATCATTTGCAACACAGTAGTATACGAACTTAAGATTGTATACATGAAATAATGCAGTCATACAGTATATAGAAAAAGCATATAAGTTGCTAAAAATGAAGAAGTAATTGAAATAAAAGGTGCATGGCATAAAGTAAAAAATGAAATTACAGAAACGGAAATTGTGTTATGAAATTGTTGCGAAAGACAAATTTAACTGGAAACGAAAATAATGAGAAAAAGTAATGAGAAAAAATAATAAACTAAATCACTTATAGCCGTTTCAAAGGCGTTTCTTCAGGTCTTCGATGGCGGAGTCCAAATGATAGAATTGTTCGCAGGCCATGTCAGTCAATCCTATGATGTCCAATCGCATGCTCTTAATGTCTTCTTTGAATAGATTAATGTCAGTTTGGTAGGCATTGAGAGTGTGCATGATGTTTTGTAAGTTGTTAGCGTACTCTCCTTTATTCGCTCCAGGGGTTTCATGTACTTTGTCAGTTGGATCAATGTCATGGTAACCAGGAGGTGTCTCGGGGTCAGTTTCAACAGCGGTCATTATATCATCTGTTATCCTGTGAGACTGAGGTGTTTCAGGAGTGGCTGGATAATCAGGTGGGTTTAACTCATAAAGCCAGTTATCCTTATTATGAACACTTACTCTAGCATGATTGGGCAATGTGAACAGGGTGACTACTTCGTTCCGGATTAGGTACTCAAAAGGTGGGCGTCCTAAATTCCTTATGATATGTCTATTGAAGCAGAATTTAAGATTCATTGGGCGGATGGTTCCCAGACGGGTGCACCTGTCCAGTTGGTACCTAAGTCCTAAGGCATCAGCAATCATGGTTACAAGACCTCCTACCACTATAGGTAATTCAGGTTCTTCTTGGATGCGGGTGAAGGTTTGCATCATGAAAGGTACACCATTAACAGACTGTCCATTAGTGAAACATGACATAATAAATAATTCATCTTTAGAGACTCCGGTAATGTTTTCTTCTTTTCCAAAGAAGGTATGGGCGAGGAATTTGTGGAAGTAACGGAGAGCAGGATTATGGATCTCATCATTGTTCATGTCATTTGGTTCAGGGTGGTAATTTCCGGTTAGAGTTCCCCAAAAGAAATCTAGCTCCACATCCATCAATTCTACCTGTGTGGTAGTAAAAGCAAAAGGTCCACTAGGGAATCCTAACAGGTCAGCTAGTTCTTTATGGTTAAAGTCGTATTCTATTCCAAATAGGCGGAAACTAATAAATCCTTTCCTAAATCCAAAACCGCGCTCAGGTAGGTAAAGTAAGGAGCTAAGGAACTCAAGGGTAAGCTCGCGGTAAGTCGCAAACTTATGTTGGATCAGTGCATTCTCCCATCCGAGTCGGTTGAACAAGTACATGACACTATCATGTATACCTAAGGTTTCCATGGTCCTATCATCTGGGTACAGGGTCAAATTCATTTGCCTCTGTGATAACTCTTCGAACTTCATTCTTTGGTTCCTACCTCTAAATTTGGTTTCCATATAGTTAATTGGTTGGTTAGCCATGGTCAGTGAAAATACGGGGGAAACAAATCAGTGGAAAAGACTTTAGAAAATCTGTAAAAAGTGATTTAAGATAAAAATAAGAAAATGAAATGCATAGTGTAATGGAGATAATAGTAATGTAAAGTAAAACTGACAAAACAATTTAAACAAATAGTAAAAACGATAAATAACAATGTGCTAAAAGAAAAGAATAGTTAAAATACGTAAATGGGTAAATGGGTTGCCTCCCACTAAGCGCTGTTTTTATTGTCAAAAGCCTGACGTAATGTCTTGGTTTAGATTAATCAGGGGAATTAGTGGACAATTCTAAAAGCTTTAGATTATTCGCATAATCTCTATTTTCAACTTTATGATAGTGTTTTAGACGTTGTCCGTTTACTATGAATGGTTCACTATCCTTACCCTTAATTTCTATTGCTCCACTTGGGAATACTTTAGTTATATCAAAGGGTCCTGACCATCTAGACTTTAATTTTCCAGGAAAGAGCCTAAGTCTTGAATTAAAGAGGAGTACAACGTCTCCCACACTGAATTCTTTCCTAGATAGGCGTTTATCATGCCATCGCTTAGTTCTTTCTTTATATATCTTAGCATTTTCATATGCATCTAACCTTAATTCTTCTAATTCGTTAATGTCTAGGATTCGCTTTTCTCCTGCAGCATTATAGTTTATATTGAGAGTTCTGATCGCCCAATAAGCTTTGTGTTCTAGTTCTACTGGGAGGTGACAAGATTTTCCATAAACTAGTTTGAAAGGTGTAGTACCTATGGGTGTCTTGTAAGCGGTCCTATAAGCCCATAGAGCTTCATTAAGTTTAGATGACCAATCTTTCCGAGATATGGCGACAGTCTTTTCTAAGATATGTTTAATCTCTCTGTTTGAGACTTCGACCTGTCCACTTGTTTGTGGGTGATATGGTGTAGCCACACGGTGTCTTACTCCGTACTTAGATAGTAATTTGTCAAAGATTTTTGAGATGAAGTGCGATCCACCGTCACTTATGACGAGTCGAGGCACACCAAATCTGGGAAAGATTATATTTTTGAAAAGCTTTATTACTACTCGTGTATCGTTTGTAGGAGAAGCTATGGCTTCGATCCATTTCGAGACATAATCAACAGCTACGAGTATGTAATTATTACCGAAAGATGATGGGAATGGTCCCATGAAATCTATTCCCCAGACGTCGAAGATTTCTACTTCCAAAATTCCCTTTTGGGGCATTTCATCTCTTCTTGAAATATTGCCAGTGCGTTGACACCGATCGCAATTTATAACAGCGATGTGGACATCCTTCCATAGATTAGGCCAGTATAAGCCGACTTGCAAGATTTTTGCACAAGTCTTGGAAGTGCTTGCATGTCCACCATAAGGAGATGAATGACATTGAGCAATGACATCTTCTATTTCTTCTTCGGGAATACATCGGCGAAAGATTCCATCTGGTCCTCTTTTGAACAATAATGGTTCATCCCAATAGTAATGTTTCAGATTATGAAAGAATTTCTTTTTCTGCTGATAGGTTAGATCTGGTGGAAGAGCTCCTGCGGCTAGGTAGTTGACAATGTCAGCGTACCATGGCAGTCCTACAGTTGCCTGTAATGTTTCCATGGGTTCTGGTTCATTTATATCTAACTGAGCTAGGTCGCTTCCTATTTGTGCTATCAGCTGTTCATACGGAAAATCATCGTTAATCGGCACTTGTTCGGGTTTAATACCTTCTATTCTAGATAAATGGTCCGCTACGACGTTTTCAGTACCTTTTTTATCTTTTATTTCTAGATCAAACTCTTGTAAGAGTAAAATCCATCTTAAGAGTCTTGGTTTAGCATCTTTCTTAGTTAATAGATATCGGATAGCAGCATGGTCTGTGTAAATGATTATTTTCGCTCCAACTAGGTAAGAGCGGAATTTGTCAAGCGCAAAGACAACTGCTAGCAATTCTTTTTCTGTAGTAGTGTAGTTCATCTGGGAAGAATCCAAGGTTCTACTGGCATAGTAAATCGCATGGAGTTTCTTTTCCTTTCTCTGGCCCAGGACTGCGCCTACAGCATAGTCACTCGCATCGCACATGATTTCGAAAGGTAATCTCCAGTCAGGGGGTTGCATGATTGGTGCGGTGATGAGGGCTGTTTTTAGAGTTTCGAATGCTTTAAGACAATCTTCATTGAATATGAACTCAGCGTCTTTCATTAATAAACCAGTAAGAGGTTTAGTGATTTTCGAGAAATCTTTGATGAATCGTTGGTAAAAACCGGCGTGTCCTAAAAAGCTTCGTATTTCTCGAACGGTTTTAGGGGGTTCAAGATCTTTTATTACTTCAATCTTAACTTTATCAACTTCAATTCCCTTGTCGGATATTACATGACCTAATACTATTCCTTCGTTGACCATAAAATGACATTTCTCCCAGTTAAGCACGAGATTTACTTTTACACATCTTTCTAACACCATTTCTAAGTTCGATAAGCATCCTTCAAAGCTTTGCCCGCATACAGAGAAGTCGTCCATGAATACTTCCATGATGTTGTCTATAAAATCTGCGAAGATTGACATCATACATCTTTGAAAGGTTGCAGGAGCGTTGCATAATCCAAAGGGCATTCGCCTGTAAGCGAATGTTCCATAAGGACATGTGAATGTAGTCTTCTCTTGGTCATCAGGATGGATAGGGATTTGGAAAAATCCCGAGTACCCGTCAAGATAACAGAAGTAAGAATGCTTGGCTAATCGTTCCAACATTTGATCTATGAAAGGTAATGGGAAATGATCTTTTCGAGTGGCTTTGTTTAGCTTACGATAATCTATGCACACTCTATATCCCGTCACTACTCTTTGCGATATCGATTCGCCTTGTGCGTTTTTCACCACAGTGATACCTCCTTTCTTTGGCACTACATGTATTGGACTAACCCATTCACTATCAGAGATTGGTTATATTATCCCGGCATCTAATAATTTCTTGACTTCTTCCTTTACTACAGTGCTAAGGGTTGGGTTAATTCTTCTTTGAGATTCTCTGGAGGTTCTGCAATCTTCTTCTAGCAGAATGCGATGCATGCAAACTGAAGGACATATTCCTTTGAGATCAGATATGTTATATCCTAATGCAGTTGGATATTTCTTCAAGACATCTAAAAGTTTCTTTGTTTCTATAGTTCCTAAAATGGAATTTACTATAACTGGTCTTTTACATTCAACGTCTAAGAATTCGTACCTTAGGTTATTAGGTAAAGTTTTTAACCCTAATGTAGGTTTATCTTTACTTGGCATGGGATCCGGTGTAAGTGCTAGGCTTCCGCTTAGACTATCATCCTGATACGGTTTTCGCCAATTATCATCTTCGAAAATTGGAGGGATTTGAATTTTCATTATTTCAGAATAAGTGGTCTCCTTCAGCTCCATTTCTTTTACACATTTGTCAATTACGTCCATTAGATAGCATGTATCCTCTATAGCTGGTGATTGTAAGAATTGTGTTAAAACAAATTCAACTTTCTCTTCACCTACTTCAAAGGTTAGCTTTCCTCTTTTTACGTCTATTATGGCTCCGGCGGTAGCTAAGAATGGTCTTCCTAGTATGATAGGTGTAGTGGAGTCTTCAGAGATGTCCATGATTATAAAATCAGTAGGAATGTAGAATTGTCCTATACGTACTGGGACGTTTTCTAGTATGCCTACAGGATATTTAACAGAGCGATCGGCTAGTTGAACAGACATTTTAGTTGGTCTCAGGTCTCCCATGTCTAGCCTTTTGCAAATCGTTAAGGGCATAACACTGATACTGGCTCCTAAATCGCATAGAGCTTTGTCAATGACGAATTTTCCTATTACACAGGGTATAGAGAAACTTCCTGGATCTTTTAGCTTAGGAGGCATGTTATTCTGAATTATGGCGCTACACTCGGCAGTAAGTGTAACTGTTCCATTATCCTCTATCTTTTTCTTATTGGATAAGATTTCTTTTAAAAACTTGGCATACGAGGGTATTTGGGTAATTGCTTCTGTAAACGGAATAGTGATATTCAACTGTTTCAGAAGTTCGACAAATTTCTTAAATTGACCCGTCGTCTTGGAACTTATTAATCTTTGAGGGTACGGAATTGGTGGTTTATAGGGTGGTGGAGGCACATAAGGTTGTTCTTTCTCCACTACCTCTCGACTTTCATCTTCCTTTTCTTCTGGATCATTCACCACTTCAGTCGGTTTATCCGGTTTTTGGTACATGGCTGGATTGTCAAGTCTTGGATCGGTAGGTCCGTCAAGTTCCTTGCCACTTCTTAATATTACAGCGTTAGCATGTCCTTTCGGGTTAGGTTGAGGTTGTCCAGGGAATACTCCAGCTGGTGCAGCAGTAGGTGCTTGTTGTTGAGCTACTTGTGAAATCTGAGTTTCAAGCATTTTGTTATGTGTAGCTAATGCATCTACCTTGCTCACTAATTGTTTAATCTGCTCACTAGTGTGAATGTTTTGGTTTAAGAAGTCCTTGTTTGTCTGAGATTGGCTAGCTATAAAGCTCTCCATCATCAATTCAAGGTTCGATTTTCTAGGGATATTAGGAGCAGTCTTTTGATATCCTGGTGATGTAGCTGGTGCTTGACCTGGTGCGTAATAAGCATTGTTATTCTTATAGGAGAAGTTCGGATGATTCTTCCAACCTGGGTTGTATGTGTTTGAGTAAGGGTTTCCTTGAGCATAATTCACTTGATCAGTGGGAGTTCCTGTCAATAGTTGACAATCAGAAACTTCGTGTCCTGGGACTCCACATAACTCACAGTTAGGTGTTACTGCAGCCACGGTGGCTGCAGGTGTTATGGCCAAGTTATCGATCTTTTGGCTTAGTTGGTCAAATTTCGCATTGACTTGGTCCATACTACTTACTTCGTACATACCTCCTTTTGTTGGTTTCTCAGTTGCGACTCTCTCGCTTCCCCAAAGGTAATGATTTTGAGCCATACTTTCAATAAGTGCATAGGCATCACGATATTCTTTGTCCATCAATGCACCACCCGCGGCAGCGTCAATTGTCATTCTTGTATTGTACAAGAGCCCATTATAGAAGGTATGGATGACCATCCAGTCTATTAATCCATGATGTGGACAAAGTCTAAGTAGATCCTCATAGCGTTCCCAAGCTTCGAATAATGATTCACTTTCTCTTTGCTTAAATCCGTTTATCTGAGCTCTCAGCATGGCTGTCTTGCTAGGTGGAAAATACCTATTCAAGAAAACTTTCTTAAGTTCTGCCCACGTAGTTACTGAGTTCGAAGGCAGAGATTGAAGTCAAGCTCTTGCTCTGTCTCGAAGCGAAAAAGGAAATAAACGTAGTCTAATGGCTTCTTGGGTAACTCCATTGGCTTTTACGGTATCTGCATATTGCACAAAGATCGAAAGATGAAGATTCGGATCCTCGGTAGGATTTCCGGCGAATTGATTTTGTTGCACGGCTGATATCAATGATGGTTTTAGTTCGAAATCATTTCGGTTGATAGCCGGCGCTGCAATGCTTGAATGCGGTTCACCTTGCGAAGGATTAGCGTAATACTTGAGTGGATGGGTTTGTTCTTCAGCCATCCCTGCGTCTGGTTTTACGACTGGTTTAGGCGGATCTAATTGAAGACCTGGAATATTGGAATTATTTTCGAAATCGAATATACGTCTTCTTACGTGTAAGAAGCGCTCCGATTCAAGGATTAGAGGTTGCAAGTCTTCGCGTTTAGAGCGAGTACTTGGCATACACTCGGAGATTAGATTAAATTAAATAGTTGATACCTTAGTCTAGACAATGCTACCTAAATGCACTAGTAACTAAATTAAGGAATCCCCGGCAACGGCGCCAAAAACTTGATGGGCTAAAGACGTGTCTACTTATGCGTCTAGCGGTATCTTACTGCAAGTGCACAGCCTATCGAAGTAATATTTAAGATTATCGATCCACAGGGATTCTATTGTTACTTAGTGCTAGATGAACTTCTAGTTTAGCTAAGGCGAACGGTTGTCACGATTGTTGTTGGTTTTTAAGAATATTAAAGGCGGGATTAAATTTAAGTTTTTAATAAAGTAATACTAAGGCGGTCGGTATGTAATTATACTAACTTAGGTAGGTCAATCTAACCTAGGCTTATAGAGATGTTCACTTAATCTATTCGGTAGAGATTACCAGTTTAAATACCCTCAACTCACACTCTCGTGGTCTTATATCAGATCTTATCCCTAAAGCCCTATGCCTGCTCTCGCTAGCCCATAAGTGTTTAGAGGTAATTTTTGGAAACTAAATAATTCTAATTTATCTTAAAGCGCTCTCGCTGTATTTAATTTAAATGCCTAACTTTAGCTATCTGGTTAAAATCTCACACTCTCGTGGTCTTGACCCAACCTAATACCCTTTTCTTACTCTCGTAACGAAAAGGTCTATTTCAATTAAAAAGTATCAGCCAGAATGTTAAGTGATTAATAATTTTAGCCTATGGTTATATTTTACCGGTTAAGTTTGTTATAACTACATACCGCCCTAAGGTATTTAGCTACTCATCGAGGTTGAATCAGACACAGAATTAAATAATAACTTACTCATGGCAGAAGAATAAATAGGCATTATAATTAAATTAAAGTGCAATAAATTGAAAAACCTGATTAACAAATATCTGAGTAGACTCCTTCTTCCACCGACTGGAAGGCTTGGAGTAGGCGGAAATTAAAATTAAAACGAATGCTGAAGGTTGGAAACAAATAAAAGTATAACAATTCCCTAATGTTGGAAATTGTTACACGGTTGGTTTGGATACAAATAAAACAAGACAGAAAATAAAATAATGCTGGAATGAAAATTCTGGTTCGTAAGGTAATTCGGCAGAGCTTCCGCAGGAATTTTGGATAATGAAGTCTGTCCCTGAGTTCACAGAGCTTGTACTATTTATAGAGTCTTTAATGGGCTGGATTCTTGGTCCTTTGCTGCATGGGCCTTGCTGAAGTTGTTGAGGAAATGCTGGAACGTGGCAGCAAAAATGGGAGAAGTCGTCTTCACGTGCTGCCTTGAGGAGAAATAAGAGGAGAAGTGGTCTTCAGTGGTGGCTTGACGTAGTCTGAGTCAAAACCAAGTTTTATCCTTGTCACGGGCGTGACAAGGTCTTCACGTTTGTTATTTGAGGATTTTAAGTGTCACGGTCGTGACTACTTCCTCACGGTCGTGATGGCCCAAATTGGGGTGTCACGGTCGTGACACCCTTGTAACGACCGTGGCTGTAACAAATTATGCAGTCTTTTTGCAGGCTTCTGCCTTTCTTCATCTCCTTGTGGTCTCTTTCGTTCCTTTCCTCTTAATTCATGATTCGGCCTCACATAACGATGTACCTGCAAAATAGTAAGAAAAACTCGAGAAATCGAGCGTTAAAACGGTGAATGCGTGATAAAACGTCAATGAAATCTAGCGATATAATCGATGCGTTTTCTCGTCATCATATATGTATTATCCCCTGCTCTAGAAACCTCTGCAGATGTTCTTTAACCACTTCATCAGTCAAATTCTCCGCTTCTTCTTGGGGGATAATCCCACTTTTCTTCAGTTGTTCTCCAATAACAACCATTGGAGTACGAACATCTTCAACATTCGTAATCAGCCTCAAATCATTCCTCTCCTCCACGGAATTAACAGAAGAACTTCCATGTGTAGGTAATGGATTATTCTTAACATTGGCACCTCTAGGTGTAAAAGTAAGATCTTTATATTCCACCAATTCGTGCACCCTATTCTGGAACGCACAGCAGTTATCTATGGAATGTCCAGGGGACCCTTTGTGAAATTCACAATGAACGTTGGCATCATACCTGGGAGGGTATGGAAACGTTGCTGGGCACAAGTATCACAGTGTTAAATGCCCACTCTAGTTTAGCTAAGAAAAGATTTGACCATATGACATTGGTACTGGATCGATGTGCCTTCTTTGAAGTCTTGGCCTCTGCTGCCTCTGGGATGGTGCATTTTGGTATTGTCGAGGAGGGACTATTTGATAATTAGGTTTCTGTTGAACCTATTATTGAGCTGACTGTTGATAGGAAGCTTGAGCGACCGCAGCTACTTGTTGGTATTGAATCTCCACCGGAGCTCTGTCTTTTCGCCCCCTCATTACAGCATTAGTTTCTTCCTCCTTCTTCTTCACTAAGAGCTTTCTACCTCCGTTTGTTGGAACAACTGCATATTTTTTTACTTTTTAATTGGCTTTAAATCCTTTCTCCCACCGGCACCACTTCAGCAATGTTAGAGAAACTAGATCCAAGCATGCGATCCAAGTATTGAGGTTGTAGCGTTCCCATAAACATATATGTTAATTCTTTGGTCAACAGTGGTGGTTGGACACGAGCTACCAACTCTCTCCATCTTTGTGCGTATTCTTTAAACGACTCATTATTACGCTGAGTCATATCCTGCAGTTGGGTGCGATTCGACGCTAAATCATTATTACGCTGAGTCTTAATAAATCAGTATTGTACTGACAATGACTATCTTGGAAGTAATGTATTAAGAGAAAGTCATTGTTAGTATGAGCAACCATCTTGCGATAGTATGCTCTCAGATGAGTCCTTGGGCAGCTGACCCCTTATACTTATCAAAGTCTAGGACTGTGAACTTCTTCGAAATCACCAGTACGGGAACTAGACACATATCAACGAAATCCAAGCCTGCACGTTTTTGAACTTCCAAGGACTTGAACTTCTCTTCCAAAGTGCATAGTCTATCTACAGAAGGGTCAGCTATAATCCCCACATTATGCTGAGAAGGAGGAGGTTGGAAAAAATCGTCGTACTACTCGTCCATTCCCATTTCAGAGCCATGATGGACAGATGCATAATGTTCAACCAGATCTACGTGGATAGGAGGAGGAGGAGCAGTTAATGACTATAGAAGTTCCTACATTGTCAGCAATCTTCCTGACATCAACTATGGTTTCAACATTGTTTTCCTTATGGGCCAATGCCATCATGGTTTCCAGCAGTTGGTCCATCTTTACTTTGAGTGCGTTAATATCACCCCTCATGGTGTTCTAGGTCTCTTCGATCTGTTCCAGCGTCATTTGGAAGTTGTTATGAGTCTCGTAGAGGTGTCGAATAGTCAGCTTCAATCTGGAGGTAGCAAAGGGTAACAGTTTAGAGTTATGGGGTGTTTGGAAAAAGGATGTGTACCAAGACATGTAAAATGATATGCATTTTCATTTCAGGGAATTTTTTGAATTAATTACTTAACATACACAAGAGTACTGAGAAACCAGAAATAATCCAAATCACATTCATTCAGCAAAGTATAATATTCAAGTGATACAAGAGAGATCATTCGGCATACAACTCATAATGTTTAAATAGCAGAAAAAGTACAAAAGGAAAACAAACTTCAAACTTTTGGCCTTTGAGCCTCACGTTCTTCTAACTCTTCTTTAAACCTCTTCAACATGGCCTTGCAAAGGCAAAGAAAATCACAGATATTGTGGGGAGTAGAGTCATCCATTGCTTCCATAGCGTCTCTATGCTTCCAAACCAAATCTTTGGCCAACCAGTTGCAAAACTCAATCAAGCCGTTAAGCTTGTTATGATACATGTCTTGGTCAGCTATCAATATGTGAATGGACCTCTCATAGCCTTCAAAATCACTAGACGCCTTCTTTCTTGCAGCAGACCATATAGCTTTATCTTCTAGGACATCTTTTATCTGATGTTTCAGGTGTTCGACATAGTTCTTGATGTCATTAAACTCTATGCATACCCTGTCCCACTCAACAAGTCCAACCCAAGAAACTGTTAGAGCATCCTCTTTGAGCTTATGCTCCTCTAACTCAATAGCCCTTGAGAGGCGTAGAGCGGTGCTCAGCCTATGGACTTCTGCCCCCATCTCTTCTCGGATTGTCTTATTCTTTTTGGTGGCTGCAAGCCAACAGTCTTCGTTCTAAACACACTTCCTTCTAACTCTATCTAGTTCCTCTTTCAGCTCACTCACCTTACCATCAGACTGATTAAGACACACCTTAACCTTTTTCCTCTGATGGTCCTCCTCATCTGCTTTCTTCTCCACTGCATCTAATTGGGTGTTCTTGTGTTGGAGTTCCCACTTCATGGTATTTTTCTCACTAGTGACTTCTTGAAGTTTCATCTCAAGGATCTCATTCTCCTTTACCAGTCTTGCTATGGTGGCTTTGAGGTCTTCAACTTCCTCTATCGGAATGTGAGTAGGCTTAGGTTCAGGTAAGAGCTCATTGGTTATACCGTTTCTTCTTCCCAAGTCACTTTTCCCCTTCTTCTTAATGGTCCTCCAAGCTCTTGTAATCTTCCTAAATAACTCAGGATTCTCAGTCCCTAAGTCATGCATCAAGAAGGCTTCAAGGTCCTTCTTCTCAGGGGGAGCTACCATAGGATACCCAAGCTGTCTAATTGATAACATCAGATTTAAATTAATACAGCCTCGAGTTCATATTAGCGGAATATTGGGAAACTCACCATAACTAGTAATAACTTCATCAAAGTCCTATGAACACCAAGAGAGATCAGCAAATCTGAGAGCTACCATCCTTTGAGCCCAACTGTCATTGGCTCGATCAACAAATGGTCCTTTGGTAGATAAGTGCATATTCAACCACTGGTATAGGAGAGATGCACAACAAACAATGGATCCACCTCTCTTCTCACTTCTCCAACTTAGGTAGTAGAAAACATCAGCTAGGAGAGTTGGTACTAGATTTTTGGTTAGCAAAATGTGAATAGCTGTCACATCTACAAAATCATCTATGTTAGGGAACAAGGCGATTCCATAGACAGCTAAAGCCACTATAGCGTAGTAAGCATCCCAACTCTGGGCCTTGATAAGAGTGTCATCTCTGTCTATAAGGAACTTAAGAGGAAGTCCCTTAACCCCACCTTTATTCTTCCAAGCATTAGTGACGCCTCTCTAATGCATGTGGAGAGCGTCGAAAGTAACTTTGTCTTCCAAATCCACATTCACCCCTACAAATAGTAACTTACCCTTCATGGAAATACCCGCTAACTTCTCAAATTCTTCCAGGGTTGGTGCTTACTGAAAATCTTGGAATGTGAAGCACCTCAAAGAAGAGTCGTAGAACTGAGCTAAGGTGACAAGTGCTTTAGGATCCACATCTTAAGTTAGTATATGAAGAAGTCTGTCATAATCTTTTATAAAGTTAACCTTAAATACAACAGGGATACGAGAAACCAGGTTGCGTAAGTCATCCAACTTTAGCTTCCTGAAACTGTAAGGATATGTGCTTCTGGTGTTGCTTCCTATAGTTCCTGGATGTTGGTAACGTAATTCTTAAATTCCCTGAAAACCAAACATGTAAATGTTATGATATGAACATGAGATGAAAATGCAAGGATGAAGGTCACCAACACAATTCTGAAGTAAAAAGGCTTCTTTGATCATTGGAACCCCATGGGTAGTTTCTAAAGAGGTAGGTTCCTAGAATTATAGATTTTCTTAAAGTATTATTGCTAAGATGAATATCATCCAACAACAATACCTTCAAAAGGATCTCTTCTAAGTGAGGCTTTCGTATCGTCCCACGAGAAAGGCTCCTCGTGAGTCTCCACTACATAACCATTGAGTCCAAGGTTTCTAAAGGGATCTTAGATTCATAGATCGAGGTTGAAAATATCATTGTCAGGATAATGAAAATATCAACTGTTTAGCCAAGTTGTCGCATCACTACAACACTCGAGCTAATCTCAATAAAAGGATGGACCAATTGCAACAAGAGAACTGTGAGCTTTGTGAAGAGTTGACAACTCTGAAGGATAGTATGGAGAGACTCACTAATGCGATGGAAGCTCTGGTGGCTGCTCAGAACCAGCCACCACTGCCTTCTGAGATCGTATCAATGCCCATTTCTATGGCCCTGGTTAATGCTTCTCAATATCAGATGCCTCATGGTTTCCCTGGGGGAATGCCTCTCAATTATGTGCCAGAGGGATATCAACCTCCTGGTTCTGAAGGACCAAGAGTTCCTGCTGTTTTGACTATACCACCTTCTATGGTTAATGTTGTTTCTAATTCTAAGATTCCAGTTGTTCCTAGTTGTACCCGTGTTACCTCTTGTGGTTCACACTATGCCTTATGTTGAAGAACAAATTTTTCACACTACTCCGAGCGAGAGTTTGGATGATCGTATGGATGATTTTTAAGATCAATTTGCTGAGATTCAGAAAGAAATCAGGGATTTATGAGGAAAAGAGTTATTTAGAAAGAACGCTCACGAGCTTTGTCTTGTCCCAAATGTGAAGATTCATTCCTAGTTCAAGGTTCTGGATTTTGAGAAATATAAAGGGAACACTTGTCCACAAAGCCATTTGGTCATGTATGCTAGAAAGATGTCCACCCATACTGACAATCATCAGTTGTTGATTCATTATTTCCAAGATAGTCTTACCGGTGCTGCACTGAAATGGTATATGGGACTTGATTGTTCCCAAATCAAGACATTCAATTATCTCGGAGAAGCTTTTATCCGTCAGTATAAATACAATCTAGATATGGTGCTTGACCGTGATTAGCTCTGTGCGATGTCTCAGAAAGAGAAGGAAACTTTTAAAGAGTATGCGCAGAGATGGCGCGAGATTGTAGCTCAGATAAGCCCTCCACTTGAAGAGAAAGAGATACCAAAACCTTCATGAAGACTCCAGGTTCATTTTATTATGAAAAGATGGTTGTGAGTTCTCCTAGTGATTTTACAGAGATGGTTAATATGGGAATGAGATTAGAGGAAGTTGTCCGTGAGGGGCGTCTGACAAAGAATGTAGTTCTGGAAGTACGAAGAAGTTTGGTGCTGGTTTTTCTTAGAAGAAGGACGGAGAAACCAATTCCATATCTCAAGAGAGGTCCATAAGACACAGGGTCGTAAAGCAACAAGTAGCTTCTGTTACCCCCGTTATCAGTGCCGCTTCTGCCGCTCATGCTGCTTCAAATTATCAACCACGGTTCCCACTGAAAACACAACAAAATAATCGTTAAAGTTGTGTGCATAAGAAATTGCAATTTAATCCTATTCTGATGTCGTATGTTGAATTATTTCCGACTTTGATAAAGAAGAATTTAGTTCAGACTCATGATCCACTGGATGTTCCTATAGATACTCCATGATGGTATAAGCCAGAGGCCTATTGTGCATTTCATCAGGGCACCCCTAGGCATGATATTGAAAATTGTTATCCTTTGAAATATGAAGTGGAAAAGCTTGTAAAAAGTGGTATCCTGTCTTTTGAAGACACCAATCTAATGTGCAATCAAATCCATTTATTAAGCATGGTAACACGACTGTCAATATGGTTCAAGGTTGTCCTTGCACATACCGTACTTTTATTACATTTGTAATTCTTGAAGATGGATCTGAAGATTACATCTCAGATGGATTTGAAGATGATTTCATTTTTGATCAAGATTGGGAGCCCTGTTTGGAAGATCCTGGATACGGTTCTGAGACAGAAGATGCATATGTACCCTTTTACTCCCCTCGACTGAGGCTTAAGGAACCTGAGTACGAAGTCAGTGCCATCCTTGAGGATGATCAAGAGGAGGAAAAGCCCAACTGTGTGACACGTGAATTGATATGCCAAAATTGGATTGTTGTTGACATTCCTACTGTTGTTCATATTTCAAAGTAATTTGTTTTTGTTTGTTTCAAAAATCCTTTCACTCTACCCAAGGTGAAAGAGAATTTGTAAGGGATTTTTGTTCATTCCTACTGTTGTTCATGTTTCAAAGTAATTTGTTTTTGTTTGTTTCAAAAATCCTTTCACTCTGCCCAAGGTGAAAGAAAATTTCTTAAGGAACCTGAGTACGAAGTCAGTGCCATCCTTGAGGATGATCAAGAGGAGGAAACGTCCAACTGTGTGACACGTGGATTGATATGCCAAAATTGGATCACTGTTGACATTCCTACTGTTGTTCATGTTTCAAAGTAATTTGTTTTTTTTTTGTTTCAAAAATCCTTTCACTCTACCCAAGGTGAAAGATAATTTTTAAGGGATTTGTTTCAACTTTTATCATCATCAATACAATGTAATTCTGTTTATCCATATTATGTTTTCCCTTTTTACTTTATTTCTGAAAAATGGTACATAAGAAAACCAAAATAATAATAATGTGTTAATCACTTTTATCTGCATAATATTCACTTCTTGTTCATATTCTAAAATCAAACATAAATCATTGTGCAGATTTTTGTTAAACCCATTGAAAACAATGACCCTATGCCATCTCCCAACTTAGAGGTTCATGTGTTTGAAGTAGAAGAAGAGGATGTTGAAGAGATTCCTAATGAAATTTCCCGATTGTTTAATGTCATACCTCGAATTTTAACCTCTATATTCCATCACCATTCTAGGAGCATCAAGCACATTTTCTAACCCTAACTTTGTTTCAAGTTTGCTCTTGTGTGAGTTCCATTTGAATTAGGTTTTTGCACCTTTGGAATCAAGAGGATTATTGCTTGATAAACCAATGTTTTGGATTGATCATAATCAAATCAAGTTTCTATACACATCAAGAGGCCTATGTTCAACAAGAATCAAGTGCTAATTAATCTCTTTGCAAGATCATTGAAGCCTAACTTCAGCTAACCCTAAATTAGGGTTTCATCAAGGAAAAGACAATTGTGCCCTGATTTTGATCCAAGCATGATCCCATGTCTTAGGACATGATTCAACATGTTCATATACATCCTTGGAGCCTAGACATGATGTTTTAGAAGTTCAAAGATGCAAGTTCATTGAAGATCACACAATTGAAATTCATCTGATACAAGTTTTATCTAACAAAGTCAACTCTTTAACTTTTAGGGTTCTTGGTCCAAATTGAAGCATTTAAGCCAAATTTCACCAAGACATGTTTGATCAATGTATTTGAGCATGAAAAATCAAGATTTGGGAGGTTTCTTGCAAAAGGGGCATAGTTAAGAAAGTGAATTTTTACTAAGTGTGGAAAAAACCCTAGTTTTGGTGCCAACTTTGAAAGATCATAACTTTCAATCCACACATCTATTTTTTGAGTTCCGAAGGTCAATTTATAGCTATCATAATGTACTACAAAAGTGTCAAACTGACCCAAAGGAAAAAGAGGCTTAGATTTTTAGATATGGAGCTTTAAAGTTTGGAAAATTTTCAAAACACTTAGAGAAATTTCAAGGCAGATTTTGGTCACCAAATGCAACAATCTTTGGAGCTGGTTTTCACCATGATCCCTTAAGATTCAATAAATTCATCAAAAATGAAAGTTGTATATTGTAACACCCCTTTTCTACCCAAACGGATAATTAAGAAAATCAAAGTGCATCAACTAGAGAGGTTACATTTTCAACTTAAAATACAAACATACACCTGCTTAAAATCATTTAATAACATACATAGAACAACTTCGGATGAACCGACAACAATTCTCAGCTTGGTATTTTAATTGTAAGACAGTCTGTCATTTTGCAACGGAATGTAATAACTTCCAAACAACTCAAAGTCAGCCAAAACAAGGCAAAGAATGTTTTACATCTGAACTCCACTAAAATTCAGCAAGTGCAAATCTTGCATAAATTCACGAAATAACTAGTTTCAACCATAAAAATCAGCACTACCGATTGATCGGTCTAGTACGTACAACCAACATTTGGTACTATTAGAAGCAACCAATTTATTAAAGAAAGTGCTTAACAAAAATTCAGCAACATGTAAATCAACTAAAGCAATAAAATCCATCGTTCATCCCCCCAAGAGTGCTACGTATCAGAGCGACCAACGACACCTTAAACGGAAGCTACACACTATTTCGAGCTACTTGCAAATTACCACCAACGGAGGTAACATACAACGTAAAGGGTGAGATATCAACAATATAACATAAGGCATGATAAAAATCATGTCAGAAATCATATCACAGCATTATAATCTTCGCAAATTTATAAACATTATCTACAATAAACTGCAAGCAAATCCACATCTCATATATAGAACGATGATTAAGAAAACTCAGCAATAATCATGACTTACAATCAACACAACGATGTGACATCATGCGACTCAACTATGCACATGCATGTGGTACCATTTCGGATTAAAACTCCACAACCAATTCATTTTCCATTAAAGGCCGCCAATACAGGCACAACCAACGCCAATACAGGCACAACCAAACACCAATACAGGCCAACCAAAATGATATGCCATGAAATGCATCTATTATGGACTACAACTCAACCATAACAACCACTCAACAAGGCTTTTAGCCTACAACCAAACTGTCCATAACAGAGCATCATAATTTCACACAACTCATGAAATCATCATTTTCCACTTGTTCATATACGAGAACAATAACAACATACTTTCGAAAATTAAAAATTTAGCACATTATCGTAAGAACAACATTACAACTTTTACTCACTAAATTCATTATAGTTTTTGAAAAGGTTCGTTAACTACAGGGAAACTAACCTTGCCCCATTAAGGGCCACCATACTGCATCGTACAACACTAACGATATAACACATTCATTCCTACACAGAGAAACCTCATCCCTAACATTTATCGATTAAAGGGAAACTATATCTATGATTCGATTCCCCACCTGAATTCGTTCATACCTACGGTTATAGAATTGAACCCCACCCTTACCTTAGAATTGAGGCAAACTCTACGATTTCCGGTTCTAGTTCTGTTCTACGGTAACTCTCCTGCAACTATCTTCCAATTTCACCGATGGACAATTCTTCTGTTATCAACTTCCCTCAACTACGTTAATTTTTCCTTTTCAGTTATATTTTTCTCCCAACAACGACAGAAAAGAGGGTAAATGAAATGTGGAATAACGTTACTATAATTCTCCACATTTCGTAGCCACGCTCCAATTCTGCAAGTTACGGATTTTTTTAGTATAACGAACGTAATGAATGTCACGAACGTCAAGGACATGACGGTCGTAACATTCCCATGACGATCGTAATGAGTGTGACGACCGTGACATGCTTGTGACGAGCGTCACATCAGCAAAATCCACCTTTCTGCTCTTTTGCTTCAGTTTCACACTAACAGTCCAATCTCCCGACTAAACTTCACCCAATACACTCGAATACTATTACGACACAATGAGACACGACAAAATATCATAATTAAATTAATCGAAATAAAATGGGTGTTACAACTCTCCCCTACTTAAAGGAATTTCGTCCTCGTAATTACCTCAACCAAACAGCTCTGGGTAAGATTCCTGCATCTTGCTTTCAAGCTCCCACATCAAGCTTTTGCCAGCGGCTCCCAACCAGACCACTTTCACCAAAGCAATCTCTTTTTTTCTTAACGTCTTCACCTCCCGATCATCAATCCTCACCGGCATCGTCTCCACCGTAAGATTGTCACGCACCTGCACGTCGTCCATAGGAATGACATGCGACGGATTTGGGATATACTTCCTGAGCTGTGCCACATGAAATACATCGTGCATCTTTGAAAAATTAGGCGATAACGCCACTTGATACGGAAACTTTCCAACTCTGTTCGATATCTGGTACGGACAAATGAAACGAGGGGTAAGCTTCTTAGATTTCAAAGCTCTACCAACACCAGTCACAGGCGTGACTCTCAAGAATATGTGGTCTCCAGCTTCAAATTCTAAATCCTTTCTATGCTTATCATGATAACTTTTTTGCCTACTCTGTGAAGCTTTCATCTTTTCTCGAATTAACTTTACCTTCTCCGTCGTTTCCCGAACAATCTCCGGTCCAAGTACCACATTCTCCCCTGATTCATACCAACATAATGAAGTCCTATATCTCCTACCATACAAAGCTTCGAACGGTGCCATTCTGATACTAGAATGGTAACTGTTATTATAAGTAAACTCTATCAACGGAAGATAGGTATCCCACGAACCGCCTTCCTCCAGAACACATGCTGTTGCGGTGGAAATAGGATTACAAACTATTAATGAGTTTGAATCGCAATTCAATTCACAACCGCTCTTTGATTTATTCGAAGGAAAAGGTCAAAAGAGGGAAAACCTATTTTTGCATCGTAAACACAATGCGGGGAAAGATCTAGAGTTCGGGGGTTGATTAAATTTAGGGAAGGTATTAGCACCCTAAACTTCCGTAGTACTCCACGGGAACCTTTTGTTCAGATGTTTACTATTTGCTTTATTTATTTGCTTAAGGTATATGTACAAAGGGATTAAAAGTGAGAAAGGAAACCTAAGGGGTTAATTCTAAGTTTACTCGGCAAGACATCGCATCTTCTGCCTACGTATCCTTACGGGAGTGGAATCAGAGTAATCGTAGTTCCCCTCAAAAGGGAGGTTAGAGACTTCTTGACTGTGGTCAAGGTCTCAAGGGGAATAAACGCATCTTAAGGACACGCTTACGTGGAGTGCTAAACTCCGAATCTCTACGTCGAATTGTTAAGTTATAATTAGGGTTAAATTAGGTTAGGGATTCCGCGGCGGGAAACCCTAAAATGAGCGCGGCGGCTCTTTGACCTAATGCTAGGGGTAAAATGGTAATTTTGCCTGCAGCGAGGCATTTGTGAAAATTTAGGGTTGAAAAGGTGTAAGGGTTGAAGGTGAGGACTATTGGCGCGGCGACCAAAAGCTAGACCTAACCTTCGGATGTGTAGTGGCAGAATAATTGATGAATGTGTGAGATTTGAATCATGCAAACAGAGAAATAATGTCAATAATTTAAACCATACTAGCAGGAAATTAAAGGCAGAAATTAAAACACGATTCTTAGGGTTCGCGAGGTTACAACCGAGAAGCAGTTACAATAATGATGAAAAATAAACCAACCACGCAGTAGTAGTAAACATGAGCTGCAAATGATGAACACCGTTAGTAAACAAAGTCAGACGGTAATGGGACGGGTCAGGAGAAAAAGTGCAATATTGGAGATTTTGTTGTTTTTAAAGAAAGAAATTTGATTAGGTTAAAAGATGTTAACATAAAAAAGATTTAAGTTTAATTTTCAAAAAAATAGTTTTTAAAAAATTTTACTTTTAATGTTTACTTAAAAAAAGCTTGATGTTATTACTTTTTAAAAAATGTTTTTTTCTATTTATTATTTTTTTAAGAAAATTCTAATACTATTTATTTTAAGAAAACCATTTGAATATTTAATTAAAAAAAGGTTTTAAGAAAATGATTTTAATATAAAAAAAACAATTTAAAAACAGAAAATAAGAAGGAAAATAAAGAGGGTTGGGTCGGTCATCACTTCCGGACCCAACCCGGTTGGTGAGTAACAAAAATCAAAACGCCAACTTAGGGTTTCAGAACCCTCTCATCTTCGCGGCGCCGCTCTCACGTTCTTATTCTCTCTCGTTTCCTTTCCATCTTCGATCTCTCTCCTCCAATCCTTGTATTCGATTCCTCTTTTCCCCATGACCTAGCTTATTTTTCACCTGTTAACACACGAAAAAATGAAAGGGATGAGTCAAGGCGAGGGTTTACATTTGATCTGCGATGACTTATGGCCAGCGATATCGCAACCGCGGTGAGGTTCAGTGTTCTTCGATAGCCTTTTGACTTCTGATGATAATTCTGGCTGATGTGTGCGGTTTGCTTGCGCGATGTTTTATGGTGATGAGGACGATGATGACACCGATAATGTACTCGTGTCTGAGTCCAATGGCTTGGTGATTTTGGTTCGTTCACCTTCGGTATCCTCCGTTTGGTTGTGACTGTTTTTGTTGTTAGGGTTTCGCGGCCATTCTCGCTAGCGTTTTTTTGTCTTCGCCGTTAGCCCGTTAGGGTTTCAACATGGTGATGTTGTTCCTTTTATAACTTCTCTTTTTGGGCTTTTTGTGGGTCTTTGATTGTGTTGGATTTGCGTTATTTTCTGATTTGATGATTTTATCTGATATGATTTGGACTTGCCTTTTGATGTTTGCAGATGTGGATTTGATCCTGATATTTTTCGATTTGATTGAGATTTCCCTTGGATTTTTCTGATACGATTCGGATTCCTGATTTCCAGCTGATACAGATTGATCTTTTCCTAATACAATCTGGATATTGGTTTTTTTGCTGATATGGATTCTTTTCCTGATGCAGTTTGGATTAACTTTTCCTCTTCTTCTTTCAGAGAAAGCTGGTAGTTCAGATATTGCCGGATTGGTGCCGCCGAGAGAGGTACGATGCGGTGATGATGACATTCTAGTCTGAACCGACCAGGGAATTGATACTGCTGCTTGCCGCCTTCGATTATGTTGCGACAGTTGCTTCTGGTTTCGACTGATAGGACTGTTTGTTTAGGGCTATGATGTATGAACTGAGCCCTTATTGCCATGTTCGATTTTTCATGTGAACCTCAAATTTGGTTGGATGTTGTTGCGACTGGTATGACCTGCATTCACCCTGTTTTCTTCTGGTATGACCTTGTGTTGGTGAAACATCCTTCTCTTTTGAGCTGATGCATATTTTCCTTTGCTGATTCTTTCTGGTTGTTGTTTTTTTTATTGATTGAGCCGTGGCTTTTGTGACTTGAGCTTTAGCTCTTTTCTTGTGGAGTTGAAACTGCTCCATGGATTGGATTCATTCTGATACTGATTCTGTTTTCATTCTGATACAGTTTGAAATTGGATATGCTTTCTTATGATGCTCTGTTTAAGTTTGAGACAACTTTTTTCTGATGTTATCTTACTTGTTGATTTTTCAGAGTTTTGGCCCGTTGGGATCTTATTCGAGGCGAGTTTCAACTGACCCATTTTGGGATTCTTTGTTTGATTATTCTTGCACTGAACTTGCTCTTTTGCCTTGTTGCTGTTGTGGCTTCTGGTTTTCTGAACCTGAACCGAATCTGATGTATTCTGAACTTAATTGTGAATTGGCTTGATTTTGCTGAACTACCCTTGGTCTCTTATTTCCTGGCTCAACTTAAATCTTTTCTTTTGGGGTTGAACTTGTTTCTAAGTCTGTTATGACCTTTGGCTTCAATCTATGCCCGAATTTTCTGATGCTGTTTTGTGAATTTCAGGTGTTGGAAACTTCCGAAAACAAAACGACTCAGACCTGCCGGCATCCGGGTCTAAGTCCAAATTTACCTTTGTATCAGTCTGGAAATCCAATTGCGGCAAAAGAGAATCAGTCCCGCTTCTTTTATCTCTTTTATCTCTCGGTTGCCCCTTAGATAAGAACAGATGTTACCTGATCTGACGCCAACGGCGCGGGTCGGTAATGGGGGTAGGACGCAGCTTCGGTTGTGCCACTCCCGGCACTCGATGATGACGCTGTTCTGAGAGTGTCGAAAACAAACTTCTAACCCTTTCCTGCTTCTGTTTTGTTTTGTTTCTCTTTGTGCAGGTTAATCGGAGATTTGCGGAGAAGATCGAGGGAGCATCATGAAGAACACTTAGGATTCTTTAGGGCCCTTTTTAGAGTAGATGTTCATTGTAAATGACACTTCTTGTAAACACAAAAATGAATATTCATGAATGAAATTCAAAGATTATTTATCCCTTTTAATTGTAAATTAAATACTTATGAAATAAAATTCCACAAATACTTATTCCCTTCTCAAATTGAAATCTCAAATAATTCCCAATATTTATATTTACTTCTCAGTTGTAAGTTACAAATATTTATGAATAAAAAATCCACAAATATTTGAGTTCACTTCCTAATTGTAAAGTATAAACATTCGCGAATGACATCCATATATACTTAACTTCTCGGCCCTGTGTTTATTCCTCTCGTGGCCTTGATCTCACTGCCTGATTAAATTTGAGGATATTCAAATTAAATCCCAATCATTGCATACCAAGAGACCGCGTTATCAACTGAAAGGGAACCCCGCCCATAATGGTCTTGAACCTTAAGCAAATGAATGACCCAAATTTAGATACACTCCCGGCAATTTTCAATAATAAACCGTGCCAGCTCGATGCCTTGATGATAACCAACTTATATGACAGACAACTGTCCCACGTATCATGGTCTGAACGCCTCGAGGCTTAAAGATTGATTTCCTTCAGGATTGGCCAAAATAGTGTAAAATGACCAAAACGCCCTTGAACTGGATTCCTGCAAAACAAATCAACTCTAGGACTGGTTAGTGGTTAGCAGATGCCCAGATGAGATGCTATGCAAAATGACTGACTAAATGTAAGGGTAAAATTTGGGGTATTACAGTTGCCCCTATTTAAATAGCTACACCAGATGATTTGAGTGACAGAGACTCGAGGAATCATGGTGGAGGGATTTAAATATAGATAACCGAAAATTTTGCCCTTATATGCGGCGATATGCAATGCTATGGACAAAGCGAGAACAGATTAATGCAGATGATATGATGCGTATGCTGGAATGATGAATGCGAAAATGCTGACGAATGCGACGACACAGGGACAGATGCTACGAGAAGAAACACACTGGGGAAAACGACGCGCTGGGACACAGTACAACACTGGGGAACTCTAAAATGATGGTCAACTGGTGCAAACACGACCAATTGTCATTTTTAGAACGGGAACGAGATTCTCAAATGGAGATGGCGCCTATGAGACGGCCTCCACTGGGGAATCTAAAAGTAAAACTGGATCCGTACGATTGCAAGATCGATCACAGAATGCATGGAGCATTGAGCAAAGAATAACATCCAGGCTTCTGTAACCTATCCCTCGTGACAGGATCAAACGGACTTTTCGGGAATCCGTAGCAAATATACAGGGTAAAAACCGGCTGTATGCCAAAATAAATGGACTTTAGGAATAAGATCCTTAAATGGAGATGGCACCTATGAGATGACCTCCACTAGGGAATGTCTAATAATAAAACTGGACCTACACGATTGCAAGATTGATTACAGAATGCTGGAGCATTGAGCAAAGAATAACATCCAAGCTTCTATGACCTATCCCTCGTGACAGGATCAAACGGACTTTTCGGGAATCCGTAGCAAATAATACAGGGTAAAGACCGGCTGTATGCCAAAATAAATGGACTTTAATGGGAAATGCCCTGATAAGCTTCTCGAGGGAGAATTGTCACTCATCGTTGGAAGGGACTTACATGCCAAAATGGATAAGCACTCAAATAAAGAGGCTGCTGCTTATCTGATATATAAATCTTCTCATATTTAAGGTCGGCGCCTGGAATACGATTCTGATTCTTCTTTTACTAAAGGGTAAATGAACTTCTTCATACTTCAAGATCGTGCTCTCCTGAATATGATTCCGCTCCTTCTTTTACTAAAGGGTAAATGAACTTCTTCATACTTCAAGATCGTGCTCTCCTGAATATGATTCCGCTCCTTCTTTTACTAAAAGGGTAAATGAACTTCTTCATACTTCAAGATCGTGCTCTCCTGAATATGATTCCGCTCCTTCTTTTACTAAAGGGTAAATGAACTTCTTCATACTTCAAGATCGTGCTCTCCTGAATATGATTCCGCTCCTTCTTTTACTAAAGGGTAAATGAACTTCTTCATACTTCAAGATTGTGCTCTCCTGAATATGATTCCGCTCCTTCTTTTACTAAAGGGTAAATGAACTTCTTCATACTTCAAGATCGTGCTCTCCTGAATATGATTCCGCTCAAACCTCCCCGTACTTCAAGATCGTGCTCTCTTGAATACGATTTGGTTCAAACCTCCCCATACTTCAAGACGACAGGTAAAATGGAAGCCCAACTTCTCAATGAAGATGGCCATTTGCTGCGAGTCATAACGAAGATAGGATCGGCTTCTTAGGTGAGAAATGTCACTTATTTGCAAGAGTGGCAATAATAAGCTTCTCATGTAAGAACTGCTTGTAGAGATGATAACAGATGATGATGAGCTTCTCTGGCGAGAACTGGTGCTGATCGATGATAAGCTTCTCAGGTGAGAACAGGTGCGCATCTGGTTGTGTAAGGTTGTTGTATCGATAGGCTTCTCAGGCGAGAAATGTCGCATACCAATGTTGTAAGATGTAAAGTGTTGTACCGATAGATTTTCCAGGCGGGAATTGGTGTGTACCTGTAAAGGATTGGTGATTAATCTTCTTGAGGGATAGTGCAAAATAAATGCACGTCCGGGTACAGTGATAAACTTCTCGGGCGAGAACAGTCGCGTATCTGTCATGGTATGGTGAAAATCTTTAGATGGTGCAAAATAAATGCACGTCCGGTTGGGCTCGACGACCGACAAGACTGAGATTCAATCTAGGATCGAGCTAGAAAGAAAAAATGGCAATCAAGACTCCATCGAGGGAATGAACTCGAAGGATAAATATCTTATCCTGGCGAGGAAAGATAGCTGAAGTAACCGTCACCCACGAGGATCGAGCTCTGTGGGGAAACTGGAAACACATATGTATTTTATGCTTAGGGCTGACAATCTATTTGGAGAGGATGGACCAACCCAGTTTCTCGGCGGTAACAACCAATGATGGTGAGACACAATGAACTTGTGAATGCTAACGCATATGTTACTGCATATGTTAATGTGAATGTATGTTAATGTCTATGTAGTTAAACATGCAGGATGCAATGGAATGAATACGTAATGAGTATGTGAAATGAATATATGAAATAGGCATGTGATGCTTATGCCCCTGCGTATGCTGACGAAACAGACTAGAGACGGGACGAGAGATGAAATAAACATCTCGACGGAGATACCCTGCATTCTCTGCAACCAATACGTCAATCATGGGTAAGAAAGATCAATGGTAGAACCAAATCTAGTTTTAAAGTTTTGAATTCTCTGGGGAGAAGGTAATCTGCTTGGGTGCACAGTATCATGTCTTCACATGGGGAGAAGAAAACCTGAGGGACACTTTCGAGTTACCCAAGAAAAAGTTGTCAGCTTATAGTCTCTCTGGGGACTGTGACGAGGCAATAGTTTAGGAGCCTGTTGCAACACTGAGATTTACCGGGGAATGAAGGCCGCTGTGAGTAAAATCCATCGGGTGCCTGAAGAAAGTTGTGAAACCACATAGTTTTGATCTTGAAGGATCTTGTAGTAGTCGCCATTTGTTTCGTTTAAAAAACACGGTGCCCCAGGATACTTGCGTTGTAAGGTAGGGTCATCTCGAGAGGATTTTATAGAGAACACGGAGTCTGGTTGCCCCTTGTTCTCAAACTCTTTGAGAGATGCGTCAGGTCTCGACATAACTGGCACAAATTAATCGTGTCATGACGACATCTTCGAGAAATAGCTCTTAAGAACATCAGACTTGCGTTGGTAAGCGAACTGGGAAACTGCCTGCCCCTGTTTAGCAGGATCTTCAAGTTCAACGGGTTATGTCCATATGTAAATCTCTAATATATCAAGCAAAGTCGTCATGCCTGAAATTCCTATCCTGAGCTTGTCAATGCACCCATATATTTGTCTTGAATTTTTGTTTTGAAAAAGATGTCGCAATAACTTGTGACCGAAGTCACTAGTCAGGATATAAGTTTTAATTATAATGCCAACATGAATTTTTTCTGAGCATATCTCGTAGGAGTCAGGAAACGTGATCTTGTCGAGTATGCTTTCAACCGAAGTCCTACTTCAATTAGGTTATTTAAAGGTTGTATCGTGGCTCGGTTCACGGTTTAAGAAACAAAAGATAAAGGCTCAAAGTTATATTTGTACCCCCCTTCTTCGTGATGTTCTCCAATCCTAATTCAGTTAATCGGATACGAACGCTCATATCTCAAGCAAATTTGCTATGGTCGAGAACTTATCAAGGCTTTGGACATGGCAGTCACTCACCTATTTCTAATGGCAATTGGTCACACGACTTTGTTCTTTATAGGGATCCTAGAAAAACTACTGGTTTGTTCTTATTCCCCAACTTTCGCCTGGACAACATCTTTTGATTTGCCTTTGGAGTCCAGCGGGATGCCCCAGTTTTGCCTAAGTCCCCTTCATAGGTTTTGACTTAGCGGGCTCTATTTTTTTTGAATATTCTTTTATCCACAAGTCGTGTAAATCTTTTGAAAGGCTCGTGACTGCCCCACTCCTTAGGTAACCTTAAGATGCTAAGGATAAATTCTCGAAGGTTTGCTCTTCCTTTTTGAGAGTCTAAGTGCTTGATCGGTTTAACTGAAACCTACCCTGCCCCAGGTTAAGATGAAGGTTCTTAGAAAAAAAACTCCTACTTCAAGGCTCAAAGGGGTTAACGAGGGATTATCATCCTTATATCTCCAGTGTATGGGATTTGAAACAATGCCTTACATCATCAGCGGGTTTTAATTGAAAGCATACGACAAGAAATCTGACGTTTTGGGTTCGTCATCCTCCTCCCAATTCTCCATCAGAACAAGAGATTGGGTAAAGTTGGCATTATAATTTATGAAAAAAATATATTTCGAATGAGTGAAACGAATGGACTTATTCAAGACAAACATATGCGTTGCATTAATCAAAGATAAACAAGTTCGTACATGCTAAATATGCTTAATCAAAGAGAAATACATATAAATAAACAAATGAACTGTCGGAAAAACCCTTCTAAATGGTTTATGAAATTCAAAAGCAACAGTTTCCTTTGGCGGAGCCTCAATGGAAAGGACGTCTGGTTTATGGTCACTGTGAGTCGTCATGACTTGCCCCAGTTACGCTGGTCACATCTTCAACAGTTTTCAGTCGTTGCTTCAAAATAACTTTCCCAGATTCTTGGTTGATCCCGGTCATATCATCTTGAGGGTTACTGAAATGAAGCGAGCTAGGCCTTTGAATAATTACTGGATTCGGCTGATTTTCCACAGGAGTAGCATGCTTTGCAGAACTCGAACTCGACAAGTGAGGGACCCCGAGAGGAGTCTCGATCTTCATCTGAGCATCGCTAAAAGACAACTTCTTCGTTTCCAGCAAATTTCTGACAACTTTCTTAAGAGCGTAGCAATTCTCTAGATCATGGCTGGGCGCACCCTCATGAAATAAACAATGAGCGGCAGCGTTGTAACCTGCAGGTAATGGATTAGGCGGAGGACCCAAAGCACAGGTGGTAATCAGACCTTGTTGTACCAAATGGGGGTATAACTCAGTGAAAGCCATCGGAATTGGAGGACAAGGCTTATACTGACTCTTACGGAGACAAGGAACTTGATCCGGTGATTGTTGGTGAACAGGAGCGTTGGGCACTCGTTGACTGTTGACAGGAACTTGCATGGGCGGATAACCGGAAGGCTGTTGATAAACCGGTGCTTGAGATACCGGAGCTGACTGCGCAGGCTGGTATGTAGGAAACTGCTGATCGAAAGGAGGTGCAACAGTAGCTACATAGGGTTGTTGGACATGTGGAAACGGATGACCTTGAACATAACTCTGCTGATGTTGCCAAGGTTGAGGAGTAGCCATTTTGCGGTTCCTCGAACGTGTAGGTCCTTTACCATGGTCGGAGTTAGGAGTTTTGCACTTTGGAGGGGTAGCTCGTCGAACTGGTTGAGCACTGGGAGGCACCAAACCGGATTGAAGACCGTGAGGAGGTACATTCTCGACAGTAACAGCTTGTTGAGATTCCATAACGGTATTAGTAGTCTCAGAAACAACAGTAGACTGAGCATCCACCTTCACACTAAGAGCTCGTATCATCTCCATAATCTGCCCTACACTTCCTCGAAGATCTTCGAGTTCATGGCTGACGCGGTTGATCTCTTGGTTTTGATCTTCCATCCTTTTGAAGGGTCGTATTGATGCAGAGAACTTATGGTGACAAAACTGGAAGGTGAGAAAACCGCGTATGAGAAACCGGGAGACACATGCAATGCAAAAGTATGATGCTAAAATGTGAATGCAAATGAAGATTCCATGGAATTCAAATATTTACGAGTATTGTGGAATACCAAGGAAACTTTTATCAATTTATTGAAGAAAGATTTCAAATAATATTCTTGCAACCAAAATAGCTAAATAAAAGCCTAGAAAATCCTAGAGAAGCATCTTCCACAACTTCAGTGAGCAGACGGAGATCCGGAGGAAAATAAATATTCGTAGAGCCTCCTCTTCTTGTAGGATTGTATCTCATCATTCTTTGACTGAATCTGCTTTTGAAGTTCTTCGTACTCGCTGACCATCACATGGTATTTGTTCTTCCATGCTTCTGTTTCGCGTTGTGATCTCTTCAAAGCGATCTTCAAAGTCTCAGCTTCAGTCATGAAATACTGGACAGGTTCCTCTCTTTGAGGTGAAGGATCCTGGAGGGAGTAGGGCATCCTCAACTCAATAGCTCTTCCTCGGACCCATTGAAGGTATGGTTCCATGGATACACAATTAGGTCTTCCCAAACTTTCTTTGTCTTTCCTATGCAGATGATTCCAGGAAGATAGAATCTGATCTTGAAGCTTTTTGTCGTCTTTGAAAAAGATTTTCTCCACATGAATACCTTTAGGCGGTTCCTTCAAGGGGTATCCCAACTGTCGGCGAGCTAAGACTGGATTGTAGCTAATTCTTCCATTGAAACTGAGCAAAGGCACATTGTTGAAGTCTCCACAACCATCAATGATCGATATCCCATCGTACATGCGATTATACCAATCAATATCAGAGTTAGTTAAAGCCATAACTTTTTGCGACCAACGTTCTTGATTGGGTCTCCAGAACAGACCGGACTTGGGTAAGTGAGAAATAAACCACTTGTATAGTAATGGCACACAACATGTAATCATTCCTCCACCATGAAAGTTTCGGAGATGTACTGAATGATAAGTATTACCCAATAGTGTTGGAACTGGATTTCTCCTCATGAAGGTCTTGATTGCATTAAGGTCCACAAACCCCTCAAAACTAGGAAAAAGCAGCAACCCATAAATAAGCAAAGCAAATACTGTCTCAAAGGCAAACATGTCTTTATGATCGGCATAGAATTGGGCCTTCTTAATTAGGAAGTCCCTGGGAAAACCGGAGGTCCCCCCTTTAGTGATCATATTGTTTTTGACATCGGATATCCTTAGACAAATGGCTTTAGCAATATCTCGTTCTTTAGGGTCTTCCTCCAAGAAAGGGAATGGAGACTTATCCAAGATAGGTAACCCCACCAACTGAGAGTACTCTTCTAAGGTAGGTAAAAGCTGATAATCTGGAAAGGTGAAGCAGTGATAATCTGGATCATAAAACTGTAGCAAAGTCGCAAGAAATCCTTCGTTTACTTGAACCTTCAACAAGGACAATAGCCTTCCGTATCTGTTTTGGAATTTTTCTTGACCTTGAACCAAATCTCTTAGCTTCTCTAGGACTTCCAAATTAAAACCTTTAAAAGTAAATTTCGATGTATGCTTCCTAGAGTGATCCATGGTATCCTGCAATGTTCATAAATAGAGTTTGAATTCCATGAAATCTTAATGCGATATGATGCTTTATGGATGCAATGCATGAAAACACACAAAGTCCTAGGTTAAAGTACGTGAGCGGAGTTAAGGTCTACCCATCCCAAAAAGGAGTGTACTATAGGTTAGTCGTACCTGCAGAACAAGGTTCTAAAAAGTGCCCAAAGTCATCAGCCCATCTTTCGGATATTATCAACTTTCCGACTGACTTGGGGTTAATAATATTCTCAAGAGAACCTCTTTTGAGTGTAGTATCGCGTAGCAACCATTGTAGGACTACTCCCACATAGTTCCCGCACTACGTCCTAAATAAGGCCAAGGTGGTGTTAAGGTACTACGGTCCCCAATATCACAGACTCCAATCGACCATGGAAAAAGTTTTCACGATTACTCGTTCAACCGAACCATTTTCGAAAGGTCTCAACTGAGCGGTGATTCTCGAATCAACTTAGTCGGGATTCAACTCCCTATAAGCCTCATCGAATATATCCCCATCCTATAATAATGTCACTAGTCCGGGCGTAGGACTTATCTCACAACACAAGGAACAGTCCCAGAATCAAAGTACAATATATACATGCAAATGAATAGTAAAGCAAATAGTAATAAACATGAACAAATTAGGGGTAACCCTCAAAAGTTAAGATGTCCCCAGTGAAGTCGCCATTTTCTGTTGCGGTGGAAATAGGATTACAAACTATTAATGAGTTTGAATCGCAATTCAATTCACAACCGCTCTTTGATTTATTCGAAGGAAAAGGTCAAAAGAGGGAAAACCTATTTTTGCATCGTAAACACAATGCGGGGAAAGATCTAGGGTTCGGGGGTTGATTAAATTTAGGGAAGGTATTAGCACCCTAAACTTCCGTAGTACTCTACGGGAACCTTTTGTTCAGATGTTTACTATTTGCTTTATTTATTTGCTTAAGGTATATGTACAAAGGGATTAAAAGTGAGAAAGGAGACCTAAGGGGTTAATTCTAAGTTTACTCGGCAAGACATCGCATCTTGTGCCTACGTATCCTTACGGGAGTGGAATCAGAGTAATCGTAGTTCCCCTCAAAAGGGAGGTTAGAGACTTCTTGACTGTGGTCAAGGTCTCAAGGGGAATAAACGCATCTTAAGGACACGCTTACGTGGAGTGCTAAACTCCGAATCTCTACGTCGAATTGTTAAGTTATAATTAGGGTTAAATTAGGTTAGGGATTCCGCGGCGGGAAACCCTAAAATGAGCGCGGCGGCTCTTTGACCTAATGCTAGGGGTAAAATGGTAATTTTGCCTGCGGCGAGGCATTTGTGAAAATTTAGGGTTGAAAAGGTGTAAGGGTTGAAGGTGAGGACTATTGGCGCGGCGACCAAAAGCTAGACCTAACCTTCGGATGTGTAGTGGCAGAATAATTGATGAATGTGTGAGATTTGAATCATGCAAACAGAGAAATAATGTCAATAATTTAAACCATACTAGCAGGAAATTAAAGGCAGAAATTAAAACACGATTCTTAGGGTTCGCGAGGTTACAACCGAGAAGCAGTTACAATAATGATGAAAAATAAACCAACCACGCAGTAGTAGTAAACATGAGCTGCAAATGATGAACACCGTTAGTAAACAAAGTCAGGCGGTAATGGGACGGGTCAGGAGAAAAAGTGCAATATTGGAGATTTTGTTGTTTTTAAAGAAAGAAATTTGATTAGGTTAAAAGATGTTAACATAAAAAAGATTTAAGTTTAATTTTCAAAAAAATAGTTTTTAAAAAATTTTACTTTTAATGTTTACTTAAAAAAAGCTTGATGTTATTACTTTTTAAAAAATGTTTTTTTCTATTTATTATTTTTTTAAGAAAATTCTAATACTATTTATTTTAAGAAAACCATTTGAATATTTAATTAAAAAAAGGTTTTAAGAAAATGATTTTAATATAAAAAAAACAATTTAAAAACAGAAAATAAGAAGGAAAATAAAGAGGGTTGGGTCGGTCATCACTTCCGGACCCAACCCGGTTGGTGAGTAACAAAAATCAAAACGCCAACTTAGGGTTTCAGAACCCTCTCATCTTCGCGGCGCCGCTCTCACGTTCTTATTCTCTCTCGTTTCCTTTCCATCTTCGATCTCTCTCCTCCAATCCTTGTATTCGATTCCTCTTTTCCCCATGACCTAGCTTATTTTTCACCTGTTAACACACGAAAAAATGAAAGGGATGAGTCAAGGCGAGGGTTTACATTTGATCCGCGATGACTTATGGCCAGCGATATCGCAACCGCGGTGAGGTTCAGTGTTCTTCGATAGCCTTTTGACTTCTGATGATAATTCTGGCTGATGTGTGCGGTTTGCTTGCGCGATGTTTTATGGTGATGAGGACGATGATGACACCGATAATGTACTCGTGTCTGAGTCCAATGGCTTGGTGATTTTGGTTCGTTCACCTTCGGTATCCTCCGTTTGGTTGTGACTGTTTTTGTTGTTAGGGTTTCGCGGCCATTCTCGCTAGCGTTTTTTTGTCTTCGCCGTTAGCCCGTTAGGGTTTCAACATGGTGATGTTGTTCCTTTTATAACTTCTCTTTTTGGGCTTTTTGTGGGTCTTTGATTGTGTTGGATTTGCGTTATTTTCTGATTTGATGATTTTATCTGATATGATTTGGACTTGCCTTTTGATGTTTGCAGATGTGGATTTGATCCTGATATTTTTCGATTTGATTGAGATTTCCCTTGGATTTTTCTGATATGATTCGGATTCCTGATTTCCAGCTGATACGGATTGATCTTTTCCTAATATAATCTGGATATTGGTTTTTTTGCTGATATGGATTCTTTTCCTGATGCAGTTTGGATTAACTTTTCCTCTTCTTCTTTCAGAGAAAGCTGGTAGTTCAGATATTGCCGGATTGGTGCCGCCGAGAGAGGTACGATGCGGTGATGATGACATTCTAGTCTGAACCGACCAGGGAATTGATACTGCTGCTTGCCGCCTTCGATTATGTTGCGACGGTTGCTTCTGGTTTCGACTGATAGGACTGTTTGTTTAGGGCTATGATGTATGAACTGAGCCCTTATTGCCATGTTCGATTTTTCATGTGAACCTCAAATTTGGTTGGATGTTGTTGCGACTGGTATGACCTGCATTCACCCTGTTTTCTTCTGGTATGACCTTGTGTTGGTGAAACATCCTTCTCTTTTGAGCTGATGCATATTTTCCTTTGCTGATTCTTTCTGGTTGTTGTTTTTTTTTATTGATTGAGCTGTGGCTTTTGTGACTTGAGCTTTAGCTCTTTTCTTGTGGAGTTGAAACTGCTCCATGGATTGGATTCATTCTGATACTGATTCTGTTTTCATTCTGATACAGTTTGAAATTGGATATGCTTTCTTATGATGCTCTGTTTAAGTTTGAGACAACTTTTTTTGATGTTATCTTACTTGTTGATTTTTCAGAGTTTTGGCCCGTTGGGATCTTATTCGAGGCGAGTTTCAACTGACCCATTTTGGGATTCTTTGTTTGATTATTCTTGCACTGAACTTGCTCTTTTGCCTTGTTGCTGTTGTGGCTTCTGGTTTTCTGAACCTGAACCGAATCTGATGTATTCTGAACTTAATTGTGAATTGGCTTGATTTTGCTGAACTACCCTTGGTCTCTTATTTCCTGGCTCAACTTAAATCTTTTCTTTTGGGGTTGAACTTGTTTCTAAGTCTGTTATGACCTTTGGCTTCAATCTATGCCCGAATTTTCTGATGCTGTTTTGTGAATTTCAGGTGTTGGAAACTTCCGAAAACAAAACGACTCAGACCTGCCGACATCCGGGTCTAAGTCCAAATTTACCTTTGTATCAGTTTGGAAATCCAATTGCGGCAAAAGCGAATCAGTCCCGCTTCTTTTATCTCTTTTATCTCTCGGTTGACCCTTAGATAAGAACAGATGTTACCTGATCTGACGCCAACGGCGCGGGTCGGTAATGGGGGTAGGACGCAGCTTCGGTTGTGCCACTCCCGGCACTCGATGATGACGCTGTTCTGAGAGTGTCGAAAACAAACTTCTAACCCTTTCCTGCTTCTGTTTTGTTTTGTTTCTCTTTGTGCAGGTTAATCGGAGATTTGCGGAGAAGATCGAGGGAGCATCATGAAGAACACTTAGGATTCTTTAGGGCCCTTTTTAGAGTAGATGTTCATTGTAAATGACACTTCTTGTAAACACAAAAATGAATATTCATGAATGAAATTCAAAGATTATTTATCCCTTTCAATTGTAAATTAAATACTTATGAAATAAAATTCCACAAATACTTATTCCCTTCTCAAATTGATATCTCAAATAATTCCCAATATTTATATTTACTTCTTAGTTGTAAGTTACAAATATTTATGAATAAAAAATCCACAAATATTTGAGTTCACTTCCTAATTGTAAAGTATAAACATTCGCGAATGACATCCATATATACTTAACTTCTCGGCCCTGTGTTTATTCCTCTCGTGGCCTTGATCTCACTGCCTGATTAAATTTGAGGATATTCAAATTAAATCCCAATCATTGCATACCAAGAGACCGCGTTATCAACTGAAAGGGAACCCCGCCCATAATGGTCTTGAACCTTAAGCAAATGAACGACCCAAATTTAGATACACTCCCGACAATTTTCAATAATAAACCGTGCCAGCTCGATGCCTTGATGATAACCAACTTATATGACAGACAACTGTCCCACGTATCATGGTCTGAACGCCTCGAGGCTTAAAGATCGATTTCCTTCAGGATTGGCCAAAATAGTGTAAAATGACCAAAACGCCCTTGAACTGGATTCCTGCAAAACAAATCAACTCTAGGACTGGTTAGTGGTTAGCAGATGCCCAGATGAGATGCTATGCAAAATGACTGACTAAATGTAAGGGTAAAATTTGGGGTATTACACATGCTCTCAGCAAATCTTCTAAAGATTGAATAGTTCGTTCAGTCTGACCATCTGTTTGAGGATGGTATGTTGAACTCAACCTCAACTTGGAACCTAATTCCTCTTGCAAACTCTTCCAAAATTCAGAAGTAAACCGCGGATCTCTCTCCGACACAATACACAACGGAACACCATGCAACTTAACGATTGCTCTTACATAAATCTCAGCCAAATTCGATACCAGAAAAGTGATATTAATAGGGATAAAGTGAGCTAACTTTGTAAGCCTATCAACAATCACCCAAATTGAATCACATCCTCTCAAAGTGCTCGGCAAACCCGTTACGAAATCCATCGAAATGATTTCCTATTTCTACTCCGGAATTTCTAACGGTTGCATCAACCCAGCAGGTTTCTGATGCTCAACTTTCGACTTTTGACAAGTCAAACATGCATAAACAAACCGTGCTACATCACGCTTCATACCAAGCCACCAAAACAGATTCTTCAAATCATGATACATTTTAGTCGCTCCTGGATGAATACTCAACTTACTTCTGTGAGCCTCTTCCAAAATCTCTTTCTTCACATCTGCGTCATCTGGAATACAAATACGGCCACAAAACCTCAACACACCTTGCGTATCCAACCGATAATAATTATCCTCCGAATGTCCTACTCCAGGCATTAAATCTACCAACTTCACGTCTAATTTCTGAGTTTATCTGATGTTGTCCAGAAAGTCATTATTAATCTTTAACATCCCCAACTTCACACTCTTCGGTGTCACTTTGCAAACTAAACTCAGATCTTTGAACTGCTCCACCAATTCCAACTCTTTAGCCATCATTGCTGACATATGCAAAGTCTTGCGGCTTAAGGCATCAGCTATAACATTAGCTTTTCCTGGATGGTAATTTAAACCAAAATCATAGTCTTTTAACAGTTCTAACCACCTTCGTTGTCTCATGTTCAGTTTTTTTTATCAAACAGGTACTTCAAACTCTTATGGTCACTAAACACTTCGAATCATGAACCATACAGATAATGTCTCCAAATCTTCAGCACAAAAACAACAACAGCAAGTTCTAAATCCTGTGTAGGATAATTCCTCTCATGAACTCTCAACTGTCTTGAAGCATACGCAACTACTTTATTAATCTGCATGAGCACACCTCCTAGACCCAACTTAGAAGCATCACAGTATACAATAAACGGTTCTTCGATATTAGACAAGGTCAACACTGGAGCGGACGTCAACCTCTTCTTCAACTCTATAAAACCTTCTTCGCATTGAGCATCCCACAAATTTTTTTTACCTTTACAAGTCAACTTAGTCAATGGAAGGGCCAACTTAGAAAAACCTTCAATGAACCTTCGGTAATAACCAGCAAGTCCCAGAAAACTTCTAATCTCGGTTTCCGACTTTGGAGTTTCCCATTGCAATACAACATCAACCTTAGATGGATCTATAGCAATTCCACTACCGGATATAACATGACCTAGAAAGCTAACTTCTTCCAACCAGAAGTCACACTTCGACAGTTTCGCAAACAACTTCCTTTCTTTCAACACTTGCAGTACTAATCTCAAGTGCCCAACATGATCCTCTTTCGACTTAGAATAAATTAGGATATCATCAATGAATACTACCACAAACCGATCCAAATACTCGTGAAAGATACGGTTCATGTACTCCATAAAAACTCCCGACGCATTAGTAACACCAAAAGGCATTACCGTAAACTCATAGTGTCCATATCTAGTTATGAACGCCGTCTTCTGAACATCATCATCTTTTACCCTAATTTGGTGATACCCCGACCTCAAATCAATTTTACTAAACACCCGCGCACCAACCAATTGATCCATCAAGTCATCAATTCTTGGAAGCAGATATTTATTCTTAATCGTCACTTTGTTTAGTTGTCGGTAATCAATACACAACCTCATACTACCGTCCTTCTTCTTTACTAATAATATCGGGGCTCCCCACGGTGATACACTCGGCCGAACAAACTTCTTCTCAAGTAAGTCTTCCAACTGCTTCTTCAACTCAACCAATTCAGATGCAGACATCATGTACGGTGCCACAGACACAGGTCTGGTACCAGGTACAAGGTCAATAGAAAATTCGAATTCTCGTTCCGGAGGAACTTCAGGAATTTCATCTGGAAACACTTCAGGAAAATCACGAACTACTTCTAACTCACCAATTATCGCTTGATTCTCAACGGATAATGATGCCACCAACGCAAACACCTGGGCATCTTCTAGCAATATCTTCCTCATCTGCTTTGTAGTTACTAAACGGGCTCCCTCCTCCTCAGGAGTAGAAAACTTCACCGACTTATAAAAGCAATTAATATGAACACAGTTATACTCCAACCAGTTCATACCCAAAATTAGATCTATCCCACTTAGTGGTAAACAGACTAAGTCCACAAGGAAATCTCTATCAAATATTTACAGACGACATTTCAAACATACAAGAGACGTAGTCACTGATCCCTTAGCTGGAGTCTCAACTACCATCTCCCCATTCTACGAGATCACACAAGACCCAAACGTTCAACATAATCAGCAGCAATAAAACAATTAGAAGCACCAGTGTCAATAATAGCAATTAAAGGAGTACTATTAATGAAACAAGTAACTTCAATGAGTCTGTCATTGCTGGATGTCTGAGTCCCCGATAGAGCGAACACCCTTCCACCAGTCTGTTCCTTCGTAGGCTTCTGACACTTGTCTCGCAGGTGTCCCTCTTCACCACAGTTGAAACAAACCATTCCCTTGCACTTGCACTCAGAAATAGCATGTCCAAGCTCACCGCAACGGTAACATCTCACCAATCCAGAATTACACACGTTACTCTTATGACCAAGTTTCCCACACTTATAGCAAACAATACCCGCAGGAGCATCTCCCTACTAGTCTTTTTGCCTTCAGTTGCTCTCTGTTTTCCTTTACCAACTGGAGGATCATAAGGCTTACCATGATTTTGATGTGACTTGCCTCTCCTCTCACTCAACAGCTTGTAATGAGCATTGCTATCCTCTTCATAAATTCTACAGCTTTCAACCAATGAATCAAAGACACGGATCTTCTGATACCCAACTGCTTTCTTGATCTCAGACTTTAATCCGTTCTCAAACTTGATACATTTGAAGAATTCAGCAGTCTCTGCGCTGTAGTGCGGATAAAACTTAGCCAACTCCTTGAACTTTGCAGCATACTCAGTAATGGATTTGTCTCCTTGCTTCAGCTCAAGAAACTCGATCTCCTTCTTACCACGGACATCTTCTGGATAATACTTCTTCAGAAATTCCCTACGGAACACAACCCAAGTGGTTTCTTCACCTGCAGCTTCCAATACCGGACGAGTCTCTAGCCACCAGTCATCAGCTTCGACTACTAGCATATGAGTCCCATAACGAACCTTCTGCGCTGGAGTGCAATCCATCACACGAAAGATTCAGCATCTCCAACAGGGTTCAGCTGATTTTCCATAGCATTAGCTAAAGCTTGCAGGGCAGCAGCAATTGCAGCATCATTCCTTCCAGCCATGTCGACTTAAACTGCAACAACCAGCAGTCAGATTTCACAAACAACAATACTCCATTGTTAGACACAACGACTGACTCGATAACTTGGTCGGATGGACCAACCTATTCTGATACCACTAATGTAACACCCATTTTCTACCCAAACGGATAATTAAGAAAATCAGAGTGCATCAACTAGAGAGGTTACATTTTTAACTTAAAATACAAACATACACCTGCTTAAAATCATTTAATAACATACATAGCACAACTTCGGATGAACCGACAACAATTCTCAGCTTGGTATTTTAATTGTAAGACAGCCTGTCATTTTGCAGCGGAATGTAATAACTTCCAAACAACTCAAAGTCAGCCAAAACAAGGCAAATAATATTTTACATCTGAACTCCACTAAAATTCAGCAAGTGCAAATCTTGCATAAATTCACGAAATAACTAGTTTCAACCATAAAAATCAGCACTACCGATTAATCGGTCTAATATGTACAACCAACATTTGGCACTATTAGAAGCAACCAATTTATTAAATAAAGTACTTAACAAAAATTCAGCAACATGTAAATCAACTAAAGCAATAAAATCCATTGTTCATCCCCCCAAGAGTGCTACGTATCAGAGCGACCAACGACACCTTAAACGGAAGCTACACACTATTCTGAGCTACCTGCAAATTACCTCCAATGGAGGTAACATACAACATAAAGGGTGAGATATCAACAATATAACATAAGGCATGATAAAAATCATGTCAGAAATCATATCACAGCATTATAATCTTCACAAATTTATAAACATTATCTACAATAAACTGCAAGCAAATCCATATCTCATACATACAACGATGATTAAGAAAATTCAGCAACAATCATGACTTACAATCAACACAACGATGCGACATCATGCGACTCAACTATGCACATGCATGTGGTACCATTTCAAAGTAAAACTCCACAACCAATTCATTTGCCATTAAAGGCCGCCAATACAGGCACAACCAACGCCAATACAGGCACAACCAAACGCCAATACAGGCCAACCAAAATGATATGCCATGAAATGCATCTATTATGGACTACAACTCAACCATAACAACCATACGACAAGGCTTTTAGCCTACAACCAAACTGTCCATAACAGAGCATCATAATTTCACACAACTCATGAAATCATCATTTTCCACCTGTTCATTTACGAGAACAATAACAACATACTTTCGACAATTAAAAATTCAGCACATTATCGTAAGAACAACATTATAACTTTTACTCATTAAATTAATTATAGTTTTTGAAAAGGTTCGTTAACAACGGGGAAACTAACCTTGCCCCATTAAGGGAAACCATACTGCATCGTATAACACTAACGATATAACACATTCATTCCTCCACAGACAAACCTCGTCCCTAACATTTATCGATTAAAGGGAAACTATATCTATGATTTGATTCCCCACCTGAATTTGATCATACCTACGGTTATAGAATTGAACCCCACCCTTACCTTAGAATTGAGGCCAACTCTACGCTTTCTGGTTCTAGTTCTGTTCTACGGTAACTCTCCTACAACTATCTTCCAATTTCACCGATGGACAATTCTTCTGTTATCAACTTCTCTCAACTACGTTACTTTTTCCTTGTCAGTTATATTTTTTCTCCCAACAACGACAGAAAAGAGGGTAAGTGAAATATGGAATAACGTTACTATAATTCTCCACATTTCGTAGCCACGTTCCAATTCTGCAAGTTACGGATTTTGTTAGTATGACGAACGTAATGAATGCCACGAACGTCAAGGCCATGACGGTCGTAACATTCCCATGACGATCGTAATGAGCGTGACGACCGTGAAATGCTTGTGATGAGCGTCACATCAGCAAAATCCACCTTTCTGCTCTTTTGCTTCTGTTTCACACTAACAGTCCAATCTCCCGATTAAACTTCACCCAATACACTCGAATACTATTACGACACAACGAGACACGACAAAATATCATAATTAAATTAATCAAAATAAAACGGGCGTTACATATATCATGTTTAGGGCCTTTAAAAAAGTGCAAGAGCTCCTCCATAGCATTTTTGAGCAATGAGTTTTGAAGAGAGGAAGTTGAGGTCCAAAACTTGATTTCTAGGTCATGACCATATGGATTCACTTTGCAAAACCACTCAAATCTCCAAGATTTCGTTTTTCAAACCTTGTTACTTGTTAATATGGTTTAAATCAGATAAGTACACATGCTTTTGATGCATTATCCAAGTGTTTAAAGCTTTATTTCCATGACATTTCTAGTTTTGGCACAAAGGTAACATTGTCATTCTTATAAAGCTACTTTAAGCCAATGTCAACTTGTCTTGAGCCTCCAACTGGTTCCTTCTGCATAAACCTTTTGCAAAGGGTCAGAAGAAATATCTCAAACACCCTAGAGGAATTGTACTTTGCATGGGAACTACCACAATCCACCAAACTACCAATTCAACCCCAACCAAGCCAAAACTTCATGAAATTTGCATTCTGACTAGCTTCAAATCCCATGAGCTCTCCTATAAATAGAGGACCCTCTCAAGGTTCAAAGACATCAACATCTACACTTGAAACCTCAGCAACTATTCTCTCAAATAGATTTTGCAAGAACACCCCAATTTTGCAAAACCTCTGGCCAAACACATTCCACTTGTGCATTTCCCAAACAAACACCATAAATCATCTCTAAACTAACCATAAACCTCATCTAATCCATTGAAGTGGCTCTGTAACATACTAAACACATTGTACCATATTCAACCTTCATTGTTGCAAGAAGGATCATGACCTGTGCTCTAGGTTATTTCAAACTGATCCAGCCATTCTAACAAGTTATAGAGGACTTAAGGAAGTTGAGGAGATTGTTGTGTTGTATCTGCAGTAGCTGAAAAGAAGCATTGGACTTTCTCCAAGAGGTAATAAATTCCGACCTTTGAATATAAAAATGTTGTCTTGATACTTTTGAATAGAAAAATGTAGTATGTTTGGTTTTTTGTGATGAGTGCTTGCTCTGTTTGCTTTGAATGCTCCATGTTGTAACATGTTGAATAATTTGTGGCTTGCTCAGTTAGTTTTAGGGTGAGATAATAGTATATTTGAAATCCTAGTGAAAAATGTCCCAAGTTTGGTTTTTACAGTTTTTAAAATGGTTGAGATTTGAAGGAGAAAAGTTTAGAAGAATTTCTGGCCATGGAGTTTTCTAGGGCACGGGGAGAAGGAAGGAGATGAAGCTGAGTGAAAACCTAGTCAGCATGACATGGCGTTGACTGGACGTTGGTTTGGCCATTTGATGTGTTTTTAAAATAAAAATAAATGGAAGCATATGTTTATTGGATGCAACTGCCACCCCAGTGGTAGAACCTTTGCCTTGCCTTTGCCTTGTATTGCCTTGTCCAGGGTTCGATCCTTGTTGATCACCCTTTTTCCTTTTTTTCTACGCTCTCATTTTATTGTTTTGTTTTCTCTTTTATTTTAGCAGGTGCGTATTGATTACAAGCCATTCACATGGCTCAGTTGGTTAAAATTTTTAACTTGAAGCCAAGGGAGCGTGTTCAAGTCCCATGTGGGACATTTCCCTTTCTTTTTTACGACTTGTTTCTTTCATTTTCTTCACAAGTTTGAAACATCATAACTCCTTCATTTTTTATGCTTTTTGACTCATTCTTTTTGCTATGTGTTTATATATATGTATTTTATTGTAGCATAAATAAAATACCAAAAATAATTATTTTTATGGTACTTAGGAATGCTTAAATTGAATGATATTTTTAAGGTTTCTTAAGACTTCTTTTGTTTCTTTTGAATGATCCCTTGATTTTCCTTGTACCTATGGACTTGTATGAACCTTGTGTATCTTGTGTAAACCTTGTATGATGTTGTAACATTGTACCTCTTTGATTCATCTTGATTTTATGCTTGTTTAAGTGTTGTTTACATGTAAATGTGTGTTGAAATCTTCTCTTGTTCATACCTTTGAAGCTTTGGTTGTTACCTTGCTCTCGACATGTAATGTTCCTAAATGTTTGTGTAAATATTGATGTATGCATGTGGTTTATGGTTGTAATATCATGTTTAAATGTTTATTAAATGCTTTTATGCCTTAGGTCGTAATCTTAGGATACATGTTTGTATGAGAGAACCTTGTGATGTTATCTCCTTCCTCCAAGCCATGATTGAACACCAACTTGCATGTTGGTTGTTACCTACTTGTTTAAACATATTCATCTCACATTCATGATGTTTTAAAGTATTATTTCCACTTAACTTATGTGATATAATCTTGGTTTGAATGTTCATATCTTATCCTTGAATATTTATATCTCTACCCACATTTTATTGTCACATATGTCTCATTCTTGTTCAAGATTGTTTGGTTGTTACCTCTACTTTATTTGACTTGTATCCATGCTTTAAACATTTTTATGAGTTATACATTTTGATCTTAAGTTTTAAAACATGCCATGATAAGTAATATTTTGACTTATGCATGATTGATTGTTCTTCAAATTGTCATCTACGAAGATTTTTCTTGTGAGAACCTTGTTTCATGATTATTTAGATGTTGTAACATCCATGTTTGAAATTACCTTTGGTTGTAACCATTTGATTTGATTTTAAACTTTTTTGAATGAGTGCTTGGTTGTTACCTTGTCATCTGCTAACTTTATCAAACCTTGCTTGATGTTCTCACATGCTTACCCTTATCTTCTTAGTTATTATCATGATCATATGTTTTTATTATACTTTAATGAATATATGTTTGAAAAGTATGCTTGAATATCACCTTAATTTTTATACCCCTTAAACTTTGTTAAGTTTTCCTCAAGTGATGTAGTTTGTTAGCTATCATCCTAAAAGGTTGTCTTTCTGTTCCTTAGTCCAAAGGAAAGTCTCTCTATTGACTTAATGTCATGAATATCTCACTCTTTATCCTTCCCTTTGCCTTAAGTTAGAACCTATTTCCCTTTGGCTTTGTTAAGTCAAGACATTTAACATACCTTGTTAGGAGTCCTATAACTTAGAACTTAGGTCTACAGTTTGTTAACTCTTTGTGTGTACCATTGTTATGTCTACTCACCTCTCCCTTTTGACTTTTGTTAAAGTCATCTTCCAGTTTAGTATTTCAACTTAGACTTAGAGAGTTTGTTAACTCTATGTAAGTATCATTGTTATGAATACTTCTTCCCCTTGGAACATTGACCATAGTCAAGAGTTCCTTCACCCTAGTTAGGTAAACTACGATTGCTCAGATTTCATCCTTGTTAGGATACATAGGAATGAGATGTGATGTCTTGGCGAGCATACTTTGTATATACCCATAGGTCTTTACCTTTAGCACCTTTACCTTAGCAGATAACTATTAGCAAGCAAACATTAGCAATAACACAAATACCAAACAAGAGGTTCATGGAGAGTACTACAGATACTTAGGAGGCTAACACCTTCCCTATGTATACCCAACCCCCGAACCCCGTAATCTCTTAGCTACATTGTTATGTAGCACACTTAGGGTTTTCTTCGATCTTTACCCTTTCCTTTGGATAAACCAAAGCTCGATCGTGAACTTCAAAGATTTGTGATTCAAGTTAATTCAATAGCTTGATAAGAAAGAAGTCAAGATTGGGGCACTGCTTTAGTCAGATGTTAAGATGAGGATAATAAAGATTCTTATAGAATATGTTGACGTGTTTTCTTGGTCCTATCAAGACATGCCTGGTCTTGATACTAATATTGTGGAGCATCGTTTGCCATTGAATTCTGAATGTCCAGCTGTGAAGCAGAAATTGAGAAGAAGTCATCCTAACATGGATGTGAAGATTAAAGAGGAGGTTTAAAAGCAGATTGGTGTTGGTTTTCTTGTGACTGCTGAGTATCCTCAATGGATGGCCAATATTGTGCTTGTTCTTAAGAAAGATGAAAAAGTTCGAATGTGCATTGACTATAGAGATTTGAATAAAGCAAATCCGAAAGATGATTTTCCACTGCCACATATTGATATGCTGGTAGATAATACTGCTAAGTTCAAAATCATTTCATTTACGGATGGATTTCCAAATTATAATCAAATAAAGATGGCGCCCGAGGATATGGAAAAGACAACATTCACTACACCCTAGGGAACATTCTGTTATAGAGTGATGCTCTTCGGTTTGAAAAATGCTGGTGCAACATACCAAGGAGCTATGACCACTTTGTTCCATGATATAATGTATAAAGAAATTGAGGTCTATGCGGACGATATGATTTGTAAGTCAAAGACTGAATAAGATCTTATTGAAGTTGTTTCAACATTTGAGAAAGTTTAAGCTCCATCTGAATCCAAATAAATGCACTTTTGGTGTCTGTTCTAAAACGTTGTTGGGCTTTATTGTCAGTCAGAAAGGCATTGAAGTTGATCCTGGTAAATTTAAAGCTATTCAGGAAATGCTTGCACCTAAAACAAAAAAACAAGTAAGAGGATTCTTAGGGTGTTTGAACTATATCTCTCGATTTATATCCAATATGACTGCCACGTGTGCGCCGATCTTCAAGCTTCTCCATAAAGATCAGGGTTATGTATAGTTAGAGGATTGTTAGAAAGCTTTTGAAATAATTAAAGAGTATCTGCTTGAACCTCCTATTTTGTCTCCTCCCATGGAAGGAATGCCTTTGATCATGTATTTGACCGTGCTGGAAGAATCTACGGGTTGTGTTCCGGGTCAACAAGATGAATTTGGGAGAAAACAATTTTCCATTTATTATTTGAGCAAGAAGTTCACCAATTGTGAGTTTCGATACTCAATGCTTGAAAATACATGTTGTGCTTTAGCTTGGACTGTCAAGCGCCTCCGCCAGTATATGTTGAATCAAGTATATCTTTGAAAAGCCTGCTTTAACTGGGAGGATTGCTCATTGGCAAATGTTATTGTTTGAATATGATATCGAGTACTGAACTCAAAAAGCGATAGAAGGAAGTATTTTGGCTGATCATTTGGCACACCAGCCAATTGATGACTATCAACCTATCAGGCTTGACTTTCCTGATGAGGATGTGATGTATCTTAAGGTTAAAGATTGTGACGAACCATTACCTGAAGAAGGACCTGAGCCTGGATCCTGATGGGGTTTGATTTTTGATGGAGTTGTTAATGAATATGGCAATGGCATTTGAGCAATGATTGTTACTCCTCATGCTTCTCATATTCTTTTCACTACAAGGTTGGTGTTCACTTGCACAAATAACACGGCAGAGTATGAAGCATGTCTTATGGGCTTAAGAATCAAGGTCCTTTATGTATATGGAGATTCAACCCTGATGATTAATCAGATTAAAGAGGAGCGGAAGACACATCAACCTGATTTGATTCCTTATCGTGATTTTGAAAGAAGGTTTTCAACCTTCTTAAATAAGGTTGAGTTTCACCATATATCTAGAGCAGAGAATCAAATGGTTGATGCTTTAGCGACTTTATCCTCCATAATTATGGTAAATCATTGGAATGATGTGCCAAAGATTGATGTGATGCGTCTTGATAGACCAGCTCATGTATTTGCAGTCGAAGAGGTTTTTGATGATAAACCTTGGTATTATGATATTAAATGTTTTCTTTAGAATCAAGAGTACCTACTTGGGGCATCCAAGAAGGATAAGAAAATTTTGAGAAGATTGGTTGTTAGTTTCTTCTTGAATGATGATGTGTTGTATAAGAGAAATTATGACATGATCTTGTTAAGATGTGTAAACAAGCGTGAAGCAGACATGTTGATGAAAGAAATTCATGAAGGATCCTTTGGTACCCATGCCAATGGGCATGCAATGGCCAAGAAGATGTTAAAGGCAGGTTACTATTGGTGACAATGGAATTTGATTGTTGTAAATATGTAAAGAAGTGTCATAAATGCCAGATTTCTGCTGACAAAATTCATGTGCCTCCAACTTCTCCCAATGTTATCTCTTCTCTATGACCTTTCTCCATGAGGGGTATTGATATTGTCGCAACTGCGAAAAACACCCGGCGGAAAACATAAGAGTCGCCATCTTTCATTATTTATCCCAAAGAGAGGGAAATGAAACAATCGGAAAAACCTGACAAAAAAGGGAAAAGACGAGGTAATCGCAACCAAGTCCTAGATTCGGGAGTCGGTTACGCAAGGGGAAGGTATTAGCACCCCTTACGTCCATCGTACTCGACGCGATCCACGCTTGTTATCTATCTAAGGGTGTGTTTAAACTATCTACGCTACAGGCTTGCGGGACAAAAAGAAAAGAAAAGAGACTCGGCAGAGCATCGCCGCTCTGTGCCTACGTATTCCCGTCTAGTATGAGAAATCAGAGTCAACATAGTTCGGCTAACTACGGGAGAGAAGGGGGAAGGTTGCTCGCCAAGATATCGCGTCTTGTGCCTACGTACTTTCATTTGGTATGAAAGATCAGAGCGAACATAGTTCAGGCTGACACGAAACCACAAGTTGATTAAGAGTTTTAATCGAGTAGAGTTTGTTAGAACACAAATTGGTGTTTAATTATATCTCTATGTTTTGATGATAACTCTAGTGAAATTTTGTATTAAGAAAATATATGCTCTAATTTTATTCAAGTGTTTTGTGTTTCAGATATTAAAATAAATATTATTATGGAAGCAAAATGCATCTGAACAGCAAGTTACGCAAAGCTCTGAAGCATCAGAAGAAACTCATCAGAAGACTCTGAGCGCTGCCAGAAGAGACTCTGAAGTAGAAGCTGCAGAAGACTCTGAAGCAGAAGCTGTAGAAGCATCTGATGCGTAGCTGAAGTTTTTGTATGAAGAGTTTAAAGCATTCTTTCGAGAGACTCTGAATGTACTTTACGCTGCAAGTACAGAGGCTCTGATAAACAGTTATGCTCTGATCAGATCATTCATGCTAAAGCACTATTGCTGCAACTCTGATATCATTGAATCTGATCTGAAGAACAAGAAGCACATCAGTTGATCTGATGTTGTTTACGTTTGAAAAGATGTCAGCACGTGAATAGACTTGGTACTATTCTCAATGTCCTCTCCAACAGAACTATTCCTTATTTGTGATAGATACAAGGATTCAGGCAAAAGGCATTTCTCTGAACATTCTACTTGTGAGAAAGGAAAATTCATGTGAAGACAAAAGGCTACAGCTACTTTACTTGCACAGTCTTCAAGCATTGGACTTTCAGCACTATAAAAGGACGTCTTCTACATCTCTTCAAGGTTAACGAATCTTTGACGAAATTGAATCAATTGAAATTATTTTCAACTTTCATACAATCATTCAAAGCTGAATAGTTTTATCTTTCGTTCTTAATCTTGTATAAAAAATCACAGTTGTGATTAAAGCTTGTTAGAAGCAAACTCAAACACACTTGTTAGTTTACATTTATTTGTAAAGGTTCCTTAAGAAGACCAAGTTGTGGTCAGTAGTTCTTGAGAAGACTAAGACAGTTGTTCTTAGTGTTTGACACTGTAATCTGTTTGAATATAGTGGATTAAGTCCTTGTGGAAAAAGGCAAATCACTCTTGATAGGGTGGACTGGATTAGTTGAGTTCAACGAACCAGGATAAAAATCATTGTGTTTTTATTGCCATAATCTTTTAAAAACCCTTATTCAACCCCCCTTCTAAGTATTTTTCTCACCTTCAGTTGGCATCAGAGCTCCGGTTCTGTTAGTGTTCTCCCTTCACCGTGAACAGAAAAGATCCAGTTGAGAAAACTCTTGATATATTTTGGTTGATACATTATTGTTGAAGCTTCAACATCCAACAGCAACAGATATGAAGACCGAGATAGAATCAACACAAAACCCCCTATGTTTGATGGGGAAAAGTTTGACTACTGGAAAGACAGAATTGAAAGCTTCTTTCTAGGATATGATGCTGACCTTTGGGATTTAGTCATTGATGGCTATGTTCACCCCACTGATGGGGATGGTAAAAAGATAGATAGAAAATCTATGACTGAAGCTCAAAAGAAAGAAATCAGGAATCATCATAAAGCAAGAACCATACTACTAAATGCTATATCTCATAATGAGTATGAGAAGATTACTAATAGAGAAACAACATTTGGTATGTTTGAATCTTTGAAGATGACTCATGAAGGGAATTCTCAAGTCAAGGAGACCAAGGCTCTGGCGCTGATCCAAAAATATGAAGCCTTCAAAATGGAGGAATCTGCATCTGTAGAAGTTATGTTCTCTAGATTCCAGATTCTCACAGCTGGCTTGAAAGTTTTGGACAAGGGTTACTCCACTGTTGATCATGTTAAGAAGATCATCAGAAGTTTGCCAATCAGATGGAGACCAATGGTCACTGCTCTGAAGCTAGCAAAGGATCTAAACAAGATCACACTGGAGGAACTAATCATCTCTCTGAGGAGTCATGAGATTGAACTTGAAGAAGACGAACCTCAAAAGAAAGGTAAGTCAGATGCTTTAAAGTCTAACAAATCTGTTAAAGCGTTGCAAGTTAAAGAAGAAAGTTCTGAAGAATCTTCTTTTGAAGAAGAAGATGAATTGTCCCTGCTGTCCAGAAGGATCAACAAACTCTAGAAGCATAAGCAGAGGAAGTTCAAGAACTTCAAGAAACCAGATCAACATAAAGAGTCTTATGGACACAGAAGATCTGGAAAGAAAGAGGTTGTCTGATATGAATGCAAGGAACCTGGGCACTACAATAATGAATGCCTAAAGCTTCAGAAGGAGAAGCCAAGAAGGAAGCCTGAGCATAAAAAGAAAGTTCTAATGGAAACCTGGGATGATTCAGATGCATCTGAATCTTCATCAGACTCAGATTAAGAATGTGCAAACATGGCACTCATGGTTGACGTAGAAGACCATGCAGAAACATCTGGATCAGAATCAGAACCAGAATCAGAATCAGACTCTGAGGAGGTATTTTCTGAACTTTCTAGAGCAGAACTTATTGAGAGTTTATCTGAAATGTTTGAAAACTATAGTAAGATTAAGCTCAAATACAAGAAGCGTGAAAACAATCTTGTATCTGAGAATGATCTTCTGAAGTCAGAAATTGTTGAGCTTAAGGCAAACAATTTGAAAATTAAAAATGAATTAGAAAAAGCTCAACAAGATTCTGAAGTTGAAACTAAGTCAAAATCTAAAAATATTTTAGAAGAATATGACTATAGTTTTCAGAGATTTCTGGCAAGAAGCCTAGAGAGAAGCAAGATGGCTTCAATGATCAATGGTGTAAGAAGAAATAACTGGAAGGGTATTGAATATGAATCTTCTTCTGAGAAAGATTTAAATCCAACATCTGTTGATAAACTTATCATTAAGCATACTCCTCTGTATTCTACTTTTAAGTTTGGTCATCTTAATGATATTAAACACACATGTTCGGGTCAGAACATTCCTGTATTTAAACCTAAAGTTAGTCAGAACAAACCTGCTGTCAGAAGACAGAAGTTTACACAAACCTTTAAGGCAACTAACCCTAAAGGACCCAAAAAGATCTAGGTACCTAAAGACAAAATAATATATGTTGCATACATCTTTAGCAGCAAAGTCAAAACACCACTTTTGGTACCTGGACTCTGGCTGCTCGCGTCATATAACGGGAGAAAGGTCTATGTTCCAAAGCCTGGAACATAGATCTGGAGGAGACGTCAAGTTTGGAGGGAACCAGAGAGGCAAGATAGTTGGCTCTGGAACTATTGGCAATGGTAATCTTCCTTCCATTTCTAATGTCTTACTTGTTGAAGGATTAACACATAACTTATTGTCCATAAGTCAATTAAGTGACAATGGTTATGACATAATCTTTAATCAAAAATGTTGCAAGGCTGTTAGTCAAAAGGATGGTTCAATCCTATTTAATGGAAAGAGGAAGAACAAAATTTAAAAAATCAATCTTTCAGAACTCAAGGTTCAGAATGTAAAATGCCTTATGTCTGTTAATGATGAGCAATGGGTCTGGCATAGAAGATTGGGGAATATTAGTATGAGACGTATATCTCAGATTAATAAACTCAATCTGGTCAGAGGACTTCCTCAGCTGAAGTTCAACTCAGATGCTCTTTGTGAAGCATGTCAAAAAGGAAAATTTTCAAAATCTTCTTTTAAAACTAAAAATGTTGTTTCAACCTCAAGACCATTAGAGTTACTTCATATTGATCTGTTTGGACCAGTGAAAACTGCATCCATCAGAGGCAAGAAGTATGGATTAGTCATTGTTGATGACTACAACAGATGGACGTGGGTGAAATTCCTAAAACACAAGGATGAGTCGCATTCTGTGTTCTTTGACTTCTGTAAACAAGTCCAGAATGAAAAAGATTTCAAAATTATTAAAGTCAGAAGTGATCATGGTGGCGAATTTGAAAACAAATATTTTGAAAAATATTTTAATGAAAATGGCATTGCTCATGATTTCTCCTGCCCTAGAACTCCTCAACAGAATGGAGTTGTAGAGAGGAAAAATAGAACATTGCAAGAAATGGCCAGAACCATGATCAATGAGACTAATCTGGCAAAACATTTTTGGGCAGAAGCAATTAACACAGCTTGTTATATTCAAAACAGAGTGTCTGTAAGACCTCTTCTAGAGAAGACTCCCTATGAATTGTGGAGGAATAGAAAGCCCAACATTTCTTATTTCCATCCTTTTGGATGTGTATGTTTTATGTTGAATACTAAAGAGAATTTGAACAAGTTTGATTCTAAAGCACAGAAGTGTTTCATGCTTGGGTATTCTGAACGCTCTAAAGTCTACAGAGTATACAATACTGAGACACAGATTGTGAAGGAATCAATACATGTTAGATTTGATGATAGGCTTGGCAATCAAAAGCCAAAGCAGCTTGTTAATTCTGCAGATAGAGAAGTAATTCTCACAGACTCTGAAGACTCAGAGGCAAAAAAAGGCTCAAGTGAAAGAACCAGAAGCAACGCCAGATGCAACTCCATTGGCTGCTCAGATGAACAATTTGAATATTTCTGAAGAACCAAATGTTAAGGGATCATCATCCGGAATCAAGGCCTCTCATCCAGAGGATGTGATAATTGGAAAGAAGGATGACCCTATCAGAACAAGGTCTTTCCTCAGATCATCTGCAACGTCACTTTTTGAGTTGGTGTCTATTATTGAACCAACTTCTATTGATGAAGCTCTGAATGATAATGAGTGGATACTTGCTATGCAAGAAGAGCTAAATCAATTCACCAGAAATGACGTCTGGGATCTGGTACCAAGACCAAAAGGATTCAATATTATTGGAACCAAATGGGTCTTCAGAAACAAATTGAATAAGCTTGGAGAAGTTGTAAGGAACAAAGCAAGGCTAGTTGCTCAAGGGTATAGTCAGCAAGAAGGAATTGACTACACAAAGACTTATCCTCCTGTGGCCAGGTTAGAGTCAATACGCCTACTCATTTCTTTTGCTGCACAAAATAACATTACTCTTTATCAGATGGATGTTAAGAGTGCCTTCTTAAATGGTATTATAGAAGAGGAAGTTTATGTTCACCAACCTCCTGGTTTTGAAAATGATAAATTTCCAGAACATGTTTTCAAACTTAAAAAATCACTCTATGGTTTAAAACAAGCTCCCAGAGCTTGGTATGAGAGATTAAGTAATTTTCTTCTGGAAAAGAATTTTATTAGAGGCAAAGTGGATACAACTCTCTTCTGTAAAACATTTAAGAAAGATTTGTTAATTTGTCAAATTTACGTAGATGATATTATATTTGGATCTACCAATGTTACGCTGAGAAAGGAGTTTGCTCTTTCTATGCAGGCTGAATTTGAGATGAGCATGATGGGAGAACTCAGATTCTTTCTGGGCATCCAAGTCAATCAAACTCCAGAATGCACTTACATACATCAGACTAAGTATGTGAAGGAGCTTTTGAAGAAGTTTAACATGCCTGAGATCAAATCAGCAAAGACTCCAATGCATCCCACAAGCACTCTGGGTAAGGAAGAGGTAAGTAAGAAGGTAGATCAGAAACTCTACAGAGGTATGATTGGTTCTCTTCTGTATCTGACTGCTTCTAGACCTGATATTCTATTCAGTGTGTGTCTGTGTGCAAGATTCCAATCAGATCCTAGAGAATCTCACTTAACAGTTGTTAAGAGGATTCTAAGGTATCTGAAAGGTACTAATAATGTGGGTTTGTGTTACAGAAGATCTGATGATTATAAATTAGTTGGATTCTGTGATGCTGACTACGCTGGAGACAGAGTTGAAAGAAAAAGTACTTCGGGAAGCTGCCAGTTTCTTGGAAGTCATCTGATCTCTTGGTTCAACAAGAAGCAACCCACTATTGCGCTTTCAACAACAGAAGCAGAATACATTGCTGCTGCTGGTTGTAGCACTCAAATGCTCTGGATGAAGAGTCAGCTAGAAGACAATCAGATCCATGAGAGTAATATTTCAATTTTCTGTGATAATACTTATGCTATATGTTTGTCTAAAAACACTATTTTACACTCCAAGGCAAAACATATAGAGATAAAACATCACTTTATCAGAGACTATGTTCAGAAGGGTATTATCAGTTTAAACTTTGTTGATACATATCATCAATGGGCTGATATATTTACAAAACCCCTTGCTAAAGATAGATTTAAATTTACTCTGAAAAATATAAGTATGGATTTCTGTCCAGAATAAAATGTTTATCAGAAGAAAATTTTCTCAGATGAAAATGTTTTAACTCTGAAGTATTACATCTATTCATTTATTGTCTATTACTTTATTTATTGTGTGCAAATATGAACTAACAAGCCTCAGAGGATCTGAACGTTGGCTAACGTTTCATTTCTCAAAGAAGTTTTAGAAGCACATGCAAGCAAACACGTGTCACTCTAGATCTGAAAAGGTGGAGTGCACATTACTGAATTGACGTTTGAGGTACTGTTTTTTGAATATTGAGTTTCTCGTTTTCCCCCCAATTGTCAGAATCATTAATTGCCTGAAATGATTATATTCTCTTTATTAAATGCTAAGTGGTAAGCGTGCTGAACGTGTGACTCTTGTGTGCCCTAATTTCTTCTATAAATGCCACAACTTTACACATTTCACACTTTTCACTATCACGAACACCTTGTATGCATTTCTTCTTGTTTCATTGTTTCCATCTCTCTCCCAAACCCAAAAATGCTCGTAACCCTAAATCTTCAAGAACAACAATGACAACTTCTTCAACAATGGCAACATCTTCATCAACATCTCAACAGCTCCAATCTACTATGGCTGCTATTTCCTCAGCAAATATGGGCACTGTTGCTTTCAAGGAACCAGTGAGAACCCTACTTACTCCAGTTGATAAGCTTGAAGTGTTATGTGAATCTATCATGGATTTTGAATCCATTGCTAAAAATGGGTATGACCTTCGTCCAGTTATTGATGCTCAATGTTGGACAAAGTTCTTTGACAGACTGATGGGTCCAGTGTATCCTTCCTTGGTGAAAGAGTTTTGGATCCATGCAATCACTTACCCTAAGTTCATTGTATCTTCTGTTCTGGGAAAAGATATCATCATCACTGAAGAACTGATAAGGAAACTCATTGGCTATGAAGAAACAGATGGAGTTACAAATCTGCCAGTTGGGCGGATTGATATGTCAGATGTTTATGCTGAAGTCTGTAGTTCTGGTGAAGTCTCCAACAAGGTAAAGGATTTGAAGCCAGTTTACAGAATCTAGGCTAAGATTTTTATGGGTTGTATTCATCATAGAAAATCTTCAAATTCTCCAGACTATGTCAACACTGATCAGCTATACTTCATGTATTGTCTGAGTCAGAAGACTAAAGTGGATCTGCCACATCTTCTTTTCTCTCATCTGATGAGCCACATCAAGATGTCAAGAGAAACTGTTAAGACAAAGCACCAGAAGATCAGAAACTGGATACCAATGGGAAGATTGATATCAGACATTCTGACAGAGAATCAATTGATTGCTCACTTGACAGAAGCTGGATTGACAGAGGATCTTGCTTATTTAGTTGGAAAGCCTTTAAATGGGAAAAGTATGTAAAGAATGAGAGTGATTGAAGAACTATCATCTAAACCTTCTAAGCTCAATGTAGAAGCAGTTAGTCAGAGGAGAGTTTCTTTGGATGACTATCCTATTTTCTCTGCTGAAGAACTAAGGCATGCTATCCTTGAGTACATTCAGTTGTGCAAGGCAGAAGGAATTCCAGTTCCTGCTGATCTGATTAAAAGGGCTAGAGAACCTGGACCAGACTTTTATGAGGAGAATATGAGGAAGAAAAGACAGTTAGAGGTAGAAGAAGTTGCTAGTCAGAAGAAACAGAAAATTGTTGAAGAACCACAGAAGAAGAAGAAGAAGAGAAAGGCTTCTGGAGAAGCTTCATCTGTGAAAATCAAGCGTGTCAAGAAAACAGGTACTGATTCATCTTTACCTATTATTTTTGAAATTGCAATAGAATCATCAACAGTTAGCTCTATTCCTGAACCACCTCTTTCTCAAACTCAAACCACTTCTGTACCGTCTCAATCATTTGTACAACCATCTCCATCATCTGAACCCATTACATCTGATCCACCTGAACAACCAAATGTCTCTGAACCACAAATTCAAACTGACTTTGTTCCCACTGAACCAATATCCTCTCCACTCCCAGAATCCACACCAACAGAATATGTACCACAACATACATCTGAAACTCCCCCACCAGAACCACTAACTTCAAAACCTACAGAACCAGCACCACAAGAACAAACACAACCAGAAGAAATTTTAACTTCTGATCCACAACCAGATAATCCTGAACCAGAATCTATCCAACCATCTGAACCTTTAATATATGATTCTAATGTGTTAGATATTCAACCCATGACAACTTTTGTTGAAATCTCTTCCACATCCTGTCATTCATCTGAATCATCTGATTCATCTGAATCTGACTTACCACCAGAAATTAACTCACCACCATCACTCCGTGGCTATGAACCTAGAACTTCTGAGTTTGTTTCATTTGCTTCTTTCAAACCATATCCCTCTGATCCCCTTCCATATGGCCTAAAACTTAAAAACTTTTATACCAGAATAGAAGCATCTGACCCTTCCATCCCATATAAACGTACTTCTTCAACTATCCTTCCATCTGTACTTCAAGACTATCTCAAACAACAACCAGATATCATTCCATCAGAACCTCTGCACTCTCAAAATTCTGTTTTTACCCCCTATGCTTCTACACCATTTGATGTCATTCCCTCTGCATCAAATTTCAAATAGTTTCTGTTTCCCAAATCATCATCATCCAGATTCAGAAATTTCATTTCATCATCTGAACATCCTTCATTACCTTCTTATCCTCGTCCTCTTTTCATTATCCCAACCTTTGCCATACCACCCACACCAGAACAACACAAACCATCACCTCTGGAAGCCTACCTTAAACCTAAATCTAGGCTGAATGTTGATGTTTTATTCTCTAATTTTAAGAAAGAAATAAGGATGAGTTTGGACTCTGTTAAAGAGGAATATCTCTCAAGCTTTAATCCAGAAGCTTCTGAAGAATGCTGGAATAAGTTCATCGCCATATTCAACTCTGTGGCTTCTAATCTGAAGACCATTTGCTCTGATGACACAAAGGTCAGATTTGCTGAAGTTGTTAGGCAGACGCTATGGAATGTGAACAGATCTCCTACATTGCTTCTTGAGGATGCACCTGCAACTTCTAGAGTAACTGCTACTTCTGAGATTGTTGAAGAATTTGCTCCTGAAGTCACTCTAGAAACCAATCCATTAACTCTGATGATTGTTGACCAACCATCTGAATCTGTGCCTCCAGAATCTGCATCTGCCATGGGCATTGACTCTGCTCCTACTTCTGCATCTGAATCTACTCCTGCTACTTCTTCTGAAGTTAAGAAAGAGCATCCAGACTTAGAAGACAAGATTGTTGTTCTGGAAGCTGGTCAATCTGAAATTAAATCTTGGATGGCAAAACAAGATGAGAAGACAGACAACATACAGAAATGGATGGCTAAGCAAGAGGAATCTACTTCTGAGATGACCCACATCCTTAAACTTCTTGCATCTCGCTTATCTTAGTTCTTATGTTTGTGCACTTTAAGTGTCTATTTGCTCTATTTTTGCTTTCTCTGAATCATGTTTTGTTCTGATGTACTCTGATTATCTATGAATGAATCCGTCTGTTTGATTATTTGTCTTGCATCTGTTTGACTATTTTCTTCTGTTAACCTTTTATTTATCTTTAAAAGTTTTCTTTTTGATTATGACAAAAAGGGGGAGAAAAAGAAATTATGTCTATTCGAATATAAACAGTTACTAAAATGAAATTCAGACATAATGAATTATATCTAACATTGAATTTTAGTCTTTCAGAACTATAACATATCATCTGACAAAATTCATTGAAGTTACCCTGAGAATCCCCAAACCAGTTTTTTACTCCAACCAGGTTTACCAGGCTCTGACAATTCAAACCAAGTTCTGATTACCAGGCTCTGATCCTAGAAACTATCCAGGCTCTGATTATGGAAAATAAACCAAGTTATGTTCCTGGAAACAAAATCAGAAAGAGTAAACCAGGCTCTGGTTCTGGAAAGCAAATCAAGCTATTACTAAACTCTAATACTAGAAAGTATATTCTAACTAGGATTATAACCAGGAGTTTTTTGTAACACCCATTTTATTTATTTAGTCATTTTGGTGTTAATTTAATTATTTTATGTTGGTGTGCCCTTAGGTGGGGTGTGTTGGTATATGATTGGTGAGTATCCTTGATATATAAGGATTATTGGTGATGTGGAGATAATAATATAATAGTTAATAGTAATATTGGTGGTGTTTTGGTGTGAATATGATAATATAATGAATAATAGTAATATTGGTGGGGGTACTATTATTATTATTATATTTATTATTATTATTATTATTATTATTATTTTGGGTGAGATAATAATAATAATAATAATAATAATAATAATAATAATAATAATAATATTATTATTATTATTATTATTTTGGGTGTGATAATATTATTATTATTATTATTATTATTATTATTATTATTATTATTATTATTATTATTATTATTATTATTATTATTATTATTATTATTATTATTATTATTATTATTATTTTGGTGAGATAATAATAATATTATTATTGTTATTATTATTAATAGTATTATTATGATTAGTATTATTAATATTAGTAATATTATTATATTATTCTATTAATAATTGAGATTAAAATAAAAGGGAATATGAAGGGGTAGTAAGGAGATATTAGAAAAGTTGGAATAGAGAGAAAAGGGATTACGATAAATCGTGGGAATTGGGAAAGTTGGAAGAAAGGTGTCGCTACTCGAAAAATGCATCGTGCAACGACGGGGAGGCGAAAAAGAAAGGACAGAAGAGTCGCCACCGAACTTTATTTATCCCATTAGGGGAAAGGAAAATATCTAGAAAACCTTAAGAAAAGAATGGATAAGATGGTCTCGCAACCAAGAATGGGTTCAGAAGCCGGTTATGCGAGGGGAAGGTATTAGCACCCCTCGCATCCATCGTACTCGATGGGAACCTTTTGTTTGTCGATGTGTGATTTTATTTGCTTAAATATTATGCTATAAAAATTGTTCCCATGGGTAAAGAGAAAGGTTTAGAAACGGGGAAAGAGAGGAAACGGGGGGAAGATGAGAAAGAACGGACTCGGTAGGACTTCGCGGTCCTAGGCCTACGTATTCTCAACAGGTATGAGAAAGTCAGAGTCGACGTAGTTCGGAAAACTACAGATATGGGGGGAATGTGCCCGGCAAGGATTGTGGCCCTTGTGCCTACGTATCTTTACTTGAAGAAGTAAAGAATCAGAGCAGCCGTAGTTCGGCCTACAGTGAGGATAACCGGTGTGTTTGGGGATGATGTTATCGTGCGCGTTCTAGCAGTTTAGGTGTTTTGCTGCTCGCTCGTTTGGAGACTTATGCGTACCTGTTTGCGGTCGAACGGACGTAACATATCCTTTGGAAGATTGGTTTTCGCCATACGAGGCAAGGTGTCATGTTTGATTGGTGAGATTGATTTTTGGGGCAAGATAGGTCCTCAGATAGTAACCCCTACGGGTAGTACCCAATTCTTTACCTCAAAGTTTTTGTTATGAAAAGGTGTGGCGAACGAGGCGTCTTCGTATTGAAAGACGAGCGTCGAAACCACCCTCACTACAGTGGGCATCCTGACACTCGGAGAGGAAGAAGACTACACTCAATCCTCTCTCTTTAGTTCAACACAAAGAGAACTTCATTCTCTTATTAAAGATGCTTTTTGGTTTTGATTGGTAAGTGCTTTGCGACAGAGAACCCTACGGTAAACGTCAGCACTCGGGATAGGAGAAGGCCTACGCCTAACCACTCCACGACCATTCAAGTTTTTGTTGTGAAAATAATTTGAAATGCACTCGGTGCGGGACCGGGGTTTTTAGGTGACAAGGGTTGCGGGATTAAGTTGTGAAAGGAAATGGTGGATAAAGTCACGTCTTCGTATCGAAAGACGAGTATCGAGACCACCCTCACTACAGTGGGCGTCCCAACACTCGGAGAAGAAGAGGTCTACACCCAATCTTCTCTCTTTAATTCGATACAAAGAGAAATCAATTTATTATGGTTTGAAAATGGACTCGGTACGAGACCGAAGTTTTAGGAGAGATGGTATGGAACTGTCTTCGTATTGAAAGATGAGCATCGAAACCACCCTCACTACAGTGGGTATCCCAACGCTCGAAGAAGAAAATGTCTACACCCAATCCTCTCTTTTTAATTCAATACAAAGAATTGATTTTAAATAGATGAGACTTGAAAATGGATGGGAAGCGTCTTCGTATTGAAAGACGGGTGTCGAAACCACCCCCACTACAGTGGGCATCCCAACACTCGGAGAGGAAGAAAGTCTACACTTAATCCCCTCTTTAATTCAACATGAATGTAACTCGATTCCTTTATTGAAGGTGGTTCGATAGCATCGATGGATCGAATCGGGGCATAATGTGGTGTTAAACAATCTTAGCTCGACTTATGAGGGAAGTTGAACTATAAGAGGTCGCACATTGATTTCCGTGCTATGGACAAGATAGAGAAACGATATTGAGGATCATTCTCCAATCGAATCGTGTCGCACAGACCAAAAACAGTAAGATCTCGTCTTGCGGACACAAGACTTCATCGATCACAGAAAGTCAAAATACAATCGAAAAGATGGAAAGGAATGAGGAGAGAAAGAATATGAAACAAAAACAAAGTTACCGAACAGAGTGGTTCCGTTGACCCTTGACTTTTGCGTGCAAATTCCATTTCCAAGTTCTACTCTTTTATCCTTGATGATGACATTTCGAATCAAAACCAATGTGACGCTCAACCATCATAATTTGACTTATAAATGAAGTCAAACTCAAAGAGGCAGCGTATTGATATCCGTGTCAAAGACAAGATAGAGAAATGATATTGAAAATCATTCTCCAATTGAATCATGTCACACGGCCAGCACAACAGAGAAGGCAAAATAGAATCAGAAGAAGAAGAAGAAACGATGAGGAGAGAAAGACGGTCTCAGATCCTTCGTTTCTCATCCAAATCTTTAAAAAAAGAAAAAGAATAACAATAATAAAATAAAAGCAGCAAATAAAATTAAGAAAAACAAAAGGACGGTGATCCTCTTATTCACAAATCCAAACAAATTTGTCAAATTTAGATTAAAAATAAATGAATAAAACAATTCTCTAGAAACAAAAGGACAACAATGCGGTCTTCATCCTCCCTCTGAATGAAACCCCAAAGAACCTCTAGCCACGAAACAGCGAAGATATCACAAATTGCGGAGGAAAACAACTCAATCTTACTTCACTCGGTCTGGGATTTGCTCGTCGCTCTCTCTCAATCTCGCTTTCGTTTCTGTTTGAATCTCTTCATCTCCAAAGTCTCTCTCTCTCTCTCTCTGTCCCTGTTTCGATTACCGTCACTCCCTCCATCACAAATCTCTCTTCTGGTTTTGGTTAGATTGTTTTGGGGGTTTATGTTGTTCGTTTGTTGAGGAGAGTGGGTTTTAACGGTGGAAGTCGGAGAAGATTGCGAGGTTTCGGTTGGATTTCAGGGTGGAGTTTTAGTGTTTATGGATGAAGACGGTGAGGGTTTGAGTTCGGTTTGAAGAAGATGATGGGGGTTTAGGTGGAAATATGGGTTTATTTCAATGAAGGAAGTTTGTGATTTGAGGATGGATTTGTGTGGTTTCGTTTGAGAAGGATGAAAGAGGGTTTGCGATTTGGTTGAGAAGATGAAATGGTGGTATTCCAAAAGTTTGTGAGAGAAGCGGGTTGCTGAGTTTGCGAATGAAAACGGGAGGTGGAGGCGGCGGAGAGATTGTGTGTGGTTTCAAATTGTTGTTGCGGAAACGGCGCCGGCGGAAAGAAATAGAGAAGGAGAGGAAATGGATGCTCATTACTCTCTTCAATATCAGAATGAAAATATGATTGCCAACAAACAACACTCGATATCAACCTTCGCTTCAGATTCGCAATTTGGATTCAATCTCATTTGTATCTGTATCAGGTTTGGACCTCGTATCCAATTCCCTTTTGATCTAGCTCTCAATTTCCTTTTGATTTCTATTGTCGGTTCGATTGCATTCTTCTTCCGCATTGGTTTGTTTATGGTTGATAGTTTTGGTGTTAGGTTGCAGAAGTGGAGATGGAAAGAACGAGGGTTGAGTAATTGCAAGCTGAAGGTGATGAAGACATGATGATATTGAGGGTTGGAACCTGAACTCACAGCAAAGGGCTTTATTTGTTGTTGAGAAAAACAGAAAGTTGTTGAAGTTATATGAGGAAGAAAGTCTGGAAGAAATTTGAAGAAGGTTAGTCATCGCAGTTTTTTTTCTGTTGTTTTTTATGGTTTTTGTGTATTTTTTTCAAGGCTTTGTTGTGTGTGTGTTTGTTTTATGGTACGATTTGGACAAGGTTCTCATGGTTTGCTGTTGTGCAGAGTGGTTGTCTAGCGGTGCGGTTTGCGGCAGGTTGTTGTCTGCTTGTTGGTATTGGTTGTGATACGGCTGGGAGGTTGGGGTAGCAGGCTGGCACTGCTGTAGGTTGCTGTACGGGCAGCAGATTTGGTCTGGCATGGCTTTTGTTATGGTTTTGCAGTACCGGTTTTGGCAGGTTGTGCGATTATGGTGTAGCAATAATAGCAGATATGTAATCCTTTTCATGGTACAGCTTGCTGCAGGTTATTATGAGATGTGGTATTGTGCTTTATCTTGTTGGTTGTCGAATAAAATCAAGCTCATACCGCAAACGAGCAAGTTGGGAGTCCTATTGTTGTTGTACTACTTCATGGTTTTTTTTTTTTGCGTGTGGCTTTAATTGTTACAGCTCATTTCAAATAGAAATTGTGAAGCATACTGTGCACCATGTATTGACTATGGTTCCTAGACTCCCACCTTTATGATTTATTATGAATGAACTTTGGCAAAACCTGTCCTATGAATTATACTATTTTCTACGATTTTGAAGTGAGTGGAATAGGCTCTTCCAATTGTTAATGACACGGGCCTGAGAATGGACCTCTTGGATTTAATTCATGAACTCTTCTTTGTAGAATTATTAATAGATATGGGCTTGACATGACCAATTCCTGAAATCTTGAAAGAAAAGCGATTTTGACTCTGTATATGATAAAAGTAAATTCCCTCATCTATTATGCACACTTATTGAACAAATCCTGATAATAAATCCACTGCAAACCATTCTTGAATCTTGAACGAAATAGACTATTGAACCAAAACAACCCTTGCATGAACGTTGAACTAAAACCTCAAATATGTGAATCCAATAAATCAAATCCTGAATCGATCTTGAACGAAAATGTGTCTAAGCAAGCTTAAACCAACACGAAAGATCCTCCAACACACGCTACATTCATTCTTAACCCGTCGCTCTTCAAATGAAATTTAATTCAATTCGATCCATCCTCATGATCGGAACATCACAATTTTTTTATTTTTTATATTTTGAATAAAATAAGTGACTAAATATACAGAATAGGGACTGTACAAAGGTGGGACAAATTTGGGGTATGACAAAAGGGAGCGAAGAACGAAGGAGAAGAGGGAAAGTCAGAGTTGGCCAAACCTTGGAAGATTATTCATCGATCAAACCAATTGACAAGGTAAGGGGGGAGAAACTTGATTGGGAATGGTTTATACATGTATAGGGTAGTTGGGGATTCCTTAACCCCGTAGGAAATTGATCGATATATGATAATATATATTGATATGTTATGATTTGATGATGATTGTTGTTAATTGCATAGTAATCGTTAATGAATTGTTGTTTTTGGTCGATTTGGCATATAGGGCATATAGGGTGTCTTACGGTTTTTAGGGAAAGTTCTGTATGGCTTTTGAGGTATCGATAGTGTTTAGGTGATGATTTTGGGAATAGGAATTAGAAACCGATTTTTTACGGTAATAGACAAGATTGGTACTAGAATAGGCTGGGAATCTGAGTTGAGATGATAGGCATAATTTGGCCTAGAATAGCACTGCAGAATTGTGAGGAAACTGATGAATCGCAGCATTCGCTGGGCTTCGCCTGGCGAATGTTGGCGAAGGGAGGCGAGAGTTCGCCTGGCGAGCTGAGGCGAAGGGGCAGCGAATAATTCAGAAATTAAGTCCCATACTAAAAACACAAGAACTTCACCTGGCGAATGCCAGCGAAGGTTCTCCAGAGGGTTCGCCTGGCGAATGCCAGCGAACGTAGCAGAATGTGATGTTTTGCCTGGAGCTTTAGTCTTGTAGGATCCCTTGATCACGATGCGTGTAGGGATTATTATTGAATGATGTATGGTGCATACTTGGTGATAGGAAGTGATTTACCTAATACTTAATTTAAAGTAAATGGTTAATTGGTGCATGGTGTATACGAGTGTAGAATGAGATGATCAGTAGGATCATGTGTATTCGATGTATTGGAGTATGAGGTACTTGATGATAGAAGGTGGAAGCTCTCACTATCTAATTAGTTAAAATAATTGAGAGGTGTGTAATTGTTTGTAGGATGCCTTGGGTTGTAAAAGGTAGAGAGATGGTGCTTGATGGGAAAAGGTGTGTGCTTGGTGATAGTACGAGTTTCCCGTAATATTTTATTTTAAGAGGATGATTAGTTGGTGTGTGAATCATGTAGAGCATGGTGAAGTGATCGGTAGGATCGTGTATTCCCAGGTGTTGGGATGTGATTATATATGGTGTTAGAGTGTGAACTCGTTTAATATCTAATTTAATTAAAATGAATGATGGGTGTATCATGTATATGATTATGGTGCAATGATCAGTAGGATCGTGTATCCCCGAATGGTGGGATGTGTTTATATCTGGTGTTATAGTATGAATTTGTTTACTATCTGATTGATTTATATGGTGTTGGTGTAATAAATCTATACATATATGCATTGATGTATGATGATATGATCAGGAGGATCGTGTGCACTTTGAGTGCCTGAATATAATAGTTATGCATTGGTGTGTGCATATCATGGTGTTTTGGTGGGATGAATCATGTCTCAGGAGGAGCGTAAGTGATTCATCCGTACTCCTTTGTGGAGAATGGTGGGGGATAGATCATGTCTCAGGAGGAGCGTAAGTGATCTATCCAGGTTCGATTGAATGAACCAATGAGTCGGTACCGCATGCATGGTGTTGAGTTGCATATTTGCATTATAATATGTTATATTGTAATTTGAACAGTAGGTTCGTGATTGGTGTTGATGGGGTGAATATTGGTGTGTTTTACTACCTTTATTACATGTATTACATTACCAATATATTTTTGATCATGATTTCTCACCCCTTTGATGTTGTTGTGTTTGTGCTTCTCCGAAAGTACAGATAATCCAGGTACTTAGATAGCTTGGATAGCGGTGTGCCAGTCGAGTCTAGGATGCTCTGATACGTAGCACGGGACTTGGGTGTTTTATTGTGTCTATGTTGAACTTATTTCTTTTCCTGTGACGTATCATGAATTTGATGTATTTTACTTTATGAAACAAATTCCGCTGTATTATTTTGAAAAGAATGAATAAAGTATTTTTATAAAATTTGGAGATGTGATATCCCACTTTTTGGTGCAAACTCTGATTATTATTATAAAATTTATATTTTATTTAATACGGGGAAGTGGGGTGTTACATTTTTAACCAGGCTCTTAATCTGAAAAATATACTCATGCAAAAAGGGAAGTATTTTCTTCTATTAGAGTATTCATTTCAGGGGGAGATTCTTTATCTCAGGGGGAGTTATATATTTATCCTTTTTATTGAACAAAATTTCCTATGTTTTGTCATCATCAAAAAGGGGGAGATTGTTAGAACACAGATTGGTATTTAATTATATCTCTATGTTTTGATGATAACTCTAATGAAATTTTGTATTAAGAAAATATATACTCTAATTTTGTTCAAGTGTTTTGTGTTTCAGATATTAAAATATATATCATTATGGAAGCAAAATGCATCTGAACAACAAGTTACGCAAACCTCTGAAGCATCAGAAGCAACTCATCAGAAGACTTTGAGCGCTGCCAGAAGAGACTCTGAAGCAGAAGCTGCAGAAGACTCTGAAGCAGAAGCTGCAGAAGCATCTGAAGCGTAGCTGAAGTTTTAGTATGAAGAGTTTAAAGCATTATTTCGAGAGACTCTAAATGTACTTTACGCTGCAAGTACAGAGGCTCTGATAAACAGTTATGCTCTGATTCTTATCACTCACGCTAAAGCACTATTGATGCAACTCTGATATCATTGAATCTGATCTGAAGAACAAGAAGCACATCAGTGGATCTGATGTTGTTTACGTTTGAAAAGATGTCAGCACATGAATAGACTTGGTACTATTCTCAACGTCCTCTCCAACGGAACTATTCCTTATTTGTGATAGACACAAGGATTCAGGAAAAAGGCATTTCTCTGAACATTCTACTTGTGAGAAAGGAAAAGTCATGTGAAGATAAAAGGCTACAACTACTCTGCTTGCACAGTCTTCAAGCATTGGACTTTCAGCACTATAAAAGGAAGTCTTCTACATCTATTCAAGGTTAACCAATCTTTGACGAAATTGAATCAATTGAAATTATTCTCAACTTTACTACAATCATTCAAAGCTGAATAGTTTTATCTTTCGTTCTAAATCTTGTGTAAAAAATCACAGTTGTGATTCAAGCTTGTTAGAAGCAAACTCAAACACACTTGTTAGTTTACATTTATTTGTAAAGGTTCCTTAAGAAGACCAAGTTGTGGTCAGTAGTTCTTGAGAAGACTAAGACAGTTGTTCTTAGTGTTTGACATTGTAATCTGTTTGAATATAGTGGATTAAGTCCTTGTGAAGAAAGGCAAATCATTCTTGATAGGGTGGACTGGATTAGTTGAGTTCAACGAACCAGGATAAAAGTCATTATGTTTTTATTGCCATAATCTTTTAAAAACCCTTATTCAACCCCTATTCTAAGTGTTTTTCTCACCTTCAGAGTTAAACATTCGTTCCAGCAGTTAGGGACTAAGCCTGTTTGCGGTAGAACTGAAGCTTAACAACACTCTTTTCTGAAAAAGAAGTTCCCGATTAATCCTGAAGGAAAAAAGTTTGAATTTTGTTTTGTGTTTTTTAGTGAAGTGAATTAGTTCAGTTTGTGATTCAAGTTGCACTAAAGACTATGACATGGAGGCAAATGCATCGTATATCGCCCCCAAACGGCACGCATACTAAACATTCTAGAAAAGCGAGAGGAGACCCCTCACTCATCATTCCCCATGTAGCTTAAGGCCCGTAGCGTACAACGTTTATCGCCTTTATTAGATGAGTTAGCATGATTTTGAGATGAGAAGAGAGACGCACGGAAGGTCTAAGGGAGACTTGGCCCTAACGTTGTCATGCAAAGTGATCCTAAAGTTCGGATAAAGAGGGGAAACGTCTACCCTAATGTTAGCATACTTGGATTGAGTACCTAATGTTTCTCCTACTCCCATCCTAAACGGAAGGACTTGGAATCCTATGGGGATCATGGCAAGAAAGCACAAGTAGAACAAAGGAATAATCAATCACAAGTAGAAAATGCAAACATGAAAAATGCACATTTAAAATGGTGGGAGGGAGGAAAAGTGTGTGGGGCAGCAGCCACCACAAGCGCGTCTCGACCTCAATAGCGATGCAAGAATGATGCAAACATGTGGAAAAAACAAGAGATGAAAGCAAATGAACATGCAAATGAAAACTCGATTCGAACCACATACACAAGCATGCTAACAATTGAAAAATGAAATCACATGTCAACAAAATCATGATTAATCAACCACAAACAGTGACAAATATTCAAAACAATTCAATCCTAATGCATCACACTGATCTATGATGATTCGAATCAAACCGGTATGCAAACATGCAAGTAAAATAGCAAATATGGCATTCTGGCACAATGTTAATCGGTTAACACATACTGTTAATCGGTTAACCTGTGTAAAACAAGTGAAAATATAGAAATTCATAGGTGTTAATCGGTTAACACCAGGCGCTAACCGGTTAACATCCTGAAATCTTTGAAAAATTTGAATATTTGAATTGGTTAACCGATTAACCATATACGTTAACTGGTTAACACTATACCAGAAGCCAAAAACAGCAAACAGAAAATCACTTTTAGTAACAGAACAGCTTATCCAAGGTTCCAACATATCAACTTATCAATTAAGCACGAAATTGACAACAGAAAACAGAGATCCAACAGCATGGATACACAATTACACAACAACATCACAAATCGAACGGATCAAAATCAACAAAATTCAATCGAATATGAAGATTAACATGATAAGCTCAAAAATTAAATCGGATCGAGAATTCCAACCTTCGAAGCGGAGATTTGCTTTGGTAAATGTTGATCAACTGAATTTGAGTAGATCAAATGCTAGAAATTCGGAAAACTTCAAGATCCACAATAATTGTTGTGGTATGAATGAAGGTCCACCAAATTTGAGTCGAAAAGCTTCAAATAATCACTTCTAAATCTAACTCCAAATTCAGATCCAAACTTGCACGAAAATTGAAGATGAGAATTGATCAAATGATGATGGTAGATGGAGGTTTATACTGAAGAATCTATTGATTCCAATGAAGAATCAATAGTTCCAATAAAAAAGAGCTTTGAGTGAGTTTTGGAAATGGAGAATTTGAGAGAGAATTCTGATCAATTCTGAAAATGGATGTGAGAAAATGAAAATTGGATCGTGAGGTTTGGAGTAAATCACTTAAATACTCTCTTGGTATGGGATCCAAAGCAAGGATTGGAGTTTGGGTTGGAAATCAAGGCTTGGAATATGGAATGGGATTTTGGAGGGAAATCTGAAATTTAAAGGTGTTCTAGATCCTTCCCAAGTGAAAATTTGAATTCCAAAGTGATCAAAATTGGACCCCAAGTGCAATTGGCCTGAAAAATCACGTACAGGGCAAATTCTGCTATGGTTAACCGGTTAACCATATGCATTAACCGGTTAACACTGTTAAAACTTCAATTCTAGGCTGATTTTCAAATGGTTAATCGATTAACCATATGTGTTAATCGATTAACACCTTCAAAAATTTGAATTTGGCGCCTTTTGGTGGGAAACCTGTCCATTTTCCCTGTTTCAACTGTTTAAAGCTCTGTTTAGCTGCTGAACCCCATTTTTTACCGTTATCGCTGTGAAAATACTTGTTATGAGCCTGAGTGCTGCTTTCTGATTTGAAATTAACCTGCAAAATAAAATCGGTCGCCTGACTGCTGGACAAAATAAATGCCCGAGCCTCTGATGCTCGCTGTTCACTGTTCAGCCTTTTGCTCCGAAATGAACTTGAGCCACAGGAACGCCTTGAGCCCATGTCCCGAGAACGAATGCTATGCAGTGCAAAATGCTAAATGCAAAGAAACAAAAGCCAGTTACGTTTAAAAACGAAAGGCAAATTTTGGGGTGCTACAGCTGCCCTTATTCAAACATTCAAGATACAAGGTGATTGAATACAAAAGAACCCGGAAATTTGCACCCCGCGGGAATGCAAAACAGCGACTTCCAACCAAGAATCGGAAAATGGCGCGCTGGGGATAACAATCCAACATAATCTGAAATTCATCCAAAAGATGCCAACCAAAAGTCGGGAAAACGCCCGGAGGACACCAACCAAGAGTTGGAACAACCAAAGACCAATGGATATCAACCAAGAGTTAGGGAAGCAACCAAAGATACCAACCAAGAGTTGGGACGAAACCATCAACAAATACCAACCAAAAGTCGGGATAGCCCTGTTGGGGAGCAAAGGAATAGCCAAACAGCTTTGTGGCCGTTCCACTGGGGAAAGAGTAGATTAATCAGACGACTCCGTGGAGAACAAGCATCCACCATAAGACTGCAATCAAAGAATTCCATCCAAGAGATGGGATAAAAACCCAAACACTACCAACCAAGAGTCAGGATCATCACAACACTAACCGAAACTTCTGTGGCGAGACGACTTTGCTGGGGAGTCAACATCCATCACAGGACAACAATCTAGCAACACCATCCAAAAGATGGGATGAGGGTTACCCTCTGGGGACAAAACTACCCCTACCAACCAAGAGTCGGAATCCATACTAACCGCAATTTGCATGGCGAGACGACTTCGCTGAGGAGGTATACTGACCAAAAGTCGGAATCAACAACCAGAGAACCAAGGCTACCAACCAAAAGTTGGAACACATCAACAAATCAACCACACCGAATATGGCGACCTCAGTGGGGAATCAAAGACAACCAACCAAGAGTTGAAAAACGAACAGACGTCCACGACTGACCATACCAGAGAAACCATAACCACCAACCAAAAGTTGGAAAACAACAGATCTTCTTATCAACCAAAAGTTGAGATAACGACTCTTCAGGGGAAAAAAGGGAAGACTATCAACCAAAAGTTGGGACAACAACAGACGTCCAGTCCGACCCTACTGGAGAAATAGGGGAATACCAACCAAAAGTTAGGGCATCCGCAGGGGAAAACATCCAACCAGAAGTCGGGAAACAAAGGTACTAACCAATAGTTAGAATTACCCTAAAACACCATCGATCAAAGGTCGGAACACAAGCTGCTAACCAAGAGTTAGGATTGCTGGGGAAAGATCCTCATCGCTCACGAAGCGGAACCAAAAGCTACTAACCAAGAGTTAGGATAGCTGGGGGACGCTACACAAAGCTGACTCCACCACAGAAGACTGCCAACCAAAAGTTAGGATGATCATCCCGAATTACTAACCAAGAGTTGAAAATAAAGGCCACTAACCAAAAGTTAGAACAACAGCTACTAACCAAGAGTTAGAACAACAAAGATTATTAACCAAAAGTTGGAATGGACTCCGCTCGGGGAAACCAAAGATTACCAACCAACAGTTGGGATCACCTTCTAGACCAACCAAAAGTAGGAACACCAAATACAACCATCTGAACTACACTGGAGGGTGTCAACCAAGAGTTAAAATCCTCGACTCTGCTGAGAGAAATAAAGAACAACCACCAAAAGTTGGAATAACATCCAAACACCACTAGACCATCAACCAAAACTTGAAATAAACAACGATGACCAACCAAAAGTCGGAACAACTCCGTTGGGAAAGAACCACAAGCTTGATCAGGGAAGATAACACTCGCAAGCGACTCACCTGAGAAAAGCGAAAACATTCACCCAAACTACTCAGCTGGGAAGAATCTGACAAGATAACCAACCCAAGAATCCATCCTTACGCGAATAACACGAAATGCTGAAACGAAATCCGGTCCCACAACACCAAACCTGGCTTATGCTTCAGATGCTAATGTTTGAAAATGGCATAATGCTCCATACGAAATGGAAATGACGCATTTGGGAGGATGCTAATTCAAAAAATGCAAATGCAACAGAACCAGCCTAGCAAAATAAATGCTAGGGAGAAAAGACCCAGGCTCCATCGGGGAGAAAGAAACAACCCAAGACGGGAAGAGAAATTCACACCGCTGGGGATCAAATTTTCTGGGGACTCGAATAACTCTGTGAGGTCATAAGCAATTTGGTGCTTAAACCAAACCTCTTCTACTGAGGAAACCGTCTCTACGGGGGAAGAACAATCGACCATCGAAGATTGACTTTGTCCTGATCAAGAAACCAGCCCTGAATGGCATTTCCAAAAACTCTATCCTGCTCGGGGAGAAATCCACTCTGCTTGGGATTACATCAAATATCAACCTGTCTCCTACTCTATGGGGAACTTGAATCTATTGGGGAAAATCCAGACTCCTGTTCCACTACTTACTCTATCGAGAGAATCAACACTGCACTCTGCTGGAGAAAATCCTAAATCGACTCCATGGGGAAAGGGCGCCATCGACGTTACCTCCGCTGGAGAAGAAAACTGGTTTACAAACCACCCTACCGCTGAGGGAAACACCTCTATCCTGCTCCGCTGAGAACAAACTCCACCCTGTCGGGGATTCACTTTCTCACGAAGACAAAGCTTTCCTCTGTTGGGGATATAACTTCTCAAACTTGATAATCGGACTCTGCCGGGGAGACACAACTCTGCCGAAGAGAAAACGACCACTTCACTAGGGAAGCAAAATCTCTGCTAGGGGAAACAAACTTCCTCGTTGTTCATGCCTGACTGCATTTACCTGTGGGGAACAAGTTCATTCTGCCAGAAGTATCACACTTAATCCGCTGAGAATACCCGACTGACAACAATTGCCATTTGTTGCGACTTGAACTGTTGAGGATGAGGGAATATCACTCGGCTGAGGATAACCCTGTTGACCTACAACAAAGAAAAACACCATAAATGTTCTACATGTGAAATGGTTACCTCGGTTACCATCCATGATACTTGCTGTTCAAGCAAAGTCATCGCTTTCGTTATGCTCTGTACAACCTCATGCTTTTACCTACAATGTTTACCAAAATAACAGACATTTCGCAAACAAAACAGTAAAATGGACAAGAAAAAGAAAGTTCTTTGACTGAAGTGAATACTTTATTGATGAAAAGGCCTGTAAATAGGCGAATTACAATTCAGATGTAATTCCTGAAAAGAGGTAATTTCTCAAAAACAAGAAAACAAATACAATACAGATGTCAGCAATGTGGAAACAGACAACCACCATGTATCGATTCAGCTATGACCTGTATGTCTTTGATGTTCCCCTTGTTTCGTCTTCTGACAAGACTGACTGGACTGATTCCTTCGGGATAACTGCTCACAAGCTTACAGATCAAACGCGGACCGTGATCATTTACTTTTTTAAATCCCTAACTTTTGCCTGGTTCACCCTTTCGGGTTTTCAATCCACCGGGATACCCATTTTTGCCAAAGTTGCCTTTTCAGGTTTTCAACTTTGCGGGTTCATTTTTTCTCTTATCCCTAATTTTTGCCCGAACCTTTTATTTTTATGGTTCGCCGGGATGCCCCATTTTTGCCTGGACTTTTCTTTTTGTGTCCAGTGGGTCACTTTTAAGAAAAGTATTTTTTAACCACGTCCGCGTTCACAGGGGATGAAAAATCTTCACCATCCATGGTAGATAGTAATAAGGCTCTACCAGAGAAAACCTTTCTTACCACATACGAACCTTCATAGTTAGGAGTCCACTTTCCCTTGTGATCTGTTGAGGAGGAAGGATCCTTTTAAACACCAAATCACCTATTTGGAAGCACTGAGGACGCACTTTCTGATCAAAGGCTTTCTTCATCCTACTCTGGTACAACCGCCCATGAGCAATAGACGCCAATCTCTTTTCATCAATCAAGCTCAGCTAATTCAACCTTGTTCGCACCCATTCAGCTTCGTCAAGCTTCACATCCAACAAAACCCTTAAAGAGAGAATCTCAACTTCTAATGGAAGAACTGTTTCCGTACCATACACTAGTGAGAAAGGAGTTGCCCCGGTTGACGTACGTACTGAAGTACGATAACCGTGAAGAGCAAAAGGCAATATCTCGTGCCAGTCTTTGTAAGTCATAACCATTTTCTGCACAATCTTCTTGATATTCTTATTAGCTGCCTCAACAGTACCATTCATCTTCGGACGATATGGAGAAGAATTGTGATGTTCAATCTTGAAACTTTGACACAATTCCTTCATCACTTTGTTATTCAAATTTGAACCATTATCAGTAATGATTCTTTCCGAAATACCATAACGACAATGATGTCCTTCTTTATGAATCGGGCTACCACCTGCTTCGTGACATTGGCGAAGGACGCTGCTTCCACCCACTTCATAAAGTAATCAATCGCGACCAGAATGAAGTGATGTCCATTAGAAGCAGTTCGCTCAATCTTTCCAATCACATCAATTCCCCACATGGCAAAAGGCCAAGGAGATGTCAACACATTCAAAGGAGCTGGTGGCACATGCACCTTATCCGCATAAATCTGGCATTTATGCATTTTCTGGCGTATTTGAAACAATCGGTTTCCATAGTCATCCAATAATACCCAGCTCTCAACAGTTTTCTAGCCATTGCATGTCCACTGGCATGAGTACCAAAAGAACTCTCGTGGACTTCCTCCATCAACAAGTTTGCTTCAAGTTCATCAACACAATGCAACAAGACCATATCGAAGTTTCTCCTGTAGAGCACATCGTCCTTGTTCAGATAGAAATTACCAGCTAACCTCCTCAGACTTTTCTTATCTTTGCTGAATTCCCCAGATGGGTACTCCTGAGTCTTGAGAAAATGCTTAATATCAAAGTACCAAGGCTTTCCATCAAATGCTTTCTCAACGGAAAACATAAAAGCAGGTCTATCAAGACGCATGATGGTGATAACGGGAGTTTCATTCCAGAAATTCACTTTGTACATCGAAGCGAGTGTGTCCAAGGCATCCGCCATATGATTTTCAGCCCTCGGCATATGATGGAAATCAACTCTATCGAAGAAAGGCAGCAGTCTCCTTGCATAATCTCTATAAGGCACCAGGTTGGCCTGACGAGTTTCCCATTCTCCTTTGATTTGGTTAACAACTAACATTGAGTCACCGTACACATCCAGATTCTTAATCCTCATATAAACGACCTCTTCCAAACCCATAATGCAAGCTTCATACTCGACTTCATTATTGGTGCAATCGAATGTCAATCGGGCAGTGAACGGTATATGAGAACCGTGAGGAGTAGTAATGATCGCACCGATTCCATTACCATATGAATTAACCGCTCCGTCGAAAACCAATTTCCACTGAGACCCTCTCTTAGGTCCCTCGTCATGTAAAGGCTCAGCATAGTCTTTCATCCTCAAAAACATGACGTCTTCATCAGGGAAATCAAACTTCATCGGCTAATAATCCTCAATCGGCTGTTCCGTGAGATATTCCGACAGAACGCTTCCCTTAATGGCTTTCTGGGAAACGTACTGAATATCATACTCTGTTAACACCATTTTCCATCGGGAAATCCTTCCGGAGAGTGCTTGTTTTTCAAAGACATGTTTGATCGGATCCATCTTCTAAATCAATAGGGTTGTGTGGTTTAACATGTACTGTCTCAAACGCTTTGCGGCCCAAGCGAGTGCACAGCATGTTTTTTCCAGCATCGAGTATCTCGACTCGCAATCGGTGAATTTGTTACTCAAGTAGTAGATGGCATGCTCTTTTCTACCTGACTCGTCCTATTGACCGAGCACACATCCCATTAAATTCTCAAGAACCGTGAGATACATGATCAGTGGTCTCCCTGCAACTGGAGGCATGAGTATTGGAGGTTCCTGTAAGTATTCTTTTATTCTTTCAAAAGCCTTCTGGCAATTTTCATTCCACCTGTCTGTTTGATCTTTTCTCAGCAATTTGAATATTGGTTCACAAGTGGCTGTAAGATGAGATATACACCTTGCAATGTAGTTTAATCTCCCCAGAAAACCACGAACCTCTTTTTCTGTTCTCGGCTCAAGCATTTCTTGTATAGCTCTTATTTTGGCAGGATCCACCTCAATACCCTTTTCACTAACAATGAAACCCAATAACTTTCCAGATCTCACCCCGAAGGTACACTTGTTAGGATTCAGCCTCAGCTTGAACTTCCTCAGCCTTTCAAACAATTTCAGAAGATCGACCAGATGTCCTTCCTCCGTATGTGACTTTGCAGTCATGTCATCAACATAGACTTCCACCTCATGATGAATCATGTCATGAAACAAAGTGACCATCTCCCGCTGATAAGTTGCCTCTGCATTCTTCAATCCCAAGGGCATCACCTTATAGCAAAAAGTCCCTCACGATGTGATGAAAGTAGTTTTCTCCATGTCCTCTGGGGCCATCTTGATTTGGTTATACCCAGAGAAGCCATCCATGAACGAAAACACAGAAAACTGAGAGGTGTTATCAACCAACACATTGATATGAGGGAGCGGGAAATCGTCTTTCGGGCTCGCTTTATTCAGATCTCAATAATCAACGCACATCCTGACCTTTCCGTCCTTCTTAGGAACGGGAACAATATTAGCGACCCACGGAGGGTAATTCGTGACAGCAAGAAACCCAGCGTTCAGCTGCTTTTGAACTTCTTCTTTGATCTTGACTGCCATGTCAGGCCTTGTCCGTCTCAACTTCTGCTTGACTTGAGAGCATTCTTCTCTGAGAGGTAACCGGTGTACCACAACATCTGTATCCAGCCCAGGCATATCTTGGTAAGACCAAGCAAATATATCTTTATACTCATAGAGCATTTCAACCAATCTTCTCTTGATAATGTCTTCCAATGCAGCCCCCACTTTGATCTCTTTCTTGTCATCCTCGGTACCCAGATTAATAATCTCAATATCCTCCTGATGAGGCACAATAACCCTTTCTTCTTGCTTGAGAAGCCTGGCTAACTCTTCGGGTAATTCACAGTCTTCGTCAGTCTCATCTTCAGCTTGATAAATGGGATTATCAAAGTCATACGAAGCCATAGCTGAACCTGAATTGATGGCATATGATAGAAAAAACCTGCATGAGGATGTTATGTTTATCATGCGATGCAACAAACAAACATATTGCCATTTTTCTGTTAAGTATAAATTTAAAACAAAAACAAGAAAAATAGGGATCACAAAATTTGAATGCGAAACATCTTTTATTATTGATAAACTGCAAATAACAAGAAGGCCCCACAAATGGGTCACTAAGTCTTGGGAAGAACGTAGGACTGAACATAATCAAAACAATGAACATTACTCTGCGGCAGTAACATGAATGACTTCTTCGGTAGTCCAGTTGCACAGCTTCTGGCCGGGAGTACATGGACGAATCCACGCATCCATGTCGCAGTCACTGTCACCTCCATCGTCTTCAACGACATTGATTCTGTCAAATATCACACCACTGCTGGTGAACTGAATAGGTCCCCTGTATCTTGGAATCTGAGAAGAACCGGAGGGTTTGTATCCTAGGCTGAACTTGTCCTGCTTGACAGGAACATCGAGAACTTGACCCCACTTCTGAGACGAGCCGGATTCTACGATAGCACGGGCTTCCTTGAGCGACGACATTGAAACCTCTGGCCCTTTGGCTTCTACAGGAGACTTCCCCTGAATCTGAACTGTTTCAAAGGCCTGGCAGAGCGTTTCGTCGATCTCACCATCCACTTCTACATACTTGAAAGATGACAGCTGGCTGACCATAATGTCCTCTTCACCGCACACAGTAACTATGCTCCCCTCCGCCATGTATTTCAGCTTTTGATGCGAAGTTGAGGTTGTTGCACCCCAAAATTTGACCAACCGGGTCCCGTATCTGGCTCTATGTTTCGACGCATGACTGCATTCGCATCTGCATATCGCATACACTGCATTTGTCTTTTGTTTTGGCTTTATCGGGATCACAGCCCTCGTCTCGCGTCTCAGGTGGTTTTAATCAGTTTAAATAGATAGAATCGTGTTTTTGAGGGGTGTTTCGGTGCCCGTTTATTTTTACCGGCTATTTTTGTGCGCTCTCGCAGTGATTTGTCGTTCGGTGCTATTTTTGTTCCTTCGGGAATTATTGTGATTTTTCTGGATTTTATTAGATTTTTCTGGAATTTATTAGCCATTATTAGGGTTTTATTAGCTTTTAAATCATTTTTAGGATAATATAGAATATTAGTAGATTTCTTTTAATATTTTACTAGATTTTAATCATTTTAGGATATTAATAGTTTTTTTTTTAAATAGTTTTAAATAGCTTTAAATCATTCTTTTACCTTTTTAGAATAATAGGTTCATATAGAATATTATTAGGATTTTAATATTTTTTAATCATTTTTTAGAATAATAGAATTTAAATAGACTTTTACTATTTTCTTAATAGAATAAATAGAGTTTTCTTTTAATAGATTTTCTTTTATAAATAATATAGGTTTTTATTAGAGAGATTTAATAAATTTTAGATTAGTGGATTTATTAGAGTTTTTAATTAGAGTTTAATTGGATATTAATCAGTTTTTAGGATATTAGATTGATTAGGTTTAAGTGTTAGATTTTAATTGAGTCTATTAATCTTTCTAATTTGTATTAGTAGTCCATTTAATTTTCGTTCAGTGTTAACTAGGTCCTTAATTGTCATCAGCTTTTTAATCCACTTTAACCTTTTTAATTCATTCATTAGTCCATTCAGTATTTGGTTTAGTCCATTTGGTATTTTAATTCAGCTTTTAATCCACTTCATTAGTCTTAATCCATTAATCAGTTCATTTAATCCATCAGTATGCATTTCATTGATCAGTATTAGTCTTGTGGGCCAATATCCGAAATTCACGTAAAGCCCAATTCAATTCAGCAAGTCCACAAAAAGGGTCAGCACCACGTGTATCTTCCAGAAAGATCCAGAATACTGCATGTGTATAAAGTCTGAAGCTACCACGTGTAAGCAAAGGAGGGGACCCCACATTTCACACTCAGAGAGAGTCCACGTTTCACCCACACTGCCACACACCTCACAACTTCCTTCTCCCTCACTCTGCCACGCTGCCACCACGTGGCACGCATGCAACCAACCTCTCCACTCACCTCAGCCTCACTCTCTCCTCGTGACACCTCACCGTCGACCCCCTTCCGCATGTGCTCCACCTGTTTCCCACCATCTCCCTGACCACGCCACGCGTCCCACCTCACCTTTCCCTCTCCGGCCATGCAAACACCGGCGATGACACGCCGGAGAAATTAGACGGCAGTCCACGCGGTGGTGCAACCCACCGTAACCTACAACCGTCGCCAGAACTCAAGAACACTCATCAATGATTTTCCAGACTCCGATCAACAATCATCAACCTCGCCGGAGATATCGCCGGAAGCTTCAAGCTATCACCGGAAATGCATCCATCTTCAAACTGTGTTCCCAGAAAATGATCCATGACCTTCAATCACCAGAAGTTGTTAGCACAAAAGAGCCTCCTATCTTCCATCATCATCAAGAATCATCACTCAACCACCGCGTATCTCCAACCTTCTCCTTCAATCTTCATCATCAATTCCAGTTTCCCAGAAACTTTCAACATGCAGCTCCAGATTTCAAGAACGAATATCATCAAGATCTCAGCTCGTTTCCAGGAGTCTTAACGAAAGTCAAACATGCAAGGCCATCGATGGGAGCTCCATCAGCGAATATTCGTCAGAATGTTTTCAGAATCACCAAGATCTCTCGCCATTCATCCAAAACTCATCAGTGAAGAGCACGCAAGAATCTTCCTCCGTGAACATGCAACATCATCCGAGTCCTCAAGAACATCATCATTGTTCATCACAAGATCTCCAGAAATCCCCAACGAAATGTCAAGAGGTTCGATGTTCTTGAGAGATATCCGTCAACATTCTCCGCGAGCATCAAGATCCCTCAATGTCTTCAGTAACACCTTCAAGAACTGCCTCAATAATCTTCATCAAAGATTGTTTTCGAGAACGTCAGGGGAGGGGATTACTCGGTTCCAGATCGGGATTAGTTTGTAGTTTTATTTCTCCTTGTGGTGAAGGTTGTAAAACGAAATTGGTTTGTTAGAGGGAAGACGGGACGAGAAAGGAAGTTTGGTTGAAGGTGATGAGAGCAAGAGTTTCGAGAGAGAGAGTCTGAGACGGCGGCGCAAGGCAATGAACAGTAAACGGAGAAAGTTTCTCTTAGATTGTGTTTTAGGGTTTTCTCCACAATGGACTTAGGGCAGGGATTGCGTCTGGGCCTTGCTTCAAGCCCAACGAACTTCTGTCTACACCTGCATTTCTCTCTTCTCACCCCCCTCCGTGTGTTCTTTGGCAATGGGCCAAGCCCAGTTTATTTTCTGGGTTACACCTTCCGTTTAAGTCAACACCCCCTCCCCAGTTTTTTTTCTTTTGTTTGCTATTTTTTTTGGGCTGGGCCCAGTTGTACCAACTGTTTTTTTTGCTGAAGCTATATCCCCTGTAAACTGTGTACCCCTCCCTTGTATTTTGTTTTTTCTTATTTTCTTTGAATATAAAAAAGAAAATGTGAGAAGGAAAATATTGATGAAAAAGAGATATTCAAAAGATAGAAAAGAAATAAAAGAAAAAGTATATTTGAAAAAAATAAAAAAGAGAATATTAAAGAAAAAGTATATTTGAATAGAAAAGAGAAAAAGAGGTTATATGAATATGAAAAAATATTGAAAAAAAATGAGAAAGAATATTTGAGAAAAATATTGAAGGAAAAATATGGAGAAAAGATTGAAAAAGAGTATGAAAAAAAAATATTGAAAAAGAATATGTGAAAAGAATGTGAAAATATGAAAGAAAGTGAAAAATACATGAAAAAATAGTGTGGAAAAAAGGAAAAAATATTAGTTTTAATATTTTTTTAGAGTGTATTTCTTCATAGAGATATTTTATACATTTTTTAGGATAGTTTAGAAGTCCACTTGTTAGGGGACTATTTTCCATTCGATTTTTCAGGATAGGATAGGATAGTATTTCCTAGGAGATTTATTTTCAGTATTCACTCATTGTAACCATTTTTCAGAATGTTAATAAAACGAGATTTGAGCTGTGGTCCCGAAGTAGCCGAACTACAGCTGCTCTGATTTCTCGTACCAGACGAGGATATGTAGGCATAGGATGCGATATCCTAGCGAGCACGCTAACGACTGACTTTCTGTTCTCTCGCTGCTGTGCGATCGAGACTTTCCCGCTGACGACTAATTGATACCCTTTTTCTCTCTTGCTCGAGGGCATTTGAGACCAAGCCGTAGTTTTGCCCATAAGTCCCCGAACCTTTGAAACCAGTTGTTTTTCTCACTGCTGTGTGAGAATATTTTGTTTAGCCGTAGTTAGCCTGAACTACGTAAAGCTCTGATCTTCCATGCAGTATGGAAGTACGTAGGCACAAGACGCGAGGTCTTGGCGAGCCAATTTCCCCGTAGTCCCGAACTACGTTGACTCTGACTTTCTCTCTTGAGAATACGTAGGCGTAGAGTGCGACGCTCTATCGAGTCAATTCCCTTCCGTTTAGATTTAGCAGTCGTAGATAGATTGTTTTGCATCCTTTAGACAACCCAAGCAAGCGTGGATCCCGTCGAGTACGACGGACGTAAGGGGTGTTAATACCTTCCCCTTGCGTAACCGACTCCCGAACCCAGGTTTTGGTTGCGATGACCACACCTTTTCCCGTTTTTTGCGAGGTTTACTTCGAGCGTTTCCTTTCCCTCCCGTGGGATAAATAACGCACGGTGGCGACTCTTCTGTCAGCCGGCGCCGATTTTCGCAGTAGCGACAGCTGGCGACTCTGCTGGGGATCCAACGTCCCCTGGCTGCTAAGGACTGTGATAGTTCTTATGCAGGTGGGATCCAACGTCCCCTAAGAGAGAGTCAATCCTAGCGCTTGTTTGCTTGTCTATTGGGTGTTTATTTATTGATATTATCTGTTGCTATTGGGGTGTTACGGGTGTTCTATGAATGAGAGATAAGCCGGACCTGGGCTTGAGTGCACCTTAGATTTAGAGTAGAGATTAGTGGGCGCGCACATGCTTTGCATGTCCTAGTGTCCCGCGAAATCTACACTCAGACGAGGTTCTTCTGGTTGGCCTCTTGTCCCACCCTTTGGGTGGCTCGGGTTGCTGGTTAGTTGGATTGTCGACTCTGGGAACCGATCATTTCGAAGTTAGCTAAGTGAGGCCTCTTCAAGACTTGATGATGCCACTCCTTCTGGGAATCGTATCGTCAGTTTTGAAAGTCTGTGACGCTGACGACCGCATAGGATGCCGTACCTTGTCAGATATAGGTCCATACCTGTGAGTGGGGGGTTTTTTTTGCAGGAAACTTGACTTCCAACCTACCCATTATTTTGGTCTTCTCTTCAGAGCAAGCGTACTCCGTCAGCAGTCCAACAGTATTTAGATTGTGTGGGGGCTGTGATCCCGTGTTCGTTGCATTGCATTGCATTGCATTTGCATAGGCGTCTTCGCATCATATTGCATAGCATTTCTCCGGCTAGCCAGAGTTCTGATCCAGCCTTTGTTTCCTGAAGGTGAGTACCCGGAGTTTGGATTGAGCAACTGTTGATTGTCAGAAGACGACCAAGGGGTTGGAGCAGACTTGAGCAGATTTGAGAATCAAGCAGTGTAGTCAGTTCAAGGTAATTGATAGTTAGGTCTGAAGGCAATTTCCAGTCTCCTAACACTTTGACAGGGTTTACCATGACGTCCAACCATCGGTATGATTCTATGGAAGACTTCCCGCAAGCGAACAACCTGACTACAGACCAAGTTGTACAGCCCACTGTGGAAAACCGAGATCGACATGAGCAGTTCGTTGCCAGAAATGACCGCTTTCCTCCTGTTAGTAATCAAGGTGTTGTTTTCCCTGAGAGGAATCCACGCAGATATATCCCAGTAGCCAGGACTGTAAACTCAAGAGCTCTTGAAAATGCTAGAAGGTTCTGAGTACTGGAAGAAAGGGTTAAAGCTTTGGAGGTCAAAGATGCTATTAACCTGAATGCCGCAGACATGTGTTTGGTTCCTGACCTGGTGTTGCCTTATCAGTTCAAAGTGCCGAAGTTTGAAAAGTACACGGGAGACAGCTGTCCGAAGCTGCACTTGATGATGTTCTGTCGTAGAATGACTGCGTTTGTGCGAGATAACAAGTTGATGATCCATTGCTTTCAGTATAGCCTGACTGGGGCATCCTTGAGGTGGTATGTGCAGTTAGAGAGTAATCAGATTCGATCATGGGTGGATTTAGCCAGAGCTTTCATGAAGCGGTACGATTACAACCTGGATATGGCTCCTAGCCTCGTGCATCTGCAAGAATTATCTCAGGCAGAGAATGAATCATTCAGAGGATATGTGCAAAGATGGAAAGAATTGGCTGCCAGTGTTCAACCACCGCTTCAGGAAAGAGAAATGGTTGACATCTTCTTGGGTACTCTGAAAGGCCATTATTACGACAAATTGTTCAGTTGTACAAGCTTTGTGGGCCTGATGAGAATGGGTAAACTTGTTGAGAGAGGACTCAAAAGTGGAAAGCTTCGAGATGTTCCTTATATCCCAGTTGATAAGACTGAATCAGTTGTCAGTTCTCAAGATGAGTGGGAAGGAAACGACGTCGTCTCAGAATCTCTAGCATCTCAGGATCGATTTTCAGACACTTCAAGTCAACGGTTATCCTGTCGTCGATCGCGTCAGCACACCCAACGAAGACCAAGGAAACCTGAAAGGCAGTTTACTCAGCTACCAGTGTCGTACAGTGAGTTGTTGCCAGATCTGGTCAGGAGTGGATTGATAGTGCCGAAAGAGACTAATCCGGTGATTCCACCGTATCCTCCAGGTTTTGATGTCAGCGCCCGCTGTGAGTACCATGCTGGGGCACAGGGGCATTCAACAAATGATTGTAAGGTGCTTAGAAGTCAGGTTCAGGATCTGTTAGACTCTAACCGGATCTTCATCACGCCCCAGGGTTTTGTTCAAATTAATGATTCTCCATCATCCAGTTGTGTGGGTTCGTCAGTTAATGTCATGGAAGACTCCTCGGGAAGTGTGTATTCTGAAGAATGTCAATCGGAGAGTTCAGTTGAATATGGGGGAAGTTTCTAGAGGTTTCTGTGCCGGGTGTCGCATCTGTTTTCCCTGCTTAATCCGTTTAGCTTTTGTGTACTAGTGTTCGCCGACCACCACCAGGATTGTTGGCTGGGGTCATTATATTCGTACTCATTCGTGTTAACATGCTGCTGTTGTTGGTTGTACATGTGTGGGAGATGTTCATCTGTGTGCTTGTAACTTGAGTTTCTCTTTGCCTTGTTATGAATATGTGTTTGCTTTCTGCATTGCGTTATCATTTAACAGGTACATCAGAACCGTGGGTCTCATTTCCTCATCGTCCAGTTTATTGCAGGAACTCCTTCAGAGATATGGAACAGAATCAGTTTGAATTGATTGAAGTCCGAAGCCAACTGGGGCAGATGATGAGAGACATGCAAGAGATGCGTCTGGAACAGAAGATTCTCAAAGAGGAGAACAGTCAGCTGAAAACCCAAATGAGCTTGATCATGAAAGTAGTCAAGAATGTGCTTAGGAAAGAGGATGATCAGCTATTTGAAGTCGCAGTGAAGAAGCTCGTGCCACCTGTGCCTGTGGAACCTGAGCAAGTACAACCAAAGATGCATCCGGATCAACGGAGGATCCAGGAGGGGAAGCCAAAGAGGATATTTGAGGCGCCACCTACACCGTATGCTGAGCTCTTGCAGACTTTATTGAGGTTTAAGATGGTTGAAAAGAGAACAATGGAACCACCCACAGGAGCGTTTCCTCACGGGTACGATGCCAGTAAGCAATGTGAGTTCCATTCTGGGGCACTCGGACACGACATCGAGAGTTGTCATGCTTTTAAGCACAATGTTCAAGACCTGATTGACTCGAAAGATATTGAATTCACGCCGAGCGGCGTAGCTGTACGTATTGCTCCTGTCTCAGTCGATGCTAAGATAACAGATGTTTCTAAAGCTGCAGTGGGTCAGAAGCGTATCCTGGACTCCATGGTGTCAGAATCTCCATGCCCACAACTGTTGCCTATTCCGGGGGCAGATTTGAGAAATAAAATGGCTAAGCATAAAGAGTGTCTTGATCAGTACAGTGAAAGTCAAGAAACCGATGTTGTATTTGCTACGAAGAGTGTTCAAGAGTCAACCCGATACCAGCAACAACAGCAACGAGCTCGACAGTGGAAAAGGCAGCAGCATCCCAATAAGCGAGGAGCTCAAAATCAGAGGCCGTTGAGGGTATTTAGTGCGCCTCCGATGCCATATGCCGAACTTCTTCAGGTGTTGCTATGATTACAGTTGGTTGAGAAGAGGAAGTTAGCTCCACTGAGAGGCACACCTCCAGCAGGTTATGATATCAAGGAGCGCTGTGACTTCCATTCAGGAGCACAGGGGCACAACATCGAAGATTGTCTGGCCTTTAAGCACAAAGTGCAGGACCTACTTGATAGTACAGCAATCAGCTTCGGGCAGGAAGGGTCCAGAATCATCTGAATGAAGGAGAAGGGGCTCTATAATTTGGTAGGGTTGTTGAAAGAAGATCAGGACAACATCGAATTGCCTCTAATAACTGATGGTGAAGATAGTTGGTTCAGCTGCAGGGCAGATGTGAAAGCCCGGTTCTAGGAAGCTGGCATTTGTCTGTGTTTTATCTTGTCATTTCTTTACGTTTGTAGTTTCTTTCATGTTTAAATTGCAATCTTGTTTGTAAAGCTTGTTGTTTTCATTCAATCGATGATAATGAAATAAATATGCATGTTTTGATTAAATCCATTCGTGTTCACTAATTGTTTTTACAAATGTCCAACACCTGGTTAAGAGGAATCTGGGGAGGATGACGAAAATGAACGACAGGCAACTTCCGATATTGTATGCTTTTGAAATAAAACCTGCTGAGGATGTACATGCATTGTTTCAAATCCCTAAACACCGGAGATATAAGGAAGATAATCCCTTGTCAACCCCTTTGAGCCTTGTAGTAGGAGTTTCTTTGTGAAAATGAAAAACCCTCAATCTTTAACCTGGGGCAGGGTAGGTGTTAGCTAATTTGACCGAGCGTCCAAAATGCAAAAGGAGTGTCCGTTCGAGGATCAATCACACCTTTAGAGGTCGTGCCTAAAAAACCACAAAGGTTAAATCAAGAGTGAGACAGTCACATTATTCCCCAATGAGTCAGACAACCAGTGTCACACGACTTGTTCGAAGAAAGCAAAAAAGGAATCAAAAGCCCGCTAAGTCAAAATTCCAAGACAAATGACTTAGGCAAAAATGAGGGCATCCCGCTGGACTTAAAAGAATCAAAAGGAACTCAAAAGGAGTCAGTCCAGGCAAAAGTTAGGGACAAGGAAAAAAGATGAAAGGAGGACAAAAAGAAAAAATCCTCAAATGAAATGCGAGTCGTGTGACCCTAAGTGTCAGAGACGAAAAGTGAGTGGCTGCCACTCCAAAAACTCATGGTTTCTTGAACTATCACTCCTATCTTTCAGCCTCTGAGAGGTGAGCGCTAAGGTCGAATTAGCTGAACGTAGGATGGGAGAACATCAAGGAGAATGGGTGGGTTAAAATAAAATTTGAGCCTTTATCCTTTCCTTCAAAGCCGTGAACCTGACCACGTTATAACCTTCAAAAGTCCTAATTGAAGCAGGTTGTTTCGAAAGCATACTTCGGTAAAGGTTGCGTCAATTCTGACTCCTAAAAGGGTTCTTCTTACCATGTTGGTACTAATGTTGATATTCTTGATAAATGTTTTGTGCATTATATGCCATAAATTGTTTTTCCTTTTCCCAGTGAACAGATTGGATGTCAAAGCTATCATATGTGTTGCATTAATACATCTTTTTACGCAGAACAACTTGTTTTACTTGCGAGTAAGCGCTTGACAGCAGAAAAGTTGCCTACAGCGGAAAGTAGGGTCAGGATAGAATACAGAACGCCCGAATGTTCCGAGAGCAGGGGCAAGCTATTATCGTGATCCCCAGTCAGGTCAGCCTTTTGAAGTCAGTCATCCTGGGGCAATCAGGTCGAGATTCGGCAAATATCTAGTAGTCAGGGGCACTATTCTGAATCAGCTAATCAGGGGCAAAGTCATTGCAGTCAGGGGCAGGCCATCTTAAGAGCGCAGAGGTTATTATTTATTCGAGAAGCATTTGATGTAAAGTATCTTTCCGAAGGTCAGAATGCTGAAGTAGTTCATATCAGACTATCAGGGTACAGATTTTCAGATTTCCTTTCGAGGACTATCCCCACAGAGGTCCCGCAGGCTGGGGCATATCAGAAGCGAAGGGGTTGTTCTTCTCCGCATCATCAGAGTTATTCAGGGTTATTTGAGCAGAGTCATCCAATTTTCGAGTGCAAGGCGAATGTTGGGAGGTCGTGTTACTATCCCTTGACTCTTCAACCAGAAGATGGTGCATTCAGACAGAGTGTTTTCCAGCGTCAGTTATACCTGACCCAACACAGATAGCCTAAAAGTTCAAATCCAGGTTGGCAATCACTGTGAGGCCCATCCGTGTTGGCGCATCAGTTTCCAAATCCAATCTTCGGCAGTACGCAGAAAGACTCAGTCTATTTTCTCCAGCAAAGTCCAATTTTTCATTGGAACGGGTAAGCTATTCCCAGAGAAGTCCAATCATACTTGGCACATCTGCTATTCTCCAGCAGAGTTATATTCCCCAGCAGGCGTTACTTCAACAAGGTGTTTGGTTAAGTTCCCAATTTCCCCAGCGGAGTTGATTTCATTCTTCCAGCATTTATTTTGCTGGAATGATTTTGTGATATCCGGTTTATCCCCAACGGAGTTGGCTTTGTCTTCAGCATTTATTTTGCTGAAGTGGTTTTCTGTACCAGACCTTATCCAGCAGCTCGAGCCCGCATTAGCATATTGCATGCATCCTCATATTCGCATCATACTTGCATTTCATTTTCAAAATGCGTAGCATTTCCATCCTGAATGGAGCATTACGTCATAGAAAAAGTCAAGCATATGCATATGCATACGAAGCATAAGCCAGGTTTTCTATCAGCCTCATATGGCGCGTGAACTACTCTGTGATCAGTTCAGGGGCTTTCATCCCGCAGCAGTGTTCAAGCTATTCAGCGGTTTATTCATATTTCAGATCGTACAACAGTTATGCTTTGATCAATCAGTCATCTGGTATCGACAAGCTTTTTCTTTCTGTCAATTCCCGTAGACGAAAGGATTCTGAAATTTGATGAATGGTATTGAAGTGCGTATGGGTGTCTTCCCGTCTGTCCTCAGACGATGTGAGTATTGAATTTTTTTTTCCTTCGGGATTAGGGGTGTCTTCCCGTCTGTCCTCAGACGATGTGAGTATTGAATTTTTTCCTTCGGGATTATGGGTGTCTTCCCGTCTGTCCTCAGACGATGTGAGTATTGAATTGATTTTTGTTCCTTCGGGATTATGGGTGTCTTCTCGTCTGTCCTCAGACGATGTGAGTATTGAATTGATTTTTGTTCCTTCGGGATTATGGGTGTCTTCCCGTCTATCTTTAGACGATGTGAGTATTGAAGTTTTCCTTCGGGATTTTGGGTGCCTCTCCGTCTATCCTTAGACGATGTGAGTATTGCATTGTGGGTGTCTTCCCGTCTATCATTAGACGATGTGAGTAGTGAATATTTTTCCTTCGGGATTTTGGGTGTCTTTCCGTCTATCTTCGGACGATGTGAGTATATTTCTCTTCCTGTCTATCAGTAGACGATGTGAGAAGATCAGATGTTTTGTTGCAACCCTCAAGATTGTTACCAGTGGTATCACGCGAGTAACAGGTGTTAAAATCAGGAGTTCTTTACCAGATGATTGATCAGTTTGTCGCCGTGACGGTTGGGTTCGGTTCTGGATTTTATTCCCCAAGCAGTTTTACAGTATATTTTCTGCGGTTGGCAAATTTTTGGGTTTTATTGGTATTCAACCGTCTCGTACCTCTGAATGTTTGAAGGCTGAGCGCTCTTCAACCCTTCAGGTCCAAGTCGCTTGAATAGGGGCAGCTGTTGCACCCCAAAATTTGACCAACCGGGTCCCGTATCTGGCTCTATGTTTCGACGCATGACTGCATTCGCATCTGCATATCGCATACACTGCATTTGTCTTTTGTTTTGGCTTTATCGGGATCACAGCCCTCGTCTCGCGTCTCAGGTGGTTTTAATCAGTTTAGATAGATAGAATCGTGTTTTTGAGGGGTGTTTCGGTGCCCGTTTATTTTTACCGGCTATTTTTGTGCGCTCTCGCAGTGATTTGTCGTTCGGTGCTATTTTTGTTCCTTCGGGAATTATTGTGATTTTTCTGGATTTTATTAGATTTTTCTGGAATTTATTAGCCATTATTAGGGTTTTATTAGCTTTTAAATCATTTTTAGGATAATATAGAATATTAGTAGATTTCTTTTAATATTTTACTAGATTTTAATCATTTTAGGATATTAATAGTTATTTTTTTTTAAATAGCTTTAAATAGCTTTAAATCATTCTTTTACCTTTTTAGAATAATAGGTTCATATAGAATATTATTAGGATTTTAATATTTTTTAATCATTTTTTAGAATAATAGAATTTAAATAGATTTTTACTATTTTCTTAATAGAATAAATAGAGTTTTCTTTTAATAGATTTTCTTTTATAAATAATATAGGTTTTTATTAGAGAGATTTAATAAATTTTAGATTAGTGGGTTTATTAGAGTTTTTAATTAGAGTTTAATTGGATATTAATCAGTTTTTAGGATATTAGATTGATTAGGTTTAAGTGTTAGATTTTAATTGAGTCTATTAATCTTTCTAATTTGTATTAGTAGTCTATTTAATTTTCGTTCAGTGTTAACTAGGTCCTTAATTGTCATCAGCTTTTTAATCCAGTTTAACCTTTTTAATTCATTCATTAGTCCATTCAGTATTTGGTTTAGTCCATTTGGTATTTTAATTCAGCTTTTAATCCACTTCATTAGTCTTAATCCATTAATCAGTTCATTAATCCATCAGTATGCATTTCATTGATCAGTATTAGTCTTGTGGGCCAATATTCGAAATTCACGTAAAGCCCAATTCAATTCAGCAAGTCCACAAAAAGGGTCAGCACCACGTGTATCTTCCAGAAAGATCCAGAATACTGCATGTGTATAAAGTCTGAAGCTACCACGTGTAAGCAAAGGAGGGGACCCCACATTTCACACTCAGAGAGAGTCCACGTTTCACCCACACTGCCACACACCTCACAACTTCCTTCTCCCTCACTCTGCCACGCTGCCACCACGTGGCACGCATGCAACCAACCTCTCCACTCACCTCAGCCTCACTCTCTCCTCGTGACACCTCACCGTCCACCCCCTTCCGCATGTGCTCCACCTGTTTCCCACCATCTCCCTGACCACGCCACGCGTCCCACCTCACCTTTCCCTCTCCGGCCATGCAAACACCGGCGATGACACGCCGGAGAAATTAGACGGCAGTCCACGCGGTGGTGCAACCCACTGTAACCTACAACCGTCGCCAGAACTCAAGAACACTCATCAATGATTTTCCAGACTCTGATCAACAATCATCAACCTCGCCGGAGATATCGTCGGAAGCTTCAAGCTATCACCGAAAATGCATCCATCTTCAAACTGTGTTCCCAGAAAATGATCCATGACCTTCAATCACCAGAAGTTGTTAGCACAAAAGAGCCTCCGATCTTCCATCATCATCAAGAATCATCACTCAACCACCGCGTATCTCCAACCTTCTCCTTCAATCTTCATCATCAATTCCAGTTTCCCAGAAACTTTCAACATGCAGCTCCAGATTTCAAGAACGAATATCATCAAGATCTCAGCTCGTTTCCAGGAGTCTTAACGAAAGTCAAACATGCAAGGCCATCGATGGGAGCTCCATCAGCGAATATTCATCAGAATGTTTTCAGAATCACCAAGATCTCTCGCCATTCATCCAAAACTCATCAGTGAAGAGCACGCAAGAATCTTCCTCCGTGAACATGCAACATCATCCGAGTCCTCAAGAACATCATCATTGTTCATCACAAGATCTCCAGAAATCCCCAACGAAACGTCAAGAGGTTCGATGTTCTTGAGAGATATCCGTCAACATTCTCCGCGAGCATCAAGATCCCTCAATGTCTTCAGTAACACCTTCAAGAACTGCTTCAACAATCTTCATCAAAGATTGTTTTCGAGAACGTCAGGGGAGGGGATTACTCGGTTCTAGATCAGGATTAGTTTGTAGTTTTATTTCTCCTTGTGGTGAAGGTTGTAAAACGAAATTGGTTTGTTAGAGGGAAGACGGGACGAGAAAGGAAGTTTGGTTGAAGGTGATGAGAGCAAGAGTTTCGAGAGAGAGAGTCTGAGACGGCGGCGCAAGGCAATGAACAGTAAACGGAGAAAGTTTCTCTTAGATTGTGTTTTAGGGTTTTCTCCACAATGGACTTAGGGCAGGGATTGCGTCTGGGCCTTGCTTCAAGCCCAACGAACTTCTGTCTACACCTGCATTTCTCTCTTCTCACCCCCTCCGTGTGTTCTTTGGCAATGGGCCAAGCCCAGTTTATTTTCTGGGTTACACCTTCCGTTTAAGTCAACACCCCCTCCCCAGTTTTTTTTCTTTTGTTTGTTATTTTTTCTAGGCTGGGCCCAGTTGTACCAACTGTTTTTTTTGCTGAAGCTATATCCCCTGTAAACTGTGTACCCCTCCCTTGTATTTTGTTTTTTCTTATTTTCTTTGAATATAAAAAAGAAAATGTGAGAAGGAAAATATTGATGAAAAAGAGATATTCAAAAGATAGAAAAGAAATAAAAGAAAAAGTATATTTGAAAAGAATAAAAAAGAGAATATTAAAGAAAAAGTATATTTGAATAGAAAAGAGAAAAAGAGGTTATATGAATATGAAAAAATATTGAAAAAAAATGAGAAAGAATATTTGAGAAAAATATTGAAGGAAAAAAATGGAGAAAAGATTGAAAAAGAGTATGAAAAAAAAATATTGAAAAAGAATATGTGAAAAGAATGTGAAAATATGAAAGAAAGTGAAAAATACATGAAAAAATAGTGTGGAAAAAAGGAAAAAATATTAGTTTTAATATTTTTTTAGAGTGTATTTCTTCATAGAGATATTTTATACATTTTTTAGGATAGTTTAGAAGTCCACTTGTTAGGGGACTATTTTCCATTCGATTTTTCAGGATAGGATAGGATAGTATTTCCTAGGAGATTTATTTTCAGTATTCACTCATTGTAACCATTTTTCAGAATGTTAATAAAACGAGATTTGAGCTGTGGTCCCGAAGTAGCCGAACTACAGCTGCTCTGATTTCTCGTACCAGACGAGGATATGTAGGCATAGGATGCGATATCCTAGCGAGCATGCTAACGACTGACTTTCTGTTCTCTCGCTGCTGTGCGATCGAGACTTTCCCGCTGACGAATAATTGATACCCTTTTTCTCTCTTGCTCGAGGGCATTTGAGACCAAGCCGTAGTTTTGCCCATAAGTCCCCGAACCTTTGAAACCAGTTGTTTTTCTCACTGCTGTGTGAGAATATTTTGTTTAGCCGTAGTTAGCCTGAACTACGTAAAGCTCTGATCTTCCATGCAGTATGGAAGTACGTAGGCACAAGACGCGAGGTCTTGGCGAGCCAATTTCCCCGTAGTCCCGAACTACGTTGACTCTGACTTTCTCTCTTGAAAATACGTAGGCGTAGAGTGCGACGCTCTATCGAGTCAATTCCCTTCCGTTTAGATTTAGCAGCCGTAGATAGATTGTTTTGCATCCTTTAGACAACCCAAGCAAGCGTGGATCCCGTCGAGTACGACGGACGTAAGGGGTGCTAATACCTTCCCCTTGCGTAACCGACTCCCGAACCCAGGTTTTGGTTGCGATGACCACACCTTTTCCCGTTTTTTGCGAGGTTTACTTCGAGCGTTTCCTTTCCCTCCCGTGGGATAAATAACGCACGGTGGCGACTCTTCTGTCAGCCGGCGCCGATTTTCGCAGTACTACAGAGGTAACTGCCCCGGCAACATGTATCCAAGGTCGGCCAAGCAAACAACTGTATGCTGGCTGGATATCCATAATATAGAAAGTTGCATCAAAGATCTCTGGCCCTATCTGAATAGGCAGCGTGATTTCTCCAAATACTGATCTCTTTGATCCATCAAAAGCCCTAACCACCAGATCACTGGGCATGCACAACAAACCCTGGATGTCCAACTTCATCAATGCCTTCTTCGGAAGCACATTGAGGGATGATCCCGTATCAACCAAGACATGTGACATGATAACACGAAATCGTATAGATATTTTCATGCATAATCCAACTAAAAGCTAACCGTTTTCGATCCGATTTTGGGTTATTTCCATGTATTTGTCTGATGTTTTTGCAGGTATTCAACGATCCCGTCTAAACAAGGCAACATGAAGAAAATAAGCAATCCCAGATGAAATATGGACGAAAAAGGAGTGAAAACACAATGAAAAGCGCAGCAGGCAGTTTTTGCTGATGTGACGACCGTCACAGAAGCATGACGACCGTCACACGGGTGACGACCGTCACACCTTGTGACGACCGTCATGCAGGCAAAAACGCCCCACTCAGAATACACGTCAAAAGAGCAGTTCCAATTCCCATTAAAATGGTCCACTACTCCCTAAATTATCTGCCTCAACGTCCATCATCCTCAGAGGTAACCGTTGGAATTCCACCTCTATAAAAAGGGAAGCAGGGGACTTCAAAAAGGGAGCTGCATTCATACCACGAAGTGCTGCCCAAATTTATTTTCAAGAGCAAATTTAATTTCCAGCCTTTTTATTATTTGTATCCATTTCTCCAGTTTCAATTGTATCCCTTTCCTTTATTTCCCTTTCCATTCTACTCATTCCCATTTCCGTTCTACTGTATTTGTTACTGCACTGTACGATCAAATTGGAACTAAAGACAGAATCCTGCCAACATCTGTGGAGGATCTGCCCAAAGGCCAATTGGCATTATTTACAGGTTTTTATTTTGATCGACTCTTATTTTATCATAATGCAATTTATTATTTATTATTATTATTATTTATGTTTTGCTTTTCTAAATTCCATGTCTAGCTAAACTTAGGAAATCGATATGTGGTAGTAATTCGGATGGGATTTGATAACCTTTGTTTGAAAACTTTCTTTTCACAAAAATAACTTATGGTCTAAGTGTTTAAAAATTGATTTACGGAATAAACTTCGTCGCGAAAGCGAGAACTTGTTTTAAAGTAGTTTTGCCACGAAAGTGGGAAATTAATTAAGATACGAACCAACAAGCGAAAGCTGCGGTAAGGTCAGATAGTAAACACTAGGCATTCGTTTTAATAACAGCGAAAGCACTTTAAAACTAATTAGAACTTAGAGATTTCCAAAAAGTAGTTTTAACCCCGAACGGAACACGAAAGTGTACGTTAGGCCCTTAAGATTATGATTAGCGTCAATAACCATTGTGAGACGAGAGTCTTCAAATCTCCACTTTCTGCTTAAGTAAACTGCGAAAACTATTTCATACACCAGTAACTTATCAAATCCCTGAAGAACATAATTACTACGTATCGATTCAATTAATTAAAATCTAAATAGTAATCTTAGTTTCCCCTTTTTGTGACAACATTATTCCCTTGAAACATATTCTACCTAGCTAAACATAGTAACTCCCGAGAACACTAGTTTGATTACGAGTCCCTGTGGGATCGATATCTTTTATTACTACGCGATAGACTGTGCACTTGCAGTTAGTTGTATTAGACATAGAAAGTCGCGATCAAGTTTTTGGCGCCGTTGCCGGGGACCCGTTTAGTCAATAGTGTAACCTTCTGTTACGCCGTATAGACTAGGTAAACAATTTTCTTTTTTCCTTTACTAGTGTTGTCGATTGTATGCCAAGTGATCGCCCACAAAGCGACATCTTGAAACCTTCAGTCGCAGAACTAGAGCGCTTCTTACATCTAAGAAGCCGAATCATTGAGTACCAACTCAAACATAACATTCCTGATCCTCTCACTCCCATTCCCAAATCAGAAGAAGAACCAACGATGGCTGAAGGACCTCCGAACAAACCGCAGAAGGCATACGCTACACCATCTCAGATGGAGCCTAGAAGTAGCATTGCTGCCCCAGCTATTACCCGAAATGATTTTGAGCTGAAACCATCATTGTTGTCGGCTGTACAACAAAACCAATTCTCAGGAAACGCAACTGAGGATCCGAACGAACATCTAACGAAGTTTGTACAATACGCAGACACAGTGAAAGCAAATGGAGTAACTCCAGACGCGATAAGACTTCGTCTTTTCCCATTCTCTCTTAGAGACAGAGCGTGGACATGGTTACAATCGTTACCATCCAACTCCGTTACAACGTGGCAGCAATTGAAGAACGTCTTCTTAGCGAGATATTTTCCACCAAGCAAAACTGCTATGCTTAGAGCTCAAATCAACGGATTTCGACAGAAAGATACTGAATCTCTTTACGAAGCATGGGAACGATTCAAAGATATGATGAGAACATGTCCTCACCACGGTCTAGAAGACTGGGTGACAATCCATACTTTCTACAATGGGCTTCTATACAATACTAGATTAACCATAGACGCTGCCGCAGGCGGTGCACTTATGGATAAGCCATACGATGAAGCCTATCAATTAATAGAAAACATGTCACAAAACCATTGCCAATGGGGAGGTGAACGCACTCCAAATGAGAAAACCTCAGCGAAAGGTGGGATGTACGAAATCAGCAGCCTTGAAAAGTTCAATGCTAAAGTAGATGCTCTAGCACAAAAGATCGATAGTCTAACCGTTAACCCCACTGCAACTGTCGCTGCAGTAACTCCAAATTGCGAGTTATGCGGAAGCACCACTCATAATGCACCCGAATGCCCATTGCTAGCCGGAATCCCGCCAGACCAGGTAAATTATGCTCAAGGAAATCCCTACGCAAATACATACAACCCAGGTTGGCAAAATCATCCAAACTTTTCTTACAAAAGCGAAAATGCATTGCAAATGCCTACTGCTCCGCAAGGATATCAAAAACCAGCTGCTCAGAATGCACCTAGGAAATCAAACCTCGAATTGATGATGGAAAAGTTCATAGCTAATCAAGCTCAAACGAACAAAGAGTTCCTGAATCAAAACATACACACTAGCGAGCAAATTAAACAGTTGACAGGAAAAGTAGACGCTCTAGCCACCCACAACAAAATGTTAGAAACTCAAATATCACAAGTGGCTCAACAGCAAGCATCTGCTGCCGCACCTGCTGGCACATTTCCTGGACAACCCGAACAGAATCCCAAAGGTCAAGCAAATGTTGTAATACTAAGAAGTGGAAAAGAATTGGACGAACCGATCGATCCGAGGACCGAAAACTCAGCCATGCAACAGAAACCGACTGAACAAGAAGAAAAGGAATCTGAGTTAGAGAAGAAGGAAGACAACGAGAAGGAGGATACCGCAAGTGAAAAAACTCGAGCACCTCCAGCGCCATATAAACCACCTATCCCTTATCCGCAAAGACTAATAAACTCTAAAACTTCAGGACAGTTTAAGAAATTTGTAGAGCTCCTTAAACAGCTGAATATTACTATTCCCTTTACAGAAGCGATAACTCAAATGCCGTCATACGCCAAATTTCTCAAAGAGATCCTGTCGAATAAGAGAAAAATCGAGGATAACGAAACAGTTACACTTACTGCAGAGTGTAGCGCTATTATTCAAAACCGCATGCCTCCTAAATTAAAAGACCCAGGTAGTTTCTCCATACCCTGCGTCATAGGAAAGTTCGTAATAGACAAAGCTCTATGCGATTTAGGAGCCAGTATCAGTGTTATGCCCTTATCTATATGCAAAAAGCTGAATATGGGAGACCTCAGACCGACCAAAATGTCCGTACAATTAGCTAACAGATCAGTAAAATACCCAGTCGGAATACTGGAAAACGTTCCAGTACGCATAGGACAATTCTACATTCCGACCGACTTCATAATCATGGACATCAAGGAAGATACTATAACCCCAATTATCTTAGGAAGACCATTCCTAGCTACAGCCGGAGCGATTATAGACGTGAAGAAAGGAAGGCTAACATTCGAAGTAGGAGAAGAAAAGATAGAGTTCATTCTCACCAAGTTCTTACAAGCACCAGCCATAGACGATACCTGCTATCTAGTAGATGAAATTGACGAATGCATAAGAGAACTTGAAAATGAGGAGACCACGTATTCAGAAATAATAAAGATTCAAATACCAGATATTTCTGAAGACGACAATTGGCGTAAACCGTATAAAGACGACAGCCTAAGCGAAAGCTTAGCACTGACACCAGATCATATGCCAGGTCCGAAGAACCCATCTTTAGAGCTTAAAACTCTACCCAAAAACCTCAGATATGAATTTCTAAACAATGAACTAAAAAGACCAGTGATAGTCAACGCCGACTTAGGACAACCAGAAACCGAAAAGTTATTAGAAGTCCTAAAGAAGTACCCCACCGCGCTAGGCTATAACATAAGCGATTTAAAAGGTATAAGCCCTTCGATCTGTATGCATCGAATTACAATAGAGGAAGACTCTAAAACCTCTCGAGAGCATCAGAGAAGACTAAACCCCATCTTGAGCACTGTAGTCAGAGATGAAGTAAAGAAATTACTTGATGCAGGAATCATCTACCCGATCTCCGATAGTGAATAGGTTAGCCCAGTTCATGTCGTACCAAAGAAAGGAGGAGTCACAGTAGTTAAAAACGAAAAAGGCGAATCGATAACAAAAAGAGTCGTGACTGGAAGTAGGATATGTATTGATTATAGGAAGCTTAACAAGGCTACACGCAAAGATCACTTCCCACTACCATTCATAGACCAAATGTTGGAAAGATTAGCCAAACATTCATATTTCTGCTATCTAGATGGTTACTCAGGATTCTTCCAAATTCCCATCCATCCTGATGACCAAGAAAAGACTACATTCACCTGTCCTTACGGTACTTTTGCTTACCGCCGAATGCCGTTCGGACTCTGTAACGCTCCAGCAACCTTCCAAAGATGCATGATGGAAATCTTCGCAGATTTCATAGACGACATTATGGAAGTGTTTATGGACGATTTCTCGGTATGTGGACAAAGTTTCGAAGGATGCTTACAAAACTTAGAAATGGTACTAGAACGTTGCGTAAAAGTAAACCTCGTCCTAAATTGGGAGAAATGCCATTTTATGGTCCGACAAGGAATAGTTCTAGGACACGTCATATCAGACAGAGGGATTGAGGTAGACAAAGCTAAAATAGAGATTATAAAAGATCTCCAACCTCCAAAATCCGTACGAGAAATACGGAGTTTTCTAGGACATGCCGGTTTCTACAGAAGATTTATAAAAGATTTCTCAAAAATCACAAAACCGCTAACCGGCCTGTTAATGAAAGATGTTGAGTTTGTCTTCGACGACGACTGTTTAAAAGCATTCGAAACATTGAAATCAGCCCTTATCACCGCACCAATCATGCAACCACCAGATTGGAGACTACCGTTTGAAATCATGTGCGACGCGAGTGATTACGCTGTAGGCGCAGTTCTAGGACAAAGGAAGGACAAGAAACTCCATGCCATCTACTACGCCAGTAGAACCTTAGATCCTGCCCAAATGAACTACGCTACCACGGAAAAGGAACTTCTAGCAGTTATATTTGCACTTGACAAATTCCGTTCTTACTTAGTAGGAGCAAAAATTATAATATACACAGACCACGCTGCCATAAGGTACCTAATAAGCAAAAAGGATGCCAAACCAAGACTATTGAGATGGATCCTGTTATTACAAGAGTTTGACTTAGAAATCAAAGATAAGAAAGGAACCGAGAACGTTGTTGCAGATCACTTATCCCGAATAGAAGGCATCAGACACGAGCCAGTACCGATAAATGACGATTTCCCGTACGAACGTCTGATAGCCAAATTAGAAAGTGACACACCCAATGCAATCTCGGAAGATCCAGAATTCAAAAAAGCCGTAGAAGCCGTCTATGCCCAAGTTACATTACCTTGGTATGCTAAAATCGTTAATTACCTCGCTGCGGGCGTGCTTCCCCCAGATCTTACTTATCAGCAAAAGAAGAAATTCTTCCACGATCTGAAACACTATTATTGGGACGAACCCCTACTCTTCAAGAGAGGGGCCGACAACATATATCGTCGCTGTGTCCCAGAGGAAGAAATAGAAAATATTATTTCCCAATGCCACTCAACACCATACGGTGGTCATGCTAGTACGTCCAAGACGTGCGCTAAGATTTTCCAAGCCGGCTTATTTTGGCCTAATCTCTGGAAAGACGTTCACATCGCTGTGCAAAAGTGCGATAGATGCCAACGAACTGGCAACATCTCACGACGCGATGAAATTCCTCAGAAAGGAATCTTAGAGGTAGAAGTCTTCGACGTCTGGGGAATAGATTTCATGGGACCTTTCCCTCCTTCTTTTGGAAATAACTACATACTCGTCGCTATCGATTACGTGTCTAAATGGATAGAAGCCATAGCTGCTCCAACAAATGACGCACGAGTAGTAATCAAACTCTTCAAGAACACCATCTTTCCTAGATTCGGTGTACCCAGACTCGTCATTAGTGACGGAGGATCTCACTTCATATCACGAATATTCGATAAACTTCTCTCTAGATATGGAGTCAAGCACCGAGTAGCTACACCTTATCATCCGCAAACTAGCGGACAAGTAGAGGTCTCGAACAGAGAAATAAAACAGATCTTGGAAAAGACTGTCGCTACCTCAAGGAGAGACTGGTCATCAAAGCTACAAGAAGCTTTATGGGCTTATAGGACCGCATTTAAGACACCAATAGGTACTACCCCCTATAAATTAGTTTACGGTAAATCCTGCCATCTCCCTGTAGAGTTAGAGCATAAGGCCTTCTGGGCCATTAAAACACTCAACTTCAACTACACCGAGGCAGGAGAAAAGCGAATCCTGAACTTACACGAGTTGGAAGAACTTCGATTAGACGCTTACGAAAATGCCCGTATCTACAAAGAACGAACTAAAAGGTGGCATGATAAACGTTCAATCAGGAAACAATTCAGTGTGGGAGACATCGTATTGCTTTTTAATTCACGATTAAAACTCTTCCCAGGAAAACTAAAATCTAGGTGGTCTGGACCCTATGAAGTGACTAAAGTACTTCAAAGTGGAGCTGTTGAAATTACCGACAAGACGAATGCACCATTTATCGTAAACGGGCAACGTCTAAAACATTACAATAAGAACGACAACAATCCTCAAGTTTGCAATATAACATTGCTTGAGCTCCCGGCTCAAACACCAGAATAGCTTCTCACCAAGCTATCGTCAGGCTTTAGACGTTAAAAATAGCGCTTATTGGGAGGCAACCCAAATTTCCCTCGTTATTGCATTTCATTTTTCTTTAAAATTCTACTTTGAAAAATCCAGCAAAAATCCTAAAATTACTACTACTTTCTACTTTCGTTCATTTTCGGACTTTTGTTCTTATTTTATTTTTCCTCTTTTGCCTTTTGTTTCTACCACTTTTCGTTTCTAAAAATCCTGACTTCAATTTCTTGTTTCAAACTTTTCAGGATTTTTAAAGTCTTCAAAACATTTCTTTTGTTTCTCTGAATTACCTGCGAATATGGCCGAGTACGATTTCACAAAGGTTCACTTCAAAGGACTCGCTCAAAAGGCAAGATTTGCAGCACTGACCGAAAGAGAATTCGCCTTAACGTTGTATTATGACAAGGCTACTATGGATAAACTAGGGATCACGGATAGCATTCAATACATGTTCAATCAACTGGGTTGGGAGAACACTGCTCTGAAAACACGCTTTGCTACCTACAAGGATCTTACCTATGAATTCCTTAGCTCTTTCAGATACACACCCAACTATGGCTTTGGAACCAGCTCAGAGTTGATTACCTTCAGATTGTTTGGAATGGACCAAACTCATAGCCGGATGTCACTAGCTAACCTCCTAGGATTCCCTAGCGGATCGCATGTGTTCATCAGTGCAGAAGATGACAATATTGATTTGCAACTCGAGCACTTCTGGGGTAGAATAACAGGCGACTATCACTCTGAATCAGACAGAAGGTACAATGATGACATTCATAACCCAGCCTTTAGATACTTCCATAAGATACTAGCTCACACCTTGTTTGGAAAAGAAGAAAATATTACCACAGTGTCTAAGGAAGAGTTATTCATCATGTTCTGTGCTTCTCAGGGTCAGACAATAAATGCAGTGCCTTTCATGATGAGAGCCTTCAAACGCCTCACGCTGGAACCTCAGACACCTATTCTTATAGGAGGACTAGTAACAATGATAGCCCACGAGCTTGGCCTTAGATTCCATCTAAATGCCAGCACTCGTTTTGGTACCATCAAACCCATGAACATACAATTCTGCTTTAACAGGCGCATCTTAGGGAATATGGGACCTGGATCGTATGAGTACCTTATTAACGAAAAACCAGTACATCTATTCACACTACCTAATCATCTGATGACAAGCATCCACAACAAGGATAACTGGCTCTATGAATTGGATGAGCCTATGGGACCTCCTTCACCACAGTCAACACCCCAGAACTATATGTATGACAGTGACCACATTTCTGAGGCACACGATTACATGTACTTTGAGGACGCCGCCTCTGAAAATGAAGTAGACCCTATGACTCCTCCACACTACAATACTTATCCTGAGCCCATCCCTGAGGAAACAACTGACAAAATGGATACCGTGTTACTCAGATTAGATGACATCGATAGAGCTCTGACGCATGTAAAAGCTGATATCGCAAGCGTGCACAGTGACCTGGTAGGCTTCATGGACCTAGTCTGCGACCAACTCGACTACTATTCACGGAAATTTGATGAGTTGAAGGCACGGAAAGATTAGTTATTAGCTCGTACCAGTAGTTTCAGTTCAATCTAGTCTAGTTTAGTTTAATTCACTCATTTAGATTTTTCGCATTGTTCGTTTTCATTATGTACTACATACTTTTGTTTCCATTTTATGTTATTTCAATGCTAGTTTTGTTCAATTATTCTGTTTTCGCATTATTTATTGATTGTTGGATATTATATTACATCACCGTAGCAATACTAGGCTTTAAAATCACCCTGAATACGCCCTCAGAGCAAAATTCTGCGTTCTGCAGATTTTGCTGCTGTGACGACCGTCACAGCCCCATGACGAGCGTCACACGGGTGACGACCGTCACACCCTTGTGACGACCGTCACGCAGCCCAGAACTGCAATCTGGTATAACAGAGGTCGTGTAACCTACCACTCCCCCCATTACCACTTTCAAACTTCCAACATTCATATCCCACTACGATTTTCGTCATCTCCATCTAAACTATAAACCCCAACTCCAAACTCAACCTCCAAACCACCGTTCTGTCACATTTCCCTCTCCGCCGAAAATCCCCAAAACCTCCAAAAACTCTCCATCTTCAACAATGGCGGGAAACGCAGACATCAACAATATTTCCTTCCCTGAGGGCGAGTTAGGCGAGAGACAACGAGCACAGTACAATGCATTTCATCAGAGGTCTCTCCAGCCAACTCACTACCCGCACCTTCCATCACTTACGGAGCTCGGAATCCTCGAAGGTGTCACCTGGATGCTTCAACGAGCAGGCATCTGGAACCTCTGCTCCAACCCCCAACCGACTTACGAACAGCTCACCCTTGAGTTCTTGAGTTCGTTCTCCTACATCACCAGCACCGGCGCACTCAACCAGCACTCAGGTGCCGCTTGTTTCCGGATGTTCGGCGTTAACTATCAGCTGCACCAAAACCAGATTGCCGGCATCCTACAGTTACCCCGCGGCGACAACGCTCATCGCCGCATCACTGACCAGTTCCAGCACGAAGCCTTCGCGCTGTAGTATCAGTTGACCGGCCTCAATGCCGATGGTTGGGACTCCCTTCACGCCACTCACATCCATAACCCCGCCATCAGGTACTTTCACAGGGTGTTGAGCAACATCATCTTCGCCAGAGATAGCAACCACAAGGTGAACTCCAAGGAGCTCTTCTTTCTGCATTGCGTCTTCAACAACGAACCGGTCAACGCTGCCCCGTTCCTGCTGGCCCACATTCAGGCCAACTGCAACCGTGGCTCGAAGCCATTCTACTTTGGCGGGATTGTCACGGCGATTGCACTTGGGCTGAACCTTGGCGACCGCCTCCAGCACCTCCAGTCCATCCCCTTAGTGTTCCTTGACACCGACCACTGCAGGGCCTCCCATCTCATCCGCTCCCGAGCTGACGGGAAATATCATCCGGTTGTGCGTGGCAAGACCGTCAGAAGCATCATCCTTCCGTCCCGCACCCGCATCCATCCTGAGGACCGCACCAACTGGTTGTTCGACCTCACTGCCCCTCCTGCTGCCGCTGTTCCTACTCAGGACCCTACACATGATTCCGAAGATGAAATCCAAGCTGAGTTGGACAGGTCCGAGCAGCCAGAGGCATCGCAGCCTCCTCCACCAGTAGGTACATCATCCCGCCGCCGCCGTCACCATCCCGTGCCCGACTACACTGAAGAGGACATCCGTCGCTCCCTAGACCAGCAGGAACAGATACTCACAATGCTGCAGCAGCAGAACCAGCGAGCCGACCAGTTCGAAGCTTGGCACCGGACTCAAATGCAACAACTTCACACCGGCCAAGCTACGATCACTGAGAGTCTAGCGAATCTGACCCTGCAGGTCGAAGGCCTCCGCGACACGGTTTACCACACCGGAGCCATGAGCTATGAGGATAGAGTCGCCCTTGCTAGAGCCAGAGGACGCCAGCGTGGACGCGACAGGCCCCGGGACTAGATTTTTATTCTTTTTCCTTTATTGTTTACTATATTCCAGTATTTTGTATTTCCATTTTCAGTTGTATCTCCCTCTCGCATGCTTCAAGAATCAGTGAGGACACTGATCGAGATAGTGTGGGAGCGGAGCCTTATTTCCACTGTAATCAGAACTTCCCTTATTTACTATATTTCCATTTCACTGCACTTTCGAATTTTAGTAAGTTCTATTTTACACTTTCTATTTCTAGCAAATAAAGCTCGTCTATATAATTTTCACGTTAAGCAAACAATCCCCACATTTTTCGACGAAAACAAAAACTTTCGTTTGTTCCTCAAAAACCAAAAGCACCACGAGAATGCGCCTGAGTTCAAACCGAGCTTTGAAACTCCGAGGAAACGACAGTTCTAACAAAACCAGTATCGTCCAGACACCTTAGATCTCTAGTTTATGCGAGTCGGTTTCACACACCTACATGTACCAAAGTCTCAAGTGTCTACGCAAACTCAACCCCAAGTAGTTTATACTAGCAGTCAGCACCATCCTAAAAACACCTCTAAGCGAGCGACCGATGCAAATAAGTGTATGATCTCCAAAAAGATGAAAAACCATGAAAAGAGAGCTAAAAAGCCCAAGAATATAAGATACGTTTCCTTCTAAGTTAGGTGCTCCTCACCCGAGCATTTAGCCCAACGGCACGAAAAACTCATTGAAAAATCAATGACACCAAATTATGATCAATGAAGAAGATCAAAAACAAAAACGAGATCATATTCACTAACAGGTTGACTTGCCATGAGAGTGTGCGGACAACGGGCTTAATGTGATTGCGCTAGAACAAACAGGGTGAACTTGCCACGAGAACCTTGACACCAAGATACGGTAGCATGACTAAGACTGATTTGCATAAAAGGGAGACCTCCGGAGACTTGTAGTCCAGTGTCGTCGTGATACTCGTCTTGTTCCTACCAAGAATCCCGGTTTTTCCAAACTCTGCGGACGAAGAAGCAGCCTCGTGCTTGCCGACTTTTCCACGTTTTACTTGAGGACAAGCAAAGATTCAAGCTTAGGGGAGTTTGATAACACGAAATCGTATAGATATTTTCATGCATAATCCAACTAAAAGCTAACCGTTTTCGATCCGATTTCGGGTTATTTCCATGTATTTGTCTGATGTTTTTGCAGGTATTCAACGATCACGTCTAAACAAGGCAACATGAAGAAAAGAAGCAATCCCAGATGAAATATGGACGAAAAAGGAGTGAAAACACAATGAAAAGCGCAGCAGGCAGTTTTTGCTGATGTGACGACCGTCACAGAAGCATGACGACCGTCACACGGGTGACGACCGTCACACGGGTGACGACCGTCACACGGGTGACGACCGTCACACCTTGTGACGACCGTCATGCAGGCAAAAACGCCCCACTCAGAATACACGTCAAAAGAGCAGTTCCAATTCCCATTAAAATGGTCCACTACTCCCTAAATTATCTGCCTCAAGGTCCATCATCCTCAGAGGTAACCGTTGGAATTCCACCTCTATAAAAAGGGAAGCAGGGGACTTCAAAAAGGGAGCTGCATTCATACCACGAAGTGCTGCCCAAATTTATTTTCAAGAGCAAATTTAATTTCCAGCCTTTTTATTATTTGTATCCATTTCTCCAGTTTCAATTGTATCCCTTTCCTTTATTTCCTTTTCCATTCTACTCATTCCCATTTCCGTTCTACTGTATTTGTTACTGCACTGTACGATCAAATTGGAACTAAAGACAGAATCCTGCCAACATCTGTGGAGGATCTGCCCAAAGGCCAATTGGCATTATTTACAGGTTTTTATTTTGATCGACTCTTATTTTATCATAATGCAATTTATTATTTATTATTATTATTATTTATGTTTTTCTTTTCTAAATTCCATGTCTAGCTAAACTTAGGAAATCGATATGTGGTAGTAATTCGGATGGGATTTGATAACCTTTGTTTGAAAACTTTCTTTTCACAAAAATAACTTATGGTCTAAGTGTTTAAAAATTGATTTACGGAATAAACTTCGTCGCGAAAGCGAGAACTTGTTTTAAAGTAGTTTTGCCACGAAAGTGGGAAATTAATTAAGATACGAACCAACAAGCGAAAGCTGCGGTAAGGTCAGATAGTAAACACTAGGCATTCGTTTTAATAACAGCGAAAGCACTTTAAAACTAATTAGAACTTAGAGATTTCCAAAAAGTAGTTTTAACCCCGAACGGAACACGAAAGTGTACGTTAGGCCCTTAAGATTATGATTAGCGTCAATAACCATTGTGAGACGAGAGTCTTCAAATCTCCACTTTCTGCTTAAGTAAACTGCGAAAACTATTTCATACACCAGTAACTTATCAAATCCCTGAAGAACATAATTACTACGTATCGATTCAATTAATTAAAATCTAAATAGTAATCTTAGTTTCCCCTTTTTGTGACAACATTATTCCCTTGAAACATATTCTACCTAGCTAAACATAGTAACTCCCGAGAACACTAGTTTGATTACGAGTCCCTGTGGGATCGATATCTTTTATTACTACGCGATAGACTGTGCACTTGCAGTTAGTTGTATTAGACATAGAAAGTCGCGATCATGACATCAGAAATTCTCTACACTCCAACGATATGTGCAGAGCACGATTATGATTCCTCCCGGCAGGGGTCAGATCTAAATCAGTAAAGCTGAGACCATTATCGGCATTCACGTGAGCGACTACCCCCCAATTGATTGACAGGAATCTCCTGGGGTACGTACGCTGGATTCAAGACTTTCAACAGAGTGTTACGATGCGCCTCCGAACTCATCAACAATGACAAGATAGAAATCTTCGACGGAGTTTGATTCAAGTGATCCATAATTTTGTAGTCACTCTTTCCAGCTACGAATATGGGTTCTCTCAAGCCCCATATACCATTCCAAAGAAGCCTCTGCCAGACTATCTTGGAAGAAATGCATCAATAGTTTCTCATCACTAGAATAGGCAGACATTTTCCTGAAGTAAGCCTGAATGTGTACTCTGGGACAAGTCGTCCCTTTGTACTTATTGAAATCGGGCACCTTAAACTTGGGGGGAATCCTGACCCCAGGAACCAAGCCAAGATCAAACATATCAAGGCCCAAAGAATTCTGATTCTCCAAGGATTTCATCTTGTCCTCAATCAATTTGAACCTTCGGTCAGCTTCACTTGGCAAACCGCCCTCCAGATCTTTCATAGAAAATATATCATCCTGATTGTCCTCCTAATGAGGACCAGCAACCCCGTGCACAGCGTACACACTGCCATTACCAGCAATATTACCGTTCTCACCAGCAACTCCTCCGCCCGGAGGTACAACAACAGTAGGAATACCTTGAGGAATAAACCCACCAACCGGAGGATGAACAACATCGGCTCCTTCGTGCAAAACACCGCCTTCATCAACCCATGCTATCAACGGCTGAACGAGAGTTCTCGGCTGTTCCTGTCCACTAGCGACAATCTGCATCAGTTCCATGAATTGGGTCATACGAGCCCTGACCTCCTGCAATTCTGCCTGAACCTGATCCATCATCTTCTGTTGATTCCCTCGAGTAGAGTACCTATGGAAGCTGAATTCCTCAATCCTCAACTTAAGAAACTAAGCAGAGATAAGAACGCAAGGTCACCAAGAACAACCTGCAATGCAAATGAGAATGTAAGATGCAAAAATGCAAACATGTCTATGTATGCGCAGGGAGACCTTCCCCCTTGATTCCGGTTTCAATAAACAAGAACAGCAGAGATGGATAAGAACTCTACAATAAATCTTCTCATATGTCTTAGCAGAGATGGATCAAGATACAAAATCAAATGAAACTACAAAAGATAAAACTCCTAGTAGCCATGATCTCTACGCCACTCCTGAGACTCCTCAAGCATCTCCTTCGTATCTGGATGATCTGGCCTCTCCATCAACTCTCGGATAAGGACATTCCTCTTGTGTATCACATCTATGAGATAATGACAATGATCCTCCCAAGCATCTTCGCCGAAGGCATCTTCAACCCTGGGTTTCTTCACCTCTTCCCGAATCTTGAACTCTTCATGTGCTGACAAAGTCTCTTGGTATTTCTGCTCGATCGTACTTCTACGGAACGTTTCCAGTAGTAACTCTCTCTCCTTAGCCTTGAATTATGCTTTCAGCTTATCAACATGAACACGAAGCTAATCTTCTCTACTCTTATTGGCAGTCAAGGTAGCATTCCACTGCTCCTTGAATTTGGATATCTTCAGATAGGCTCTATCTAAATCCTCCTTCTTACTTCTCAGAACATCGCAAGTGTTTTTCAGATCAAGACCGACTTGCTTCCTTGCTTGTACCTGATCAGCAAGTTCTTCCTTCGTCTTAGTCAATAATTTTGCATTTGTCTTGGCTAAATACACAGCTTCACCCTTATCATGATTCAACTGACCGATCTCCTACTTCAACTCTTCATTCTCTTTGCGCAACTCTTCCTTCTCTGCCCAAAGCTTGGTATATCTCAAGATATCGACGGTTGTAGGCGGCTCGATGACTAAAGGATACAGTGGAGTTTCAACAGGAAACGACAACAATACCTCTTCAACCCTCTTCTAAATCCAATCCGAGTATGGATCATAGGCTCTACAATCTCCTTTGCCCAAAGAAAGCTTCCCCTTCTTGTGAATCTTACCCCATGCGTCCACGAATTGGGCCGAGATACACGGATCAGCTACACCTGTGAAGTACAAAGATTCCTGCACTTCCTCTTCTTTCGGAGGGCTTTTCAAAGCATAACCGAATTGTCTCACAACAAGAGAAGGATTATAGTTGATACCTCATTTCCTCCGTATCAAAGGCACATTAGGAAAGCTACCACAACTGAAGATAAGCTCACAACCCAGCAAGTCCCGATTGAACCAGACGATATTCTTCTCCGTTAAAACCATAAGCCTTTTCGACCATTCAGCTGAGTTCGCAGAATTCACAAAAGCTCCAGAGCGAGGAAGGTGATCAACAAACCACTTATGCAACAGCGGCGCGCAACAAGAAACCATCTTTCCTCTTCTTTTCTCGTTCTTGTAATGCACTGAGTGATACAAGTCTCCTAGAAGAGTAGGTACGTGATTCTTGGAAACGAGGATATGAAAAGCATCAAAATCCACAAAGTCTGGTACATTGGGAAACAACACAATGTCGTAGACACACAGAGCCATGATAGCACTGAAAACCACTCAACAACCCTTGTTAGCATACTCTCGGGCTTTGCCGACTAGGAAGGGTAAAGCAAATCTGGAGACTCTGTTTCTACTGATAACATGACCTTCCAAATCATAGGCGTTCAAATAAAGAGCGGCGGAAAACTTCTCGAGATTAGGTTCTTCCTCGGAACTGAAGAAAGGCACTTTGTTCAGAATCGGCATACCCAAGTGTCGCTACTGCGAAAATCGGCGCCGGCTGAACAGAAGAGTCGCCACCGTGCGTTATTTATCCCACGGGAGGGAAAAGAAACGCTCAGAGTAAACCTCGCACAACACGGGAAAGGTATGGTCGTCGCAACCAAAACCTGGATTCGGGAGTCGGTTACGCAAGGGGAAGGTATTAGCACCCCTCACGTCCGTCGTACTCGACGGGATCCACGCTTGTTTTCGGGTATGGATTGTTATTCTATCTAAACTAAGGGTTAAGGGTTAAAAGAAAAGAAAATGACTCGGCAAAGTATCGCACTTTATGCCTACGTATTCCCGTCTGGAACGAGAAATCAGAGTCAGCGTAGTTCGCCTACCTACGGGAAAGGAGGGGAAGGTTGCTCGCTAGGATATCGCATCCTATGCCTACGTACTTTCATACAGCATGAAAGATCAGAGCAAACGTAGTTCGGGCCACGTACGACACAAGTCTGTCTTGATTGATTTTATTCCATCTGAAAAAGGGTTTTCTGATTACCAGTCCAAGCGGACAAAAATAACGTTTTGATGAGTTCACATTCTTTTACGGAAGAAGTGTCTTTTATTGTGTTTGAAATATTATAGTATTTTTCTGTTTGTTTTGAGGAGGAAGAGACAGAACTCTATCCTACGGTTGCGAAGGGAATCAAACTAACCTAATGTTATCATGCATGGGTTAAGACCTAGTGTCTATCATGCTCCTCTCGTGCGCAGAGAGAAACAAAGATCCTAAGGGAATAGACGGAAACAGAAACAATACCAGATATATACAGTAAAGCAGGAAAATGCATGGATGCAACAATATAAGCGAGGCAAGGGAGTCCCACTCAACCTCGAACCTAGAAAACAATAGGCAAAAGTGAACAGGATTCACTTTCAACCCAACAGGTTAACAGCAAACAATACAGTCCGGGAAATCAATCAATACATCAGAAATGAATAACAACTAAAATAAACAGCCACAACAGCTCTGCATCAACACCTATCTTCAAGTCATCTCCAATCAGCTACAAGCTTCAGCAAGCCTCAATCTCCATCTCCACAGCCTTCAAGCAAGGTCTTTGTCATCAATCTTCAGTCTGCAATGGCTTTTCTTCAAGTCTCAAACCTCCAGGATGAAGGATCAATCACAAGAGTGAATTGGGTGTTAAGCAATTAGTTGACTACCAAGGGTGGCAAACAAACTGCTACTAACACATAAGATATTTTCTCTCAAGAGTTCTATCCCTTAGACAGTAGCACCAAGCCTTCCAAAGGAAGGGGGTGAGTGTCTTAGAGAGACTCTGCATCATAGAGAAGAATGGAGGCAGTCAAGACCTTCCATGTTTGAGAATCAAGTTGACTACTCTAGGGCTCTGCCTAACTCCTAGATCCTGTCAACTTCAACAGCTGCCAGCACAGAATCTCCTCATCAACTCTGGAAGTTGGACTTCAATCTCTGGATCTCCAATGGGCTTCATTATCACAAGTCTTCAGCTCTCTCCAAGTCCCCAAACAAACCCAATACCCACACAGACAAATTATAATCCCCAGAGAGGGCACACCACACCAGTCAAGCAAATACAGACAATACTAATAGCAGTAGGGGAATCCTAACATTTTCTAAGGGATCTAATAACTACCCCTAATCCCTATAGTCCCATACCCCAAAAATTCAATCTCTAACTCCTAAGGGAAATGAACTTATTCACCTATGTTATCACCTAAACCCTAATTTTGGTCATGCTATTCACATCTAATCAAATCACCTAAAATTAATTTCTAAAATTGTGAATTAAATCCTATATACAAGATACATGTCTAACCTAATCAACCTAAAAGGAAGGGATTAAAAATACTAAAGCATCTATTAGAACAAAAATCATCAAATTTAAGCATCAAACTAAACTAAACAAAATGCTATTTACAAGAAAAATGCATGAAAAATATTAAAACAAACTAAAATGTCAATTTTATTTTTTGTTATTTTTCTAGACAGAATTATGGACCTATAGCAAAAAGAACCAATTAAAACAAGCCATTTTCCATTTTTTATGATTTTTTTAAAGATATAAAAATATTAAAGAAAATTAAAACACAAAATAAGAAATAAAAAGGGAGGGGGTCTGAATAGCAGTTTCGCCCAGTTCAAATTCCAGGTGGACCATGAAACCAGGGGTGTGAGTAACAATCATTAGGCCCAGCGCGCTCAGAAAAAAACCAACTGAAAAATGCAAGAAAAAGAATAAATCCGCGGTGCAAAAAGTAACCAATTCACGTGTAAACCATTGGGCCTATCCAAAGGGGGGTGGGTATAGAAATGTGAATCCAAGGCCCGACGTTCATTAAGTGAAACGCATCGTTTCACTCTCGTCCAAATTTCCCTCCATTTCAACTTTGAATAACAGCCACAAGATGCGATGAAAGAGTCAAATAATTGTGATGATCGGACGGTCCACGGTCATCGTCCCCAAAGCAAACCCTAGAACTCAGAATTCTCTCCTCCATGCATGTATCTTCAGGTCCATCGTTCTCCCTCAATATCCCATGAAATCACACACTTTCAAAACCAAACCCACTCCATTTCTTCCCCTCTACACAACCATGCTCTTAATTTCACCCAATTCTCAACCCAAATTAAAACCCGATGATTGGAAATTCTGGACACCATTGATTGCACCTGATATGCACCTCAATATTTCTTGCTCAAACTACCCTAGAATGATCTACAGGTTATGGTGAGTATCCTGAGCTATCTCACTAGTATCATCATGCCCTAAATGGATTGTTCTAGGTCATCAAAGAAAAACTGCCATGGATCAAACCTTCATTAATGGTCACCACAGCCTGTATGCATGTTCATCTTCCTAACCCTAACAATCCTACACCAATAATCTAACCTAATAACACCTAAACAGAGAGATAAAAGAAACTTCACCAACCTGCAATTCTTGATGAAACAGATGGGAAGGAGCTCGACTCAACCCTTGTAAGCTTTCACCAATGATCTCTGGGAGGTGCTAGGGTTTCTGTTTGCAAAAGAAATGGTGGAAGATGCTTGGATTCTTGCCTGCACTTCTGATATGGATTCTTGCAATGTGAAAGCTAGCTCTTCAATCCTCCATTGTTGGACCTCTGATCTTGCTTACAATCACTCACAAACTTCAATAGATGATGGATGAAGAAAAGAAATGATCAGAAATGGAAGATTATGATGATTCTCTCAATTTCTTACAATGGAAGCAACCTCTTAATTCTCTCTATTCTCCCCTTCAATGCACCAACCTCTTGCACAAATGACTTCACTTCATTATATAGATGATGACTAACAACTTGAGAAGTTTCTAGAATGATCTTGGAGGATTTTAGAAAGTTGTGGAAATTCATGGAAATTCTCATTTGATGGTATTTTGAATTCTCATGATATCTCTCCTTTATCTCTTGACAGCCCCTTAACCATGAGTGAATATCTCCTTGCATGACAAATTGGAATGATAAGAGAGCTTACATGCCTTTATTTTTGCTTTATGTTGAACTTCTCATGTGTATCTTATTATGCAAGTAACAAAATAACAAAGCAAGTCCAAAAATTAACCCTTAACTCAAAAAAGTGGCTGAACCAATGTCTTTAAAATGATGTTTGGAATCAATTTGGTATATTGGATGACCCAATTTGGATTTGTAGATCTCTCAAACCAATTTTTCATTTCAACTTTTTCAACTTATATGCCTTTTTTAGGTCATTTTCCACCAACTTTGGTCAAGTCTCATTCCATGCATTTCCAAACTTCCATGACTTCTTTTCTAGACTTAAAATGTCATTTTGAGCAACTTTGATGTTGTGAAGTTTTTCATTTGAAGCTTCCTTGTATGAGTTTTAGGCATAGGCTAAGAATGACCTGTAATCCTTAGATGACCAAAATACTCTTTTCTTGCCAAGACCATAAGAAGAGTTCCACAAATCATATGAAGGCATACTATACCATTCTAGAAAGCTAAGACAATTAGGAACAATTCTTATGTTTACCATAAATTCATTTGAAATCCCCTTGAGGGGTAAAAATAGCTTGGAAGTCAAGTCACTTTCACAGACAAAATTTCAGATACCTCAGATGACCTGTAACTTGCAAGGACCATAACTTGAGTTCCATAAATCTCCTTGATGTCTTCCACCACTCAAATTAAAGGTCTTGAGATCCTATACAAGTTTCATGTTGACCAAGGATCCATTTGGAGCTTGCATTTTGACTTATCTTGCTTGGAAACTTGACCTAAACTAGGGGATTTTACACAGAAACCCTAATTTAGGAACTCCTCCTCTCCTTGATTTCTCTTGAATTCTTCTTGGCATATCACCATATCCTCTTCTACATTTCAAATGATGACCCCCACATCTTTCCAATAGCCCCTTAATGTCTTTCAATCAGTCAATTGACCTAGAGTTGACCCCAGGTGAAACCCTAGTTGACTGTCTTCAACTGCAATTCTTGTGATCACACCAATGACTTATCTCCTTCTCCAAATGACTTTCTAAGTCTCCCATGATGCCCAGATACTATCCATGCTCAGTCCACAGCTCACAATTTCTTTGTTGATCCTCAGATACCCTCAGATAGGAGATGGATGCACTTGCTTTGATCCATTGACTTGATAGCTTTCAAATTCTTTCTGATGACTTGAATGGGATTGAATTTGAATAATAACCTCTTGATAGGCTCATAGAGATGAGAATAATGATTGGTCCCTGTTTGATGATTTGCTATGCTATGCTATGCAGATGATTAGACTATGTACATGCCTCTATATGTAAATGTTAATGATATTGAAACATAAACCAAGTGAATAAGGTTGAGCAAATTTTAGGGTGCAACAGCTGCCCCTATTCAAGCGACTTGGACCCGATTGGGTGAAGAGCCCAGAGCCTTCAGACATTCGCGGTACGAGACGGTTGAATACTAAGAACCCAGAAATTTGCCAACCGCAGACATGAACTACACCACTGCTTGGAGATTATTTTCATCAGCCTAAAAAGCTTCTCTCATTGCAAGAATAAAACTTTGCTTGTCCACGTTAGGACGCCTGTGTTGTCAACACAAGGAAATCTCAACCAAACTTGTCCACGTTAGGAAAAATCTCGACAGCCTCACCGGGGATCGTCTGCCTCTCATCAGAAATAAATCGTCCACGTTAGGACTAAACTCTTCCACGTTAGGAATAATATCTTTCCACGTTAGGGATACCTCTGCTTGACTTGTCCACGTAAGGAATCATCTCATCTTTCCACGTAATGAACCAATCTTTCCACGTAAGGAAACTAACTTCTTTTCTGAATCTGTCCACGTCAGGACTAAACTTTCCACGTAAGGAATGTAATCTTTCCACCTTCGTTCCGCGTAAGGAATCTCAATCTTATCTGGATTTGTCCACGTAAGGACTCCAATCTTTCCACGTAAGGAATACAATCTTTCCATGCAAGGAATCACCTCTATCTTTCCACGTAAGGAAACCAACTCTGTCCACGTAAGGACCCATCTTTCCACGTAAGGAACGACTCTGATATGTATCTGTCCACGTTAGGACTGAACTCTTCCACGTTAGGAATACATCTTCTTTTGATTTGTCCACGTAAGGACTCAACTTTCACCTCGCTTTGTCCACGTAAGGACTCCAATCTTTCCACGTAAGGAAACAATCTTCTTTCCACGTAAGGAATAACTTTCATTCCAAGTAAGGAATAAACTCATCTTTTCCACGTAAGGAATCAATCTTCTTCCACGTAAGGAATAAAATTCTTAATCTGCCCACGTAAGGACTCGAAGCTTTCCACGTAAGGAATAAACTTGCTTTTCCATGTAAGGAACTAAAATTTCTCTTTCCACGTAAGGAATAAATCTGTCCACGTCAGGACTTGCGCGCCTTCGACTTGCTGGGGAAATAAGACTTTGTCCACGTCAGGACTCATACTTTGCCAACAACATGAAGAAGAATAAATTTGTCCGCGTCGGGACTCTCGCAACTTGTCATCATAGAGAACTACCAACTTGTCCACGTCAGGACGCACATTTCATCATCACAAATAAAGCTATCTGCTGGAAATAAATGGTCCACGTCAGGACACCAACACGAAGAGTAACCAACTTTGTCCCCGTCAGGACTCCACCTTCGATCAATACTAAGAAATCAAATCCATCCACGTTAGGACTAACACATACCGTCAAACTGGAAGAAATGTCCACGCTAGGACTCCACCTTCCAACAATTCTGAAAAATCGAACCCGTCCATGTTAGGACTAGCACCTCCTATCAGCCCAGGAAATAAAACTGTCCACGTTAGGACCCCACTTCTCTAGCACAAAGAAAACCTGTCAAGAAAACTGTCCACGTCAGGACTCATCCTTCCACAACACTTCTTAGTACTGACGTGACAACGATTTTGACGCGGACTCTACTGGGGATATTCGGAAACCAAACTACCGGACGCCTGCTCTGATAACCGGTGGCAGCCTCTGAAGCTCTGATTCATGAACCCCTTTGATGACAAACAACTCTGCTTGGAAATAAGGAGAAATTTTGCCTACTCGCGGGGAAAACACGAGAAATTTACAAATAACTCTGCTCGGAGACAAAGAGAACTTCATCGTGATAACTCTGCGGGGAATAATGCCAAAGCTGACACTTCATTGAATGTCTCACGCCGAGACCTCGAACGTTTGGTGATTCACCTGAGCAAGAGCTCTCTCTACCTGCAAGAGAACAATACTTGAAGCAAACAGTTAGCCAACCTAGTTTATGTTTCAAAAATGCGTACGTTTGACAATGATGCAATGCTCCATTCGACATGGGAACGCTGCGCTTTTATTTGGTGGATGCAAATATGACACTATATGCCAATGCAAATGCAGACTCGAACTGCTGAGATACAGGAACTCGCTTCAGCAAAATAAATGCTGAAGATAATGCCAATTCCGCTGGGGATAGCCAGATGCTACAGAATTATTCCAGCAAAATAAATGCTGGAAGAGCGAAGTCAACTCAACTGGGAAATTGGGAACTTGAACCAAACATCTCATTGAAGTAACCCCCTGCTGGGAATACAACTATGCTGGGGAATAACAGATGTGCTCGGTGTCGCTACTGCGAAAATCGGCGCCGGCTGGACAGGAGAGTCGCCACCGTGCGTTATTTATCCCTCAGAGCGGGAAAGGAAACGCTCGAAGTAAACCTCGCAAAGACGAGAAAAGGTATGGTCATCGCAACCAAAACCTGGATTCGGGAGTCGGTTACGCAAGGGGAAGGTATTAGCACCCCTCACGTCCGTCGTACTCGACGGGATCCACGCTTGGTGTTTATAAGGAAAAGGGTGTATTCATCTATCTACGCTAATGGTCAGTCTGAAAAGAAAATAAAAGGACAGGACTCGACAAAACATACGGTGTTCTGGGCCTACGTACTCCCTCGTGCAATGGGAAAGTCAGAGTCAACGTAGTTCGACTACCTACGTCTAAACGGGAAAAAGGTTGCTTGCCAGGACATCGCATCTTGTGCCTACGTACTTCCATACGGTATGGAAGATCAGAGCAAACGTAGTTCGACTGACTACGGCTAAACAGGGCGCTCTCACACAGCAGTGAGAAAACAAACTGATCTCAAAGGTTCGGGAACCTACAGCTACGATCTGGTCTCAAATGCGCTCGGGCAAGAGAAAGGGATAACAATTAGTCGTCAGCGGGAAAGTCTCGATCGCACAGCCGCGAGAGAACAAAGGTTAGTTGTTAGTGTGCTCGCTAGGATATCGCATCCTATGCCTACATATCCTCGTCTGGTACGAAGAATCAGAGCAGCTGTAGTTCAGCTAACTACGGATCAAGCTACTCAAAAGCTCCTACTGAAAGGAAAGGGAAAAGACACCCTAAAACTATGACTAAAGAGGGGAATCCACCTATTGATATCATGCCTGGTTGACCATCCTAATGTCTATCATAACAACTCCGCAGCGGAGAAGTCAGAGCTCCTAAGGGATCATGGCAACAGGACTAAACGGCAAACAAGAATTAACTACAAAGTAAAGAAATACTAGAAATATGCATGAATGCAACAACTAAACAATCAAGGCGCAAAGGCCGCAAACCAGAGAGGCAAGGGAGCTCAGCTCTACCAAATACCAACAAGCAAAGCCACTCAATAACAAACAAGCAGAAGGAGGACCACCTCGACTTCTCATGCACACAAAGTCTACTTCTAGGATGCACCTACCTCAGAACTATCTAGATGAATCCCTAAGTCTAATGCAACACAACACCATACAAGTCAAACAACATAAAGAGACAACTAGCTAACCTGACAAACCTCTATCTACAAAACAAGAAACTACTCCTGGGCAAGGCCCCTAACAAACCTGAAACAAGCTTAATCTATCCCCGAACAAAACTCTATGCAACACCTTAAGCAGAGATCTAAGCAAAATCTCTAATCAAAACCCTAAGCAAGAGGAATCAATCCCAGTCTCCAAGCTTCAGAACAAGCTTACCAAAGAAAGGGAGCTAAGCAGACAAACTCATAGTGCCTTCCTCGGGAAAGTACCAGGAGGTTACCACTCAGGAGTCATATCCTATGCGGCTCGACAGCTGTGATCAGTTTACATTCCTCCTCAGGAGAAACTAAACTCACATGAAGGCTCCGGCATCATTGGATATTTAGGAAATCCTATCTGAACTAGGGGAACTAAGTGAACAGACCCATAGGACCTTCCTCAGGAAAGTACTAGGAGTCTTCCACTTAGGAGTCGTATCCCATGTGGCTCAACAACTGTGATCAGTTTACATTCCTCCTCAGGAGAAATTAAACTCACAAGTTGGCTCCAACATCATTGGATACTTAAGAAATCCTAGATGAACTAGAGGAACTAAGTGAACAGACCCATAGGACCTTCCTCAGGAAAGTACTAGGAGGCTTCCACTTAGGAATCATATCCTATGTGGCTCAACAACTGTGATCAGTTTACATTCCTCCTCAGGAGAAATTAAACTCACAAGTTGGCTCCAACATCATTGGATACTTACGAAAGAGGTGAGAAGAAAGAATGAAAGTCATTCATAGTGCCTTCCTCAGGAAAGTACCATAAACTCCCTTCAAACTTCAGGATCTCGAACCTCACAAACAGAGAACAAACTCCTAGACTAAGCCTCAATCCAATGCATCCTTGCAAGCTCCAACAGGACTTCAACCAGCTCCCATCTTTGAGAAGAACCCACAGGCCCTCAAACCACAAGAAACTATCTCTGAAGTTCAACCACAGTTGAACTTCAAAGTCAGAAGCCATCAAGACTTCTCCTATCCTCAAGCTCAGACTAAAAAATATCAGAACATCCTACAAAAATCTATCAAAAATCTATGGGAAACCTACATGGCTCTATGACAACATACTAAAAAATCAGAGCAAAATTCATTACCAGATGAAAGAACTAAAATCAACAAAGCAGACATATCCACAAACCAATTATTCAATATCACAACAATAGCAATTAAAATGAAAATGCATGATTAAGCTAATGTTTTTGTACTATAAAATTCTACATTGAATTACGAGTTTACAGAAAAAAGAATGGAATTATTTGATCAAATCTACTATTTTTTATGAATTTTCTAATAACGTGCATGCACTAAAAGATATTAAAAATGTCATGTAAATGGAAAATATACTAAAAATAGTAAACAAAAATAAAATGGCATTTTTATTTATATACAATTTTCTAGACATTATTATGAAGTGGTAGGAAAAACAAGAAATTAAAAATCAATTGTCTTTATTTTATTATGAATTTTACAATATGCAAGAAAATATGAAAAGAAATTAAAAACTAAAAAAATTGAAATAAAAGAGGGGGGTTCAAACAGCAATGCTTTTCAGTTAAAATCCTAAGTTGGGCCTGAAAGGGGGGTGCGCCTAGCAAAAGGCGCAGGCCCAATGTGAATCAGAAATCCATTAAAAAAAATAAAAGAAGAAAAACGCAGGGGGTGCAGTAAGCGAATTTTTCAGTTCATTCTAACATGGGCTTCACGCTATGGGGTGTGATTAGCACTTGGGCATAAGGCCCAGCCCAATTCCAATCTGTCTCTCACACGCATGGGGGGGACTAAGCCAAAATGGGGGTGACACTTCAGCAAAACACAATTGGGCCTTGAACCCAGCCCAAACCCTAACCAGAAACCCTAACAACAAAACCTTACTCCCCTTCAAACTCTCTGATCACTGTTCATCCCCCCCAAACCAACCCTAGCTGTCGTCCTCTCATCTTCCTCACACAAACCCTCTCTGAAACTCCCCTATGAATCTTCAAACACACTTTCAACCAATCTCCAAAAACAAACCCTCATCACTATCACGCATGCGATTAACAAAATTCATCACAACAAGAAAAACTAACCTAGACATATCATGAATTGCATCTACAGCTTAACCTAAAACATACATGCAAAGAGGAAATTAAGAACCTGGAAAGATGAACGACCTGACGTTCGTTGGGGAAGTTAATCGTCCGTTGAAGATCCACAATCGGAGCAGATTTCCCGATGAAGATCCAAGAAGCTTTGCTGAAGAACTCGTTGTTGAGGGATACGGATGAGGGTGACGAACGCGAGCGCTGAGGATCTTGAAGGCTTCCTTGTTCTGGTTGATGAAGATTCTGGGGAATCCAGGAAGAACAGGTGAAGTTCTTAATGATGATGATGAACGAAGACGTTACGATGAAGCTTTGAGGGGTTTCTGGGTTTTCACTGAAGAATGATGAAGGTTCGAACGTGTTCTGGGAATTTCTGGGCGAATCGTATGGCTTGGTGAAGAACACTGTCCTGGTTGAGGAAGATTCTGGGTTGAAAACCACGAAGACCGGTGAATTTCTTGATGATCAATGATGAGAAACAAAGACGTTCTGGGGAGGGATTGAAGAACGATGGAGTTCTGAGGCTTTTCTGGGAAACGTTGATGAAGGATCTGGAAAAATCCTTTGAAGTTTCCGGCGGTGGTTGGATTTTCCGATGAGGAGAAGATGAAGGGGGACGGAGGAGGATCGGAGAAGAAAAGAGTGTTTCTGGGTTTTTTGCAGTTTCCGGCAAGGACGGTGGTCGGAGACGGTTAGAGTGGCCGGCGGTGTGGTGGTTCAGGGAGGATGCATGGCCGGCGGCAGGGTTCTGGTGGGGCTCCGGTGAAGGCCTGGGGGTAGGACGCGTGGTGAGAGGTGTTGGTTGGGGGGAGACACGTGGGAGATGCGTGGCAGACTCTGGGAGTTTCTGAGTGGTGTGGTGGGGTCCTCTGAGTGTGGATGCGTGGCCCCCTTTATACTCGGACAAGTGGCATCCTCTGGCCAAAACCTGCACAAAAATGAATTGGACTGATAATGAAGTGGGCCTCCAAAAATCCCCTCTGGGCCCAACGAAAAAACTGGACAAAAACCCTAAAAAACTGAAAAAAAAACTCAATTAAGCCCTAATTAAAGCTAAACTACCACTTAAAATTGATTATAGATCTGAGCCTCAATTAATTAACTATTAAACTACAGTTAACTCCTAATTAAACTGAACCTCAATTAAACTAAACAAATTCAATGGAAATCTAAACAAAAATTAACTCGTAATTAACCTAACTAAACCCTAATTAGATCTAAAAAATTAATAAAACTCTATTAATTTCTATACTATTATTTAATATCTACTTAAAAGAAAAACTATATTAAAACAAACTTTATTTATTTCTATTTATTAAAATCCCTATTAACATAAAAGAAAAATCCATAATACTTTCTATATTATCTAAAACAACTAAAACTATTTAAATTCTTTTATATTCTAAAAATGACAAAAAAACTATTAAATCTATTTTAAAAAACTATATAAAATTCTAAAAAGAGATTTAAACTATTTAAAATTCTAAAAAATCTATTTAAATCCTAAAAAAGATTAAAATGCCTATTTAAAATCCACAAAAATCTATTAAACCCTAAAAATGCAGACAAATGCAAATGACCGCCATAAAAGAGCGCACGAGACCAGATCGAATCGAACAGAGAACCCCGGACATCAGAATATCCCAAAATCACTATGCAAGCTAAAAATCACCGAAGAGCGCGCAATTTCCCACAAATAAAACCCTGATGATCTGGACTGGATCTGCCATAGCTAGTAAATGAAACCCATGCCGTAACTCTGATATCCTCTGTCTGTGCACAAATATCATGCGTCTGATTTGCGAATATGAATTTAAACCATGAGTCGGACAGGAGAATCGGTTGGTCAAATTTTAGGGTGCAACAGCTGCCCCTATTCAAGCGACTTGGACCTGAAGGGTTTGAAGAGCGCTCAGCCTTCAAACATTCGGAGGTACGAGACGGTTGAATACAAATAAAACCCGAAAATTTGCCAACCGCGAGCATATACTGTAAACTGCTTGGGGAATGAAGTCCTGAAAACCGAGTCCAGTCATTACGGCGCCAAACTGATCAATCATCTGATAAGGCACTCCTGATTTGAATACCCATTACTTGTGATACCCCATATAACAAAACCCGAGGGCTGCAACAAAACACCTGATCCTTTCACATTGCCTACTGATAGGCAGGAAGAGAAATATACTCACATCGTCCAACGATGGACGGGAAGACATCCTGATTGAATACTCACCTCGTCTAATGCTAGACGGAAAGACAACATTAATCTCCATACTCACATCGTCTAAGGGTAGACGGGAAGAAAACATTAATCCCCATACTCACATCGTCTAAGGATAGACGGAAAGACAACATTATCTCCATGCTCACATCGTCTAATGATAGACGGAAAGAACCATAATCTCCAAACTCACATCGTCTAGGGATAGACGGGATCATCCTGATTGATGAAACAAACCAATATTCACATCGTCTGAGGATAGACGGGAAGAAATAATCTCCATACTCACATCGTCTAAGGGTAGACGGAAAGACACCTGATCGAATACTCACATCGTCTAAGGATAGACGGAAAGACACCACAATCTCCAAATTCACATCGTCTACTGATAGACGGGATCATCCTGATTGATGAGACAAATCAATATTCACATCGTCTGAGGATAGACGGGAAGAAATAATCTCCATACTCACATCGTCTAAGGGTAGACGGGAAGACATTTGATCGAATACTCACATCGTCTAAGGATAGACGGAAAGACACCACAATCTCCAAATTCACATCGTCTACTGATAGACGGGATCATCCTGATTGATGAGACAAATCAATATTCACATCGTCTGAGGATAGACGGGAAGAAATAATCTCCATACTCACATCGTCTAAGGGTAGACGGGAAGACATTCATAATGCAATTCAACACCATCCCTTGAATTTCAGAATCCTTCTGTCTACGGGAATTGATGGAAAGAACAATATCCTTGAAGGGGCCACATCATCAGTATGGACCGACAGGAAGAAAACCACCTTTAAAGAACCATGTCGTCAATAAGAATCGACAATCACGAAAACTGAACATTCTTCGAAGAGCCTCGACATCAATAAGGATTGACAGTCAGAAAAGTCCCTCTTGAAACGTCGTCTCATCCAATACACAGAAAGAAAACCACTATCCGAAATATCATTTTGAAACCCCTCAACAATCCAAAATAGCCAGAGAAGACTCGCTGGGGAAACACCCCCTCTGTATGATCTGACAATAAGAAACCCGCTGAACAATACCCTGAAACTTCACATCGTCTACTGATAGACGGAAAGAAAAGCCACTTGCTAGAGAAACCCCATATTGAAAACCCATCTGAGAGGGAAAAAAACACCTGAACCCTCACATCGTCTACTGCTAGACGGAAAGAACATCACATATTAGAGAAACCCCGTCTTGAAACCCACTGAAAATCACCCAAAACTTCACATCGTCTAAGGATAGACGGAAAGAAAACCACGTTCAAACTCAAGACGTCTAATGATAGACGGAGAAATCCACTTATTGGAGGAACACATCGTCAATATGAATTGACGGGAAGAAAAGTCGGCCGATACCAGATGACTGATTGATCAAAGCACAACTATTGTATGATCTGGAATACAAATAATCCGCTGAATTGTCTGAACACTTGTTGCTGTATAAATGCCCCCGAACTGATCACAGAGTAATTCACGCGCCATGCGAGGCTGGTAGAAAACCTGACTTATGCTTCGTATGCATATGCATATGCTTTAATCTTTCTATGGCGTAATGCTCCATTCAGGATGGAAATGCTACGCATTTTGAAAATGACATGCAAGTATGATGCAAATATGATGATGCATGCAACATGCTAATGCAGGCTCGAGCTGCCGGAGAAAGCTGGGTACAGAAAACCACTTCAGCAAAATAAATGCTGAAGACGAAGCCAACTCCGATGGGGATAAACCGGATATCACAGGATTATCCCAGCAAAATAAATGCTGGGAGAGTGAAATCAACTCCACTGGGGGATATTGGGAACTTAACCGAACATCATCGACGAAGTAATACTCTGCTGGGGAATATGACTCCACTGTGAAATAGCAGACGTGCTGAATATGATTGGACTCCTCTGGGGATAGCTCACCTGTGCCACTGACAAATTGGACTTTGCTGGAGAAAATGGACGGAGTCTTCCCGCGTATTGCCGAAAATTGGGTTTGGAAACTGATGCGCCAACACGGATGGGCCTCACAGTGATTGCCAACATGAATTTGAACTTTTAGGCTATCCGTGATGGGTCAGGTACAACTGACGCTGGAAAACACTCTGCCTGAATACACAGTCTCCTAGTGGAAGAGTCAAGGGGTAGTAACACGACTTCCCGACATTCGCTTCTCACTCGAAAATTGGCTGAATCTGCTCGAGTAGCTCTGAATAACCCTGCTGATACGGAGAAGAACAATCCTTTCGCTTCTGATATGCCTCAGCCTGCGGGACCTCTGTGGGGATAGTCCTCGAAAGGGAATCTGAAAATCTGAGCCCTGATGGTCTGATATGACAGGCCCCGGTGCTCTAAACTTCAGAGAGATGCTTCACATCAAATGCTCCTTGAATGCGCTCTTAAGATGGCCTGCCCTTGACTGCAATGACCTTTGCCCCTGATTAGCTGATTCAGAGTAGCGCCCCTGACTACGCCGTATTTGCCTGAATCTCAACCTGATTGCCCCAGGATAACTGACTTCGAAAAGCTGACCTGACTGGGGATTACGATAATAGCTTGCCCCTGCTCTCGGAACATTTGGGCGCTCTGTATTCTATCCTGAACATACTTTCCACTGTAGGAAGCTTTTCTGCTGTCAAGCGCTTACTTGCAAGTAAAACAAGTTGTTCTGCGTAAAAGATATACTAATGCAACACATACGACAGCTTTGACATCCAATCTGTTCACTGGGAAAAGGAAAAAACAGTTTATGGCATATAATGCACAACACTTATCAAGAATATCAACATTAGTACCAACATGGTAAGAGGAACCTTTTTAGGAGTCAGAATCGACGCGACCTTTACCGAAGTATGGTTTCGAAACAACCTGCTTCAATTAGGACTTTCGAAGGTTGTAACGTGGTCAGGTTCATGGTTTTGAAGGAAAGGATAAAGGCTCAAAGTTTGCTTTAACCCACCCGTTCTCCTTGATGTTCTCCCATCCTACGTTCAGCTAATTCAACCTTAGCGCTCACCTCTCAGAGGTTGAAAGATAGGAGTGATAGTTCGAGAAACTATGAGTTTTCGGAGTGACAGCCACTCACTTTTCGTCTTTGACACTTGAGGTCACACGAATCGTATTTCCTTTGAGGATTTTTCTTTTGATCCTTTTCTTCTTTTTCTTTTCATATCCCTAACTTTTTCCTGGACTGACTCCTTTTGAGTTTCTTTTGATTTTTTTTAAGTCCAGCGGGATGCCCTCATTTTTGCCTAAGTCATTTGTCTTGAAATTTTCTTGACTTAGCGGGCTTTTGATTCTCTTTTTTTTTTCTTTTTTTTCTTTCGAACACGTCGTGTGACACTGGTTGTCTGACTCTTTGGGGAATGATGTGACTGCCCCACTCTTGATTGAACCATTGTGGTCTTTTAGGCACGACCTCTAGGGGTGTGATTGATCCTCGAACGGACACTCCTTCTGCAATTTGGACGCTCGGTCAAATTAGCTAACACCTACCCTGCCCCAGGTTAAGATTGAGGGTTTTTCGCTTTCACAGAAAGAAACTCCTACTACAAGGCTCAAAGGGGTTGACAAGGGATTATCTTCCTTATAACTCCGGTGTTTAGGGATTTGAAACAATGCCTGTACATCATCAGCAGGTTTTATTTCAAAAGCATATAATATCGGAAGTTGCATGTCGTTCATTTTCGTCATCCTCCCCAGATTCCTCTTAACCAAGCATTGGACATTTGTAAAAACAATTAGTGAACACGAATGGATTCAATCAAAACATGCATATTTATTTCATTATCATCAATTGGATGAAAACAACGAGTTTTACAAACAGGCTTGCAATTTAAACAGGAAAGAAACTACAAATGTAAAGAAATGACAAGATAAAACAAGGAAAAAATGCTAGCTTCCGAGAACCGGGCTTTCACATCTGTCCTGCTGCTGAACCAGCTATCTTCGCAATCAGTTATTAGAGGCAATTCGATGTTGTCCTGATCTGACCCTACCAAATTTTAGAGCCCCTTTCTCCTTCATTCAGATGTTTTTGGGACCTCCCTGCCCGAAGCTGATTGCTGCACTATCAAGTAGATCCTGCACTTTGTGCCTGAAGGCCAGACAATCTTCAATGTTGTACCCTTGTGCTCCTGAATGGAAATCACAGCGCTCCTTGATATCATAACCTGCTGGAGGTGTACCTGTCAGCGGAGCTAACTTCCTCTTCTCAACCAACTGCAATCGTAGCAACACTTGAAGAAGTTCGGCATACGGCATCGGAGGCACCTTAAATACCCTCAATGGCTTCTGATTTTGAGCTTTTCGCTGATTGGGATACTGCTGCCCTTTCCACTGTTGAGATCGTTGCTGTTGTTGCTGGTACCGGGTTGACTCTTGCACACCCTTCGTAGCGAATACAACATCGGTTTCTTGACTTTCACTGTACTGATCAAGGCCCTCCTTATGCTTAGCCATTTTATTTCTCAGATCTGCCCCAGGAATAGGCAACAGTTGTGGGCATGGAGATTCTGACGCCGTAGCGTCCAGGATACGCTTCTGACCTACTGCAGCTTTAGAGACATCTGTCATCTTAGCATCGATTGAGACAGGAGCAATACGCACAGCTACGCCGCTCGGCGTGAATTCAATATCGTGCGAGTCAATCAGGTCTCGGACATTGTGCCTGAAAGCATGACAACCCTCGATGTCGTGTCCGAATGCCCCGGAATGAAATTCACATTGCTTGCTGGCATCGTACCCATGAGGAAGCGCTCTCGTGGGTGGTTCCAACGTTCTCTTCTCAACCAAATTAAACCTCAATAAAGTCTGCAAGAGCTCAGCATATGTTGTAGGCGGCGCCTCAAATATTCTCTTTGGCTTTCCCTCCTGAATCCTCCGTTGAGTCGGATGCATCTTTGGTTGTACTCGCTCAGGTTCCACAGGCACAGGTGGCGCGAGCTTCTTCATTGTGGCTTCAAATAGCTGATCATCCTCTTTCCTAAGCACATTCTTGACTACTTCCATGATCAAGCTCATTTGGGTCTTCAGCTGACTGTTTTCCTCTTTGAGAATCTTCTGTTCCAGACGCATCTCTTGCATGTCTCTCGTCATCTGCCCTAGCTGGCTTCGGACTTCAATCAATTCAAACTGATTCTGTTCCATATCTCTGAAGGAATTCCTGCAACAAACTGAGACGATGAGGAAATAAGACCCACGGTTCTGATGTACCTGGTAAATGATAATGCAATGCAGAAAGCAAACACATATTCATAACGAGACAAAGAGAAACTCAAGCTATCAGTACACAGACGAACATCTCCCACACATGTACAACCAACACAAGCAGCACGTAAACACAAATGAGTACGAATATAATGACCCCAGCCAACAATCCTGGTGGTGGTCCGCAAACACTAGTACACAAAAGCTAAACGGATTAGGCAGGGAAAACAGATGCGACACTCGGAACAGAAACCTATAGAAACTTCTCCCATATTCAACTGAACTCTCTGATTGACAATCTTCAGAGCACACACTTCCTGTGGAGTCTTCCATGACATTAACTGACGAACCCACACAACTGGAGGATGGAAAATCATTAATCTGAACAAAACCCTGAGGAGTGATGCAAATACGGCTAGAGTCTAACAGATCTTGAACCTGGCTTCTAAGCACTTTACAATCATTTGTTGAATGCCCCTGTGCCCCAGCATGGTACTCACAGCGGGCGCTGGCATCAAAACCTGGAGGATACGGTGGAATCACCGGCTTGGTCTCTTTCGGCACTATCAATCCGCTTCTGACCAGATCTGGCAACAACTGACTGTACGACACCGGTAGCTGAGTAAACTGCCTTTCAGATTTCCTTGGTCTTCGTGGGGCGTGCTGACGCGACCGACGATAGGATGATCGTTGACTTGAAGTGTCTGAAAACTGATCCTGAGATGCTAGAGATTCTGAGGTGGCGTCATCTCTTTCCCACTCTTCTTGAGAACTGACAACTGACTCAATCTTATCAACTGGGACGTAAGGAGCATTTCGAAACTTTCCACTCTTGAGTCCTCTCTCAACAAGCTCTCCCATTCTCATCAGGCCCACAAAGCTTGTGCAACCGAACAATTTGTCAAAATAATGGCCCTTCAGAGTACCCACGAAAATGTCAACCATTTCTCTTTCCGAAAGCGGTGGTTGAACACTAGCAGCCAATTCTTTCCATCTTCGCAAATACCCTCTGAATGATTCATTCTCTGCCTGAGATAATTCTTGCAGATGTACGAGACTAGGAGCCAAATCCAGGTTGTAATCGTACTGCTTCATGAAAGCTCTGGCTAAATCCACCCACGATCGAATCTGATTACTCTCTAATTGCACATACCACCTCAAAGATGCCCCAGTCAGGCTATACTGAAAGCAATGGATCATCAACTTGTCGTTTCGCACAAACGAAGTCATCCTTCGACAGAACATCATCAAATGCAGCTTCGGACAGCTATCTCCCGTGTACTTTTCGAATTCCGGCACTTTGAACTTGTACGGCAACACCAGGTCAGGAACCAAACACATGTCTACAGCATCCAGGTTAACGGCATCTTTCGCTTCCAAGGCTTTTATACCTTCTTCCAACGCTCGGAGTCTTCTACCATTTTCAAGAGCTCTTAGATCTATCATCCCGGCCATTGGAATATCTCTTCGGTAATCCATCACAGGGAAAGCAACACCTTGATTGTTAGCAGGAGGATGACGTTCATTTCGGGCAACAAACTGCCCATGCCGACCTCGGTTCTCATCCGTAGGCTGTACAACTTGGTCTGCAGTAAGGTTGTTCGCTTGCGGGAAGTCTTCCATGGAATCATACCGATGGTTGGACGCCATAGTAAACCTTGTCACAGTGTAAGGAGCCTGGAAATTGCCTTCAGCCATAGCTACCAATTACCTGTAACTGACTACACTGCTTGATTCTGCTCAACTCTGCTTCAGCCCCTTGGTCGTCTTCAACACTCCACTTTTGCCTCAAACAATCCCCCGCGAATCACCCTCTGGTGAAAACAAAGGCTGGATAAGTGCTCTGGCCTGCTATAGTAATGCTATGCAATATGATTTATGCAGACAGAAATACAAAAATGAAAAAAACGCTAACGTGCATGTGTGCATTGGAGACATTTCCCCTCCAATTCCAGTGTCAGTGGTAGCAAGGCGAGATAAACCATAAAGACAATATTTAGAAAAACCCTCATATATTTATTAGAAATAACAGTCTTGTCAAGAGGTTACATAACTATGCTCCATACAACTGATATGATAAGGAGGATCCCAGCCAACATGCCTGGTGGTGATCTCAACACAACAGAATACAAGAGAGAAATCAAGTATGGGTACGGTTGCAGAAGTCTTCGACCATCTTCTTTGTCTCTGCGTGATCCGGTTGATAAATCAAGCCTTCTATCAACTGATCCCTTTTTCTGACCGTTCCCTGGATGTCTCTGACAAAGTCTTCCCAAGCCTTATCATTGGCACCATCCCCAAGTTTGGGTCTCTTGGCGTCTGCTCTATGCTGAAAATCTTCCAAATTCTTCATGGCATCTGTCAGTTTGCGCTCGGCCTCGTATCGGCGGCATGCTTCTTCTTCAAGCTCTTCAGTCTTCACTTTGACCTGTTCTTCTAACTGAGCAACCTGTGTCTTCAGCTCTTCTTCCCGCTCTTTGCGCTTGGTCATAGTGAGATCCCAGTGCTCTTTGAACTTAGCTAGCTTCGTGTAGGCCCTTTCCAGCTCTTGCTTCTTAGTAGCCAATACACTGCTAACTGAGTCTATATCTAACTCCAGACGTTTCTTGGTTTCAGTCAATTCCAATAACGTAGTCTTTAGATGTTTCAGAGTTTCGGCCTGTTGCTTGGAAAAATATCCTGTTTCAATCTTTTCATGACGAAGCTGGGCATTCTCCTGCTCTAAAGCCTCTTTAGCCTTTGCTAGCTCTTCTTTCTCCGCCATCAGCTGCTTGTATACCTGTATGTCCACAGTGGTAGGCTCCTCCACCGGAGAAGGATGCAATGGCTGGACCGCTGGATACGGCATAAGGAATTTCGTAGCTCGCTCCCGAATCCATTCCACATACGGGCCAGGAACTCGAATATCCCCTCTGCTACCTGAAGGTTTCCCTCTCTTGTGCAAGTTCTTCCATGCCTTCTCAAGCTTGGTCAACATCTCTTTCCCTATTGCCCCGGTGAGATACAGAGATTCCTGTATCTCCTCGGGCTTTGGCGCTCCCTGAGGTATATACCCAAATTGCCTGATCAATAAGGAAGGGTTGTAATTGACACATCCTTTCCTTCCTATTAACGGAACATTCGGGAATCCTTCGCATTTGAGTATGACCTCAACTCCGAATACCTCTTCGTTGACCCACACCACATTCTCGGCAGTCAATCCCATCAAGCGCTCGGGCCATCCTAGAGAATCAATAGAGGTGACAAAAGGTCCTGACTTAGGCATATGACTGGTGAACCACCTGCACAGGAGAGGTACACAGCAGGACACATTCCTTCCTCGCCGCTTTTCATTCTGGTAGTGGGTTGAATGGTGGATATCTCCCAGCAAAGTAGGAATTGGGTTCTTCGCAGCCAAAATATAGAAGGCATCTGAGTCAACAAAATCAGGAATGTTCGGGAACAACACGATGCCATAAACACATACATCAAGGATGACGTCAAAAACAACCCAGCCACCCTTCTAGGCATACTCCCGAGCCTTCTCTACCAAGACATCCAACGGAAATCCCCATACATCTCCTCTTCTGATCATCTTCCCAGCCAGTTCAGACTCTCTCAAGCACAGGATGGCAGAAAGCTCAGCCAGATTAGGCTCAGCGTCCGTACGATAGAAAGGCATCTGCTCGCGGATCGGTATATCCAAGAGTGCAGAATACTCCTCCAGGGTAGGAGCCAAAACAAAGTCAGGAAATACGAAACACCTGAGCTCCGCGTCGTAAAACTGTAACAGGGTATAAATGCCGCTGATCTCGTAGGCTGATGGCTGATAAACATAGGTCAGAATCCTCCCATATCTCTTTCTGAAGTCTCCCATTACCCTCTTTTTAGCAATAGTAATCAATTCTAACAATAGACTGATATCCGGAGACGGAAACTTGTAGGGCAACACTCTCTTCAGGGTTTCCATGTCTTGCTAGGAAACAAACACCAGAACTGGGAGGGAAAATATGTACCTGCAATACACACACGTTAGTTGAATGCAAATGGTAATGCAATGATGCAATGTGATAAATAATGCAATCTGTGAACACAGGGGCTGTGCTGTAGCCTGAAGAGGAACATCTCGGTGATCAAGAACGGAAAACCACCACAGTTACCAGAATCTCATGACACTAACTATCATCTGATACTCAAAATATCAATCCCCTGGTAAGAAAACCATCTGAACCTCTGTATCTGACGAGAAAACCATCTGATAATAGTATAGACCTTAGATAAGAAACCCATCTGACCCAGACAACACGCTTGGAGATGAATCAAGAACACCATCTGATAACTACTGAATCATGGTTTCTGAAGGCCAGTTTTCCTGCAATAACCCAATCCCTCTCACAGGTATGATAGACCTAATCCACGGACAAAGGTAAGGCATCCTATGCGGTCATCAGCGTCACAGACTTTCATGAGTGACGATACGATTCCCAGAAGGAGTGGCATCATCAAGTCATGAAGAGGCCTCACTTAGCTGACTTCCAAATGATCGGTCCCCAGAGTCGACAATCCTCACGTCTGGACTCCCCTCAGATCCTCAGGACCGGAAAGGAGCACCTCTGCGAGAACCTCGTCTGAGCGTAGATTTCGTAGGGAACTGTGCCTGCTCAGCAGACAGGTTCGTCTACTACTCTCCACAACTATATCTAGGTGCATACTCAAGCCCAGGTCCGGCTTCTCACTCACAGTAACCTCCCTTGCCCACAGCAATAATCACAATAATATAATGCTGGAAAATAAATGCGGAAAGGTAAAGGTACGGAAAAGTAAAGTGCGGAAAAGTAAAACACAATGCACAACACCCAACAAATAAACACCCAAGCGCTAGAATTGACTCGCGTAGGGGATGGGAAACGGTCCCAGCATAAGGGATGGGAAAAGTCCCTAGATGCTATAAGTCCCCAGCAGAGTCGCCAGCTGTCGCTACTGCGAAAATCGGCGCCAGCTGGACAGGAGAGTCGCCACCGTGCGTTATTTATCCCTCAGAGCGGGAAAGGAAACGCTCGAAGTAAACCTCGCAAAGACGGGAAAAGGTATAGTCATCGCAACCAAAACCTGGATTCGGGAGTCGGTTACGCAAGGGGAAGGTATTAGCACCCCTCACGTCCGTCGTACTCGACGGGATCCACGCTTGGTGTTTATAAGGAAAAGGGTGTATTCATCTATCTACGCTAATGGTTAGTCTGAAAAGAAAATAAAAGGACAGGACTCGACAAAACATACGGTGTTTTGGGCCTACGTACTCCCTCGTGCAATGGGAAAGTCAGAGTCAACGTAGTTCGACTACCTACGTCTAAATGGGAAAAAGGTTGCTCGCCAGGACATCGCATCCTGTGCCTACGTACTTCCATACGGCATGGAAGATCAGAGCAAACGTAGTTCGACTGACTACGGCTAAACAGGGCGCTCTCACACAGCAGTGAGAAAACAAACTGATCTCAAAGGTTCGGGAACCTACAGCTACGATCTGGTCTCAAATGCGCTCGGGCAAGAGAAAGGGATAACAATTAGTCGTCAGCGGGAAAGTCTCGATCGCATAGCCGCGAGAGAACAAAGGTTAGTTGTTAGTGTGCTCGCTAGGATATCGCATCCTATGCCTACATATCCTCGTCTGGTACGAAGAATCAGAGCAGCTGTAGTTCAGCTAACTACGGATCAAGCTACTCAAAAGCTCCTACTGAAAGGAAAGGGAAAAGACACCCTAAAACTATGACTAAAGAGGGGAATCCACCTATTGATATCATGCCTGGTTGACCATCCTAATGTCTATCATAACAACTCCGCAGCGGAGAAGTCAGAGCTCCTAAGGGATCATGGCAACAGGACTAAACGGCAAACAAGAATTAACTACAAAGTAAAGAAATACTAGAAATATGCATGAATGCAACAACTAAACAATCAAGGCGCAAAGGCCGCAAACCACAGAGGCAAGGGAGCTCAGCTCTACCAAATACCAACAAGCAAAGCCACTCAATAACAAACAAGCAGAAGGAGGACCACCTCGACTTCTCATGCACACAAAGTCTACTTCTAGGATGCACCTACCTCAGAACTATCTAGATGAATCCCTAAGTCTAATGCAACACAACACCATACAAGTCAAACAACATAAAGAGACAGCTAGCTAACCTGACAAACCTCTATCTACAAAACAAGAAACTACTCCTGGGCAAGGCCCCTAACAAACCTGAAACAAGCTTAATCTATCCCCGAACAAAACTCTATGCAACACCTTAAGCCGAGATCTAAGCAAAATCTCTAATCAAAACCCTAAGCAAGAGGAATCAATCCCAGTCTCCAAGCTTCAGAACAAGCTTACCAAAGAAAGGGAGCTAAGCAGACAAACTCATAGTGCCTTCCTCGGGAAAGTACCAGGAGGTTACCACTCAGGAGTCATATCCTATGCGGCTCGACAGCTGTGATCAGTTTACATTCCTCCTCAGGAGAAACTAAACTCACATGAAGGCTCCGGCATCATTGGATATTTAGGAAATCCTATCTGAACTAGGGGAACTAAGTGAACAGACCCATAGGACCTTCCTCAGGAAAGTACTAGGAGTCTTCCACTTAGGAGTCGTATCCCATGTGGCTCAACAACTGTGATCAGTTTACATTCCTCCTCAGGAGAAATTAAACTCACAAGTTGGCTCCAACATCATTGGATACTTAAGAAATCCTAGATGAACTAGAGGAACTAAGTGAACAGACCCATAGGACCTTCCTCAGGAAAGTACTAGGAGGCTTCCACTTAGGAATCATATCCTATGTGGCTCAACAACTGTGATCAGTTTACATTCCTCCTCAGGAGAAATTAAACTCACAAGTTGGCTCCAACATCATTGGATACTTACGAAAGAGGTGAGAAGAAAGAATGAAAGTCATTCATAGTGCCTTCCTCAGGAAAGTACCATAAACTCCCTTCAAACTTCAGGATCTCGAACCTCACAAACAGAGAACAAGTTCCTAGACTAAGCCTCAATCCAATGCATCCTTGCAAGCTCCAACAGGACTTCAACCAGCTCCCATCTTTGAGAAGAACCCACAGGTCCTCAAACCACAAGAAACTATCTCTGAAGTTCAACCATAGTTGAACTTCAAAGTCATAAGCCATCAAGACTTCTCCTATCCTCAAGCTCAGACTAAAAAATATCAGAACATCCTACAAAAATCTATCAAAAATCTATGGGAAACCTACATGGCTCTATGACAACATACTAAAAAATCAGAGCAAAATTCATTACCAGATGAAAGAACTAAAATCAACAAAGCAGACATATCCACAAACCAATTATTCAATATCACAACAATACAAAAAATGAAATTAAAATGAAAATGCATGATTAAGCTAATGTTTTTGTACTATTAAATTCTACATTGAATTACGAGTTTACAGAAAAAAGAATGGAATTATTTGATCAAATCTACAATTTTTTATGAATTTTCTAATAACGTGCATGCACTAAAAGATATTAAAAATGTCATGTAAATGGAAAATATACTAAAAATAGTAAACAAAAATAAAATGGCATTTTTATTTTTATACAATTTTCTAGACATTATTATGAAGTGGTAGGAAAAACAAGAAATTAAAAATCAATTGTCTTTATTTTATTATGAATTTTACAATATGCAAGAAAATATGAAAAGAAATTAAAACCTAAAAAAATTGAAATAAAAGAGGGGGGTTCAAACAGCAATGCTTTTCAGTTAAAATCCTAAGTTGGGCCTGAAAGGGGGGTGCGCCTAGCAAAAGGCGCAGGCCCAATGTGAATCAGAAATCCATTACAAAAAATAAAAGAAGAAAAACGCAGGGGGTGCAGTAAGCGAATTTTTCAGTTCATTCTAACATGGGCTTCACGCTATGGGGGTGTGATTAGCACTTGGGCATAAGGCCCAGCCCAATTCCAATCTGTCTCTCACACGCATGGGGGGGACTAAGCCAAAATGGGGGTGACACTTCAGCAAAACACAATTGGGCCTTGAACCCAGCCCAAACCCTAACCAGAAACCCTAACAACAAAACCTTACTCCCCTTCAAACTCTCTGATCACTGTTCATCCCCCCCAAACCAACCCTAGCCGTCGTCCTCTCATCTTCCTCACACAAACCCTCTCTGAAACTCCCCTATGAATCTTCAAACACACTTTCAACCAATCTCCAAAAACAAACCCTCATCACTATCACGCATGCGATTAACAAAATTCATCACAACAAGAAAAACTAACCTAGACATATCATGAATTGCATCTACAGCTTAACCTAAAACATACATGCAAGGAGGAAATTAAGAACCTGGAAAGATGAACGACCTGACGTTCGTTGGGGAAGTTAATCGTCCGTTGAAGATCCACAATCGGAGCAGATTTCCCGATGAAGATCCAAGAAGCTTTGCTGAAGAACTCGTTGTTGAGGGATACAGATGAGGGTGACGAACGCGAGCGCTGAGGATCTTGAAGGCTTCCTTGTTCTGGTTGATGAAGATTCTGGGGAATCCAGGAAGAACAGGTGAATTTCTTAATGATGATGATGAACGAAGACGTTACGATGAAGCTTTGAGGGGTTTCTGGGTTTTCGCTGAAGAATGATGAAGGTTCGAACGTGTTCTGGGAATTTTTGGGCGAATCGTATGGCTTGGTGAAGAACACTGTCCTGGTTGAGGAAGATTCTGGGTTGAAAACCACGAAGACCGGTGAATTTCTTGATGATCGATGATGAGAAACGAAGACGTTCTGGGGAGGGATTGAAGAACGATGGAGTTCTGAGGCTTTTCTGGGAAACGTTGATGAAGGATCTGGAAAAATCCTTTGAAGTTTCCGGCGGTGGTTGGATTTTCCGATGAGGAGAAGATGAAGGGGGACGGAGGAGGATCGGAGAAGAAAAGAGTGTTTCTGGGTTTTTTGCAGTTTCCGGCAAGGACGGTGGCCGGAGACGGTTAGAGTGGCCGGCGGTGTGGTGGTTCAGGGAGGATGCATGGCCGGCGGCAGGGTTCTGGTGGGGCTCCGGTGAAGGCCTGGGGGTAGGACGCGTGGTGAGAGGTGTTGGTTGGGGGGAGACACGTGGGAGATGCGTGGCAGACTCTGGGAGTTTCTGAGTGGTGTGGTGGGGTCCTCTGAGTGTGGACGTGTGGCCCCCTTTATACTCGGACAAGTGGCATCCTCTGGCCAAAACCTGCACAAAAACGAATTGGACTGATAATGAAGTGGGCCTCCAAAAATCCCCTCTGGGCCCAACGAAAAAACTGGACAAAAACCCTAAAAAACTGAAAAAAAAACTCAATTAAGCCCTAATTAAAGCTAAACTACCACTTAACATTGATTATAGATCTGAGCCTCAATTAATTAACTATTAAACTACAGTTAACTCCTAATTAAACTGAACCTCAATTAAACTAAACAAATTCAATGGAAATCTAAACAAAAATTAACTCCTAATTAACCTAACTAAACCCTAATTAGATCTAAAAAATTAATAAAACTCTATTAATTTCTATACTATTATTTAATATCTACTTAAAAGAAAAACTATATTAAAACAAACTTTATTTATTTCTATTTATTAAAATCCCTATTAACATAAAAGAAAAATCCATAATACTTTCTATATTATCTAAAACAACTAAAACTATTTAAATTCTTTTATATTCTAAAAATGACAAAAAAACTATTAAATCTATTTTAAAAAACTATATAAAATTCTAAAAAGAGATTTAAACTATTTAAAATTCTAAAAAATCTATTTAAATCCTAAAAAAGATTAAAATGCCTATTTAAAATCCACAAAAATCTATTAAACCCTAAAAATGCAGACAAATGCAAATGACCGCCATAAAAGAGCGCACGAGACCAGATCGAATCGAACAGAGAACCCCGGACATCAGAATATCCCAAAATCACTATGCAAGCTAAAAATCACCGAAGAGCGCGCAATTTCCCACAAATAAAACCCTGATGATCTGGACTGGATCTGCCATAGCTAGTAAATGAAACCCATGCCGTAACTCTGATATCCTCTGTCTGTGCACAAATATCATGCGTCTGATTTGCGAATATGAATTTAAACCATGAGTCGGACAGGAGAATCGGTTGGTCAAATTTTAGGGTGCAACACTCGGTATGATCGGACTTATGCTGGAGAGTGAATGGATATCACACGGTATTCTGACAGAATAAATGCCAGTGCGCCACACCAACTCTGCCGGGGAGAGTCTTAATCTTCGAATTCCACTGGGGGGAATGAACACTGGTTGGAAAGAGAACTCCGCTGGGGCGGGATGATTCTCCTAGGAAAATCAACTGACTCCGCTGGGGGAGAGGTAAACTGACTCTGCGGGGAAAGGTGAACTTGTCGGAATACAGCTCCCCAATATTAATCTTCTGAGACTAAACCAACTCGGCTTGAGATACACTGTCTGAATACAGCCTTATAATCTTGGAATCGCCAAACTCTGCTGAGGATGAATGACTTGGCTGGAGCAAGTCCTTTGGATAGGCTACGGCTAGCTGGGGAATTCGATCCTTCTTCAGGAAGCACATGCATGACCTGCGTGGGGGTCGAGTCTTTCGTTATTGCCATCTTTTGATCGTCTTCCTCGTACGGATACGAACTCTGCAACAACACAAACAAGACAAGACAAGCCTATGCAACCAAATCGATTCAGGTTAGTGACGTTATTTTCAGTTAATTCAAAGCTTTAGCAATTGTCGGCAAGGGCCAGTGATGTTATACACATGCTAGTTTCAGTAAACTTAGGCATTTATCATGCACAAAACAGTAAAGAACCAGCATCAAGTACTGAATAACATATTTTATTGATTGGGCCCCTGAATGGGCGGAATTTTGTACACGGGATGTAACTCCTGAAAAGAGGAAGCTACGCAAAGCAGACATACAAATATGCACAAGAAGCATAAATATATTGACAAACTAAATTTGTACACATGTCGGCAACGGGATGCAGATGAACACCACGAACTGATCCTCCTATGACTCATCCGACTCTAATGCTTCCCCGGTATCCATACTTCCGAAGAGATTGTATCTGATAATCGACTCCTCAGGCATATTCTCCCGCACCAATGCTCAATGCAGTATCAAATTCGGACCGCAGTCATTTGCTTTTCAAATCCCTAACTTTTGCGTGAACCGCCCTTTACGGGTTTTTAGTTCACCGGGATACCCTTTTTTGCCGAAGCCGCCCAGTGTAGGTTTTCAACTTCGCGGGTGTACATTTTTCAATTTTATCCCTAACTTTTGCCCGAACCCTTCATTCTGTTTTTGGTTCGCCAGGATGCCCCATTTTTGCCTGGACTCTCTTTTTCTGTCCAGCGGGTCAATTTTAAGCAAAGTATTTTTTAACTGCATCTGAATTCACAGGCGACGTAAAGTCTTCACCGTCCATGGTGGACAACAATAACGCTCCTCCTGAAAAGACTTTCCTGACAACGTATGGCCCTTCGTAGTTGGGGGTCCACTTGCCCCTGTGATCTGCCTGCGGCGGGAGAATCCTTTTCAGCACAAGGTCGCCCGTCTGAAAGCTTCGCGGATGTATCTTCTTATCATATGCTTTCTTCATTCGGCTCTGGTACAAACGCCCGTATGCTAGAGAAGCTAGCCTCTTCTCATCCATCAAACTCAGTTGGTTCAACCTGTCTTTCACCCATTCTGCCTCATCTAGTTGAACATCTCGCAATACCCTCAGAGAAGGGATCTCAACTTCCAGTGGCAGCACTGCTTCCATTCCGTACACTAACGAGAACGGGGTTGCCCCGGTTGATGTGCGTACCGTCGTACGATAACCGTGCAAAGCAAAAGGTAGCATCTCGTGCCAATCCTTATAGGTCACCACCATTTTCTGAACGATCTTCTTGATATTCTTATTGGCCGCTTCGACAGCGCCATTCATCTTGGGTCGGTAAGGGGAGGAGTTGTGATGTTCGATCTTGAAGTTCTGATAGAGCTCCTTCATCATTTTGTTGTACAGGTTTGATCCGTTGTCCGTGATTATCCGCTCGGGGATCCCATATCGGCAAACGATATCTCTCTTGATGAACCTGGCCACCACTTGCTTAGTTACATTTGCGTAAGACGCCGCTTCTACCCACTTGGTGAAATAATCGATTGCTACTAGAATGAATCGGTGCCCATTAGAAGCTGTCGGCTCGATCTTTCCAATCATATCGATTCCCCACATCGAGAACAGCCATGGCGACGACATCACATTCAGAGGACTCGGGGGCACATGGATCTTATCAGCATAGATTTGGCACTTGTGGCACTTTCTCGCAAACTTGAAACAATCAGTTTCCATAGTCAGCCAAAAATAACCTGCCCGCAGCAGCTTTCTCGTCATAGCATGCCCACCAGCATGCGTACCAAAGGTACCTTCGTGTATTTCCTCCATGAGCAGCTTTGCCTCTCTTTCGTCTACACAACGCAACAGTACCAAGTCGTGGTTTCTTCTGTATAAGACACCATCCGGATTCAAATAGAAATTACCCGCTAACCTCCTGAGAGTCTTTTGATCTTGACTGGATGCCCCAGCCGGATACTCTTTGTTCTTCAGGAAATTAAGGATATCGAAATACCACGGTTTGTCATCGGATGCCTCGTCAATAGCAAATACGAAGGCAGGCCTATCAAGCCGAGAGATAATGATTCTGGGAGCCTCGTTCCAGAAGTTGACTTTGTACATGGAAGACAAAGTGGCGAGAGCGTCAGCCATTTGATTCTCTTCCTACGGTACATGATGCAATTCAACTTTGTCGAAGAAAGGCAACAATCTCCTTGCATAATTCATGTAATGTATCAAATTGGGCTGACGTGTCTCCCATTCCCCTTTTATCTGATTCACCACCAGAGCTGAGTCTCCGTATACGTCCAGATGTTTGATTCGCAAATCAATGGCTTCTTCAAGCCCCATTATACAAGCTTCGTATTCGACCTCATTATTGGTAACTGCAAAGGTCAATCGGGCAGTAAACGGGATGTGCGACCCGTGTGGCGTAGTGATGATTGCCCCTATTCCGCTACCGTAAGTGTTCACAGCTCCATCAAATATCATCCTCCATTTGGAACCCAACTCTGGTCCTTCGTCTGGCAACGGCTCTTCACAATCTTTCATCTTTAGGTACATGATATCCTCGTCAGGAAAATCAAACCTCATAGATTGGTAATCTTCAATAGGCTGCTCCGCCAGATACTCAGACAGCACACTCCCCTTTATAGCCTTTTGCGAGACGTATTGGATGTCATATTCAGTCAAGACCATCTGCCAACGGGCAATTCTCCCTGACAATGCCTGCTTTTCGAATACATATTTGATCGGATCCATCTTCGAGATGAGCATGGTTGTATGATTCAGCATGTATTGCCTCAAACGCTTGGCGGCCCAGGTTAGCGCGCAACAAGTCTTCTCAAGCATTGAATATCGAGATTCACAATCTGTAAATTTCTTACTCAAGTAATAAATTGCATGCTCTTTTCTCCCTGTCTCGTCGTGTTGACCGAGAACACAGCCCATGCTTCCCTCAAGAACTGTCAAATACATAATCAAGGGTCTCCCTGCCACTAGGGGTATCAAAATAGGAGGCTCCTGCAAATATTGCTTTATTTTATCAAACGCCTTTTGACAATTTTCGTTCCACGTTACAGCTTGATCTTTCTTCAATAACTTGAATAATGGTTCACACGTGGCCGTTAGATGAGATATGAACCGAGCGATGTAGTTCAACCTCCCTAAAAACCCGCGCACCTCTTTCTCTGTTTTAGGCGTCGGCATTTCTTGTATCACTTTTATTTTAGCAGGATCGAACTCTATTCCTCTTTCACTTACGATAAACCCCTGTAGCTTACCCGATCTCACCTTGAAGGTGCATTTGTTAGGGTTCAGTCTCAGCCTGAACTTCCTAAGCCTTTTAAATAACTTCAGCAGATTCACCAGATGCTCTTCCTCCGTCTGGGATTTGGCAATCATATCGTCAACATAAACTTCGATCTCTTTATGCATCATATCATGAAAAAGAGTCGTCATCGCGCGCTGATACGTTGCCCCAACATTCTTCAAGCCAAAGGGCATCACTTTGTAACAAAATGTTCCCCAAGGCGTTATGAAAGTAGTCTTCTCCATATCCTCTGGCGCCATTTTAATTTGATTATAGCCTGAGAAGCCATCCATGAAGGAGAATACGGAGTATTGAGCAGTATTGTCAACTAGCACATCGATATGGGGAAGTGGAAAATCATCCTTTGGGCCTGCTTTATTCAAATCCCTATAATCCACGCACATCCGAACCTTGCCATCTTTCTTTGGCACTGGTACGATGTTAGCAACCCATGAGGGATATTTTGTCACAGCCAGGAAACCAGCATCCCACTGTTTTTGAACTTCCTCTTTGATCTTTACTGCCATGTCTGGTCTAGTTCTGCGAAGCTTTTGTTTGACCGGTGGGCATTCTTCTTTCAATGGCAGATGGTGCACAACCATATCTGTATCGAGCTCTGGCATATCTTCATACGACCAAGCGAATACATCACTATACTCTCGGAGTATTTCAACCAGTCTTCGCTTGATATCGCTCTGCAGTGCGGCTCCGATACGAATATTCTTCTCAACCCCTTCCAACCCCAAGTTGATAATTTCGATGACCTCTTCGTGAGGCAGAATGACACGCTCTTCTTGTTTCACCAACCAAGACAGTTCTTCAGGGACGTCACTATCTTCGACAACCTCTTCTTCGGCCTGAAATACCGGGTGCTCGAAGTCGGGGCGAGTCATAGGTGGTTCAAGGATGTCATCTGAAAATGTTATCCTGCAAAAGAATGGTTAAATGCTTCAAAATGCATATAAAGCGAGTAACCACGTTGCCATTTTATTGAAAAATACAAAACAAGAAAAAACAGGGATCACAGTATTTGCACATGAAAAACGCCTTTTATTTAATGATAAACACGCAATGTTCATAACAGCGCAGCCCTAAGCAAATCCTGATGCCCCGGGCAAGACATCAGATTGTTCAACAATTAATAAAACAAAGCATTACTGTTTAAGAGTCACAGAAACAAGCTCCTGAATAGACCAGTTGCACAGTCCTTGTCCTGGCGTGCTTGGCTGAATCCAGGCATCCATATCACAGTCGCTGTCTCCTTCGTCAAACTCCGAAGCAGCATTGATGGTCTCGTGACATACTCCACTGGCAGAGATGGTTATTGGCCCTCTGAAACGGGGTGCTCCCACAGCAGGTGCTGACGACGGTTGGTATCCCAGCCTGAACCGGTCCATCTTCACAGGGATATCCAGCACTTTGCCCCAACCCTTTGCTTCTCCTGCCTCCACCAGAGCTTGGGCTTCTTTATATGACGAGACGACTATCTCCGACACTCTGCTCGGCCCGGGACCTTTGTCCTTGATGCGCAACCCTTCAAATGCCTGGCAGGGTGTTTCGTGAATCTCTCCATCGACCTCCACATATTTAAATGACGACAGATGGCTGACCAGGATGTCCTCTTCTCTGCATATGGTGACCACGCTGTCTCCGACCATATATTTCAACTTCTGATGCAGGGTAGACGTGACTGCCCCAGCCCCATGAATCCAGGGTCTTCCAAGCAGGCAGCTATATGCGGGTTGTATATCCATGATATAAAATTCCGTCGCAAACACCTTCGGCCCCACCTATAGAGGCAATGTTATCGATCCAAAGACTGTTCTTCGCGTGCCATCAAACGCTCTAACTACCAAGTCACTGGGCGTGCACAAGATTCCTCTGACATCCAGCTTCATCATCGCTTTCTTGGGCAACACATTTAAGGATGATCCGGTATCGACCAATACATGCGACATTACTGATCCTCTACACTCAACAGATATATGCAGCGCCATATTATGATCTCTCCCCTTCGGGGTCAAATCGAAGTTGGTAAAGCCCAAGCTGTGGCCTGCATTCACATGTGCCAACACTCTTTCCAGCTGATTCACAGAGACGTCTTGGGGTACGAAGGAAGTATCTAGGACTTTCAACAAAGCATTTTTGTGAGCTTCAGAACACAATAGCAATGACAGGATAGATATCTTTGAAGGCGTCTGTTGCAGGTGCTCCACAATCTTATAATCACTTTTTCGAATCAAGCGCATGAACTCTTCCACCTCTTTCGATGCCGATGCTTTTTCGCTTGCTTGCACGGGGACATTCTCAACCATCTTTCCCTTCCCCTTTGCCAGTCTTTCGGCCTCCACCTCAGGCGATATGAAGATCCTACCACTCCTTGTCATGCCTCCTGAACCGACCGCATTCTCTACAGTCTCGGCTGGTTTCTTATTAACATCAATCTTTATTCCGTCACAATACACTTCCAACCCATATGACCATGGGACTGCTTTTGTGCTCTCGTACAGGATTGGTTCGGCCTTAGCTATGGTAATCGGCGGTCGCTGAGCCGGTGCTGTTATAGTGATTGTCTTTCGAGGAATCGTTACAGTGGCCACATCACTCCGATTATCTGCTACTGCTCCTGCAGGCTCTTCCATTGCTGCTCGGTCAAACTGCAATGTGTCGTCATCAATTAAAGCCTGGATGCCTTTCTTTAAATCATCACACCCCCCAGCTAGGGTCCAGCATTCTAAGCAATACTCGTCACATCCTGGATAAACACCCCCTTGCAATAATCTGCTTTTTATCTCTCTCAGTGGCGTCTTTAAATCCTCGACATTCATAATCAGATTCAACCCTTCCTCAGTCAGAATGGCGTTTGCCCCATGATTAGGCATGGGTTTCTGCACTATATTCGGACCTGCCGTTCCGAAATTGATAGCCTTATTGTCCAAAAGATCCTGCACAACGTGCTTAAAAGCATGGCAACCCTCTACATCGTGGCCCGGAGCCCCAGAATGAAACTCGCAGTGCCTGCTTGCATCATAACCATACGGAGGAGTTCCCGTTATTGGTGCCAGAGTTCTCTTCTCTACCAGGTTCAAACCCAACAATGTCTGCAACAAATCTGCGTACGTTGAGGGAGGCTTCTCAAATACTCTCTTTGGTTTACCACCCTGGAATCTTCGTTGAGCCTGTTGTGACCCCTGCTGTGGCTGCTGCTGCTGCTGTTGTTGTTGTTGCATTGGCTGCTGCTGAAACGGTTGTTGTTGTTGAAATGGTTGTTGCTGATATGGGATAGTGACACTCGCCACCTACTGCGGCTGATGATATTGGTTTCGACCTCTGCCTCGGCCTCGGCCTCGGCCTCCAAACACTGCGCTTGCCTCGCCCTGACGGCGCCCACCAAAAGCCTTCCTATTACTGCCAGATGCAGTTGACTCCTTAGCTTGGAATTTTCCCTGCTTAATGTTACGTTCAATCTTTTCCCCCATCAGAATTAAGTCTGAGAAACTGGCCAGAGATGTATGAAACAACTTGTCATGAAACATGCCTGTGAATGTGCCAACGAACATGTCATTCATTTCCTTGTCTTCTAAAGGAGGACGGGCCCTAGCAGCCATGTCGCGCCATCTTTGCGCGTACTCTTTAAAGCTCTCATCCTTCTTCTGAGATAGCCCTTGCAATTGGACCCGATTGGGCGCCAAGTCGCTGTTATACTTATAGTGAGCTACAAATGCCTCTGCCAGCTGCTTCCATGTCTTTATATTAGTTGGCTCCAACCCCATATACCATTCTAGGGAAGGGCCTGATAGACTATCTTGAAAGAAATGCATTAGCATTCTCTCATCAGTTGAGTACGCAGACATTTTTCGATAATAAGCCCGCACGTGCACTTTCGGACATGTGTCCCCTTTATACTTATCAAACGTAGGAGCTTTGAATTTGATTGGCACCCTCAAGCCAGGTACCAGGCCCATTGTTGACATGTCTAAGCCCACAGCACTTTGGTTCAGGACCCCCCTCATCTGCTCTTCTAGCATTCTGATCTTCTGGGAGTCATCCATCGGCCCTTCGAAACCTCCGCCGGAGAAAGCGTCCTCCTGCTGATCTTCTTGCCACATACCATTCCCAGCTCCATACCCATCATATCCATTATTGCGGCCAGCTCTGATCTGATTCATCACCGGGCCTCGCCCTCTGTTGTCGTACCCCTGAGCAACTCCAGCAGGTCCAAAAGCCATTAACCCAGCGCCGTTTCCATTTCCGAAACCTCCGTAGCCCTGATTGGCTACACCATAACCATCTTGCCCAAAGCCTTGAGCATTGAAACCATATTTCCCAGTGTTATCGAATCCCTGATCATTGAACCCGAATCCAGCATTGTCGAAGTCGTTGCCTCCCATATTATCACCCAAGTTGATATCACCGAGCCCGACGTTATGGACAGCAGTCTCGTTCCCAACTCCGACGTTACCGTTCCCAGCAGCGGTAGCGTTGTTGACATTAGCAGCAGGTATATTGACTACAGGTGGAGCCACTGGCGTGGGAGTGCCATCTCCATGAATAGTGTCAACTCGCACAGACTGATGATCCTCATTACCATGACCAGCATTTCTGACCAACAGAGGTTGCACCATGGCTTGCAGATTCTCCTGACCTTTTGCAATAGCTTCCATGGTCTGCATAAAGAGAGCTAGCTTCTCGCGCACATCTTGCATCTCGTTCTGCATTTGATCCATGATTCTTCGACAGTTGGTGCGAGTGGAATATCTGTGCGAGCGTTGATCTGCAATCCTGAAAATACCTGGTTCAAAACAGGAAATAAGATACCATCCAATGATCACCTGTAATGCAATATGAATATGAATACGATGCAATCGTGTGTCTGTGCATTAGGGGATAGCATTCCCCGATTCTAGTGTGAAGGTGCCAGTGCAGTGACAGTGCTAGCAATACAAAGATCGGAGTTGAATCACAGAAAGCCTCACATATTACAGAGAAAACCAATAAACCAGGAATACAATGTCACTGAGTATAAAGAAAGGCATGACCTCAACCAACAATCCTGGTGATGGTCAGCGCTATGCAAGTAAAGTATACAAACTAATACATGAAAGGATCAAGCACTTCCATAAGTCTGGTACTCTTCTATTAACTTCTTGGTCTCTGGATGGCCTGGTCTGGTAAGCAGCCCTTCAACAAGTTGGTTTCTTCGTTTGAGCATACGGCGCATGTCACCGGCAGTTTCCTCCCATGCCCCTTCTCCGAAGCGATCCTCCAACTTCCGCTTCTGAGACACGGCTTCGTCCCTGCCTTTGATGGCCTTGTTCAGTGCATTCTGGAGACTATACCGGGTCATCACTTCTTCTTCACACTCCTTGATGCTAGACTTCAACTGCTCTTCGAGATCGGAAATTTGCTGCTTCAACTTATCCTCCCTCTTCTTATTGTTGGTCAGTGTAGCATTCCAAGTCTTATTGCAAGAAGAGATCTCTCGGTGTGTGTTGCGGTGGAAATAGGATATCAAATTATTAATTAATTTGAATCGCAATTCAATTCACAACCGCTCTTTGATTTATCCGAAGGAAAAGGTCAAAAGAGGGAAAACCTATTTTGCATCGTAAACACAATGCGGGGAAAGATCTAGGGTTCGGGGGTTGGTTAAATTTAGGGAAGGTATTAGCACCCTAAACTTCTGTAGTACTCTACAGGAACCTTTTGTCCAATGCTTACTATTTGCTTTATTTATTTGCTTAAGGTATATGTACAAAGGGATTAAAAGTGAGAAAAGAGACCTAAGGGGTTAATTCTAAGTTTACTCGGCAAGACATCGCATCTTGTGCCTACGTATCCTTACGAGAGTGGAATCAGAGTAATCGTAGTTCCCCTCAAAAGGGAGGTTAGAGACTTCTCGACTGTGGCCAAGGTCTCAAGGGGAATAAACGTATCTTAGGGACACGCTTACGCGGAGTGTAGAAACTCCAATATCTACGTTGTAAATTGTTAAGTTGAAATTAGGGTTAGGTTAGGGATTCCACGGCGGGAAACCCTAAAATGAGCGCGGCGGCTCTTTGACCTAATGCTAGGGGTAAAATTGTAATTTTGCCTGCGGCGAGGCATTTGTGAAAATTAGGGTTTGTAATTTGTAGTTTTGAGGTTGTAGGGTTGGAAGTTGAGGACTATTGGCGCGGCGACCAAAAGCTAGACCTAACCTTCGGATGTGTGTAATGTGACAGAATAATTGGTGAAAGTATGAGAAATTTGAATCATGCAAACAGAAATAAAATGCAGACAGTAAGCCATACAAGCAGAAACTTAAAGACCGAAACTAAAGTGCGATTGTTAGGATTCGCGGAATTACAGATGAGAAGCAGTTACAATAATAATGAAACTTAAAAACACAACGCAATAGTAGTAAACATGAGCTGCAAAAGATGAACACCCGTTAATAGGCAAAGTCAGACGGTAATTGGACGGGTCATGAGACAAGAGTGCAATGTTGAAGGTTTTTGTTGTTTTTTTTAAAGAAACGGTTTTGATTTAAGTTAAAAAAATGTTTAAACGTAAAAAAAGTTAATCTTAATTTTCAAAAAAATAGTTTAAATTTAATTATCCACAAATAAAAAAATTTTTTGATATTATTATTTATAAAAAATGTTTTTTATTTATTATTTTAAAGAAAGTCTTGATGCTATTTATAAAAAAACAATTTGAATATTTTATTAAAAAAAATTTAAAATAAATCCTAATTATAAAAAACAAAAAATAAAAGAAAAATAAAAGGGGGTTGGGCTGAGTGATCAAACCCCAGTCCCAACCCACACGGCCCACACAAAACAGGGAGAAACACATTGCTAGGGTTTCCAACTCCCATTCGCGAACGGCGCGGCTTCTTCTCACTTTGCTATGTCGTTCCTTGTTTCTCCCTCGATGTCTCCTCCTGAAATCAACACGAAATCCGTTAAACAACGATGATGTAGTGTTACTTTTGCTTACGTTTTATCCCGTGGGTGGCTTTCGGTGTTTGTAGAAATAATGAGGCGATGGTGATGGTGGAGGAATTTGCCCGTCGATTTTGAGCGGCGCCGGTGGATTCCTTCGAAAGGTTTCGCGATCCGATGGGTTTCGTTTGAGGTGATGCTTGATCGAAGTCAATAGCCGATGATGAGTTCCCTGAGGCTTCACAGTTCCGACTTGGAACAGTTTGCGGCCGATTTCGCTCTCGTTCGCGTTCTGATGCTTACCTTTGACGAAACCCTTCTCCTCTTTCTCTCTCGGCTGTTCGCTAGGGTTTTGTTCGCCCCTCTTCCTCTAGGGTTTTCGCCGTTAGCCCCTTTCAACAGGGTGAGTTCGTTCCTTTATACACCACTGAATCCATCTGTATTGGGCCTTTGATTGTGCGTTATTTTCTGATACTGAATAGTATTCTGGATTTGACTTGGGATCATTCCTCTTTTGGATGTGATTTGTATTATTGTTGATTTGATTGGATTTTCTTTTGATATTTGCAGATGTAGATTTGATCCCTGATGGATTCTCAAACGCGGGCTTTTGCAATTTGCTTGCTGACTTTCCTTTTTTGGGTTCACTTGATTGGATTTGATTTTTATCGAATGCGGACCCTTGTGATTTGTCTGATATTTGTTTTGAGTCACGTCTTACTTCAAAATTCCTGCCTGATGCGAGTTCACTAACATTCTTTTTCTTCTTTCAGATTTGGTATGGATGCTTTGGTTGAATCCAAACTGCCGAGAAGGGGTATACGGCGATGATGACGATGTTCTGAGCCTGATGAGGGAATCGATGATACCGCAGTTGCCTTTGACAGTTGTTTTTGATAATCTCTGCTGTGTTCTTTGCTCGTTTGAATTTGGTTCAGAGTCATGGTTTCTGGGCTTGATTGTGAATGGTGCACTTATTTGTCGGGGCAGTGATGTTCTGAACTGAGCCCTCATGCTCATAGCGATTTGAGGTAGTTTGGCCGAGGGATTTCACTGCTTTGTTGGCTTTTCATTGTGACTTGCACATTTGATTGAGGATTTCCCTGAGCTGATTAGGCGAATGTGATTATGAACCTATCTCGCTTTTTCTGGTATGATTTGTGCTGTTTATGTGCTGACACCAGTTGTCTGATGCAATTTGTTTTGTATTTCATGAGTTGTGCTTGTTCATAAGCCCTTGTTGCCTGTTTGTGTAGCTTGTAACTCATTTTCCTGTTCTGAGTTTGGTTGGTCACTTTGTGGAATCCTGATGTTGTTTTGGTGAATTTCAGGTGTTGAAAAACTTCGAAAGCCAACGTGATTCAGGCCTGCCGGCATCCGGGTCTGAGTCCGAATTGGCCGTGCTATTTTACCCTTGTATCAGTTTGGAAAACCAATTGGAACACACTTACTTTTCTTCTTCTTATTTCAGAGTGGGTGCTTTGAACTGATCCATGCCGCCGAGAAGGTTGCGCGGTGATGATGACCTTAGGGTCTGAACTGCTATTGTGGGCTGACAGTTTGCACGAAATTACCGTATGCTATAATTCGATGTTCGGTAGGGAGTTGGTAACGGCTTCGGCCGTGGCTCTCCCAGCCGCTCGAATTTTCATGCCCGATGATGAATAAAAACTGAGGGCTGAAGCTTCTCTATCCTCTCCCTTGCCTCGTGATTTACATTGGCTCACGTTCGCACTTGCGTTCGAATTACCGACTAATTCCCTTTTTTTTCTTGACAGGTGCAGGAATTGATGCTTGTGCTTGACCACCTCTCTCTGAACTGAATTTGCTCTTTGAACTGCGCATGAACTTGTTCTGAACATGAACTTAATTCTGAACATGAACTTAATTCTGAACATGAACTTAGTTCTGCTTTTTCTGAGTTGAACTATTTTTAAACTGCCATTTGATCTTATTGAACTGATAAATGGATTGCTTCTTATGCAGTTTAGCTCGGTTCTGGGATGGTTCGCTTTGGTGATCCACCGGTTGCTCTACTGTGGTTTTATGTGATGAATCTTTCCACTTCAATTCTGTTGGCAGCAAATGAACTCACGTCTTGGCTTGAATTTACTTGATAGTGCCCCGCAATATTTATTTGACGTGTATCCATTTGAATCCACAGTTGTGCAAATCATTTCGGCCCGAAAATGCTTCTTTTACTTCTCTTTCTCGGCAGTCCCACAATGATAAGAATGATAACCACTTGATCTGACGCCAATGGTGCAGATTGGTAACGGGGGTAGGATGCAGCTTCGGTTGTGCCACTCCCGGCACTCGATGATGACATCGTTCTGAGAGTGTCAAAAATCACCTTTAACCCTTTCTTGCTTCTGTTTGTTTTCTTATTTTTTCAGGTAATTGATATGTATGAAGAAACTCAAAGGAGCCTCATGAAGAACACTTGGAATTCTTTAGGATTTTTCTTTTAGACTAAGATATTCATTGTAACATCCTTTTCTTGTGAGCAAATTAAATATTCAGAAACAATTTTCCCTTTCAAACTTGTAACCTTAAATATTTGTGAAATAAAAATCCAATGAAATGTTCATTGTAGCTTTCTCAATTGTAAGTCTAAACATTCATGAATAATAATTCATAAATTATTTAAACTCACCTTTAAGCCATAACTTATGAACACTTGTGGATAAAAATTCCAAAATATCTAAAACTTACTTCCTCTTTGCCTCGATCCAATGAATGATATCCCATAACATAACCAGATCCAAATTGAAATCCCCTTGATTACGTGACTCCTCAAACCAAGCTTTGGCAACATTCTCCTCATTTTAAGTTCAAATCTCAACTCATTGTGATAAAATAAGCTACCCGTCACATGATCTTGACATGATTAATCCATGTAGACAAATGCCTCGAAAATGGACGTCTTATTTATCCCCACATTGCAAACTCTGCTTGAAACGACCAAAACGCCCCTGGGATAATTCCTGCAAATCAAATCGCACTTAATGATTGGTTAGTGATTAATGGATGCAAAAATGAAATGCTATGCGAATTGACTGACTAAATGTAAGGGTAAAATTTGGGGTATTACAGTTGCCCCTATTTAAATAGCTACACCGGATGATTTGAGTGACGGAGACTCGAGGAATCATGGTGGAGGGATTTAAATATAGATAACCGAAAATTTTGCCCTTATATGTGGCGATATGCAATGCTATGGACCAAGCGAGAACAGACTAATGCAGACGATGCCATGAATATGATATGATGCGTATGCTGGAATGATGAATGTGACAATGCTGACGAATACGACGACACAGGGACAGACGCTACGAGAAGAACACACCGGAGAAAACGACGCGCTGGGACACAGTACAACACTGGGGAATTCTAAAATGATGGTCAACTGGTGCGCACACGACCAATTGTCATTTTTAGAACTAGAACGGGATCCTCAAATGGAGATGGCACCTATGAGACGGCCTCCACTGGGGAATCTAAAAAAATAAAACTGGATCACGTACGATTGCAAGATCGATCACAGAATGCATGGAGCATTGAGCAAAGAATAACATCCAAGCTTCTGTAAACTATCTCTCGTGACAGGATCAAACGGGCCTTTCGGAACTCCGTAGCAAATATACAGGGTAAAAACCGGCTGTATGCCAAAATAAATGGACTTTGAGTGGTTAGAACATGATCCTGAATGGAGATGGCGCCTATGAGATGGCCTCCACTTGGGGAATATCTAACAATAAGACTGGATCTACACGACTGCCAGATCGATTACAGAATGCTGGAGCATTGAGCAAAGAATAACATCCAAGCTTCTATAAACTATCCTTCGTGATGGGATCGAATGGACTTTTCGGAAATTCGTAGAAAATACAGGGTAAAAACCGGCTGTATGCCAAAATAAATGGGCTTTGATGGGAAATGCCCTGATAAGCTTCTCGAGGGAGAAATGTCACTTATCGTTGGAAGGAACTTACATGCCAAAACGGATAAGCACTCAAATAAAGAGGCTGTTGCTTATATGATATATAAATATTCTCATATTTAAGGTCGGTGCCCGGAATATGTTTCAGATTCTTCTTTTACTAAAGGATAAAATAAACTTCTTCATACTTCCGAGGACAGCGCGTCGGGTATGATTCCGCTTCTTCTTTTGCTAAAAGGGTACATTGAACTTCTTCATACTTCAAGATTTGTGCTCTCCTGAATATGATTCTGCTCCTTCTTTTACTAAAGGGTAAATTGAACTTCTTCATACTTCAAGATCTGTGCTCTCCTGAATATGATTCTGCTCCTTCTTTTACTAAAGGGTAAATTGAACTTCTTCATACTTCAAGATCTGTGCTCTCCTGAATATGATTCGGTTCAAACCTCCCCATACTTCAAGACGACAAGAAAAATGGAAGCCCAACTGCTTGATGGAGATGGCCATTTGCTGCGAGTCATAACGAAGATAGGATCAGTTTCTCAGGCGAGAAATGTCGCTTATTTGTAAGAGTGGCAATAATAAGCTTCTCATGTAAGAACTGCTTGTAGAGGTGATGATGATAATGATGATAAGCTTCTCGGCGGAGAACTGTTGCATACCGTTGATAAGCTTCTCAGGTGAGAACGGGTGCTGATCGATTGTGATAAGCTTCTCAGGTGAGAACAGGTGCTGATCGATGTGTAAGGTTGTTATATCGATAGGCTTCTCAGGCGAGAAATGTCGCATACCGATGCTGCAAGATGTAGGATTGTTATATCGATAGGCTTCTCAGGCGAGAAATGTCGCATACCGATGTTGTAACATGTAGGATTGTAAAGTGCTGTACTAATAGATTTTCCAGGCGTGAACTGTCATGCATCTGTAAAGGATTGGTTGAAAGATAGTGCAAAATAAATGCACGTCCGGGTACAGTGATAAACTTCTCGGGCGAGAACAGTCGCGTATCTGCCATGGTATGGTGAAAATTTTAGACGGTGCAAAATAAATGCACGTCTGGTTGGGCTTGACGACCGGCAAGATTGAGGCTTAATCTAGGATCGAGCTAGAAAGAAGACTGGTAATCAGGACTCCATCGAGGGAATGAACTCGAAGGGTAAATATCTTATCCTGGCGAGGAAAGATAGCTGAAGTAACCGTCATCCACGAGGATCGAGCTCTGTGGGGAAACTGGAAACACATATGTATTTTATGCTTAGGGCTGACAATCTATTTGGAGAGAATGGACCAACCCAGTTACTCGGCGGTAACAACCAATGATGGCGAGACACAATGAACCTGTGAATGCTGACGCATATGTTACTGCATATGTTAATATGAATGTATGTCAATATTTATGTAGTTAAATATGCAAGATGTTATGAAATGAGTATGTAATGAGTATGTGGAATGAATATATGAAATGGGCATGTGATGCTTATGCCCCTGCGTATGCTGACGAAACAGACTAGAGACGGGACGAGAGATGAAATAAACATCTCGACGGAGATACCCTGCATTCTCTGCGACCAATACGTCAATCATGGGTAAGAAAGATCGATGGTAGAACCAAATTTGGTTTCAAAATTCTAACTTCTCTGGGGAGAAGGCAATCTGCTTGGATGCACAGTATCATATCTTCACATGGGGAGAAGAAAACCTGAGGGACACTTTCGAGTTACCCAAGAAAAGGTTGTCAGCTTATAGTCTCTCTGGGGACTGTGATGAGGCAATAGTTTAGGAGCCTGTTGCACACTGAGATTTACTGGGGGATGAAGTCCGCTGTGAGTAAAATCCCTCGGGTGCATGAAGAGCGTTGTGAAACCACTTGTTTTGATCTTGAAGGACCTTATAGTAGTCGCCATTTGTTTCTTCAAAAAACACGGTGCCCCAGGATACTTGCGTTGTGAGGTATGGTCATCTCAAGAGGATTTTATAGAGAACACGGAGTCTGGTTGCCCCACTGTTTTCAAACTCTTTGAGAGATTTGTCAGGTCTCGACGTAACTGGCACAAATTAATCGTGTTACGACGAAATCTTTGAGAAATAGCTCTTAAGAACGTCAGACTCGCGTCGATAAGCGAACTGGGAAACTGTCTGCCCCTGTTTAGCAGGATCTTCAAGTTCCAAGGGTTATGTCCATATGTAAATCTCTAAGATATCAAGCAAAGTTGTCATGCCTGAAATGCCTATCCTGAGCTTGTTAATGCACACATATATTTGTCTTGAATTTTTTGTTTTGAAAAAGATATCGCAATAACTTGTGACCGAAATCACTAGTCTGTATATAAGTTTTAATTATAATGCCAACATGAATTTTTTTCTGAGCATAGCTTGTAGGAGTCAGGAAACGTGATCTTGTCGAGTATGCTTTCAACCGAAGTCCTACTTCAATTAGGTCTTTTAAAGGTTGTATCGTGGCTAGGCTCATGGTTTAAGAAACAAAGGATATAGGCTCAAAGTTATATTTGTACCCACCCATTCTTCGTGATGTTCTCCAATCCTAATTCAGTTAATCGGATACGAACGCTCATATCTCAAGCGGATTTGCTATGGTCGAGAACTTATCAAGGCTTTGGACATGGCAGTCACTCACCTATTTCTAATGGCGTTTCGATCACACGACTTTGTTCTTTATAGGGATTCTAAAAAAAACTATTGATTTGTTGTTCTTATTCCCTAACTTTTGCCTGGACAACATCTTTTGATTTGCCTTTGGAGTCCAGCGGGATGCCCCAGTTTCGCCTAAGTCTCCTTCATAGGTTTTGACTTAGCGGGCTCTTATTTTTTTTTACTATTCTTTTATGCACAAGTCGTGTAAATCTTTTGAAAGGCTTGTGACTGCCCCACTCCTTAGGTAACTGAGGGATAGTCATTGTATTGGACTTCTTAAGATGCTAAGGATGAATTCTCGAAGGTTTGCTCTTCCTTTTTGAGAGTCTAAGCGCTCGATTGGTTTAACTGAAACCTACCCTGCCCCAGGTTAGGATGAAGGTTCTTAAAAGAAAGAAAACTCCTACTTCAAGGCTCAAAGAAGTTGACTAGGGATTAACATCCTTATATCTCCAGTGTTTGGGATTTGAAACAATGCCTTACATCATCAGCAGATTTTAATTGAAAGCATACGACAAGAAATCTGACGTTTTGGGTTCGTCATCCTCCCCCCAATTCTCCATCGGAACAAGAGATCGGGTAAAGTTGGCATTATGATTTATGAAAACGTTTTTTGAATGAGTGAAACGAATGGATTTATTCAAGACAAACATATGCGTTGCATTAATTAATCAAAGATAAACAAATTCGTACATGCTAAATATGCTTAATCAAAGAAAAATACACATAAATAAACAAATGAACTGTCGGAAAAATCCTTCTAAATGTTAATGAAATCTTGCATGCAGGAGTAACAATCCCCTTTGACGGAGCCTCAATGGAAAGGACGTCCGTTTATGATCACTGTGAGTCGTCATGGCTTGCCCCAGTTATGCTGGTCACATCTTCAACAGTTTTCAGTCGTTGCTTCAAAATAACTTTCCCAGATTCTTTGTTGATCCCGATCATATCATCTTAAGGGTTACTGAAATGAGGCGAGCTAGGCCTTTGAATAATTACTGGATTCGGCTGTCTTGCTGAGGAGACAGCATACTTTGCAGAATTTAAGCTTGACAAGCAGGGAACCCCGAGAGGAGTTTCGATCTTCGGCTGAGCATCGCTAAAAGACAACTTCTTCGTTTCTAGCAAATTCCTGACAAATTTCTTAAGAGCGTAACAATTCTCTAGATCATGGCCGGGCGCACCCTCATGAAATAAACAATGAGCGGCAGCGTTGTAACCTGCAGGTAATGGATTAGGCGGAGGACCCAAAGCACGGGTGGTAATCAGACCTTATTGTACCAAATGGGGGTATAACTCAGTGAAAGTCATCGGAATTGGAGGACAAGGCTTATACTGCCTCTTACAGGGATAAGGAACCTGATCCTGTGACTGTTGATGAACAGGAGCGTTGGGCACTCGTTGACTGTTGACAGGAACTTGCATAGGCGGATAACCGAAAGGTTGTTGATAACTCGGTGCTTGATATACCGGAGCTGACTGCACAGGCTGGTATGTAGAAAACTGCTGGTCGAAAGGAGGTGCAACAGTAGCTACATAGGGTTGTTGAGCATATGGAAACGGATAACCTTGAACATAACTCTGCTGGTGCTGCCAAGGTTGAGGAGTAGCCATTTTGCGGTTCCTCGAACGTGCAGGTCCTTTACCATGGTCGGAGTTAGGAGTTTTGCACTTTGGAGGGGTAGCTCGTTGAACTGGTTGAGCACTAGGAGGCACCAAACCGGATTGAAGACCGTGAGGAGGTACATTCTCGACAGTAACAGCTGGTTGAGATTCCATAACAGTATTAGTAGTCTCAGACACAACAGTAGACTGAGCATCCACCTTCACACTAAGAGCTTGTAACATCTCCAAAATCTGCCCTACACTTCCTCGAAGATCTTCGAGTTCATGGCTGACACGGTTGATCTCTTGGTTTGGATCTCCCATCCTTTTGAAGGGTCGTATTGATGCAGAGAACTCAGGGTGACAAAACTGGAGGGTGAGAAAACCGCGTATGAGAAAACGGGAGACACATGCAATGCAAAAGTATGATGCTAAGTGTGAATGCGAATGAAGATTTCATGGAATTCAAACATTTACGAATGTCGTGGGGTACCAAGGAAATCTTTTCCTTATTTTTCGTTTTTATTTTTTATTTATGGTATCCTGCGATATAAATGATGTTTGAATTCCACGAAATACAATGCAATGGAATGCTTTATGGATGCAATGCACATGAATACTCAAAGTCCTAGGTTAAAGGGCACGAATGGAGTTAAGGTCTACCCATCCCCAAAAGGAGTGTACTATAGGTTAGTTGTACCTGTCGAACAAGGTTTTAAAAAGTGCCCAAAGTCATCAGCCCATCTTTCGGATATTATCAACCTTCCGATTGACTCGGGGGTTAATAATATTCTCAAGAGAACCTTTTTTGAGTGTAGTATCGCGTAGCAACCGTTGTAGGACTACTCCCACATAGTTCCCGCACTAAGTCCTAAATAAGGCCAAGGTGGTGTAAAGGTACTACGGTTACCAATATCACAGACTCCAATCGACCATGGAAAAAAGTTTTCACGATTACTCATTCAACCGAACCATTTTCGAAAAGGTCTCAACTGAGCGGTGATTTTCGAATCAGCTTGGTCGGGATTCAACTCCCTATAAGCCTCATCGAATATATCCCCATCCTATAATAATGTCATTAGTCCGGGCGTAGGACTTATCTCACAACACAAGGAACAGTCCCAAATCAGAGCACAAATATATACATGCAAATGAATAGTAAAACAAATAGTAATAAAGATGAACAAATTAGGGATAACCCTCAAAAGTTTAGGACTCCCCAGTGAAGTCGCCATTTTCTGTTGCGGTGGAAATAGGATATCAAATTATTAATTAATTTGAATCGCAATTCAATTCACAACCGCTCTTTGATTTATCCGAAGGAAAAGGTCAAAAGAGGGAAAACCTATTTTGCATCGTAAACACAATGCGGGGAAAGATCTAGGGTTCGGGGGTTGGTTAAATTTAGGGAAGGTATTAGCACCCTAAACTTCTGTAGTACTCTACAGGAACCTTTTGTCCAATGCTTACTATTTGCTTTATTTATTTGCTTAAGGTATATGTACAAAGGGATTAAAAGTGAGAAAAGAGACCTAAGGGGTTAATTCTAAGTTTACTCGGCAAGACATCGCATCTTGTGCCTACGTATCCTTACGGGAGTGGAATCAGAGTAATCGTAGTTCCCCTCAAAAGGGAGGTTAGAGACTTCTCGACTGTGGCCAAGGTCTCAAGGGGAATAAACGTATCTTAGGGACACGCTTACGCGGAGTGTAGAAACTCCAATATCTACGTTGTAAATTGTTAAGTTGAAATTAGGGTTAGGTTAGGGATTCCACGGCGGGAAACCCTAAAATGAGCGCGGCGGCTCTTTGACCTAATGCTAGGGGTAAAATTGTAATTTTGCCTGCGGCGAGGCATTTGTGAAAATTAGGGTTTGTAATTTGTAGTTTTGAGGTTGTAGGGTTGGAAGTTGAGGACTATTGGCGCGGCGACCAAAAGCTAGACCTAACCTTCGGATGTGTGTAATGTGACAAAATAATTGGTGAAAGTATGAGAAATTTGAATCATGCAAACAGAAATAAAATGCAGACAGTAAGCCATACAAGCAGAAACTTAAAGACCGAAACTAAAGTGCGATTGTTAGGATTCGCGGAATTACAGATGAGAAGCAGTTACAATAATAATGAAACTTAAAAACACAACGCAATAGTAGTAAACATGAGCTGCAAAAGATGAACACCCGTTAATAGGCAAAGTCAGACGGTAATTGGACGGGTCATGAGACAAGAGTGCAATGTTGAAGGTTTTTGTTGTTTTTTTTAAAGAAACGGTTTTGATTTAAGTTGAAAAAATGTTTAAACGTAAAAAAAGTTAATCTTAATTTTCAAAAAAATAGTTTAAATTTAATTATCCACAAATAAAAAAAAATTTTGATATTATTATTTTTAAAAAATGTTTTTTATTTATTATTTTAAAGAAAGTCTTGATGCTATTTATAAAAAAACAATTTGAATATTTTATTAAAAAAAATTTAAAATAAATCCTAATTATAAAAAACAAAAAATAAAAGAAAAATAAAAGGGGGTTGGGCTGAGTGATCAAACCCCAGTCCCAACCCACACGGCCCACACAAAACAGGGAGAAACACATTGCTAGGGTTTCCAACTCCCATTCGCGAACGGCGCGACTTCTTCTCACTTTGCTATGTCGTTCCTTGTTTCTCCCTCGATGTCTCCTCCTGAAATCAACACGAAATCCGTTAAACAACGATGATGTAGTGTTACTTTTGCTTACGTTTTATCCCGTGGGTGGCTTTCGGTGTTTGCAGAAATAATGAGGCGATGGTGATGGTGGAGGAATTTGCCCGTCGATTTTGAGCGGCGCCGGTGGATTCCTTCGAAAGGTTTCGCGATCCGATGGGTTTCGTTTGAGGTGATGCTTGATCGAAGTCAATAGCCGATGATGAGTTCCCTGAGGCTTCACGGTTCCGACTTGGAACAGTTTGCGGCCGATTTCGCTCTCGTTCGCGTTCTGATGCTTACCTTTGACGAAACCCTTCTCCTCTTTCTCTCTCGGCTGTTCGCTAGGGTTTTGTTCGCCCCTCTTCCTCTAGGGTTTTCGCCGTTAGCCCCTTTCAACAGGGTGAGTTCGTTCCTTTATACACCACTGAATCCATCTGTATTGGGCCTTTGATTATGCGTTATTTTCTGATACTGAATAGTATTCTGGATTTGACTTGGGATCATTCCTCTTTTGGATGTGATTTGTATTATTGTTGATTTGATTGGATTTTCTTTTGATATTTGCAGATGTAGATTTGATCCCTGATGGATTCTCAAACGCGGGCTTTTGCAATTTGCTTGCTGACTTTCCTTTTTTGGGTTCACTTGATTGGATTTGATTTTTATCGAATGCGGACCCTTGTGATTTGTCTGATATTTGTTTTGAGTCACGTCTTACTTCAAAATTCCTGCCTGATGCGAGTTCACTAACATTCTTTTTCTTCTTTCAGATTTGGTATGGATGCTTTGGTTGAATCCAAACTGCCGAGAAGGGGTATACGGCGATGATGACGATGTTCTGAGCCTGATGAGGGAATCGATGATACCGTGGTTGCCTTTGACAGTTGCTTTTGATAATCTCTGCTATGTTCTTTGCTCATTTGAATTTGGTTCAGAGTCATGGTTTCTGGGCTTGATTGTGACTGGTGCACTTATTTGTCGGGGCAGTGATGTTCTGAACTGAGCCCTCATGCTCATAGCGATTTGAGGTAGTTTGGCCGAGGGATTTCACTGCTTTGTTGGCTTTTCATTGTGACTTGCACATTTGATTGAGGATTGCCCTGAGCTGATTAGGCGAATGTGATTATGAACCTATCTCGCTTTTTCTGGTATGATTTGTGCTGTTTCTGTGCTGACACCAGTTGTCTGATGCAATTTGTTTTGTATTTCATGAGTTGTGCTTGTTCATAAGCCCTTGTTGCCTGTTTGTGTAGCTTGTAACTCATTTTCCTGTTCTGAGTTTGGTTGGTCACTTTGTGGAATCCTGATGTTGTTTTGGTGAATTTCAGGTGTTGAAAAACTTCGAAAGCCAACGTGATTCAGGCCTGCCGGCATCCGGGTCTGAGTCCGAATTGGCCGTGTTGTTTTACCCTTGTATCAGTTTGGAAAACCAATTGGAACACACTTACTTTTCTTCTTCTTATTTCAGAGTGGGTGCTTTGAACTGATCCATGCTGCCGGGAAGGTTGCGCGGTGATGATGACCTTAGGGTCTGAACTGCTATTGTGGGCTGACAGTTTGCACGAAATTACCGTATGCTATAATTCGATGTTCGGTAGGGAGTTGGTAACGGCTTCGGCCGTGGCTCTCCCAGCCGCTCAAATTTTCATGCCCGATGATGAATAAAAACTGAGGGCTGAAGCTTCTCTATCCTCTCCCTTGCCTCGTGATTTACATTGGCTCACGTTCGCACTTGCGTTCGAATTACCGACTAATTCCCTTTTTTGTCTTGACAGGTGCAGGAATTGATGCTTGTGCTTGACCACCTCTCTCTGAACTGAATTTGCTCTTTGAACTGCGCATGAACTTGTTCTGAACATGAACTTAATTCTGAACATGAACTTAATTCTGAACATGAACTTAGTTCTGCTTTTTCTGAGTTGAACTATTTTTAAACTGCCATTTGATCTTATTGAACTGATAAATGGATTGCTTCTTATGCAGTTTAGCTCGGTTCTGGGATGGTTCGCTTTGGTGATCCACCGGTTGCTCTACTGTGTTTTTATGTGATGAATCTTTCCACTTCAATTCTGTTGGCAGCAAATGAACTCACGTCTTGGCTTGAATTTACTTGATAGTGCCCCGCAATATTTATTTGACGTGTATCCGTTTGAATCCACAGTTGTGCAAATCATTTCGGCCCGAAAATGCTTCTTTTACTTCTCTTTCTCGGCAGTCCCACAATGATAAGAATGATAACCACTTGATCTGACGCCAATGGTGCAGATTGGTAACGGGGGTAGGATGCAGCTTCGGTTGTGCCACTCCCGGCACTCGATGATGACATCGTTCTGAGAGTGTCAAAAATCACCTTTAACCCTTTCTTGCTTCTGTTTGTTTTCTTATTTTTTCAGGTAATTGATATGTATGAAGAAACTCAAAGGAGCCTCATGAAGAACACTTGGAATTCTTTAGGATTTTTCTTTTAGACTAAGATATTCATTGTAACATCCTTTTCTTGTGAGCAAATTAAATATTCAGAAACAATTTTCCCTTTCAAACTTGTAACCTTAAATATTTGTGAAATAAAAATCCAATGAAATGTTCATTGTAGCTTTCTCAATTGTAAGTCTAAACATTCATGAATAATAATTCATAAATTATTTAAACTCACCTTTAAGCCATAACTTATGAACACTTGTGGATAAAAATTCCAAAATATCTAAAACTTACTTCCTCTTTGCCTCGATCCAATGAATGATATCCCATAACATAACCAGATCCAAATTGAAATCCCCTTGATTACGTGACTCCTCAAACCAAGCTTTGGCAACATTCTCCTCATTTTAAGTTCAAATCTCAACTCATTGTGATAAAATAAGCTACCCGTCACATGATCTTGACATGATTAATCCATGTAGACAAATGCCTCGAAAATGGACGTCTTATTTATCCCCACATTGCAAACTCTGCTTGAAACGACCAAAACGCCCCTGGGATAATTCCTGCAAATCAAATCGCACTTAATGATTGGTTAGTGATTAATGGATGCAAAAATGAAATGCTATGCGAATTGACTGACTAAATGTAAGGGTAAAATTTGGGGTATTACAGTGTGCTGCGTCGAGTGCCTTCTTTTTGGATTCCAGCATGTCATGGGAGCTTCTGAACTCTTGCCCCAGACGTTCGCGCTTCTTCCTCTCTTCAGTCAACTCAGCCCCTAATCTGTTTACTAGCTCGATCTGCTGTTGGAAAGCATGCACGGCCTTGTTTTTCTCACTGCGTACCTGGGCTAGCTCCTGCTCTAACCCTTCGTTGATCTTCATCAAGGCTTCTTTTTCTTCCACAACTTGCTCGTAGGCCTCCCTAGAAACAGTAGTTGGCTCTGCTACCGGAATGGGAACAAGGATTGGTGCATCTGGAAATGGCATCCGCAACTGACTTGCTCTCTCCTGGATCCAAACTCTGTAAGGTGCATAGGCCTGACAGTCATTCTTCCCTAACAGCGGCTTCCCTCTCCGGTTAATACACGTCCAGGCATGTTGCAGCTTGGCTAATAACTCCCTCTTCAAATCTCCGGTGAAGTACAGAGATTCCTGTACTTCCTCCTCTTTGGGTGGGTTCTTCAGCGCATATCCGAATTGGCGAATGAACAGAGAAGGGTTGTAATTGATACACCCTTTCCTTCCTATCAACGGGACATTAGGGTACCCAGAACAACTGAATATAAGCTCAGACCCTAGCAGGTCTCGGTCAAACCACTCAACGTCTTCGGAAGACAGCCTCATCAGGCACTCTGACCAGCTAGCTGGGACTGTAGTCTCTATGGCAGATCTCCTCTTAGGAAGGTGGCTCTCAAACCACATACCCAACAATGGTACACAGAAATGAACGTTATTTCCTCTTCCCTTCTCATTCTTGTAATGCAGTGAGTGGTAGAAATCTCCGAGCAAGGTAGGTACAGGATTACCAGCGGCAAACAAGTAGAAGGCGTCGAAGTCCACAAAATCCGGTACATTGGGAAACAATACTATGTCGTAAATGCACAGAGTCAGCACAGCATTGAAGGCAATCCAACACCCGCTCTTAGCGTACTCCTGGGCTTTACCAATCAAGAACTGGAGCGAGAAGCCTGGAACTCCACGGGAAACAGTAGTCAACAGTTCAGCAGCATCCATATGCAAAGCTTTTGCCAAGTCCTCCGGCTTGGGCTTAGCGCTAGAATGAATGAATGGAACCTTGTTCTGCACTGGTAGCTCAGTAAATTCCACATACTCTTCAATGGTAGGCCCCAGAATAAAATCAACAAACGTAAAACATCTCAATGCGGGATCATAGAATTGCATCAAGGCATACAGCCCATCTAGCTCCATCTCCGTGGGTTTGCGCACCAATCTCAATAGTCTTCCATAGCTCATTCTGAAGCTCCTACGAACATCCTCATCAGCCAGAGAGATCAACCCAAGCAGGGGAACAACATCAGTAGTGGGCAATTTGTAAGCAACTGTCCTCCTTAAGCTGGCCATGACCAATCACTCAGAAATCCGGACACTAGAACCAGGGAAATGCAAATGCACCTGCAGCACAGACACACGTTAGTGGGATGCAATGATGATGAGTATGCAAACAAATGCAATGCAAGTGACATGCAACAGGGACCAAATGTCGTAGCTGAATGGCCTGAACCATATCAAGAAGTCTCAGATAGACTCTCTAGAAGTCCTCAAACCCTGGTCTCAGATAGACTTAACACAAAGCTCCCCCACTGGTCTCTGACAGACCTCAAACAAAAACTCCCACTGGTCTCTGGTAGACCTCAAATCATATCTCGAACTGGTCTCTGACAGACCTCAGAACTCTCCAAATGGTCTCTGACAGACCTCAGAACTCTCCATAAATACTCAAGATCTCTGATCAAGAAATAACTGGTATCTGAAGGTCTAGTTACATGCATAACCCCAAACCCTCTCACAGGTGGATGTCCTAGTAACTGACAAAGGTATGGCATCCTATGCGGTCGTCGGCGTCACAGACTTTCAGGGTTGATGATACGATTCCCAGAAGGAGTGGCATCATCAAATCCTGAAGAGGCCTCACTTAGCCAACTTCCAAATGATCGGTCCCCAGAGTCGACAATTCAACTAACCAGCAACCCACGCCAACCAAAGGAAGGGGCAGGAGGCCAACCAGAGGAACCTCGTCTGAGTGTAGATTTCGCGGGACACCAAGGCAAGCAAAGCAAGCGGGCGCCCACTAATCTCTACTCTAAGTCTAAGGTGCACTCAAGCCCAGGTCCGGCTTCTCACTCAATATCAGAACACCCATCACAACCCCCAAATACAGCAATAATGACAATAATAATATGCTGAAAGTAAAGGTCAGAAATATAAATCCATACAAAATCCTCGACGGGAAAACAAGCGTTAGGATTGACTCTCTTAAGGGACGTTGGATCCCAAATGCATAAGAACTATCGCAGTCCTTAGCAGCCAGGGGACGTTGGATCCCCAGCAGAGTCGCCAGCTTTCGCTACTGCGAAAGTCGGCGCCGGCTGAACAGAAGAGTCGCCACCGTGCGTTATTTATCCCACAGGAGGGAAAGGAAACGCTCAGAGTAAACCTCGCACAACACGGGAAAGGTATGGTCGTCGCAACCAAAACCTGGATTCGGGAGTCGGTTACGCAAGGGGAAGGTATTAGCACCCCTCACGTCCGTCGTACTCGACGGGATCCACGCTTGTTTTCGGGTATGGATTGTTATTCTATCTAAACTAAGGGTTAAGGGTTAAAAGAAAAGAAAATGACTCGGCAAAGTATCGCACTTTATGCCTACGTATTCCCGTCTGGAACGAGAAATCAGAGTCAGCGTAGTTCGCCTACCTACGAGAAAGGAGGGGAAGGTTGCTCGCTAGGATATCACATCCTATGCCTACGTACTTTCATACAGCATGAAAGATCAGAGCAAACGTAGTTCGGGCCACGTACGACACAAGTCTGTCTTGATTGATTTTATTCCATCTGAAAAAGGGTTTTCTGATTACCAGTCCAAGCGGACAAAAATGACGTTTTAATGAGTTCACATTCTTTTACGGAAGAAGTGTCTTTTATTGTGTTTGAAATATTATAGTATTTTTCTGTTTGTTTTGAGGAGGAAGAGACAGAACTCTATCCTACGGTTGCGAAGGGAATCAAACTAACCTAATGTTATCATGCATGGGTTAAGACCTAGTGTCTGTCATGCTCCTCTCGTGCGCAGAGAGAAACAGAGATCCTAAGGGAATAGACGGAAACAGAAACAATACCAGATATATACAGTAAAGCAGGAAAATGCATGGATGCAACAATACAAGCGAGGCAAGGGAGTCCCACTCAACCTCGAACCTAGAAAACAATAGGCAAAAGTGAACAGGATTCACTTTCAACCCAACAGGTTAACAGCAAACAATACAGTCCAGGAAATCAATCAATACATCAGAAATGAATAACAACTAAAATAAACAGCCACAGCAGCTCTGCATCAACACCTATCTTCAAGTCATCTCCAATCAGCTACAAGCTTCAGCAAGCCTCAATCTCCATCTCCACAGCCTTCAAGCAAGGTCTTTGTCATCAATCTTCAGTCTGCAATGGCTTTTCTTCAAGTCTCAAACCTCCAGGATGAAGGATCAATCACAAGAGTGAATTGGGTGTTAAGCAATTAGTTGACTACCAAGGGTGGCAAACAAACTGCTACTAACACATAAGATATTTTCTCTCAAGAGTTCTATCCCTTAGACAGTAGCACCAAGCCTTCCAAAGGAAGGGGGTGAGTGTCTTAGAGAGACTCTGTATCACAGAGAAGAATGGAGGCAGTCAAGACCTTCCATGTTTGAGAATCAAGTTGACTACTCTAGGGCTCTGCCTAACTCCTAGATCCTGTCCACTTCAACAGCTGCCAGCACAGAATCTCCTCATCAACTCTGGAAGTTGGACTTCAATCTCTGGATCTCCAATGGGCTTCATTATCACAAGTCTTCAGCTCTCTCCAAGTCCCCAAACAAACCCAATACCCACACAGACAAATTATAATCCCCAGAGAGGGCACACCACACCAGTCAAGCAAATACAGACAATACTAATAGCAGTAGGGGAATCCTAACATTTTCTAAGGGATCTAATAACTACCCCTAATCCCTATAGTCCCATACCCCAAAAATTCAATCTCTAACTCCTAAGGGAAATGAACTTATTCACCTATGTTATCACCTAAACCCTAATTTTGGTCATGCTATTCACATCTAATCAAATCACCTAAAATTAATTTCTAAAATTGTGAATTAAATCCTATATACAAGATACATGTCTAACCTAATCAACCTAAAAGGAATGGATTAAAAATACTAAAGCATCTATTAGAACAAAAATCATCAAATTTAAGCATCAAACTAAACTAAACAAAATGCTATTTACAAGAAAAATGCATGAAAAATATTAAAACAAAATAAAATGTCAATTTTATTTTTTGGTATTTTTCTAGACAGAATTATGGACCTATAGCAAAAAGAACCAATTAAAACAAGCCATTTTCCATTTTTTTATGATTTTTTTAAAGATATAAAAATATTAAAGAAAATTAAAACACAAAATAAGAAATAAAAAGGGAGGGGGTCTGAATAGCAGCTTCGCCCAGTTCAAATTCCAGGTGGGCCATGAAACCAGGGGTGTGAATAACAATCATTAGGCCCAGCGCGCTCAGAAAAAAACCAACTGAAAAATGCAAGAAAAAGAATAAATCTGCGGTGCAAAAAGTAACCAATTCACGTGTAAACCATTGGGCCAATCCAAAGGGGGGTGGGTATAGAAATGTGAATCCAAGGCCCAGACGTTCATTAAGTGAAACGCATCATTTCACTCTCGTCCAGATTTCCCTCCGTTTCAACTTTGAATAACAGCCACAAGATGCGATGAAAGAGTCAAATAATTGTGATGATCGGACGGTCCACGGTCATCGTCCCCAAAGCAAACCCTAGAACTCAGAATTCTCTCCTCCATGCATGTATCTTCAGGTCCATCGTTCTCCCTCAATATCCCATTAAATCACACACTTTCAAAACCAAACCCACTCCATTTCTTCCCCTCTACACAGTCATGCTCTTAATTTCACCCAATTCTCAACCCAAATTAAAACCCGATGATTGGAAATTCTGGACACCATTGATTGCACCTGATGTGCACCTCAATATTTCTTGCTCAAACTACCCTAGAATGATCTATAGGTTATGGTGAGTATCCTGAGCTATCTCACTAGTATCATCATTCCCTAAATGGAGTGTTCTAGGTCATCAAAGAAAAACTGTCATGGATCAAACCTTCATTAATGGTCACCACAGCCTGTATGCATGTTCATCTTCCTAACCCTAACAATCCTACACCAATAATCTAACCTAATAACACCTAAACAGAGAGATAAAAGAAACTTCACCAACCTGCAATTCTTGATGAAACAGATGGGAAGGAGCTCGACTCAACCCTTGTAAGCTTTCACCAATGATCTCTGGGAGGTGCTAGGGTTTCTGTTTGCAAAAGAAATGGTGGAAGATGCTTGGATTCTTGCCTGCACTTCTGATATGGATTCTTGCAATGTGAAAGCTAGCTCTTAAATCCTCCATTGTTGGACCTCTGATCTTGCTTACAATCACTCACAAACTTCAATAGATGATGGATGAAGAAAAGAAATGATCAGAAATGGAAGATTATGATGATTCTCTCAATTTCTTACAATGGAAGCAACCTCTTAATTCTCTCTATTCTCCCCTTCAATGCACCAACCTCTTGCACAAATGACTTCACTTCATTATATAGATGATGACTAACAACTTGAGAAGTTTCTAGAATGATCTTGGAGGATTCTAGAAAGTTGTGGAAATTCATGGAAATTCTCATTTGATGGTATTTTGAATTCTCATGATATCTCTCCTTTATCTCTTGACAGCCCCTTAACCATGAGTGAATATCTCCTTGCATGACAAATTGGAATGATAAGAGAGCTTACATGCCTTTATTTTTGCTTTATGTTGAACTTCTCATGTGTATCTTATTATGCAAGTAACAAAATAACAAAGCAAGTCCAAAAATTAACCCTTAACTCAAAAAAGTGGATGAACCAATGTCTTTAAAATGATTTTTGGAATCAATTTGGTATATTGGATGACCCAATTTGGATTTGTAGATCTCTCAAACCAATTTTTCATTTCAACTTTTTCAACTTATATGCCTTTTTTAGGTCATTTTCCACCAACTTTGGTCAAGTCTCATTCCATGCATTTCCAAACTTCCATGGCTTCTTTTCTAGACTTAAAATGGCATTTTGAGCAACTTTGATGTTGTGAAGTTTTTCATTTGAAGCTTCCTTGTATGAGTTTTAGGCATAGGCTAAGAATGACCTGTAATCCTTAGATGACCAAAATACCCTTTGCTTGCCAAGACCATAAGTAGAGTTCCACAAATCATATGAAGTCATACTATACCATTATAGAAAGCTAAGACAATGAGGAACAATTATTATGTTTACCAGAAATTCATTTGAAATCCCCTTGAGGGGTAAAAATAGCTTGGAAGTCAAGTCACTTTCACAGACAAAATTTCAGATACCTCAGATGACCTGTAACTTGCAAGGACCATAACTTGAGTTCCATAAATCTCCTTGATGTCTTCCACCACTCAAATTAAAGGTATTGAGATCCTATACAAGTTTCATGTTGACCAAGGATCCATTTGGAGCTTGCATTTTGACTTATCTTGCTTGGAAATTTGACCTAAACTAGGGGATTTTACACAGAAACCCTAATTTAGGAACTCCTCCTCTCCTTGATTTCTCTTGAATTCTTCTTGGAATATCACCATATCCTCTTCTACATGTCAAATGATTACCCCCACATCTTTCCAATAGCCCCTTAATGTCTTTCAATCAGTCAATTGACCTAGAGTTGACCCCAGGTGAAACCCTAGTTGACTGTCTTCAACTGCAATTCTTGTGATCACACCAATGACTTATCTCCTTCTCCAAATGACTTTCTAAGTCTCCCATGATGCCCAGATACTATCCATGCTCAGTCCACAGCTCACAATTTCTTTGTTGATCCTCAGATACCCTCAAATAGGAGATGAATGCACTTGCTTTGATCCATTGACTTGATAGCTTTCAAATTCTTTCTGATGACTTGAATGAGATTGAATTTGAATAATAACCTCTTGATAGGCTCATAGAGATGAGAATAATGATTGGTCCCTGTTGGATGATTTGCTATGCTATGCTATGCAGATGATTAGACTATGTACATGCCTCTATATGCAAATGTTAATGATATTGAAACATAAACCAAGTGAATAAGGTTGAGCAAATTTTAGGGTGCAACACCAAGATATAAGAAAATTCCTCCAAAGTCGGAACCAACACATAATTCGGAAATGTGAAGCATCTCAGAGGAGGATCATAAAACTGCAACAGAGTGTGAATAGCTCCATGCTCATAAGTCGTAAGCTTATGGACAAACTTCAGAATTCCACCATACTGTTCTCTGAAAGCTGCAAGAACACCAGAATCAGCCATGGAAATTAGACCAAATAAAGGTCCCAACTCAGGTGCCGGAAACTTGTACACAACAATCCTTTTTCTGCTAACTTCCATATCTGAAGAAGACCAGTACCAAAATCAAGGGATAAACGAGAACCTGTAACACACATAAACATGAAGTGTTAAATGCAGGATGATATGCAAATGCACACATGGGATCAAGGTATCCAATGCTCAAATTCGCTGTTGTGTCGTTGACTGAATTCAACCAGAGCTTCGCTCTAATCAGAACACTGAGATAACACACTGGATAGAACACTCAGGATCAAAATTCCGCACTGCCGAGAAAACCAGGGTTGGTTGAAGGTCAGGTTTCTTGCAAAACCCATCCCTCTCACATGTGGGTTCTAGTCTTTAAAGGTACGACATCCTATGCGGGTGGTCAGCGTCACAGACTTTCGAGAAACGATGATACGTTCACCGTTTCCGGTTTGGCATCATAGTCTAACGAAGCGGACTCACTTAGCTGACTTCCCAAATGAACGGTCTCCAGAGTCGACAGTCTCTCTAAGTCAATATTCCCTCTCAACTGCACCAGACGCTCAGGATAGAATATTTCCAAAGAAAAACCTCTTCTGAATGTGAATTTCACACGAGCTATTGTGCAGCCAGGCACTACACAAGCTCCCACTAATATCAAATCTAATCCTATGTATATATTCAAGCCCAGGTCCGACTTATCTCTCGATGGAACAACCCAACCCACAACACAGCAGTATAATATGATAATAAAATGCAAATGTGATGATATACAACAGATAATGTACATAAAGAAAAATAATTGCACAAAAGTAAACACCCAAACACGCAACAGACAAGCGCTAGGATTGACTCGCATAGGGAACCAGAGTCCCCAGCAGAGTCCCCAGCTGTCGCAACTGCGAAAAACACCCGGCGGAAAACATAAGAGTCGCCACCTTTCGTTATTTATCCCAAAGAGAGGGAAAGGAAATGATAGGAAAAACCTGACCAAAAAGGGAAAAGACGAGGTCATCGCAACCAAGTCATGGATTCGGGAGTTGGTTACGTAAGGGGAAGGTATTAGCACCCCTCACGTCCGTCGTACTCGACGGGATCCACGCTTGTTGTCTATCTAAGGGTGTGTTTAAACTATCTACGCTACAGGCTTGCGGGACAAAAAGAAAAGAAAAGAGACTCGGCAGAGCATCGCCGCTCTGTGCCTGTGTATTCCCGTCTGGTACGAGAAATCAGAGTCAACGTAGTTCGACTAACTACGGGAGAAAAGGGGGGAAGGTTGCTCGCCAAGACATCGCGTCTTGTGCCTACGTACTTTCATCTGGTATGAAAGATCAGAACGAACGTAGTTCGGGCTAACATGAAACCACAGGTTGATTAAGAGTTTTAATCGAGTAGAGTTAAACATTTGTTCCAGCAGTTAGGGACTAAGCCTGTTTGCAGTAGAACCGAAGCTTAACAACACTCTTTTCTGAAAAAGAAGTTCTTGATTAATCCCGAAGGAAAAAGGTTTGAATTATATTTTGTGTTTTTTAGTGAAGTGAATTAGTTCAGTTTGTGATTCACGTTGCACTAAAGACTATGACATGGAGGCGAATGCATCGTATATCGCCCCCAAACGGAATGCATACTAAACATTCTAGATAAGTGAGAGGAGACCCCTCACTCATCATTCCCCATGTAGCTTAAGGCTCGTAGCGCACAATGTTTATCGCCTTTATTAGATGAGTTAGCATGATTTTGAGATGAGAAGAGAGACGCACGGAAGGTCTAAGGGAGACTCGGCCCTAACGTTGTCATGCAAAGTGATCCTAAAGTTCAGATGAAGAGGGGAAACGTCTACCCGAATGTTAGCATACTTGGATTGAGCACCTAATGTCTCTCCTACTCCCATCCTAAATGGAAGGACTAGGAATCCTATGGGGATCATGGCAAGAAAGCACAAGTAGAACAAAGGAATAATTAATCACAAGTAGAAAATGCAAACATGAAAAATGCACATTTAGAATGGTGGGAGGGAGGAAAAGTGCGTGGGGCAGCAGCCACCACAAGCGCGTCTCGACCTCACCAGCGATGCAAGAATGATGCAAACATGTGAAAAAAAACAAGAGATGAAAGCAAATGAACATGAAAACAAAAACTCGATTCGAACCACATACACAAGCATGCAAACAATTGAAAAATGAAAACACATGTCAACAAAATCATGATTAATCAACCACAAATAGTGACAAATATTCAAAACAATTCAATCCTAATGCATCACACTAATCTATGATGATTCAAATCGAACCGGTATGCAAACATGCAAGTAAAACAACAAATATGGCATTCTGGCACATTGTTACTCGGTTAACACATACTGTTAATCGGTTAACCTGTCTAAAACATGTGAAAATCTGGAAATTCGTAGGTGTTAATCGGTTAACATCAGGCGTTAAACGGTTAACACCCTAAAATCTTTGAAAAATTTTAATATTTGAATTGGTTAACTGGTTAACCATATACATTAACCGGTTAACACCCTGAAATCTTTGAAAAATTTTAAATATTTGAATTGGTTAACCGGTTAACCATATACGTTAACCGGTTAACACTGTACCAGAAGCCAAAAACAGCAAACAGAATATCACTTTTAGCAACAGAACAGCTTATCCAAGGTTCCAACAGATCAACTTATCAATTAAGCACGAAATTGACAACATAAAACAGAGATCCAACAGCATGGATACACAATTACACAACAACATCACAAATCGAACGGATCGAAATCAACAAAATTCAATCGAATATGAAGATTAACATGATAAGCTCAAAAATTAAATCGGATCGAGAATTCCAACCTTCAAAGCGGAGATTTGCTTCGGTAAATGTTGATCAACTAAATTTGAGTAGATCAAATGCTAGAAATCCAGAAAACTTCAAGATCCACAATAATTGTTGTTTTCTAAATGAAGATCCACCAAATTTGAGTCGAAAAGCTTCAAATAATCACTTCTAGATCTAACTCCAAATTCAGATCCAAACTTGCACGAAAATTGAAGATGAGAATTGATCAAATGATGATGGTAGATGGAGGTTTATGCTCAAGAATCTATTGATTCCAATGAATAATCAATAGTTCCAATGAAAAAGAGCTTTGAGTGAGTTTTGGAAATGGAGAATTTGAGAGAATTTGACAGAGAATTCTAATCAATTCTGAAAATGGATGTGAGAAAATGAAAATTGGATCGTGAGGTTTGGAGTAAATCACTTAAATACTCTCTTGGTATGGGATCCAAAGCAAGGATTGGAGTTTGGGTTGGAAATCAAGGCTTGGAATGTGGAATGGAATTTTGGAGGGTAATCTGTAATTTAAAGGTGTTCTAGATCCTTCCCAAGTGAAAATTTGAATTCCAAAGTGATCAAAATTGGACCCCAAGTGCAATTGGCCTGAAAAATCACGTACTAGGCAAATTCTTCTATGGTTAACCGGTTAACCATATGCGTTAACCGGTTAACACTGTTAAAAATTCAATTCTGGGTTGATTTTCAAATGGTTAGTCGATTAACCATATGTGTTAACCGATTAACACCTTAAAAATTTTGAATTTGGCGCCTTTTGGTGGGAAACTTGTCCATTTGCCCTGTTTCAACTGTCTGGAGCTCGGTTTAGCTGTTGAACCCCATTTTTTACCGTTATTGCTGCGAAAATACTTGTTATGAGCCTGAGTGCTGCTTTCTGATCTGAAATTAACCTGCAAAATAAAATTGGTCGCCTGACCGCTGGACAAAATAAATGCCCGAGCCTCTAATGCTCGCTGTTCGTTGTTCAGTCTTTTGCTCTGAAATGAACTTGAGCCACAGTAACGCCTTGATCCCATGCCCCGAGAATGAATGCTATGCAATACAAAATGCTAAATGCAAAGAAACAAAAGCCAGTTACGGTTAAAAACGAAAGGCAAATTTTGGGGTGCTACAGATATGATTGGAATGATTAAGCCTAAAGCGTCGAACGGACACCATTTCATATTGTTGGCTATTGACTATGTTACCAAGTGGTTTGAAGGGACATCATATGCCATTGTGACCAAGCAAGTAGTGGTCCGGTTTATCAAAAACCAAATCATCTGTCGATATGGTGTTCTGAGCAAGATTATCACTAATAATGGGTCAAAAATGATTAACAAGATGATGAAGAAATTATGTAATGAGTTTAAGATTGAACATCATAATTCTTCTCCTTACAGACCTAAGATAGATGAGGTTGTTGAAGCTGCTAATAAGAATATTAAGAAGATCATTCAGAAGATGGTTGTTAGATGCAAGGATTGGCATAAGATGCTCCCTTTTGCTCTGCATGGGTATCGTACATCCGTCCGCACTTCAACAGGGGCAGCCCCTTTCTCTCTTGTTTATGGTATGAAGCAGTGCTCTCAGTAGAGGTCGAAATCCCTTCTATGAGAGTTTTGATGGAAGCTGAATTATCTGAGGCTGAATGGTGTCAAAGTATATACGACCAGTTGAATTTGATCGAAGAGAAAAGAATGATGGCCTTGTGTCATGGCCAATTAAATCAACAGAGAATGAAAAAAGCATTTGACAAGAAGGTTTGACCTCGTGCTAAAAAATATCTCGACTTTTAGCAATGATTCTAGGGGCAAGTGGACTCCTAATTATGAAGGCCCATATGTTATTAAGAGATCCTTCTCTAGCGGTGCATTAATTCTTACAACTATGGATGGTGAAGAGTTCACTCGTCCTATGAATGTCGATGCAGTCAAGAAATATTTTGCCTAAAAAAAATAAAAGAACAACTCGCTAAGTTGAAAACCCGAAAGGGAGGCTTAGGCAAAAATAAGCATCTCGGTGGATTGAAACCTCGAGAAGGAAATCTAGGAAAAAGTTAGGGATTATGGAAAGTAACTGCATCGGGCCAGTCTTGACTATTTGAAGCAATATTTCCTATCAAGGACTTTACTTCAATCATCCTCAGTTGAAGTCTCAAGCACAGTTGGAATTTAAAGTTGTTAGGGAGAATAGTGATAATTGTATTTCAATGTAGCCTCTTCCATTGTATTTACCAATTTTCAAACTTTGTAATGATCTGTAGAGTTACGCCTTTTTGTGGACTACCATTCTATCAATAAAATTTGGGTCTTTGTCCTTTTATTTGCAATTCTTATTTTTATTTTTGTTTGCAGAGTTTCATTTTATTTTTTATGATGATTTTTGAAACAAATGTGAATAATTGATTTAAAATTTTGAAAATTATAAAAACATTTTCCTTTAATTTGTGAATACAAAAAGGAATGTCAACAATAATCCCAAGAATGGTAAAATCTCGAAGCGCAAAACTTAGTGTTGTCCTCAGCAGAGTTTGTTCTTGTCGATACCCTCCCCCAGTAGAGTTTGTTGATGTTTTCCTCAGCAGGACTCTTTCTTGCTCCTCTGGTAGAATTTATTGACATCTCCCCAGTAGATTTGTGTTGATGTTTCTCCAGTAGAGTTTGTTGATATTTTTTCAGCAGAGTTTTGTTCCTACGGATAACCAGACGAGTGTTGTTCGGTTTTCCCAACTAAGTCTTGATTCAAATCTTCTCCAGTTGAGTGTTTCCTTCTTCCAACCAAGTTATGGTCAGGTAGTTGAGCAGTTTGAGGACCACCTCTCCTTGATGTTAATGCCCACACAGAGATTTGTCCTTGCTAGTTCCCTGTGAAGTTTATGCATTATTTATTTCAGATGTTTCCCAAGCAAAGAGCAATGTTGCTTTTTTCTAAGAAGTGTTGATATAGCAGTCACCTGTCGGGTTTTCTCTCGCCTTGTGTTAGGTATTGATTTAAAATCTCCCACATCTTGACTCTTTTTGCTATAATGTTAACTTCTTATTCACCGACAAGTCCATGATGTTTCTCTCAGAGTTGGATAATCCTTAGAGTTCTTTTCTTATATCCCCGGAAAAGTTGTGTTATTTCCTAGCGAATTTTGTTTATCTGTGTACATGATTACAATCCCTAATGGATCCATTATATTTCGCAGAAGATCTCTCCATCCCTTTTGAAGCAGATTTCAGTTGATTTTTATTCTTATCCCCAGGATGAACTAATAGTATTTAGGTTAATGTTCCCCCCCCCCCCAATAGTTTATCTTTCGTCCTTTAAGCAGAGTTCATGTTGTTATCCTCTTTGTGGATTACTGGTTATTAAAGATTGATCTTTGGGTTTCTCCCCAAGCAGTGTCTCCATCTTCTCAGTGGTATTTGAGCCTCGTAGTAGGATTTATTTTCCTTTCACGGCTTTTGCTTATTTCTTGCAGGATTTCTTTTATTTATCCCTAGTAGAATCTCTAGTTACGTCTCCAGCTTGTTGAGATTAGCCGAATATTCAGTGGTGTTGTGATGTTTTGTTCACCCTTTGTTTATCCTTCTTTATATGTTTTGTCAGCATATTCATATGCATATGTATTGCATGCACATTCATTTTGTTGAGCATAACATGTTTTTGTTGCATTGTGCATCTTGCATTTTTGTTGGTGCTACCTTGTTCTCCGGTGTTGTTGTCCCCGCGGAGTGAGTGCCTCCTCTTTCCATTAGAATGCCAATCCTAAGAAGAAAATGCTTATTATTTCTAATTCTCCACTGATTTTATGCCTCGTGGAAGATGTTTGTTTTAGCTTTCCTCCCCAGCTTTTATCTAGATGGAATTAATCCCCAGTTGAGTTATTTCCTCATTGGGTTGAGTCTTGTTTGACCGTTTCTCTGTAGTTTGTTCCTGGATTGAACTTTGGTCACTTGTAGCAGTTATTTTGAATTTCTCTTGGTTGTGAAACCTGGATGATCAGAAGGCATTTATTTCTCTCTTTTGAGGATTTATTTTCCTCGGCAGAAATCTGTTATTAATCCCCATGAGAAGATGAAGACTTGAATTTCCCCAATGGTGTTTTGATAACACTCTCTTGGTAATTGCTTCTGCAACTTCATGTAGCAGCCTCTTTATTTGAGCAGTTTATGTGTCCCCAGCAAGGTAAACCTCACCTGGTAATAAGTGGAAGCCTCTTTATTTGAGCAGCTAGTGTAATCTTCAGGAATTTATTGGTATTTCCACAATAAATGGCAGTTCTCTAGTTCATCCTCAACAGAGAAGTTTATTGTGGAATAATGGATCCTTATCCGACTAGCTTTTCCATCAAATGGCATCTCAGTGGAAGAAGTCTCGGTGAGAAGTTTGTTGTGAAATACTCAACAGATGATTTTCTCTTTATTTGAGAAGTCAGTTGTATGATTTAACCTGCCTGTATCTCTTTTGAAAATCCCTGACAAAGTTATGAATATTTCATCCCCAACAGATGGTTGTCTCTTTATTTGAGAAGTCTGTTGTATGGTTTGAGCTGCCTAGTGACAGGTAGCTTATAATATATTTCTCGTCCTATCTAGTGACAGGTAGTTGTATATGTTTGTCTTATCCAGTGACAGGAAGTCAACCTTTATTTCCTTCTTCTACCCAATGACAGGTAGTTGAATTATGTTTGTCCTACCTAGTGACAGGTAGTCAAGCTTTATTTCTTTCTTATACCCAGTGACAGGTAGTTGAATTTTGTTTGTCCTACCCAGTGACAAGTAGTCAACCTTTATTTCTTTCTTCTACCCAGTGATAGATAGTCGAGTTTTGTTTACCCTACCTAGTGACATGTAGTTGGTAATCTTTCAGTGTGAGTTCATTACCTTTAATTTCTACCTAGTGACGGGTAGCCGGTAATATTTCTTCACTTTTTGAGTATATTGCATCTGTTTTCTACCTAGTGACAGGTAGTAGGTAATATTCCTAATCATTTCTAGTCAGTTACTGTCATATTTTCTACCAAGTTACAGGTAGTCGGTAATATTTCCTTGTGAGTTCATTGCCTTTATTTTTCTACCTAGTGGCGGGTAGCCGGTAATGTTTCTTCATCTTTTGAGTATATTGCCTTTATTTTCTACCCAGTGACAGGTAACAGGTAGTATTTCTCACCCCTTTTGGTTGGTTATCCTTTGTTTTATCCAGTAACCGGTAAAAGGTAATCCTTCCTCCCGAGATTGTTGCCTTTATTTTTCTATCTAGTAACTGGTAGCATGTAACATTTGTCTCTCTTTTGGTTAGTTACCGTTATTTTCTATCCAATAACCAGTAGTCGGTAATCTTTCCTTTTGGTAATATTTATTTTCTTACCCAATATCAGGTAGTTGATATATTGTTTATCCTATCTAGTAACCGATAGTTGGTAACCTTTTCCTTCAGGTTTATTACTCTCGCCAAACTACTCGATAACCAGTAGTTGGCATTGTTTCTTTTCCTACCCAGTAACAGGTAGTTGATTATCTCTCATCATATTGATTACTTTTTACCCAGTAATTGGTAATAAGTAATACATCTCTTTATCTTCTACACAATCTTCATATCTATGGATAGAAGAAACTTAAATAGGGACAGCTGTAATACCCTAATTTTTACCCCTAAGATCCCATATATCTTTTACATCTCATTCCATAAATAAAATCGCAAGCTTTGGTTCTCTTACCTTCCTTTGTAGGTTTGTTCTTGAGAGGTCACCGAGAACCCTTATTTTCTTGTTTGTTTGATATTTGTTTTTGTTTATGTTTACTAACCATTATTCAAAATCCAAAAAAAAAAATCTATACTAACTTTTTCAGGAAGAATTTGGATCAAAGATATCAAATGCTAGTCCTTCATCTCGGGTGAATTTCATCTGAACAAAGTCAAAGCTAATCTACAAAACAATTCAAAATCATCCGACAAAGGTTTTAAAGATTTTATTGACTTTTATTCAAGAGACTCTAAGGTTCATGTGTTTATTTTCATGCCTTCTTTGACAAGCAAAAGAAACGAGCCAGAGCCAAGACAACACATCAAAAAGACACTTTTTCACCATTTTTGCCAGTGGTAACCGATTACCAGCATTAGGGTAATCGATTATCCTGTGCACATTTTGTGAAAATTAGCCAAATTCAAATTGTGCAGCATTTTTTGCACCAAATTCAAATGTTTCATCATGAAAATATTCTAGATCACTTCTTTTTAATTCCCCTACCTCATCATAATTAATTCACACCATACACCTTTACTAATCACCACTTAATCATTAATTTCCCTCCAAATTCAAATTCCAAGCCTAATTTGTTTCCAAACCAAACTTCAATCCACCAAATTTTCTAAGCCTAAATCATATAAATAGATGCCTCATTTCTCTCATTTCACAAGATTTTGATAGCCAAATTCACCTTGTCAAACTCTTTCTTGACTCTCTCTTTTTTCTCCAACTACCAAATCACCAAAGCTCTTTCTTCCTTTGAAAGTTAGTAAGTTCATCATTAGAACTTACTAATCTTTGAGATAAACCTTCATCCATTACTTTTTCATCATCAATTTCAGTAGATCAAGGCTTTGGAGTGTGGTTTTTGGAGTTGATTTGAAGAATTTTCATATTTGAAGTGGTAATCTTTTGATCCCCCATTGTTGTTCATGATTTATCCTTCACAACGTGATCTATTGTTGAGTCTCGTTGCTTGATCTTTGGATCTTGCAAATTATGTTCTATTGGTGTTGTTTACTGTTATTTTACTTGAATTTTCGTGATCAATTGCATACTTGATCATGAGGTGTTTGAAGAAATGATTGATCAAGTCTTGCACACTTTAAAAGTTGATTTTCTGTTTTTAAACAGGCGTATATATTTCAATAGGCTCCTATAGAGTACTATAGAGGTTTTGGGTGCTAACATCTTCCTATCGCATAACCAACCCCCTAATGGTATTGTTGTTGTTGTCATGCATTTCATGGTTGCATGAGTTGTGAGATAAGCCGTGTGCCCATGTGGTGTGTGAGCGTCTTATCCGGATTCTAATTGTGGAATCGTATCATTGTTGTTGTTTTTGTTGAGGTGGTCATGTGCCCATGTGGGGTGTGAGCGATCACATAAGTCGTGTGCCCATGTGGGGTGTGAGTGATCACGAAAGTCGTGTGACCATGTGGGGTGTGAGCGATCATGGTGATTCGTGTGGTCATGTGGGATGTAAGCGATCACGGAAGTCATGTGCCCATGTGAGGTGTGAGCAACATTATGGAAATTCTGACAGGAATTGTGTTCCTAAAATAGGGATCGGATTCTGAAATAGGAACCGATGGTACCACATGCATTGAGTATAGTTGTGAGTCTCATTGCATCGCATATTTGTTGCATCTGTTATTGTGTTGAATATTGTAGTTGTATGATGGTTGTTGTTGTATGTTGGATGTTGTTGTTATATGTTGGATGTTGTCGTTGTTGTGTTGGATGGTTGTCTTGCTGGTTGTGTGATATGGGTAATGTGCATGAAATAATATAATGCTTGCTTTATTATCATGTTTTCATTTATCTTTTTATGATATCTAACCCCTTCTGTTTCAATGTTGTCTTTACATGGACATCGTACAGATAACTTATAGTAGAGGAGTCGAAGTAAGTAAAAGATGAAGTCTTCGATTTTCTATTAGTGTTGGCGTCTGCTCTGATGTGTAACCCCGAGGTCAGGGAACATTGTGTTATGTTGAGTTTGATAGAAATTTTTTGATATCTCCAGAGTAGTTGTGGTTTATGTTATTTCGAGGAATTATTATATTTTGAATAACTTTTTATGTTGATGCTTCCGCTATTTCAATAAAGATTTGAATTTAAGACATGTTAAGTTGTTATAGTTATTATAATTAATTTTTAAATATTGCATGTGTTATATATTATTAAATATGAGCAGCTGATTGAGTTGAATTGTGTGACATCCTGAATATATTTGATGTAATTACTCTGATTTATTTTTATATTTTGCGGGACATATTTGGAGTGTTACAAGAGGCGACGAACAAAAACTAACCTAGAGGAAGCAATTAAATTAATGATCTATCAAGAGGCAGGAACCTCCGAGAGGGCTATCTAGAAACCATGAAAATTGTGTGTTAGAACTGTCGGGGTTGGAAAGCCCCCGAATAATTAGAGCATTAAAGATCACGTTGCTCACTCATTAGCCAGATATCTGCTTCCTTTTAGAAGTTAAGATGTCTATAATTTTGTTCAATAATATTATTCATTTAGCGGGGAGAGAAATGTAGCCATCGATAACTAATCCAAGACCGAACGTTTTGTCAGATGATTAATATTAATGAAGTGAGGATTGATAATCCTGAATATTGATGATTTGCATAAAGAAATTAAAATTCTCCTCTTCCCTTATTTTTCAATGTTCAATCTTATCTCTTCATATTTTCATCCTCAATCAATTGTAATGGGTTACTAAATCCTACCAATCCGTACACATAAAATGAAATTTCACCAGAAACCAATAGGAAATATTTAAAGTTATGATGCAGTTACCTTACAATTATGCATAAGAATCAATAGTTAGAAGAGAGGAATTTAACTGTTTACCAAACATCCATGCACTAGCAAAAGAACACATAAATATCTAATTGTAGAAAAATAAAAACACTAAATTAAATTCTGGGACAGACCATAAATTGAAGGAAAAAATGAAGAAATTATATAAACAACTTTTACTACCTACACCATACTGGTAGTATATACTGATATTAAATAACCTAATTTAGGGGAAAATGCAAAGAAAATCATAAAAATCAAAACCTACTTCTTTTGTTAATGGACTATCTTACTAGATTCCATTGGATCATCTTATCATATGGGTCTAATAATTTTAAGCTCATTACTTTAGAGATTATTAAATACACTCTAAGTTATTCATACACCCCAAAAAAAATTTATAATGGTAAATTAGTTTTTCTATTTTATTTTATTGTTTTTCAAATTGTAAAATTGAGTTGAAAACTAATAAATTGATCTCTAGAATAATAAATTAAATATTTAAAATAATTAATATTTTTAAATAATATTTTTTATTTGAAATTCTTAAAAAAATATCCATATAACCCTTAATTTAATTTTGTTGTAATTAAACTTTTTGATCAATTTCTTTGAAACTCGCATGTCATGTAAGAGTTTTTAACTTATTGATTAATTTAAACCCTATTTAGTTGTTTTTCAAATGTTTATGTGTATAATCATATAAATATTTATAAATATGTTCGTATAAATATATTAAAAAGAGTTGGGTGTTCAAAATCAAATCATCCCAATGTAAATCCGAAATCAAATCAAACTAATTTAAAAATCGCATTTGATTCAGATATGTTTGACTTATATTTTAACAAAATCACACAATAAAAGATAAACAAGTTTTCTTTATAAAATAATTAAAAAATCCAATTAATATAGTAAAATTTCCTTTTAAAAAAATATAAGATTTAATATAAATTAAAAAATATCTCAAAAACATATCCTTTGAATCAATAATTCAATTATATTTTATAATTTTATTTATTAATAGTAAAAGTAAAATTAATTTTTCAAATAATTTAGTACTAAAATTTCTGCAGCAAAAACCGTAGTAAAGGGTATATTATAAAAAATAATATATGTTATATTTTATCAATTGAATAATTTCTAAATTTTATATTTTAAAAAAAAATTACAAATTGAAGTATTACACACCAATTATTTCATAAACTTATACTTTTAATTTTTTTAATTTTCACAACAATAAAAAGTATTAAATAAATAAAAGAATTTTAAAAAATAACTAAAAAACATATTAAATATAGTAAAATTTCTTTAAAAAATATAAGACTTAATATAAAATTAAAAAATGACTCAAAAACATATCTTTGTAATCAATATATCAATTATGTTTTATAATATTATCTATAAAGAGTAAAAATATAGTTAATATAAAAAAATTGGACTAAAAATATCTGAAGCAAAAATCGCACCAATTCCTACAAAATTTTAGAAAATTTTTAAAGTTTCAATGGATAACTAATTTCTCCAAAAGAAAATCGCAATTAAGGCAAATTGATATAGTATTTTAAAATCCGAAATTGTAGATAAAGTTTCAGAAATTTCTGCAAAATTTACTGCTACCTCATTTTTCGTAGAAAATAAATTTACAGTTAAACGTAGGTGTACCGGCGGATAATTTTCTGCAGAAAAATCCGCAGATAATTCATAGATTTCTACGTTCAAAATTCTTTTTAAAATTCTTATCCGTGTATTTCCACATTCAAAGTTCTTTTTAAATTTCTTCTTCCATGTTTCAACTTCAATAACGTGGTTTTTGTGTTTATTATAACTTCTTAAACACTCTATTTGACAATATTCAACAAATAATGAAGAAAATTGGAAAATCTAGCACGAAAAATGCTTTTAGAATTACAATCAAATATAGATTTACCCAAAAATCATGTTATTTATGGAAGGGGCCAGCATATAGAAAGTTTAAGTTTCTTTGTGATCTTGATACTACAACACCAACATGCAAAAGAATATACTTTCACTAAACTTTTGATGAGCCGTAGGCTTTGATATGAATGGATTTATTAAAAGGTATGAATTAGGTTGTTTATTGAGTCATTCATTAATTTAAGTCAGTTGCTTGTAATAACGTACCGAGTTTGTTAGGACTTAGTTAAATTTGTTATGGGAGGAAGTTATGATATTTACCAAGGTGTTAAAATTAGCTTATGTTATATATGAATAAATATCATCACCACTCTTGTAATAATTACACAAGTATTATATGCATGAACTCGTGTATGTAATATATCATCATCATGCATGTACGAATGTACCATAACCAAGCAATCATATAAGTATATCTATAGATAGAACAACTATGGTTTTGTAACAACTTAAGAAGAATGAATAAATGCAATGAATACATTTCTATCATGGTATCCTTCTCCTAGTCGATTCCTTCCACTCGTTAACTACTCTAACTGAATTCAATTATATAACCGCTACTTCTTCCTTGAAACGACATGTCAAAATATATCAAGCTGTAACAATTGATAACATGATCCATACTTATGGAAAATTAAGACACAATAACAGACCAATATGTAGTAGATATAAAATTTCTCAAATTTGTAGGAACATTGAGGATCAACAACAAATATAGGACGACATATCAAACAAATTAATAAAGGTACAAAAGAACACTGATATTTTTAACGTAGAAAACCCCTCAATATGAGAGTAAAAACCATGAGTCATCCAAACCAAAGAAATAATTCCACTATAATCAATTAAGGATACAAGAGAGTCTTAAAGTGATTCGCAAACTAGTGTTAACAACTTCAAATCACAAAACAAACTAGCTTACAAATAAGAAACAAAAAGTTAAAAAAAAATTCCCAAATCTGTAGCTTCAATGTGAAGTAAATAAATTTCACCTCAGACGTTGTTTTGAAATTCTGAACATTAAAAAGTTAGATATATGTGTTACAAATCTTCCCTCCAAATTTGAACTCGATCCAACAGTTAACGAATCGGGGATCGTCGATTTCGTGAGACTGGTTGAAGAAAATGAGAATGAGTTTCTCTCCTATTTTCTCTCTTTTGAATCCTTATTTTTCTTATATCTTGCTCAATCCTAAATTGATCATCTCTACTTAAAAAAGTGAGACAAATAGGCTAATCACGTTTGGGCCTTTCTCCACATAGGAAGGGTGCCCAAACCCAACACATACTTCACAAAAATTCGCAATCAATGTCTCTAACTCGTCTTCTTCTCATCATTTCGGTCCACAACTCTCAATCAAGTTGCAGGAGAACAACTATTTATGGTGGAATCAATAAGTGGAGGGCATCATTCTTACTTAGATAGTGCATAAATTAGTAGTGAACCATGTAGCACCCCAAAATTTGCCTTATCTTTTTCTTATCTACTAGCTTGTGTTTCTCTGTATTTTTCATTTTTGCATATCATGAAATTGGCTATTGAGACATGTGATTAAGGTGTTTCTATGTCTCAAGGTATCCTTTTATTGCAATGTTTCAAGCAGCTAGCGTCAGAGGCTTCGACATTTATTTTGTCCAGCAATCGAGTGCTCGATTTTATTTTATTCAGCAGGTTATTTTTAGCACAGGAAACAGGTCACCTGTTATTTCAGGCATTTTCACATATACCATATCAAAAGGTAAGTTTTAGAGGCTTAATGTGGCTCAGAACCGGTGGAAACGGACGATTATGCAAGTTTCCCTCTAAATGGGGCAATTTTTTTAATTTGTGAAGGGTTAATCGATTAACCTATTTGCGCTATCAAATGGTTAATCGATCAACCAAAGTAATTTTTTTTCCAAATACGTGCATTTTCAATGCTGCCACTTTTGGGGTCCATTTTAATCATTTGGGAATTGGTTTTTGCATCAGTAGAAGGATCTAGAATCACTCCAAATTTTTAATTTACTTTCCAAACCAATCCAATTTCCCTCCAAATTTCTATTCCTAATCTCATTCCAATTTTCAAACCCTCACTCCAAACCACAATTTCACTTCTAACCAAAAGCTTATTTAAGTTAATTCATTCCAAACCTCAAGGATAGAGACTCATTTCACCCTTTATTTTTCAGAATTTGCTCTCAAATTCTCTCAACTTTTTCTCAATTCCCTCACACTCCAAAACTCCATTAGAGCTCTTTCACTTGAATTCTTTGATTCTTCATTGGAATCCTTGAATTTTAGAGATTAACCTCCATCAATTTCAATTCATCATTTAATTTTCGTTTGGATCTGGATCTAGTTTTGGAAGCAAGCTTTTAAGTAATTCTTGGAACAACTTTGGCTTAATTTGGCTCATTCTTCACTTCTCTTGCAAGAAAGCTCTTGGATCTTGAAATTTTCTTGGGTTTCTAGCTTGGATCTATCATTTGCATCATAACAACACTTACCAAAGCAATTATCAGCTTTGAAGGTTGGTTAATTCTAGATCCACTTATTTTTTGAGTTTATTTGGATAATCAAAATGTAGATCCTCAATTTTAATTGATTTTGATGATTTGATCTATGTGATTTGTGATCTCAATGCTTGGAAAAGTTTGATTGATGTTTGATCATTGATTTTTGGTGTTAAATTTGTGCATAATTAATTACATGATCATATTTGGATGTTTGCATAAGTGATTAATTGCTGGAAGTGCTTTTAAATTGTCGATTTTCTGCTTCTGGTGCAGTGTTAATCGATTAACCAGTTGCAGTACAAAACTGATTAATCAATTAACCTATGTATTTTCAACCAATTTCAAGTGGTTAATCGATTAACCATATTTGCACTGCAAATGGTTAATCGATTAACACTGGACCAGAATGCAATTTTTGGTTGTTTTCAAGCATGTTTTGATTTCTTTCCACCTCTAACCTTCATGGATTGATATGATGCATTTGTGTGGACTATTTTTTTTAACTGTTTCATCATGCTAGATTATTTGATTGCGATTCTTCAACACACGAATTTTTGTTTCCGTTGATAAATGCTTGAAATGCTTATGTTGTTGCTTGATGTGATGATCATGTGCTTTGCTCATTGGTATCATGTTAATTGTTGATGATTATCTTGTTGGACCTGTGATGCATGTTCGTATTTGCTTCTGATTCTGTTTGTCGCATAATCGATTGAATTGTTTAATTGATGTACAAAACATGTTGTTCTTGTTGAATTCCTGATGATGCAACCTTGTTGAACATTCGTGCTTAATTGTTAATGCATCTCCATCTTTGCTTGATACTTGTTCATGATTGATGCTTGTTCATGTTGAAGCATGCTTGCTGCCCTGTCTTTTACAGTTGTTCTGTTCTGAATGCATGCTGTTGTATGTTATTCTTACTTGTTGCCTGCCTTTTACACCTGCTTCTTGTGCTGGATTAATAGTTGTTAAATACTGTTGTGCTGTCTTGCTGTGTTTTATAACTATTATGAGCTTTGAGCGTTGTTGTAGCTGCTGATTTTTCTTGTTTTCTTTTGTTTTTGGCGTTTTATCGCATGTTCCCTTAACGCCTCCTAGTCCAACTTAATTTTCAATTAATCTTGGAGTAGGATAGACATTAGGAGTGTAATCCATGCATGATAACAAGTAGGTTAGTCCCTTTTAACCCCAACCTTAGGTCCATTTTTTACATGCTAACATTAGAATATATTTCCCTTTCGCATCCCGACCTTAGGGCCACTTTGCATGACAACGTTAGGACCGAGTTTCCCTTAGACCTTTCGTGCATTTTTCTCTCTTCTCATCTCAAAATAATTCTAACACACTTAATAAAGACGATGAACATTGTGCGCCACGAGTCTTAAGTATATGGCAAATGATGAGTGATGTGTCTCCTCTCGTTCGTCTAGAATGTTTAGTGTATGTCCCGTCTGAGGGCGATATGCAACGCATTCATTCCTATATCATAGTCTTTAAGACAACATGAATCACAAGCAAATCAACTCACTTGTCTAAAAACTCACAAACAAACTTCAAACCTTTTTATCCTTCGGGATTTGTTCTTCAAACTCATTTTCAGAAAAGAGTACATTACTTTTCTGTTCTACCGCAAACAGGCGTCGACCCTAACTGCTGGAATGGGAACTTAGCATCACTCGTAAAAAACACTTAACCGACTTGTGGTTTTGTTGTCCGAACGATGTTTGCTCTGATTTCTCATACCAGATGAGGATACATATGTACAAGACCACGACGTCTTGGCGAGCAACCTTCCCCCTTCACCCGTAGTTTTCCGAACTACGTTGACTCTGACTTTCCCATTGCACGAGGGAATACGTAGGTATAGAGCGGCGATGTTCTATCGAGTATTCTTTTTTCTTTTTCTTTTCCCGTTTCCGTTTCCATTTAGCAGTAACTTTTAGATAACTCACTCTTTTATCAGACAACAAGCGTGGATCCTGTTGAGTACAACGGACGTGAGGGAGTGCTAATACCTTCCCCTTGCGTAATCGACTCCCGAACCCAAGATTTGGTTGCGATGACCTTGTCTTTTCCTTCCTCTTAGATTTTCTTCGATTGTTTCATTTTTCTCCTTTGGGATAAATAACGTTCGGTGGTGACTCTTCTGTTTGTTCCCGCCAGTTGTTTTTCGCAGTTGCGACAAACCTTTTGATTCCTCAGAAGTTAGAGACGACACAAGATCAAGCTGAAGGGTTCAAATTTTTTCGTCCCTAATTCTGAAATTTTCTTTAGCTTTTATAGGATAGAAAATAGGTTTTAGAATTAATCAGATTGTTGTATTTTAGAAGTTTTGGATCTGATTAGATTTGAAATTGTTCAGATCTTGATTGTGTAACTTTAATTTAATTTAATTTTGTTAAGAATTAGATTGATCTTTGTGTACATTTTCCAAAATTAGGGTTTGGTTAAATTGTAACGCCTTATAATTCTTATAATTCTTAATGAGAATATGATTTTGGCAAGTTTTGATTTTGTAAGTAATGTCCTTTGATCAGTTTCTGCCTTTGTTTCAACGCTGCTTAGGGTTTGTGATAGAGGATTTGGGAGTTCGTGGGTCAAACATTTTGACCGGTCCAAAAAAAAATTATTAAATTAAATAAAAACTAAAAAACAAATTAATACTCAAATGATAATTAATAATTAACTTATTAATGATAACTGCCTCCCCCACTAAAGCCCGGTTATTTTTCTAAAAATATTAATATAATTAGTCTCTAAAATAATACTCATAATATACTTAATATAATTAGTGAATACCCCAAAGCAACTCTTAGTGTTAAAATTATTTCTAGATGAAATTGAGAACCGGTCCTCCCTTAATAGTAAAACAAAATAATTATAATTAATTATAACTTTAACCTGACCAATAACTATTAACAATATAATCCAATAAAGAAGTTAGGAATAATTTATCTAATAAAGAAGTTAGGAATACTAAGATAATTAAAGTAAATAATCTCAATAATAATATAAATCAGTAGCCGAAATATGATCCCTTTAACGTTTTCGAAATCGAAGTAAAACATGTTTTTCCTTTTAAAAGCTTTTTATTATACCCAATGTTTTAATTCACTATTTCATAATTAGCTGATATTTTGTAATCAAACGAAGTAATTGAAAAGTAGAGAAAATATTATTTATTGAAAATGGGCCCATAAACGGGCAATAGTAAATGAGAAAAGTAATCCTCGTAAGGAGAAATTACTAAAAATCTAAAAAAGATGAAAAATGGCAATAAGCAAAAAGAAAATTTATTTATGTCCCTATTGAATTCAAACACTAACTTATATCCCTAAGTCTCTGAGACCACAGTACTTCATGTTTCGTCATCTTTGCATCAGTTTCTTGATTCTTCTGCTTTTCAGAACAATCATTAGAATAATGACCATACTTCTGACAAATGTAACACTGAATGTGACTTTTGTCAGGTTTTTGACCATCACCTCTTACTTTATCCGTTGCACCACGTCTTTGGTTGCTTTGGTATGAGGGCTTTCTCTGATTGGACCAACCTCCTTCTTGCTGATTTTGACCAGTCGAATTGTTGTAGCCTCCTCTGCCTTTATTGTCAATCCAACCTCCATTGCCTTTCTTTTCTTTTGTTGATTGCGCCTGCAAAGCCATATCACTCTTCGACTTGCTTGCAGTCCTTTCAGCCATCTTTTGTTCATGAGATTCAAGTGTCCTTGGAAGCACTTCCTTTGTCATTCTTGACAAGTCTTTCGACTCTTCTAGCTTACTACCACGTGGTCAAACTTTGGAGCAATTGACCTCAAGATCTTTGTAACAACTGATTTTGATGTCAACACTTCTCCACATACCTTGATTTGTTTCACCAGTTTTGTAACCCTAATGAAAAAATCTATTATGCTTTCATTGTTTTTCATTTAAAGCAATTAATAGATTTCTTTTGTGAGTTTGTAACCTCACCACTTTTATCTTTTCTGCGCCTCCAAACAATTTCTCCAGAATTCTCATGCTTCTTTCGTTGATTCTACATCACTAACCTTTTAAAAATTATCTAGATCAATGAATTGATATATTATAAAGAGAGCTTTATAATCTTTCTTCCTGAATTCTTTGTGTGTGGCATTTTCTTGATCCGACATGTTTTCTGCAAGTGGTGTTACTCCTTCCTTCAGAAGATCCTAAAGATCTCGATAACAAAAGATAATTTTCATCTGCTTGCACTAGTTCTCATAATTATTGTTATTGAGAATCAGAAGATTCATTAGAAAATGTCTGTTTGGATGATTCGTTGCCATCGTGATACCAGATGTTGGAAACACCGCTAAAATAGGGGTTACTCTCCCTCTATTTATAGTTTTATATTAGCTTGCTCCATAAACCAAAGCTTAAAATATCCAATTTAGCTAACACTATTAAAATAGGTATAAGTTGAAATCCTGTCAAGCAATCTACTTCGACATTTCGACACACACACATTATGTTAATTTTGGCATATTCTTGTTTGTCAAGCACTATCTACTTCGAGACAAGGAATTACATTCTCAATAGCATCGTGAAACATTAAGATCTTTTTAAGTCTTTTTACTAACATCAATTCATATGAATAATTTTTTATTTTTACGCATGTCCCAAATAAACTAGTATTAAAGTGAATATGACTGCTATTGTTACATCTTTAACTAATTTAAAAGTTAATCAATTTTCATTTTTAATGATTATTCCAATTTGTGTTATAGTTTTTTCATTACAAAATTTCTTAATATAATTTAAAGTTTAAATTCAGTTCTGGAAAATCTTTCAAAAATCTTAATATAACAGAGAATATTTTGAATACTTATGAATACAATGTTTCTTCAAGGGAATGAAAGATATTTTGAAGCAATGATGAATACTTATGAAAACAATGTTTCTTCAAGGGAATGAAAGATATTTTGAAGATATTAAGGTAAGTATTAAGAGTTTCATGGTTGTGTGTCAAATCCATCACAACTCTGCCGGCACCACACGACAGGCATGGGTGTCAATACCGACGGGACACCGTACGGAATCTTAACATAGTGGCTGTCTCGTCTTAGATAATGCCATGCCATTGTGAAGACATTTCGATGTTACTATATATGTCACCTCATCAGTACAGATTTTATTTTATCTTTGTATTTTAAAAAGAAAACTCTATATTATTATTAGGGTATTTCAAATATTGAGTTGACTAGGATATAGTTATGTGAAATATATTTTTTAATTTTCTGGATTCTAAAATTAGAAATTATTGAATCGATGAAATATACAATATACATAAACACTCTATAAAGTTATATGAAATTGAACATGTTATATGTCAAATACTAATAATAAGCTTTAAAAGATTAAAACTATCAATTAAATACAAACAAGAGCATAAATAAGACAAGATAACTATTTCTTCCTCATACTCAATAATGGTTGCTACGATTTCATCAAATATTCTTGAATGAATTATATTTAAACAAATAGTACGAACAGATCTAATCAATATAGCTTCTAGTTTGATTAGTCCCTTGGTACGATAGCGACCAAATATTGAGAAAATGGTTTTAACATTACTTTCGTTTTGAAGTTGTATGGTGGTGAATTAATATGCTTCCAAAACCAAGAGTTTTCGCGGGAATAACCATGCTCTTAAAATAGTGAATGACTATTTTTGCTATACTTTGACAATTTTATTATCTCATAAAAAAATGTGCTTGTTTCCTTTTGAAATTTGGCTAAAGTTATAAAAAAACCATAAATATTGTGTCTATCCGAAGTGATCAGGAATGTGAATTTAAAATTATAGAATTTGAGAATGTTTGTAATGAGAAGGGGATTGAGCACGCCTTATCAGCTTTCTGAAATCCCCAACAAAATATGATAGTGGAACTAAAAAATATAAATCTTAAATAGCTAGTGAGGATGATGCTTATGGCTAGATGCAGTAAGCTTTGCTTTCTAAATAATGAATCATGTCTTGATAAGACCAATTCTAAAGCTGACGCCTTATGAATTATACAAAGTAAGAAATCCCAATATCTCTCACCATCATATTTTCAGATGTCAATGTTTTGTCCTTAATAATAGGAAGGATAACCTCAGAAAATTCTACACTAAAGTTGACAAAGGTTTATTCTCAAGATATACCACTATTAATAAAGCTTTTAGAATCTTTAATAAGAGAACTATGACTAAAGAAGAATCGATTCATGTTACCTTTGATGTTATTAACCCTAACTCAATAGAGGTAGAATTGTTTGATTTTGCAGGTATCATGAAGAAAAATATTTTAGAAGACAAAGATCAAAACAAAAATAAAGATCAAGATTAAGATAAAGGTAAAGATTATTCTATTAAGGAACCATAAATGGAGAATATTGCGGAAACTATGGTGGATCAAAGCTTCTGGAGCACTGATAATGGGACATTGTGGATCAAAGGTCATGATTGTTCTTATTAAAAACCACCAAAAGGTTTACTTCCTTGTTACCAGTCAAGAAGAGCCTAAACTGATTAGTTTAAGTGTCTGTTATATATTTCTCAGTTGATTTCTGCCCCTTTCGAACACCAGAAATATTTTATTTATATGGCTCAACTTCCCCATCCTCCATTAATGTTTTCCCTTTCATATCCTTCACAAAAGTAATTTCATTGAACGTTTTCCGCCCCCATAATTTCCAGGTAATGTTTCTCCCATCAATAACTGTAATTCTCATGCAATTATGGAGCATTCTGTAACCGTCCCTTGTGACTTTTCAGATGGTATCCTAGCACTGACATCGAAACTAACCTATGTGTATGGAGTCGGCCCTGATGTGATTATATTATTGTTCATAACTGGATTTCGACCTACTTGCCTCTTCATTCGGGTTCATAACCAATGATGACCCAGGTGTATCTAGGTTCACAACCCGACAACATGGAAACTTCTATCTCCGTCTACTACTCAACTTTTAACTGAGACATCCTTATTTCATCATAAGCTTTTCCAATTTAATACCTCAACGAGTTAAATAATTTCTTGGATGTACAACGATCATGGTGCTTCTTGAAGCAGAGGTATCGACCTTGAGGTGATGTCGTTAATCGATGTTTTTTGTCTCCGATACGATGGACCTAGGGGGTACCAACATGTTTATCACTCTAACACCCAAGTAAGTTTAGGGTTCAAGATAGTGGTAATGAAAATGCAGATTAAAGATTGTGTACTTGAAAACCCTTTATGGAGATATTTTTACCTTGGGCCTGGCAGAGTAGGTGGGATAATGGGCCCTGCGTTATTGGGTCTTTGGCCAGCGCGGAGCATCGGGTTATGGGACTTTGGTTGGCATGGAACAAAGACCAAAATAAAGATCAAGATTAAGAAAAAGACCAACATCAAAATAAAAATCAAACTATAAATAATCAAATCGAAGAAATAAGCAATGTTCATTAGGATCTACCCAATGAATGAATGAATGACAACAAACGGTCATCAAATCTAGAACACCTTAGTGGATATTTATAAGGGAACTATAACTCAAAACAACCTTAACCAAGTATGTAATTTTGTGGCTTTTGTTTCCCAAGTTAAGCTAAAATACATTAATGAAGCTCTCATTGATAATCATTGGTCTCTTATTATGCCCTTGTTATAATGGATGAATATTCTCGCTATAATTGAAAGGTTTACTTATTTCATAAAAAAATACTCGTTCATTGCCTTTTAAAAGTTACCCAAAATTAACCAAAACAAAAAGGCTTCGGCATTGCACCTATCCGAAGTGATCATGGAGAAGAATTTTAAAATGTGAAATTGGAGAGCTTTTGTATTAAGAGTGGCATATAGCATACTTTCTCTTCTCCATTAACTCCCCAACAAAATAAGAAACTGGAATGGAAAATTATATATCTTTAAGTGCTAGCAAGCATAATGTTCAATGAAATTGAAATTCTGGCAAGCACGATGGAAGTTATTGTGGATGTTATGACATCCACTGTAACACAGACTATTAAAATGCTGTAAAAGAAAGCAGTAAATCACACCAGTAATTGTTCACCCAGTTCAGTGTCAACAACACTTACATCTGGGGGCTACCAAGCCAAGAAGGAAATTCACTATCAGTAGAATTAATTCAGAGCCAAACAATCCCAGTTTGCACTCCTCACTTAAGACCTACCCAATGACACTTTAACCTAGAGACACTCTAGACCTGAGTATTCCCACTCACTCCCCATCAATCACCTCAGTGATATCCAAATACAATTACAGAAAATTATGAAGATACACTTCAACCATACACCTTGATCTTGCTTCACAGCTTTGATCAAGGGACACACACTCTTGCTTAAAAGCTTTGAGAGACACAACAACTTAGAACCTCCTAACCAATTCAGCATAAAGTTGCTTGGTGTACAAGTATTTCTAAGACACACTTCACACGTGAAGAATAGAACTTGTTCACTCATAAGGACTATGAGCATGCACTCTCTAATCTTCTGTCAAGAGCTGAAATTCTAGGATTGTTCCTTCTGTTATTTATAGCAGCAGTCAGTCCCTGGGCCTTGGTGCAGAAATTAGGTTTACCCAAACCTCTCTTCAAAAAGCTGCACTTACCACTTACGCCAGGTACATTTAATTTCGCCAGGGCTTCTAAAATGCTTCCTGAATTCCAGCTTGAGCTTCTATAAAGTTTCCTGAACTCTAGCCTGAGCTTCCTCATTCTGAATACCAGAAAAACAAACTCTACGCGCCTGATGTCATACGATCAGTGTCATGACATTCAGTATGACATCCAACTCAACTTACTACTTATCCTGCATATTGTGTGTCACGTCATCAGTTATGACGTCCATACATACTCTAATGTTTTGCCACAAAATGCAGCCAATCAAAAGCACTTACAAACTCCCCCTTTGGCAAATTTTTGGCTAAAACACCCTGTTAACAGAGTTTACAAGCAGCAGAAGTCTAACATATAACCTTTTATGCAGGTAAGCTACTAACACCCTAATAGACTTGTATATATTTACACAGTTATCTCTCAGCTTCTCAAGATCAACCTGTCACACAATCAATCATCTGTTAGTAACCACTACAGATGCCACACTATACTGAGTAACATTCTGGGTTACTCCCCCTCAACTGATGCATTTTATGCATATCCTCTTAGTTGATCACATAACTTGCCAGCAGTCCTGCAGTCACACACATACACTCCCAAGCAGCAGCTGGGAACTCACATAGCTAACATACATTCCTACCCAAACTAGGAATTCACACAACACTACATCACTAACAGCATAAACCGTTGTCACACCTGCAAGTAAACATCTTCACCACTTCTGCTCATCAGCAACTCAGCGTCTGCTTATTAGCATCAACTCAGCCAATTCTTCAACCTGTGTTTCAACCTGCTGTTATCTAACAATAACAATATTCTCTCCCCCTTTTAGCCATAAATTAAGATCAAGACTAAGCTAATAGCATAAATCAAAATAAGTAACATTACAGTGGTTAGGGAATTACAAAAAATTACTCATTAAGAGCATCATAAGTGCTGTCACAAAAATAAAAAATCTCAATCAGCAAAGTTCAAAATAGTAGCACACTTTATCACCTCAGCAGCAGACTGACTCACATAGCAGCCTATCAAGATATCACTCTTCCTCATCAGAGGAACTAGAGCCACTATCATCCAGATCAGATAACAAAAGATCCTGGTTTTTGTCACACGAGTATTCCTCTGGCATATCCGAATCGTGAGGTGGATCCCTGCGAGCCAGGGGAATGGTGATGCCCCTAATGGCAGTCCTCTTTTGAGTATATCGTCGACAATTTTCCTAATGGATTTGTCCATGTATGTCGAGCCTTCCCTGCTGCTGATTCTCCTAAGTTCTTCATCAGTGGGCGGAGGATACTTGCGTTTGGGTTCTTCACCAGTGGGAGGGTCACGTTTTGAGGATTTGGGAGGAGTCTTGGATGAAGAGGCGTCATGATGGAATGACATCTTGTTTTTGCGTGCTGACAGAGAATTCTGTAGAGTGGGGGATGCAGAGAAAATTGTATGCACGTTTGTGTGAAATGGAGAGCTTTTGTGGTCAAGGCCTTGGACTGTATTGAAGTTTTAAAACTCTCACGTGCCAGTAATTGCTATGCGTCCTCATACATGCAAATACCCAATTTTCCTCTCAAGTTCTCAAATTGAGCAACATTTAGAGCCTTTGTAAAAATGTCAACTAGTTGTAGTTCTGTTGACACATGTTCCAAGAAGATCACTTTATCTTCCATAAGGTCTCTTATGAAGTGATGTCTTATATCAATGTGCTTAGTTCTGCTATGCTGAATTGGGTTCTTGGAGATATTGATAGCACTAAGATTATCACAATACAATGTCATGACATCCTGTGAGATATTGTATTTTATCAGCATTTGCTTCATCCAGACCAGTTGAGAACAGCTACTGCCAGCTGCTATGTATTCAGCTTCTGCAGTGGACAATGAGACACAGTTTTGCTGTTTGCTAAACCATGATATGAGATTATTCCCCAAGAAGAAACATCCATCAGAGGTGCTATTTCTATCATCAACACTTCCAGCCCAGTCAGCATCATAATACCCAGATAGAGTGGGATTACATCCATGAGAGTAAAGTATACCATAATCACAGGTACCATTCACATATTTGAGAATCCTTTTGACTTGAATTATGTAGCTCACTTTAGGATCTGCTTGAGATCTAGCACATACACCAACTGCAAAAGCAATATCAGGTCTGCTGGCTATTAGATACAACAGGCTACCAATCATGCTTCTGTACAGGCTTTGATCAACACTAGTACCACTTTCATCTTTTGATAACTTCAGATGAGTGGGTGCAGGTGTTCTCTTGTGACCAACCTTATCCATCCCAAACTTTTTTACTATGCTTTTAGTATATTTACTTTGGGAGATAAATATAGAATCATCCATTTGCTTGACTTGCAAATCAAGAAAATAGGTTAATTCTCCACACATGCTCATTTCAAACTCAGATTGCATGTGATTGACAAATTGTTTCACCATTTTGTCTGACATTCCTCCAAACACTATGTCATCCACATAGATCTGTGCAATCATGATTTTTCCATCTTCATCCTTTACAAACAGGGTCTTATCTATCCCTCCTTTCCTGTATCCATTTGTAATAAGATATTCAGTCAATCTCTCATACCATGCTCTAGGGGCTTGTTTCAATCCATACAGTGCCTTCCTTAACTTGTACACATGGTCTATCAAGTTAGGATCCTCAAATCCCTTGGGTTGTACTACATATACTTCCTCATTTAGATATCCATTCAGAAATCCACTTTTCACATCCATTTAGAATAGTTTGAATTTTAGAATGCAGGCAATTCCTAACAGTAGCCTGATGACTCAAGTTTTGCAACTGGTGCAAAGGTTTCATCAAAATCAATTCCTTCTACTTGAGTATACCCCTGTGCCACCAGTCTAGCCTTGTTTCTGACTATAATTCCCTGTTCATCTGATTTGTTCTTGTAAATTCATTTGTTACCAATGATGTTTGTTCCCTCAGGTCTTGGCACCAGTTCCCATACTTCATGCCTTTTAAACTGTTCCAATTCATCTTGCATGGCCTTGATCCAGTATTCATCAGTTAAGGCTTCCTTCACATTTTTGGGTTCAATCTTGGATACAAATCATGAATTTGAGATGATTTCTCTAGCTCGGGTCCTTACACCACTGGTGGGGTCTCCAATGATAAGATCTTTGGGGTGATCTTTCAGGATCCTGATGGAGGGATCTTTGTTGGGAATTTCAAATGCAGAGTCTGGCTGTCCATTTTGAACCTCTTCAGTATTGACCACTTCCTCAGCAGGTGTCTCAAGGAATGTTTCAACATCCTCAATGACATTGGGTTCTTCAAGTTGATCATCAATGATAACATTAATGGATTCCATCAAGATTTTTGTTCTGGAGTTGTATACTCTATAAGCTCTGTTGTTGATAGAGTATCCTAGGAAAATGCCTTCATCACTTTTGGGATCCATTTTCCTCCTTTGTTCATGATCTGTAATATGTAACACTTGCTCCCAAAAACATGAAATTATTTCACTATTGGATTTCTTCCTTTCCACTTTTCAAACAGGGTGGAAGAAGTTCCTTTTCTCAAGGTTACTCTGTTGTGAACATAGAAGGTTGTGTTCATAGCCTCAGCCCAAAAATGCATAGGTAATTTCTTTGCATGAATCATAGCCCTGGCAGATTCTTGGATAGTCCTGTTTTTTCTTTCCACTACTCCATTTTTCTGAGGTGTAATGGGAGAGGAGAACTCATGACTGATCCCTTCAGAAGAGCAGAATTATGCAAATTTAAAGTTTTCAAACTCCTTACCATTATCACTTTTGATTCTGACCACACCATATTCCTTTTCTCTTTGAAGTTTCAGACACAACTCTTTAAATACTTCAAATACATCTGACTTTTCCCTGATGAAGCTTATCCAGGTGTATCTGGAGTAGTCATCAACAACTACATAGGCATACCTTTTACCACCAAGACTTTCTACTTGCATTGGATCCATCAAGTCCATGTGCAACAGTTCCAGACCTCTGGAGGTAGTCATGTGTCCAACCCTTGGATGAGATGTCTTGGTTTGTTTACCTACTTGATATTCACCACATACCTTTCCTTCATCTATAGTTAGTTTTGGGATTCCTCTCACAGCCTCCTTGGAGATGATCTTCTTCATTCCTCTTTGTAATACCCCAAATTTTGCCCTGAGATTTAGTCGAATCATTTCGCATTGCATTGCATTTTGCATCGCATGTTGACTAACCACTAACGGGTTGTGCAGTTGGTTGATTTTTGCAAGAAAATGTCATGTGGTGCGCTTTTAAGTCCATGAAGGGTAAAACCCGCATTTGTTGGCAGTTGGCTGACAATTGGTGAAATTGAGTTATCGCCGGGGAATTCGAGCCGTTTGAGCCGTTGATGAGAGTCGAGGTTAGGTTGGCTAATTGGAGGATCTTGATCCGAAGTCTTGCGCCGTTCGGTAATCGGGAGTTTGATTTGATTGAAAGAGCGTGGTCATTGACGGGTTGGATTTATCCAGGTAAAGTTGCTCATGTTAATGGTCGGAAGATTTTATTCGGGAGTTACGTCGGAGATGGATTAGTCGGATAAATTGGGGAGATGGAATTTTAACGTTGTTTTTGTCTCTTTTCAAAATCAAAAAGAGAATAAAAATGTCATTTCACTGGTAATTTTCAGTTTGTATTATAAATTAATTTCATCACTTATATTTCATTTTGTTTAAAGGCTTTTCATTATTAGATTAATTGTATGTTAGCTTTAAAATTCATTCCATTTTAAACGAAAACAATCATCAATCATTATTGCATTTTTACTAAAAAAATTATTAATCATTATTCCATTTTTATTCAAAAAAATAAATTCTATTTCATTTTTAGTTTTAGTTTCTTTTCATTTTAAATAGGTAGTTTCATTTCTTTATTTTTCATTAAACTATTCTTATTACATTTTAATTCTACATTTTAAAAATAATTTTCATTTGCATAAATGCATACCAAAACAAAAAATAATAGATAAATCATTTAAAGAGTTTTATTAATAATAAGTAAAATACAAAAAAAAAAAATAGAAAAAAAATTACAAAAAAATAATAAATACATTTTTCCTAAATTAATTCCTAAGATCTTCTTATCCGACTTTGTTCGTCTTCTGACTTTTTCGATTAAATGCTTCGAACTTGCAGTCAAAACAAACAAATAAGGGTATCAAGTTAATATTTTCTGACATCCTCAGAGTAGTATCATCTTCGGGTGTCGGCCGATGGCCAGATCAGGCAGCTTTTGTTCTTATATTTTTTTCCGAGGCAACCGAGAAAGAAGAAGAGAAAATTGCTTTGAAATAAGTTGTTGGTCAAAAGAGCTTATTTGAAAAGCCGGTTTGAGAAGTGATTTCTTTTCAAGTGGACGGTTTGCCCCATTGGGACCTTAACTCCAACCCTTCGAAAAAAACTAGTTCCGACAAAATTCGACAATATCCAACAAGCGAAAATAGTTCAGAAAAAACCAATTCAGAAATTGATTCAGAAACCAGTTCAAGAGAACCAGTTCAACATTCAAACCAGTTCAAACAAAACAATTCAGAAAAACCATGTCAAACCATGTCCAGAAATCAGTCCAATGAACTGTTTCAACAAACAGGTTCCACAAAGCGTAAATCTGTTCAACAATCCAACAACAAGAAATCCGAAAATCCTGCAACAAACGGAATCAACCATCAAAGCTAAAACAAATTCAACGGATCTATCCACGGAAAAAACTCAATAGTACCGGTGAGTCAAAACCAGCCAACAAAATTGCAGAAAAGGTAGTAACTAAAGGAAGATCCAAGCCCATAAAGGGATATGATATAAATTCATCATTGAATCATCATCCAAAGGAGAGAAAAAGGGAGAACCCTAGGATACAAAACCCCAGCGGCGGATTCAGAGATCTGGGATCTCATTATCATCCCAATCGAAGAAGAAGGAAACCAAAGTGAACCAGAAACCAAAACGGCGACGCTAGTAACCCAGATTCAGAAGTTCTTTACATCGAAGATCACCATCATCATCTTCAGGCAGAGGATTCCAAAAGAAAATTCACATGCAAGAACAATAGAAGAGATCGGAAGACTCAGACGAAAAGCCACGAGGATTCGTCATCATCGTCTTTGAACATCGTCGGCAAGATCGATACAAACTCGCAAACAGTGAGCAATCTCGCCTTGCATGTTATTTTTCTCTCTTTTGTCGTTCGTGTTTCAGGTTGCCATGGCCACGTTAGGAAAGGAGGCGGAAAGCTCGAAGGTTTCAAGCTTCAATGGCGCCGACGACGTCCGTCAAGAAGAAGAAATGAAGTGAGAACACTAATGAGTCAATGGAAATGAGTGATACGACCCTTTTGTTTTCCATTTTTGGGTTATTTTATTTATTTGATATTTGTTTGTATTATTAGGTTAAAATTTTAACAACAATGATAACAATAATTGTAAATAGTCATTAAATAAAAAAAACCATTTTTATTCAAGATTAAATAATGTTTTTAAAAGAACAGTGTTTTATCAAAACTAAAAAACAATTTTTTCAAAACTAAAAACGTTTTTTTTTAAATTTAAAACATTTTTAAATTAAAATTAAAACATTTTTTTAAGATTAAAATGAAAACATTTTTTTATAAAATTAAACATTTTTCTTAATCAAAAATTAGGCATTTTTTCGTAAATAAAAATTAAAACATTTTTACCATAAAATTAAAATAATGTTGCTTCATCTAAAACTTCAAACATTTTTTTTATTAAATTAACACCATTTTTTTTTCTAAAAAGGTCTAAGATTAAAACATTTTCCTTTAAGCTTTAAAAATGCAAAAATATTTACGTTTCTCTTCGAATAAAAAAATAAAAGTCGTGACTTGGCCGGTTCAATTTTGTTGAACCCTCGCAGTTTATGTATTTCAGCTTACCAACCTCTCATGGTGTGCATGTTAGCATTGTTTGAACACAGATTGGTTCTTAGTTATATCTCTATGTTTTGATAATAACACTTATGAAATTTTGTATTAAGAAATTATATACTCTAAATTTGTTCAAGTATTTTTGCTGCAGATATTAAATTTAATATTCTTCTAAAAGCAAAAATGGATCTGAACATTGAACTACGCAAGGCTTTGAAGCGTCAGAAGCATCTAATTAGAAGACTCTGAGCGCTGCTTACAGAAGGATCTGAAGCAAAAGCTACAGAAGAATCTGAAGCGTAGACTGAAGACTTTGTATGAAGAGTTTCAAGCACTGTTTTTCAGAAGACTTTGATAGTATTGTTCGCTGCTAGTACTGAGGATCTGATCTCCAAACTCTGCTCTGATTAATCTCACGCTGAAGCACACTTGCTGCAACACTCTGATACAACAAATTCTGAGAACATCAAGACTCTGATCATTCAAGGCTCTGATGTAGATTGCTGTGAAATAGAAACTTGTTGAAGAAGATTATTCAAAGTTATATCTATTGGTTATGCCAAATGACTCTTTCCTCTTTTGTGCTAGACACAAGAACTCAGGCAAAAAGGATTTCTCTGAACGTTCTAATTCTGGGAAAGGTCAAGTCATATGAAGACAAAAGGTTACAACTACTTTACAGTACTCGGTCTTCAAGCTTGCAATGTCTTGGACTTCTAAGTCTATAAAAGTAAGCCTTCAAAAACTTTCTTCAGTTGATGTACTTTTACAAAAATTCATTGAAAAACTCTCATACAAATTATTACTCTTTGCTGAATTTATTTCATACGTTCTTAAACTTAAGTTTAAATCACAGTTGTGATACAACTTACTTAGAAGCATTTCAAACACTTGTTTAGTTTACATTTGATTGTAAAAGTTCCTTGACAAGACCAAGTTGTGGTCAGTAGTTCTTGTGAAGACTAAGATAGTTGTTCTTAGTGTTTAATATTGTAATCAGTTTGATTATAGTGGATTAAGTCCTTGTGGAGAAAGGCAAACCACTCTTGATAGGGTGGACTGGATTAATTGAGTTCAACGAACCAGGATAAATTTTTTTGTGTTTTTATTGCCATAATATTTTCAAAATCCTTATTCAACCCCCCCTTCTAAGTATTTTCTCACCTTCAGTTGGCATCAGAGCTCCGGTTCTGTGTGTGCTATCACCTCACCATGAACAGAAAAGATCCAGTTGAGAAAACTCTTGATATATATTCTTGGTTGATATTATGGCTGAAGCTTCAACATCCAACAGCAACAATAGATATGAAGAAAGGGATAGAATCAGCACAAAACCCCCTATGTTTGATAGGGAGAAGTTTGACTATTGGAAGGACAGAATAGAGAGTTTCTTCCTTGGTTATGATGTTGATCTATGAGACTTAGTCATTGATGGTTATGTTCACCCCACTGATGGGGATGGCAAGGAAATTGATAGAAAATCTATGACTGAAGCCCAGAAGAAGGAGTTCAGAAATCATCACAAAGCTAGAACAATCTTATTAAATGTTATATCTCATACTGAGTATTAGAAGATTACCAATAGAGAAACTGCATTTGATTTGTTTGAGTCTTTGAAGATGACACATGAAGGGAACTCACAAGTTAAAGAGACCAAGGCTCTGGCGCTGATCCAGAAGTATGAAGCCTTTAAAATGGAAGAATATGAATCTATAGAAGCTATGTTCTATAGATTCCAGATCCTCACAGCTGGATTAAAAGTGTTGGACAAAGGCTATTCAACTGCTGATCATGTGAAGAAGATCATTAGAAGCTTGCCAATCAGATGAAGACCTATGGTTACTGCTCTGAAGCTTGCAAAGGATCTAAACAAGATCACATTGGAAGAACTGATCAGCTCTCTCAGGAGCCATGAAATTGAACTTGAAGAAGACGAGCCTCAAAAGAAAGGTAAGTCAATTGCTTTAAAATCTAATAAATTTGTTAAAGCGTTGCAGGTGTTAGAAGAAAGTTCTGAAGAGTCTTCTTCTTCTAAAGAAGATGAACTGTCCCTGCTGTCCAGAAGAATCAACAAACTCTTGAAGCACAAACAGAGGAAGTTCAAGAACTTCAAGAAGCCAGATCAATGCAAAGAGTCCTCTGGACACAAAAGATCTGGAAAGAAGGAGGTTATTTGCTATGAATGCAAGGAACCTGGGCACTACAAGAATGAATGCCCAAAGCTTCAGAAGGAGAAGCCAAGAAGGAAGGCTGAGCATAAAAAGAAAGTTCTGATGGCTACATGGGATGATTCAGATGCATCTGAATCTTCATCAGAGTCAGAAGAAGAATGTGCCAACATGGCACTGATGGCTGGAGTAGAAGATCAGGATGAAGGATCATCTGGATCTGAATCTGATTCTGAATCTAACTTAGAAGAGGTACTTTCTGATCTCTCTAGGGAAGAACTTATTAAGGTTTTACAAAAGTCCTGAAAAACTATAACCAGATTAAGCTCAAATGCAAGAAGCTTAAATGCAATCTTGAATATGAGAATAGTCTGTTAAAGTTAGAAGTTGCTGAGCTCAAAGAAAACAATTTGAAAAAGAAAAACAATTTTGAAAAAGCTCAACAAGACTCTGAATCTGAAACTAAGTCAAAATGCAAAAATATTTTAGACGAATATGACTACAGTTTTCAGAAGTTTCTGGCTAAAAGCATAGATAGAAGCAAGATGGCTTCAATGATCTATGGAGTTAGCAGAAACAATAGGAAAGGAATTGGATATGAATCTTCCTCTAGAAAGGATTTAAATCCAATACCTGTTGATAAACTTATCATAAAGAAGACTCCCTTATATTCTTATTTTAAGTTTGGTCGTCTGAATGATATTAAACACACACGTTCTAATCAGAACGTTCCTATGTTTAAACCAAAAGTTAGTCAGAACAAAACTGCTGTAAAAAGACAGAAGTTCAGACAAACTTTTAAGGCAACTAACCCAAAAGGACCCAAAAAGATCTGGGTACCTAAGGATAAGATAATACTTGTTGCAGATGTATTTAGCAACAAAGTCAAGACGCCAGTCATGGTACCTGGACTCTGGCTGCTCACGTCACACGATGGGAGAAAGGTTTATGTTCCAAAGCCTGGAGCTTAAATCTGGAGGAGACATGAAGTTTGGAGGGAATCAGAAGGGCAATATTATTGGCTCTGGTACTATTGGCAATGGTAACCTTCCCTCTATATCTAATGTTTTACTTGTAGAAGGATCAAAGCATAATCTATTGTCCATATGTCAATTAGGTGACAATGGTTATGACATAATCTTTAATCAACAATGTTGCAAAGCTGTTAGTCAGAAGGATGGCTCAATCCTATTTAATGGAAAGAGGAAGAACAACATTTATAAAATCAATCTTTCAGAACTTAAGGTTTAGAACGTAAAATGCCTTATGTCTGTTAATGATGAGCAATGGGTCTGGCACAGAAGATTGGGGCATATTAATATGAGACATATATCTCAGATTAATAAACTCAATTTGGTCAGAGGATTTCCTAAGTTGAAGTTCAAATCAGATGCTCTTTGTGAAGCATGTCAAAAAGGAAAATTTTCAAAATCTTCTTTTAAAACTAAGAATGTTGTTTCAACTTCAAGACCATTAGAGTTACTTCACATTGATCTGTTTGGACCAGTGAAAACTGCATCCATCAGAGGCAAGAAGTATGGATTAGTCATTGTTGATGACTATTGCAGATGGACATGGGTTAAATTCCTAAAACACAAGGATGAGTCACATTCTGTGCTCTTTGACTTCTACAAACAAGTCCAGAATGAAAAAAGATTTTAAAATTGTTAAAGTCAAAAATGATCATGGTGGCAAATTTGAAAACAAATATTTTGAAAAATATTTTAATGAAAATGGCATTGCTCATGATTTCTCTTGCCCTAGAACTCCACAACAGAATGGAGTTATAGAGAGGAAAAATAGAACTCTGCAAGAAATGGCCAGAACCATGATCAACGAGACTAATCTGGCAAAGCATTTTTGGGCAGAAGCAATAAACACAACTTGTTATATTCAGAACAGAGTGTCCGTAAGACCTCTTCTGGAAAAGACTCCCTATGAATTGTGGAGGAACAGAAAGCCCAACATTTCTTATTTTCATCCTTTTGGATGTATATGTTATATGTTGAGCACTAACGAGAATCTAAACAAGTTTGATTCTAAAGCACAAAAGTGTTTCATGCTTGGGTATTCTGAACGCTCTAAAGGCTACAGAGTATACAATACTGAAACACAGATTGTGGAGGAATCTATACATGTTAGATTTGATGATAAGCTTGGCATTCAAAAGCCAAAGCAGTTTGAAAGTTCTACAGATAGAGAAGTAATTCTCACAAACTATGAAGGCTCAGAGGCAGAAAAGGTTCAAGTGAAAGAGCCAGAAGCAACGCCAGATGCAAATCCTTTAGCTTCTTAAATGAACAACTTGAATATTTCTGAAGAATCAAATGTTAGAGGATCATCTTCGAGAATCAAGGCCTCTCACCCAGAGGATGTGATCATTGGAAAGAAGGATGACCCTATAAGAACAAGATCCTATCTCAGATCATCTGAAGCGTCATTATTTGGTTTGGTGTCAGTTATTGAACCAACTTCTACGGATGAAGCTCTGCAAGACAATGACTGGATAATTGCCATGTAAGAAGAGCTCAATCAATTCACAAGAAATGATGTTTGGGATTTGGTTCCAAGACCAAAAGGATTCAATATAATTGGAACTAAATGGGTCTTCAAAAACAAGTCGAATGAAAAAGGAGAAGTTGAAAGAAACAAAGCAAGGCTTGTTGCTCAAGGTTATAGCCAACAAGAAGGAATTGATTACACAGAGACTTATGCTCCTGTGGCCAGGTTAGAGTCTATTCGTTTACTCATTTCTTTTGCTGCACAAAATAACATCACTCTGTATCAGATGGATGTTAAGAGTGCCTTCTTAAATGGGATTATAGAAGAGGATGTCTATGTCCACCAACCTCCTGGTTTTGAAAGTGATAAATTTCCAGAACATGTTTTTAAACTTAAGAAATCTCTTTATGGTTTAAAACAAGCTCCCAAAGCTTGGGATGAGAGATTAAGTAATTTTCTTCTGGAGAAATTTTTTATCAGAGGCAAAGTGGACACAACTCTCTTCTGTAAAACATTTAGGAAAGATCTGTTAATTTGTCAAATATATGTAGATGATATTATATTTGGATCTACCAATGTTATATTGGGAAATGAGTTTGCTCAATGTATGCAGGATAAATTTGAAATGAGCATGATGGGAGGATTGAGATTCTTTCTGGGAATTCAAGTCAACCAGACTCCAGATTGCACTTACATTCATCAGACTAAATATGTAAAAGAGCTTCTGAAGAAGTTCAACATGACGGATAGTAAGATGGCAAAGACTCTTATGCATCCAACAAGCACTCTTGGTAAGGAAGATGTAAGTAAGAAAGTAGATCAGAAACTCTACAGAGGTATGATTGGATCTCTTCTCTACTTAACTGCTTCTAGACCTGATATTTTATTCAGTGTATGCTTGTGTGCAAGATTCCAATCAGATCCCAGAGAATTACACTTAACTGATGTTAAGAGGATTCGAAGGTACCTGAAAGGTACTCCTAATGTGGGTTTGTGTTATAGAAAATCTGATGAATTTAAACTAGTTGGATTCTGTGATGCTGATTACGCTGGAGACAGAGTTCAAAGAAAAAGTACTTCTGGAAGTTGTCAATTTTTGGGAAGAAATTTAATCTCCTGGTACAGCAAGAAACAACCTACAATTGCGCTGTCAACCACAGAAGCAGAATATATTGCTGCTGCTGGATGTAGCACACAGATGCTCTGGATGAAAAGTCAGCTAGAAGACTATCAGATCTTTGAGAGTAATATTTCTATATTCTGTGATGATACTTCTGCTATATGCTTGTCTAAAAATCCTATTTTACACTCTAAGGCTAAGCATATAGAAATTAAACATCACTTCATCAGAGACTATGTTCAGAAGGGTATTATAAAATTAGACTTTGTTGATACAGATCATCAATGGGCTAATATTTTCACAAAACCCCTTGCTAAAGATAGGTTTAAGTTTATTCTAAAAAATATTTATATGGAATTTTGTCCAGAATAATATTTATTAGAAGCAACTTTCTCAGATGCAAAATGTTTAAACTCTGAAGTATTTCATCTGTCAATTATTTCATTTCTTAAATTATTATTTCTGTGTGTATCTGAACTAATAAATCTCATACGATCGGAACGTTAGTTAACGTTTCATTTCTCAAAGAGTTTTCAGAAGCACATGCAAGCAAACATGTGTAACTCAGAATCTGAAAAGATGGAGTGCACAATACTGAATAGATGTTTGAGGTAACGTTTGAATAGTTGGTTTCTTGTTTTTCCCCCAATTGTCAGAGTCATTAATGCTTTGTGTCGGTACTGCGAAAATCGGCGCCGGCTATGACAGAAGAGTCGCCACCGTGCGTTATTTATCCCATAAGAGGGAAAGGAAACGCTCAGAGTAAACCTAACGCAAAGAGGGAAAGGAATGGTCATCGCAACCAAATCCTGGATTCGGGAGTCGGTTACGCAAGGGGAATGTATTAGCACCCCTCACGTCCGTCGTACTCGACGGGATCCACACCTGTTTTCTATCTAAGGGTGTGTTATTCTATCTACTCTAAAGGTCTGGGTTAAAAAGAAAAGAAAATGACTCGGCAAAGTATCGCATTTTATGCCTACGTATTCCCGTCTGGAACGAGAAATCAGAGTCAACGTAGTTCGCCTACCTACGAGAAAGGAGGGGAAGGTTGCTCGCCAAGATATCGCATCTTGTGCCTACGTACTTTCATACGGCATGAAAGATCAGAGCAAACGTAGTTCGGGCTACGGAAGACACAAGTTTGTCTGACAGTTTTTTTATCTCCTTCTAAAAAGGGTTTTCCTGATTAAAGGTCCAAGCAGACAAAAACAGAGTTTGAATGTTTGTTTGAGTTTTTTACGAAAGAAATGTTTTTTAGTCTGTTTGTAACTTGTACTGCACTAAAGACTTGTGATCTGAGAGTGACTACATCGCATGTCACCCTAAGGGCACCATACGAAGCAGCCATATTACTGAAGAGTGACCCTCCAGCAACCTTTCCTCAAATAGCTTAAGGCTCGTAACGTACAGCACGCGTTATCCTTATTACTGTGTTTTTGAAGTGTTTTGGGACGAGAAGAGAAAGACCCTAAAACTATGGTTAAAAGGGAATCTACCTACAGTTATCATGCATGGGTCAAAACCTAATGTCTGTCATAATTCCCTCTTGCACAGAGGAAATTAGAGATCCTAGGGGAAACAGCAAAAGAAAGCAAGCAGTAAACAGTAAGCCTTAAATAGTAAAATGCATGCTATGCAACAGTGCCATTGAGGCAGGAGAGAAAAAAATAGGCAAGAGGAGACTAGCTCCACCTCAAACCTAGAGATAATCAGCACAATTAAACAGACAATACAGAGAAAAAACAAAAGACTCAGGGGAGGCAGCTCAGGCAGCAGTATCAGACTCCTACAACAACAGTAGCTCTAAACAGCAAAGTTGAATGGACAACAAAATTTCATCTTCAAACAAGCTTCTCTCTTCAATCCCCATCAATCTTAAAGCTCCCACAAGCACACTCCAAGAGGAGGACTAATCATCAAGATCAAGTTATAATGTTAAAGAACTTAATGACAACCAAAGGAAGTCACAAAGAACTCAACATTGCAAATGAAAGGTATCCTCAAAGTTCTACTCACTTGGGCACACCACTCATTCCTCCTAAGGAGAGATAGAGCTTCCTAAGAAGGACTTTGTGTCATTGGATAGAATAGAGGCAAACAATGCACTCTATGTTTGAAGAAAGAATCAAAATTAGGTCTAAGGCACTTCCTAAAACCCTAATTCTCTGAACTCCTAAACAAAATCTCCACAAGAGGAAAAGCATTCAACTCCAAGCTCCAATATTCCATCACAATCATCTTCAATGAATCCAAAAGCTCCAACAAAAACAACTCAAGCTCAAACCAACTCCAATGCAACCAACCAAGCCAAACAAAACAAAGCACTCAAGAGAGGAAACATAAACACAAGCCAATTGCAAAAAACAACTAAAATAGAAAATCAAGTTGCAAAAATCTAATAAAATTCCTAGGGGAACATGAATGTTTGAACAACCTAATGCAAAAATATTGAAGCCTAAATCAACTCCTAAGTTATTTAAACAATTCCTACATTGAGATAGGTCGAGGTGATCCACAAGTTTGGGAGGGTCCTAATCTCAATCCCTAAAATAGATCTTAACATTATTCTAAAAATCCAAGAAAAATTATAAGGGAACATACATGTCTACCCTAACACATATTAAAAAATCAAAGCCAAAATCTAAACCAAATTAGAGAACTAAATTCCACAAAACAGATGGTTAATTATGCCAAATTAAAAGAAATAAAAAAAATAAGAAAAATCACATTAAATTGAAAAATGCATGAAATGGTAATTTGTTAATCCCAGAAAATCACAAATTCCATAAGGATCATGATGATATTTTTAAAATAATTTTCTGATCAAAATTGGAATTTATATGATTTTTGGAATAACAAGGCAATTAAAATAAAGCAAAATAAAATAAAAATGAATTAAAGCTGAGATAAAACACAAGCCATTGGATCAGTCAACAAGTCAAAGATCTGGACGCGCCATAGCTTGCCAGCGCATTAATTTAAACGCAGCGTTTTGAATTAAAAAACTCCTCTCCTCAGATTAAAACACAGGCGTTGGATTTGATATGAAGTCAAAGGTCAAGGCAAGATCCTGTGGTCCAAACATCATCTTCTCCAAGTCTCAGGCAGGCCAGGTGGAGATTCAGATTGGTGGTTGGTGGTGGCCGGAGAAGACTCCGGTTGTCTTCTCCGGCGAAGGTCCAGGTTCAGGCAACCAAAAATGACAAACAAAATACCAAATCTACTCAGTTTTTCACGTACATTCCAAATCCATCATCAAAATCATCCAATTCTCAACACATAATCAAACACGAAGCAAAGTTCAGAAATAGCATCTTCAACTACTTTCATTAAACTCAAAATTAATGATATAGATCTCTTCATCTCATTGCGTATATCAACCTGATCTAATCAAATAACATTGAAACCTTATGAATCAAGAGATTCAAGTCCAAAGAGATCAGCTATGTCATCTTCAATCATCACCAATTGAGTTCAAATCAAGCCTAAAACAATCTATGTCATGTCTAGATCCTAACCACAAGTTCAAATCTAACTGAATCATGCTAAATCATGCTGAATTTTAAGAAATACAAACCTGGTATAGATCTTGCAACAAAGGTATCTAGAGCTCGTGGCTTGCTTCCAAATGCTCCAGATAGCTTCAATGATCCACAAGGAAGAGATTGCACACCTTAATTTGGCTTGAATTGGCTCCAAACTCAGAATCCGATTTCAAGTTGCAGTTGAGAAAATTTTCTTGCTCTTTCTTGCTCTGGCGCGTAATGAAGCTCAAAATTGATCTGAACTCATTCCAATGAATATATAGAAAAGTTTCATGGGCCTTTGGATCCATGTTGAAGCCCAAAACAGTGATTTGTATTTTCTGATTTTTCCTTCAAAATTCAACATGACAGTCGTGCATTGCAAGCTTGGCATTGATTCTAGAAGTTTCTAACACCTTGCATATGTCATTTAGAATGAGTTTGGATGGAGAAATTGGCCTGACTTGCCTTGTGCATTGATTTTACATATGTAACTTACAAGTGAAGTAACCATATGCTATCTCTCAAAACTTAAACTAAACTCTAAATTCCGGTATTGCCAATGATCTTAGAATTCAATTTCCAATCAAAAAATGCACTTACTTGCTTGGTTTTGGTTTTGTAACACAAAATCCCATTTTCCCTCCTTTTCATATTTGAAAATTCTTCATTTTCAAGCCATTTCAAATGTCTTTTTGATATGAGCCAAAACAAGCTATCATGACCACTTGGTTCCACTCAAAACATCATTCCATGCAACTTTCATGTTGAGCAATTTTCCATTTGAAGCTTGCAAGTTGGAGATTTTGGCCCATGCTTGAAAATGACCTATAATCTCACTTTCCCAAAATACCCCTGACTTGTAAACCTCATAACATGAGTTCTACATATCAGATGGATGACTTCTAGTACAATTTAGAAAGCTAAGATCATGAGGAACAACTTTCATGTTGGCCAAAAGTTCATGTGAAAATTATTTCTAGGTCAAAAGTTGCTTAGATGTCAAGTGACTTTCACAGATAAATTTCACATTCATCTGGTGACCTGTAACTTGTCTGGGCCATAACTTGAGTTCTACAAATCCAATGGAGGACTTCTAGTACTCAAATTAAAGGTATTGATATGCTCTACAAGTTTCATGTTGGCCAAAGATCCATTTGAAGCTTGTATCTTGACTTATGTGGCTTTGAAGTTAGGCACTAAATAGGGTAATTTGCACTGAAACCCTAATTTAGCAACTTCGCACATTCTTGATTCTTCTTGATTTGATCTTGGCACAACACCAAAAATGTCTTATCATATCCTTCCATGAACTCCATGACCTCAAAGTAGGCTTGAATGCTTTTCAATTGCATAATTGACCTAGGGTTGATCCAGATGAAACCCTAATTGTCTGCACTTCAACTGTGGCTCTTGCACTTGAATCAATGACTTGATTGAACTCCAACATGGCCCTCTAGGAAATCTATGAGCTCTAAAAATATCTCATATTCACCCCTCATGCTTCACATCCCATTGATGGTCTTCAACTGATCAAGATTTCCCACCACCTCCTGATGACTTGGATGACTTCTCAAACTTGGGTAATGTTTCTTGCTAGGCTTCTCTTGATAATAATCATACTTGATCTCATATTGGATGAATGATATGCCATAATATGAAAATGATAGAACTATACAAGTGATAATGTAATGAAACATAAACAAGGTAAAAGATGTTGAGCAAATTTTGGGTTGCAGCACTTTGAAATGATTATATTCTTTTCATTAAATGCTATTAAATGTTAAATGAGAACGTGCTGAATGTGAGACCTTTTGTGTGCCCTAAATTTTTCTCTATAAACTCCATAAATCTCAACATTTCACACTTTTCAGTCACACAAACACGTATATGCATTTCTGCTTGTTCTTTTGCCTTCATCTTAACCCAAAACCCAAATCTGTTCGTAAACCCATTTCTTCAACATCTTCATCAATGGCTACTTCATCTCCAACCTCAACTTAATTCCAATCTTCAATGTCTGTTGTTTCTTCATCAAACATGGGTGTTGTCCCTTTTAAGGAACCTGAGAGAACTCTCTTAACACCAATTGGTAAGCTTGAAGTCTTATGTGAATCAATGGTGGAATTTGACTCCTTAGCTGATAATGGTTTTGATTTGCGTCCTATCATTGATGCTCAAGGCTGGGTGAAGTACTTTGATAGATTGTTTGGACCAGTTTATCCATATTTAGTGAAAGAATTCTGGATTCACGCATCTGTTTACCACAAGTTCATAATCTCTTCAATTCTGGGAAAAGAGATTATAATAACTGAAGATTTGATCAGAAAACTCATTGGGTATGAAGAAACTGATGGAGTTTCTCATCTGCCAGCTGGGGGTGTTGAAATGGATGAAGTTTATGCTGAAGTAATTTCATCTGGACAAGCTTCCAACAAGTTCAAGGATCTGAAACCTAAATACAAGATCTGGGCCAAGATTTTTCTGGGCTGTATAAACCACAGAAAATCCACAAACTCTCCTGACTATGTTAACAATGAACAAATTTACTTCATGTACTGCTTGAGTCAGAGTACTAAAGTGGATCTGCCACACATTCTCTTCATGAATCTGTGGAATCACATTAATGCATCCAGAGAATCTGTCAAGACTAAGGGTCAGAAGATTAGAACTTGGATCCCTTTTGGAAGATTAATCTCAAACATTCTGACTGAGAATGGCCTGGTAGCTTCTCTGCATGAAGCTGAAGTGAAAGAAGAACTTGCTTCAATCATAGGAAAACCTTTGAATGGGAAGAGTATCTGAAGGCTGAGAGTCGTGGATGAACTCACAACTGCTCCTGCTAAGCTGAATATTGCTGAAGTCAGTAAAAGAAGGATTCGAATAAAAGACTTTCCTATTTTTGGTGCTGAGGAACCTAGAGACGCAATTCTTACGTACATTCAGATATGAAAGGAAGATGGAACACTTGTACCTGCTGATATTCTGCTACGTGCAAGAGAACCAACCCAGATGTTTATGAGGAGAATATGAGGAAAAGAAGACAATTAGAGGTGGAAGAAGCTACTGATTAGAAGAAACAGAAAACTGCTGAAAAACCACAGAAGATGATGAAGAGAAAAGCTTCTGGAGAAGCTTCATCTGTGAAGGTCAAGCGTGTCAAGAAAATAGGCACTAAATCATCTTTACCTATTACTTCTGAAATAGTAGTAGAATTATCAATAGTTAGCTCTATTCCTGACCCCCTCCTTCTCAAACTCAAACCACTTCTTTTCCATCTCAATCCTCTGAACCACCAAAAGTTTCTGAATCACAAATTCCAACTGATTATGTTCCCACTAGACCTATATCTCCTATACTCCCAGAACCCAATCAAACAAAATCTACACCACAATAATCATCTGACATTCCTCCATCAGAACCACAAACAACAAAACCACAAGAACCTTCTCCACAACACCCTGAACTTCAACAAACTTTTGTACCTGAACCATACTATCTGAACCTATTGTATATGAACCACCAAAATCTATACCTTCTAATCCACAACCTAATCCTCAACCAGAGTAACCCAAACCTACTGAATCATACATATCTGATTCTGAGGTTCTGGACATCCAACCCCTCAAAATTATGTTTGATGTATCTTCCACATCCTGTCCTTCATCTACCTCATCTGATTCATCTGAATCTCATGTTCATCCAGAAGTAAGCTCACCCCCTCTCTCAGAGGATATGAACCTAAACAACCAGATACATCTATTTCATCTGATGCTATCATTCCTAAACACACTCCAAAACCTAAACCAAGAACATTTGAGTTTGATTCATTTGCATCCTTTAAACCACATCCCTCTGATCCCCTTCCTTCTGGTCTAAAAATTAAAAACTTTTATACCAGAATAGAACCATCTGATCCTATCACTCCATACAAACCTAGTTTTTCAACTATTCTACCATCTGTACTTCAAACCTACCTAGAACAACTACCAGATATCATTCCATCAGAACCTATGCTGTTTGATAAATTTGTTTTTATCCCCTACACTTCCACACCATTTGATGTCATTCCCTCTACATCAAGTTTTAAACAATTTCTTTTTCACACTTCATCCAGATTCAAAACCTCTACTTCATCATCTGACCATTCCTCTTAAACCTAAAACAAATCAAACCATTAACTCTGGAAGCCTTTCTTAAACCTAAACCTAGGCTAAATGTTGATATTTTATTTGCTAATTTTATGAAAGAAATAAGGATGAGTTTAGATTCTGTGAAGAAGAGATGCCTTTCAACCATGAATTCAGATGAATCTGATGCTATTTGGAATAGTTTCATCTCCAAATTCAACACTGTTGCTTCAAATCTGAAGAGTGTCTACTCTGATGATGCGAAAATCAGATTTGCTGAGACTACCAGAACAATGCTTTGGAATGTAACCAGATCTCTTACATTGCTTCTTGAGGATGCCCCTTCATCTTCTGAAATGTCTGCTACAGAAACTATTGAAGGATCTGTTTCTGAAGTCATTATGGAAGAAAATCCTTTAGCTCTGACGATTGTGGACAAACTATCTGCATCTGTGGCTCCAAACTCTGCAACTCCAATGGATATTGATTCTGCTCCTACTCCTGCATCATAATCTGCTCCGTCTACTTCTTCTGAGATTAAGAAAGAGAACTCAGACTTAGAAGATAAGATTGCAGTGCTGGAAGCTGGTCAATATGAGATAAAGTCCTGGATGGCAAGGCAAGATCCGAAGACTGAGAACATTGAAAAATGGATGTCTAAACAAGAACAATCTTCATCTGAGATCACCCACCTTCTAAAGATGCTTCTCTCCAAACAATCCTAGATTTATGTTTTCTTTATAAGTTTTGAATTTCTCATCTGATGTTTTGTCTGTTCTATCTGAATATTTGAATGAATGAATGAATCTGAATGTTTTCTCTATATGATTATATCTTTTCTCTCTGTTTCCTTTTATTTGTCGTTAAAAGTTTTCTTTTTGATTATGACAAAAAGGGGGAGAAAATGAAATTCTGACTGTTCAAATAAACTTTACCTGAATGGAATTCAGACATATCAAATTATAACTAACGTGAATTTTTAGTCTTTCAGAACTACAATGATAAATCTGAAAAAATTCTTTAAAGTAACTCTGAGATCCCCAGATCAAGTTTTAACTAATCAGGCTCTGATTCTGAAAGGTTCATCCAAATCAAGCTCTAATTTTGAACATTTAGGCTCTGATTCTGAAAAGAATACTCATACAAAAAGGGAAGTTTCTATTCTTTCTTAGTATTCAATTCAGGGGGAGATTCATAATCTCAGGGGGAGTTATAATTATCTCTTTATTGAACAAAATTTCTTATGTTTTTGTCATCATCAAAAAGGGGGAGATTGTTAGAACACAGATTGGTTCTTGGTTATATCTCTATGTTTTAATGATAACACTTATGAAATTTTGTATTAAGAAATTATATACTCTAAATTTGTTCAAGTATTTTTGCTGCAGCTATTAAATTTAATATTCTTCTGAAAGCAAAAATGGATCTGAACATTGAACTACGTAAGGCTCTGAAGCGTCAGAAGCATCTAATTAGAAGACTCTGAGCGCTGCCTACAGAAGGAACTGAAGCAAAAGCTACAGAAGCATCTGAAGCGTAGAATGAAGACTTTGTATGAAGAGTTTCAAGCACTGTTTTTCAGAAGACTCTGATAGTACTGTTCGCTGCTAGTACTGAGGATCTGATCTCCAAACTCTGCTCTGATTAATCTCACGCTGAAGCACACCTGCTGCAACACTCTGATACAGCAAATTCTGAGAACATCAAGACTCTGATCACTCAAGGCTCTGATGTAGATTGCTGTGAAATAGAAACTTGTTGAAGAAGATTATTCAAAGTTATATCCGTTGGTTATGCCAAACGACTCTTTCCTCTTTTGTGCTAGACACAAGAACTCAGGCAAAAAGGATTTCTTTGAACGATCTAATTCTGGGAAAGGTCAAGTCATATGAAGACAAAAGGTTACAACTACTTTGTAGTACACGATCTTCAATCTTGCAACGTCTTGGACTTCTAAGTCTATAAAAGCAAGCCTTCAACAACTTTCTTCAGTTGACGTACTTTGACAAAAATTCATTGAAAAGCTCTCATACAAATTATTACTCTTTGCTGAATTTATTTCATACGTTCTTAAACTTAAGTGTAAATCACAGTTGTGATAAAGCTTACTTAGAAGCATTTCAAACACTTGTTTAGTTTACATTTGATTGTAAAAGTTCCTTGAGAAGACCAAGTTGTGGTCAGTAGTTCTTGAGAAGACTAAGACAGTTGTTCTTAGTGTTTGATATTGTAATCAGTTTGATTATAGTGGATTAAGTCCTTGTGGAGAAAGGCAAATCACTCTTGATAGGGTGGACTGGATTAGTTGAGTTCAACGAACCAGGATAAAAATCTTTGTGTTTTTATTGCCATAATGTTTTCAAAATCCTTATTCATCCCCCCTTCTAAGTATTTTCTCACCTTCAAGCATTTTGTTTAAATTGTAATTAGGCGAGTAATTGTCACAATTATTTTGTCGCATTTCATTATTTTTGGCCCTTTGGGGGTTTGTAATTTACGCGAGTGGTCGCGATGCTTTCCTTTACTGCTTTCCTTATTTTCATGTTTTGTATTATTGCCATGTAATAATTTGCTTGCGTGCATGCATGTCTTACCATCTTACCCTTCCGAAGGATTAGGTCTAGCCGTTTGACCGCCGAGTCAATAGTCTTAATCCTTGACCGTTTCAAAAAACCCTAATAGCTTAGGCGTCCCGCCGTGGATGAAATTGCCCTTTACCCTAGTTTTAGGTCAAAGAGTCGCCGTACTCTGGTTTAAGGTTTCCCGCCATGGAATCCCTAATGTACCCTTTTATTACATTCAACATTTCAACATAAAATCCCTAATTCTCGCTGTGATATCCATTTTGTGCCCAAAGGAAGTATAAAATCTCCTATTTTGACATATTTCTTGGCGGAACTCGTTTCACTTATGGGTAATGATTTCTTGCAAATATGGAAATTATATGTGGATGAAGCCTTGAATCTAAAGGGCATTGGCACCAATATAATCCCGGAAGGCCTAAACAACCTCTTCTTAGATCAACTAATTAGAATAGAGTCAAATAGAAAAATAACCAAATTGAGTATGAATCTAACATCACTTATATGAACCTCTCCATAGAAATGAGCTCCTATAATTAATCACAAGTTAGGTCATCACAGAATACCAAGTGAAGGAAGCTCGGCTGATAAAATATATTTCCAAGGTATGGGAATTATGTATTCATTTTAAATTCTTCAAAGTGATATACACACCCAAGGAAAATAACTCTTGAGCAGATATCCTGTAATTGCTTGCTAGCAATGCGAAACTTTAGCCTCCCCAATATTGAAATAAAAGAAATCAACGTCGTTGAGGTCTCTTAACCCTTAGGTCCGAGGGAACCCATAATACGCTACCTTACAAGGTGGAGGTGAAAAAGGTATGAAAACTAGCAGCAAAATATACCTGAGTGTCTGGAAAAATTAATAAAATGGGAATATCCATTTCCATGCTAAGATGTCAGGGGGAGGGGAATATCGGCTTAGTCCTCATAGAAATTCATTGGGGAACTTGTTGTAACCACATAGAAGGGTGATCTCTCGACCACAAGATGTTGAGGCCAGACTGTTATTGGCCCACCTTGATGAAAGATAGTGTAAAATTTTATCAAGAAGTGCACCAAGTTCTAGAGACATTCCAATCTATTTCACGTGCCAGTTGAGACCCTCCACTCTATCACATCACCATAGCCATTTTCCCAGTGGGACGTGGACATCCTGAGTCCTTTCTCTTTGGTGTCAGGAAACTGAAGATTTTAATGGTCAGGGTAGACCAATTCATAAATTGGAGAGATGCGGAGGTTGAAATTGTGTTCCTCAAGGGGAATGTGTTGAACTTAATGCTTCAACAATAGGTTCCACAAGATACATCAAAACCACAACAATAACAGGTACTAGATGATGGAAAATAAAAGCAATAAAGAATATAATCAATTGGTTACTTAGTTCGAAGAAATCGCACCTACATCTGGGCAACTGAGTCCTCAACCCATGAAAGGAAATTCATTATTATTAGCTTATTACAATTAGACTTACAAGCAATAACAACCCGTATGTTGTTCAATACCTCTTCCTAACACTACCCAATGACTTCCTATTTAGAGCCTTCCCCTAAACATGAGAACCTGCTCACTTTCTTCTCTGCCACAAAACTAGTGACAACAGAAAACATACACTAAACCCTAGTGATCAACTTCAATCTTAACAAGATGAAAGAATGTTGAATATTAACCCAGAACTAGACAAACCTTATATGCCAAGTTACTTAAACATAGAGGTGTACATAACAATGTTGAATTTACAACTCAACTAGAAAAACCTTCTCTTCCAAGTTACTAAAACATAGAGGTGTACATAAAAATAACAAGAACTCTTGAAAACTCTAACACTTTAAAATCTTTAATTTGAATGCTTGCTTCCCAATGTAGGTTTGAGCTACTTATATTGCAAAATAAATCTAGGATTTTTCCTTGTGGATCTGTAGTTATTTTTTTCTCGAATATTTGCATAATATATTGGATATTTGATTTGATCCTTAAATTTATCCAAAAAAAAAAATATGATTTAGTTTTTTACAATTCAAATTTAAGTCTCTTTAAAATAAGATTTGATCTTCACAGCTTTCCAACAAATCATATAATCATATTGTTAAACCAACAACAATAAAACATAACTGAATCATCTAAAAGATTCTTTTAAAATGCAGCAATCTTGCGCCTGTTGCACATAACCAAAATCTCGTACCAACATGGTGGAGCATCGATCCCAACACATGTCTTTTTTGTAGTCCCATACGACTTTAGCTAACTAGACCAATCTTGAACACTTGGACACTTCTCCAACGTGTTGTTTTGCTATATGCAGCCAATCCAAAGGACCAATCCACTATGAACAAAAATTCCCCCATTTGGCAAATTGTGGAAAGACAACTCTTCAAGATAAATAACACTTCTTTCATGAGAACAAGTGACAGACAGTATGTTATACCCCAAATTTTACCCTTAGATTCTTTGATCCTTTTGCACATCATCTTAGGTCAATCACCCATGCATAGCTAACCAATTTATTAGCTTTGTTAGTAAGATTGATTGGTGATTAAAACGAAGATTAAGGACTCATCAATTCAAGATTATTTTGAGTGGCATCGAGTTCTTAAGCATGAAAAGATGTTCGCGTAAATGTCTTTAGATTTAGTATTTCAAGTGTGGATGGCATTGTTTCTCTCAGTCAAGCTATTCAGGGCATGACCAATGGTGCCTGATTCAGGGTATACATAAGGTTTTTATTTTATCTAGGTTCCACTCCTAGAAATCTTTCTCATAGGCTACTTTTTGAACAAAACCTTGAAGTTGGTTTGGTTGAATTGTACGGCCATATCTTGTTAAAGTTAGGACAAGCTGTGATTTTGGTGGTTCAAAATATCGTTGTAAGCCTATATACAGATCTCACATTCGAGCTTGTTAGACCTTAGTTATGTTCTGATTTAGGGCCATAGTTCATGGTACTTTGAGATTTGGTTACAATATAATGTTTCAAGAGGTCTTGGACGCGTTAGAAGTTTGAGCAAAATCATTGACTCTAAGCTACTTTTGAGCCAAGCCATGTGGTTAAGATTTCATTTTTAAAGCTATTGAAATTCACTTTTCAAGTATTGTTTCAAGGTGTTTTAAACCATATTTCAAGCCATAATCCATCCATGACAAGCTACGGCTACAAAAGTGTTACAAGGGATTCAAGTCCATTTGCGTCATAAATCAGAAGTTCAAATTTCATGATCATGTAAGTTATGTTTTTCAAAATTCCAACCAAGTCTTCAAAAGTGGTTAAGCTATGTTTCAAATGTCTAACCATTAATGATTTGGGATTAATAAAACTAAGATTCATACAAAAGTCCACATTGATTTCAAGATTCATGGTTTTAAGTACAAGGGTCAAGATATGATCACAAATTCAAGCATATGCCTAGGCATGATTGGGTTCATAAAATTCAAGAGTTTCATACAAAACCAATTCCAAAAATTCAAGGCATGATCATGGAGAGAAGAAGCTCCCATTCATACAAAGGAAACCCAAGGGATTATAAGTTCAAAGCATACCAAAATTCAAGCCTTATATTTCAAGCCCATTCTAAGATGAAAAGTTCAAATACAAGATATCATTACAAGATTTGCAAGTTGGAATTCCAAGATTCAAAATATACCAAAGTTCATGTCATTCTTCACCACTCAAAATTCAAAGGTGATTTTTTTCTTTAAGGAAGATGAATTCCATCCAACTTCAAATGAGTTCAAAGTTCGACCAAGTCAAATAATTCACCTCACTAAAAAAAACTCAAAGTGGACATGAAATGATACGACGTTTAATAATTACTTTAGTGTGCAAAGTACCAAGGATGAAGTTATTACACCTAAAGGATCACAAGTCTTGAAAGAGATTTACATAAAGGATTCTACAATGCCTAAAGGATTAAAGTTATGAATTTTTTTTCTTCATCCATGTCAAGCCAAATGAAATAACACGACTAAGCATTCCAGTAACATCCCTTGCTTTCGTGATAAGCCTTGATGCTCCTCCAAGATAACCTTTCTCCCATCATGTTGTTTACTGTAAAATTTGGTAAACAACCTATGGTCTATCAATTTTGGGTAAAATTAAGTAACTTGCAGGATCGACAATTAAAATTTTAGGATATGTGCTAAGTTTAAAAGAAAATCTAAATTGAACTCCACGTTCGACTGTAAAACTTTGTAAAGCAAAAACAACTTGGAAATTAGCAAGGTTGTAAAATAAAGAGTGCAATTCTTAAAGCGTCGAAAGTAAAAGGCAAGATGTAAAAGACTTTGAAAATAAAGGCAAGAATGTAAAAGAATTTGAAAATAAAGGCAAGAATGTAAAAGACTTTGAAAATAAATGCAAGAATGTTAAAGACTTTGAAAATAAAGGCAAGAATGTTAAATACTTTAAAAATAAAGGCAAGAATGTTAAAGACTTTGACATAACAATGCAAGAAAGTGAGCGAGTAAGACGTCGAAAGTAAAAGCAATAACGTAAAAGTGTAGGAAAATAACAGTCGAAAGCAATTAAAAGACTTTGAAAATAACAAGTTTAAGGGAAAGCGCAGAAGGTTAAATGGCAAGTTAAGATAAAGTGCAGAAAGTTAAATAACATGAAGTATAGATGAAAAATAAAGTTTCAAGGAAGGACATGAAAGGTAAAGGTTAAAGGAGAACATGCAAGATAAAATGATAAAGGTACATAAATTGCATTGATGAAAAGAAATGGTGTTGCATCACGTACATTCTCTCTAACTCGTTTCTCTACACGCGGGTACTTTGAGTGATTTGGAGTAACTTGTACAAGAAAAAATAAACACTCTTATTCTATGGAAATAATCCCTATTTATAATGCTAGAGAATAACTACTAAGTGACGGTTGTTGCTTCAAACGTGTCTTTTGGCGCTTTTGTTGACTTCAACCGTCCCCACTTCGCCAACTACTCTTTTGATATTCAAATATCAGGACTTTCCCTCCAGCCTTAGTGGTGACTGCAGCGTGCTTCTTTCATCCCCCTCATGGTCGAAGACCTATCCAACACTTAGCAAATTTTTAGAAGTTTTCACAACCTCTCTTCGATTCAGGCTTTACCAAAAACTGGGTCGAAGCCTTCTTATGCTTGAACACGCTTGTTTTTGACTTGAGATGACTCTTGATTTCGCTGGCGTCGAAAATGAGAGCTAACAAGTTGCCCCTAAGAAATGCCCTTTTGCCAACTTTGGTAGGAAGGTCATTTTTCATAACCGTTTCGACACATATGCCTATGAAATTGCATGGCCTTAACAGAACAACCCACTACTTATTTAGTGGCTAACTGTTCAATTTCTTTAACCCACGCTTATGACGTCATGCCATCATGACAAATCCTTAAACGTCTCTTCAGCCGTATTCATCATCACTTTTCCTTGAAAACATATGTTTTACAGTCTGACCATAACTGCTAACGTACTTATCCAGAAAAAGACACGCGTCCCACTACCCGATTAACTTCAACGGTTGATTCAAAGCTTTTAGGATTCCCAAATGCCTATAAATACTCTTCTTCACCATTTTGTGAACTTTTTACACTCTTAGAATCTTAAGAACCTCGTCTCTATTCCTTCAATTTTCTTCACAAGACCTAGAAAGCACCATTTCCTTTTACTTTTAATAATGGCATCTTCCCAAGAAAATATTCATGAGAAGAAAACCCAAAAGAGCATAGTCACTCAATTCAAGCAATCCATTCCACCATTTGCAAACGTTCCTGGCCCCTAACTAGTGGATTATCGCCAATGCATGCCAGAACCCACCACTGAAGCGGCACGAAGCATCTACAAATCTCAAGTAATGATTCCTTTGGTTGTTTCTGATAAACCATATGCACTTTCTGGTCCTCTAGCTGATGTTGGAACTTCTGACGAAAAATTGGGTGAGTTTCTTCCTTCATACCGGAGATCAAGGCCGTTAGGGCAAAAAAGTTTCCCTAGACTCACCAACACTGCTATTGAAGACCTCCCCCTACCTAAGATCAACCTTAGGTATCTCACCGATGATATTAGGCTGGTGAGAGCCATCAATCCCCTTAAGGACTTTGACCTTTGGATGACGAAACTGGAAAAAGTTAAGGCTGAGCACTGGAAATCTATAGGGATCTATGATCTCCTTAGTTGTCGAAGATCAACATCCCATACTACTTGAACTTGCTGGCAGCGTCTTTGTACTTCTAGGATAGTACTCACTATACCTTCCATTTGCCATGTCGAATGGTTACACCGACACTCTTCGACATATCTGCCATCATAGGGCTTCACCCAGATGGCATCCCTTATAATCCTGACGTGGACGCTGAAGATACCATAAATATCTCAAGCTCCAAACTCACCTACACCCTCTTCATCAGACACCGCTTCAACCAAAACCATGAAGATGTCTCTGACGAAGAGCATATTGCATTTCTCACTGTATGGCTGTCGAGATATGTTTTCTGCACCAAATCTTTGCAAGTAGCCAAGAAGTACTTGCCCCTTTCTAACCAACTCCATAACAATAGAGGGTTCTGCTTAAGTGAACTCATTTTGGCGAACCTCTATGAATCCATCAGCGAACGAGCTTCTTGATTAAAACACATGGAGGCTCACAGTTCTGTACACTTGAGTTGTCCTCTTTGGCTGCTTCAACTGTGGCTTAATGCAACTTTTGAAGCTAGCCTTCCCAGAAAAGGGATAGTTGATGAAGCTTCTGCTGAGATAAGAGGAAGGAGCATCGAAGGGATCCGTCTGGTCAAGCTGACTCCTAACGATGATGGCGAAACCCTTAGAGGGGCCTTCATCAGTTATATTATGATGTTTGCCAAACGCCATGAGTTCACTCCAAGCATGGCACCCTTCACTGAAAGAAGATATGGCCCTGTGTGGTTCCAAAGGCCATTTCCTAATCCCCACAAGAAGCTTGACAATGAGTCTGTTGCTATTTGGGAAGCCTTTTTAATTCCCCAGTTCATTGTCAACAGATTAAACTTAGGGAGAGGTCGGGCAGCACTGATTGCCTACCAACCAAACCTTGTCTCTTGACAGTTTGGGTTGGCCCAGAGCTTTTCCCAATGCTTATATGAAAAGAAAGGCCAAGTTATTCTACACACTTCCATCTTCGACAAAGAAGGGGTTGCCACCACATTCGACGATTGGAGTGATAAGAAAGGAGTCCTTTCTCCTGTGTTTTTTGAGCCTTCTTTCTTATTCACTCCCTCATTCCACCACCGGTGGTCGAAGCATTATAATGAACATTTTCTTGATGTGGCTACCTTTTCTTCGTTTCTTGACCAAGCTTTTCTTGATGTGTAGGACAAGACAAAGAAGAGTAAGTTCACTCATATCCAAGAAATTCAGGCTTTCCAAAAATACTTTGAAAGTGTCTATCGACCAGATGATATTGGTCGAACCATTCATGAGGCTGCTATCACTTTAAAGAGAAAATTTCTGCAAAAATTGGATCAACTAAAAATCCCTTCAAACGTTCCTCGTGAGAAACATTATGAGGTAGCTTTTGAACTTTTTCCTCCAAAGTTCCCTCGCCTGCCTAACGCTGATTTTGGAGTGGCACTTGCCCCTCTATTTCCAAATTGGTTTGTTTATGGTTCCGACTAAGCATACGCTAGACAGTTTCAAAGGACACCTTCATATAGGGATTCAGGATGTTCGTGTCGAATTTGAAATATATGAAGGTTTGAAGCCCTATATTTATGGTTTTATAACCAACCATTCAATTATTAACTTGTAATCATCTCCTGTCTTCCAGTTTTGCCTAGGAAAACCCCCTCCACCAGGGTTGCTACTTCACAGGGTGGCAAGGAACCAGAAGGCAAACAGGTATATTTCACATCTCTTGTCTATGTTCTCATCATGTGACTCTTTTCTCACATTTGTACTTCCTTTTTCTCTTTTTAGACTGGTCGAAAACCTCCAACGCCTTCCAAGAAAGGCAAGAAGGATGCTCCAATTGTCGTTGCCTCATATGCTGATGAGTCTCCTGAGGAGATTCTCACAAAAAAAAGACGAAAACCTGTGAAGGCATCTGAACCTACTGACCCACCTCCCTCGAAGGTGGCCAAAATTCTCAAAAAAAACACCCACTACAAGAGGTGTCGAAAGACAACCTTCCATGGTGGCCTCGAAAACAATTTCTGGTGACCATGGGAGTGGCAACTCAAGTCCTGTTGTTGCACTTGCTCAGGTATGCACACCACCTTTTCACTATGTTTACATCTTTCACCCAACCTTCTTAGCCTCATATTCTTCACTTGTGTTGTTCGGCTGATACAATTATCCCCAACCCTCCACAAGCTTCAGGCAGTTTCGCCACCATACTCCTCAATAGCCAAGGTGAGCCAACTTATCATCCCTCTTCTGATATTGGCTCTGGTTTGAGTGAGGTTAATCAACCTATTCCTTCTGCCACAAAAAGCATTCCTCCCCCTATTCAAACCACTACCCAACATGCTTAGGCTGATGGTTTCAATTCCGGGGATGATGAAGCTTCAAGTCCACCACCTCTCAATCAAACCGAAGCCATGGATACTGAAGAATTGGTTGTTGATAAGGAAAGTGGTCCTATAGATCAACCACATAATGACAATCTTGGTCAAGCTGTTCATGAAGAAACAAATGAACTACACCCTGAGCCAGCTAACGACCAAGATAAGAATCCATCAACTAATGATGGAGGTGATGCAATTGGAAATGAGGAAGAAGAAGAATAAGAGGAAGAACAAGAGGAAGAGGAGGAGGAAGAAGAAGAAGACCAAGAAGGGCCTGAACTTCACCAAACTTCTTCGCCTGTGGTGGAGAAAACTTCAGCTCCCATTCTCACTCCTGAAGATCCACTAGCGACACTCAAGTGGTCGAACCCTTGGGAATATGCCAAACTGATCCTTAGGCAAAAATATGGTTCTTCTTCTGGTTCTTTGACTCCTTCTGATCATCCAGCGTCAGATGACTTTGTTAGTCCAATTCTCCAGATCATCAAGAAGAAATTCTTTAGGGGAGACATCCACAACATCTTGGCCTCAGACCTAACTGCACGTCTCTTTCTTAAGGAAAACCTTCAGAAACTTGATCTTATAACTCTTAATCTAGAAATTTTCGATTTTCTGATTGACTTGACTGCTGTGGTGGACGAACTATCTGTAGAGATCAAACTACTCCCATCTATCCAGAAGACCATCATAGATACAACAGCTCGTGAGAGCACAGCTTGGACTGGTGCACAAGAATCAGAGGTTAAGGTTGAAAATATGGAGGTTGCTCAAAAGCAAAGGCAAGAAGAAATAGCCTTCAACCAGAAGGACATTGAGGCCTAGAAGCAACAAATCAAGGAGCTACAAACCAAAATTTCCAACACTGAAAAATGCAACCTTGAGTTACAACATTTTGACGACCCTGAAATGGCCAAAGAGCTAAAGAGTGCCATAGACCTTATTGATGCAGCTCAGAGATTTGAAAGAGAACTTGCAGCAGCTAGACTTGACAAATCTTTGTGTGAGGCTCGCCTCAGGCATCATATGGAAACCTTTGCTCAGTTGAATTCAAAGCTTCCTTTATAATGTCTTCAGGACCTCTGTTTGTAATGTTGTTTAATTATCATTTTGTTTCTTGGCCTTTTATGTAATGACAATCTTATGCTTTTAGCATTTTAATTAATCATTTTCACTTCTCCCTTAACTCTTTCGACCCACAAATTTTTATGGCGCATATTATGGTGTATTTTATCTATGGCCTCAAATTTGAGTCAACTTTGCAATTAAGGTATTCTGCATCTTTTGGAAAACATAAAATTTTCAGCTTTACTTAATGCTCCAACGACATGAGCTTCTTGATTTAAAAATAATATTTATAGTGTAGCCCTTAGGCATACTCCTAAGACCAATCCACGTGTCTCCACCGTTTGAATGACCAATCTAAACCAAGTTCCGCCTCTATAAAGTCTCTTTCCTAAGCATCATGTCTTGCATTCATAGAAGCAAACATGAGTAACTCTTCAGAAAAATCAACCATCAAGGAACAAGCTGGAGATGCAAAGAAGCCTGAGGCAACAAAGAAGGCTAAGGAAACACAGAAAGCTGAAGCCTCCACTGGAGTAACTTCTCGTGCCAAGAAGAACGAAACCAGATGAAAATCCGCAAGAAAGGGCGTTCCAACACCAACGACTCTGATGATGAAGCTGGTGCAGATTACATGGAGTTCCTTAAGTCCATTAATTGGAGAGATTATGAATAATCTTTGCTTGATCTATAGATTGTTGCGCTGATTCTCCTTTACTTTGTATGCCATGTTAGCCCTGTGTCGCAACTGCGAAAACACCCGGCGGAGAAACAGAAGAGTCGCCACTGTTCGTTATTTATCCCAAAGAGAGGGAAAGGAAACGATCAGATAAAACCTACGAAAAAGGGAAAAGACAAGGACATCGCAACCAAATCTTGGGTTCGGGAGTCGGTTACGCAAGGGGAAGGTATTGGCACCCCTCACGTCCGTTGTATTCAATGGGATCCATGCTTATTGTCTCATCAAAGGGTGTGTTTATCTATCTAAGCTACAGGCTCACAAGAAAAAAGAAAATAAAAGAAACTCGATAGAGCATCGCCGCTCTATGCCTACGTATTCCCTCGTGCAATAGGAAAGTCAGAGTCAACGTAGTTCGGAAAACTACGGGTGAAGGTGGGGGAAGGTTTCTCACTAAGACATCGCCATCTTGTGCCTACATATCCTCGTCTAGTATGAAAAATTAGAGCAAACGTAGGTCGGGCTGACACGACCACATGTTGATTGAGTGTTTTAAGTAGGGTTAAACCTTCGTTCTAGCAGTTAGGGACGATGCCTGTTTGCGGTAGAACTAAGAGTTAACAACACTCTTTCTGAAAATGGTTTTCAATTAATCCTGAAGGATAAAAAAGCTTGAGTTTTTGTTTGTGTTTTTTAGTGAAGTGAATTAGTTTGATTTGTGATTCACGTTGCACTAAAGACTATGGCATAGGAACGAATGCGTCGCATATCTCCTCCAAACGGGACGTACACTAAATACTCTGACAAGCGAGAGGAGACACCTCACTCATCATTTCCCATGTGCTTAAGGCTCGTAGCGTACAACATTCATCATATTTATTAGATGAGTTAGAATGTGTTTTGAGATGAGAAGAGAGACACACGGAAGGTCTAAGGGATTAATTGAAAACCCGTATTTATTAGCAGTTTCCTGCCAACCTTCTTAGAGTCTTCTTATCCCGGCTCGATGCCCCAGGCAGATACTCTTGATTATTGAGAAAGTTTCTGATATCAAAATACCAAGGCTTCCCATCTGATGCTTCCTCTACTGCAAATATGAATGTCAGCCTATCGAGGTGCATGATAGTGATCATTGAAGCTTCATTCCAATAATTCACTTTATACATCGATGATAAGGTTGCCAAAGCATCTGTCATCTGGTTCTCGACCCTTGGCACATGATGAAACTCCACTCTGTCAAAGAAAGGCAGCAATCTTCTGGCATAATTCATGTAAGGAACCAGATTGAGTTGACGAGTTTCCCACTCTCCTTTAATCTTGTTGACGACTAAAGCTGAATCACCATATACATCAAGGTTCTTAATTCTCAAATCAATGGCTTATTCTATACCCATGATGCACGCTTCATATTCAGCTTCATTATTGGTGTAGGAAAGCGTTAGCCGGGCGGTAAATGGTATGTGGTAACCGTGGGGAGTTGTAATGATTGCCCCAATTCTATTTCCATACGAGTTAACATCACCGTCGGAAACCATCTTCCATTTAGAGCCTATTTCAGGCCTTCGTCTTGTAGAGGCTCGTCACAATCTTTCATCTTCAAAAACATTATGCCCTCATCAGGAAACCCAAATTTCATTGGTTGATAATCTTCAACCGGCTGCTCTACTAGATATTCTGACAAAACACTTCCCTTAATGGCTTTTTGGAAAACATATTGAATATCGTATTTTGTCAGAACCATCTGCCATCTTGCAATCCTTTCAGAAAGTGTCTGCTTTTCAAACACGTACTTGATTGGATCAATCTTCGAAATCAACATGGTTGTGTGATTTAACATGTATTTCCATAGGCGTTTGGCTGCCCAAGAAAGCGCACAACATGTCTTTTCTAGCATTGAGTATCTGGACTCACATTTTGTGAACTTTTTACTCAGGTAATAGATGACATGCTCTTTTCTGCCCGTCTCGTCGTGTTGACCGAATACACAACCCATTGAGTTCTCAAGAACCATCAAGTACATAATCAAAGGTCTCCCTGCCACTGAAGGCATCAGTATCGGAGGCTCCTGCAAGTATTCTTTTATTCTTTCAAATGCCCTTTGACAATTTTCGTTCCAAACGAATGCTTGATATTTCTTTAACAATTTGAATATTGGTTCACAAGTGGCTGTAAGGTGAGATATGAACCTTGCAATGTAGTTCAATCTCCCCAGAAAACCACAAACCTCTTTTTTTATTTTTGGCTCAGGCATTTCTTGTATTGCTATTACCTTCGCAGGATCTACCTTTCACTGACAATGAACCCCAATAGCTTCCCTGACCTCACTCTAAAAGTGCACTTATTTGGATTCAACCTCAATCTGAATTTCCTCAACCTTTCAAACAACTTCAAAAGATTAACCAGATGTTCTTCCTCCGTCTGCGACTTTGTGATCATGTTATCAACATAAACCTCGATTTCATGATGAATCATATCATGAAAGAGAGTCACCATCGCCCGCTGATAAGTTGCCCCCTGCATTTTCAATCCAAAAGGCATAACTTTGTAGCAAAAAGTCCCCCATGGCGTGATAAAGTTAGTTTTCTCCATGTCATCTAGGGCCATTTTGATTTGGTTGTACCTAGAGAAGCCATCCATAAAGGAAAACAAAGAATGTTGAGCAGTATTATCAACCAATACATCGATGTGGGGGAGCGGGAATCATCTTTCAGGCTCGCTCTGTTCAGATCTCTATTGTCGATGCACATCCTGACTTTTCCATCCTTTTTAGGTACAAGTACAATGTTAGCGACCCACAGAGGATAGTATGTAACAACAAGAAAACTGGCATCCAATTGCTTCTGGACCTCTTCCTTAATCTTGACTGCCATATCAAGGCTGGTTTTTCTCAGGTTTTGTTTACAGGTCGACATTCTTCGAAGAGGTAGACGGTTTACTACTCTGTGTCCAACCCTGGCATATCTTCATACGACCAGGCAAAGACGTCTCTGTACTCACGAAGAATTTCTATTATTCTTCTCTTGATATCATTCTCCAACGCAACCCTAATTCTGACCTCTTTTCTGTCCTCTTCGGTGCCCAGATTGACAACTTCAATTTCTTCTTGATGAGGCAGAATGACTTTCTCTTCTTGTCTCAACAGTCTGGAAAGCTCTTCAGGCAGGTCATCTTCTTCATCAGTCTCTTCTTCTACTTGAAAAATGGGACTGTCAAAATTATACCGAGTCATAGCCGAATCTGAATTGGCGACATCTGAGATGTGAAACCTGCATGATTGATGTTTAATGCTTAAAATCATATGCAAACAAGCACAAACACATTGTCATTTTATTGTCAAAAAAAAAAAAAGAAAAAAAAAACAGGGATCAAAATATTTGAATGCAAACAAACGCCTTTCATTAATGATAAAAAAAGAGTTCAAACATAAACAAAAAGGGCCCTAAAAAGGAAAGCCACTATGTCCTGGGCGGAACATAGGACCACACATAATCAAAACAGAGAAATTACTCTTCAAAGGTAACTTGAACGACTTCTTCCACTGTCCAATTGCACAAGCTCTTACCAGGGACACATGACTGAATCCAAGCATCCATATCGCAGTCGCTATCTCCTCCGTCGTCTCCCACAACATTGGTTCTGTCAAAAATGACCCCACCGTTGGTAAACTGCACCGGTCCTCTGTACCTCGGAGCACTATGAAAAGATGATGGGCTATATCCCAAACCAAATTTGTCTTGGTTATTGGGAATGCTGAGGGCTTGACCCCACCTCTGTGAAGAACCAGACTCTACAACAGCACGAGCTTCCTTGAACGAAGACATTGAAATTTCTGGAGCTCTAATCTCAACATGAGGCTTTTCCTTAATCTGCACTGCTTCAAATGCCTGGCACAGTGTTTCATGGATCTCTCCATCCACCTCTAAATATTTGAAGGACGACAGGTGGCTAACCATGATGTCCTCTTCGCCACATATTATTACAATCTGCCCTTCAGCCATATATTACAGCTTCTGGTGCAACGTCGAAGTGACTGCCCCAACATAATGTATCCATGTGTCGCATCGCTGCAAAAAAGGGGGCCGACAAAGACAGAAGAGTCACCATCGTTCATTATTTATCCCAAAGAGAGGGAAAGGAAACGATAAGAGAAAACCTACGAAAAAGGGAAAAGACAGGTCATCGCAACCAAATCTTGGGTTCGGGAGTCGGTTATGCAAGGGGAAGGTGTGAGTACCCCTCACGTCCGTTGTACTCAACGGGATCCACGCTTGTTGTTTAAACTAAAAAGAGTGTTAATCTATCAAAGGCTAGCTCACAGGGATAGAAGAAAAGAAAAGAGACTCGATAGAGCATCGCCGCTCTATGCCTACGTATTCCCTCGTGCAATGGGAAAGTCAGAGTCAACGTAGTTCAAGAAATTACGGGTGAAAGGGGGAAGTTTGCTTGCCAAGACATCGATGGCTTGTGCCTACGTATCCTCGTATGGTACGAGAAATCAGAGCAAATGTAGTTCGGGAAACTACGGAAAAAACGGGGTGTTCTCGATTGCACGGGGGCGAGAGAAAATGTTCGGGTAGACACGACCACATATTGGTTCAAGTGTTTTAACTGAGTAGGGTTAAACCTTCGTTCTAGCAGTTAGGTGTATTCCTGCTCGACCATTGGAGACTTAGGCGTTACTTGTTTGCCGTAGAACCAAGACTTAACACACTCTTTCTGAAAATGATTTTTCAAACAATCTGGAAGGATAAAAAGGTTTGATGTTTTGTTTTGTGTTTTTTATGAAGAAGTGAATTGAGTTAAGTTTGTAACTCATGTTGCACTAAAGACTATGACTTGAGAATGAATGCGTCGCATATCGCCCAAAGGGCATACGCTAAACACTCTAGACAGATTGAGAGGAGCCCCCTAACTATCATTCCTCAAGTACTTAAGGCTCGTTCCATACCGCATTTATTATCCTTTATTAAGTGTCTTAAGAGATTATGAGATTAGAAGAGAAGACACAACACTCTAAGGGGAACTGATCAACCCTAATATTCTCATGCACAATGCTCCTAAAGTTGGGATTAAAAGGGGAGATATATCCTACTCCCATCTTAAACAAAGGGAAATGCAACACATTCGTTCTAGAGTGTTTAGCGTATGCCCTAATGTTATTAAAAGGGGAGATCTATCCTAATGTTATTCATACAAACTAGTTTGACCTAGTTCCTTTGGGAAATGACTTCTATGGATCCTAATGTCGTTTCATCTGTGATTGAATTATCACTCAATCATGTTATAAATAAGTATCAAAGCTCATAGGGTGCATATGGAATCCATAGAAGTCATTTCCCAAAGGAACTAGGTCAAACTAGTTTGTATGCACATCTTCAAAGGTGACTTGACGTGCAAAATTCACCAAAAATAGAAGGAATGCTCAATAAATCTCAAATAAAATACACAACAAATCTAATTCAAGTGTCAAATAGAAACCAAAGTTTCAAGTTCAAACTCACCTCAAGGCATCACCAAATAAATTGATTATCAAGGGTGCTCCACCTTATCGATGGTTTATCGAGGGACAAGAAAGGTCAACTCAAAGTCAAATGAAAAATGATCAATGTCCATTAAAAATCACCCTCAAAGATGCCTCAATCCCTCAGCTAAGTGAGGGAGATGCCATGGTCATAGGGGATAAGGATTTGAAGTCCAAAAGATCAAGACCACACAAGGTATACACCATAAAAGTCATTTAAATGTAAATTCCAAATAAAATACAAAAATAAAATAAAATCAGAAATAAAAAACATGGAAAAATAAATAACATTCCAAAGTATAAGAAAATATTTTTTTGGAATTTTTAGACAATTGGAGTTATTTTAAATAATTAAAAATGAAAACAGAAAATAAAATGGAAATAAAATAAAAAAGAAACCATGGGAGGTGTATTAGCAAAACCACTTTGAACTGAATGCAAGGCAAAGCGTGCCTAGGCCAAGTGAAGTGGGGGGTGTGGAAAGCAATGTGAGCCCATCTAACCCAGACTCAGTTTGCTAAATGAAACGTTGCGTTTCATTAATCCAGTTGGATTTCAACGCACGCGTGTCACAAGTCAACCCAATTAAAACATGACAAGCAAGCAAGTCCAATAGTCAAAGGAAAGGTGAGTCAGCTTGGCCTGAGAATGAACCAGACCCCGGAGCTAGGGATCCAATCGTCTTCTCCGGCCAACTCGTCGGAGCTCAAGGTTCAAAATTCAATAAAAATGGCCATATCTTATAACAAAAGAAAGCTGAGCTCACAAGGATTCCAAATCTAACCATCATTTATCAAAAAGGTCCATGGGTAATGAGAATCAAAGACATGAAATTTTGAATACACATGCTGAAACTCTAACATACATGCCATTAAAGGATTCAAACATGGACTACCAAGGGTAGGGCTTCATATGCATCCAGTATGGACCTAGAAATATGCCTAGAATGAGAGATTTTAGTTCAGAAAATTACCAAACGAAGTGGTTCTGTGGACCCTTCACAATGCTTGCAAACTTTACTCTAAGCTTTCCAATTTGTTTCTTATGCTTCACTGATGATGATTGGCACCAAGACTTGAAGAAATATCCCAAGAAAAGTGAGATTCGAAGAGAACAAAGTTTCTGAAATTTCTTGATGGAGGAGCTCTCTAACGCAGCCAATACACTAACTCAACATTAGGGCAAGTTTCTAAGTTCTTATATGAGGGCTTAATGCACTCTATGCAGGCCCATGTTGGCTGTTTCATGTGATTTCAAGGTTTGCCAAAAAAAATGCAATCCATGGAGCATACACGAGTACAACATGAAGTTCACTCCTCTTGGGTCAGCAAATGGTCATTTGGGTGTGTAGAAATGAATTGCTATGGTTTTGGTCATTTAGAATGAGATTGTACCAAGTTTTGTGCCATGACTTTTTAAGGTATGGAATTATGAAAAATGGCATGAAGAATTGTCAAATGTTGGCACAAATAAGGTAATGGATATCATGACCAATAAGTGACAATGATGTGGTGTGAAAAAATCAAAAACCAATTCAGTTTATGACTTGTAATGGAAGGAATCCATATCAAGTCCAAAAATCAAGTTTTTAAGCTCATTATGGTTCAAATGATCACATAATTCACCAAATTCCATGAATTTTGAGTCCATTGTGAAGTTGAAACCCTTAGGCACAAATTTCATGTTGGTCAAAATTGGCTTGATTCGAAGAGTTGAAAATTTGGAGAAATTTGGAATGTTAGAGCTTTCTTCACACGCAGCCAACACTTCTGTTCATTAGGGCAAGTTTCTAAGGTTAAATATGAGGGCTTTCTTCATGCCATGCAGGCCCATGTTGGTCATATTGTGTGATTTCAAAAAAATGCCAAAAAACATCCTTCACATACACACACGGGTACAACCTCTCAAACCTCTATTTTGGGTCAGCAAAATGAAGTACATGTGGTGTATATATGAAAAGGGTTAATTAGGATCATGTATGATGCCTTGGTTCCAAGTTTGAATTCAAAACTTTTCAAGTAAGAAAATTGAAAATGGGGCACATTATGGCTTTTCATGTTGGTCCATTTGTGGAAAACTTCTTTTAGGCATGTAATGGTGTGAAATAAATCAAAAATGGAACAAAATGTGACTTGTAATGCAAGGTACTCAAACCATGACCAAAAACCAAAATTTCACTTTGAAAATGCTCCATATGGTCACATAATTCAACAATCCTCATGAATTTTGAGTTCAATGTGGAGTTAATACCCTTAGGCATAATTTTCATGTTGGTTGAAATTGCATTGAGGTCCATAAGTTCATGAAAAAGACCATTGAAACAAATGGCCTATAATGAACTTTCCAAAAATACCCTTGCCTTGTGAAGTCCATAACTTGATATTCACAAATGATAAAAGGGACTTCTAGGACTTTTTGGAAACTTGATTCTAGGTCAAAAATGCCTTGGGAGTGGGTTGACTTTTAGTTGACCAAAATTCTATTCATCTGAGGATCCATAACTTGAGATGTACAAACTCAATGGATGAGTTCTTGTACTCAAAAGAAATCTTGAAGGATGCTTTACAAGTCTCATGTTTTCATGAAAATGAGATTGAGCTTGCATCGAAGGGTAAATTGTCCTTGAAGTTAGGCACTAAAGAAGGGGATTTTACACTGAAAACCTCTGAAACCCTAATTTAGTAACTTCTTGAACTCTTGATTCCTTTTGATTTGATTTTATCATGGCATCTTAAGTGCTCAAAGATAACCTCCCATGGCTTGTATGACTTAGATCTAAGTCTTGGACCTTCTCAAGTTCACAATTGACTTTGGGTAGACTAGATGAAACCCTAGTTCTATATCTTCTGACTGTGGCTCTTTACAGATGAATTGAATGACCAACCAAACCCCATAATGACCCCTAGGGTAATCAATGAGCTTATAGACCATGTCTTCTCCAAGATAAAGACCTCATGAATCCCTGATGATCCTCTGATGATCCCCAAGATAGGAGATAACATCCACACACTAATCTCTCCTTTAGAAGAGCTTTGAACCTTCCATGATGATGATAAACACTTGATAACCTTGCAAGAATGCCTTTGCTTGAGCTTGAAACCAAGAAGACTCTCCTTTTGAATGGCACCACAACTCTTGATCCCCTGTTAAGAACAATGCTATGCAAATGCAAATGCTAAAATGAAAGGAAACATAAGCCAAGTACAAGAAATGGTTGGTCAAATTTTGGGGTACAACACAATGGTCGACCAAGTAAGCAGCTGTAGGCTGGCTATATATCCATGATGTAGAAAATGGTGTCAAAGATCTTCGGGCCCACCTGAATTAGTAAAGTAACTTCACCAAACACTGATCTTCTAGTCACATCAAACGCTCTCACCACCAGATCGTTGGGAGTAAAAATCACACCCTGGGTGTCCACCTTCATCAAAGCTTTCTTGGGAAACACGTTAAGTGAAGACCCTGTATCAACCAATACATGCGACTAAACAGCCCCCTACACTCAATGGAGATGTTTAGGACATGATTATGATTTCTCCCAGCGGGAGTCAGATCCAAATGTATGAAACCCAAGCCATTGCCAGCATTAACATGGGCTACTACCCCTTCAAGCTGATTGACAGAAATCTCCTGCAGTACATAGGCATTATTCAGAATTCTCAACAAGGCGTTCCTATGTGCCTCAGAGCACAAGAACAAAGACAAGATCAATCTTGGAAGGCGTTTGCTGTAAGTGACCTACAATTTTGTAGTCACTCTTGCGGATAAGTCGTATAAATTCCTCAGCATCTTTGACCAAAGAATCTTTCTCTCCCTGTTGCTAGCTCTGTTTTGCTACAACTTTTCCCTTTCCTTTATGAGTTCTTTCCATATTAACCTCCGGTGGGGAGAACACTTTACCACTTCTGGTCAAACCTCCGGTTCTGACAACATTATCAATAGATGATCCTCTAGATGACGGCCCTACCAACTCTTGCTTATATCCATTACAAAATACCTCTGCCTAAAAATTCCTTGGGATGGCCTTGGTACTCTCGTAAGGTATTGGTCCGGGTGTAGTGATGATTACTGGTGCTGGCCTTGGTGGCGCTAAAATATGTATTGTCCTGTATGGGATCGAAATCGTCGCGATTTCATCCCGCTCACTGTCAATTTCTTTCACATCTTCGTCTTCTCTTCTATATCAAACCCTGAATATGGTTCCTCAGATCAATACAACCTTCTGGGTGCACGGAACATCCTTCACAACCCTCCAGAAAACCAGGAAAAACACCCCCTTTCAACAATCTGCTCTTCACAAAGCTTAGCAGCATTTTCAACTCTACCACATTAGTTATCAAGTTCAACTTTTCACCCTCGATAACGGCGTTAGCTCCGGCTACCCCATGATTTTGAATTGGATTTTGATTCACGATCGGGGTCTCGTTAGTGAAATTAATTGCTTTTCTGTCAAGCAGATTTTGCACCTTATGCTTAAAAGCTTTGCAAATGTCGATGTTGTAACCCGGAGCACCAGAATGAAAATTTCATCTTGCATTCGCGTCATAGCCCGGTGGAGGTGCGCCAGTAAGTGGTGCTAAAGTCCTTTTCTAGATAAGTTGTAATTGTAGCAGATGTTGTAGTAGTTGAGAGTAAGGCATAGGCGGCGTGTCAAACTGCCTATTAACCATCCTTCCTCGGTCTTGAAATCGGCGCGGTGCAATAGCTGGTTGCTGAGGTACCGCTGGAATAGTTATGCTAGCAATATGTGGCTGTTGTTGAGGCTGGTATTGCTGTTGACGTGGTGCTCTATTTCTGCTTCTGTTTCTATAAGTTGTTATTCGCATTCGAATCCCCTTCTCTTTTCTTTGAATTCTCAAACGTCTTCCTCGCCCCTTTTGAGGTAGACCCTTTTCCACCTTGTATCTTCCCCAACTTAATTCCATTTTCTACTCTCTCACCTGTTATGATCAAATCAGAAAAACTCCCATACATATTTCCAATTAACTTCTCATAATATATTTCAGACAAGGTTGCCACGAACATATCAATAAGCTTTCGTTCCACCATCGATGGTTGAACTCTCGCTGCTAGTTCCCGCCACCTCTGGGCATATTCTTAAAACCCTTCATTGCTCTTCTGTGAAAGATTCTGCAACTGAACTCTATTTGGTGCAGGTCACTATTGTATTGATAGTGGCAGACAAAAACTTCCCCCAGATCCCTCCAGCTTCTGATATGCGTCGTTTCTAGACCCATGTACCACTCTAGAGAAGGACCTGATAAGCTATCCTGGAAAAAGTGCATCAACAACTTCTCATCGTCTGAATAGGCAGACATATTCCGATAATAGGACCTGAGATGTACTTTGGGACAAGTTGTCCCTTTGTACTTATCGAAGTCTGGAACTTTGAATTTTTGGGGAATCTTAACCCCTGGCATGAACCCTATATTGGACATGTCGAGCCCCAAAGAGTTTTGGTTCTCGAGATTTTTCATCTTTTCCTCAACCATCTTAAGCCTTTTATTCGCGTGTATCTGAAGACCCACACCCAATTCTCCCATTGAGAAAACATCATCTTGCTTGTCTTCTTCCCACTGAGGGCCTGCTGCCCCGTGTGCAACGCCCACTGCACCTGGTATATGAACTCCTAGTTGGTGACCTCCGCCCAGAGGAATAACAACAGTGGGAATCACATTAGTCCGAGGAGTGTTACCATCAGCTGAGGGAGGAATGGCAGTGGTCCCTCCATGAAAGACCCCACTACCATCCACCCTGGAAATTAGTGGCTGGACTAGAGTTCTGAGTTGTTCTTGCCCATTGGCAACTCCCTACATCATATCCTAAAATTGAGTCATCTGATCCCTGAATTATTGTAACTCTTCCTATATCTGATCCATAACTCTTTGTTGATTCCCTCTGGTGGAGTATCTGTGAAATGTCTAGTCTGCTATCCTAAAAACTGCTAGAAGAGAACCACACAAAGATAAGGTTAACGGTCCCAAGAACACCTGCTATGCAAAAATGATAATGATAATGAAAAATGTAACCATACAAATATGATTCATGGAAATTCTCCCCTTGACTCTAGTTCCACAAACAAAGAGGAGAGCAACAAATGGAACCATAAATGTCTTCTCATAAATAAAATGAGGATAAGAGTCAGCGTACATAACATAACACCAAGGAATTCAACAGAAAATGATCACACGACCCCATCCAGCAAGCCTGGTGATGGTCTCAATACAAGGCAATAACAAAAGGGAAGAAAAACCACAGAGAAAACTGCATCAGATAACTCTCCCTTCAACCACAGTAACGAGTTTGAAACTCCTTTGATAACTCCTTTGTATTTGGATATTCAGGCCTCACAACCAACAACTGAATGAGCAACTCCCTTCTGTTGATGACATTCTTCAAATATTGAGCATAATCCTTCCAAGCATCTTCTCCGAAATCATCTTCGAGTCATGGTTTTTTCAATTCTGCCCTTATCTTGTATTCTTTTAGCGTTGACAAGGTTTCTCGTAACTTATGATCACCTTCATACTGACGAGCTAATTCCAATGACACCTTTTCATCTTTAATTCTGAGCTGTGTCTTCAACCTATCAATCTGCCTATGGAGCTCATCCTCTCTTCCTTTGCTGGCGGTTAAAGCAACGTTCCACTGATCACTGAATTTGGAAATCTCTAGGCGTACCCTTTCTAGCACTTTCTTCATATCTTTAAGAACATTACAGGTACTCTTAAAATCTTGACCAAGTTGTTCTTACACACGAATCTCTCCAGTCAACTCTTTTCCCATCTTGTTCAAGGTTTTTGTCTTCATCTTGGCCAAATAGGCTGCTTCATTCTTTTCGCTCTTCAACTGACTAATCTCCTTTTTCAACTCTTCGTTATCCTTGTGTAACTCTTCTTTCTCGACCCACAGCTTATTATACCTCTGAATATCAACTGTCGTAGGTTCTTCAATGACTAACAGATACAAGGGTTCTCTGACCGGGAACGGTAACATCATCTTCTCTACCCTCTCCTGGATCCAATCCACATAAGGTCCATAGGCTCTGCAGTCACCTTTACCTAAAGAAAAGTTTCCTTTGCGGTGGATGCTTCCCCAATCCTTTTTCAATCTGGCTAAAGTATCACAATCAGCCGCTCTTGTGAAATACAGAGATTCCTGTATTTCCTCCTCCTTTGGGGGTTCTCTCAAAGTGTAACCAAATTGCCTGACAGCAAGAGCAGGATTGTAGTTGATACCACCCTTCCTTCCTATCAGAGGAACATTAGGAAAGTTTCCATACCTATAGATAATCTCCTTACCGAGCAGATCTCTATTGAACCAAACAATATTCTCAGATGTCAAACCCATGAGTCTCTCTGACCAATAAGATGTATCAGATGTATCAGCAAAAGCTCCAGCTCGAGGAAGATGCTCCATAAACCATTTATAAAGAAGTGGCGTACAACAAGAAACATTCTTTCCTCTTCTGTTTTCATTCTTGTAATGTACTAAATGGTATACATCTCCCAAAAGAGTGGGTACAAGATTCTTGGAAGCGAAAATATGAAAAGCATCCATATCAACGAAGTCTGGTATATTAGGAAACAGAACAATGCCATATATGCATAAGGCTAGAATAGCATTGAAAACCACCCAACAATCCTCTGTAGCAAAATGTTGAGCCTTGCCCACCAAGAATGACAATGGAAAATCAGGAACTCCATTTCTCCAAACTACTTTACCTTCTAACTCAGACTTTTTCAGATGAAGGGCATTGGCTAACTTAGTCAAGTCAGGTTCTTCTTCAGAGTAAAAGAAAGGCATATTCTCTAAGACCGAGACTCCCATTAACAGAGCAAAGTCTTCTAAAGTAGGCACTAAGATATAACTAGGGAAAGTGAAGCATCATAACTGAGGATCGTAGAACTGCAGCAAAGCGTGGATGGCTCCTAGTTCATATCTTGAGATTTTACGGACAAAACTCAAAATCTTCCCATAATCCTTCTTGAACTCTTCCATAACACCATGATCAGCCACATATATGAGACCAAATAAAAGTCCTAACTCCGGCATCAGGAACTTGTAGGTGACAGTCTTTTTCAAACCAGGCTCCATGTTGACAGTAGATCAGATTACAAGAATCAAAGGGAAAATGAACACCTGAAATCATAAATACAAACAAGGGATCAAGACTGTTGTGCTGCTGACTGAGTTGAACCAAAATTCCACTTCGGCAAGAAAATACCAGAACATCAGAGCACCAAAGTATAAAAAACCACAGTATCAAAGATCAAAGCTCTGCACTGACGAGAAAACCAGAAAACCGAGTTGGTTGAAGGTCAAGTTTCCTGCATAACCCTCCCCACTAATAGGTAGGACCTAATCTCTAATAAGGTACGACATCCTATGCAGGTCGTCAATGTCAAAAACTCTCAAGTCGAGAAACGATGATATGTTCACCATTTTTGGTTTGGCATCAAGGTCAAACGAGGAGGCCTCACTCAACTGACTTCCCAATGATCGGTCTTCAGAGTCGTTAGTTTTCAGATCCAACATTCTTTCAACTGTTCGAGACGTATTGGACAAGATGTCTTCAAAGAAAACCTCGTCTGAACGCGGATTTCATGATGACTATTGCATGCCAAACATGCAAGCCCTCACTACTTTCCACACTAATGCTATATATGTACTCAAGCCTGGGTATTGGGCTTATCACTCGATGGAACAACCCCACCCAACAGCACAAAAACAATATGATAATAACAATAAAGTGCAGAAAATAAAATGAAAATGCAACAATGTAGAAAAATACAACACAAATATACACACCCACAAACCTAAAACAAACAAGCGCTAGAAATGACTCGCATAGGGAACCAGAGTCCCCAGCAGAGTCGTCAATTGTCGTAACTGCGAAAAAGGGCCGACAAACAGACAGAAGAGTCGCCACCGAACGTTATTTATGCCAAAGAGAGGGAAAGGAAACGATAGAAGAAAACCTAAGAAAACGGGAAAGACAAGGTCATCGCAACCAAATCTTGGGTTCGGGAGTCGGTTACGCAAGGGGAAGGTATGAGCACTCCTCACGTCCGTTATACTTAACGGGATCCATGCTTATTGTCTAATCTATGGGTGAAAACTATCTAAAAGCTACTGCTAAATGAGGGGTGAAGAGAAAGAACTGACTCGATAGGACATCGCCGCCCTTTGCCTACGTATTCCCTCGTGCAATGGCAAAGTCAGAGTCAACGTAGTTCGGGAAACTACGAGTGATGAGGGGAGGTTGCTCGCCAAGACATTGTCGTCTTGTGCATATTTATCCTCATCTGGTATGAGAAATCAGAGCGAACGTAGTTTGGGAAACTAGACCACTGGTTGGTTCAAGTGTTTAATGAGCAATGTTAAATCTCCGTTCTAGCAGTTAGGGACGATGCCTGTTTGCGGTAGAACAGAAACGTAACATACTCTTTCTGAAAATGAGGTTTGAAAACAATCTCGAAGGATGAAAAGGTTTGAGTTCTGTTTGTGTTTTTTAGAAGAAGTGAATTGAGTTAATTTGAAACTCGTGTTGCACTAAAGATTATGACATAATAGCGAATGTGTCGCATATCGCTAAAAGGGAATACGCTAAACACTCTAGATAATATGAAGAGAGACCTCCCCACTTATCAATTCTCATGTACTTAAAGCTCGTAGTGTACAACACTTGTTATCCTTTATTAGGTGTCTTGAAATAGTTTTGAGATGAGAATTGAAGACACAAGGACTCTAAAGGGACTAAGAAACCCTAATGTTATCATGCAAAGTGGTCCTAAAGTTATGATAAAAGGGAACTACCTAATGTCATCATACAAAGGATTGAAAGCCTATTGTCTCTCCTACTCCCATCTTAAACAGAGGGACTAGGAATTCTAAGGGATCATGTGAACAAGCACAAGTAAACACAATGCATAATCAATCACAAATGAAAAACAAAAGGAGGACTTAAACAAGTCTATGCAAGATGGAAAAAGATATGCAGAAGTAAACAAAATATGAAATCATTAAGCATTCATCAAAGACAAACACAAGTCACACAAGAGAAGACTCAAAAAAGTCAAGAAGGATGAGAGGAAATGAGAGAAGCAAGCTCCTACAATCAAATGCCATCAACATCTCAAGAAGAGAAAGGTGCTAAACAAAGAAGCACAATAGAGTGGGGCAGAAACCACATCATGAACATCTCAATCCCATATTCACTCATGATCAAATAAAGAAAAGCACTCAAACAATTCAAAAGAAGCTCAATTGTTCATAACATCCTCAAAGTGAAACAAACATCACCAAAGCATCATGAACAAGCACATAACCATCAAGGTTAGAAGTGAACTCAAGTGAGGAACATCAAATTCAAAATCAAGATATGAAGCAAACACAAGAATGATCACATTCAAGTTGAATTACCAAAGTCCATACAACAATCTCACACTTCAAACTTAAGTGGAAAGACCTGATCAAATGAAACTTGTGGCACAAGGTACACATCCAAATGACCTACAACTAAGCAATACAACACCTCAAGTATGTCAACAATAGTTAACAAGACTCATGAGATCTTCAAGGGATAACACAAGATCATATCCCAAAAATTAGGTCAAAGCATGCACACATGGTGAAAACGACTTTGAATTTGAGGCATCCACCAAAAATAGGAGCAAGCTCAAATAAAATCCAAATAAAATAACCAACTCAAGTTGAATCAAACACAAATCAGTGTGCAAATGATCATGGCAAGAGTTGCATCAAAGTACCACCAATCATATTAATTAAGGCAATGTGTTCAACTTATCGAGTAAGCATCGAGGGATAAAGAAAAGCCAGTGAAAAGCAACTAAAGAATGATCATCAAGACCTCAAAACAATCCTCAAATATACCTCAAATAAACACCTAAGTGTGAGAGGAAAATTTGTCAAAGGGAAAGTTCAATTGAAGTCAAAGATCAAACTTAGAATCAAGGTATCAACCATAAAACCTCTTAACAAATTAAATCAATTAAAAATAGTAAAAATAATTGAAAAATAAAATAAAAAAATTGAAAAATATCCTAACATCCTAAAATGTCAGAAACACATTTTCTGGGAATTTTGTAAAGCTCAAAACTATTTTAAAATAATTTAAATTGAAAATGCAATAAAAAGAAAATAAAAAGAAAAAAAAATGGAAAGGGAGGTGCATTAGCATTCTGGGTTTGAACTAAAACCATGTTTACATGCAGATGGGCCTCAAAAGTGGGGGTGGGAATATCAAAACTGTTAAGCCCAAAACCAAAACACACTCAAAATTAATGAAATGCCCTGTTTCATTAATCCAGATGGCTACCACGTCTGATTCAACGCAAGCCACGCGTGCAAGTCAACGACCAGATCACCTCAACACCTCAGCACCACCTCAAATGCCAGAGCCCTAGCTCCGGCCATCTTCTCTGGTGAGCTTCACCGGATTTGACTGAAAAACGCCATAAAAATTAAAACCCATGGTACCATTTTAAAGCTTTTTTCACGTAGGTTAAGATTCTACCCTTAGTTTTTGAAAAAGGTCCTTGGAACAAGGTGAAAACAAGCCACGAAAGTTTAATGCTCAAACTGAAATTCAACTAAACAGCCATGAAAATGATTCAAACAGTGCCTACATGAGGTAGGACTTCAGATGCACCAATCATGAACCAAAATGCAAGCCTAAAATGAGAGATCTAGTTCATGGAAGTTTACCTAACGAAGTTGTTCCGTTGGCTCTTCAAACACAGTGTAACTTCACTTTGAAGCTGCTAATCCACTCCTTATACTTGTGTGATGATGAAATGAACCAGCAATGGAAGAAAATCTCAATGAAAAATATGATTCAAAAAGAGAGAACTTTTGTGCAATTTTTGGTGAAACTCTTCTCTCATGCAGCTATCTCCAATTCTGAGGCATTAGGGTTTATTCTCCACTTAAATGTGAGGGCTTAGGAATGTCCATGCAGGCCCATGTTGTATGATTCACTTAATTTCCAAAACTTGCCAAAAAAACTCATTTTCATGTGCACACGGGTATGGCATGATGTACAATCCTCTTGGTCAGCAATTTAGGACAATTAGGTTGTGTAGAAATGAATCATGGTAGTTTGGGTGATTGGAAATGCCTTGGTCATGTATTTTGAAACATTACCTCATACGGTACAAAGTTTGCAAAATGGCTTGAAAGGTGTCTTTTTTTGGCTCAAATTGGGTAAGGATAGGCATGACCATTACATGATGATGGTATGGTGTCAAAAATTCAAGAAGTTCATTTGATGACTTGAAATGGAAGAAATTCATTTTAGGTCCAAAAAGTCATATTTTCATGTTCATCATGGCCTAAGTGGTCTCATAATTCATCAAATGTTATGGATTTTGAGTTCATGATGAAGTTAAGGCAATGTGACACAACTTTCATGTGGCAAGAGTTTGGATTTGAGGCCTTGAAATTGATGAAAATGGTCTTTGAAGTGAATGACTAAAAACTTGGTTTCCAAAAATACCCTTGACTTGAGAAAGCCATAACTAAAGTTCCACACAAGAGAATGATGAGTTCTAGCCCTTTTTGGAAAGCTAAGACAATGAGGAACAACTTTCATGTTTGATGGAAAGTGAGGAGGAGCTTGGTTCCATGTGAAAAATGCCTTTGAAGTGAGCTATCTTCAAGTGCCTCAAAAACCTCTTCATCTGATGACACCAACTTGTTGACACCATAACTTGAGAAGTATGAATCTAATGGATGAGTTCTTGTACTCAAAAGAAATCTTGGAAGATGATGAACAAGTCTCATGTTTGATAGAAAATGAGGCAAGACTTGTATCATAGTGAAATGTATCCTTAAAGTTAGAGACCAAAAGAGGGGATTTTACACTTGAACTCGTCTGAAACCCTAATTTAGTAACCTCTTGAACTCTTGAATCTTCTTGACTTAATATCAACATGACATTAGAGACAACTTAGGATGAATTCTCATGGCTTCAGTGATTAAGAACCAAGTCTTGAGCCACTTTCAAATCCACAGTTGACTTTTGGTGGACTAGGTGAAACCCTGACACCTTATCCATTGACTGAGGTTCTTGCAGATGATTTGTGTGACCATACACACTCCATAAAGAACCCTCAAGATGCAAATTGAACCCTTGGACCATGTCTCCTCTAAGTAAATGACCTCATGTACCTCCAATCATCCTCAAGATAGAAGGTGACACCTAAACACAAACTTTCTCCTCTCAAGGAGCTTTGAGACCCATCTTGATGGCACTGAGGACTTGTTGACTTGAACACATGCCCTTGCCTGAGCCTTGAACATGAAACTTCTCTCTTGAGTGAGGACAATAATCTTGATCCCCTATCTAGAACCAATGCTACGCAAATGATAAATGCTAAATTATATGAAACATAAGCCAAGATAAAAGAAAAAGTTAGGCAAATTTTGGGGTGCAACATAGTGCCCTTTATATTTCTCAAAATCCAGAACCTTAAAATTTGGAAGAATCTTCACATTTGGGACAAGACAAAGCTCGTGATAATTCTTTCCAAATAACTCTTTCTTTCTTAAAGCCCTAATTTCTTTCTGCATCTCAACAAGCTGATCTTGAGAATCATCTATACGATCATCCAAACTCTCGCTCAGAGCAGTGTGGAAAATTTGTTCTTTAGCATAAGGCATAGTGTGACCCATAGGTTGTGGCATATGTTCAACAGTAGTAACAACTAGAATCTCAGTATTAGAAACAACAATAACCACTAGAGGTGGTACAATCATAACAGTAGGAACTCTTGGACCTTCAGAAGTAGGAGGTTGATATCCCTCTGGCACATAATTGAGAGGCATGCCCTAAAGGATGCCAGGAGGCATCTAATATTAAGAAGTATTAACTTGTGCCACATAAATGGGTGTTGATACGATCTTAGAAATCACACTTCTCTGCACAGGAGAAGGAGGAAGCGGTGGTGGCTGATTCTGAGTAGCCACCAGAGCTTCTATCGCAATAGTGAGTCTTTCCAAATTGTCCTTCAGAGTTTTCACTTCCTCATGAAGCTCACGATTCTCTTGTTGCAATTGATCCATCTTTTTTTTAGATTAGCTCGAGTATTGTATTGGTGTGACAACTTGGTTGAGCGAAGACCAAAAAAAACATAAGACACATGGAAAAGGCAAGAAACAATGCAGGATATGATGCTTGATGTGCGATATGCAAATGCAAAGCCTTCCAGGAATTTCAAAGATATAAAGCAAATATTGCAAACATTTCATTAAGACAACACATTGCGAAATACTGAAAATCTCATTTTATTAATAATGGACAAGGATTAATACTTTGGAGTACATTTTCATGTCAACAATCTGGTACTTGTTCCTCCAAGCATCCCTTTCTTGTCGCATCTCATTCAAAGCAATCTGAAGTTTCTCCGCATCACTCATGAACATAAGAAAGGGTGTTCTAATAGATAGAGGTAAAGGCTTTTGACGTGGATAAAGTATCTTCAATGTGATATCTCTAGCTTGTACCCATTGGAAATAAGGCTCTAAAGAAACACAATTTGGCTTCCCTAAATCTTCCATTCCTTTTCTATGGATGTGACCCCAAGTTTGCACAATCTTTTCCTTGAATGCTTTGTTGTCTTTTCTTTCCTTGAAGAAGAAACCCTCCAAAAGGGATATTACTTGGTTTGTCTTTCATAGGATACCCCAAATGACGATGGGCTAAAATAAGGTTGTAACTAATACCTCCTTTTGTACCAAGAAGAGGTACATTAGGAAATCCACGTCAACTATCAATGATTTTCACTTCGTCATAATTACGGATGTACCAAACAATATCTGAATAAGTAAGCGACATGATTTTCTGTGACCATAGTAGACCATCATTGAGGTCCTAAAAAGAAATAGACCGAGGAAAGTGAGAAATAAACCACTTGTATAGCAATGGTGCACAATAAGTAATCATCCCTCCCTCATAAGAATTCCTGAGGTGAACAAAATGATAGGCGTCAGCGAGCAGAGTGGGAATTGGATTTCCAATCAAGAAGATCTTGATAGCATTAATGTTGACAAAACCATCAACATTAGGAAAGATGAACAATCCATAAACAAGCAAGGCGAAAATAGCTTCAAGCGTCCATGCTCATCATGCTAGCAAAGTAGTGAGCCTTATCCATCAGAAACTTAGCAGGTAACCCAAGAATACATCCCTTGGTAGCCATGTGAGCTTCAATCTCAGATACCTTTAAATGCGTAGCTTTAGAAATATCTTGGTACTTAGGAGTCTCTTCCAAAACAGAAAACGAGACTCGATTAGAACTAGGCAATTCGAGTAGACCAGATTACTCCTCAAGCATGGGCATGAGTTGGTAATCAGGCAACGTAAAATAGTGGTACACCAGATTGTAGAACTAAATCAGAGTAGCCCGAACTCCATTTACCATATCAATATTCAAAGGAGAGAGAAGGCTTCTATATCTATCTTTGAAAGCATCTGGATCAGCAACCAAAGGCACTAGCTCCCGTAGACCTTCCAACTTAGGACTCTTGAAAGTGTACTTTTGTGTTTACCTTATTCCAAAATCCATCGTGAAAAATTCCTAAAATGTTTGCAACAAACATCTTTAAGTTCCTTGAAGACTTAGGCAAAATGATGCTTATGAATGCATGGATGCAACACCCACAAACAAGACCATACAAAACACGCAGGTTCAAAGGTTCGAGTCACGAGCATGGGTCAAGGGACAATAAGCAACCCCCAATGGTGTGTACTAAGGTTATATCAACACCTGTAGAACGGGTTCTAAAAAGTTCCCAGAGTACTCAATCCTGTTTCGAATATTACCGGCACACCGATTACTCGAGAACCACTAACATTCTCAAGAGAAACTCGTTTGAATGTAGTATCGTGTATCAACTATTTCAGGTTTACACCTTCATAGCCACCGCACTACGTCCTAATTGGCCAAGACGGGTTAAAGGGTTCTAAAGTCCTTAGTGTCATGAGTCTGAGATCGGAAAAAGTAATGTTTTTTCTGATTACTCGCTAGACATCTGTAATTCTGAGGAAGCCTCGACTGAGTAGATGAATTCTCAATTCAGCTTGTTTGGGATTACTCCCCAGAAGCATCCTTGACTATACCATCCTCCTATCTCACCTATCAAGATCACCCAAACAAAACAACCAGTAACATTCAAATCAAACAAATAAAGCATAAATAAATCAAAGTAGGCTGAACTCACCAAGGATGAATAGGTTCCCCAGCAGAGTCGCCACTTCTCTATAGCGGAGAAATTTGTGAGTGTAAGCTATTTATTAACTTAACTTAAAAATTCAAGAGTCGCCACCGTATTTTTATTTTATCCAAAAGGAAAGGAAAAAGAGCGAACAAAACCTAAATAGTTCTAAAACAAGAACAAACAAAGAACGTGTAAGGGGGTTAGTTACTGTTGCACCCCAAAATTTGCCTAACCTTGTTTTACCTAGCTTGTGTTTCATTTCATTTAACATAACATTACCATGTGCATTGCATTGACATGTATGCAGGAGGTCAAGCGCTATCATAGAGTACAAAGCTACTCAAGAGATTTTATTCAAGCATCAGAGGTTCTGGCGTTTATTTTGCCCAACGGTTGAGCGGCCGAGTTCATTTTTTTTGCAGGTATTTTCTCTATAGGAAGCAGCATTCAGGAGCATCCTAAGCATTTTCATGATCATAATATTCAAAGCAAGTTTTAGAAGCTTAACAGGGCCCCGAACGGTTGAGAACGGGCAAACCGGCAGATTTCCCACCAAAAGGCGCCAAATTCAAATTTTTGAATGTGTTAATCGGTTAACACATATGGTTAACCGATTAACCATTGGAAAATAGTCCAGATTTGCAAGTTTTAACAGTGTTAATTGATTAACCTATATGGTTAACCGATTAACCAAAGCAGATTTTGCCTTGCACGTGAGATTTCAAGTAATTTCCATTTGGAGTCCAATTTTGATCATTTGGAAGGTTCCATTTTGCATTCTAGAAGGATCTAGAGCCTTCTCAAGTTGGTTATTTCAGTTTCCCGCCAAAACCCCATACCACATTCCAATCCTATTTTTCCAATCCAACTTCCAAGCCCTGCTTTGGATCCGAACCAAGAGTATATTTAAATGATTTACTCCAAACCTCACAAAATAATCTTCATAATTCCCTTTAATCCTCATAATTCCCTCTCATTTTCATAATTCTCTCTCAATTTTTCAACCTCACAAAACTCACACAAAGCTCTTCTCCTTGAGATCATTGATTCTTCATTGGAATCATTGATTTCTAAGAGCTAAACCTCAATTAATTCACTCCATTAATTCCATTTCATCATCCAATTTTCGTGCACAAGCAGATCTGAATTTTGAAGTGTTATTGGAAGTAATTGTTTGGCTCATTTTGGCTTGTTCTTGGTGGATCTTCATTGCTACTACAAGAATTGGTGTGGATCTTGAAGTTTTCCGGGTTTCTTTGCTTGGATCTTCTCAATTACAGTTAGATCAACAATTACCGAATCAATTCTCTGATTCGTAGGTTGGAATTCTGATCCGATTTAATTTTCGAACTTACTTGCATGTTCATAATGTTGATCTTCGCATTTGATTGAATTATGGTTGATTTGATCTTCTTGATCCATGATCATGTTGCTTTACCATGTTTACATGCTAATCATATCACTGTTTGCTGAGGTAATTTCGTGCATAATTGATTATGTGAGCATTGGTATGTTTGGAGATGTAATAAGTTGTTCAAAAGTGATTATGTTGCTGTTTTTCTACTTCTGGTGCAGTGTTAATCGGTTAACCTATATGGTCAATCGATTAACCAACTCAAATATTCAAATTTTTCAACATTTTTAAGTGGTTAACCGATTAACCTATGGTGTTAATCGATTAACACTGTGTTGGCAGACCTGTTTTGCTGTTTTTATGCTTATTCTCGTGTCGTTTCACTTCGAATCTTCATAGATCAATATGGTGCATTAAGAGTGAAATGTTTTAGATGTTTGCCACTGTTCTTGATTGTTTAATCATGATTCCATCAACATGCATTTTCATTTCCCGCTCGGATGCATACTTTCGTAGTTATTGGTTCGAAGTGATACGTGATGTTTATTTGCTAATTGATACTTTGGTTTGTTGAATTTTGTGTGATCATGTGATGATGATTTTGATCCTGATTTTTTGTGTGTGATTAGTTTAGACATGCATGCTCCCTATAGAATTTTCTCACATTTTTATGATGAACATAGGTGATAGTTTAGGTTGAAACCTTTAGAAGCTCCATTTTTAGGGTTCATGGTTGATACCTTTGGATTTAGGACTTAATTTTAGGACTTAATAGATGATTTAGTCCCTGGTTTTTGTATGAGGTGTTCTTAATTGAATTAGGATCCCTTAGGAATTCTTGTAGAAATTTATAAGATAGTTTGCTATTTTTGATTGATTTTAGTTTAGGTGCTAGTTTTAGATGATTCTAAGGCATTAACTCAACTAGATTAACATCTTTAGTTCCCTTAGATTAGGGTTCTCTCTCTCTCTTGTTCTTGGTTGATGTTGAAGGCAAGTTGAAGACGCATTGGATTGCTTGAAGAGGCTTGGATTGGAAGATCTTCCCTTTTTGTGGTGTAGTCTTGATTAGGGTAAGATTAGGGTTTTGTAGGTAGAGCTTCTAGATAGTTCTCTTCCTTCATAAACATGGAATATGTTGATCAATTCCATTCTTCCCTATGACGTAAGGTCCCTTGTAAAGGCCTCATCCCTCCTTTGGTAGGATGTGTGGTTCTTTGCAAATTGGTAGAACCTTTGAGGGTCCCTTTCTCTGATGACAGGATGCTCAGTGGTGACCTTTGGTCTTCACTCTGCTACCAATCATCCAAACTTTGCTCTTGATAGATGCATATTTCTCCCTTGATTAGAGGATGGAGTTCCTTGCTTGAATAAGATTGAAGGATGAAGTTGATACTGGTGAAGCAAAGAGAGCTGAAGCAAGAAGAACAAGTTGATACTTGTGAAGAGGATTCAATTGAGATTGAGTGAAGAGCTGAAGCTTGAGGAATAAAGGATAAGTTGACACTTACACTGATGCTTGGAGAGCCTGAAGGAATCAAGTTGATACTTGTAGTTAGGAGTGAAGCCTGAAGGTAGAATTGACTGAGGAGCTGAAGCTTGGAGAAGAGAGGACAAGTTGATACTTGTGTTTGATGGATTGAAACCTTGGAGAAGCAAGTTGATACTTGTCATGAAGGATGGTAGCCTTGAAGGGTGGTTGAAGTCTGAAGACTGGATTGCTATCAGAAGAGCTGAAGCTTGGGATTGAAACAGGGAGTTGTTGATCTGCTTTCCTGTCTGTTTTCTTTTCTGTACTGATGTGACTTGTTTGATTTGCTTGATGCATTAGAATAAGTCCATGATTAGACTGACTTTAATCTAGGAGCATGATTGCACTAGAGGTTGAGTTGCTCCCTCTGCTTGTATTGTTACTGTATGGCTTTGCTTGCGGGTATTCGGTAGAGCCCTGCTCCCTTGCCCATGTGGTTTGTTTGCTTGATAGCATTTCATTTCTTCTGTATGATTGCAGTTACTTCTATCTTGCTTGATAGCATGTTTCTTCTGTATGATTACTGTTATTCATATCTGGCTTGAGGTTGAGATGAGCTTGTGGAGGCTGCTGCCCCACACACATTTCCTCCCTCACTTGCATTGCAGGAATTTTACAGTCGTTAACTGTTTGCTGTTTAAGCTGATGCTTTATCTGTTTCTGTTTATCATTGATATGATCCCTTAGGACTCTCATTTCCTTTGATAAGTAAGTGATGATAGAACTTTAGGTTGAAACCTATGCATGATAACTTCTAGGAGTTCCTTGTTTCAAACCTTAACTATAGGATGAATCCTTGGCATGACAACAGTAGGACTTGATAGTCTCCTTTTAGTTGAGCCCCTTCTCTTCTCATCTCAAAACAGCTTAAAATCCAGTAATCATGAATGATTTATTTCGTACGTTACGAGCCTTAAGTTATCTGAGAAAGGATTGTTGGAGAGTTTCTTTTCAACCGTCTGAATGTTTAGGATGGCGCCCTTTGGGTGACATGCGACGCATTCACTCTCAGGTCATAATCTTTAGTGCGATTGAAATTGCAAACACAATAAAAAACACTTCTTTCGTAAAAGACAGAAAACAAACTTCAAACCTTTTTGCCCCGTGGGCCCATAATTCAAAGGAAGCTTTTCTGAAGAAAAGAGTGTCGTTAAACTTCAACGCCACCGCAAACAGGCTTTGTCCCTAACTGCTGGAACTGCTGTTTAACCCTACTCGATAAAACAGATGAATCTGAATTCCCGTAATCCGTATTATCCCGAACTACGTAAGCTCTGATCTCTCATACCTGTTGAGAGTACGTAGGCACAATACTGACGTATTGGCGAGCCACCTTCCCCGTAACCCGTAGTAGGTCGAACTACGTTGACTCTGATTTCTCATTCTCTGATGAGAATACGTAGGCATAAAGCGCGACACTTTGCCGAGTCATTTTCTTTTCTTTTTAAGCCAGCCTTGATAGGCAGATAGATAAAACCAACCCGTCCAGTAAACACAACAAGCGTGGATCCCGTCGAGTACGACGAACGTGAGGGGTGCTAACACCTTCCCCTTGCGTAACCGACTCCCGAACCCAGACAACGGTTGCGATGACCTTGTCTTATACCTTTTCGTCAGGTTTTTCCGATCGTTTCCTTTCCCGCTCTGAGGGATAAATAACGAAAGGTGGCGACTCTTCTGTTTTGCCGGCACCTTATTTTCGCGAAAGCGACAGTTACGTAGAGGGAAGGTGCTAGCACCCAAAACTTCTATAGTACTCTATAGGAACCCTTTGAAAAATCTACGCTTTTTGGTTAGAAAATGGTTTGTTTGAAATGAGATTAGGGATATGAGAAAAGAATTTTTTTTAAAGATTTTTGTGTTTGGAGAGACTTATCGTCTCATGCCTACGTAACCACAAAGTGCAATATAGGATCAAAACCCCGTAGTTCGTGGTACAAATATAAAAAAAGGTTTATTATCATTGATTTTAAATGTAAATACAAGTCATCGTTTCCAAGTGAATAATTCCACTTAAAGAGATGAATCATGTATAAACTTATGAAAAAAGTTTTAAAAGAAAAAGTGCCCAAAGGCACAAAAAGAGTTGGTGAGTTTTTATGTTTTTTATGTCTTTTGAAATTGGTCAAAAGGTGATTAACATTGATTGAAATTTATTAAAGAAAATAAAATTTGAAAATCACCTGACAAAAGTCAAGATTTTATTATGAAAGCGGTTTAAGTTTTAAAAATAAGAAGGTTTTTGAAAGACGGAGAAGATTTTGAAAATTTAAGAAGGGAATGAGATGAAGTGACTACCCTAGAAAGAAAAATAAAAGCTAGAGATAAGAAGGTTCTAACCAAAAGATAGCAAACTCCATAGCAAGAGAAATAAGAATTCCATCCGTCTTGAAGCATAAGTAAATGAGCAAGCCAAATATAGGCAAAGATCCATAATACTCCAAGCATAGGAAAACATACTTCATTCTAAGTCCAACGGTCCAAGAATAATCCCAGAGATCCAAGGTTTAAGTCCATCCATGAGCATAACCACAAAATTAAGAGCACCAAGTTTTTTAGAGGTTTAATCATTTATTAGTGTTTTAAACAAGATATGGTCCAAGTAGACAAAAGAAAAATAGAGTGGAAGTATCAACAATAATATGACATGAGATGATAATGTAACACCCTTTTCTACCCCACAAAAAGTAAGGCAAAATAACACAGATATCAGAGTAATTATTAAATTTCACAAAAAGCCACCAAAAGGGCTAACGACTCAAAACTTCAAAAATAACTCCTCGACGGCGTCCACGGCTAAACTCGGTCATTTGCACGTTACTCACATAGAGGTAACATTCAAACAGACGGGGTGAGTAAAACAATTCATAAAAATCAATGTATGAAAATCAACATATAAATGGCATCATAATCATATTCAACCTTCATATTCATCAATAGGCCTCGAAGGCCACAACATCATAATTTATACAAAAAGACTCATAAATGCATATGCGACACAACTTAATGCATGTGGTACCAATCATCACAGCTCGATGGACACTGGGCCATCAACCCTCCATAGATCCCCATCAATAGTATCGATTCTACTAGAGAACCAGAGCACATTAAAATAATTCACATCCACACAATGGGATTGAAGCCAAAGTAATCGAGGTCCTGAATCGAAGTCCGGATGTGCATGAATCATGATGCACATGTCAATAATCATCCTCATAATAATAGAATAGGTGCATCATCATTCATCATATTCATCATCACAATCATTATCATGTCTCATGTCATCATATAATTCATCAAAGTCATGGTAATATCCTCATAATACATCATATAAACCATCATGTGATCATATACACATCACATGTTAATCACATAAAAATCATAGTTACCCCCAATGTAACTCATCACAGAAATCACAGAATCAAACATCAAGACATCGGTGAACACGATCAACATACGCGAAACTCTGCTAGGCGAAGGATTCTTCGCTAGGCGAGTCTGGGAATAACATGGTTCGCTAGGCGAACAGTGCGATGACAGCAAAATCTGCTACGCACCAGAACTTAAATCCACTCAAATGCCCATATGATTCACTTCCCCAATGCCCCTAAAACATCCCTAAATCATCCCTAAGGTCCCACGGCGATAAAGGCACAAAACCTACGGTTTATAAGGCCAATCCCGTAACATATTCATGTCCTAAATCACAATTTTTCCTTCAATTACACCCTAAGGCATTAGAGTTGCTCACTATCCAATATTCTATCCCTACAGGGTCAGACATATAACAATTCAAAGTTTTTGGCCACGAAGGCCTAAGGTCACTATTTCTCATATCTATGCTTTAACAGTCAAGAATACTTACCACTAGCCACAACCATCAGGATCCTCACCATCAATTTCCCCTTTTCCCACAATCGACCCAAAATCCCTTAAACCTAAAATCATCCATAATTACATTGAAAGGCACACATGGAAAATCACGAAAAGCTATACTCCCCGTACCTTAGTCGATTCAAAGCCTTCACGATTATCTCTAGGAATCTTCTGCCTCCAATCTTCTCCTCAGAGCTCTCTGGCCACAATATTTTTCACGGTTAACAAAATGAATCCTAATTCTCTTCAGAGTTCTATTGTCAAACCTAGTCTTGGGCCTCACAATTTGGGCTTTTCCCTTATTACCCTTACTTACTCCTCTAAATGCCCAAATTACCCTTATTTCACTTATATTCATTTTAAATAATAATAATAATAATAATAATAATAATAATAATAAATTAATATTATATACTATAAATCAAGTAAATAACCTAAAAATGCACATTTTTCCAATAATCCACAAACTACCGAAAATCACCGAAAAATGAATATTCTTATTTAAATAATTAAATAAAATATTCAAATTAAATTTGGGGTGTTACAGATAACATACAACATAAAAAAATAAAAGAGATATGGAGCGAGTGAAAACATAAACAAAATTAGTACAATGATATTGTTAGTGAGTTAGTGATTATTTGTTAGAACAAAGGATCAACGATGGTCAAATGATGCACTTAGACCAAAGTTAATGAAGACTCATTGGAGGATTGATAAAATCAAAGCCTCCTAACAACAAGTTTCATAAGTAATGGACCTAAGACAAATAATCAACCATACTTGGACTTTCAAACATAAGTTTGGGCCACGAATGATCATTTTCTGATACAGGATAATTTAGCGTTATGTTAAGCAATCGTAATCGGGTTTATGTAGAAACCACAACTATCTGAGGCCAATAAATAAAAATGTTAGTGCTAATGCATACTAGAGAAGTAATATGTAGATCACTCTCTAAAAGCAATACCGCACGAAAAGAAAATAGGTAATGATCTCATCTTCATCAAGAGCTTGAAACAAGTTTTAATGATATCAAAGATTTTCATCGATCAAAATAAAAAGAAAGAGGAGAGGGAATGCCAAATTGAATTATAATTTTAAGATGATTCCATCTTTAAGTTCAACCACTCATCTTGGTGGATTAAATCACTAAACATATCATTAACTCAAAGCGCCTAAAATAAATTGAACAATTCATTTTGAAGATAGATTTGAATTAGTGAATATTTATCCAACTTCATCTACACCCTCAGTCCATTGAATTTAAAGAGGAGTAAAACCTTTGAAAGTGAAAACCAAGGTAAAAATCAAAAGAGAAAGGAAGAAGAGGAAAGAACCAAAACAGTCCCAAAAAAGAACCAAAAACACATTCTGGGCACTAGTTAACCGGTTAACCAAATTGAACCACATTTGGTTAATGGGTTAACCCTGACAGAACAACAAAAAAATTAGAAAAAATTCAGCATTCATGATCCAATCATTTTTTCAAACACCTCATGACCATGAATGAGAATTAGCACGTAAGTTCAAGTGAAACAATAGAAAATACCACCAATAAAACAAAAATTTGCAAGATTCAAAGATCAAGCAACAAGAATCAATAATAGATCACATTGTAGAAGATGGATTAAGAACAACAATGGTGGAATGAGGGTTTACCACTGTCGCTACTGCGAAAATCGGCGCCGGCTGAACAGAAGAGTCGCCACCGTGCGTTATTTATCCCAACGGAGGGAAAGGAAACGCTCAGAGTAAACCTACCGCAAAGATGGGAAAGGTATGGTCATCGCAACCAAAACCTGGGTTCGGGAGTCGGTTACGCAAGGGGAAGGTATTAGCACCCCTCACGTCCGTCGTACTCGACGGGATCCACGCTTGTTTTCGGGTATGGATTGTACTTCTATCTAAACTAAAGGATGAGGTATGAAAAGAAAAGAAAACATGACTCGGCAAAGCATCGCACTTTATGCCTACGTATTCCCGTCTGGAACGAGAAATCAGAGTCAACGTAGTTCGCCTACCTACGGGGAAGGAGGGGAAGGTTGCTCGCTAGGACATCGCATCCTATGCCTACGTACTTCCACACAGCATGGAAGATCAGAGCAAACGTAGTTCGGGCTACGAAAGACACAAGTCTGTTTTAATTGTTTTTATTCCTTCTGAAAAAGGGTTTTTTCTGATTAACAGTCCCAGCGGACAAAAATCAACGTTTTGATGAGTTCACATTCTTTTACGGAAGAAGTGTCTTTTATTGTGTTTGAAATTTTATGGTGTTTTTCTGTTTGTTTTGAGAAAGAAGAGACAGAACTCTAACCTATGGTTGCAAAGGGAATCACACTAACCTAATGTTATCATGCATGGGTTAAGACCTAGTGTCTATCATGCTCCTCTCTTGCGCAGAGAGAAACAGAGATCCTAAGGGATAAACGGAAACAGAAACAATAGCATATGTATACAGTTAAGCAGTAAAATGCATGGATGCAGCAATACAAGCGAGGCAAGGGAGTCCCACTCAACCTCGAACCTAGAAAACAATAGGCAAAAGTGAACAGGATTCACTTTCAACCCAACAGGTTAAACAGCAAACAATACAGTCAGGGAAAACCAATCAATACATCAAAAATAAACAGCAAAAAGAAAGACAGCAACAGCAGCTCTGCATCAACATCTGCCTTCAAGTCATCATCAATCAGCTACAAGCTTCAGCAAGCATCAATCTCCATTTTCACAGCCTTCAAGCAAGGTCTTGATTATCAGTCTTCCATCTGCAATGACTTTTCTTCAAGTCTTAATCTCCAAGAGGAATATCAATCAACAAGATGAACTGAATGAATGTTAAACAGTCAACTGCCTACCAAGGGTGACTCATTGACTGTTAACATTATACAAATAGGTTTCTCTCAAAAGTTCTATCTTTCAAATACATTCACTGATCCTTCCAAAGGAATGAGGTGGATATTTGAAAGAGACTTTGAATCATAGAGAAAGGATGGAGGCAGACAAAGCCTTCCATGTTTGTGAAACAAGCTTTCTACTCTAGGGCTCTGCCTAACTCCTAAGTCCTATACTCCTCAACAGCTGCTAGCAAGAATCTCCTCATCAACTCTGGAAGTTGGTCTTCATTCTCTGATCTCCAATGGACTTCATCATCACAGGTCTTCAGCTCTCCCAATCCCCAAGCAAACCCAATACCCCACACAGACAAAAGAAATAACCCTAGAGAGGGCACACCACACAGTCAAACAAATATAGACAGTATACTAATAGCAGTAGGGGAATCCTAATATTTTCTAAGGGATCTAATATCTACCAATAATCCCTATAGTCCCATACCCCAAAAATTCAATCTACAACTTCTAAGGGAAATGATTTAATTCTCCTATGTTATCTCCTAAACCCTAGTTTTGATCATGTTATTCACACCTAAACAAATCACCTAAAATTAAGTCCTAAAAATATGAACTAAATTTTATATACAATCTAAAGCTCTAAGCTAAACAACCTAAAGAGAATGGATTAAAAATGTTAAAGCATCTATTCAAACTAAAATTAACAATTTCATGCATTAAACAAAACCATTATTTAAACCTATTTAATAGAAAACTATGCCAAAAATATAAAAACAAAATGAAATATTAATTTTTTTGTATGACATTTTGCTTAACAAAATTATGAACAATGTGCAAAAAGAACCAATTAAAATCATGCATTTTCTAATTTTTTATGATTTTTTGAAGAACTGAAATGAATTAATAAAAATAAAATGGAATTAATTGGTTAGGGGTGCAGAAATCATGAAAAATCAGTTAAAATGCACGGTGGGCCCAGACTGGGGGGTGCGCATAGCAAGCGCGTCTGGGCCTAATGCAATCAGAGGACTCAGTCAAAAAATAAAAAAACTCAAAACGGTGCATAAAGTAAGTTTTTTAGTTCAAATCAAATTGGGCCATGCGCTTGGGGGTGGGGTTAGCAAAGGAAACCTGAGCCCATTGGTGCGTTAAATGAAACGCTAAGTTTTGATACTCAGCCTCACTCCCTCCAAATTTCAATTAAATTGTGGCCATACGATCAGATTCTTGGTCCAAGTCAAAATAGTCATCCAACGGTGGTCCATCATCTTCCCCAATTGATTAGGGTTTCAGCCATTAGAGCCCTGCGTGAAGCTTGCCTCAACCAGAATTCCACCTCATCATGCAACCTCAATTCTCCATGAAAACGAAATCTGCAAAGAGCAAAGTTGCTCTATTCCTTCCCCTCTACACAACCATAACAAAATCTTCCTCTAAAACTCCATCAAAGCTCGAACCCGATAGCTAGAACATCTTGAATCCATCATTATCACCTGTGATCAAATCTTCCAATCCTTGCCAAATCTTATCCTAACCTAATCTACACTTTATGCTGGTCATTTTAAACTAATTAGTGAGGATTATCGTGCCATATTCTATGAGATACAAACCCTAACAGAATTGGTACACCATGATCAACCTTCATGAAACTTCTTCAAACTCACCAAAATCAATCACCTAACTATGCCTAACCATTCTATGCTAACAAATCACTATGATTCTACCTAAAACAGTCAATTCGAAGAGGAAACTTACCTGGTGCAAAATGATGAAAACAGGTGCTAAAATCCTTAGATCTGATGCTTGTAATGATTGGAAGTTGATCAGTGAGCTTGTTCTTGAATTCTGTATGCAAAAGATCTTGCTCCAATGCCTTGAATCTTTCAATTCCAACTTTCTTGCTTCTTGGATGATTAACTTGTATGGCACAAGTTCTTCTCAAATCAACCAAATGCTTGTGTGGATTGTGATCTATGAATGATGCTGATGATGATCAAATCAAGAAAAGTTGAAATTGATAGAGATTTGAGAGAGTTTGAGATGCTTTTGCAAATTGGAAAAATTGTGTATAACTTGTGTTTTGAACAAAGTGATTCACCAACCATGGCATGAAGCTCTTCAATTCAATATATAGATGATATTAGAAACTCCTAGAACCTTGGAGAAACTTCTCATGCACACTTTCCCTTGGATTTGGATTATGTAACTTCACTTGTAAGTAACCATGCATAACTTTCAATTCTTGAACCAAACTCAAAATTCTACTTTTGCCAATGTTCTTAAAACATTTTTTCCAATCAAAATGACCTATAATTTCACCTCATTTGGCCAAACTATGAAAAATCTCAAATTTAGGTCATTTTTTATTCATTAAATCCACCAATTTTGAAACCTTGAGCTATGAGTCTTTACAATCTTTCATGGTCACTTTTCTAGACTAAAAATGTCATTTGGAGCAAGTTTTATGTTTTGAAGTTTTCCATTTGAAGCTTCCTTGTATGAGTTTTGGGCATAGGCTTGAAATGACCTGTAATTCTCAGATGACCAAAATACCCTTTGCTTGCCAAGACCATAAGTAGAGTTCCACAAATCATATGAAGGCATACCATACCATTATATAAAGCTAAGACAATAAGGAACAACTCTTATGTTTACCAGAAATTCATTTGAAATCTCCTTGAGGGGTAAAAGTTGCTTGGAAGACAAGTAACTTTCACAGACAAAATTTCAGATACCTCAGATGACCTGTAACTTGCAAGGACCATAACTTGAGTTCTATAAATCTCCTTGATGTGTTCCACCACTCAAATTAAAGGTATTGAGATCCTCTACAAGTTTCATGTTGGCCAAGGATCCATTTGAAGCTTGAATTTTTACTTATCTTGCTTGGAAATTTGACCTAAACTAGGGGATTTTACACAGAAACCCTAATTTAGAAACTCCTCTTCTCCTTGATTTCTCTTGATTTCTTCTTAGCATATCACCATATCCTTATCCAAATGTCAAATTATGAATCCCACATCTCTCCAATAGACCTTAATGCCTTTCAATCAGTCAATTGACCCAGAGTTGACCTAGAGTTGACCCAGATGAAACCCTAGTTGACTGTCTTCAACTGCAATTCTTGTGATCATATCAATGACTTGCCGCCTTCTCCAAATGACTTTCTAAGTATTCCATGATGTCTAGATACTCTCCATGCTCAGCTCAATTCACAGCTTACAACTTCTTTGATGATCCTCAGATGCCCTCAGATAGGAGATAGATGCCCTGCTTTATCCATTGACCTCTCAGCTTTCAAATTCTTTCTGATGACTTGAATGAGATTGAATTAGAATAATAACCTCTTGATAGGCTCATAGAGATGAGAATAATGCTTGGTCCCTTGTTGGATGACTTGCTATGCTATGCTATGCAAATGATTAGACTATGTACATGACTCTATATGCAAATGCTAATGATATTGAAACATAAACCAAGTGAATAAGGTTGAGCAAATTTTAGGGTGCAACAACCACTTCAAATCTGAAATTGCTTCAAATAACTTCAAGAAGCACACTCCAAAGCCTTGATCTACTGAAATTGATGATAAAAAGGTGATTGGATTGAAGGTTTAGCTCAAATATTAGTAATTTCTAATGATGAACTTACTAACTTTCAAAAGATGAAAGAGATTTAGTGAATTTGGTAATTGGAGAAAATTGAGTCAAGAAGAAATTTGACAAGGTGAATTTGGCTATCAAAAGCTTGTGAAATGAATGAAATGAGGCCTCTATATATATGATTTAGGCTTGGAAATTTTGGTGGATTTGGAGTTTGGTTTGGAACCAAAATTAGGCTTGGAATTTGAATTTGGAGGAAAAATCAAGAACAAATGGTGATTGTTGCACCCTAATTTTTGACCATAAGATGCCATCTCTTTTTTATTTTTTTTATATATATTTTGTCTCTATACTTTTACGCGTTTTCTACCGCTAATCAATTTGTGCAGGTGCAATATTTTCATGTAAACTCTTATGATCAAGCATCCCATGGACAAGCCACGAATCACAGTGATTAAGGTGCGAAGGGATTAAGGAGCGAGTTTTAACTTAGGGTTCACAAGCAACATTTGAGATTGGTCAAGGTCAGGTTATCGTGTGATGCAAGTGGTGATTCAGATTTGAAAGTTTGCAACTCGAGTTATAGTCTCACGAAGTTCAAATTGGACCTCAGACTCAAGAGCTTTCCACCCCATTAATCCACTCTTAAGGACATATCCAAGTTGTACAAAACATCACGCCTTGGCCCACCGGCTGATTGTCCTTGTTGTTTTGTTAAAGAACTAGAAACATTATTTACGGTACAACGCCCAGTTTGAAGGCCCCTATACTACGAGGCCCATGACGCACCTTTTATGGAATATTAATCGCCAACTTAAGATATCATGCTTAAATAAATTTACGTGTTCAAGGTTTAACAATGCAAAAACTCGAAGCGGTGATGTAAAATCATTTAGGAGAAGATGTTTTAAGATCAAGAAGTGTTAATTGAGTTTGATACATAACTTGTTCGCTGTCATGGAACCGTGAGCCAATGTTTATTACAATTCTCCACTTAACTAAATGATCACAAATCCATTTACGTATACAAAAGAAAGTGCTTTCAATCATTATCACGCCAAGCTGTTTTCTTAAATTGTGACATCATGGGTTTACACCAAGTTACGTTGTGCAAGAGAATGTTTAGTGAACCATCATTCAAGAAGCTCCTAATACAGGATATGCAGCCTCGTGAACTAGAAAGCGGCTCCGGGATATTGGTCTTCCACCACCTATGGGAGTTAGATCGGGAGATGCAATTTTCTGATAACGCCAAAGAGTCCTTACTGCTTGGAGTTTGAACCTTTCGCTTTTGCTTGATTAAAGAGAAGACCTCAACTGCATCATGATTAACACCCTGCAAGCAACCAACAACCCATGATTTCAAGAAGATATCAAACAGGGAAGAATGACAAAAGACTTAAGCTTTATGACCCTGGATTTTTAAACACTGCACCTCAGCATTCAGCCATACCTCAAGGAGTTTTTGAACCTCATACAATCAATGCTTCAAGCTGCAGATCCTCACAACCATCTGCGAATGAAAATTCACGCGAGAATCTCTCTTGCTAAGGATGAATACGACACCGTCCCAAAGCTAGTTTACTGCACATAAAGAGAAGACAGTTAGAGATTTTGATCTCGACACCGATAGCTTTAAGTTGTGGCCAATGCTATCGACAAGAGGGATCGACATGGTTAAGACATCGCTGCAAGGACAAGGGAGTTCGATAAATATACTCGGTTATTCATTAATAGATTTATGTGTTTGAAAGTTAAGTGTCATACCACACCAATAACAGTAGAGCTTCAAGTTTTGTTTCATATAGGACATCAGGACTCCCCGTTTCATTCTGATTCCGCGACGGCTGCGCCTCTTCGAACCTGCTGGGAAACAAGCAAAATGCCATGAGATTGATGTCACAAGATAATTGAGGAAAGTTGACCGAAACAGAGTTATCGATTTCATATTGACAAGCTTCTACTCTAGAACAGGACTCCCCAAATGACAAACCACCGGTTTGGTCGATACAATAACTGCAATCCATTTCAGATCCATTCGTCGAACCTAGTGAAATAAATCTTGAATACGGAATAAAGAGTGTTTTAAGGCTTCGGAGATAATCGAACCTGCCGACTCCAAATACAATGTCAAAGCTCAAAAACTCAGCCCCGTTTGCAACGCCTTCAAGTCCCTGCGAAAACAACTGAAGTCATCAGCTTGCGTTTAAAAGTGAGAGCCTGCAGAACTTCCATCCTGCAAGATTACAAACCAGAAACTAGCTCATATTGATACAACCAAGATGCTCAAAACCATGAAGTTGACATCAAAGTTTTAAAATAGAAGATGAGTTGCAGCAAACAAGAGGTCTGGTTGCAAAGGCCGAAGCAGAAGTGCTATTGGCATTAACCAAAGAACCAGCTAGATGTTGATGATATTTTGGTTCGACTAGACGTGATCAGTGCACCATACTCGCTAATGTTTCCACTTGTGAATTTGTGTCGTCGGGTGTGGTATTGCGTTCTACTTAGAGATTTCTTGTCGAATCAAAGTAGATTTAGAAGCATCTATCTTCAACATTGCAAACATTAAGGGTTAAGGCTTAAGAGAGCATAGAAAGTTGATCTACACAGCAATTGGTACATTTTACCTCACGGATGAGCAACTGGAAAACTCACCTAAAAGAGGGCATTGATGAAGCTACTGAAACAGCCCTTAGAATCTATGGCTGTGATCTCCTCCAAGCAAGAAGTCATTTGCTGAGATTACCATAGGCAGTCATGGCCACTAGGCAGGTCCTGTTTCATCATTTGCTGAGATTACCACAGGCAACATCTCCAGCTGCGGTTCTGCAAAGAAAACGAAGAAATTAAGATGAGAATCAGAGCAGATATCATTTTTTTGAAGTGGCTCGTAGTTTATTTTCAAAAACAATTAGACATCTCTACCTCAGAATTGAAGACAGGCTGTTGTTTTCCAAATCGATATTATCCCAAAACCATTTTAACTGAAAAAGGAAACTCATTAATCATCGAATAAAGAGAATTGTAGAAATGGTTATCAGCATGCCAAATCGAAAACAGCAAGAAATCAAGGACATCCGTATATTCCAAAACAATCACATTCAGGAATCACCGAATTTGGAAAGCATTTTATCACACATCAATTCAGAAATTGAGTGATAAGAAGGGCAAGTCATCTATAAAGAGAGAAGAATCGAGATGAAAGGGGACGGGGAGAAATCCAACGAAAAACCCCAACGCACATCAATTCTCAAAAATCCCCAAAATCAAAAACCTAAATCAAGAAGAAAGACTTATCTGCGAAGCCCTATTCGCGTCGCCCACCGCAAATCGCCGAGAACTCAATCTTCCATCTCACCCGCCGCCACCATACTCACTGGAACCACGAAGCTATCGCCCCATCACCGTTGAGCCGCCGTTGGTCCTTGGGTAGAACTTCCATTTCGATCTGATTATCTTTTTTTATGTGTTTGTTGGTTTACAGGTTTATTGAAAAGCGAAGGAGAAGAATGAGTCGGAGGGAGAAGAGATGGAGGAATCAATCGAACGAAGGGGAGGACGGTGGAGATCGTGAAATAGAACCGCGATCGGAGAAAGCAACGGCGCAAGGAAGAGGATCGGAGAAGGCGAGGGAGGGGGCCGTCGACGATGAGAGGGGATTTAGGGTTCCCTTTAGTTGTTCTATTTTGTTTTAATTTTGTTTAAATTATTGTAATATGATCAACCACACACACACGCCACTAACCACACACTTCACTCCCTTAATCATATTTCGTTTAATACTAATATTAATTAACTTAATAATTAACCTAAGCAAACTCATTTTAACCTATATTAATTAACTTATTTAATCTAATCATCACTTTTTAAGATTAATAAATTAAATAATCTTTTCTCTAATTAGTAAAACTTTTACTATTTTAATCACTACATTTGATTTTTATTTTAAAATAATTTGTCAATCTTTATTAGGCAACGGTATCAGTAAAAGAAAACTTTTTTTTCATAATTTATTTAACAAATACCTTTTATAAATAATAATATACCTTATTTTAAATTATCTCACACTTAAAACTACTTTTAAAATAAATAAATTTTTTTCTATTTAATCTCATTTATTTAGTTAACATCCAAAAAATCTTTTGCTAATAAAATTAAACTAACTCTTTTTCTAAAAAAACAACTCCATCAATCTTTTTTAAAGAAATCAATAAACAACTTTTTTTTATTTTATAAAATTAATCACCTTATAAAACTAAATCAATTTCTTTTGAAATCAATCTCACCAAGTATATCAACTTTTCTCAAAATAATTCAACCTCCCTAAAATTCAAATAAATAAATCAATCAATCGTGCACTCACGACACATGCACTTACACTCAGCGCTTTCATGCGTATACATTATTTATCTTTATCTGCTTTATCTTATTCACAATGCACACACACTCACTCAGCGCTTTCATGCGTTCGTGTATGGTTTATCTTTCTGCAATTTATCTTTACTGCAAGTCATTATACCTCGTTGCATCGCATTGCATTCGTCCAAAGGAAAAACCTATACATAATTCAACGTTGTGTGTAGTTGCACATCATTTGCATCATAATCCCCTTAGATCCTTGATTCTTCAAGTTGATCGCTTAAGTTTAGGACCTACCCCATAGGAAGGACCTTGTCTTTGCTCTTTACAACTTAGACAAAACAATCAAAAACAATACAACATCTTACAAACACATTAGAGAATAGATGTTAATCATCTTAAGTGAGATATAATCTCCACCCCCACAACAATACAATAAAACATGTAGGGACTTTGCCTTAAGAACGACAAAGGCATACTTGGCGACCATCCGAGTATGTAAGACCTTTTCTTAAGACGATGCAAAGACCATTTCCTACAACCCCTTTTAAATTTGTGGCTCCCTTAATATGAAGACTCACCTCTTCTCCTAAACCCAATCAAAACAACTACCCTAAACCCGTAGGAACTTTGACCACAGTCAAAGAGCTCCTCTAACCCTTTAGGGTGAACTACAACATACTCTGATTCCACTCCCGTAAGGATATGTAGGCATAAGATGCGACATCTTATCGAGTATACTTAGAAATAAACCACTAGGGTCTCTAATCCTTTAAGCAGATAAACACTTAGCAGTAAACAAACATAAAACAAGAGGTTCCTGTAGAGTACTACAGAAACTTAGGATGCTAGTACCTTCCCTAAGTTTAACCAACCCCCGAACCTAAACAATCTAGCTTGCATTTGCATTGCATTGTGGGAATTTCGATCTTTATCCCTTCCTTTGGACAAATCAAAGTTCGGTTGCAAAATGAATTAAAGATTCAAACTAATCAATAGTTTGGTATCCAAATTTCACCGCGACAGAAATGGCGACTTCACTGGGGATCTCTCAGTGGGTCTCCCTATCTTGTTTTATTTCTTTATTGCTTTTTATATTTGCTTATATTTGCTTATTTGTTTACTTGCTTATTTGTTTGTATTCTTGGGTTGATACTCTTGAGTGGTGAGACAAAGTCCTACACCCGGACTTGAGTGAACTTAAGATAGGATAGTGATATGTTCAAAGAGGCTTATAGGGGGTGGAATCCCGACCAAGCTGACTTGAAAATCACGCTCAATTGAGGCCCTCTCGAAAATTGTATTGTTGAACGAGTCTTTAATCGTGAAAACATGCACTATATTCGATGTTGGAGCCTATGATATTGAGGACCGTAGTTACCTTAACCCAACTTTGGCCTTTATTAGGATGTAGTGCGAGGCTATGAGGGGGTACCTCCGAAATAGTGCTACGTGATGCTACACTCGAAAGAAGTTCTCTTGAGAATATTATTAACCCCCGAGTACTTGGGAAGTTGATAATATCCGAAAGATGGGCTAATGACTTTGGGAACCTCTTTAGAACTTTGTTCTACAGGTACAATCAACCTCTAGTCCATCAACCTTTGGGAATGGGTATACCTTTGCTCCATGCTCGTTGCAAACCTAGGATCCCCTTTTGTTTATCTTTATGTCCTTATGTGCTTACTTGTGTTTGTTGCATCATTTAAGCATCATATTACATTAAGTCTCATGGAATTCCTAGTTTATTTATAAACATTACAAAACCAACATAGATTACAAATAGAAAATATTTTTGAAATATTCTTTTAAGAGTCCTAGCTTGGATGACCTAAGGAAGTTAGGGGCATCAATTGAAGAATCAAGAAACTCCAAAGGACAAATACAAGAAACTTCATTATCATTGAAGATCAATAGAAGGCTTCCCTTAACATGGAGGATCATTAGAAGTTCAAAAGACTCTCATCATCATCAAAGATCCAAGAAAACAAGGGATCCATTTCTCATTTTCCAACAAGAGCAAAAGAAGGGATGGAGGGTTTATTTTCCTCTATCAAACTACTCTTTAGACTTTGATCATGGACGAGCTTACCTTCAAGGAGATCCAAGTGGAGGAACAAATCACTAAACAAGATGAAGGACTTCCTTAGGACTTTTTTAGCTTTTATTTAGCTATTATGTTAGGACTCTTAAGAGGATATTCATTTGTAATCCGATAAAATAAAAATATATATGCATAAAAATATTAAAATGATTTTCTTTGGTACTCTGTAATGTTTATAAAAACTTGAGTTCCATGAAACATTTCATCCTTACATTCTTGCATTATCATTATGCATTCTCGCATCATGCATCCAGCATTTACATGTGCATGAGTCTCTTCTCCTCTATGTCCTCATTCAGTTCTCCGTCTTTGTCTGTCAGTTGACATCTCGACCATCTGACCAAGCTTGAAGTATTATTGAAGGATAGCAAAGAGAATAAAGATATGGATTCTATGACTGGTTTCAGGGTTGTGACTAATCCGTTATTCGATCTTCCTTCTGACGACAATGTTCAACAAGTGGATGTTCCTACTCAACCTCCTATTGTGCAAGACAACTTGGCTGTTCAAGCTTCTCAGCCCCTACAAAATGTACCTAATCTTCAGAATGTTCGTACTAAGATGAAGGTGGATGTAATGGAGAAAGAACTTCGTGATCTCAAAGAGCAATTAAAGATGACAAAAGGAGCTGATACATATGATTTTAATGCTCGTGACTCATGTCTGGTTCCAGGTGTAATTATTCCTCCGAAGTTTAAGATGCCTGTCTTTGAAGTGTACAAGGGCACTAGTTGCCCAAGAGATCATTTGACGATGTTCTGTCGGAAGATGGTTGCTTATATTGACAACAGTGAGTTGATGATTCACTGTTTTCAAGAGAGTTTATCTGGGGCATCCTTGATGTGGTATACGAAGCTACAAAGGAGTCGTATTCAGTCTTTTAAAGATTTAGCTGATGCTTTTATAAAGCAGTACAATTATAATTTGGACACGGCTCCAGACAGTGATCAATTGATGGACATGAGTAAGAATGACGATGAATCTTTCAAGGAATATGCCCAACGATGGAAAGAGTTAGCAGCCCAAGTTCATCCACCACTTCCCGAGAAGGATTTAAACAAGATGTTTCTGAGAACACTGCCAGACTCTTATTATGTTAGAATGGTAGGAGTTGTACCATTGGATTTCCCCAAGATTATAGAAGTTGGAGTAAACATCGAAAATGCGCTCAAAAGTGGAAGAATTCAAGATAATTTGAATAACCAAGCTAATGAAGAGATTTCAGTTGATGATTCCCAAGAGGAAGGAAGTGTTGACGTCAACGCAATTCGGGACTCCCATCAAATCCTGTCAGATCCAGTACCTCAACACCAATATGCAGCGCCTACTCCTCGCGAGCAGCGACTACCTCATAAGCGAAGATTGACTCCTCCAGATCAACATCAAAATCGACAAGTTCGAAGACGGTTCCAGAATCAGAAGACACCTCTGAGTGTTCCGAAAGAAGAAACTCGATGGTTTGATCTTATCCCAATGTCTTACAGTCAACTTTGGTCTTATTTCATCCGAAACTCGGTAATGACACCCAGAAAGACCAGAATTATGAAGTCTCGTCCACCGTGGTTCGACCCGAACGCCAGTTGTGAATTTCATGATGGAGCATTGGGGCATTCGATTGAAGAATGTAAAGTTTTCCAGGGGAAAGTGCAAGAAATGATTGATAATGAAGAGCTGACTTTCAAAGGAGGAAACCCAGTCTTGAATGGAAAGCCGTTATGATCAGCTGTTTATTTTGTCTGCTTATTTGCTCTTGTTATTTTCTTTGGTTAAAAGCATAATTAGCATGTGAGAACTTGTTTATTTTGAATAAGTAATGCAATAAATGTTTGTCTTGAGGAAACCCATTCGTTTCACTCTTTAAAAATGTTTTTTATAATGCCAAAATCACCCGATTTCTTTCTCACTTCGGTGAAGAATTGGGAGGAGGATGATGAAGTAAAACGTAGGATCTCTCGATGTATGCTTTCAAATAAAACCATACTGATGATGTAAGGCATTGTTTCAAGCCTCCTAAACACCAAAGACATAAGGAAGTTAATCCATTTTTAACTCCTTCAAACCTTGATTGAGGATCTGCTTTATTTCTCCCAAACCCTTTCCAACTTCATTTTTAAACCTGGGGCAGGGAAATTTTCAGTCAGCTCGATTGAATACTTAAAATTTCAAAAAATTTGGGTGGGCACGAATAAGCTTTTGACCCTTATTCCTTTTGTTTTACAAAACGTAAACTAAACCCCGATATAACCCTTGAAAGTCCTAATTGAAGTAAGGTTTACTTCGAAAGCATACTCAGAGAGATAACGTTTCCTGACTCCTATGGGCTATGCTCAACTATCTATATTGGCTTATAAATTAGTTCATATCCCAGCTAGTGACTTTGTCACAAATGGTCGTGATATCTCTTTTTCAAAACTTCAAGACAAACACATATGTTGCATTAACAGTTTCAGGAATAACATTTCACGCGTGTTAATTCGGCCTGATATCATAGAAAATTACATACAAGCGTCATCATCAAGTGTATCCTATTGGAATTCGAAGACTCTGCTAAACTGGAGCAAGTTTGTTTCCAACTGGTCTGCTCAGGTTTGACTCCACCTTTAGAGCAAGATTGAAGACTCGTCATAATACCGCCAATCAGGGTCCGTTATGTCGAGATTCAGCGAATCTCTCTAAAAGTTTGAAAACAGTGGGTCGCCTTGTTTTCTGTAAAATCCTCTTGGAATAACTTCTTCTCATATCCATATGACTTGGGGCAATTGAGACGCGAAGATTACCTTTCCCGCATGACAAGTTTTGTTCCAAATGGCGACTACTACACAATTCATCAAGCCAGAATTACCTTGTTCTTCATGTCCCCAGTAAATTTTATTTTTGGTGGTCATGACAATTCCTCGATGAAACTTTTCGATGCAAGAACACCTAGTGATTTGTTCAACTTCACTTCCCCAATGAAGTAGATGCTATTTTAATCCTCAGTGAATCTTCTCCAACTTCACCTTCCTCAGTGAAATGGACGTATTTTACTCCTCAATAGATCTTCTTGGACTTCATCACCCCAGTGAAGTGGTTGTTACTGTACACCCTAGTGGATCTCTACAATGTTAATCTTCTCCAGCGAGGCGGATGTTTATTTCATCCTCGTGAAGTTTTTACGACAATATTCAACAACCATGTTATCCGGCAAGTTTAAGTTGTTATATCCCCGAATGGATTGATCTCTATTCCCTAATAGAGGCTTGTGAAACTCTGAAACAGGGTTAAGATCCTATATCTGGTTCTCCGTATATCCCCAGTGATACTTCTATCTTTGAAGATTGGTCGGATGTTTGTTTCGAGATGTTTATCCCATCTCCGTTCGTTGCTTTCGTCTGTTTTGTCAGCATAAGCATACACATATCATATAAATAGATAACATAACATTTGCATTTGTGCATCTGTGTGTGTGTGTTATTCTGTCGCTTTGGTCGTTTTTATCCACAAGTGGTTGGGCGTGTCTTCTCCTTCCAATTAGAGTTGTCACCCTTAGGCAGAAAAGCGCAATATTTCTATTTTCCCCACGAAGTTCGATCCTCGTGGAAGACGGTTGCTTTAGTATATTCCCATTCGAGTTCATACCTCAATGGTCGAGTCTTACGTGACAGTCTCTTTTCAGTTATTTCCTGAATTGAATTTCGGTCCCTGACAATCACATTGGTGGATATCTCCAAACTCCTGAACATGGATCAAGTGTGCATTTATTTTGCACTGTTCTCCCCAGAAAAGGTCTTCATGAAGATAATTATTGAAGATGGATATCTCTCCAGCAATATTACAAGACGTCCTTCCAACAATCTACATCTGGATTGCAAGTAACCTCTTTATTTGAGCAATCTCTTTAGTTGAGCAACTCGTTTTGACCAAGACGACAAATGACAGTCTCCTCAAGGCAGTTTGTACATCCCCAATGGGTTATCAAGATTATCAACTCATGGCATCTCTTCGGAAATCCATCAGAGTGGTTTATCAAAGACTTCACAGATGTTTTCTCTTTATTTGAGAAATGTTCACCTCAAGAAGTTCACATACTTACAACTACAACAAGATATTCTTCAGGAATTTATTCCCCAGTGAGTTCATCACACAAGTTTACTTCCGTCAAGTGACATCTCCCCGAAGAAGTCGAAGAAGTCGAAGAAGTTTATCACAATAGTCTCTCTTTATTTGAGAATACGTACATTACAACTCAACCGGTTTACAACTCCTTTGAAGATCCCCGGTGAAGCTTTACAAACTACATCTACAATTTACAACTACAATTACATCTACATCAACATTACAATTTTACAACTACAATTACATGTACATCAACATTACAATTTTACAACTACAGTTACAATCTACAATCTACAACATCTACAACCCCTTTGTGAAGACGCTCTCGCGAGTTTTCTTCATTCTGGGCAGAGACTGAGACCAGCTCATGGCACCTATACCATGACGCACGGGGAAGTTTTTCAACAACAATCATTCAAACATCTTACATTTCCTAGTTAATCTTGACAGTAGATTCCCAGGAGACCTCGACAGTAGGTAGTACCATTTCATTTTCTGGTTAATCTTGACAGTGGATTCCCAGAAGACCTCGACAGTAGGTAGTACCATTTCATTTTCTGGTTAATCTTGACAGTAGATTCCCAGAAGACCTCGACAGTAGGTGGTACCATTTCATTTCCTGGTTAATCTCGACAGTAGACTTCCGGAAGACTACAACATAGAATCTCGACAGCAGATTCCCTAGAAGTTCTCGACAGTAGATACTTTGACAAAAGCATCCTTACATGAAGTTACCGGACTCGACATTAGACTTCTCCAACTGATATCTTGGGATCATTACAGTTGAGATATACGGTAGATCCGTCAAGAAAATTTCTCTTCCAAGTGTCTTTGCAACATATTTACAGACACATTGTGATTGTCATTTTTCCCCGTGGAGTCTCGCTTCGTTAAGCCCGTTCTTCTCGTGTATCGCGTCTGGTTGTTCCCCTTTGACATCTTTTCCTCACAGGACCTCTCTGTCTTGCATTCTCATATCATTGCATATCATTTGCATTCGGTGGCCTCTTAGGGCCAAAAATTCGTGCAATATTTGTATTTAAGTCCCTCCTATCTCGTCGAGATGGAGATTTCAATCTCCCTATCTCCGAATAGGAGTAACTTAAATAGGGGCATCTGTTGCACCCTAATTTTTGACCATAAGATGCCATCTCTTTTTTATTTTTTTTTTTATATATATTTTGTCTCTATACTTTTACGCGTTTTCTACCGCTAATCAATTTGTGCAGGTGCAATATTTTCATGTAAACTCTTATGATCAAGCATCCCATGGACAAGCCACGAATCACAGTGATTAAGGTGCGAAGGGATTAAGGAGCGAGTTTTAACTTAGGGTTCACAAGCAACATTTGAGATTGGTCAAGGTCAGGTTATCGTGTGATGCAAGTGGTGATTCAGATTTGAAAGTTTGCAACTCGAGTTATAGTCTCACGAAGTTCAAATTGGACCTCAGACTCAAGAGCTTTCCACCCCATTAATCCACTCTTAAGGACATATCCAAGTTGTACAAAACATCACGCCTTGGCCCACCGGCTGATTGTCCTTGCTGTTTTGTTAAAGAACTAGAAACATTATTTACGGTACAACGCCCAGTTTGAAGGCCCCTATACTACGAGGCCCATGACGCACCTTTTATGGAATATTAATCGCCAACTTAAGATATCATGCTTAAATAAATTTACGTGTTCAAGGTTTAACAATGCAAAAACTCGAAGCGGTGATGTAAAATCATTTAGGAGAAGATGTTTTAAGATCAAGAAGTGTTAATTGAGTTTGATACATAACTTGTTCGCTGTCATGGAACCGTGAGCCAATGTTTATTACAATTCTCCACTTAACTAAATGATCACAAATCCATTTACGTATACAAAAGAAAGTGCTTTCAATCATTATCACGCCAAGCTGTTTTCTTAAATTGTGACATTATGGGTTTACACCAAGTTACGTTGTGCAAGAGAATGTTTAGTGAACCATCATTCAAGAAGCTCCTAATACAGGATATGCAGCCTCGTGAACTAGAAAGCGGCTCCGGGATATTGGTCTTCCACCACCTATGGGAGTTAGATCGGGAGATGCAATTTTCTGATAACGCCAAAGAGTCCTTACTGCTTGGAGTTTGAACCTTTCGCTTTTGCTTGATTAAAGAGAAGACCTCAACTGCATCACGATTAACACCCTGCAAGCAACCAACAACCCATGATTTCAAGAAGATATCAAACAGGGAAGAATGACAAAAGACTTAAGCTTTATGACCCTGGATTTTTAAACACTGCACCTCAGCATTCAACCATACCTCAAGGAGTTTTTGAACCTCATACAATCAATGCTTCAAGCTGCAGATCCTCACAACCATCTGCGAATGAAAATTCACGCGAGAATCTCTCTTGCTAAGGATGAATACGACACCGTCCCAAAGCTAGTTTACTGCACATAAAGAGAAGACAGTTAGAGATTTTGATCTCGACACCGATAGCTTTAAGTTGTGGCCAATGCTATCGACAAGAGGGATCGACATGGTTAAGACATCGCTGCAAGGACAAGGGAGTTCGATAAATATACTCGGTTATTCATTAATAGATTTATGTGTTTGAAAGTTAAGTGTCATACCACACCAATAACAGTAGAGCTTCAAGTTTTGTTTCATATAGGACATCAGGACTCCCCGTTTCATTCTGATTCCGCGACGGCTGCGCCTCTTCGAACCTGCTGGGAAACAAGCAAAATGCCATGAGATTGATGTCACAAGATAATTGAGGAAAGTTGACCGAAACAGAGTTATCGATTTCATATTGACAAGCTTCTACTCTAGAACAGGACTCCCCAAATGACAAACCACCAGTTTGGTCGATACAATAACTGCAATCCATTTCAGATCCATTCGTCGAACCTAGTGAAATAAATCTTGAATACGGAATAAAGAGTGTTTTAAGGCTTCGGAGATAATCGAACCTGCCGACTCCAAATACAATGTCAAAGCTCAAAAACTCAGCCCCGTTCGCAACGCCTTCAAGTCCCTGCGAAAACAACTGAAGTCATCAGCTTGCGTTTAAAAGTGAGAGCCTGCAGAACTTCCATCCTGCAAGATTACAAACCAGAAACTAGCTCATATTGATACAACCAAGATGCTCAAAACCATGAAGTTGACATCAAAGTTTTAAAATAGAAGATGAGTTGCAGCAAACAAGAGGCCTGGTTGCAAAGGCCGAAGCAGAAGTGCTATTGGCATTAACCAAAGAACCAGCTAGATGTTGATGATATTTTGGTTCGACTAGACGTGATCAGTGCACCATACTCGCTAATGTTTCCACTTGTGAATTTGTGTCGTCGGGTGTGGTATTGCGTTCTACTTAGAGATTTCTTGTCGAATCAAAGTAGATTTAGAAGCATCTATCTTCAACATTGCAAACATTAAGGGTTAAGGCTTAAGAGAGCATAGAAAGTTGATCTACACAGCAATTGGTACATTTTACCTCACGGATGAGCAACTGGAAAACTCACCTAAAAGAGGGCATTGATGAAGCTACTGAAACAGCCCTTAGAATCTATGGCTGTGATCTCCTCCAAGCAAGAAGTCATTTGCTGAGATTACCACAGGCAGTCATGGCCACTAGGCAGGTCCTGTTTCATCATTTGCTGAGATTACCACAGGCAACATCTCCAGCTGCGGTTCTGCAAAGAAAACGAAGAAATTAAGATGAGAATCAGAGCAGATATCATTTTTTTGAAGTGGCTCGTAGTTTATTTTCAAAAACAATTAGACATCTCTACCTCAGAATTGAAGACAGGCTGTTGTTTTCCAAATCGATATTATCCCAAATCCATTTTAACTGAAAAAGGAAACTCATTAATCATCGAATAAAGAGAATTGTAGAAATGGTTATCAGCATGCCAAATCGAAAACAGCAAGAAATCAAGGACATCCGTATATTCCAAAACAATCACATTCAGGAATCACCGAATTTGGAAAGCATTTTATCACACATCAATTCAGAAATTGAGTGATAAGAAGGGCAAGTCATCTATAAAGAGAGAAGAATCGAGATGAAAGGGGACGGGGAGAAATCCAACGAAAAACCCCAACGCACATCAATTCTCAAAAATCCCCAAAATCAAAAACCTAAATCAAGAAGAAAGACTTATCTGCGAAGCCCTATTCGCGTCGCCCACCGCAAATCGCCGAGAACTCAATCTTCCATCTCACCCGCCGCCACCATACTCACTGGAACCACGAAGCTATCGCCCCATCACCGTTGAGCCGCCGTTGGTCCTTGGGTAGAACTTCCATTTCGATCTGATTATCTTTTTTTATGTGTTTGTTGGTTTACAGGTTTATTGAAAAGCGAAGGAGAAGAATGAGTCGGAGGGAGAAGAGATGGAGGAATCAATCGAACGAAGGGGAGGACGGTGGAGATCGTGAAATAGAACCGCGATCGGAGAAAGCAACGGCGCAAGGAAGAGGATCGGAGAAGGCGAGGGAGGGGGCCGTCGACGATGAGAGGGGATTTAGGGTTCCCTTTAGTTGTTCTATTTTGTTTTAATTTTGTTTAAATTATTGTAATATGATCAACCACACACACACGCCACTAACCACACACTTCACTCCCTTAATCATATTTCGTTTAATACTAATATTAATTAACTTAATAATTAACCTAAGCAAACTCATTTTAACCTATATTAATTAACTTATTTAATCTAATCATCACTTTTTAAGATTAATAAATTAAATAATCTTTTCTCTAATTAGTAAAACTTTTACTATTTTAATCACTACATTTGATTTTTATTTTAAAATAATTTGTCAATCTTTATTAGGCAACGGTATCAGTAAAAGAAAACTTTTTTTTCATAATTTATTTAACAAATACCTTTTATAAATAATAATATACCTTATTTTAAATTATCTCACACTTAAAACTACTTTTAAAATAAATAAATTTTTTTCTATTTAATCTCATTTATTTAGTTAACATCCAAAAAATCTTTTGCTAATAAAATTAAACTAACTCTTTTTATAAAAAACAACTCCATCAATCTTTTTTAAAGAAATCAATAAACAACTTTTTTTTATTTTATAAAATTAATCACCTTATAAAACTAAATCAATTTCTTTTGAAATCAATCTCACCAAGTATATCAACTTTTCTCAAAATAATTCAACCTCCCTAAAATTCAAATAAATAAATCAATCAATCGTGCACTCACGACACATGCACTTACACTCAACGCTTTCATGCGTATACATTATTTATCTTTATCTGCTTTATCTTATTCACAATGCACACACACTCACTCAGCGCTTTCATGCGTCCGTGTATGGTTTATCTTTCTGCAATTTATCTTTACTGCAAGTCATTATACCTCGTTGCATCGCATTGCATTCGTCCAAAGGAAAAACCTATACATAATTCAACGTTGTGTGTAGTTGCACATCATTTGCATCATAATCCCCTTAGATCCTTGATTCTTCAAGTTGATCGCTTAAGTTTAGGACCTACCCCATAGGAAGGACCTTGTCTTTGCTCTTTACAACTTAGACAAAACAATCAAAAACAATACAACATCTTACAAACACATTAGAGAATAGATGTTAATCATCTTAAGTGAGATATAATCTCCACCCCCACAACAATACAATAAAACATGTAGGGACTTTGCCTTAAGAACGACAAAGGCATACTTGGCGACCATCCGAGTATGTAAGACCTTTTCTTAAGACGATGCAAAGACCATTTCCTACAACCCCTTTTAAATTTGTGGCTCCCTTAATATGAAGACTCACCTCTTCTCCTAAACCCAATCAAAACAACTACCCTAAACCCGTAGGAACTTTGACCACAGTCAAAGAGCTCCTCTAACCCTTTAGGGTGAACTACAACATACTCTGATTCCACTCCCGTAAGGATATGTAGGCATAAGATGCGACATCTTATCGAGTATACTTAGAAATAAACCACTAGGGTCTCTAATCCTTTAAGCAGATAAACACTTAGCAGTAAACAAACATAAAACAAGAGGTTCCTGTAGAGTACTACAGAAACTTAGGATGCTAGTACCTTCCCTAAGTTTAACCAACCCCCGAACCTAAACAATCTAGCTTGCATTTGCATTGCATTGTGGGAATTTCGATCTTTATCCCTTCCTTTGGACAAATCAAAGTTCGGTTGCAAAATGAATTAAAGATTCAAACTAATCAATAGTTTGGTATCCAAATTTCACCGCGACAGTGATTAGTGAAGGTGTATGGTGGGAATCAATTGTGATGAGGTAGGGGAATAAAAATGAAGTGATCTAGAATATTCTCATGATGAAACATTTGAAAATTGGTTCCAAAATGCTGCAGAATTTTAATTTGGCTCATTTTCACAAAAATGAGCTGGTTAACCGATTAACCATATAGTGTTAATCGATTAACACAGCAAAAATTGTGAAAATTTGCCTTTTAATGTGTTTTCTTCGCTTTGCCTCGATTTTTCTGACTTGTCAAAGAAGGCATGGAAATAAACACATGAACCTTGGAGTCTCTTAAATAAAAATCAATCAAATATTGGGAAACTCTTGATCAAATGATTTTGAATTGTTTGCAGATCAACTTTGACTTTTTCAGTTGAATTTCATTCGAGCTGAGGGACTATTGATTGGTATTCTGGACCCAAATTCTCTTCCTGAAAAAGAGTTAGTAAAGAAAAAACAAACATATTTTTGGATTTTAATCGAGGGTTAGTAAACATAAGCATAAACAAATATCAAACAAACAAGAAAACAAGGGTGCCCAATAATATCCCTCAAAGACAAATCTGCAGAGGAAGACAAGAGAACCAAAGCTTGTGATCTTGTTTGTGGTTTGAAATGAAAGTGATATGCAGGATCTTAGGGATAAAAATTAGGGTATTACAGATAGTTTTGGAACAAGGTTTAGAGCTAGCTAAGGGTGGTTTGGCATTTGGTTTGGAGTTAGATGTATCTAACTCACTGAGTTGGAAGTTAACTCATTTAGTTATTTGTTAATTCGATGGTAGAATCCCAATGCAAGTCCAAAAGACAATGATTCATATGCTTGGAAATGTAGGTGTATGGTGAGCTTAATTGAAAATGATGTAATGTAGTCAATGTAAGTGAATTCTTGAAGTGTCTACAATATTTCCTGAACATTTTTATATTCATTTTTTCATCCACCGGAATACCTTCTTTTTTTTTTTTTTTGCCTAAGTCGCCCTTTCGGGTTTTTAACTTAGCGGGCTATTATTATTTTTGCTTTTGTCCCTAACTTTTGCATGGATATTTCTTTTTTTTGGGTCCATCAGGACACCCATTTTTGCCTAGATTGTCCTTGCGGATGTCAATCTAGCAGGCTCTTTACTCATTTTTTTCAGGCATATTTTTTTTTGCTACAACGGAGTTCATGGGTAGTGACAACTCCTCCCCATCCATGGTGGTGAGGATTAGGGCTCCGCCTGAGAAGGTCTTCTTAACAACAAAGGGTCCTTCGTAATTGGGAGTCCACTTACCACATGGATCTGAGTGAATCAGTGAATATCTCTTCAGCACGAGTTCACCTTCTTGAAACACTCGAGGGAGAACTTTCTTATCAAAAGCTCTTTTGAGGCGTCTCTGATATAATTGACCATGGTAGACACCTGTCAGGCGCTTCTCTTCTATAAGATTCAGCCGGTCTTATCTGGATTGGACCCATTCAGCTTCATCAAGATCTGCTTCCATGATGACTCTGAGTGACGGGATTTCGACTTCAATTGGTATAACAACCTTCATACCATACACAAGCAAATACAGAGTTTACCTAGTAGAACTACGAACTGAAGTTTTGTAGCCATGCAATGCAAAGGGAAGCATTTCATTCCAATCCTTGTAAGTCTTGACCATTTTTTGGACAATCCTCTTGATGTTTTTGTTTGATGCTTCGACGATGCCATTCATCTTGGGTTGGTATGGTGAAGATTTGTGGTGCTCGACATTGAATTCTTGACACAACTCCTTCATCATCTTGTTGTTCAGGTTGTTGGCGTTGTTAGTGATAATACTGCTAGGAATATCATATCAAAATATTATCTCTTTCTTGATAAATATGGCAACCACTTGTCGTGTAATGCTTGTGTAAGAAGCAGTTTTAACCTACTTGGCGAAGTAATCGTTAGCAACTAGAATAAAGCGATGACCATTGGAAGCCTCCGATTCGATCATTCAATCATATCAATACCTCACATGAAGAAAGGCCAAGGAGAAGTTAAAACATTCAATGGAGTTGGTGGCACCCTTCAGGAAACCAACGCTATTGAAATCGATCAGATTGCACCTCGGTTGACTGCTTGAGCTAGCTTGTTGATCAAGATGGTAACCCAATCCGAAACGATCATGGTTCTCTACCACATCCAAGACATGCCCCTAGCCAGACAGGGAAGCTTTCTTAATGGTATCTTTGGCGCTCTTGGCAGATGACTTGGTCATTTCCGGTGATCTGCTTTAATTGATAGAAGTGGAGCTGACATCTTTGAATTCAAGACATTGCGATGGAACCTCAGCTATGCCTTCATCAGATTCAACATATCAGAAGGATGATAAATTGCTTACTAGTAAATCCTCTTCACCGCAGACAATATCCAATTGATCGTCATACATGAATTTGAGCTTCTGATGTAATATGGAGGTAACTACCCCTGCGATATGGATCCATGGTCTACCCAATAAGAAACTATATGTATGATTGATATCCATCACTTAAAAAGTAATGGTAACCAAATGCGGCCCAATGTTAATGGGAAATCCACCTCATCGATAACTTTCCTTTTGGAATCGTTAAAGGCTCTAACAATTAAAGCACTAGGCCTCATCTCGCTCCCTTTTACCAGTAGTTGACTCAATGTTCCCTTGGGCATCATGTTGAGAGAAGAATCGGTATCCACGAGGACACGAGATAGCAAGGCGTCCGTGCAAGTCACCGATATGTTCAAGGCTCTATTGTGTGCAATTCCTTCAGGAGGAAATTATGACTCGTTGAAACCCAAATACTGACTTGCAGTTATGTTGGTGACCACGACATCAAACTGATCCACAGGAATGTCGTGCATTACATGAGTAGCGTTCAAAACTTTAAACAAAGCCAATCTATGCGCGGGAGAGCTCATAAGCAAGAACAAGATCGAAATCTTGAGGTAGTCTGCCCTAGCTAATATACAATCTTAAAATCACTCTTCTTGATCAGCTTGAGAAATTCTTGACATTCATCAGCAGTGACCTCTTTACCCTTTGCAATATCCACAGATTGAGTGACTAGCACTGATGCAGCGGTAGATGCCTCTTGTTGCACCACAGGGGTTGTTTAAGTAGATTTCCCCTTGGGAGGAACGATAATAGGCACTTTCACTGGCTTAGACGTGACCTTTGGAGAAAACACTCATCCACTTCAAATCATGCCTCCAACAGCAGTTGCATTCACAATCTTGGATTCAAAAATTTAATTTCTCGACCCCTAGAAAACACAGTGGAACCATACTTCCAAAGTACCTCCTTTGAACTCTGATAAGGGAAAGGCTTTGGCAAACAAATGGTGATAGACTGTATTTTATTCTTAGGAGTTTCCACAGGAACATTCCTATATATGATCGTGAATGGCTCGATGGTAGCTACCTCCTCCACAGACTTGGATCTAGCAAACTGAACCATACCTCAGTTCATCAAGATCTGAACACAACCCTTCAACTTTTAGCATTGATTAGGATCGGCATCACAAATCTGGAAATTTCCATGAAGATATTTCAATAACCCATGTTCATTCAACTTCTTGATTATAACCGTCATCGGAGTTTTCACTTTGTCGACATCTATGATTAACTCAGCCTTTTGATCATCTTCAACCATATTAATCCCAGGTCCACCATAAGTAGGCAAGGGACTAGTCTGTACATGAGACGCTCTTAAGGAAATGTTAAGATTTTCTGATCAATAAGCTCGTACACCTTGGTCTTGAAAATAATGCAGTCTTCGATAGTGTCTCAACTGCTGTCACACCCTTTTTTTCACCCTAACCTTTAACCTCTATATCATTAGCATTAGCATTAGCATTTACATCTTCATGAGTGCATGGTTCAAGCTCTAGACAAGAGAACTCAAAGGATTTTGACTTGGCTCAAGAGTTCATTTTTCTCAAGGCAAGTTGAGTTTATTTCTCAAGCTTTTGGCTTCCTCAAGTCTCAAGGCATTCATATCATCTTATCATGCTTGAATTTCATCTGGATCATGGACAAGCATTGGAATCAACAACATATTCCTTGAAGCTGTGGAATCAGGGTTTTTGTCAATCGAATACACAAATCCAATATGGACAAGATCAATCAATAAATCTCATCATCATGAGTCATATTTTATCTTTTGTGAAAGGATCCTACATCACACTCAGAGGAATTTGAATTTAGGGCCTGGGTCATTTCCTCCTATCTTTTGGGGCTAAAATTAGGATTTTGCAATTGGTCAGTTTATTTCTGTTTCTTGAAGCAAGATTTGAGCTTATGGTTTCATAAATATTCTAAGGTACCTTGATGTACAATATTGGACATAAATTTTATGTGGAAGGCTTTCAATTAATCAATGAGCTGAAAATCAAGAATTTGGGGAAAAGGTGAACTGAGCAAGGAAAAAGTCAACTCTTGACTTTTTGAGGTCAAATTCCCATACATCCAAGCTTCATTTCATCTTACCTTGAACACAACTTCCACTCAAGTTTCCTCATGCATCCAAGCTTCATTTTATCTTGCCATGAACATGAAATTTGTTCACCTTGCTCCCTACTTTCATTTGAGTTCAAGACCTCACCATTTGAAGCAAAACTCATTAAGATATGAGGATTCAAAGTTGATCATTTAGATTTGTTCTTAAAGCATGACATATGATTGTTTTTTACCAAGGTTATGAACCAATGTTTGCAGCATTCCTTTTCCTCATGTCACACGTATTTGCCATCACAAAACCTCACCAAAACATTACCAAATCAAGCTAAACATGCCTTGTATCACTCATGTACCATTTTCTACATTTTTGCGAAAAGAGGCAAACTTCAAAAAGCTTGCACAACAAGATTTTTCCACCACCCTCTCCATTCTGATTTTCTTTTCCACTCACCAAAATCACCACAATACACCACACATTTGCAAGAAATCATACCACTCTCATTCTCACTCCATTTTCAAATTTTGCAAAACCAGGTATAAAAAAGTTTTAACCTCAGTAACTCTCACTTTAACCACCCTTAATCTTCATATATATGAAGGTAGGAAAAACACTTAGAAGGGGGGGGGGGGGTTGAATAAGGGTTTTTAAAACAATTAGGATGAATGAAAAAATAACACAATATTTTTATCTTGGTTCGTTTGAACTCAAACTAATCCAGTCCACCCTACCAAGGTGATTTGCCTTTCTCAACAAGGACTTAATCCACTATATCAAACTTGATTACAATGTAAACCACTAAGACAACTGTCTTAGTCTTCTCAAGAAATTCTGACCACAACTTGGTCTTCTTAAGAAAATCTTTTACAAAGATAAACTAACAATTTGTGTTTAAGATGTGCTTCTAAAAAGCTATATCACAACAGTGATTTTTACACAAGTTAAAGAACAAATATGAAAACTATTCTAGCTTGAAGAATATTTGAATGAGTGCTTTGAATAATTTGTCAATAGTTTGGTCGTTGGTTTGTTGGTAGTTCGTTTCAAATTCGTTAACCTTTGAAGTGATGCTGAGACTTGCTTTTATAGTACTTTGAAATCCATTTCTCAAACACTGTGCAATTTGTGCATTCTGTTCTTTTTGTCTTCTATTGACTTTTCCTTTCTCGGAAAGGGAATGTTCAGACAAATCCTTTTTGTCTGAATTCCTGTGTCATGCACGAATGAGGAAAGAGCCATTTGGATAAGACAGGGAATATCCCAACAGATCTTTATTTGAATAGCATCTTCTTCAACAACTTTGGAACGTCTTGCATCAGAACTTCTGATGATGTTCCTAGTTCTTCAGACCAGAGTTAACTCACTCAGAGTTTCTCTATCAGAGTTTTCAACAAAGTTCTTTAAGCGTGAAATACTTTATCAAAGCATATTTGCTTATCAGAGCTTCTGTACTTGCAACGTTGAGTACATCCAGAGTCTTCTGAAGCTTTACGTATGTTCTTCACTCAAGTTCTTCTTAGCTTCGCTCAGAGTCATTGTAGCATATCAGAATGCAGATCAGAGTCTTCTGATGTGTTGCTTCTGACGCTCAAAGCTTTCTCTTTCTTTAATGTTCAGAGGCGTTCTTGCTTCCAGAATAATGTTAATTTTGATATCTGAAACAAATAAACACTTGAACAAAATTAGAGTATATAAATATCTATACAAAATTTCACTAATGTTATCATCAAAACTATGAGATATATTAAACACAATCTGTGTTCTAACAATATAAGCTAAAGAGAAACCCTAGCAAGAGGAGAGCTTCATTTTTGCAGCCAAAGAGAAGAAAAACTCCCTCTCACTCTCAAAATTGTTTTTCTTCGAACCAGAGGATTAAAAGCTTCTCACTCATTTTTCTTGCTCAAGACACTCTTCTGAGAGCTTCTATAGATTAAAGGAAGGATTTGGAGGCTTGCTTGAACGTGGAAAGAGCCATTTCAAAGCTTGCTCAGAGGTAATCTTTTGAATTTATTTTCTTCATCTTTTAAGCAACCATTAAGCATGTTGTGAACTCCTCTGAAGTCCTACAGAGATGTAGGCATTGTTTGGACTTTGTTAAGGTGTGTTTAAGCATGTTCAAATTGGTGCCTTGTTTTTTTCTTGTTTCGATTCATCAAGTTTTTGTGTTTTAAAGCTATGTTTGATCATGGATTTGAAACCAACATAAGAAGCTCTTCATTTTGATAAGCATTTTGTAATTTTTGGTGGTGGTTTTTGGTATGCAACTCCGGCACCATGGCCGGAGAAGACGACCGGAGCTAGGGCTCTGGCGTCTAAGACCAAAGTCTTAGGCTGATGTGGCTATTTGACTATCACGCGTGGCCTGTTGACTTGCTGAGGTGTGATAATAAAATGTTGCGTTTCATTTAAATGTATAGTTTTTTGTTTGGTTTTTTTTGGATCAATTATTTAATGGGCCCAAGCTTGCTCTTCACACCCCTCAGTTTGAGCCCATATGCGTGTTTGAACTTAGCTCCTTTGGTTTCCAGGATTGCTAATGTACCCCCTTTCATTTTATTTCTTTTTATTTTTCTTTTATTTTCACTCTCTTATTTTATTTTATTTTAAATACTTCCACACATTTGAAAAATGTCAATTTTTGATTTTCTGTTTCTTTGATGTCTTGTGATGATTTTCTTAATTTTATTTATTTTTTATTTATTTATTTTCCATTTGTTTTGAATTTAATTTGAGTGAGTACTTCCATTGATACCCTTGCATTAGAGTTGAGGATTTGAGTGACTTATACTCATCATTTGAGGCTAGTTTTTTAGCCATATTAAGACCATTCAATGAGGGTTATGTGATGCTATTTTGAGCTTGGTTTGAGTTACCTAAGGTGACTTTCCATTTCTCACTTTTTGACCCTCGATTCACTTCTAATTTGATGCATAACTTGCATGATTCAACCATTTTGAGCATTTTCCTTAGCCTATCTTCTTCCCATCTTTTGCAGTTATTTAAGTATGTGTTTGAACTTATGTTTGATTAATTTTTGGGATTTTATTTGAGTGTCTTTCTATTTTTGGTGGAAGCCTCTTTGAGGGTTGTTGATAATTCCTTATGTTTGAGCCATATGCCTAGTTTATTGATCCCTTGACCTAGTTAAGGTTGATTATAGTTTGTGGAATTTTGGCATATGATAACATACTTCCTTGAGTTTCTTCTTGCTTTGGTTTCATGATATTTGAACCTTTCTCCTATTTTTAGTTGATTTTACAAGTTTAGCATTGTTTGAGTGTTCACTTAAACTACCTCTTGAGCTAGTCTTGTTTTGATACATCTTTACATGTGCTAGTTGATGCTTGTTGATCCTTATGTGTTTCATGTAGGATGTTTAACCTGTTGGTCAATCTGTTTGTGCCCTCATTTCATGATCATATTATCTCAAACACACTTCAGATGATCCTTTGTTCATTGTGAGATATCTTGACTTATATTTTGTGCATGCGTTGGAGATTATTCTCATGTCTTGCCTTGTTGATATTTTATGATATGTGGATTGATGTGGTTGCTTCCCATACTTTTTTCATCTCATATATTACATATCTTGATCATTTGCTTCATGTTTTACATGTTTATGCACTTATGATCATTCATTGCTTATCTTATTGAATTTGACCTTTTGTCTTGTTTTGATGTTTCTCATTTAGTGCATCTTTGTACATTCTTACTCATACCTTCCATGTATCATATATAATCTCCCCTCTTGATGGGAAATGTGTTTCCCTCTCCTTATTTACAATGTAATAGCTTAGTTTTCTTTTATGCTTGCTTGCTTGATTGTTAAGAAAGATAAAATGAATCTAAGTTAGAACACATTTTCAATAAAAGGGACAAATAAGACTTGGTCCAATGTCAAGTCATTTTCAAACTTGTTTAAATTGGTTTGTATCCTAGGGTTCCACCTCTTCTTATCACTCATTTCTTGGTGTTAACCCATCCTAACCTAGTATGGATTCCACCTTTGTAAGTCGATTGCTCCGCCATTGCCATCAACCTACCTTGATCTATTCACCACCTTTTCTTTTCAAAAAATTTTCTCTATTTATTTTGTCTCCTTGAGTCTAAAAACCTTGATCTTGTACCAAGTGCATTTTCAAACTCTTTTCTCAATAAACTTGGATGGTAGTGTATTGTTTAGGAGAATGCCTTCTACTATCCCGAGTGCTTGACATTACCTTTAGGGTTCACTGTCATAAAGCACTTACCATTCAAAATCAAAATATCTTTAATAAGAGAATAAGGTTCTCTTTGTATTGAACTAAAGAGAGAGGATTGAGTGAAGACTTCTTCCTCTCCGAGTATTAGGATACTCATTTTAGAGTGTGTGGTCTCGATACTCGTCTTTCAATACGAAGACGTGACTATATTCGCCATACCATTTTCATAATAAATCTTTGAGATAAAGAATTGGGTACTACGTGCAAGGGGTTACTATCTGAGGACTTATTTCACCCTTAAAAACAACTTTCAACAAATCAAATGTGGCATCTTTCCTTGATGCCGAAAACTATTTATTTTCAAAAAAGGACATGTTACGTTCGTTCTATCGCAAATTGGTAACGCCTAAGACTCCACAAGTGAGCTGCAATACACGTAACTGCTAGAATGCATACGATGGCATCATCCATAAAAATACCAAACCGTAGGCCAAACTATGGTTGCTCTGATTTCTCTTACCTATTGAGAATACATAGGCATAGGATTGCGACGATCCTAGCGAGCACTCTTCTTTCTTTTCCATCTTTAGTCCTCCGTTCTTTTTCAAAAAAAATGACATGTTACGTTCGTTCTACCGTAAACAGGTAATGCCTAAGACTCCACGAGCGAGTAGCAAAACACCTAACTGCTATAATGCGCATGTTAGCATTATCCATCCAAACTTCCCATTATTCACACGTAGTGTCTGAACTACAGATGCTCTGATTCTTCACTTCTTTTAAGTGAAGATATGTAGGCACAAGGGCCCCAGTCCTTGGCGAGCACACATCAATCTTTTCCATTCGTAGTCCTCTGGACTACATTGACTTTGACTTTCTCATACCTATTGAGAATACGTAGGCATAGGACCGCGAAGTCCTACCAAGTCTCCTCCCCCTTTCACCTTCTCTTTTCTCTCATTCATTGTTTCCAACCCTTCTCTCCCCCTTTAGAACATTCCTAGAAAGCACAATCATTTATCAAAATCCTTACACACATGACAAGCGAATGGTTCCCGTCGAGTACGATATATGTGAGGGGTGCTAATACCTTCCCTTCGCATAACCAGCTTCCGAACACATTTATTTTGGTTGCGAGACCATCTTATCCGTTTCCTTCTTGGGGGTTTTCTAAATGTTTTCCCTTCCTGTTTTGGGATAAATAAATTTTGATGGCGACTCTCCTTTTTTCTTCTTTCGCCTCGACGTTGCAGTTTTCTAGTAGCGACAACTGCGAAAAACAACTGATGGAAAAATAGAAGAGTCGCCACCGAAATTTATTTATCCCGACGGGGAAAGGAAACGATAGAAGAAACCTCAAAACGGGAGAAGACATTATCTCGCAACCAAATCCTGGGTTCGAGAGTCGATTACACAAGAGGAAGGTATTAGCACCCCTCGCGTCTGTTGTACTCAACGGGATCCACTCTTGTTGTTCAAATCAAAGGGTGTATTTATCTAAAGCCTACTTGCTAACAGAAATGAGACAAAAAATAAAAATGAGACTCGATAGGACTTCGCTGTGCTAGACCTACGTATTCCCTTGTGAAATGGAATAGTCAAAGTCAACGTAGTTCAGAGGACTATGGGTGAAAGAGGGGAAGGGTGCTCGCCAAAACTTCATTGTCTTGTGCCTACGGACTCACAACTAAATGATTTTAAACAGAAAGTCAGCTAAAGGAGGATTCACAACCAAATGTGTCAACAAAAAGTTGGACTTAGAAAGAATGCCAGTCGAAGGCGGACTCACATAAACTTAACAAAAGTTTACCGGCCAAAGGCGGATTCACAACCAAAGGATTCAAAAGGAAAGTCGGCCGAAGGCGGACTCACAAGCAAAGGTGAAAACAAAAAGTTGGACTTAGAAAGAATGTCAGCCAAAGGCGGACTTACATTAACTTAACTAAGGTTTACCGGCCAAAGGCGGATTCATAACTAAATGATTCCAATGGAAAGCCGGTCGAAGGAGGGCTCACAACCAAAGGTGCCAACGAAAAGTTGGACTTAGAAAGAATGTCGGTCGAAGGAGGAATCACATCACATTAATAAAGGTTTGTCAGCTGAAGGCGGACTGAAAACCAAAGTTGGACTTCAAAAAGAATGACAGTCGAAGGCGAACTCATATCAATTCAACAAAGGTTTGTCAACCGAAGGTGGACTCACAACCAAGGGTGCCAACCAAATTTGGACTTCAAAAAAGAATGCCGACAAATGGAGGACTCGCATCTCATTAACAAAGGTTTACCGGCCGAAGGCGGACTCACAACCCAAAACTCGAAATGAAAATCGGCCGAAGGCAGACTCACAACCTAAAACTCAAAAGTAAAGTCGGCTGAAGGCGGACTCACAACCAAAAACTCAAAATGAAACCCGACCGAAGGCGGACTCACAACCCAAAACTCAAAAGGAAAGTCGGCCGAAGGCGGACTCACAACCCAAAACTCAAAAGGAAAGTCGGCCGAAGGCGGACTCACAACCTAAAACTCAAAAGGACAAAGACAATTGGGCTCTGGGGAGAGCTTCCAGGGTTTCTGATGAAAAAAAGTGCCAAAGACAATTAGGCTCCGGACCTACTGGGGATATCAACCATTGTTGGTTTACCTGCTGAGGAAATTAATAACAAGCTCTTCTTTGGGAGAATAACTAATGATACCAACCCTTTTAGGGGATAATAATGAGTTCACTCCTCTGTTGGGGAACTTCCATCTACCTTTACTCTGCTTAGGATAAGGAAACACCATTGATGGAGACGCAAATAACCTTGGGAACCATAAACCAACCAGTACTATCTGGTCTGGGAGGCAAACTTCTGGAATCTCGCTGGGGAGAACGATCAGAAACGTCATAATGCTCTGCTGAGGATGAAAAAACTTTAGCAATATCTTCTGGGGGAAGAACTCTACTAGGGATGCCACGTATTAGCTATTAACATAAATCCTGCAGATGTGATATGACAAAAATGTGCCTTGATAAGACATAACGCATAAAGGAACCTGCCTTAGGAGGAACCATGAAGATTTGACATATTCTGCCCCAGTACATTGCACCCTGGTAACGTGACTCTGATTAACCATCCTCTAGAGAGGATACCTTATTGTGCTCCTGAAATGGCTTACCACGTGCAAGCCTCGACATGATTGCCCCAGATTAACTAAATTTTAGAGAGATTTCTAGACATGATTGCCCCTAACTAGCAACTGCTGATCATAAATTGGTAAAAATGCACACGCTCTTTAGAGTCTTCTGGCTTCATGGCCCTGGACATGATTGTCGTTCATAAGTTTCAAGCATCTGAACTCAGCTCGATTAAGCTTCTCGACCGATTTTCATTGTGTAAGCTTCCTTAATGTTTAAACCCATATATGCAAGCAGAAAATGTTTATTCTAAGAATGATCATTCTAATGCAACACATATGTTAATCTTGAAGTTTTTGTTGAAAAGATATCGCTAAACCCTGTGAACTAGCCACTGGTTAAGATAACACACCAAAAGTTTTTTTGAATGAGAGATATCATGCACATGCAATACCAACAAAAATATTTTAGCACAACTCATGAGAGTCAGGGACACTATCTCGTTGAAGTACGCCTTCAGAATGAACCTTGCTTCAATTAGGACTTTTGAGGGTTGTAACATGGCCTGGTTCACGTTTTAAGAAATAAAGGATACAAGGCTCAAAGTTTTATTTTAACCCACCCATTCTCCTTGATGTTCTCTAGTCCTACGTTCAGGTAATTTAGCACAAACGCTCACCCTTCAAAAGGTTATTGAATGGTAGAAGTGATGGTCAAGGAACCCACAAGGTTTTTAGAGTGGCAATCAACCCTTTCGTCTTTGGTGTTCTGTAGTCACACGACTTATTATTTAACGAGGACTTTTCTTTTGATCCTTTCTTTTTTCATTTTTTGTTCCTTAATTTTTTCTGGACTGATTCTTTTAAATTTTTTTATTTTGAAGTCCAGTGGGATGCCCTAACTTTTGCCTAAGTCACTTTGTTTTCAAGTTTTTGACTTAGCGGGCTTTCTTCTTTTTCTTTTTCTCTTTTGAATAAATCGTGTGACATTGGCTGTCTTGATTTATATGAAAGGGTTGTGACTACCTAATTCCTTAATTGGTGAGGGATAACCATTTTAGTTTCACGTCTTTGACCTCCTGATGAGTGAGGAAAAACAGGTGATGGATCCTTAGATGGACATTCCTATTTGAAATTTAAACACTCGGTCAAACTAACTGACGACTACCCTGCCCATGGGTTAAATGTGAGGGTTTTTTTTCAAATGAAAATAAACTCCTACTTCAAGGATCAAAGGGGTTAACGAGGGTCTATCTTCCTTATTTCTCCAGTGTTTATGGATTTGAAACAATGCAATTACACCATCAGCTAGGTTTTATTCCCAAAAGCATACGACCAGAGATTTTAGCATTTCTGCTTCGTCATCCTCCCTCGAAGAGTTTAAGCAAGAAAGTTGGTGTTGCAATGCAGAGAAACAATATATGAGTGAATACGAATGAACTACTTCAAGAAAAACATACTCATTGCATTAAGATTATCATTAAAAAAAACAAGTTTTTACATTCAAACAAAGCATTAACAAACAATGAAAATACAAATGAAAATGCAGTAAAGAAAGATAAATATTGCCATCGTTGGGGAAACCTGGCCCCGTCTGGACTTATTGCTTATGAGGATGTCCTTACTGTCTGAATCCTTACATGTGAGACTTCAATTAATACACAGACTATCTTCTGCGAAAATGATGACCTTGGCGTCAATCAGATCTTGCACCTTATACTTGAGAACCTTACAATATTCAGTTGAATGCCCTTGTGCCCCAGCAAGGTAGTCACATCGGGCGTTGGCGTCAAACCCTAATGGATACGGAGGAGTGAATGGATTTAGTTTGTTCGACACTATGAATCCTCTTTTGATCAGATCTAGAAATACCTGACTGTACAACATTGGTAGAAAAGAAAAATATCTCTTTGTCTTTCTTGACTTTTGTTATCTCTTCTGGGAGCCAGTCTATTGCTAATACCGATTTGGGAACTCCACTTGTCCAGGCACTTTCATCCTCATACTTGGCTTAGGAATAGGCAATAGTGTCAGACGCGGAGATTCTAAAACCAAGGACTATAAGATAGGCCCCTGACTTAATGCAGCTTCAGGAGAGAAAATAAGGATATCCACTTCTTTTGCAGCAACTAGAATAAGACCACCTTGTACGCTCATGCCTCCTAGCGTGAACTAAATTGCCTTTGCATCAATCAGATTCTGGACCTTATGCTGAAAGGCCTTGCATTTTTCAATACTATTCCGCGGTGCTCTAGAATGTAAATCACAATGGATATTTGCATCATATCCTGGTGGAAGCTTACTATCAAGAGGAGCTAAAGTCCTTAACTGAACCAATTGAAGCTGAAGTTGATGCTGCAACAGCTGAATATAAGACATAGGGAGCGAATCAAAAGCTCTTTCAGACTGCTTTGGTCTCTAGGCGCACCTTCTACTCTTAGGATTGTCCTAGGAAATTGGAGATGGTCGTTGGCGGGAATGTTTTGGAATCCCAGGTTGTTAAGAATATTCACACGGTAACTCACGACCTGGGAGAGATCCCACAGGAAAGGGAGGAACAAAAATCTCTGTTGCAGCCTCATGCCTAGGACTGCCTTCTACTCTTAACACAATTCTCATGACTTCCATGATCAGGCCCATCTAAGTCTTTAGTTGATGGACGTCCTCCCTCAGCATTTTCTGATACTGAGACAAAGCCTGTATGCTCACCATGAATTATCCTATTTGGCTTTGTACTTCCCTCAACTCTGCTTGAATTTGCTCCATAATCAACTTCTGACTGCTTTGAAAAGTTAAGTCTGCAATGTCGCATCGCTGCAAAAAAGGGGTCGGCAAAGACAAAAGATTCATCACAACCAAATCTTGTGTTTGAGAGTCGGTTACGCAAGGGGAATGTATGAGCACCCCTCACGTCCGTCGTACTCAACGGGATCCATGCTTGTTGTCTTATCTATGGGTGTTAATTTATCAAAAGGATGGCTCCCAAGGACAAAAGAAAAGAAAAGAGACTCGTTAGATCATCACCGCCCTATTCCTACGTATTCCCTCGTGCAATGGGAAAGTCAGAGTCAACGTAGTTCAAAAAACTACGGGTGAAGATGGGAGAGGTTGCTCGCCAAGACATCGTCGTCTTGTACCTGTGTATCCTCATCTGGTATGAGAAATCAGAGAAAACGTAGTTCGGGCTGATGTTAGATGCCCAATTGTGCTTATTTGAGCTATCAAATGTGGGCATCTTCCGCTCCTTTTTGTTCAATTTCGGTTCAAAACCGCCTTGCTTTTGTTGATATGCGATATGTTGTGAAATGCTCTTGTTCCTTTTAATTTGTGTGTTATTGTGCAGTATTTGAGCATGAATGAGCAAAAATTGAAGACACAAGAAAGTTGACAAAGGAATCAAGAAAGATCAAGAGCAAAAGCATGTTCGCTAGGCGAACATCTGGCGAGTGTTGCAGCGAGTTGTTCGCTAGGCGAGCATCCAGCGAGCTGCTAGCGAACACTCCCAGACTTGGGCAGAACCAAAATGGCATTATTCGCTGGCAGCGAGGCAGGTGGCGAAGAACTCGCTAGGCGAGCACCTAGCGAGCAAGTAGCGAAGCATTCCAGAATCTTTTCCTCAGCCCTCGCTAGCATGTTCGCTAAACGAAGCTGTAGCGAACGTTCGCTGTTAGCTCGCTAGGCGAATGAAGTCGCGAGCGTGACAGGACATCAACTTTTTCTATATATATATCCCTTTGTACTTTTTGCAATACATCATCAATATATCATATTTTTACTTTGTTTTGTTGCATAAGAGATTTTGTGACCTAGAAACACTCTATCTCTTATTTTCTTCATTTCTAAACATTAATCCACAAAAAAAAGGTGGATTCTCATCCAAGTTGGATTCTTTGACTCAGATGTTCATCAACCTTCTTTCGAATCTTCTTTTTCAAGCTACCATGAAAATGAGTATCTAAGTTCTTCATTTTGTCAAGGTTAGATGTAGGTTATCATTAAGCTTTGTAAGTATATGGATGATCTTCATTTGTAAACTCTTGGATGATGAATATATGGTGAAAACCTTGCTTTATGTTTAACTCTTTGTGTTGGTTGATGATCGAAAGATATTTTCCAACTCTTGACCTAGGTTTTCATCCTTCTATTTTCTTAAGCTAGAGATAGTTTCGAATGTGGTTGTTCACGAAAAATGTTAAACCTAAATGTTGTCATTTTGATAGATTGTGTGAGAAATCAACAATGGATCAAAATGGGAAAAATCACAATGTGAGTTAGAGATAATCACATTGGGAGGATGTTGTGAATGTGTTTATCATCTGAAGAAGTTTATGCTTATTGTTGATCGGACATATACAAGCAAAGTGATTACCGAACCCTAACTTTGGCAATCTTTATTAAATCGTAAAATCAATCTTTTACCGCGATTCAGTACTTTTTATGCAAAGATACCATTACTAAAAACCAAACCCCTTTTGTTACTAAAAAGTTAAGAACTCGATAACTGTCGAACTGCGGCAATATCTCATATTCCCTGTGGAGACGATAACAAAAACCCGACACTTAACCATTGTACTAACAAAATGGCGCCGTTGCCGGGGAATAAGAATTTATATTGCGAGCATCGCAATAGTTGTTGAATTGTTAACTCTTGAAATTTTGACTTGTGCTTGTTAATTTGTTTTGTTTAGTGTGCAGCTTTCGTTTTATGCGAGGAGAGATTCCTGAGGACCAACTTCTTTTTGATCCCGAGATCGAGAGAATCGCAAGGAGACTGAATAGCAGAACAAGACGGAGGAGGCAACTTGCTCGACAACGACAAGAACAAGAAGAAAGTTCTTCTACAATACCACCACCTCATTTCATACCTATCATGGATCCACCACCACCACCGCCCGTTTCTACCCCGTGTATCAACAGTCCATGAAACACTGCTCAGTTTGCCAACCACACGGGAAGGCAAACAGAGATGAAGACGGGAACTCTCAACTTGTTATATGGAAGTCCATTCACTAGAATGGACCATGAAGACCCCTTTGCTTTTCTCACAAAATTTTATGAGATAGCATTGGCGGCGGGAGTTGATCAAGCTCAAGAGCTACCGTTGTTCAAACGACTTTTTCCACATGCTTTGCTCGGCAAAGCCAAAGATTGGTACTTGGATCAAACATCGGCGGTCATGACGGATTGGAACGTGTTGGAAGAGAAATTCATTGAAAGATTTTTCTCTCACAACCGGTTCATGGAATCCAAAACAGCAATTTCCGTGTTTTCCCAAGGAGCCAATGAATCATTGAACGAAGCATGGGAAAGATTTAAATCCATGCTTCGAAAGTGCAAAGGTCATGGCTTTGATGAATTGACGCAAATCCATATTTTCATGAATGGCCTTCAACCAAATTGTAAGACCTTGTTGGATGCCACTTCGGGTGATTCTTTGTTATCTAAAAGCGTCGATGAAGCTACGGATATCATCAACTGTATGGCTGTAAATGACCTTCAAAGCCAGAGTAGAGGAAACACTTTGAAGAAACTGGGAGTGCTTGAACTAGGGACAAATGATGCTATCCTTGCACAAAATAAACTCATCTCACAACAAGTGGAACTCTTAACTCAACAAATCAAAGAGATGAAAGAGCCATCAAAAGCTAAACAAATAGCTTGTTGTGAGCTTTGCAAAGGTGAACATGATACCAGATTTTGCCCACCTCCCGGGTTCGAAGAGGTAAACTATATGGCGAATCAACGAGATTACCAACCGAGGCAACAACAACAACCACCGTATCAACAACATTCTCAAAATCAACCACAACAACACTATCAATCAAATCAAAGGTACCAACCAAGGAGTAACTATCACCATAACCAAGGTTATGGGGGTGGTAATTCTATCCGTCAATATCCTTATCAACCTCAACAACCGCCAGTCGTAACTTCAAAATTGGAAGATACATTGACGCAAATCATGCAATTGCCAATGGCTAATCAAAAGAGCAACGACGCGACAATCAAAAATCTTGAAACTCAAGTTGGACAACTTGCTAAGCAACTAGCGGAACAACAATTCGGACCTACTTTTTCGGCGAACACACAAACAAATCCAAAGGAGCATTGTAAAGCAATCACGACGAGAAGTGGAAGGGAGTTGGTTAGTGAGAGTGAAAAAAGAGAGGATGAGAGAAAAAATGACGAGAAAAAAATTAATGACAGAATTGATGGTGAAGTTGAGGAGGAAAGCGAGGAAGAAGTTGAAAATAATGAAAAAAAGGTTGAAGTTGAAAATAAAGAAAGTGAAGAAGTAGAAAATGATAAGAGTGAAAAAGTGAAGGCGGAGGAAGTGAAGAAGAAAAAAGAGAGGAATTCTAGAGCGTCTAGAGGAAAGGAGGTAGTGAGCACTACTCCGATCCAAAACTTACCATATACGCATGCTCCATCTCGGAGGGAAAATGAATGACATTACGCCCGGTTCATGGATATTTTTAAACAACTACAAATAAACATTCTGTTTGCCGAAGCTTTGGAACAAATGCCAAAGTATGCCAAGTTCATGAAAGACATACTAACTAAAAAGCGGAGGTATACGGAGCCGGAAACAATTGTTCTTGATGCTAGTTGTAGTGCCATCATCCAAAGGACTCTTCCAAGAAAAGAAGTGGATCCGGGAAGAGTTACTTTGCCGGTTACTATCGGTGATGAATATGTCGGGAAAGGGCTAATTGATTTGGGGTGAAGCATTAATTTAATACCTTTGTCTATTGTGAAAAGGCTTGGCAACATTGAAATGAAATCCATACGGATGACGTTGCAATTGGCCGATAAGTTGACTACCCATCCTCATGGGTTAGCTCAAGATGTATTGGTTAAAGTCGACAAATTCTTCTTTCCGGTTGATTTCATTGTGATTGACATGGAAGAGGATGATGATGCTCCGCTAATTTTAGGCCGACCTTTCATGAAAACCGCTCGAATGATGATTGATGTTGATGACGGTTTGATGAAAGTGCGAGTCAAAATGAAGAAGTCACTTTTGATCTTTTTGAAGCTATGAAGCATTCAAAAGATAATCGTGATAGTTTCCGAATTGATGTGGTTGAAGAAGCAACATTGGAAGTATCTAAGCATATTCATGTGACCTCACTTGTGGAATTAGCCCTTGATGACTCTTTTGACGTTTTCACCATTGAAGAAGAGCAAGCTCTTGAGGAATGTTTACGAGAACTTGATAATTTTAAAGAGTTGTAACCATGGGAAGTCGAAGAGGAAGTGTTGGAAAAGGAGGTCCATGAAGAAAAACCACCCATTGAATTGAAAATGCTACCTTCGAACTTGAAGTATGCATTCCTTGATGAAACCAAAGAGAAGTCGGTTATCATAAGCAACCTTTTGTCTGAAAACGAAGAATCCCGTTTAATTGATGTGTTGAAAAAGAATAAAGAAGCGATGGGATGGACTCTTTCCGATCTCAAAGGAATTAGTCCTTCTTATTGTATGCACAAGATTTTAATGGAAGAGGATTTTAAGCTGGTAGCTCAACCTCAACGCCGCTTGAATCCTACGATGAAGGAGGTTGTTAAAAAAGAAGTTGTTAAGCTTTTAGATGCGGGAATGATCTACCCAATTTCGAATAGCCCTTGGGTGAGTCCCGTGCATGTGGTTCCTAAAAAGGGTGGAATGACCGTCATTCGAAATGAAAAAGATGAATTGATTCCGACGAAGGTGGCAACGGGGTGGAGAATGTGTATTGATTATAAGCGGTTGAATACCGCAACTCGAAAAGACCATTTTCCACTTCCGTTCATGGACCAAATGTTGGAAAGACTTTCGGGCCAAGAATACTATTGTTTCCTTGATGGCTATTCCGGGTACAACCAAATTGCGGTTGACCCGGCCGATCACGAAAAGACGGCTTTCACATGTCCGTTTGGAATTTTCGCATATAGAAAAATGCCCTTTGGGTTATGCAACGCACCGACGACTTTCCAAAGATGTGTGCAGGCCATTTTTGTCGACTTGATCGAGAAAACGATGGAAGTGTTCATGGACGACTTCTCCGTGTTTGGAATTTCTTTTGGTTTATGCTTGGAAAATTTGGAAACGGTGCTTGAACGGTGTGTGAAAACAAATCTTGTGCTTAATTGGGAGAAATGCCACTTTATGGTAACTTAGGGGATAGTGCTCGGACACAAAGTTTCTTCAAAAGGGCTTGAAGTGGATCGAGCAAAAGTTGACGTGATTGCAAAGTTGCCTCCTCCGGTTAATCTGAAGGGAATCCGAAGCTTCCTTGGGTATGCCGGTTTTTACCGGCGATTTATCAAGGACTTCTCAAAGGTATCTAGGCCTTTGAGTAATTTGCTCGCCAAAGACCAGGTATTTCTCTTAACTGAATATTGTTTACATGCTTTTAAAAATATGAAGGAAAAACTTGTTACCGCTCCAATTATAGTCGCTCCGAATTGGAATTTTAATTTTGAACTAATATGTGATGCGAGCGACTATGCTATTGGAGCGGTATTGGGACAAAGGAAAGAAAAAAAATTCATGCTATACACTACGTAAGTAATGTTTTAAATGAGGCGCAAATTAATTATGCTACCACCGAAAAAAGAGCTATTTGTGGTAGTGTATGCGCTAGAAAAATTTCGGTCTTATGTTATTGGTTCTAAAGTGATTGTGTATACCGACCATGCGGCGATTAAATATCTGCTCACCAAACCGGATTCGAAGCAAAGGCTCATCCGTTGGATCCTCTTGTTACAAGAATTTGATATTGAAATTAAGGACAAGAAAGGATCGGAAAATTTGGTGGCGGATCATTTATCTCGCCTTGTGAATATGGAGGTTACATCTTTTGAAAAGGAAATTCATCTCGGATTGTAAGTATTATGTGTGGGATGACCCATACTTGTTTAAGTTGGGTGGTGATAACATTCTGAGAAGGTGTGTTACCGGTGATGAAGCGCAAAGTATTTTATGGCATTGTCACAACTCGCCTTATGGCAGACATTTCAATGGGGCAAGAACGACAAATAAAGTCCTTCAATCAGGATTTTATTGGCCTTCTATTTTTAAAGACGCAAATGCCCATGCGCAAAGTTGTGACAGTTGCCAACGAAGTGGTGGGATAGGTAAGAGAGACGAGATGCCTCTCCAAAACATCCAAGAGGTTGATTTATTTGATTGTTGGGGTATCGATTTTGTCGGACCATTCCCACCCTCTTTTGGAAATGAATACTTGCTGGTTGCAGTTGACTACGTGTCAAAGTGGGTTAAGGCGATTGCCTCACCTCGGGCGGATTCTAAAACGGTCATAAATTTTTTAAAGAAAAACATCTTTTCCCGTTTCGGAAACCCCTGTGTGTTGATCATTGATGGAGGGTCACACTTTTGTAATGCACCGTTGGAAAAAGTTTTGCAACATTACGGTGTAACACATAGAGTGGAAACTCCGTACCACCCACAGGTCAATGGTCAAGCTGAGGTCTCTAATCGGGAGATTAAGAGAATACTTGAAAAAACCGTGTCTAACTCGAGAAAGGATTGGTCGCAAAAATTGGATGAAGCTTTATGGGCATACCGCACTGCTTATAAAGCTCCAATTGGGCTAACTCCATTTCAACTGGTTCTTGGTAAAACTTGCCATTTGCCGGTAGAAATCGAGCACAAAGCCTTATGGGCTTTAAAATTTTTGAACTTTGATAATGAGTTGGGTGGTGAAAAGAGAAAGGTGCAACTGCTTGAGTTGGAAGAGATGCGCAATGCCGCATATCACTCAAGTTGGTTATACAAAGAAAAAGTTAAAGAATATCATGACAAAAAGCTCCGAAAAAAAGAATTTGTGCCCGGGCAGTTGGTGTTGTTGTTTAATTCCAGGTTGAGACTTTTTCCTGGAAAATTGAAGTCAAAATGGTCCGGGCCATTTCGTGTAAAAGAGCTAAAAAAGTTTGGGGTTGTTGTGATTGAAGACTTGGAAAGGAAGGACAGTTGGACAGTAAATGGCCAACGTTTAAAGGTGTATCTTGGTGGCCTAATTGATCGAGACAGCTGTGCCTTTCTTCTGGATGTTCCGGTGTGAGCAACTTGGACCGTCGAGCTTATCCGACGTTAAACAAGCGCTTGTTGAGAGGCACCTCAACATTGTAAGTATTTGTTTTTTATTGGTTATGATTTGTGGGAGTCTACTTGAGGAAGCATGCTGAAATTGAACTTTAGCTGCTGTCCTGATTTTTTTTGAAAATTCTGTCATGCTCGCTAGCACGTTCGCTAGGCGAGCATGCAGCAAGGCTTCGCTACCTGTTCGCTAGGCGAATGGGCGCGTATCTGGCACTTTTAGTTATTAATGGGCCACTCTTGTTGGCCCAAAATCAGTTTTTCTTTTGAAGCTTAGTCTTTCCCACTCACTCTCACTTTCACACTTCTACTGCAAAACACAAAGCACCAGAGTTCTCCTCTCTGTTCTCTTGCAAGCCCTAATTCGTGTCACCAATCTCTCTGCTGCAGTAAGGTTTGATCAATCTCCTTTCTTTTTGTTCTTCATTGTTATTTTAGTAAAAGCATTAAGGTTTAGGTTAGATTTTGCTAGCTAGAGATTTGTGAAACTTTAAGTTTGCATGTTTACCAAAAACAATTCCATTCATGTTTGATCATGTAGTTCTTGAATTGTAGTCAACGAATTTGGGATTTTGGATGTTGGGTGTTGCACCCCAAAATTTGACCAACATTTATTCATCCATCAAGTGTTTGAAGTTTGATACCTTCATCAGAAAGTTCAAGAGATCCTCAGAGGAATTGGTTGAAGCCAAGGTTGTGTGCTTCATAGCTTGAGAGTTGTGGGAGCTCCTCAGATGATTCTGAGACTTTGAGAATGAACTTGAAGCTTTGAGAAAGTTTATGAGATGTCTTGAAAGCCATCATGAAGCCCAGAGAGGTCATTGTGCAAGAATTCAGAAGATTCAACCATGAATGGTAGAATTAAGGTTTTGACTGGGTCAATCCTAGATCAGCTAAAGATTTGGAGAAGGCTGAGACCTAATCCAAGGGCCATGAGATCATGGAATGATGTATGGAGATGTTATAAAGATGATTCCTAGACCAACTCATCATGACTGAGGAGTTTGAGAAGTTTTGAGTTAGGATTTCTAAGGATTGTCAGTGAAAAAACCCTAGTTTGATCCCTATCTTCCAGGCAGTTTTAACTCAAGATGTGATTGATATCTCATCTTCCCCACAACATGGATGTTGTAGAGCTTGTTCTTAGATTTAATTTGGGTGGTAGAAGTCCTTGAAAGGATATGCAGAGCTCAAGTTATGGTTTTGACAAATTACAGGTCATCTGAGGTGTGTGAATCTGGGTCCTTGAAAGTCACCCAACTTGCAGACAACTTTTGCCCTAGTAGGATGATTCCTATGATTTCTTGGTCAACATGAATGTTGAAGAGAATCTTATTAGCTTTCTAGAGGGTACTATAAGTCCTTGATAGGATTTGTAGAACTCAACTTATGGTTTGAACAAGACAGGGGTATTTTGGTCATTTGGAAGTTATAGGCCATTTTAAGCAAAGGCAATATCTCCTATTTCCAAGCCTCAAATGGAAAAATCTTCAACATCAAAGTTGTTCAAAATGGGATTTTAAGCCTAGAAAAGTGGTCATGATTTGTTGGAAATGCTTGTAGAAAGGATTTTCAAGAATGGTTGAAAATGACCTAAAAATGTCTTATAAGTTAAATGAATCCAAGTTGGAAATTGGTTTGGGAGATGTACAAATCCAAAATAGGTCATCCAATATGTCATTTTGAATCCAAACATCATTTTAAAAACAATGGTTCAAATAGATTTTTGATTTGAGGTCTTAAAATAGAGGTTGCTTTGTAATTTTGTTTCTTGCATCTTAAGGAACCCATGAGAAACCTCACCAAAGGCAAAGCTAAGCTTGTTTTTTCACACATTCCCTTTCAATATCTCTTGTAAGGAGATTTTGGCACAAAATGACAAGTCTTAAGGCATGATATGAGATGATACCACATGTCATTAAAAGAGAAATTCCATGACTTTCCATGAGATTCTAGCTCTTTCTAAAAGCTTCTAGGATCTTCCATTGATGGATATATATTAAGAGGATCACAATATGATCAAAGGTTGGAGAATTCAGTGAAGAGAGTGAGAAGAAAGTGAGAGTTCCATTGTTACTTCAATTTCAAGCAAGAGTAAATTCATACAATCCACATCAATTCTGTTCATCCTTCTTCTCCATTCACAATTCCTTGGCATTGTTGAGTACCTACAAGTTGATTCAGGGACCTGTCCATGGAGGATTGAAGAGCTAGGGTTGAATTTGCAAGACTCCACACCAGACTCGGATCTCTACATTCAAGCCTTATCCATCCATCTTTTTGCATACAGAACCCTCATCATCCATTGAAGATCAGTCATGGAAGGTTGCAAGCATTGAATTGGAGTGTTTCTACTTCTGCCATAGCCAACAAGCAGGTTGGTGTTTTCATTGCCATCTCTTTAATTAGGTGCTAGATGTTTAGATCTTTAGTATAGAATGGCTAAGATAGGTTAGATGACCATTTCCATAGAGTTTCAGAGGGTTTCATGAAGGTTGGTAACAGATCATAGTTTCTTTCAAGATCAAGATCAAGCTGTGTATTAAGTTTTAATTGATATGTGATAGCATAGAATGATGAGGGTAACGTGTAGAACAAGTTTATATCATTAGATTGAAGCTCTAGCAAGGTTGATCTCAGAGGAGCATGTTGAAACCCTAATGTTTGTGCGTTCTGTTAGAGAGATATACGAGGTTTTAATGAAAACTATAAACACCATCGTGTTCTTGGAGAGAAATGGATCATCTTTGCTTTTGGAATTTTTGGATTTCATCAAGTAACAAGGAAGAACGAGTGGGTGGAAAACTCGTGCATGAAGCTGAATCCGGAAAACCCTAGATGGCTCGTTTGGGACGATGAGCCTCCACCGTTGGATCTCTCTTTTCCATTGACTAAATAATCTAATCGCACGGCCATGATTTGAAATCAGAAACGGAGGGAAGCCTTAATGCCAAAATGCACCGTTTGAATAAGTGAGTAATCCTGGTGTCGCTACTGCGAAAATCGGCGCCGGCTGAACAGAAGAGTCGCCACCGTGCGTTATTTATCCCACGGGAGGAAAAGGAAACGCTCAGAGTAAACCTACCGCAAAGACGGGAAAGGTATGGTCGTCGCAACCAAAACCTGGATTCGGGAGTCGGTTACGCAAGGGGAAGGTATTAGTACCCCTCACGTCTGTCGTACTCGACGGGATCCACGCTTGTTTTCTGGTACGGATTGTTATTCTATCTACTCTACAGGTCAAGGGTTAAAAGAAAATAAAATGACTCGGCAAAGTATTGCACTTTATGCCTACGTATTCCCGTCTGGAACGAGAAATCAGAGTCAACGTAGTTCGCCTACCTACGGGAAAGGAGGGGAAGGTTGCTCGCTAGGATATCGCATCCTATGCCTACGTACTTTCATACAGCATGAAAGATCAGAGCAAACGTAGTCCGAGCCACGTACGACACAAGTCTGTCTTGGTTGATTTTATTCCTTCTGAAAAAGGGTTTTTCTGATTAGCAGTCCAAGCGGACAAAAATGACGTCTTGATGAGTTCACACTCTTTTACGGAAGAAGTGTCTTTTATTGTGTTTGAAATTTTATTGTATTTTCTGTTTGTTTTGAGAAAGAAGAGACAGAACTCTAACCTATGGTTGCGAAGGGAATCAAACTAACCTAATGTTATCATGCATGGGTTAAGACCTAATGTCTATCATGCTCCTCTCTTGCGCAGAGAGAAACAGAGATCCTAAGGGAATAGACAGAAACAGAAATAATAGCAGATATACACAGTAAAGCAGTAAAATGCATGGATGCAACAATACAAGCGAGGCAAGGGAGTCTCACTCAACCTCGAACCTAGAAAACAATAGGCAAAAGTGAACAGGATTCACTTTCAACCCAACAGGTTAACAGCACACAATACAGTCCAGAAAACCAATCAATACATCAAAAATGAAATACAGCAAAAATAAACAGCCACAGCAGCTCTGCACCACATCAATCTTCAAGCTTCAGCATGCGTCAATCTCCATCTCCACAGCTTTCCAGCAAGGTCTTGATCATCAGTCTTCCATCTACAATGGCTTTTCTTCAAGTCTCAAACTCCCGGGAGGAATATCAGTCAACAAGATGAAGTGAATGAATGTTAGACAGTCAATTACCTACCAAGGGTGGTTCATTAACTGTTAACATTGTACAGACAGTTTTCTCTCAAAAGTTCTATCTTTCAAATACATTCACTGATCCTTCCAAAGGAAGGAGGTGGATATTTGAAAGAGACTTTGAATCATAGAGAAAGGATGGATGCAGCCAAGGCACTCCATGTTTGAGAAACAAGCTTTCTAATCTAGAGCTCTGCCTAGCTCCTAAACCCTAGTCTCCTCAACAGCTGCTAGCAAGAATCTCCTCTTCAACTCTGGAAGTTGGTCTTCAGTCTCTGGATCTCCAATGGCTCCATCATCCCAAGTCTTCAGCTCTCTCAATCCCCAGACAATCCCAATACCCACACAGACAAACAATAATCCCCAGAGGGCACACCACACCAATCAATCAAATATAGACAGTAATATACTAATAGCAGTAGGGGAATCCTAGTGATTTCTAAGGGATCTAATAACTACCCATAGTCCCTATAGTCCCATATCTAAAATGTTCAATCTCTAAGTCCTCAGGGAAATGATTCAATTCTCCTAAGTCATCACTTAAACCCTAATTTTGTTCATGTTGTTCTCACCTAAACTAATCACCTAAAATTAATTCCTAAAAATATGAACTAAATTGTATGTACAAGCTAACAATGTCTATTAATCAACCTAAAAAGAATGGATGAAAAATATTAAAGCATTTGATCAAACTAGAATTAACAAAATCATGTACCAAACAAAATATTATTTACACCTAATTAAAAGGAAAATATGCCAAAAATAAGAAAATAAAATGAACTATTAATTTTTTGTATGATAATTTTCTTGACCAAATTAAGAAAATAATGCAAAAAGAACCAATGGAAAATATGCATTTTATGATTTATTATGATTTTTAAAAGAATTAACATTTTTGAAAGAAATTAAATGAAATAAAGTTGGCAGGGGGCGCAGCAAGTAATAAAAACCAGTTCAAAAAAGAACTGGGCCCAGACTGGGGGGCGCGCATAGCAAGCGCGTCTGGGCCCATGTGCATTATAAAATAAACAAAAAATTAAAAAAACACAAAACGGTGCATAAAGTAATTTTCAGTTCATTTGTTATTGGGCTTAGGTGGGGAGGGTGTGTATAGCAACGAGTTTTTGAGCCCAGTCAGAAAGTATTAATGAAACGGTGCGTTGAGGCCTTTGAATCTCCCTCCGTTTTCATCTTTAAACGTGAACCATACGATCAAGGTCTGAGTCAATGAGAAAGACCTCATCCAACGGATATCATGCGTCTTCTCCGAATGGTTAGGGTTTCTGCCATGGAAGCTCCATGCACAAGCTTGCAGACCAGATCTTCCACCTTCCCTTACGCCCTCAATTCTCCATGAAAGCTCGCGACGTAAAGAGCAAAGATGCTCTAATTTCTTCCCTCTACACGACCATGCCATCATCTCCTTCTAAAACTCACTCAAGAAACAAACCCGATAGGTATAACAGTTGGAATCCACCATTTTCACCTGTGATCAAACCTTTCAACTCTCTCCAATTCTTTCCCTAAACTAATCTATATTCCATGCTGATCATCACAAGCTAATAATCTGAGGTTTTCATGCTCTAATCCAAGAGTTATCCATCCAAACAGTTTTGGTACACCATAATCAAACCCCATGAAAACTCTCCAAACTCTCCAAACTCAGTCATCTATCCTATCTTAACCTTTCTATGCTAACAAAACCTAATAATTCTAACCTAAACATGCAATTTGAAAGAGAAACATACCTGGTGTAATTGATGAAAACAGGTGATAAAACCTCTTGATCCAATGCTTGAAGTGACTGAAAACTGATCAATGAACTTGATGATGACTTCTGTATGCAATGAATTTGACTCAAACCTCTTGGATCTTGTGATTGAGAAATTCTTGATTCTTGGATGGCTAACTTGAATAGCACGATCCTTGCTCAATTCAGCCAAATTCTTGTGTGAATTGTGATCTATGGATGATGATGATGAATACCAGATCGAGAATGGTGAAGATTGGTGAAAGTTTGAGAGAATTTGGATTGATTTTGCAAATGAGAGAAAGTGTGTGAAACTTGTGGTTTTGAGTAAATGTGATCACCAACCATGGCATGAACCCTCTCCATTCAATATATACATGTCATTAGAACCTCCTAGAAACTTGGAGAAACTTCCCATGTGTAATTTCCCTTGGATTTGGCTTATGTTTCTTCCTTTGTAAGCAACCTTGAATAACTCCCAAAATTTGAACTAACCTCAAAATTCCACTTTAGCCAATGTTCTCAAAATGCCTTTTCCATTCAAAATGACCTATAATTTTGTCCCATTTGGTCATAATATGAAAAATCTCATTTTTTAGGTCATTTTTATTCATTAAATCCACCAATTTTGAAACCTTGTGCTATGAATCTTTCCAATCTTTCATGGTCACTTTTCTAGACTCAAAATGTCATTTGGAACAAGTTTGATGTTGTGAAGTTTTCCATTTGAAGCTTCCTTGTATGAGTTTTGGGCATAGGCTTGAAATGACCTGTAATTCTCAAATGACCAAAATACCCTTTGCTTTCCAAGACCATAAGTAGAGTTCCACAAATCATATGAAGGCATACTATACCATTCTAGAAAGCTAAGACAATTAGGAACAATTCTTATGTTTACAAGAAATTCATTTGAAATCTCCTTGAGGGGTAAAAATGGCTTGGAAGTCAAGTCACTTTCACAGACAAAATTTCAGATACCTCAGATGACCTGTAACTTGCAAGGACCATAACTTGAGTTCTATAAATCTCATTGATGTCTTCCACCACTCAAATTAAAGGTCTTGAGATCCTCTACAATTTTCATGTTGGCCAAGGATCCATTTGAAGCTTGCATTTTGACTTATCTTGCTTGGAAATTTGACCTAAATTAGGGGATTTTACACAGAAACCCTAATTTAGAAACTCCTCTTCTCCTTGATTTCTCTTGAATTCTTCTTGGCATACCACCATATCCTCTTCTACATGTCCAATGATGAGCCCCACATCTCTCCAATAGACCTTAATGCCTTACAATCAGTCAATTGACCTAGAGTTGACCCCAGATGAAACCCTAGTTGACTTTCTTCAACTGCAATACTTGTGACTACACCAATGACTTGTCTCCTTCTCCAAATGACTTTCTAAGTCCTCCAAGATGTCTAGATACTCACCATGCTCAGCCCACAGCTCACAACTTCTTTGTTGATCCTCAAGTACCCTCAGCTAGGAGATAGATGAACTGCTTGATCCATTGACTTGATAGCTTCCAAATTCTTTCTGGTGACCTGAATGGGATTGAATTAGAATAATAACCTCTTGATAGGCCCATAGAGATGAGAACAATGATTGGTCCCTGTTGGATGACTTGCTATGCTTATGTTATGTAGATGATTAGACTATGCACATGACTCTATATGCAAATGCTAATGATATTGAAACATAAACCAAGTGAATAAGGTTGAGCAAATTTTAGGGTGCAACACCTGGGCTCAGCAAGTCATTACTACTCTCACCCCCATCATTGGCCCAATCCATGTTTCAACTAGAATTTGTTGCTATTCATACCGCTTGCATAATTATTTTCTTTTTAATTTTTCATTTAAATTCTGATAGCGCATTGGGCCTTGCTCGTTGATATCTGCACCCCCCAGGTTCTCAGACCAATAATAATTGAACTAAGGCGCAGTTCTATTAACACCCCCCACCCCTTTTCTTTTATTCTTTTATTTTAATTTCCTTTATTTTCTTGCATTTTATAAAATTCATATAAAATTCAAAAATGATTGTTTTTTAATGCTTGTTTTTTCTATATGTTCATAATTTTGTCTAGAAAAATATCAATAAATAAAATTGGCATTTTATTTTCTTTTGATATTTTTAGTATATTTTCCATGTAAATAGCTTTTTTAGAAGTTTAGGTGTATACTCAATTTTGTAGAATTTCTTTTAGGACCTTCCCTTAGGCTTTTTGAGCCATTCTTGTTGGCATAGTTAGATATTGAATCATAGTTTCTTATAGGATTTATTTCAAGATTTTTAGATTAAAATTTGATTAGTTTAATTAGGTGAGATTAGAGTAACCAAAATTAGGGTTCATGAAGCATGGTTGAATTTGAGCAATTTTGTTTTGGGTTTTTAGGTCAAGATTAGAGTATGGGGAATATATGGGTTAAGGGTAGGTATGTATAGAATCCCCTAGAATTTTACTAGAATATTATATAGTATTTTAGTATTTTTAATTGATTTTTGAATGTATGGTTAGTATGTGTGTTGCGTTATGGGCATTGTATTTTGGGTGCTTGCTTGTTTTGCTTTCTTTTGTGCTTGGTTGGCCTTGTGGAGCTTGATGGAGCATTAAGGAGCATTGAGAAGCATTTGAAGATTGAAGTTGAGCTTGGAGGCTTTAGTCTTAGGTTTTGCTTTTGTTTTAGGGATAGGATCAGGATAGAGCTTAGTTAGATAAATTTCTTTCTCAAACATGGATAGTATTCTTCACATCCATTCCTCCCTGTGATTCAAAGTCCTTCCAGGGTATACACCTCTCTCCTTTGGAGGGATTAGTGTTATACCCAGGAGGTAGAACTTTTGAGGGAACCCTTCATTTGATATTGAACCCTTACAGGTCACCTTTGGTGATCAGATAAGCAGTTCAATATCCCCCAGCTTATCCTGTAGTAATTTTTCTCTGTTTGATTAATCTTGGGAGCTGTCAGAGCTTGAGCATGAAGATGAAGACTCCATTGAAGATTGTTGAAGAGGATGAATCCTTGAAGACTGCCATTCCAGCTGAAGCTTGAAAAGCATGAAGATCAAGTTGATACTTGAAGACCCCTGAAGATAGTGAAGCCTGAAGGTGGAGCTGATCAAAGAAGCTGAAGCTTAAGGGAGAAGATGAGTTGATACTCATGTTGTAGGGTTGATACCTGGAAAGCAGTTGATGATTGAAGTCTGAAGACTGAGTTGCTGCTGGAGGAGCTGAGGCTTTCTTCTGTTTTCTTTTCTGTATTGTGTGTTTTGCTTGATTTGTCTGTTGCATTAGATTAAGTCCATCTAGAATAAGTAGAATCTAGGAGCATAATTGCATTAGAGGTTGAGTTGCTCCCTCTGCTTGTATTGTTATTGCTTGGCTTTGCTTGCGGGTATTCGGTAGAGCCCAGCTCCCTTGCCAATGTGGTGTGTTTGCTTGATGGCATTTCATTTCTTTTATCTGTATGATTGCAGTTTACTGTATATTGCTTGATAGCATGTTGTTTATTTTCAGTATGATTACTGTTATTTCATGACTGGCTTGAGGTCGAGACGAGCTTGTGGAGGCTGAAGCCCCACACACATTTCCTCCCTCACTTGCATTGCATGCATTTTACTGTTAAGCTGACGCTTTGTCTGTTTTGGTGTATCATTGACATGATCCCTTAGGACTCTCATTTCCTTTGATAAGGATTTGATGATAGACTTTTAGGTTGAAACCTATGCATGACAACTTCTAGGAGTTCCCTGTTCAAACCTCAACCATAGGATGAATCCATGGCATGATAACAGTAGGACTTGATAGTCTCCCTCCTAGTTGGGCCGGTTCTCTTCTCATCTCAAAACAGTTTAAAATACAGTAATCATGATTGATTTCTTTCGTACGTTACGAGCCTTAAGCTACCTGAGAAAGGACTGTGAGAGAGTTTCTTTTCCATAGTCTGGATGTTTAGTATGGTACCCTTTGGGTGACATGCGACGCATCCTCTCTCAGGTCATAGTCTCTAGTGCGGTTGAAATCGCAAACATAATAAAAAACACTTCTTTCAGGAAATAAGCCGTAGTTTCCCGAACTACGTGAGCTCTGATCTCTCATACCTATTGAGAGTACGTAGGCACAAGATGGCGATGTCTTGGCGAGATACCTTCCCCCATAACCCTTCGTAGGCCAAACTACGTTGACTCTGATTTCTCATTCTCTGATGAGAATACGTAGGCATAAAGTGCGACGCTTTGCCGAGTCATTTTTCTTTTCTTTTTTCAGCCAGCCTTGATAGGTAGATAGAATAAAACCAACCCGTCCAAGTAAACCAACAAGCGAGGATCCCGTCGAGTACGACGGACGTGAGGGGTGCTAATACCTTCCCCTTGCGTAACCGACTCCCGAACTCAGACAATGGTTGCGATGACCTTGTCTTACCCTCATTCGTTAGGTTTTTCCGATCGTTTCCTTTCCCGCTCTGAGGGATAAATAACGAAAGGTGGAGACTCTTCTGTCATGCCGGCACCTTATTTTCGCGCAAGCGACAGCCGGCGACTCTGCTGGGGACTCCAACGGTTCCCTGTGCGAGTCAATCCTACCGCTTGTGTGTTTACTTGTTGGGTTGCGTTTATTTATCGCATTTTTACTTCTCGCACTTTATTTCCCGCATTTTATTTTCAGTATAATATGATTATTTGTGCTGTTGTGGGATGGGAGTTCTGATGAGTAAGAAGCCAGACCCAGGCTTGAGCGCACCGTAGAGTTAGAGTGGAAACTAGTGGGCACGTGCTTGCTTTGCAGGCACTAGTGTCTCATGAAATCCACACTCAGACGAGGTTCATCCGGTTGGCTTCACTTTCAACCCTTTGGGTGGAGACGGTTGCTGGTTTGGTGGATTGTCGACTCTGGGGACCGATCATTTGTGATTCAGCTAAGTGAGGCCGCTTCATGAGCTGGTGATGCCACACCTTCTGGGTATCGTATCACCCCTCTTGAAAGTCTGTGACGCTGATGAACGCATAGGATTCCGTACCTTGAGTCAGTTTAGGTCCATACCTGTGAGTGGGATTGGGTTTATTGCAGGAAACTTTGACCTCCAGACCACCTGGTTTTCTTGACAGTGGATCAGTTATGTTGGTACCAGGGTTCTCAGTTGCAGATTCGTCTGTTCTTGATAGAGCAGGTTTTGATCAGAGGATCTTATCATCAGGTGTATGTCTGTTCTTGATAGAGCAGGTTTGGATCAGAGTATTGTCATCAGTGGTTTGTTCTTGATAGAGCAGATTTTTGGGTCTGAAGATCTCATCAGCAGATGTTGTTTGTTCTTGATAGAGAATATTTTGAGTGGGGTCTGAAGATCTCATCAGCAGTTGTATGTTTGTTCTTGATAGGGCAGATTTTTGATTTGGGGTCTGAAGACTTCATCAGCAGATATTTCTTGATCATACATCCGAGGTCCTTATTATCAGCCATTTGTTCTCGACAGAGCAGAATTTTGATCTTATGTATATGGTCCTATCAGATGGTTATTCTTAGCAGATCAGATTAGTGGTCTTGCACCGGGGTCTTCTTCTCATCAGTGATTGTTGATACAGAATCTCCACAGCAGCTATCCGGATATATTATTGCATGCCTGCATTTTGCATTAGTTTGCATGTTCATTTGCATTCCATTAACGTGTGTATGTGTTGCAGGTACCGTTTCCCCGATCCAGGATTTCTCGCCTCCTATTGTATTCTTATGGCCTCTCTCAGGAAGACTGTCGCGTACAAGTTCCTGACCCCTGATGTGTCGAAGTTGACTGGTTTGATAGCTCTAGCAGGTGATTCTGTGAAGGATGGGTTCAGGAAGTCTTATGGCAGGTTGCTCAGTCTGGTTTGCAAACCTTCTACGTCCGAGTTGAATGGGTTACATGCTCTTCTGCAGTTCTATGACCCTCCTCTGAGGTGTTTCACTTTTCAGGACTTCGTTCTCGCGCCGACGCTGGAAGAGTATGCTGATTTGCTGGGTGTGCCTATCAAAAGGCAGATGCCTTTTGTCCACATGGATGCTGAGCCTGATCTGGCTGGTTTAGCTTCTTCACTCCATTTGGGCGCCTCTGAGTTAGTAGTGACGAGTTGGAACAAGGTTCCTGGGTTCTCCTTGCAGTTTCTGATAGCTAAGGCTCAGCAGTGTGCTAAGGACAAATGTTGGGACGCATTCAATGCCATCCTCGCTTTATGCATATATGGCATTATCCTGTTCCCCAATATGCCGGATTTCATAGACTTTGATGCATTTCACATCTTCGCTTCAGGGAATCCAGTCCCTACTCTGATCGGAGACGTCTATCACTCAGTGCACTACAAGAATGAGAACCAGAGAGGGAAGAATGTCTCATGCTGCGTACCGTTGTTGTACAAATGGTTTGATAGTCATTTGCCCAAGAGGGGTTCCTTTGTCTTATCTGCAGCCACAACCGAGTGGCCTGAGCGCCTGATGAGTTTGTCTGCAGAAGATATTTATTGGTTCGTTGACAGAGACAGGTTAGGTACCGAGGTGATCTTCAGTTGTAACAGGTTTCCTAATGTACCCCTGATAGGTAGGAAGGGTTGCATCAACTACAATCCGTCATTGTTAGTTTGTCAGTTCGCATATGCTTTGAGGACTCCGCCGAAGGAGGAAGAGGTACAGGAATCTCTGTACCTCACGGGTGCTTTAGAGGGGGATTTGTTGTCCAAGCTTCAGCGTGCGTGGAACAGTATCAGCAAAAGAGGAAAGCCTTTGTTGGGAAAGAGCAACAGTCAAGCCTACCCTCCTTATTCAGCTTGGATCAGAGCCAGAGCCAACGCTATAGGGATGCCATTTCCTCACGTCAGACCAGAGAGTCCTCCACCAGTCGAAGAGCCTACCGCTGTGTCCATTCATCAGCACAACCAGGTATTAGCCGAGCGGGATGAACTGAAGCGGGCGAACGCAGAATTAGAGAAGGAGTTAGCTCAGCTTCGAAGTGAAAGGAACGAAGCCGTGCATGCTTTCAAAAAGCAAACAGAGTCGGTAAACCAACTGGGTGCAGACTTGGCAAAGCAAATAGCTGACCACGAACGCTTGGGTCAGGACTTCAGGGATGTTAATGATGTACTAGCTACGAAGAAGCAGCATTTGGACGAGGCATATCGGAGGATATCTAAGTTCGACCAGCATTGGAAGACCTCCCTGGCCACCAGGAAGGAGCGAGAGGACAAGCTGATGCTGCAGATCTCTAAGCTGGAAGCCGAAGTAAAGGACAGAGTGAGCGGAGGTTTGATGAAGAGACCGCCCGCAGATACGCCACCGAAGGCCAACTCAACAAATCCCTTGCTAACCTGAAGGGGCATAAGCTGATGTTTGAGTCTAAGAAGCGGAAACTGGAGGATTGCTTTGGCGAAGGAGCTTGGGAAAGTTCAGTTCAGGGGCTTCAGCATACCATTGTGCAGAGGGAACTACTCGTCGAGGGGTTGCTCACTTTGCCAGATCATCCAGAGACGAAGGAGTTATTAGCAGAGTATCGCGCCCGTGGCCGTACTTGACTAGTTGTATTCCTGTTGTTTTGATCTTTGCTGTATGCTGACCATCACCAGACTTGTTGGCTGAGGTCATGCTGTTGATTTGTTTTGTACTCGCTGATACTGTATACTGCCTTGACAGGCCTTTCCATATATATATGAGATTGATGTTTCCATGATTGGGCTCAGACTTCTTCCTCTTATTATTGTCAGCACTGGCACTAAGGCACTAGGATCGGGGGAAATCTCCCAAGCACACAGACACGCGCATGCATCTGCATGAAGCATTTGCATGGCGTACATTTTGTTGCTTTTCCTGACCTTTAATGTTTTCAAGTTTTTCAGGTTCACAGGTTCCGAGCTGTTTCCGGTCTCCAGGATTGATCAAAGACTCATTCACCGTTACTCAACTCGAGCTAATCATACAAGGATCATGGATCAGGTGCATTCAGATGTTCAAGAGCTCCGTGAACGGATGGATTGTTTTATGGAACTGATGCAGGTGGTCGCTAATGGTCAGGACTAGCTTCGTACTTTGGTTCAACCTTTGATCTCCAGGGTTGATAGTAACGGCATACTTCACGGCGGGGCTGTGCCTCCTCCTCCTCCAGTGGATGCTCCACAAAATGTTGTTCCTGCTGCCGGGGGCAACGGCAGTGCTAATGGCAATATGATGACTAATATCGGACTCAATGCGGCGGGCGTCGGCAATGGTAGTCTGGGAGCTAATATCAACATAGGTCCGGTCAACGGTAATGCTGGTGTCGGAAATCTGTTGGTGCCTCAACCGTGGCTTGAGGATCATCAGGATGACGTATTTTCTCAAAGAGGTGTGGAAGCGGAGTTGAATGCTGAAGCTCGACTCAGGTTCAAGGCATTGGAAGACAAAATGAGAGACATTGAAAATCAGAATACTTTGGGCGTTGATATGTCCAAGCTGGGGTTAATTGCTGATTTCAAGGTACCTCATAAGTTCAAGGTGCCTGTTTTTGAGAAGTATAAGGGTACTACTTGCCCTCGGGTCCACCTTCGATCTTATTATAGAAAGATGTCTGCCTATTCTGACGATGAGAAGTTGCTGATGCACTTCTTCCAAGATAGTCTTTCTGGTCCATCACTCGAGTGGTACATGGGTTTGGAGCCCACTACCGTGCGCACCTGGAAAGAGCTCGCTGAAGCGTTTGTCCTCCACTATCAGTACAATAGCGACTTGGCCCCCAACCGAGTTCAGGTCCAGAATCTATCGCAGCAGAATAATGAAAGCTTTAAAGAGTACGCCCAGCGGTGGCGTGAGTTGGCTGCTCGGGTTCAACCGCTAATGGTTGAGCGTGAGCTAGTGCAAATGTTCGTGGCTATCCTTCCTGGAATCTACTATGAAAAGCTGGTCAGTGGCATGTCTGGGACATTCTCGGCTCTCATCACTATGGGCGAGCACGTCGAGAACGGTATAAAAATCGGAAAAATCCAAGGTGAATCATCCTCAGCTGGAGGAGGTGGTAAGAAACCTTACGCTGGCAAGCGTCGAGAAGGAGATGCAAGTGCTGTCACTAATGCTCGGAGAAAGGGCAAGGGCCCCCAGCAGCAAATTGCTAGCATAAATATCCCAGCGGCTCCGCAGCAGCAGCAGCAGCAACCGCAACAACAGAATCAGCAGGGGTATAGGAAATATCAGAATCGGGCTCCTTTGGCAAGTCGTCACTTCGAAGCGCCACCTATGTCGTATGCACAGCTCTTGCAAACTTTGCTTCAGCTTCAGCTAGTTCAAAAGAGGACGTTGGCTCCCTTAACAGGGGCACCACCACCGGGGTATGACGCAAATGCCACTTGCAATTTCCATACTGGGGCGCCAGGCCATACGATTGAGAACTGTAAAGCTTTTAAGCACAAGGTGCAGGACTTGGTAGACGCCAAGGTTATTAACTTTTCTGATAATGTGCCCAATGTTACCAAAAACCCCATGCCTCATCACAGGGGAGGCGGAGTGAACGCCATTATCACAGAGGAGAGCGCAGATATGTTGACTGATGTCAAGAACTTAAAGATGCCGCTTAGTTTCGTCAAAGCTAAGTTGCTGAAGAAGGGCTTCTTTCCAGGATGCGGAGAGTTATGTATGGCTTGTGCTACACTTCCTGATGGGTGTGAGCAGCTGGTAGAAGGTATCCAAAGTCTGATGTCTGAGGGTATTTTGCAGTTCAGCCGGAGAATTGATAGTGTATCAGGGGAGGTTGTGTTGCAACAGGCAGATGAAGTCGCCACCATTACCATTCCTCGTCGACCTATTACTACTTCTGCGCCCTGACCGCCTACAATCACTATTACCAGAGCTGGACCAATCCCATTCGAGAGCACTAACGCCGTTCCATGGCATTATGGCGCCGAAGTCTATTGCAATGGTCAGAAGTTAGAGCTGGAGCCATATGGGTCGACTGTGCAGAATCTCGCCGGAGTCAGCAGTATTACTCGAAGCGGAAGAGTGTTTGCGCCGACAGAGGTTGTGGCAGAGAAAATGGTCAGGGCTGAGGCTGCTGATAAGGGTAAAGGCAAAACCGTCGAAGAGGTCCCTTGTGGGGCAGAGAAAGATTTGCTTATCAAAGATGCTGAGGAGTTCATGCGGTTAATCAAGAAGAGCGACTACAAGATTGTAGACCATCTTCATCAGACGCCGTCAAAGATTTCTATTCTCAATTTGTTGCTGTGCTCTGAAGCGCACCGCAACGCGTTACTGAAGGTATTGAACGCTGCCTACGTGCCGCAGGAGATATCAGTAAATCAGCTAGAAAAGGTGGTAGCCCATGTTAACGCTGACAATGGGCTGGGATTCACAGATTTAGAGCTGACTCCTAAAGGGAGAGACCACAACAGCACCTTGCACGTCTCAATAGAGTGCAGAGGCACAATCATGTCGCATGTCCTAGTGGATACGGGTTCGTCGCTTAATGTGCTTCCGAAAAAGGCGCTAATGAAGTTGGACACTCGTGGATTGCTTTGCACGCCCAGTGATCTGGTGGTGAAAGCATTTGACGGAACTAAGCGCCACGTTTTTGGAGAGTTGACCCTGCCAATTCAAGTAGGTCCGGAGACGTTCGATACGGTTTTTTATATCATGGATATCATGCCGGCCTACAGTTGCCTCTTAGGTCGGCCATGGATCCATGCTGCTGGTGCCGTGACGTCCACGCTGCATCAAAAGCTCAAATATGCTGTCGGGGGAAGCATAGTAACCGTCTGTGGTGAGGAGGACATTATGGTGAGCCACTTGTCATCCTTTAAATATGTTGAAATGGACGGCGAAATCCATGAAACTCTCTGCCAAGCATTTGAAACCGTCAAGGTGAAAGAGGTAGCTCCTGTCGTCGTAGAGAAGCAAGAGATGAATCTCTCCTCATTCAAAGAAGCTTGGGCCGTCGTTGAAGCCGGTTCCACCCCAGGCTGGGGCCATGTTTTGGAGATACCGATCAAGCAGGATAAGTTTGGATTGGGGTATTCTCCTGAAGCTGAAGCTTCATCTTCTTCGTCTAGCAGCTCGTCTCGTGGGAAGGGGCCGATCCTATTTACCAAGGGCAGAGTGATTTTCGAAAGCATCAACGCAGCGTCTGAGGACAGCGGGGATAGCGATTGTGATCTTGACGCCTGGATTCAGCCAAGCAAGTCGTGCGAGCGCCTCAACAATTGGACTATCAAGGAGATTATCCAGCTGACAAGTGAAGAGTAATGATTTACTTTTTACAATCTTTGTACAACCCTATGTCCTGCCCGGGGCATAGTGGTTTTATTGTCAGGGCCTTGTTGGATTATGTACATGCATTTTGTTAATAAATCAAAGGCGTTTTCTTCGTACTCAAATATTGTGTTCTCTGTTATTCCTGTTTTATGTTTATTTTGAAAAACAGTAAAATGGCAACGGGGTTTGTGCTAACCTGCATATTCTTGCTTTAAACTTAACCCTTGTTATTGCAGGATCCACATAACAGACGACATCGACTCTGGACCCTCTACGGCTCACTACGACTTCGATTTCCCGATATATCAAGCCGAGGATGAGATTGATGAAGACGAAGACCTTCCGGAAGAGTTGGCCCGCTTGTTGAGACAAGAGGAAAAGGTTATTCTGCCTCATGAGGAGGACATTGAGATAGTAAATCTGGGTTCTGAAGAGCTCGTCAGAAATGTCAGAGTAGGGGCTGCGCTGGAGAATGATGTCAAGCATAGACTGGTCGAGATGCTTCGAGAGTATAGTGACGTCTTTGCTTGGTCATACGAAGATATGCCCGGACTTGACACAGACATCGTGGTTCATCGCTTGCCGTTGCGAGAGGATTGCCCTCCAGTCAAGCAGAAGCTTAGGAGGACGAGACCAGATATGGCTGTAAAAATCAAAGAAGAAGTCCAGAAGCAGTTAGACGCAGGATTTCTAGCCGTTACCACTTACCCTCCGTGGGTCGCCAACATAGTGCCTGTACCGAAGAAAGACGGTAAGGTACGCATGTGCGTCGATTATCGGGATTTGAATAGGGCGAGCCCTAAGGATGATTTCCCGTTGCCTCATATCGATGTGTTGGTCGACAACACAACCCAGTTTTCCGTGTTTTCGTTCATGGATGGCTTCTCCGGTTACAATCAGATTAAGATGGCACCGGAGGACATGGAGAAAACGACGTTTATCACCCCCTAGGGAACATTTTGCTATAAGGTAATGCCCTTCGGTCTGAAGAACGTAGGGGCCACTTACCAGCGAGCAATGGTAACTTTGTTTCATGATATGATTCATCATGAGATCGAGGTCTATGTTGATGACATGATTGCAAAGTCCCAAATGGAGGAAGAGCATTTGGTCAACTTATTGAAGCTTTTTGAGAGGCTTAGGAAGTTCAGGCTGAGGCTGAATCCTAACAAGTGCACTTTCGGAGTGCGGTCCGGAAAGTTATTGGGGTTTATCGTTAGCGAACGAGGTATCGAAGTTGATCCTGCGAAAATAAAAGCTATTCAAGAAATGCCAACACCGAAAACAGAAAAAGAAGTTCGTGGTTTCTTGGGCCGAATAAACTACATTGCAAGGTTTATCTCTCAGCTCACAGCCACTTGTGAACCGATGTTCAAGCTTTTAAAGAAAGATCAGGCGATTACTTGGAATGAGGATTTCCAGAGGGCATTCGACAAAATAAAGCAGTATCTTCAAGAACCTCCAATCTTGATACCCCCAGTGGCTGGACGGCCATTAATCATATACTTGACGGTTCTGGAGAATAGTATGGGGTGTGTTCTCGGTCAGCACGACGAGACGGGCAAAAAGGAGCATGCCATTTATTATTTGAGTAAAAAGTTCACTGAGTGTGAATCTCGATACTCGATGCTGGAGAAGACGTGTTGTGCATTAGCTTGGGCTGCCAAACGTCTACGACAGTATATGCTCAATCACACCACTATGCTAATTTCGAAGATGGATCCGATCAAGTACGTCTTCGAGAAGCAGGCTCTTTCGGGCAGGATTGCCAGATGGCAAATGGTGTTAACAGAATATGATATTCAGTACGTCTCCCAGAAGGCCATTAAGGGAAGTGTATTGTCTGATTACCTTGCCGAGCAGCCGATCGAGGATTACCAGCCGATGAAGTTTGAATTCCCTGACGAGGATATTATGTTTCTCAAAGCGAAAGATTGCGATGAGCCATTGCCCGGTGAGGGGCCAGATAGGAAGTCTCGGTGGAAGTTGATATTCGATGGAGCGGTTAATTCCTATGGAAGTGGTATTGGGGCTATCATCACGACTGCTCACGGATCCCACATCCCGTTTACTGCGAGACTGACGTTTCCAGTTACCAACAATGAGGCAGAGTATGAAGCATGTATTATGGGTCTAGAAGAGGCAATTGATTTGAGAATCAAGAATCTAGACATATATGGTGACTCAGCTCTTGTAATCAATCAGATTAAAGGGGAGTGGGAAACTCGTCAAGCGAATTTGGTGCCGTACATGAATTACGCCAGGAGGCTGCTTCCGTTCTTCGACCGAGTGGAACTTCATCATGTACCCAGGGCTGAAAATCAGATGGCTGATGCCTTAGCCACGTTGGCTTCAATGTATAAAGTCAATCTTTGGAATGAAGCTCCAAGTATTGTCCTCTCGCGTCTTGACAGACCGGCATTTGTCTTTGCAATCGAGGATGCCGCCGACGGCAAGCCATGGTTCCACGACATCCAGACCTTCCTTATGACTAAGGAGTATCCTGCGGGTGCGTCAACCCAGGATAAGAAGACTCTGAGGAGGCTATCTGGAAACTTTTATCTCAATCCTGATGGAGTGCTGTATAAGAGAAACCACGATCTCGTGCTACTCAGATGTGTAGATGAGAAAGAGGCGAGTATGCTCATGGAAGAAGTCCATGAGGGCACATTTGGTACGCACGCCGGCGGGCATGCCATGACGAGAAAGATCCTGAGAGCAGGGTATTACTGGCTGACTATGGAGTCGGATTGCTTCAGATTCGCGAAGAAATGTCATAAATGCCAGATTTATGCTGACAAAGTTCATGTGTCGCCGTGCCCATTGAATGTCATGTCCTCCCCTTGGCCGTTCTCCATGTGGGGCATCGACATGATAGGCAAGATCGAGCCCACTGCATCCAATGGTCATCGTTTCATTCTGGTAGCTATCGACTACTTCACCAAATGGGTGGAGGCAGCCTCGTACGCTAATGTGACCAAGCAAGTAGTAGCTAAATTCATAAAGAGGGACATCATCTGTCGTTATGGAGTTCCCGAGCGGATCATTACTGATAATGGTTCGAATTTGAATAACAAGATGATGAAGGAGCTGTGCCAGAGCTTCAAGATTGAACACCACAACTCATCTCCGTACCGGCTGAAGATGAATGGCGCCGTCGAAGCCGCCAACAAGAACATCAAGAAGATTGTTCAGAAGATGGTTGTGACGTATAAAGATTGGCACGAGATGCTTCCGTTTGCCTTGCACGGTTATCGTACGACGGTGCGTACGTCGACCGGGGCAACTCCTTTCTCCTTGGTGTACGGTATGGAAGCTGTCCTACCGTTAGAAGTGGAGATTCCTTCTTTGCGAGTTTTGGTTGATGTGAAACTCGACGAGGCAGAATGGATTACGAATCGTTTGAACCAACTCAGCCTGATGGACGAGAAGAGGTTAGCATCGATTGCATTTGGTCGTCTGTACCAAAGCCGAATGAAGAAAGCTTATGATAAGAAGGTGCGTCCTAGAAGCTTTCAGACGGGTGATCTCGTCTTGAAGAAGATTCTTCTGCCACACTCTGATCACCGGGGCAAGTGGACTCCGAATTACGAAGGGCCGTATGTCGTCAGCAAGGTCTTCTCAGGAGGAGCTTTGTTGTTATCCACGATGGATGGTGAAGATTTTGCATCCCCGGTGAACGCGGACGCAGTTAAAAAATACTTTGCTTGAAAGAGACCCGCTGGACAAAAAAGAAAGAGTCCAGGCAAAAAAGGGGCATCCCAGCGAACCAAAAACAGAATAAAAGGTTCGAGCAAAAATTAGGGATATATTGAAAAATGTACACCCGCGAAGTCGAAAACCTACACTGGGCGGCTTCGGCAAAAAAGGGTATCCCGGTGAACTGAAAACCCGTAAAGGGCGGTTCACGCAAAAGTTAGGGATTTGAATAAGCAAATGACTGCGTTCCGCGTGTGGACTTTCATTGTTTAGTGGTTTGGAACACCTGAGGGCCGTTTATCTGAATCAAATCTCTTCCGAAGCTGAAGCGTCGGAGAAATATCGAAGTCGAGTGGGTCTTAGAGGGATCAACTCATGGTGTTCGTCTACGCCTCGTTGCCGACATTTGTATATACTGATGTATATTTATGTTTTATTTTTGCGCGGCTTCCTCATTCCAGGAGCTTGCCTCTGTTGTAAAACATTTTTTGCCCATTCAGGGGTTCACCATCAATAAAATGCATGTTACTCAGCAATTCTGTTTGCCTATTTAGCATTTATCTGTTTTGTTTGCGAAAGAAAACACCGATGTTTTTGATAAAATGCGCATACATAAACTTACGGGCCTAGGCCCATTGATTGTTGAAACAATTAATTACCTGAATATCGTCACGAGATAATAACCTTGATAGGCCCCTTTGAGGAGGGTATCTTGTCTGTTTGTTTGTGTTGTTGCAGGTGTAGCGCCTTCCCGAAGATGTGTCGTGCGCATCCCCGAAGCAGGGCGAGTCCTCCTTCTCCAGCAGTGTTCAGTAGTCTCTCCTCCGCAGAATCTGAACGCAAGATAGTGAGCACTGATATGTCTCCCCAGGCAGAGATGATTCTCTTCCCCAAGCAGACGCATCCTGAAGGAACATCATCTTCTCAGCTGAGTCGCGCGCCGAAGCTCGTATGTCCCCAGCACCGGGTCACGAGTGCAGATTTCGTAGAAATGTTCGAGTGCCGAAGCTCGTGTTTCCCTAGTAAGGTCGCCGAAGCATGGTTCTCCCCCAGCACCGGGTCACAAGTGCAGGTTTCGTAGGAAATTGTTCGTACACCGAAGTATGCAGTAACTGATGGTGCCAGACTGAAGTCTCCAACGGAATTGAGATTCCCCACCAGAGTTGTATTCTCTCCCGAAGTCGGATGATTCCCTCTTCCCCCAGTAGAGTGTTGGAACAGCTGACGTTGAGATTCCCCTGCAGAGTTGTACTCTCCCCCAAAGTCGGATGATTCCTTCTTCCCCAGCGGAATTAGAACTCCTCATCAGAGTTGTACTCTCCAGTGAAGTAGAATGATTTCTCTCCCCGGCTGAGTCCGCAAGCCCCAAAAGAGCCGAATCCTTGGAAGCAGTTGGGACCATGAGTGGATTTCTCCCTAGCAGAGTATTGAACAGCTAATGCTGTATTTCCCCCAGAGTCGCACTCTCTCCAGCGAAGCAGAATGATTTCTCCTTCCTCAGCCGAGTTTGCAGATGTCCAAGAGAGCCGAATCCTTGGAAGGTGATCAGATCATGATTGGTTTTTCCCCAGTGAAGTGTGGAGCAGCTGAAGTTGTTTCCCCACAGAGTTATCATCCCCAGAAGAGTAGCCGAGACGGCCACGCAGTTTACTCCCGCGATTGACACCGCATTCCTTCAGCAGGTCCAAGATCTCGTAGAGCTTCGTTCCCCTGCAGCAGATCAACTAAATTTGTTTTCCCTGCAGCAGTCAACGGAAGATCATTTCCCCAAACGGAGTCCGATTGATATTGGCGTGTCCACGTTCTCCTCAGCAGGATAATTCCTCTATCTGAGCAGTTCTTTCTCCTTGACAGGAGGATTTCTCCCCTTCGGCATTTATTTTGCTGACAGGATCGCATCATTGTGCATGATTGCATAGCATTTAGCATAAACGCATAGCATTTCTACCATGTGGGGCATGGCGCCGAAGCATATGCATCATAAACATGATCTAGGTTGTTGTCATTCTTGGTGTTCCGCCGTAGGATCAGTGCTCAGGATGACTCCTGACATTCTCCCCAACGAAGTCGCTCGCTCAGGATGATTTTTGAGGGCCCCAGCAAAGTCTTCAGTTCAAGATGATTCTTGAAATCCGCAGCAGGGCCGTTTGCTCAAGATGATTTTTGAGATCCCCAGCAAGAGTTGTCCAGGAAGATTCCGGGGATCCCCAACAGAATAAAGTCTCCAGAATGGTTATCGGTTCAGGATGATTCTTGAAGGTGCCCGACGGATTTGTTTGTTCAAGATGATTCTTGAAGTCCTTAGCAGCGTGATATGTTTGCTCCAGCGGTGATGTTTAATCTGAAGATTGATTTCGTAAACGCCTGAAGGCGATATCAGAAGGCTCCTGTGGATTCAGATTTCCCGGTTGATGAATCAACGTTTGTCTGAAGACAAGGTCCAAAAGTTTGTAGATCCAGCTCCTGTATGCAAAGTGATCCGTGTTGGCCTGAAGACCAAGTCAGTTGTCCTGAGGTGATGATTGATTGCGATCAAGTGAATAGTGTTTCTTCTGACTGAAGTCGAAGATGTTTCTCCAGCTGAAGCGGAGTTTTGCCTGAAGGCAAAGTGTTTGAATCCCCTTAGAGTCATGAATGGCTCAGGATACCACTTCTCTGACTGAAGTCACAGATTTCCCAAGCTGAAGCGAAGGTGCCTGAAGGCAAGGTTATCCCCAAAGTCATGAATGACTTAGGATTCATTTTTCGGACTGAAGGCCGAAGTATATCCCTGACTGAAGTCACGGATACTCTATAGCAGAGGCGGAATTGCCTGAAGGCAGGTCCATGTATCCTTGAAGGCCAAGGGTCATTTTCTTCAGACTGAAGTCGAAGATACCTCCTGCAGAGTTGCCGACAGGCAAAAGTTTATATCCTTGAAGGCCAAGGATGATTATCTTCAGAAATACGTGAAGATCTTTTCTAGCTGAAGCTGGAATCGCCGACGGGCAAGGTTTATATCCTTGAAGGCCAAGGATGATTATCTTCAGAAATACGTGAAGATCTTTTCTAGCTGAAGCTGGAAGTGGCCAGGGGCCAGGGTTTCGTATAGCTTTGACGTTGAAGTGCTACGGTAAGATCAGTATGCAGTAGTATTCGGATGTTCGTTTTGGTTCTGAGGGAGAACCCCATATCAGAGTATGCTCGGCTAAGTCTCTCATTCCCAGTGGAGCAGTTTCAAATACGCAAGTGTACCTTTTGTTCCATTTACCAGGGGTGAACCCCAGGTCAAAGTTGTTCAGTGTTGTATTTTGTCCGGCGGCGAGGTTGGATGTTTGGATTTGACGGCGAGGTCAGATTATGTTTGTGTTCGACGACGAGGTTGGATGTGTGTTTTGACGGCGAGGTCAGATGATGTTTGTTCGGCGGCGAGGTTGAATGTTTGTTTGGCGGCGAGGTCAGACTCTTTAAATCCCCAGTAGAGATGATGTCGGTACGACGGCGATGTCGAGTGTCTCTCAGAGTGATGTTTGTTTCCGGCGGCGACGTCAGATTCAGTTTTCCAGCGGCGATGTTGGGTATGCCAGATGATTTAGTTCTCCAGCGGCGATGCGGGGTATTTTGATTGTCCGACGGCGACGTCAGATGGTTTAGTCTTCCAGCGGCGATGTTGGGTGTTGTGGTTGCCTGAAGGCAATGTCAGAAGAAGTTAACATGGATAACTGACGGCGACGTCAGATCGATATTTCTCCATCTATTTGTTGTGCAGCTAGTATTGCAGTATTCGAAGACTTGTTCCCCGCGGAGTATCGTGTGCTTATGCAGTTGGCAAATTTTCGGGTTTACCGGTATTCAACCGCCTCGCACCTTGATTGTCTGAGAGTCGTTCGCTTCTCACCCAGTCAGGTTCAAGCCGTTTGAATAGGGGCAGCTGTTGCACCCCAAAATTTGACCAACATTTATTCATCCATCAAGTGTTTGAAGTTTGATACCTTCATCAGAAAGTTCAAGAGATCCTCAGAGGAATTGGTTGAAGCCAAGGTTGTGTGCTTCATAGCTTGAGAGTTGTGGGAGCTCCTCAGATGATTCTGAGACTTTGAGAATGAACTTGAAGCTTTGAGAAAGTTTATGAGATGTCTTGAAATCCATCATGAAGCCCAGAGAGGTCATTGTGCAAGAATTCAGAAGATTCAACCATGAATGGTAGAATTAAGGTTTTGACTGGGTCAATCCTAGATCAGCTAAAGATTTGGAGAAGGCTGAGACCTAATCCAAGGGCCATGAGATCATGGAATGATGTATGGAGATGTTATAAAGATGATTCCTAGACCAACTCATCATGACTGAGGAGTTTGAGAAGTTTTGAGTTAGGGTTTCTAAGGATTGTTAGTGAAAAAACCCTAGTTTGATCCCTATCTTCCAGGCAGTTTTAACTCAAGATGTGATTGATATCTCATCTTCCCCACAACATGGATGTTGTAGAGCTTGTTCTTAGCTTTAATTTGAGTGGTAGAAGTCCTTGATAGGATGTGCAGAGCTCAAGTTATGGTTTTGACAAATTACAGGTCATCTGAGGTGTGTGAATCTGGGTCCTTGAAAGTCACCCAACTTGCAGACAACTTTTGCCCTAGTAGGATGATTCCTATGATTTCTTGGTCAACATGAATGTTTAAGAGCATCTTCTTAGATTTCTAGAGAGTACTAGAAGTCCTTGATAGGATTTGTAGAACTCAACTTATGGTTTGAACAAGACAGGGGTATTTTGGTCATTTGGAAGTTATAGGCCATTTTAAGCAAAGGCCATATCTCCTATTTCCAAGCCTCAAATGGAAAAAGCTTCAACATAAAAGTTGTTCAAAATGGGATTTTAAGCCTAGAAAAGTGGTCATGATTTGTTGGAAAAGCTTGTAGCAAGGATTTTCAAGAATGGTTGAAAATGACCTAAAAATGTCTTATAAGTTAAATGAATCCAAGTTGGAAATTGGTTTGGGAGATGTACAAATCCAAAATAGGTCATCCAATATGTCATTTTGAATCCAAACATCATTTTAAAAACAATGGTTCAAATAGATTTTTGATTTGAGGTCTTAAAATAGAGGTTGCTTTGTAATTTTGTTTCTTGCATCTTAAGGAACCCATGAGAAACCTCACCAAAGGCAAAGCTAAGCTTGTTTTTTCACACATTCCCTTTCAATATCTCTTGTAAGGAGATTTTGGCACAAAATTACAAGTCTTAAGGCATGATATGAGATGATACCACATGTCATTAAAAGAGAAATTCCATGACTTTCCATGAGATTCTAGCTCTTTCTAAAAGCTTCTAGGATCTTCCATTGATGGATATATATTAAGAGGATCACAATGTGATCAAAGGTTGGAGAATTCAGTGAAGAGAGTGAGAAGAAAGTGAGAGTTCCATTGTTACTTCAATTTCAAGCAAGAGTAAATTCATACAATCCACATCAATTCTGTTCATCCTTCTTCTCCATTCACAATTCCTTGGCATTGTTGAGTACCTACAAGTTGATTCAGGGACCTGTCCATGGAGGATTGAAGAGCTAGGGTTGAATTTGCAAGACTCCACACCAGACTCGGATCTCTACATTCAAGCCTTATCCATCCATCTTTTTGCATACAGAACCCTCATCATCCATTGAAGATCAGTCATGGAAGGTTGCAAGCATTGAATTGGAGTGTTTCTACTTCTGCCATAGCCAACAAGCAGGTTGGTGTTTTCATTGCCATCTCTTTAATTAGGTGCTAGATGTTTAGATCTTTAGTATAGAATGGCTAAGATAGGTTAGATGACCATTTCCATAGAGTTTCAGAGGGTTTCATGAAGGTTGGTAACAGATCATAGTTTCTTTCAAGATCAAGATCAAGCTGTGTATTAAGTTTTAATTGATATGTGATAGCATAGAATGATGAGGGTAACGTGTAGAACAAGTTTATATCATTAGATTGAAGCTCTAGCAAGGTTGATCTCAGAGGAGCATGTTGAAACCCTAATGTTTGTGCGTTCTGTTAGAGAGATATACGAGGTTTTAATGAAAACTATAAACACCATCGTGTTCTTGGAGAGAAATGGATCATCTTTGCTTTTGGAATTTTTGGATTTCATCAAGTAACAAGGAAGAACGAGTGGGTGGAAAACTCGTGCATGAAGCTGAATCCTGAAAACCCTAGATGGCTCGTTTGGGACGATGAGCCTCCACCGTTGGATCTCTCTTTTCCATTGACTAAATAATCTAATCGCACGGCCATGATTTGAAATCAGAAACGGAGGGAAGCCTTAATGCCAAAGCGCACCGTTTGAATAAGTGAGTAATCCTGGGCTCAGCAAGTCATTACTACTCGCACCCCCATCATTGGCCCAATCCATGTTTCAACTAGAATTTGTTGCTATTCATACCGCTTGCATAATTATTTTCTTTTTAATTTTTCATTTAAATTCTGATAGCGCATTGGGCCTTGCTCGTCGATATCTGCACCCCCCAGGTTCTCAGCCCAATAATAATTGAACTAGGGCGCAGTTCTATTAACACCCCCCACCCCTTTTCTTTTATTCTTTTATTTTAATTTCCTTTATTTTCTTGCATTTTATAAAATTCATATAAAATTCAAAAATGATTGTTTTTTAATGCTTGTTTTTTCTATATGTTCATAATTTTGTCTAGAAAAATATCAATAAATAAAATTGGCATTTTATTTTCTTTTGATATTTTTAGTATATTTTCCATGTAAATAGCTTTTTTAGAAGTTTAGGTGTATACTCAATTTTGTAGAATTTCTTTTAGGACCTTCCCTTAGGCTTTTTGAGCCATTCTTGTTGGCATAGTTAGATATTGAATCATAGTTTCTTATAGGATTTATTTCAAGATTTTTAGATTAAAATTTGATTAGTTTAATTAGGTGAGATTAGAGTAACCAAAATTAGGGTTCATGAAGCATGGTTGAATTTGAGCAATTTTGTTTTGGGTTTTTAGGTCAAGATTAGAGTATGGGGAATATATGGGTTAAGGGTAGGTATGTATAGAATCCCCTAGAATTTTACTAGAATATTATATAGTATTTTAGTATTTTTAATTGATTTTTGAATGTATGGTTAGTATGTGTGTTGCCTTGTGGGCATTGTATTTTGGGTGCTTGCTCGTTTTGCTTTCTTTTGTGCTTGGTTGGCCTTGTGGAGCTTGATGGAGCATTAAGGAGCATTGAGAAGCATTTGAAGATTGATGTTGAGCTTGGAGGCTTTAGTCTTAGGTTTTGCTTTTGTTTTAGGGATAGGATCAGGATAGAGCTTAGTTAGATAAATTTCTTTCTCAAACATGGATAGTATTCTTCACATCCATTCCTCCCTGTGATTCAAAGTCCTTCCAGGGTATACACCTCTCTCCTTTGGAGGGATTAGTGTTATACCCAGGAGGTAGAACTTTTGAGGGAACCCTTCATTTGATATTGAACCCTTACAGGTCACCTTTGGTGATCAGATAAGCAGTTCAATATCCCCCAGCTTATCCTGTAGTGATTTTTCTCTGTTTGATTAGTCTTGGGAGCTGTCAGAGCTTGAGCATGAAGATGAAGACTCCATTGAAGATTGTTGAAGAGGATGAATCCTTGAAGACTGCCATTCCAGCTGAAGCTTGAAGAGCATGAAGATCAAGTTGATACTTGAAGACCCCTGAAGATAGTGAAGCCTGAAGGTGGAGCTGATCAAAGAAGCTGAAGCTTAAGGGAGAAGATGAGTTGATACTCATGTTGTAGGGTTGATACCTGGAAAGCAGTTGATGATTGAAGTCTGAAGACTGAGTTGCTGCTGGAGGAGCTGAGGCTTTCTTCTGTTTTCTTTTCTGTATTGTGTGTTTTGCTTGATTTGTCTGTTGCATTAGATTAAGTCCATCTAGAATAAGTAGAATCTAGGAGCATAATTGCATTAGAGGTTGAGTTGCTCCCTCTGCTTGTATTGTTATTGCTTGGCTTTGCTTGCGGGTATTCGGTAGAGCCCAGCTCCCTTGCCCATGTGGTGTGTTTGCTTGATGGCATTTCATTTCTTTTATCTGTATGATTGCAGTTTACTGTATATTGCTTGATAGCATGTTGTTTATTTTCAGTATGATTACTGTTATTTCATGACTGGCTTGAGGTCGAGACGAGCTTGTGGAGGCTGAAGCCCCACACACATTTCCTCCCTCACTTGCATTGCATGCATTTTACTGTTAAGCTGACGCTTTGTCTGTTTTGGTGTATCATTGACATGATCCCTTAGGACTCTCATTTCCTTTGATAAGGATTTGATGATAGACTTTTAGGTTGAAACCTATGCATGACAACTTCTAGGAGTTCCCTGTTCAAACCTCAACCATAGGATGAATCCATGGCATGATAACAGTAGGACTTGATAGTCTCCCTCCTAGTTGGGTCGGTTCTCTTCTCATCTCAAAACAGTTTAAAATACAGTAATCATGATTGATTTATTTCGTACGTTACGAGCCTTAAGCTACCTGAGAAAGGACTGTGGGAGAGTTTCTTTTCCATAGTCTGGATGTTTAGTATGGTACCCTTTGGGTGACATGCGACGCATCCTCTCTCAGGTCATAGTCTCTAGTGCAGTTGAAATCGCAAACACAATAAAAAACACTTCTTTCAGGAAATAAGCCGTAGTTTCCCGAACTACGTGAGCTCTGATCTCTCATACCTGTTGAGAGTACGTAGGCACAAGATGGTGATGTCTTGGCGAGCTACCTTCCCCCATAACCCTTCGTAGGCCGAACTACGTTGACTCTGATTTCTCATTCTCTGATGAGAATACGTAGGCATAAAGTGCGACGCTTTGCCGAGTCATTTTTCTTTTCTTTTTTCAGCCAGCCTTGATAGGTAGATAGAATAAAACCAACCCGTCCAAGTAAACCAACAAGCGAGGATCCCGTCGAGTACGACGGACGTGAGGGGTGCTAATACCTTCCCCTTGCGTAACCGACTCCCGAACCCAGACAATGGTTGCGATGACCTTGTCTTACCCTCATTCGTTAGGTTTTTCCGATCATTTCCTTTCCCGCTCTGAGGGATAAATAACGAAAGGTGGCGACTCTTCTGTCATGCCGGCACCTTATTTTCACGCAAGCGACATTGGGGTCCAACACAGTGGCTGTTTTTAGCATTTTCGCAGCGCTCGCAAGCTCGTTCGCTAGGCGAGTCAGTAGCGAGCATTCGTTATGGACTCGCTAAGCGAGCAAGCCAGCGAGCGTGACAGAACTTTGTTTTTATTTTTGATTACTGATAATCGTGTGCTGCTATTTGTTGGTGTCTTCTGTGTTTGTTTTGCAGATGGCCTTAGGTAGTCATAGCAAGAAAAGAAATGTTGCCAGTACCTCCCGTACGGTCCCTATTCAATTCGATACAGAAAAGTTCATAGGGGCAAAGCAAGTTGTCCGCTTTGGGACGCTGCAGAAAAGGAAGATCCTCCCTGAGAAGAGGTTCATCATAGACCCTCAAGGCGAGTACAACACTTTTCCTGGGCTGATCAATAGTAAGCAGTGGGCCAGACTGGTTTCCCCTCTTGAAAACTACAGCATAGACATGGTGTGCGAGTTTTACGCGAACGCGCTGCCAAATGATGACGAACCCTTCACATGGTCTACAAGAGTGATGGGTCGTCAGGTGACCTTCGACAGGGATTCCATCAACAGAGTGTTAGGTGAACCGCTCCATCTGGGAGCCAATGAATTGGACAGATATACACGAGACCTGAGGTTGCATAGAGACACAGATACCATTTCAGCTGCCTGTTGATAGAGGGTAAATCGGTTGAGCTAAACCAAGCTGGACACCCTTTGAGATATCATAGGGAGGACATGATTCCTTTAGCTCAATTGGTTTTACATCTGGTCCTTACAAAAATCATGCCAAAATCCCACACATCTACCGTGCCGATCCCAGTGGCACACCTTGTTCATAGCATTCTCACTAACGTCCAAATTGATGTGGCTAGGATTATTGCCAATGAGATAAAGTCCATTGTTGAAAGTGGTCTTAAGCAAGGGTCGCGTGTTAACTGCCCCCTTGCTTTTCCCTACCTCATTATGGCCTTATGCACTCAGTCGCGGATGAAGATTCCTTCCCGCAGTTTGGTGAAGATCCCGACCCCCATTGATGATAAATATATGGACAAGTACTGTAGGTCTAGGAACTACAGGGGTGGTGCAGCTAATGGTTCCAGAACTACTGATGGTTATGGTGCTTCTTCTCAAGGGTACGACCCTTTTCAGCAAGCAATGTGCAACTATAATTGGGATTGGATGGCGGCATCGCAGAGGGCTATGATGGATATCCATGATTCTATGTAGGTCTTGCAGCTCCATATCTGAGACCCCTCCATTGAGCGTCCTATGATGACGCGTGAGCAGTTCTTGCAACATGCGAACTGGCCTATGGACAGGCCTGTTTTTGGAGAGGGGGAGGGTGCTGACGGTCCTGTTGTTGATGATGATGCTGACGATGATGATGAGACTGATGATGTTGAGGGAGAGGAGGATTATGATGATGACGGTTCTGAGGAGGAGGTGTCTGAGTCTGAAGAGGACTGAGTTGTTATCTTTTCAGTTTTACTATTGTATTTTGTTTTATTTTCGGATATTCTGTTTGCTTTCATTATTGTGGTTGTACTTTTGGGGTGTTCAGTCCCCCATGCACACTATTTTTAGTTTATTGGTTAATGCTTTGATTAAATTATTGTGTTTATTTTAAATTATTCTGTTGAATGATTTTTGTGGTTGCTGGGTGTCAAAACCTTCTAGATTGGTTGCTCTCTGAAAGAAGTATCCAATGAAGGTGCATCCGAGCTTGGATGGCAATGATAAAAATAAACAAGCGAATACGGCTAAGGTACATGGTTACCTTCGGTTAGAACTTTAGAATGCATGAAGAACTTTATTCTTGTTGTAATTGAATATTGTTCTTTTTGCAACATGATTGAATGAATGATTCACTTAGTACTTAAGACCACAAATTGTGAGGAAACCTCCATTGTTCAAATAAATGCTGGATTCTAATGAACTGTGTTGATTCGTTTTGTTCATGCTTTGTCTTTTATTATTGTGAACTTGTGGAAGCAATTAGAAATGATCAAGGCACTTGTTTCTTTAGAGCACACCAGTTCCATACACAAGCTACCCGTGAGCAGAGAGTATTTGTTAACCCCCTTTGAGCCTAAACTGTTGAATCTCAGCTTGAAACAAGCGAGATTTCAAAAATCTTTTTCTTGAAAACCTGAAATTTTTTTATTATTGTTCTTTTGCCGTCAAAAGTAAAGAGCATTAACTTAAGAAGGAAGTAGAAGATAAGTTAGGGAGAATGAAATTGTAAGTTGGTAGTTTATCACAACTCTCGAAAAACCAAGCAAGCAATGAAAAGAAATTAAAAAAAAAAGAGAAACACTTGTTTTGTAAATACGGTGTGAAGAAAAAAAATATATAATCAAAATAAAAGAATGAAAACGAATGCTTGCTTGGAAGAAAAATATTGAAAAAATTTTGAGTTGTGGAATAAGAGTTGTGAAGGTTTCAAATGAGAAATACGTTAGATGAAGTTGAGATGTGTGAATAATTGTACAATGAATGTCTCTTTTGCGTCGGCAACTTCGTTTTCAATGGCTTTAGATATGTCCCTTGTTTGTTAACCTGACCAAGCTACAATCGGAAAAGACCTTAGTGATCTTTGTGCTTTCGCATTTTCATTTGTAATTGTTAGACATTGTATGAATTGAATTGAGTTTGGCATTGTTTGTTGGAGAGTGAGATTGCACCCGCGGTTGTAAACGCGAGATCTCTTCAATCCTTATTCGAAGAGGAGTGATAGAGTGATTCATTCAGGATATCGTTGTTGTTGATTGATACATGTTTTGCATTGCTTTAAGATTTTAGTTTTTGTGTATTGTGTTGTTCTAACCATTGGAGACTTGTATTTAGTTGAGTTGTTTGTGTTTGAGCCATTTGATCCAATTTCGGAAAAACCTTTTTCTTTAAGCGAATCCTCTTGTTCTGCGAGAGGCATACTTTGCTTGAGGGCAATCAAGATTGTAGTTGGGGAGAGTTGTTAGATGCCCAATTGTGCTTATTTGAGCTATCAAATGTGGGCATCTTCCGCTCCTTTTTGTTCAATTTCGGTTCAAAACCGCCTTGCTTTTGTTGATATGCGATATGTTGTGAAATGCTCTTGTTCCTTTTAATTTGTGTATTATTGTGCAGTATTTGAGCATGAATGGGCAAAAATTGAAGACACAAGAAAGTTGACAAAGGAATCAAGAAAGATCAAGAGCAAAAGCATGTTCGCTAGGCGAACATCTGGTGAGTGTTGCAGCGAGCTGTTCGCTAGGCGAGCATCCAGCGAGCTGCTAGCGAACACTCCCAGACTTGGGCAGAACCAAAATGGCATTATTCGCTGGCAGCGAGGCAGGTGGCGAAGAACTCGCTACGCGAGCACCTAGCGAGCAAGTAGCGAAGCATTCCAAAATCGTTTCCTCAGCCCTCGCTAGCATGTTCGCTAAGCGAAGCTGTAGTGAACGTTCGCTGTTAGCTCTCTAGGCGAATGAAGTCGCGAGCGTGACAGGACAACAACTTTTTCTATATATATTGCCCTTTGTACTTTTTGCAATACATCATCAATATATCATATTTTTACTTTGTTTTGTTGCATAAGAGATTTTGTGACCTAGAAACACTTTATCTCTTATTTTCTTCATTTCCAAACATTAATCCACAAAAAAAGGTGGATTCTCATCCAAGTTGGATTGTTTGACTCAAATGTTCATCAACCTTCTTCTGAATCTTCTTTTGCAAGCTACCATGAAAATGAGTAGCTAAGTTCTTCATTTTGTCAAGGTTAGATGTATGTGATCATTAAGCTTTGTAAGTATATGGATGATCTTCATTTGTAAACTCTTGGATGATGAATATATGGTGAAAACCTTGCTTTATCTTTAACTCTTTGTGTTGGTTGATGATCGAAAGATATTTTCCAACTCTTGACCTAGGTTTTCATCCTTCTATTTTCTTAAGCTAGAGATAGTTTCGAATGTGGTTGTTCACGAAAAATGTTAAACCTAAATGTTGTCATTTTGATAGACTGTGTGAGAAATCAACAATGGATCAAAATGGGAAAAATCACAATGTGAGTTAGAGATAATCACATTGGGAGGATGTTGTGAATGTGTTTATCATCTGAAGAAGTTTATGCTTATTGTTGATTGGACATATACAAGCAAAGTGATTACCGAACTCTAACTTTGGCAATCTTTATTAAATCGTAAAATCAATCTTTTATCGCGATTCAGTACTTTTTATGCAAAGATAACATTACTAAAAACCAAACCCCTTTTGTTACTAAAAAGTTAAGAACTCGATAACTGTCGAACTGCGGTAATATCTCATATTCCCTGTGGAGACTATAACAAAAACCCGATACTTAACCACTGTAACTAACAGCTAACACGACCACATATTGGTTCAAGTGTTTTAACTGAGTAGGGTTAAACCTTCGTTCTAGCAGTTAGGGACGATGCCTGTTTGCGATAGAACCAAGACTTAACACACTCTTTTTGAAAATTATTTTCAAACAAACCTGAAGGATAAAAAGGTTTGATGTTTTGTTTTGTGTTTTTTTATGAGAAGAAGTGAATTGAATTAAGTTTGTAACTCATGTTGCACTAAAGACTATGACTTGAGAGCGAATGCGTCGCATATCGCCCGAAGGGCATACGCTAAACACTCTAAACAGTATGAGAGGAGGCCCCTCAACTATCATTCCTCAAGTACTTAAGGCTTGTAGCGTACAACATTTATTATCCTTTATTAAGTGTCTTAAGATGTTATGAGATGAGAAGAGAAGACACAAAATCTAAGGGGAAACTAATCAACCCTAAGGTTGTTATGTAAAATGATCCTAAAGTTGGGATTGAAAGGGGAAATCTATCCTAATGTTGGCATGTAAAGGATTGAACACCTAATTTCTCTCCTACTCCCATCTTAAATAGAGGGACTAGGAATCCTAAGGGATCATGGCAAAAAGATCAAGTAAACACTTAATGAATCAATCACAAATGATATGAACAAAAAGATGAAAATGACTTAAACAAGTCAAGGCAATGAAAATATGAAATGAAAAGATGCAAAGACACAACAAGGACTCAATAATATAAGACCCAACACAAACAAGTGACTTAAACAAGTCAAGAATAAGGATGAGATGAAATGGAAGAAGTGTGACTCATACAACCATCAAACATCAATCATCAAGAGGCAAGCTAAACAAAGAGCAGAGATAGAGAGCCATGACCAATGAAATGATGGGAGAAATAATATTGGGCAGCAACCACATATTCAAGACAAACTCAAAGTATAACCATGCAAAAGAAATGAATAAACAAGTGCAAGAAGTAACCAATTATTCAAGACAAACTCAAAGTATAACCATGAACACCAAATCATCTTGAATAATGATCAAAACACAATGGGACAGAAGTGAATCAATAAGATGAAAGCCTCAAATCAAGATTAGAAACAAAACACAACCACAAACCAAGTCATGGCAAGTGAAAGAACCAAAGTTTCATCACAAATTCAACACTTAGAACCAAGTAGAAATGCATGACTTTCAAGTAACTTGCAAAACAAGTTACACAAATGTATGACCTAAAACAAGTGGACCAGCACCTTAAGCATGTTAGAAACAAGTATCAAAGCTCATAAGGTGCCTATGGGATCAATATAGATCATTTCCCAAAGAAATTAGGTCAAACTAGTTTGTATGAACATCTTCTAAGGTGACTTGACTTGCAAGCTTCACCAAAAATAGAAATAATGTCCAATAAATCTCAAATGAAATACACAACCAAGCTAGGTCAGTCACAAACCAACATGCAAAACCTCATGGATAGAAACAACTCAAGGTATCACCAAATAATTCAAGAATCAACGGTGCTCCACCTTATCGAGCAAATGTCGAGGTTCAACAAAAGTAATATCAAAGTCAAATGAAAAATGATAATTGGTCACTAAAAATCATCCTCAAGAATGCCTCAATCCCTTACCTAGATGGGGAGAAGACATGGTCATAGGAGATGAGGAATTGAGGTCCAAAAAATCATGATTATACAAAGTGAACACCATAAAACCCTCTTAATTGCAAATTTAAAATAAAATAGCAAAATAAAATAAAAACATAAATAAAAAATATGGAAAACTAAATAACATTTCAAAGTGTAAGAAAATATTTTTTTTATAAATTTTGAGTAATTAAAAGTATTTTTTAAAATAATAAAATGAAAACAGAAAATAAAAGTAAATAAAATAAATGAAAATAAGCAAGGGGGTGCAAAAGATAAACCCAGAATGAACTAAAACTAGGCAAATTCATGCTGGGCCTCAAAAGACTAGGGGTGTGAATATCACTCTGAGCCCAATTTAATCCAAACTCAGTTCACAAAACAAAACGTTGCGTTTCATTAATCCAGTTGGATTTCAATGCACGCGTGGCACAGGTCAAACCAATTAAAACATGACAACCAGCAAGTCAACAAGTCAATGGGTGGGTGAGTCAGCTTCACTAGAAAACAGAGACGCCGGAGCTAGGGTTGCGGTCATCTTCTCCGGCTAGCTCGCCGGAGACCAGGTCTGAAATCTCCATAAAAACGATGGATTCTAGTACCAAACGAAAGTTGAGCCCTAAAGGAGTAAGAATCCACCCTTCAAATCTCAAAAAGGTTCTAAAACAAAGAGGAATCAAGGCACGAAAATCACGATGCACATTCTGAAACTCCATCAAACACACAAATGGATAGCTCAAACACTGCCTACCACAGGTAGGGCTTCAGATGCAACCTAACATGTCTCTATTTGATGCCTAGAATGAGAGGGAAAAAAGGAAGAAGCTTACCAAATGGAGCAGTTCTGTTGACTCTTCTAATGCACGCAAGCTTTGATCTCTTGCTTCCAATTTGTTCCTCCAAGTCTTGTGAAGAAGGATTGAGCAACAATTTGAATTAAATCCTAGTGAAGAAACAGATTCGAAGAAGGGAAGTTTTTGAGAAAATTTCAAGCTCTCTCTTCACTCTCAAGCAGCTACCACACCTCTTGAGCATTAGGGAAAATTATTTGGCTTTTATGTGATGCATTTGTGACTCCATGCAGGCCCATGTTGGCTGTATGAGTTGGTTTCAAATTTTGCCAAAAAAAACTTCCACTTATGTACTCATACACGTGTTGCTTCATACGCACCTCTTTGGGTCAGCAAAATGGAATGCACATGGTGTAGAAATGAAAGGAATTGATTTTGGTCTTGTAAAAATTCTACACACCAAGTTTCAAACCATGACTTTTTAAGTAAGAAAACTTGAAAAAGTGGTACATAATGACTCTTCATGTTGGCACAAATGTAGAAAAACCCTTTATGAACATGTATTGGTGTGGAAAAGTTCAAATATGAAGCCAAAAGGTGACTTGTAAATGAAGAAAATCAATCCATGACCAAAAGTCTAATTTCCCACCTTAAAATGGCCCACATGACCATATAATCCATCAATCCTCATGATCTTTGAGTTCATTGTGGAGTTAAGACAATTATGCACAAGTTTCATGTCAGTTGGAATTGCATTTGAGATCCATAAGTTCATGTAATTGACCATTGAAGAAAATGACCCATAATGAACTTTTCCCAAAATACCCTTGCCTTGTGAGGTCCATAACCTGAGATGTACACATGATAAAATGGACTTCTAGGACTTTTTGAAAAGCGAAGATCATAAGGAACTTTCATGTTCACTTGAAGTTAAGGAGAAACATGGTTCTAGGCCAAAAATGCCTTGGAAGTGAGTTGACTTTAAATTGACCAAAATTCTCTTCATCTGAAGACCCTACCTTGTTGACATCATGACTATAGATGTACAAACTGAATGGATGAGTTCTTGTACTTAAAACAAAGATTGAAAGATGCTCTACAAGTCTCATGTTTTCATGAAAATGAGATTGAGATTGCATCATAGGGAAAAATGTCCTTGAAGTTAGGCACTAAAGAAGGGGATTTTACACTGAAAACCTCTGAAACCCTAATTTAGTAACTTCTTGAACTCTTGATTCTTATTGATTTGATCTTAAAATGATATCCTAGATGCCTTAAGATGACTTCCTATGGCTTGTGTGCCTTAGAACCAAGTCTTGAACCCTTTCAAGTCTACAGTTGACTTTGGGTTGACCAGATGAAACCCTAGTTCCATGTCCTCTGACTAAGGCTCTTGCACATGAGTTGGATGACTACTCAAGCTCCACAAAGGTCCCTTAAGGTACACAATGAGCTTCAAATACACGTCCTATCCAAATAAGTGACGTCATGAACTCCTGATGATCCTCAAGATAGGAGGCTATACTCATACACAAACTCTCCTCTCAAGGAGCCTTGAAACGTTTCCATGATGATGATGATGATGAGCACCTGATGACCTGCACAAATGCCCTTGATTGCTTGAAACTAAGAAGACTCTCCTCTTAAATGGTAAACCAACCCCTTGATCCCCTGTTAAAGACAATGTTATGTAAATGCAAATGCTAAAATGGAATGAAACATAACAAGTACAAGAAATGGTTGGTAAAATTTTGGGGTGCAACATGCAATCCTGAAGAAAACTAGATCAGGATAAAAATGACTAGCCTCAAACACCTGTTATGCAAATGGCTATCAAAATGCAATGCAAATTCCATGTTTGATCATTTCCAGGGTGGTCTACACCTTGATTCAAGTTTCAACAACAATAAAATATACGAGATGGATAAAACATTGACATAACAACTCATACATTAACCAAAGAAGGCCCAATAAAAGAGTTGATACATTAAATCCATACAACAGAGATATAATCAAATACAACAGCCTCTGATCCCAATCAATAAGCTTGACGTTGATCAGATACAAAAGAAGAAAAGAAACTAAGGTATATCATCAATATCTACTAGAGACAAACCGCCACATCCTCTGCGCTCTCGGTTCCAGTCTTGAGCCTCTTTGAATAGCTTCTTAGTATCTGGATGCTTTAGCCTCTAGATTAGTTCTTGAATCAAAACATCTCGTCTGTGCATGATTCCTTCCATCTTATGACAACGTAGCTCCCAAGCATCTTCGCCAAAATCACCTTCAAGTTTGGGCTTCTTCACCTCTGCTTGATCTTTAAGCTCTTCCATGGTTGGCAATGTCTCCCTAAGTTGCTGATCACTTTGGAGCCTGTGGAATGATTCTTTTCCGATCTTCCTCTCTTTGTTCTCAAGTTGTTGTTTCAACTTTTCAATCTAGACTCTGAGCTCGTCTTCCCTTTCCTTGTTAGCAGTCGTAGTGGCATTCCACTAGCTGTTGAATTTTGAAAATTCCAAGTAGGCCCTGTCTAGCTCTTTCTTCTTTTGCTGAAGTAGGCTATTGGCACTTCTCAGATCTTTACCAATTTGTTCGCTGCTCTTGACTTCTTCTGCCAATTCTTGCTATTTCTTGGTCAGTAGGTATGCCTTCACTCTAGCAATGTATGATGATTCACCCTTAGCGTGATTGAGTTGGTAGATCTCGCACTGCAGCTCTTTGTTTTCTTTGTGAAGATCTTCCTTTTCGGCCCATAACCTATTGTACCTCTCCATATCAACAGTAGTAAGCTGCTCAATCATCAATGGGTACAAAGGTTCCTTTACAGAGAAAAGGTAACAACATTTCTTCAACCCTCTTCTGAATCCATTCTAAGTATGGAGGATAAGCTCTGCAATTATTCTTCCCCAAAGAAGTCTTCCCCTTCTTGTGAAGATTTCCCCAAGTGCCTATAGCTTTCAAGAGCAACTCTTGATCTTTTGTATCATAAAAGAACAAAGAATCTTCGACATCCTGATCCTTCTAAGAGCATACCCAAACTACCTGATAGCAAGGGAAGGGTTATAATTAATACCACATTTCCTTCCCACCAGGGGTACATTTGGAAAGTCCCCATAACTATGAATGATCTTTGTACCTAGTAGTCTCTGATTAAACCATAAAATATTCTCAGAAGTCAGCCCCATTAAAATCTTATACCACTTCATGGAATCTCTTGTATTAACAAAAGCACCAGACTGAGGGAGATGATTCATAAACCATTTGCATAGGAGTGGCGCACAACAAGTCACAAACCCTCTTCTCCTTTTCTCATTCTTGAAGTGCACAGAGTGATACAAATTATCGAGAAGAGTTGGCACCAGATTCTTCATGAAAAAGATACGAATAACTTTTATATCAATGAAGTCAGCCACGCTAGGGAATAACACAATCCCATAGACACAGAAAGCCAAAACAGCATTAAAACCAGACCAATTGCCAACTTCACCGAATCTTTGAGTTTCATCTACCAAGAAACTCAAATGGAATCCATGAAACCCTGATTTGCTAGCCATATTACACACTAAAATAGACTTGCTCAAATAAAGAGCAGAAGCAACATCACCAAGCTCAGGATTCTTCTTGGAACTAAAGAAATGTGCCTTATCCTTAATTGGAACTCCCATAATAAGTGCAAACTTCTCTAGTGTTGGAACCAACTGATAATCTAGAAAGGTAAAACACCTTAGGGGAGGGTAATAAAATTGTAGAAGAGTATAGATTGCATCATGCTCATACTTGCTGAGAGTGTGAAGCGTGCTCAATATCTTTCATAGTCCTTTCTGAAATCTTCCAGAACACTAGAATTTTCCAGAGCAACCAACTCATGAAGTGAACTCAGCAGCGGTGTTGGAAACTTGTAATCCATATTCTTCTTCTGACCAGTGTCCATCTTTGCAGCTCTTGAACAACTTGAATCAAGGATAAGATTTAAACCCCGGAAATAAACAAACATGAATGTTAGGATGCAGATATGATGTTATGAAAATGAAGACATGGGATCAAGGTTCCCATATGCTCCGAACAACTGATGTGCTGCTACATGGATAAGTTCAAAATTCTGCTCCGATGAGAATAACAGAACACCAGAATAATCAGAATACCAGGTTCATAAGTCCACACTGATAAGAAAAACAGAAATCCAAGTAGGTTGAAGTTCAATTTTTCCTATAACACCCATCCCCTCTCACGTCTGGGTTCTAGTCTTGGACAAGGCATCCTAGCAGGTCCTCGGCATCACGGGCTCTCAAGTTAAGAAATGATAATATGTTTACTATTTCTGGTTTGACATTATCACCCCTCAATGAGGCCTCAACTGACTTCTAATGAACGTGATACAGAGTCATAAGCTCTCTGTGGGAACACTCTGTCATATGCACAAGATGCACAAGACAGAATATCGCCTAAGAAAACCTCGTCTAAATGTGGGTCTTTGTAGCAACCCAAAGTTTTCTCTTTCGTTTTGACCGTAACTGGCTTATGTTTCATACATTGTGTATATTATGACATTGGTTCTTGGGACATGAGATCAAGTTGTTTTTATGGCTTAGGGTTTCTTTCATGGCAAGTTTTAAGCAGTAAGCATTAGAGACTTCGGCATTTATTTTTCTCAGCAATCGAACACCCGATTATATTTTCTAGTAGGTTATTTTGAGCGCAAGAGACAATTCACAGTTTATGTCAGGCATTATACAGGTGCGGTAGCAAAAGACGGGTCTCAGAGGTCGAACAAATATCAGAACAGGTGGTTATGGAGGATTCTCCAAATTTCCCTTCATATGGCACCATTTTTTGAAATTTTGAATGTGGTAATCAATTACCACAATCAGGTTAATCGATTACCTCAAGCAAAACTTGTCCAGATTATTTATTTTTCAACATTGCAGCAACTTGTTTGCATTTTAATCATGTTATTTCCATGTGCATCAGTAGAAGGATCTAGAATTGGTTCAGATTTGATTCATTTTCACAAATTATTTTAGATTCCCTCCAAAAATACAAACATTTCATTCCTAATTCCACTCCTAATTTCCATTTCTCACACTAACCTGTCGCTACTGCGAAAATCGGCGCCGGCTGAACAGAAGAGTCGCCACCGTGCGTTATTTATCCCACGGGAGGGAAAGGAAACGCTCAGAGTAAACCTCGCACAACACGGGAAAGGTATGGTCATCGCAACCAAAACCTGGGTTCGGGAGTCGGTTACGCAAGGGGAAGGTATTAGCACCCCTCACGTCCATCGTACTCGATGGGATCCACGCTTGTTTTCGGGTATGGATTGTTATTCTATCTAAACTATAGGTCAAGGGTTAAAAAGAAAAGAGAATGAAAATAAAATGACTCGGCAAAGTATCGCACTTTATGCCTACGTATTCTCGTCTGGAGCGAGAAATCAGAGTCAACGTAGTTCGCCTACCTACGGGAAAGGAGGGGAAGGTTGCTCGCTAGGATATCGCATCCTATGCCTACGTACTTTCATACAGCATGAAAGATCAGAGCAAACGTAGTTCGGGCCACGTACGACACAAGTCTGTCTTGATTGATTTTATTCCTTCTGAAAAAGGTTTTTCTGATTAACAGTCCCGGCGGACAAAAATGACGCTTTGATGAGTTCACATTCTTTTACGGAAGAAGTGTCTTTTATTGTGTTTGAAATCTTTATGTGTTTTTCTGTTTGTTTTGAGAAAGAAAGAGACAGAACTCTAACCTACGGTTGCGAAGGGAATCAAACTAACCTATTGTTATCATGCATGGGTTAAGACCTAGTGTCTATCATGCTCCTCTCTTGCACAGAGAGAAACAGAGATCCTACGGGATAGGCAGAAACAGAAACAATATCAGATATATACAGTAAAGCAGTAAAATGCATGGATGCAACAGTACAAGCGAGGCAAGGGAGCCCCACTCAACCTCGAACCTGGAAAACAATAGGCAAAAGTGAACAGGCTTCACTTTCAACCCAGCAGGGTAAACAACAAACAATACAGTTCAGAAAACCAATCAATACATCAGCAAATGAAATACAACAGCATCAGCAGCTCTGATTCAACATCTGGCTTCAAGCAATCTCCAATCAGCTACAGGCTTCAACAAGCATCAATCTCCATCTTCATGACCTTCAGGCAAGGGCTTTGATCATCAGTCTTCTATCTGCAATGGCTTTTCTTCAAGCTCAAACCTCCAGGATGAGGGATTAGTCACAAGAGTGAATTGGGTGTTAAGCAATCAGTTGACTACCAAGGGTGGTGAACAGACTGCCTCTAACACAAGAGACATTTTTTCTCAAGAGTTCTATCTCATAGACACCATCACCAAGCCTTCCAAAGGAAGGGGGTGAGTGTCTTAGAGAGACTCTGAATCACAGAGAAGAATGGATGCAGACAAGGCAATCCATGTTTGAGAAACAAACTTTCTAACCTAGAGCTCTGCCTAGCTCCTAAACCCTAGTTTCCTCAGCATCTGCTAGCAAGAATCTTCTCTTCAACTCTGGCAGTTGATCTTCAATCTTTGGATCTCCAATGGTCTTCATCTCCTCAAGTCTTCAGCTCTCCCAGGTCCCCAGACAAACCCAATACCCAAACAAGCAAGCAATAATCCCCAGAGGGCACACCACACCAGTCAATCAGATATACAGACAGTATTAATAGCAGTAGGGGAATCCTGACTTTTTCTAAGGGGATCTAATAACTACCCATAGCCCCTATAGTCCCATAACTAAACTAGTCAAACCCTAAGTCCTAAGGGAAATGAATTGATTCTCCTAAGTCATCACCTAAAACCCTAGTTTGTTTATGTTGTTCAAGCCTACATTAAGCACCTAAAATTAATTCCTAAAAATGGGAACTAAATTGAATCTACAAGTTTAACATCTCATCTAAATAACCTAAAAAGAATGGATGAAAAATATTAAAGCATTTAGTAGAACAAAAATTAGCAAAATCATGCATGAAATGAATCTATTTAAATTGACATTTATTTAGAAAATATGGAAAAAAATATGAAATAAAAATAAAAATGCAATTTTATTTAATGACAATTTTCTACACATCCTAAAGAAAATGATGTAAAAAGAATGGATTGAAAATGATTTTTTATGCATTTATTATGAATTTTTTAAAGTGAATGAAAAAACATGAAAAGAAAATAATAAAAAAAGAATAGAAAAATAGCCAGGGGGGTTTATTCAGCAATCACGCCCAGTTAATAATTGGATGGGCCAGGCAGACAGGGGTGTGAAAAGCAAGCTTGAATTAGGCCCAGAAACACTCAGCACTTATTGAAAATAAAAATCACGCAGGGGGGTGAAAATAGCACAGGATATCACGTGCAACTGGAATTGGGCTCATAACTGGGGGTGGGAATATCATATCACTACTCAGGCCCGCCCGTTTCAATTAATGAAACGGTGCGTTTAGGGCCAACGCATCTCCCTCCAAAATCAGATTAAATGAGAGCCCTAGGATTGCTCCTCAAGTCAAAAGTCTTGCACAAAATGGATGGACACGATTTCATCTTCCTCGTTGGATCTGAAACTTAGGGTTTGGGCTCCATGAATGCCATGCACGAGCCAATTTCAACTCACCTGTTCTCACTCTACAGTCCACAACACATCACGATATAAACATGAAAAATGTTCAGAATCTCTCCCTCTATAATCCTATGGCACTAGTTCAATCTGAAATTCACTAGATCACTCAACCCGATAACAACAAGTCCTGGTCACCATGGAAATCCTCTGCAACTCACCAACACAATTCTCCATCAAACTTGCACTAATCTAATCTATAACTAATGGTGATTAACCTGCGCTAACAACCTAATATTATAATGCACTAACCTAAGAGTTCTTGATCCAAACAGTTTTTACAACCTGCTAACAATTGTCACCAAACTACTCCAAATTCATCCTAATTGCTCTACTAACCTCCTACATTATATCTAAACTAATAAAATCATGCTAACCTAATTGAATCAAGCTGTGGCAGAGTAAATGCACCTGGTGTGAAAGCTTGTGGATGATGCTGAATCTTGTGGATCTGAGGCTTTTGAGGCTTGGATCTTGATCTACAAACTCAATGCTCGATTCTGTTTGCAACACTTGAATGAAACTTGGCTTGAATTGTGCTGTCAACTTGAAACTTCAATTTTGATGTTGATGATGGAAGTGCTCGAAAATGGAGTGATCACACTTGGTTCTTGATTGAATTCTGGTCTATGATGATGAATCAGTAGAATGAAGTTGATTTTGATGATAATTGGTGAAGATTTTGAGAGATTGAAGTGAAATTGCAAAGAGAAAGAATGAGAGAGTTTGTGAAATTCTTGGTGCAAATGAGTCCAACCCTTGATCAATCTTCATTTCATGAATATATATGGCTCACATGAACATTCTAGATCCATCTTACACATTCCCTTGCCTTCCAACTTTGATTCATTTTGGCTATGTTTCTTAAAATGCAAGCAACCAAGGATAACTTTGAAATCTTCCACTAAACTCAAAAAAGTGTTTGAACCATTGTCTTTAGAATGTCTTTTCCATTCAAAATCATATATTGGAAGTCTCCATTTGGACTTGGAAATCTCCCAAACCATTTTTCATCTTGACTTTATTCAAATTATAAGCCATTTTAGTTCAAATTTGGACCAATCATGCAACTTCATGCTATGAGCTTTTCCAACAATTTGTGACCTTCTTTCTAGACTTAAAATCCCATTTGGAGCAAGTTTGATGTTGTAAGTTTTTTCATTTGAGGCCTCCTTGTATGAGTTTTGGACATAGGTTAAAATGACCTGTAATTCACAAATGCCCAAAATACCCTTTGCTTGCCAAGACCATAAGTTGAGTTCTACACATCATATGAAGGCATGCTATACCATTCTAGAAAGCTAAGACAATGAGGAACAATTCTTATGTTGACCAAGAATTCATTTGAAATCTCCTTGAGGGATAAAAATTGCTTGGAAGTCAAGTCACTTTCACAGACAAAAGTTCAGACACCTCAGATGACCTGTAACTTGCAAGGACCATAACTTGAGTTCTATAAATCTCCTTGATGTCCTCCACCACTCAAATTAAAGGTATTGAGATCCTCTACAAGTTTCATGTTGGCCAAGAAGCCATTTGAAGCTAGAATTTTGACTTGTCTTGCTTGGAAATTTGACCTAAACTAGGGGATTTTACACAGAAACCCTAATTTAGAAACTCCTCTTCTCCTTGATTTCTCTTGAATTCTCCTTGGCATATCTCCATATCCTTCTTCATATGTCCAATGATGAACCCCACATCTCTCCACTAGACTTGAATGCCCTTTAAATCAGTCCATTGACCTAGGGTTGACCTAGGGTTGACCCAGATGAAACCCTAGTTGACTGTCTTCAACTGTAGCTCTTGTGCTCTCATCAATGACTTGTCTCCTTCTCCAACTGACTTTCTAAGTCTCTCATAATGTCTAGATACTCCCCATGCTCTCAACTCACAGCTCACACTCTCTTGCTGACCCTCAGATACCCTCAGCTAGGAGATGGACTCAAGGCTTGATCTGCTGAACTCTTTGCTTTCAAATTCTTTCCTGATGCCTTGAATGAGATTGAATTGGGATAATAACCTCTTGATAGGCCTCTAGAGATGAGAATAATGATTGGTCCCCTGTTGAATGACTTGCTATGCTTATGCTATGCAGATGATTAGCCTATGTACATGACTCTATATGCAAATGCTAATGATAATGAAACATAAACCAAGGAGTAAGGTTAGGCAAATTTTAGGGTGCAACAGCTGCCCCTATTCAAGCGACTTGGACCCGATTGGGTGAAGAGCCCGGAGCCTTCAGACATTCGCGGTACGAGACGATTGAATACTAGTGAAACCAGAAATTTGCCAACCGCAAAACTAAATTGCGCTCCTGCTTGAGGAATGACATTCATCAGCTGAATCTGACTGTTACAGCAACCCACTGATCTCGTGCGACTGTGCTGGGGATTGTCTTCATCGTTCTGAAGAGGATTCTGTCATCACAGATTGCTTGCTTGTCCACGTTAGGATTCTGTCTGTCATCAATACGAAGAAATCTCAACTAAAACCTGTCCACGTTAGGACTCCACTTGCTGTTCACCCAGAAAAACCTCGGCAACTCCGCTGGGGATAATTCGTCTGCATTTCCATAAACTGACTCGTCCACGTTAGGAATAAAACTCTTCCACGTTAGGAGTAACACCTGTCCACGTTAGGAATAACATCGTCCACGTTAGGAGTCATTTCTTCTGTATCTGTCCACGTCAGGACTAAACCTCTCATCTTTCCACGTCAGGAAGCAATCTTCTTTCCACATAAGGAGAACTATATCAATCTGTCCACGTAAGGACTCCAATAACACTTGACATGTCCGCGTCAGGACTCCGATCTTTCCACGTAAGGAATCCCACTTTGGTTCTGAACCTGTCCACGTCAGGACTCAACTTTTCTTGAATCTGTCCACGTAAGGAGTACATCATTCTTCCACGTCAGGAATCAACTTTTCTTACATCTGTCCGCGTCAGGACTAAACTTTTCCACGCAAGGAATGAATCTTCTTCTTCCACATTAGGAATAACTTCTTTTATCTGTCCGCGTCAGGACTGAACTCTTCCACGTAAGGAACCAATCTTGATATGTCCGCGTGAGGACTCCATCTTTCCACGTAAGGAATAAACTCGTCTTTCCACGTAAGGAAACCATTTTTCTTCCACGTTAGGGATGCTCTTGATATGTCCGCGTTAGGACTACATCGTCCACGTTAGGACCCACCTCTCCACGTTAGGAATAATAATCTCTTTGATTTGTCCGTGTCAGGACACTGATCTCGTCTTGATTTGTCCACGTTAGGACTCAGGCGTCTTCGACCCGCTGAGGAAATAAGACTTGTCCACGTAAGGACTCACCTTTGTCTGATCTGGCCACGTCAGGGCCCGTGCTTTGCCAATCACGAAGAAAGATAACTGCTGAGAAAAACTGGTCCACGTCAGGACACCAACACAAAGAGTAACCACTTTTGTCAACGTCATGACCTCCCATTCCACTAGTTTCGAGAAACCGAATCTGTCCACGATAGGACTACCACACCCCACCAATCCGGGGAAATAAACCTGTCCACGTTAGGACGCTCACTTCTGAAGAAATCCCGTCAGTCTAGGAGTAAATTGTCCGCGTCAGGACATAGTTCTCCAATGATCCTCACCCACAAACTTCTTAGCACTGACGTGACAGCGACTTTGAGGCGGACTCTACTGGGGATGTCTGGAACCCAAACTATCGGACGCCTGCTCTGATAACCGGCGGTGGCCTCTGAAATTCTGATTCACGGAAACCCTTTTAATGTTGACGTAACCACAACTTTGCAGGAAACAATCCGCTGATCGGACTAGAGAAACTTCAACAAAACTCTGGCGGGGACATAAGTAACTCTGCTTGGGGACAAAGAGAAACTTATCCTGCAGACTTTGTGGGGGAATACTGCCGAAACTGCCATTATCATTGAATATCTCATGCCGAGATCTTGAGTGTTTGGTAGTTCATTTGAGCAAGAACTCTCTCCACCTGAACTGCTAAAATACAGGAACTGCTTCAGCAAAATAAATGCTGGAAGGATAATGCCGACTCCGCCGGGAATAGCCAGATGCTACAGAATTATTCCAGCAAAATAAATGCTAGAAGGGTGAAGTCGACCCTGCTGGGAAATTGGGAACTCAAACCCAAACCCCCTGTTGAGGTAACCCCCTTGCTGGGGAATATAACTCTGCTGGGGAATAGCAGATGTGCATAGTTCGATCGGACTTTCTGCTGGAACGTGAACTGATATCACCAGCATCTTTGACAAAATAAATGACAGGACCCACCATCAACTCTGCTTGGGAGAGTCTTAATCTTCGAGTTCCACTGGAAGGAATGAAAACACTTGCGAAGAGAATTCCGCTGGGGATGGGATGATTCTCTTAAGGAGAATTAACTGACTCCCCTGGGGGAGAGTGCATGACCCTACGGGGAAAGATGAACCTGTCTGAATACAGCCTTACGATCTTGGAATCGCCAAACTCTGCTGAGGACGAATAGCTTTTCTGCCCCCTTTGGGCAAGCTACGGCTAGCTGGGGAATTCTATCCTTCTTCAGGAAGAACATACATGACCTGCGTGAAGACTGAGTCTTTCGTTATCGCAATCTTTTGATCATCTTCTTCGTACGGTTATGAAACCTGCAACAACACAAACAAGACACGACAAGCCTATGCAATCAAATCAATTCAGGTTAGTGACGTTACACTCAGTTAATCCAAAGCTTTAACAATCGTTGGCAAGGGCCAGTGATGTTATACTCATGCTAGCTTCATCAAACTTAGGCGTTAATCATGCACAAAACAGTAAAGAACAGGCATCAAGTACTGAATAACATATTTTCATTGATCGGGCCCCTGAATGGGCAGAGTTTTTTGTACACGGGATGTAACTCCTGAAAAGAGGAAGCTACGCAAAGCAAATACATAAGTATGCACAAGAAGCATGAATATTTTGACAAATTAAATTTTGTACACATGTCGGCAACGGGATGCAGATGAACACCACGAACTGATCCTCCCATGACTCGCCCGACTCTAATGCTTTCCCGGTATCCCCACTTCTGAAGAGGTTGTATCTGATAACTGACTCCTCAAACGAATTCTCCCGCATTGATGCTCATTGAATTCGGACCGCAGTCATTTGCTTTTCAAATCCCTAACTTTTGCGTGAACCGCCCTTTACGGGTTTTCAGTTCACCGGGATACCCTTTTTTGCCGAAGCCGCCCAGTGTAGGTTTTCAACTTCGCGGGTGTACATTTTTCAATTTTATCCTTAACTTTTGCCCGAACCTTTCATTCTGTTTTTGGTTCGCCAGGATGCCCCATTTTTGCCTGGACTCTCTTTTTTTTTTTTTTTTGTCCAGCGGGTCTATTTTAAGCAAAGTATTTTTTAACTGCGTCCGAATTTACAGGTGACGCAAAGTCTTCTCCGTCCATGGTGGACAACAACAACGCTCCTCCTGAAAAGACCTTACTGACAACGTATGGCCCTTCGTAATTGGGGGTCCACTTGCCCCTGTGATCTGCTTGCGGCGGGAGAATCCTTTTCAACACAAGGTCGCCCGTCTGAAAGCTTCGCGGAAGTATCTTCTTGTCGTACGCTTTCTTCATTCGTCTTTGGTACAAACGACCGTATGCCAGAGAAGCTAGCCTCTTCTCATCCATCAAACTCAGTTGGTTCAATCTATTCGTTACCCATTCTGCCTCGTCCAGCTGAACGTCTCGCAATACCCTCAGAGAAGGGATCTCAACTTCCAATGGTAATACCGCTTCCATTCCGTATACCAACGAGAACGGAGTTGCCCCGGTTGATGTGCGTACCGTCGTACGATAACCGTGCAAAGCAAAAGGTAGCATTTCATGCCAATCTTTATAAGTTACCACCATCTTCTGGACGATTTTCTTGATATTCTTATTGGCCGCTTCGACAGCGCCATTCATCTTGGGTCGGTACGGGGAGGAGTTGTGATGTTCGATCTTGAAATTCTGACAGAGCTCCTTCATCATTTTGTTGTTCAGGTTAGAACCGTTGTCCGTGATTATCCGCTCGGGAATCCCATATCGGCAAATGATATCTCTCTTGATGAATCTGGCCACCACCTGCTTCGTTACATTCGTGTAAGATGCCGCTTCCACCCATTTGGTGAAATAATCGATTGCTACTAGGATGAACCGATGCCCATTAGAAGCCGTCGGCTCGATCTTTCCAATCATATCGATTCCCCACATCGAGAATGGCCATGGAGATGACATCACATTTAGAGGACTCGGAGGCACGTGTATCTTGTCAGCATAGATTTGGCACTTGTGGCACTTCCTCGCGAACTTGAAACAATCAGTTTCCATCGTCAACCAAAAGTAACCTGCCCTAAGCAGCTTTCTCGTCATAGCATGCCCACCAGCATGCGTACCAAAGGTACCTTCGTGAATTTCCTCCATGAGAAGCTTTGCCTCTTTCTCGTCTACACAACGCAACAACACCAAATCGTGGTTTCTTCTGTATAAGACGCCATCCGGGTTCAAGTAGAAATTACCCGCTAATTTCCTGAGAGTCTTCTGATCTTGACTGGATGCCCCAGCCGGATACTCTTTATTCTTCAGGAAATTAAGGATATCGAAATACCACGGTTTGTCATCAGACGCTTCATCGATGGCAAATACATAAGCTGGCCTGTCCAACCGAGAGATAGTGATTTGGGGAGCTTCGTTCCAGAAGTTGACCTTGTACATGGAAGACAAGGTGGCAAGGGCGTCAGCCATTTGATTCTCTGCCCGCGGTACATGATGCAATTCAACCTTGTCGAAGAAAGGCAACAATCTCCTTGCATAATTCATATAATGTATCAAATTGGGCTGCCGTGTCTCCCATTCCCCTTTGATCTGATTCACCACCAGAGCTGAGTCTCCGTATACGTCTAGATGCTTGATTCGCAAATCAATGGCTTCTTCAAGCCCCATTATACAAGCTTCGTATTCGGCCTCATTGTTAGTAACGGCAAAGGTCAATCGGGCAGTAAACGGGATGTGCGACCCGTGTGGCGTGGTGATGATTGCCCCTATTCCGCTACCGTAAGCATTCACAGCTCCGTCAAAAATCATCTTCCATTTGGACCCCAACTCTGGTCCTTCGTCTGGCAACGGCTCTTCGCAATCTTTCATCTTTAAGTACATGATATCCTCGTCAGGAAAATCAAATCTCATTGATTGGTACTCTTCAATAGGCTGCTCCGCCAGATACTCAGACAGCACACTCCCCTTTATAGCCTTTTGCGAGACGTATTGGATATCATATTCAGTCAAGACCATCTGCCAACGGGCAATTCTACCTGACAACGCCTGCTTTTCGAATATATATTTGATTGGATCCATCTTCGAGATGAGCATGGTTGTATGATTCAGCATGTACTGCCTCAAACGCTTGGCGGCCCAGGCTAGCGCGCAACAAGTTTTCTCCAGCATTGAGTATCGAGATTCACAGTCTGTAAATTTCTTACTCAAGTAATAGATCGCATGCTCTTTTCTCCCCGTCTCGTCGTGTTGACCGAGAACACAACCCATGCTTCCCTCAAGAACCGTCAAATACATTATCAAGGGTCTCCCTGCCACCGGGGGTATCAAAATAGGAGGCTCCTGCAAATACTTCTTTATTTTATCGAACGCCTTTTGACAATTTTCGTTCCACGTTACAGCTTGATCTTTCTTCAACAGCTTGAATAATGGTTCACACGTGGCCGTTAGGTGAGATATGAACCGGGCAATGTAGTTCAACCTCCCTAAAAACCCGCGCACCTCTTTCTCTGTTTTAGGCGTCGGCATTTCTTGAATTGCTTTTATTTTAGCAGGATCGACCTCTATTCCTCTTTCGCTTACGATAAACCCCAGCAGTTTACCCGATCTCACCCCGAAGGTGCATTTATTAGGGTTCAGCCTCAGCCTGAACTTCCTAAGTCTTTTAAACAACTTCAGCAGGTTCACCAGATGCTCTTCCTCCGTCTGGGATTTAGCAATCATATCGTCAACATAAACTTCGATCTCTTTATGCATCATGTCATGGAAAAGAGTCGTCATCGCACGCTGATATGTTGCCCCAGCATTTTTCAAACCAAAGGGCATCACTTTATAGCAAAATGTTCCCCAAGGCGTTATGAAAGTAGTCTTCTCCATATCCTCTGGCGCCATTTTAATCTGATTATAGCCTGAAAAGCCATCCATGAAGGAGAATACGGAGTACTGAGCAGTATTATCGACTAACACGTCAATATGAGGAAGTGGAAAATCGTCTTTTGGGCTTGCTTTATTCAAATCTCTATAATCCACGCACATCCGAACCTTGCCATCTTTCTTTGGCACTGGTACGATGTTGGCAACCCATGAAGGATACTTCGTCACAGCCAGGAAACCAGCGTCCCACTGTTTCTGCACTTCCTCTTTGATCTTCATTGCCATATCTGGTCGAGTTCTGCGGAGCTTTTGTTTGACCGACGGGCAATCTTCTTTCAGTGGCAGGCGATGCACAACCATATCTGTATCGAGCCCCGGCATATCTTCATATGACCAAGCGAATACATCATTATACTCTTGGAGCATTTCAACCAGTCTTCGCTTGATATCACCCTGCAGTGCGGCTCCGATACGAATATTCTTCTCAACCCCTTCCGACCCCAAATTGATAATTTCGATAACTTCGTCGTGAGGCAGAATGGCTCTCTCCTCTTGCTTCACCAACCAAGACAGTTCCTCAGGAACGTCGCTATCTTCGACAACCTCTTCTTCGGTCTGGAATACCGGGTGCTCGAAGTCGGGACGAGTCATAGGTGGTTCAAGGATGTCATCTGAAAATGTTATCCTGCAAAAGGAATGGTTAAGTGCTTCAAAATGCGTATAAAGCGAATAACCACGTTGCCATTTTATTGAAAAATATAAAACAAGAAAGACAGGGATTACAGTATTTGCACATGACAAAACGCCATTTATTTAATGATTAACACGCAATGTTTATAACAACACAGCCCTGAGCAAATCCTGATGCCCCGGGCAAGACATCAGATTATTCAACAATTGATAAAGCAAAGCATTACTGTTTAAAAGTCACAGGAACAAACTCCTGAATAGACCAGTTGCACAGTCCTTGTCCTGGCGTGCTTGGCTGAATCCAGGCATCCATATCACAGTCGCTGTCTCCTTCATCGGACTCTGAAGCAGCATTGACAGTTTCATGACATACTCCACTGGCAGAGATGGTAATTGACTTTCTGAAACGGGGGGCCTCCACGGAAGGAGTTGATGACGACGGTCGGTACCCCAGTCCGAACCGGTCCATCTTCACAGGAATGTCCAGCACTTTGCCCCAGCCCTTGGCTTCCCCTGCTTCCACTAGAGCTTGAGCTTCTTTATACGATGAGACATCTATCTCTGGCACTTTGCTCGGCCCGGGACCTTTGTCCTTGATGCGCAAACCTTCGAATGCCTGGTATGGTGTCTCGTGGATCTCCCCGTCGACTTCCACATATTTGAACGAAGATAGATGGCTGACCAGGATGTCTTCTTCTCCGCACACGGTAACTACGCTGTCTCCGACCATATATTTTAACTTCTGATGCAGGGTAGACGTGACTGCCCCTGCCCCGTGAATCCAGGGTCTTCCAAGCAAGCAGCTGTACGCAGGCTGTATATCCATGATATAAAACTCAGTTGCAAACACTTCCGGCCCCACTTGCAGAGGCAAGGTAATCGATCCGAAGACTGTTCTCCGCGTGCCGTCAAATGCTCTGACTACCAAATCACTGGGTGTACACAAAATCCCTCGAACATCCAGCTTCATCATCGCCTTCTTGGGCAGCACATTCAGAGATGACCCGGTGTCAACCAATACGTGCGACATTACTGATCCCCTACACTCAACAGATACGTGTAATGCCATATTATGATCCCTCCCTTTCGGAGTTAAGTCGAAATCGGTAAAGCCCAGACTGTGGCCTGCATTCACATGTGCCAATACTCCTTCTAGCTGATTCACGGAGACGTCCTGTGGTACAAAAGAAGTGTCCAAGACTTTCAGCAAAGCGTTTCTGTGAGCTTCCGAACATAAGAGCAATGACAAGATAGATATTTTGGACGGTGTCTGCTGCAGATGCTCCACAATCTTATAATCACTTTTTCGAATTAAGCGCATGAATTCTTCCACATCCTTCGATGCTGCTTCTTTTTCACTTGCTTGTACCGGAACATTTTCAACCACTTTCCCTTTTCCTTTCGCTAGTCTTTCAGCCTCCACTTCAGGAGATATAAAGATTCTGCCACTCCTCGTCATGCCTCCTGAACCAACAACATTATCCACAACCTCCGCTGGCGGCTTGTTAACATCGATCTTTATCCCATCACAATATACCTCTAACCCATATGACCATGGGACTGCTCTCGTGTTCTCATACGGGATCGGCCCGGCCTTAGTTATAGTAATCGGTGGTCGCTGAGCTGGTGCTGCAATAGTGATCGTCTTCCGAGGAATCGTTACCGTGGCCACATCACTCCGATTATCCACTACTGCCCCTGCAGGCTCATCAGTTGCCGCTCGATCAAACTGCAATATACCTTCATCAATTAAAGCCTGAATGCCTTTCTTCAAATCCTCACACCCCCCAGCTAGGGTCCAACAATCTAAGCAATACTCATTACATCCCGGGTAAACACCTCCTTGTAACAGTCGGCTTTTTATCTCGCTCAGCGGCGTCCTCAAATCTTCAACATTCATAATAAGATTCAGACCTTCCTCCGTCAGAACGGCATTAGCCCCATGATTAGGCATGGGTTTCTGGACTATATTCGGACCTGCCGTTCCGAAGTTGATAGTCTTGTTGTCTAAAAGATCCTGCACAACGTGCTTAAAAGCATGACAACCTTCTATATCGTGGCCCGGGGCCCCAGAATGAAACTCACAGTGTCTATTTGCATCGTAGCCGAACGGGGGAGCTCCCGTTATCGGTGCCAGAGTTCTTTTCTCTACCAGATTCAATCCCAACAATGTCTGCAATAAATCGGCATATGTTGAGGGAGGCTTCTCAAACACTCTTCTCGGTTTACTGCCCTGGAATCTTCGCTGAGCCTGCTGTGCCCCCTGCTGAGGCTGCTGCTGCTGTGGCATTGACTGCTGCTGAATCGGTTGTTGTTGTTGGATTGGTTGTTGTTGATATGGGATAGTAACACTCGACACCTGCTGCGGCTGACGATATTGACCTCTTCCCCTGCCTCGGCCTCGGCCTCGGCCTCCAAATACCGCGCTTGCCTCGCCCTGACGGCGCCCACCATAAGCTTTCCTATTACTGCCAGATGTAGTTGATTCATCGACTTGGAACTTTCCTTGCTTAATATTACGCTCAATCTTTTCCCCCATCAGAATCAGGTCTGAAAAACTAGCCAGAGACGTATGAAACAGCATATCATGAAACAGCCCGGTGAATGTGCCGACAAACATGTCGTTCATTTCTTTATCCTCCACAGGAGGACGGACCCTGGCAGCCATATCGCGCCACCTTTGCGCGTACTCTTTAAAACTCTCCCCCTTTTTCTGCGAAAGCCCGGCCAACTGGACCCGATTGGGTGCCAAATCGCTGTTATACTTGTAATGGGCTACGAACGCCTCCGCCAATTGCTTCCATGTCTTGATATCAGTTGGCTCCAACCCCATGTACCACTCTAGGGAAGGGCCTGATAGACTATCCTGAAAGAAATGCATTAGCATTCTTTCATCAGTTGAGTATGCAGACATCTTTCTGTAATAAGCTCGTACATGCACTTTCGGACATGTGTCTCCTTTGTACTTATCGAACGCAGGAGCTTTGAATTTAATTGGCACCCTCAAGCCAGGTACCAAGCCCATTGTTGCCATGTCCAATCCCACAGCACTCTGATTTAAGACTCCCTTCATCTGCTCTTCCAGCATTCTAATCTTTTGGGAATCATCCATCGGCCCTTCAAAACCTCCTCCGGAAAAGGCGTCCTCCTGCTGATCTTCTTGCCACATACCATTTCCAGCTCCGTACCCATCGTACGCATTATTACGTCCAGCTCTGATCTGATTCATCCCCGGACCTCGGCCTCTGTTGCCGTACCCTTGAACACCTCCAGCAGGACCAAAAGCCATAAATCCAGTACCATTTCCGTTTCCAAAGCCTCCGTAACCCTGATTGACCATACCATAACCATCTTGCCCAAAGCCTTGAGCATTAAAGCCATACTTGCCAGTGTTATCAAATCCCTGATCGTTGAATCCGAATCCAGTATTGACAAAGCCATTGCCTCCTAGATTGTCTCCCAGATTGACATCACCCAACCCAGCATTATGGACAGCAGTCTCATTCCCCACTCCGACGTTACCATTCACAGCAGCGGTAGCGTTGTTGACGTTAGCAGCAGGCATATTGACTACGGGCGGAGCCACTGGCGTGGGAGTGCCGTCCCCATGAGCAGTATCAACCCGGACAGACTGATGATCTTCATTACCATGACCAGCGTTGCGAGCCAACAGAGGCTGGACCATGGCCTGCAAGTTCTCCTGCCCTTTTGCTATAGCTTCCATGGTCTGCATGAAGAGGGCGAGCTTCTCGCGCACATCCTGCATCTCGTTCTGCATTTGGTCCATGACTTTCCGACAGTTGGAGCGTGTAGAATAGCGGTGTGGATGCTGATCTGCAATCCTGAAAGGTACCTGATACAGAGCAGGAGATAAGACACCATCCAAAGATTACCTGTAATGCAATATGAATATGAATGCAATGCAATGTGTCTGTGCATTAGGGAAGTTCATTCCCCCAGTTCTAGTGCGAAGGTGCCGGTGCAGTGACAGTGCTGACAATAGGAATATCGGAGCTGAATCATAGAAAGCCTCATATATTGCAGAGAGAATCAATAAGCCCAGGGTACAATATTGCTGAGAATACAAAGAAGGCATGACCTCAGCCAACAATCCTGGTGATGATCAGCACTATGCAACTAAAGCATACAAGTTACTATATGAAATGATCAAATCCTCCCAAAAGTCTGGTACTCCTCTATCAACTTCTTGGTCTCCGGATGGCTTGGTCGATCAAGCAGCCCTTCAACAAGCTGGTTTCTCCTCTTAAGGACACGGCGTACGTCTTCAGCAGTTTCTTCCCATATTGCTTCTCCGAAACAATCTTCTAACTTTCGCTTCTGAGACACTGCTTCATCTCTGGACTTGATTGCCTTGTTCAGTGCATGCTGGACACTATACCGGGTCATCACTTCTTCCTCACACTTCTTGATGCTAGACTTCAACTTCTCTTCGAGGTCGGAAATTTGCTGCTTCAGCTTATCTTCCCTCTTCTTATTGTTGGTGAGTGTAGCATTCCAAGTCTTATTGCAAGAAGAGATCTCTCGGTGAGCGATGTCAAGCGCTTTCTTCTTGGATTCAAGCATGTCATGGGAGCTTCTGAACTCTTGCCCCAGACGTTCGCGCTTCTTCTTTTCCTCAGTCAACTCAGCCCCTAGTCTGTTTACTAGCTCGATCTGTTGCTGGAAAGCATATACGGCCTTGTTTTTCTCGCTGCGTGCCTGGGCTAGCTCTTGCTCTAACCCTTCATTAATCTTCATTAAGGCTTCTTTTTCTCTCACAACTTGCTCATAGAGTTCTCTAGGAACAGTAGTCGGCTCTGCTACCGGAACGGGAACAAGAATTGGTACATCTGGAAACGGCATCCTCAACTGACTAGCCCTCTCCTGAATCCAAACTCTATAAGGTGCATAGGCCTGACAGTCATTCTTTCCTAACAAAGGCTTCCCTCGGCGGTTAATACGCGTCCAGGCATGTTGCAACTTGGCTAATAACTCCCCCTTCACGTCTCCGGTGAAGTACAGAGATTCCTGTACTTCTTCCTCCTGAGGTGGATTCTTCAGCGCATATCCGAACTGGCGAATGAACAGCGATGGGTTGTAGTTGATACACCCTTTTCTTCCAATCAGTGGGACATTAGGGTAACCAGAACAACTGAAGATAAGCTCGGATCCCAGCAGATCTCTATCAAACCACTCCATATCTTCCGACGATAGCCTCATCAGGCGCTCCGGCCAATCAACTGGGACTGTAGTCTCTGCAACAGGTCCTCTCTTAGGAAGGTGACTCTCAAACCACATACTCAACAAGGGTACACACAGATGAACATTCTTCCCTCTTCCCTTCTCATTCTTGTAATGCAGTGAGTGGTAGAGATCTCCGAGTAAGGTAGGTACAGGATTACCAGCGGCAAACAAGTAGAAAGCATCAAAGTCCACAAAGTCCGGTATATTGGGAAACAAGACTATGCCATAAATGCACAAAGCCAACACAGCATTGAAAGCAACCCAGCACCCGCTCTTGGCATACTCTTGGGCTTTGCCAACTAAGAACTGAAGTGAGAAGCCTGGAATTCCACGGGAGACAGTAGTCACAAGTTCAGAGGCATCAATATGCAAGGCTTTTGCCAAATCCTCCGGCTTGGGCTTGGCGTCATAATGAATGAATGGAACCTGGTTCTGCACGGGCAGCTCAACATACTCAGCGTATTCCTCCAGGGTTGGTCCCATAATAAAGTCAGAGAACGTAAAGCACCTCAAAGCAGGGTCATAGAATTGCATCAAAGCATACAGCCCATCTAACTCTACCTCTGTAGGTTTGCACACCAATCTCGGTAGTCTACCATAGCTCATCCGGAAACTCCTACGAACACCCTCATCAGCAAGAGAGATCAACCCAAGTAAAGGAACAATATCAGGAGTAGGCAATTTGTAAGCAACCGTTCTCCGTAAGCTAGTCATGATCAAACACTCAGAAGTCTGGGCACTAGAACTAGGGAAATGCAAATGCACCTGCAGCACAGACACACGTTAGTGAAATGCAAATGGTAATGGATATGCAGGGATGCAATGCAAGTAACATGCAACAGGGACCAAATCTGCAGCTGAAAGCCTGAACCCAATCAAGAAAGGTCTCAGATAGACCATCCAGAAGTCATCAACCCTGGTCTCAGATAGACCTAAAACAAAGCTCCAATACTGGTCTCTGACAGACCTCAAACCATAACTCCAACTGGTCTCTGATAGACCTCAAATCACATCTCTAATTGGTCTCTGACAGACCTCAGAACTCTCCAACTGGTCTCTGACAGACCTCAAAACACATCTCCAAATGGTCTCTGACAGACCTCATAACTCTCCATAAATAAACAGGATCTCTGATCAAGAAATAACCGGTGGTCTGAAAGTCTAGTTACCTGCATAACCCCAAATCCCCTCACAGGTGGGTGGCCCTATAACTGGCACAGAGTACGGCATCCTATGCGGTCGTCGGCGTCACAGACTTTCAGGGTTGATGATACGATTCCCAGAAGGAGTGGCATCATCAATCCTTGAAGAGGCCTCACTCAGCCAACTTCCAAGTGATCGGTCCCCAGAGTCGACAATCCAACTAACCAGCAACCCACGCCAACCAAAGGAAGGGGCAGGAGGCCAACCAGAGGAACCTCGTCTGAGTGTAGATTTCATGGGACACCAAAGCAAGCAAAGCAAGCGGGCGCCCACTAATTTCTACTCTAATTCTAGGTGCACTCAAGCCCAGGTCCGGCTTATCTCTCAATATCAGAACACCCGTCACACCCCAAATACAGCAATAATAATCAATATACAAAGCTGAAAATACAAGGTTAGAAATATACAATAACTCCATACAAAATCCTCGACGGGAAAACAAGCGCTAGGATTGACTCTCTTAAGGGACGTTGGATCCCAAATGCATAAGAACCATCGCAGTCCTTAGCAGCCAGGGGACGTTGGATCCCCAGCAGAGTCGCCAGCTGGCGCTACTGCGAAAATCGGCGCCGGCTGAACAGAAGAGTCGCCACAGTGCGTTATTTATCCCACGGGAGGGAAAGGAAATGCTCAGAGTAAACCTCGCACAACACGGGAAAGGTATGGTCATCGCAACCAAAACCTGGGTTCGGGAGTCGGTTACGCAAGGGGAAGGTATTAGCACCCCTCACGTCCATCGTACTCGATGGGATCCACGCTTGTTTTCGGGTATGGATTGTTATTCTATCTAAACTATAGGTCAAGGGTTAAAAAGAAAAGAGAATGAAAATAAAATGACTCGGCAAAGTATCGCACTTTATGCCTACGTATTCTCGTCTGGAGCGAGAAATCAGAGTCAACGTAGTTCGCCTACCTACGGGAAAGGAGGGGAAGGTTGCTCGCTAGGATATCGCATCCTATGCCTACGTACTTTCATACAGCATGAAAGATCAGAGCAAACGTAGTTCGGGCCACGTACGACACAAGTCTGTCTTGATTGATTTTATTCCTTCTGAAAAAGGTTTTTCTGATTAACAGTCCCGGCGGACAAAAATGACGCTTTGATGAGTTCACATTCTTTTACGGAAGAAGTGTCTTTTATTGTGTTTGAAATCTTTATGTGTTTTTCTGTTTGTTTTGAGAAAGAAAGAGACAGAACTCTAACCTACGGTTGCGAAGGGAATCAAACTAACCTATTGTTATCATGCATGGGTTAAGACCTAGTGTCTATCATGCTCCTCTCTTGCACAGAGAGAAACAGAGATCCTACGGGATAGGCAGAAACAGAAACAATATCAGATATATACAGTAAAGCAGTAAAATGCATGGATGCAACAGTACAAGCGAGGCAAGGGAGCCCCACTCAACCTCGAACCTGGAAAACAATAGGCAAAAGTGAACAGGCTTCACTTTCAACCCAGCAGGGTAAACAGCAAACAATACAGTTCAGAAAACCAATCAATACATCAGCAAATGAAATACAACAGCATCAGCAGCTCTGATTCAACATCTGGCTTCAAGCAATCTCCAATCAGCTACAGGCTTCAACAAGCATCAATCTCCATCTTCATGACCTTCAGGCAAGGGCTTTGATCATCAGTCTTCTATCTGCAATGGCTTTTCTTCAAGCTCAAACCTCCAGGATGAGGGATTAGTCACAAGAGTGAATTGGGTGTTAAGCAATCAGTTGACTACCAAGGGTGGTGAACAGACTGCCTCTAACACAAGAGACATTTTTTCTCAAGAGTTCTATCTCATAGACACCATCACCAAGCCTTCCAAAGGAAGGGGGTGAGTGTCTTAGAGAGACTCTGAATCACAGAGAAGAATGGATGCAGACAAGGCAATCCATGTTTGAGAAACAAACTTTCTAACCTAGAGCTCTGCCTAGCTCCTAAACCCTAGTTTCCTCAGCATCTGCTAGCAAGAATCTTCTCTTCAACTCTGGCAGTTGATCTTCAATCTTTGGATCTCCAATGGTCTTCATCTCCTCAAGTCTTCAGCTCTCCCAGGTCCCCAGACAAACCCAATACCCAAACAAGCAAGCAATAATCCCCAGAGGGCACACCACACCAGTCAATCAGATATACAGACAGTATTAATAGCAGTAGGGGAATCCTGACTTTTTCTAAGGGGATCTAATAACTACCCATAGCCCCTATAGTCCCATAACTAAACTAGTCAAACCCTAAGTCCTAAGGGAAATGAATTGATTCTCCTAAGTCATCACCTAAAACCCTAGTTTGTTTATGTTGTTCAAGCCTACATTAAGCACCTAAAATTAATTCCTAAAAATGGGAACTAAATTGAATCTACAAGTTTAACATCTCATCTAAATAACCTAAAAAGAATGGATGAAAAATATTAAAGCATTTAGTAGAACAAAAATTAGCAAAATCATGCATGAAATGAATCTATTTAAATTGACATTTATTTAGAAAATATGGAAAAAAATATGAAATAAAAATAAAAATGCAATTTTATTTAATGACAATTTTCTACACATCCTAAAGAAAATGATGTAAAAAGAATGGATTGAAAATGATTTTTTATGCATTTATTATGAATTTTTTAAAGTGAATGAAAAAACATGAAAAGAAAATAATAAAAAAAGAATAGAAAAATAGCCAGGGGGGTTTATTCAGCAATCACGCCCAGTTAATAATTGGATGGGCCAGGCAGACAGGGGTGTGAAAAGCAAGCTTGAATTAGGCCCAGAAACACTCAGCACTTATTGAAAATAAAAATCACGCAGGGGGGTGAAAATAGCACAGGATATCACGTGCAACTGGAATTGGGCTCATAACTGGGGGTGGGAATATCATATCACTACTCAGGCCCGCCCGTTTCAATTAATGAAACGGTGCGTTTAGGGCCAACGCATCTCCCTCCAAAATCAGATTAAATGAGAGCCCTAGGATTGCTCCTCAAGTCAAAAGTCTTGCACAAAATGGATGGACACGATTTCATCTTCCTCGTTGGATCTGAAACTTAGGGTTTGGGCTCCATGAATGCCATGCACGAGCCAATTTCAACTCACCTGTTCTCACTCTACAGTCCACAACACATCACGATATAAACATGAAAAATGTTCAGAATCTCTCCCTCTATAATCCTATGGCACTAGTTCAATCTGAAATTCACTAGATCACTCAACCCGATAACAACAAGTCCTGGTCACCATGGAAATCCTCTGCAACTCACCAACACAATTCTCCATCAAACTTGCACTAATCTAATCTATAACTAATGGTGATTAACCTGCGCTAACAACCTAATATTATAATGCACTAACCTAAGAGTTCTTGATCCAAACAGTTTTTACAACCTGCTAACAATTGTCACCAAACTACTCCAAATTCATCCTAATTGCTCTACTAACCTCCTACATTATATCTAAACTAATAAAATCATGCTAACCTAATTGAATCAAGCTGTGGCAGAGTAAATGCACCTGGTGTGAAAGCTTGTGGATGATGCTGAATCTTGTGGATCTGAGGCTTTTGAGGCTTGGATCTTGATCTACAAACTCAATGCTCGATTCTGTTTGCAACACTTGAATGAAACTTGGCTTGAATTGTGCTGTCAACTTGAAACTTCAATTTTGATGTTGATGATGGAAGTGCTCGAAAATGGAGTGATCACACTTGGTTCTTGATTGAATTCTGGTCTATGATGATGAATCAGTAGAATGAAGTTGATTTTGATGATAATTGGTGAAGATTTTGAGAGATTGAAGTGAAATTGCAAAGAGAAAGAATGAGAGAGTTTGTGAAATTCTTGGTGCAAATGAGTCCAACCCTTGATCAATCTTCATTTCATGAATATATATGGCTCACATGAACATTCTAGATCCATCTTACACATTCCCTTGCCTTCCAACTTTGATTCATTTTGGCTATGTTTCTTAAAATGCAAGCAACCAAGGATAACTTTGAAATCTTCCACTAAACTCAAAAAAGTGTTTGAACCATTGTCTTTAGAATGTCTTTTCCATTCAAAATCATATATTGGAAGTCTCCATTTGGACTTGGAAATCTCCCAAACCATTTTTCATCTTGACTTTATTCAAATTATAAGCCATTTTAGTTCAAATTTGGACCAATCATGCAACTTCATGCTATGAGCTTTTACAACAATTTGTGACCTTCTTTCTAGACTTAAAATCCCATTTGGAGCAAGTTTGATGTTGTAAGTTTTTTCATTTGAGGCCTCCTTGTATGAGTTTTGGACATAGGTTAAAATGACCTGTAATTCACAAATGCCCAAAATACCCTTTGCTTGCCAAGACCATAAGTTGAGTTCTACACATCATATGAAGGCATGCTATACCATTCTAGAAAGATAAGACAATGAGGAACAATTCTTATGTTGACCAAGAATTCATTTGAAATCTCCTTGAGGGATAAAAATTGCTTGGAAGTCAAGTCACTTTCACAGACAAAAGTTCAGACACCTCAGATGACCTGTAACTTGCAAGGACCATAACTTGAGTTCTATAAATCTCCTTGATGTCCTCCACCACTAAAATTAAAGGTCTTGAGATCCTCTACAAGTTTCATGTTGGCCAAGAAGCCATTTGAAGCTAGCATTTTGACTTGTCTTGCTTGGAAATTTGACCTAAACTAGGGGATTTTACACAGAAACCCTAATTTAGAAACTCCTCTTCTCCTTGATTTCTCTTGAATTCTCCTTGGCATATCTCCATATCCTTCTTCATATGTCCAATGATGAACCCCACATCTCTCCACTAGACTTGAATGCCCTTTAAATCAGTCCATTGACCTAGGGTTGACCTAGGGTTGACCCAGATGAAACCCTAGTTGACTGTCTTCAACTGTAGCTCTTGTGCTCTCATCAATGACTTGTCTCCTTCTCCAACTGACTTTCTAAGTCTCTCATAATGTCTAGATACTCCCCATGCTCTCAACTCACAGCTCACACTCTCTTGCTGACCCTCAGATACCCTCAGCTAGGAGATGGACTCAAGGCTTGATCTGCTGAACTCTTTGCTTTCAAATTCTTTCCTGATGCCTTGAATGAGATTGAATTGGGATAATAACCTCTTGATAGGCCTCTAGAGATGAGAATAATGATTGGTCCCCTGTTGAATGACTTGCTATGCTTATGCTATGCAGATGATTAGCCTATGTACATGACTCTATATGCAAATGCTAATGATAATGAAACATAAACCAAGGAGTAAGGTTAGGCAAATTTTAGGGTGCAACATAACCCACACACAAAACCACATTTTAATTCCTAACCTAGGGATTATTTAAACAAATTCACTCTAAACCTCTCATAACTCTCACTTATTTTCTGAATTTTCTACATCTCACATCTCAATTCTCTCAACTTTTCTCTCATTCCAAAACCCTCATAAGAGCTCCATAGCCAAAAGCTTCACAAATTCTTCATTGGAATTTGTGAATTCTTGAGCTAAACCTTCATTGCATCATCATCCTTTGTTCGATTCTGAGGTGGAAGTTCATTTGGGTCTTGAATTAAGTTGTTGGAATCACTTTTGGAGGAGCTTTTTCTTATTGGTGGCTTAGTGCTTAGATCTTCAAGTTTTCTTGCAAGAGCTTCATAGATCCTTGGATTTCTTGCTTGGATCTGTAAATTACAGCTTAACAACACTCACCAAATAAAATCTCAGCTATATAGGTTAGTTAATTCTAGATCTATCTTTGATTTTTCTTATCTTCAATGTCACAATGTAGATCCTTGGCTTGTTGTTGATATTTGACCCATTGATTACTTTGATCTTTGATCTTGTTATTTAATTGATGCAATTGGTATTTGGTTTCTATGGTATGACCTAATTTTCATGCATAATTGATTTCTTGTTCATTTGGATGATTGGATAAGTCATTTGCTGCTGAAAGTGCTTTTTGGAAGTTGATTTTTTTGCCACTGTCTCAGTGGTAATCGATTACCATAATAAGGGTAATCGATTACCCTGCTTATTTTGCACGTGTTTTTGACTTTTTTTAAGTGGGTAATCGATTACCCACATACTAGTAATTGATTACCACTGAGACAAGATGTGTTTTCCTTGCTTTTTCTTGCTTTTTGGGTTCCCTTTCACTCTTAAACTTCATGGATTAATACTATGCTTATTTGTGGATTATTTTTGAGTTGTTTCACCTAACATGACAATGTGCTTGAGTTTCTTCGACGCACAACATTTTATTTCCTTGATGCATGTCCATGATCTATTTGTGTTGTATTCTTGATGCATCCTTCATAATGTTTTCTTGTGCCTACTTGTTTGGTCATTCTTGATGCTCACTTTGCTAGATATATGGTTCATGTCCATGTTTGTCTTTAATTTCATGATTGCATATTCTTCGATTCCATGATTGCGTATTTGTTTCAAGCGGGTGTTTGTTAAATTGTCCATGATGTTTTTGATGAGTTCTTAAGTATGTAATATCATTAAAATATATTCATGCTTAATTTCTTGGGGCTTAATTATTCACACGTGTGAATCAGTTGCTCTTGCTTGATGCTCGTTTATGTTAGCAATTCATGTGTGTTTGCTTAAATGTGAAGGCATGCTTTTGATCTTTTCTTTTTATGCATGATTATGCTTGGTGTTTGAACATGTTCATTATTGACTTATCAATCTTGGATACATACTTGATATTGTATTGTTACGTGATTGTACATGATTGATGCCTATCCATATGCATTTGTCTTGATGCATTGCATGTTGTTGTATACACTGTTGTTGTTTTGCATACATACTGTCAAATGTACATGTTTTGCTTTGCTACCTTTTACAGATGTTTCTTCCTAAAAGTGTGCGCTATTAAAAGCTATTTTGCCTGTGTGCTAGATTTTATTGTTGTTCTGAGGTGGAAGCGTTGTTGTAGCTGTTGTTTTTGTTTTTGTTTTTTTAATATTGTTATTGCATGCTCCCTTAAGGCCTCCTAGTCCAACTTAATTTTTGATTAAGCTTGGAGTAGGATAGACATTAGGATTTTAATCCATGCATGATAACAATAGGTTAGTCCCTTTTAACCTCAACCTTAAGTCCATCTTTTGCATGCTAACATTAGGATAGAATTTCCTTACGCATGCCGACCTTAGGGTCATTTTGCATGACAACGTTAGGACCGAGTTTACCTTAGACCTTCTGTGCGTCTTTCTCTCATTCTCTCTCAAAACAACATCAAAACACGTAATAAATATGATGAACATTATGCGCCATGAGCCTTAAGTATATGGGAAATGATGAGTGAAGGCTCTCTCATTGCTTCGTCTAGAGTGTTTAGTGTACGTCCCATCTGGGGGAGATCATGTGACGCATTCTCTCTTATATTATAGACTTTAGTGCAATGTGAATCTCAAACCAATTCAATTCAGTTCTCTAAAACTCACAAACAAATTCAAATCATTTTCATCCTTCGGGATCATTTGTCAAACTATTTTCATAAAGAGTATGTTATTTTTTTGTTCTACCTCAAACAGGCATCGACCCTAACTTTTGGAGTGAGAGCTTAGTGTCGCTCATAAAAAAACACTAAGCAACCCGTGGTACGTAGGCACAAGACGGCGATGTCTTGGCCAATAACCTTTCCCCCCTTCACCCGTAGTTTTCCGAACTACGTTGACTCTGACTTTCCCATTTCACAAGGGAATACGTAGGCATAGGGTGGCAAAGTCCTATCGAGTCTGCTTTTTCTTTTTCTTTGTTCTCGTTTCTGTTTAGCAGTAGTTTTTAGATAAAACACTCTTTTGATTAGAACAACAAGTGTGGATCCCATTGAGTACAACAGACGCGAGGGGGTGCTAATTACCTTCATCTCGTGTAATCGACTCCCTAATCCCGGATTTGTTTGCAACGACCATGTCTTCTCCCTTATTTGAGGTTTTATTCGATTGTTTCCTTCCCCTTCGTCAGGATACATAGAGTTTGGTAGTGACTCTTATTTTTTTCCGCCAGGTGTTTTTCGCAGTTGCAAGAGTTGTCGACTCTGCTAAGGACTTTGGTTCTCTATGCGAGTCAATTCTAGTGCTTGTCTGTTTTTGGTCTTTGGGTGTTTATCTTTATGCTTTTATGTACATTATCTTTTGTATTTTATTGCATTTGCATAATATTTTAGCATTTGATTTTTTTTATCATATTGATCTTCTACTAATGTGCTATTGGGTGGGATTGTTCTATGAGAGATAAGCCCACTACCTAGGCTTTAGTATACACTTAGGATTAAAGTGGAGAGTAGTGTGGCTTATGTGGCGTCTGGCCACGTGTATTTGACACAAAATTCACGTTCAGATGAGGTTTTCTTTGGAGGTACTCTATCTTGTGCGTCTGGTGCAGATGATAGGGTGTTGACTTAGAGAGCTTATGACTCTGGAAACCGTTCATGGGAAGTCAGTTGAGGCCTCCTTGATTGATGATGATGCAAAACTAGAAATGGTGAATGTATCATCATTTCTCGACCTGAGAGTCTATGATACTCAGAACCTGCATAGGATGATCTGTCCAAGACTAGAACCCACATGTGAGAGGGGATGGGTTTTGCAGGAAACCTTGACTTTCAACCTACCCGATTTTCTAGTTTTCTTGTCAGTGTGGACTTTTGATCCTAGGTATTATGGTTATTTTGGTTATTCTGGTCTTCTAGTTTTCTCGGTGAAGTAAAATTATGTCCTTTTTCAGTCGACAGTGTAGTAGTTATTCAGAGCATATGGAACCTTGATCCCATGTTTGCATTTCCATAATAATTTTTCATCCTAACATTCATATTTGTGTATTTCCAGGTTCTCGTCTTATCCTTGATTCCGGTTGTTAGAGGTTTATAAAAATGGACACTGGTAGGAAGAAAATCATTATGTACAAGTTTCTAGATCCTGACTTGGTTTCCCTTCATGGTTTGATTGCTCTAGAAGATTCTAGAGTTCTCGAGGATTTTAAGAAGGATTATAGGCGGATTCTGAATTTTGTGCACACCATTACCGATTATGAGTATAAGGTTATTCACACTCTTCTACATTTTTACGATCCTCTGTTGCGATGTTTCACTTTTTTGGATTATTTTTTGGTCCTGACATTAGAAGAGTATGCTTTCATCTTGGGAGTTCCCATTAAGGACAAAGCGCCTTTCTATTATTCCAAGGAGGATCCTAAACTCGATGATGTTGTTGCTGCTCTTTATTTGAGAAAATATGTATTGGTGGATAAGATTGCTATCAAGGGAGGATTTTTGAGATTTCATTTGGATTTCTAGGTGAGTGAAGCTCAGAAGTATGCTAAAGTTGGTAATTGGGTGGTTTTCAAATCTATTTTGGCTTTGTGCGTCTATGGCATTGTCTTGTTTCTCAACGTGGCAGATTTTGTAGATATAAGTGTTGTTCGCCTCTTTATTATGAAGAATCATGTGCCTACTCTCTTGGGAGACTTGTATCATTCCGTGCACTAATAGAATGAGAAAAGGAGAGGAAAGATGGTTTCCTATTGTGCACCACTCCTTCATAAGTGGTTTATGGATCATCTTCCTTGTTCTGGAGCTTTCGTTGATTTTAGAAATTCTTCTGAGTGGTCTAAAGGATTGATGGGGCTGACTGCGAAAGATATTGTCTGGTTCAATCATGATTTTTTTGGCAAGGAGATTATCTCTAGCCGTGGGGACTTCCTGAATTTGCCTCTGATAGGGAGAAAAAGAGGTATTAATTATAACCCTTGTCTCGCCGTTAGACAATTTGGGTACGCCTTGTGAGAGCCACCAAAAGATAGGGATGTTTAATAGTTTTTATTCTTCACTAGGGCAGCTGACCTAGAGCTACTAAAGAGAGTTATGGATGAATGGGGTAAGATCCATCGGAAGGGAAAGCTTTCTTTGAGTAAGGGTAATTGCAGAGCCTATGATCCCTACGTAGAGTGGATTTAGAAGAGGGTCAAAGAAGTGTTGCTACCGTTCTCTGTTGAAGCACCTATGTATCCGCTAATGATCAAATAACCTGCAACGGTAGAGATTGAGAGGTATAACAAGCTTTGGGCCGAAAAAGAAGAACTCCGCAGGGAGAATGAGGAATTGAAGATGGAGATCTCTCGTTTGGGGTATGATTAGAATGAAGCAGTCTATGTATCCAAGGTGAAGATGGAACTTCTAGCCAAGAAGGAGAAACAAACTAGAAGATGAAATCAGAAGTAGAGAGAAGAAAGGCCAAGACCGAAAGAGCGCCAATAGCATCCTATAGCAGAGAAAGAAAGACTTAGATAAAGCTTGCTTTAAGATCTCAAAGTTCAACAGTCAATGGAACGCCACAGTGACGGCCCACAAGAGGAAGGAAAATGAACTTCGTGATCAGATTGAAAAGTTAAAGTTGCAGCTCAAAGTCAAAGAGAGAGAGAGAGAGAGAGGTCAAGAAATAGTCGTCTCACAGATGCAGAAGCAAAAAGCAGCTTAAAGAGACTTTGTCAGCCCTAAAGGAGCTCAAGGTCCAAGCAGAGGTGAAGAAGCCTAAGCCCTTTGGAGAAGCGGAGGTGAAAAAACCTAAGCCCTTTGGAGAAGATGCTTGGGAGGATCATTGTCGCTATCAAGAGGGGGTTATGCGCAGGAGAGATATTTTCATTCAGGAGTTGATTCAGAGACCAAAGCATCCAGTACACCAAGAAGCTATTCAAGGAGGTTCAAGCCTGGTTCGGGGAGCATGGTGGTTGGAGAGGTTTGTCATTGGTGGATATTGATGATATGTTGTAGTCGTCTTTATTCTGTTTATATTGATCACTGTCAGGCTTGTTGACTAGGGTCAGTGGTTATGTATTTGATTTTATCTCTATTGTATGGGTTGTATGTATTGACTCTGCATTGACTTGGTTTTCTCATTCAATCTATGAGTAGCTTTACCAGTGTTCTATCCATTTCTTGTGTTTATTGTTGTTTAAAATCGAATCAAGGTGTAGAACACCCTCAGAATATTCAAACATGACATTTGCATTCTGTTGCGGTGAGAATCAGATATCAAGCTATTAATTAACTTGAATCACAAATCATATCAAATTCACCACCGAGCTTTGATTTATCCAAAGGAAAGGGTAAATATTGAAGAAAACCCTAAGTGCACTACGTAACAACGAAGCTAAGAGATTGTGAGGTTCGGAGGTTGGTTATGCCTAGGGAAGGTGTTAGCATCCTAAGTATTTGTAGTACTCTACAGGAGCCTCTTGTTTGGTATTTATGTTATTTCTAGTGTTTGCTTACTAATGGTTATCTGCTAAGGTAAAGGTGCTAAAATACCTATGGGTATATACAAAGTATGCTCGCCAAGACGTCACATTTCGTGCCTATGTATCCTAACAAGGATAGAATCAGAGCAATCGTAGTTCACCTAACTAGGGTGAAGGAACTCTTGACTATGGTCAAGGTTCCAAGGGAAATAAGTATTCATAACAACGATACTTACATAGAGTTAACAAACTCTCTAAGTCTAAGTTGAAATACTAAATTGGGGGATGACTTTAACAAAAGTCAAAGGGGGGGGGGGGGGGTGAGTACACATAACAATGGTACACACATAGAGTAAACAAAATCTAGACCTAAGTTCTAAGTTATAGGACTCCTAACAAAGTATGCTAAGGCCGTGACTTAACAAAGCCAAAGAGATAAAGGTTCTAACTCAAGGCTAAGTTGAGGGACCTAATAACTTTAACAAGGTCAAGGGAAGGCTAGAAAATGCAACTCTTTAGGACAATAGAGAGACTTTCCTTTGGACTAAGGAACAAAAAGGCAACTCTTTAGGATGAGAGCTAACAAGCTACATCACTTGGGGGAAATTTAACAAAGTTAAGAGGTAAAATGGTCATAAACATGATATTCAAATAAGATGATAATAACATTCAAACATGAAGTCAAATGTAACATGGGAAAGCATATGGTAATAACCAAAACATGAGAATACTACATCCAAAACAAAGACTTAACAAAGTCAAAAGGAGTAAGGTAACCACCAAGCATTCATTCAAAGAAGTTTGGAATCAAATGAAATAGTTACAACCAAAGGTAGTTTCAAAAATGGATGTTACAACATGTAAATAATCATGAAACAAGGTTCTCACAAGACTAAACATCATAGATGACAATTTTAAGTACAATCAATCATGCATAATTCAAAACATTAATTTGAAGGTCAGAAAATACTTAGAAGGGGGGGTTGAATAAGTATGAAAGATAAAACTTAGAAGTAAAAACTCAAGTATTTTTATCCTGGTTCGTTGAACTCAACTACTCTAGCCCACCCTATCTAGAGTGATTTGCCTTTCTCAAACAAGGACTTAATCCACTATTTAATTAACTGATTACAATAGTAACCACTAAGAACAACTGTTCAAAGTCTTCTCAAGAACTACTGATCCCAACTGGATCTTCTTAAGGAACTATTACAATAAAATGTAAGATTAATACAAGTGTATGAATGCTTCTAACAAGCTTTATCACAACAGTGATTTTTCACTTAATGTTTAAGAACAAAAGAATAAACTCAGCAATAAGAATATTTTATGAGAGCTTGTAAGAGTTTCTTTATGAGATTCGTTGGTTGTAGATCACCTTGAAGAAGATGATGAAGACTTGCTTTTATATGCACAGTAGTCCACAAAGTCTTGACATTGGAGGCTGTGTACTGAAAAGGCCTGAACCTTTTTGTCTTTACATCACATGACTTTTCCTGGAAGTAGAATGCACAGAGAAATACTTTTGATCTGTGTTCTAGTGTCAAGCATGAAAGAGGAAAGAGTCGTTGAGCTAAATCAAAGGATATTACTTTGACTTCTTCTTCAATAATTATTTCTTTTCAGCAGGGTAACCATCAGATCTTGCATGATTAGAGTCTTGGATTCCCATCAGATTTTGCTGAATCAGAGTAAGGCAGCAAGTGTGCTTTAGCGTGTAGTTCTATCAGAGCAGAGTTTTATGAATCAGATCCTCAGTACATGCAGCGTGTAGTACTCTCAGAGTCTTCTGAGAAAACTGTGCTTCTTAACTCTCATTTAAAGTTCTTTAATGCTTCAAAGTCTTCAGATCTTATTAGAGTCTTCTGCTTCAGATTCTTCTGCAGCTTTTGCTTCAGATTCTTCTGTAGCTTCTGCTTCAGATCCTTCTGTAGCTTCTGCTTTAGATCCTTCTGTATACAGCGCTCAAATTCTTCTATAAGATGATTCTGACTCTTCAGATCCTTCCATAGTTCTATTTTCAGATTAATTTGCTCTTGGATGTATATATACTTTAATTATCTGCAGCAAATATTCATGAACAAATTTTAGAGTATATAATTCTTTAATACAAAATTTCATAAGAGTTATCATCAAAACATAGAGATATTACTAAGAGACAATCTGTGTTCTTACATAATTATCATGGAAAATTCAAAACTCAAGATCAACATGCATAAGACATGACAATATTTAAAGCATGGGTACAAGCCAAATAAATTAGAGGTAACAACCAAACATTTTTGAACAAGAATGAGACATGTGTGACAACAACATAGGGTAGAGATATGAATATTCAATGGATAACATGTGAACATACAAATCAAGACTATATCACATAAGTCAAGTGGAAATAATACTTGAAAACATCATGGATGTGAGATGAACATTTTTAAACAAGTAGGTAACAAACAACATGTAAGTTTGGGTTCAATCATGGCTTTGAGGAAGGAGATAACATCACAAGGTTCTTGCATACAAACATGTATCCTAAGATTACACTCTAAGGCAAAAAAGAATTTAAGAAACATTTCAACATGATATGACAAGCATAGACCACATGCATACATCAACATTTACACAAACATGGAGGAAGATTACATTATTAAGAGAAAGGTAACAACCAAAGCTTCAATGGCATGAAGAAGAGCATATTTCAACATACCTTTACATGTAAACAACATTTAAACAAACATGAAATCAAGGTGAATCAAATAGGTACAATGTTACAACATCATACAAGGTTTACGTAAGATGCAATGAGGTTTAAACTAAACAAACATGCAAGGAAACCATCGGGAAAAATCAAAGAAAACAACAAGGTTATTAAGAGAAACCCTAAAAAATATCAAACTTTGAACACACATAATGGTAAGAGAAAAAAATCTTTTTGAACATATATTGACATAGATAAAAATTAAACATCATCATGAACACAATGCAAAAAGAGTGGATCAAAAACCATGAAAAATGAAAGAGTTATGATATTGCAAAGTTGTGAATATAGTTGAAAGAAACAAGTCATTAAAAAGAAGGGGAAATAGCCCTCATGGGACTTGAACGCGCTCCCTCTTGGTCAGGTTAAAACCTTTAACCAACTAAGTCACGTGAATGGCTTATAAGTAACATTCGCTTGTTAAAATAAATAAGAAAATAAGTCATAAATGTCTAAAAGAAATGAAAGCATAGAAAAATAGAAAAATGGTTGATCAGTAGGACCGAACCCAGGTAAGGCAAGGCAATGAGGGAAAGGAAAGGCCAGGTTCTACCACTGAGGTGTCTATTTCATCCAAACAATGTAAGCTTCTAATTGTTTTTGTTTTAAAACAACTTCAAATGGCCAAATCAGCACCCAGTCAGCCCCATGTCATGCTGATTGGGTTTCCACTCAGCTTCATCTTCTTCACACGCTCCCTCTCACTTTCTCTCTTCCTCGTGCCCTAGGAAACATACCATGGCCATAGTTTCTTCTTCCCCTAACTCTCTCATCACTCAATTATTTTTAAAACTGTAAAGATCAAACTTGGAGCATTTTTAACAAGGATTTAATTATGATATTATCTCATCCTAAAAACAAACATGTAACACACATGAAGCTCAACAACAGTGCAACTTAACAATGCTACCACATGTCAAAACAACATATATGTAGCTCAAACAATATAACCAACGTTTCAAACATCTAGCACATAGTAATGACTACATTTTTGCTTCGCAAATAAATCAATAGTGGTGCATGGAAAATGAGTTTGAAGATTCAAGAACCTTACCTCTTGGATTCAGTCCAAGGCTTCTTCAAATGTTCTTACCAAAAGGAAAAGATGACCTCCTTGGCTTTGTTGATCCTTAGAGAGTTGGTTTGAGTGACTGAATGGCTGGATGGCTTGGAAACAACTTCAAGGCTCAAACTCGTGCCTTCTTGCAAGATGAAGATTGGAAATGGTGGATATGGTTGGGCTTGATACAAAACTTTATTAGTGGTTGGAATAAGTTCTATTGACTGTTTAGAGAAGGTTTGTGGTGTTTGTTTTTGAGTTGCACGACTGGAAAGTGTTTGGCTCAAGAATTTGCAAAAATAGTGTATTCTTACAAAATCTGTTTTAGAGGGTAACCAATGAGGTTTTTGACTTATGATTCTCCCCTGCTTGAAGCTTAGAGATTCCCTCTATTTATAGAGAAACTTGAGGGATTTCTTCTGGTCAGAATACAAAGGTGTGGAGTTTTGGCTTGGTTGAGAACAAATTGGTAGTTTGATGGGTTGTTATAGTTCCCATGCAAAGATACAATGCCTCTAGGGTGGTTTATACCCTTTAGAGGTGTTGCTTATGATCTTGAAAATGTTTTAGTGCAAATAAAACAAGTTGGAGGCTCAAGAAGTTGGTTTTAGGCATAAAATCACCTTTATCAAAATGGAAGTCATGCCTTTATGCCAAAAATGGAAAGATCTTTGAGACAAAGCATCAACCACTTGGATAACGCACAAGAAGCATGTTTACTTATCTGATTTAAACCATATTGACAAGTAACAAGGTATGAAAAATGAAATCTTAAGGATTTGAAGTGGTTTTGCAAAGTAACTCACCATGGCCATGACCTAAAAATCAGTTTTAGACCTCAACTTCCTCTCTTCGAAAATCTTAGTTCACACATGCTATGGAGGAGTTCTGGTACTTTTTGAAAAGCCCCAAACATTCTCTAAAACTTTCATGTTTAATAAGTTTCTTGAATATCAAGGGATTATGGTGAAACCTGGCTCCAAAGATTGTTGCATTTGATGACCAAAATCTGCCTTGAAATTTGTCTAAGTGTTTTAAATTTTTTTCCAAACTTTAAAGCTCTATATCTCAAAATCTAAGCATCTTTTACCCATGGGTGAGTTTGACACTTTATTAGTATATGATGAGAGCTACAAATTTGCATTGGGAACTCAAAAAATGGATGTCCGGATTGAAAGTTATGATCTTTCAAAATTGGCACCAAAACTAGGATTTTTCTCCACACTTATAAAAAATTCACTCTCTTAACTTTGCCCCTTTTGCAAGAAACCTCACAAATATTGATTCTTCATGCTCAAATCCATTAATCAAACATGTCTTAGTAAAATTTGGCTTGAATGCTTCAATTTGGACCAAAAACCCTACAAGTCAAAAGATTAACTTTCTTAGATAAAGCATTGTATCAGATGGCTTCAACTGTGTGATCTTCAGTGGTATTGCATTATTGAAATTTTCAATCATCATGAATGGAAACCAAGGATTTATATAAGCATATTGAAACATGTCCCAAGGCTTGGGATCATGATTTGATCAAAAGTCAAAGGCACAGTTGACTTTTCCTTTAAAAAAAACCCTAGTTTGGAGCCAGATGAAGTTAGGATTCAACGATCTTGTAGTGGGATCAATTAGCACTTGATTCTTGTTGAACATAGGCCTCTTTAGTGTATGGAAACTTGACTTGATGATGATCAATCCAAAACATTTACTGATCAAGCAATAATCCTCTTGATTCCAAAGGTGCAAAACCCTAATTTAGATGGAACTCACACAAGAGCAAACTTGAAACAAAGTTAGGGTTAGAAAAATATGCTTGATACTCCTAGAATGGTAATGGAATCTAGGGGTCAAAATTTGGGATATGACAGTTTCCCCTATTTAAATAGCTTTACCAGATGGCATGAGAGATGACAATCTCCAAAAAATCAAGGTGAAAGGTATTTAAATAAAGCAAACTGAAAATTTTTGTCCTTAGATGCAATGAAATGCTAAGGACGACAAAACGATGCAAGTGATGACATGCTATGAACTCTACAATGATTCTGTATGATGAAAAATTCAAAATTCCAACGACAACAATAAACAAAAAGAGAAAAAAGCCAACACAACTAGTAACCACTCACTAGGGCAACTAATGTCGGGGCAATCTACAATAATCATTCACAGGTTCAAATATGACCAAACAAACACTCTAGAGGAAGAAACTTCTTAATGGAGGTAGAAAAAATAGAACAACTCTATTGGGGAAAACCAAAAGTATAGAACAAAAATATTTACTGGGAATGAAATCGGAAAGAAACATGCTCTCCACTTGGGGACCAAGTTGAATAAAAGGCTGACCTCTAACAAGAGAAACATACAGAACAAAACAAGACTCCACAGGGGACTAAACTAAATAGATAATTTCCTTACAACAAAGAGTTCAAACAGGATCTTTAGGAAATGACTGGAGGAGAAAACAAACATCCTAAAATTTCAATGGGGATATTGGTAACAACCAATCATCCTAAAATTATAGGGTTAGGTGAAAATTTCCAATAACCATTAGACTTGAAAATGCCGGTAACAACAGGGCTTCAAAAGGTGAATCAGTAACAACCAAATATTCCACTACTAATAACCATTGTGTTTTAAACAAACGCTACTAATAACTAGACTTCAAAAGGTGGATCGGTAACAACCAAGTATTCCACTACCAATAACCATTGGGTTTAAGCAATGCTAGCAAAAGTTGGACTTTTCTGGGGATTGTTAACGACCAATTCTACAATACCAATGACAATTGGATTTAAGAAATTCCAATAACCATTGGACTTTCAGATGGGACTGGTAACGACCAAAGCAGCAATACCAATAATGATTGGATTTAAGAAATGCTAGTAACCACTGGACTTTCAGATCAATGTCGGTAACCACCAAACTTTCAAATGGATGGCATTTACTACTGAACTTTCAAAATAGGATACAGTAACGACCAAATCAACAACACCAATAACAATTGGATTTAAGCAATACTAGTAACCATTGGACTTTCAAATTGATGCTAGTAACCACTAGAATTTCTAACAGAGCTAGTAACAACCAAATCAATAATACCAGTAACAACTGGGTTTAAGCAATGTCAGTAACCACTGGACTTTTTGGGGAGCTAGCAACGACTAAACTTCATGGGGAAAACCTGGAGACCACCAGATAACAAGTTGAACTGAGGAAATAGTAATGACTAGCCTCACAGGGTAATACTGGTAACTATCAGACAGACAATGTCAATAAAGGTTGAAACGGCATAAGTGCCAATGACTATTGGACTATCCACCAGCGGTTGCTAGTTACAACTAGACTTTAGGGGAATTGGTAACAACCAAAGACGTAATAGATTCCAGTAACAATTGGGTTTAGATAAGGGGATTCGTGACGACCAATGATCTCAAAAAAGCGCTAGTGAGCACTGGAAAATAGGAACAAACAACAACCACCAAAGATGTAGCAGAGATTGCCGGTTACAACCAGACTTAGAATCGAAAGCTACAGCCAAACAACTAAACCCAAAAGATATGCTAAATGCACATGCTATGGTATGATGCAAATGCTCAAAGACGCGCAAGAACCGACTCTAACAAGAGACATGGGAACAGGAGACTCAAAAGGGAAGGTTGGTAATAATCTACTTCACTGGGGAAACAACATGAATCACACTAAATCCAGGGAACAAAGGTGTCCACAACAAAACATAGGGGTTAAACCCATTTCACTTCCTTGGGGAACAATGTAGAGCTTAGGAAAGCTTGCTAAAGATATAGCACAACCTCTTTGGGGAGTCAACGTGTCTACTCAGAGGATGAGTCTTCAATCACATTCAAACTTCTATCACACAAGGGGTCACCAGAGAAATTATTTTCAGTGGGGCTATATATTGTTGAGATGGCAATATCAAGGTTTCGACCACTTTTAGATTTCCCAAGAAAAAACCTGATTTCCACTGAAATTTTCCATAAACCAAAGTAACTACTTGTTCTGTTTTAGTTTTCTTTAAAATTATTTTCGATTCGAAACTTTTTGCTTTCAAAAATCATTATTAACAAATAAGTGATGTTTTTGCATAACAAAGAAAAGTAAAGAATGCAGTAAATTGTAAATAATTGAATGGTTCAAAACCAATTTTATTCATGAATGGTAGCTTGCAAATTGCAAAGCTCCATGGGATATTTACAATTGAAAATGGCAAAAAGAAAAAGGTTACATCGAATCAAATGACAATCCTGCCCTACTAACTAAGAGTTCCCCAGATCTTCGCCTCTAACATAAGTATTGGAAGTGATCCTCTTTAGTAATCTTCGGCAATGGTAACAACCTCTGATGCAACGAAATGCCTTTGTCCCTAACTTTTGTCTGAACTGCCCTTTTGGGTTTTCAATCCATCGGGACACTCATTTTTTCCTAATCCGCCTATTCAGGTTTTCGACTTAGCGAGCTTTTTTCTTTTAATTTTATCCCTAATTTTTGCTTGGATCTCCTTCTAGGTTATGATCCACCGGGATACTGATTTTTGCCTAAGCCTCCATTTTAGGTTTTCGACTTAGCGGGTCTTTTAGGCATAATATTTTTTGACTGCATCAGAGTTCACAAGATGAGTAAATTGTTTGCCGTCCATTGTCGTAAGAATGAGCGAGCCTCTAGAGAAAATTGTATTTATAACAAATGGGCTATCATAATTAGGCATCCACTTCCCACGCATATCTTTGTGAACTGGCAATATATTTATGAGTACGAGTCCTCCCTCTTGGAACTCTCGAATACAAACCTTCTTGTCAAAGGCTCTCTTGATCCTCTTCTGATACATCTGGTCATGACACATCACAGTCATTCACTTCTCATCAATGAGATTCAACTTATCAAACCTTTCCTTGGCCCACACTGCTTCTTCTAGCTTTGCTTCCATTAGGACCCTCGAAGATGGTATCTCAAATTCAATGGGTAGGACCACATCCATCCCATATACTAAAGAAAAGGGGATTGCCTCTGTTGATGTGAGAACGGATGTTCTGTATCCATGTAAGGCAAACGGAGGCATCTCATGCCAATCTTTGTAAGTTACTACCATCTTCTGCACAATTTTCTTGATATTCTTATTTGCAACTTCAACAGCTCCGCTCATCTTTGCGCGATAAAGAGAAGAGTTGTGATGTTCAATCTTGAAACTATCACACAACTCTTTCATCATTTTCTTGTTCAGATTGGTACCATTATCCGTGATGATTCGGCTAGGAATTCAGTATCGACAGATAATCTCCTTTTTGATAAAACGGGCAACCACTTGTTTAGCCAAGTTAGCATATGACGCAGCTTCCACCCGCTTGGTGAAGTAGCCGATATCAACAAGAATGAAATGGTGTTCGTTGGAAGCCTTCGGTTCAATTTCCCTAATCATGTCAGTGCCCCACATAGAGAACGGCCAAGGTGATGACAACACATTTAGCATCGTTAGATCCATATGCACCTTGTCTGCATAAATCTGGCACTTATGACATTTCTTGGCATATTGGACGCAATCGGTTTCCATAGTCAACCAGAAATATTTGGCCCTTAGAATCTTCTTAGACATAGCATATCCATTGGCGTGAGTGCCAAAAGCTCCCTCATGAATGTCTTGCATCAATAAATCGACTTCTCGTTTATCAACGCACCTGAGCAAGACCATGACATGGTTCCTTTTGTACAATACATCATTGCTGAGGAAGAACTTGGATGTCAACCTCCTTAAAGTTTTCTTGTTAAGAGAAGTTGCATCAACTAGATACTCTTGAGTTTGTAGATATTGTTTGATGTCGTGAAACCACAGTTCCCCCTCAGAATCTTCTTCCCCCCATTAGAAATATGCAGGCTCAGTCTTCCTCTCGATTCAGATGAGTGTTGCTTCATTAACAAATCTGACCTTCCATATTGAGGCTAGCATAACCAACGCATTGGGACATGTTTGAAAGTGATCTCATCAAAGTATTCGATTATTTCCGCAATGTAAGCTCTGTATGGGATTAACTTCTCGTCTCGGGTCTCCCATTCACCTTTGACCTAATAGATTACTAAGGCTCAATCACCGCTTACTTCAAGAATTTTAATGCGAAGGTCAATTGCTGCTTCGAGGCCCAAAATACAAGCTTTATGCTCGAAAACATTGTTGGTACACTCAAAGTATAACCTAGTTATGAACGTAGTGTAACCACCGTCTGGATTCATCAAAATGGCACCTACGTCATACCCATCGATCCCTCAAGCACTGTCATGTACATGAAAAGAGGTTTTCCAAGCACAGGAGGAATCAAAATTGGAGGCTCTTAAAGGTAACCCTTGATCTTATCAAAAGCTTACTGACAATCTGAATTCCAAACAACTATATGATCTTTGCACAACAACTTGAATATCGGCTCATAGGTAGGAGTCATATTAGAAATAAACCTGGAGATATAGTTCAATCTACCAAGGAAAGCTCTAACTTGTTTTTCTGTCTGCGGAGCAGACATTTCTTGAATAGCTCGCACCTTGACAAGGTCCACCTTAATTCCACGTAGAATGAAATTGAAACCAAGCAACTTTTCAAACCTCACCCCAAAAGTACACTTCACAGGATTCAGTCTCAACTGATACTTCCTGAGCTTTATAAACAACTTCAACAGATGATCATGATAATCCTCTTTATTTTGAGACTTGACGATCATATCATCGACATACACTTCTATTTCTTTATGCATCATGCAGTGAAATAATGCCACCATCGCTCTCTGATAAGTAGCACCTGCATTCTTCAAACCAAAGGGCATGACCTTATAAAAATAAGTTCCTCATGGTCTGATGAAAGTATTTTTCTTCATATCTTCGGGATCCATCTTTATCTGATTGTATCCAGAAAATCCATCCATGACCTAGAATACCGCGAAATGAGTTGTATTGTCCTCCAAGGTGTAGATATATGGTAGAGGGAAATCGTCCTTTGAACTAAATTTGTTTAGATCCCTATAGTCCATGCACATTCTAACCTTTCCATCCTTTTTGGGCACAGGTGCAATGTTGGCTACCCATTCTAGACACTTCAATACTGCCAGAAAGCCTGCGTCGATCTATTTTTTAACTTCATCTCTGATCTTGACAGTCATGTCAGATCGAGTTCTTCTGAGCTTTTGCTTGATAGGCTGACACTCGGGGCAAAGATGTAGCTTGTGAACAACTATATCAGATATCTAAGCTATACAAATCTTGGTAAGACCAAGAAAAAACACCCGCATATTCTTCTGGCAGCTTTACCAATCGTTTCTTGACTTCTGCCCTTAGCATTGCCCCAATCTTGACTTCTATTCTTTCTTCAATAATGCAAAGATTAAATGATGCCTACTTGCTCTTGGTTAGGCTGAAGGTTCGTATACTCGTACTTAACCATCTTTGCCAATTCGTTTGGAATCTCAAAGTCTTCATCATCCTCATCTTCGACTTGATATACAAGAAAATTAAAGCCATGAAGGACAGTAAGTTCATTGGATTCAATAGGTGTTGGAGTTTCTATGTATGTTTTGAATGGTTTGAATTATTAAAACACATAAAGATAGATGCAACAAAATGGAAGATATTTTTCTGGTTTTCAAAAGATTGTCATTTTCTGTTTAAGAGTAAAAGCAAAAAACAGTAAATGAGACAAGAAATGAGGAGTTTAACAAAACACATTCATTAATTGATAATCACTTTGAAAGCTTGTGGCCCTACAAAATTGTCCAATAACCTTGTTATGGAAACTTTTTTAAAGAAAACTACAAAACAAAACAAATAAACAAAAATTTACTTTGGCATGGGAAAAACAACAGGAATTTCAATAGCCTCCTAGTTGTTCAAAGCAACTTCATCTTGATACACCAACTAGTTAACATAATCATATTTAAATTCTTCCTCAACTGTGTGAATTTGGACACCCCCACTGATAAATACTTCCTTGATAGTCTTCAGACGTCCTCTAGCAAACCTTTGTGTCTTGTCTTGAGTTGGTTTATAACCCAACCCCTGGCGATTTGTCTTCGCCCTCGCTTCTACTTCAATAACCTCCCCCCATCTTGTAGGGGTACCATTCTTTAGTGCAGACTTTATACTTTGGATAGATGTAAAAGATGGACCACCCTCGACCATATCTTCCTCAATCAATACAACATTGGCTATCTCCAAGGCTTGGAAAGAAATCTCCAAGGCATCCTCTTCAGCTTCAATACATTTGAATGATGACAGGTTTCTCACCATCAGATCTTCCTTTCCATGAATAATCACTAGCTTATCATCCACCATAAACTTCATTTTCTGGTGTAGAGTAGAGGTTACCGCACCGACAACATAGATCCACGACCTTTCCAATAAGAAGTTGTACCCTGGATTAATGTCCATTACTTGGAAAGTAATGTTAAACACATGGAGCCCGATCATGATTGGTAAATCCACCTCTCCTATCACTGTTCTTGTAGAACCATCAAAAGCTTTGATGATCAAAGAAGTAGGTCTCATATCAGCTCCTTTATACGCCAGCTTGGCGAGTGTTCTTTTCGGTAATACGTTTAAAGAAGACCTGGTATCCACCAAGATTATTCCTAAAGTATCCTCTTGACATTTTACCGACACGTGCAACACACAGTCTTGCTTAGACCCCTATGTAGGAAATTATTTGTTGCTAAAGCTCAAGGTGTTACACGCGATAATGTTGGTAATCACTGAGTCAAACTGGCTGACTTTTATACCTTTGGTCACATGGGCTTGTGCTAGCAACTTTTGTAAGACAGATCTATGAGTGGGACAGCTCAACAGGAGATACATGATTGAAATCTTTGAGGAGTTTGGTGCAGCTGATCCACAATTTTATAGTCGCTCCTCCTGATGATTCTCAAGAACTCTTCGTCTTTTTCATTTAACAACACTTCTTTACCTTTTGTAGGTTCAATAGTAATCACTTATTTGGGAGGGACTGTGGTCACCTTAGGCTGATAAATCCGAACACTTCGGGTCATCTTGCTCGTATCAGTGATGTTTATGACATTTTCATGGTTACTCTTCATACCTTCATTTTGTACATCTTTTCTAGATCTCTGGTTGGTCCATTCCACATCGTATTTACAAGGCATCACTTTGGTACTCTTGAAAAAGAAAGGCCTAGGCTTTTGGGTGTTGACTGGTCTCGACGGACTAGCTACTGGTGTGGCGGGCTTTTTAATATTGAACACAGGTTTGGTAGTGTTGGGTATTGGGTCTGCTGAACTGACATATGGAACATTGAATATAGGCAACTTTCCAGTTGGCTTTGGTACATTGAAAATTGGTTCAACTACTGACATGTCATCTTTCTTCTTCTTACCACAAACTTGCAGAAAGCCATCATCCATCAGTCTCTAAATATCCTCTTGAACTAGAGAATAACATCTGGAGTTATCAGTACATTCTTCACACTCTGAATGGATACTCTTGATCAAACTAGCTTCAACCAAATTTTTGTGAAGAGCTTGTAATAGAGTCTTGATTGCAGTTACATCTGAGATCACTTCTTCTTCAGATACGTCTTCTATAGCGTTAATATTCTCATGATTGGGAAGTGGATTGCTTTTAACGTTGGGTTGACGATCTCCAAAAGATAGAATCATTTTCTCTATCAATTCTCGAACAATATGTTTTAAAGCAAGACATCCTTCCAAATCATGTCTGGCATCCCCTTCATGGAACACACAGTGGGCATTGGGATTATAAAACAGTGGGAGCGGATCCGGTGGTGGCCCCATTTTTCTGGTAGTGATTAAACCTTGTTGCACCAAAGAGGGGTACAACTCAGTATAACTCATCAGAATCGGTGGGACTGTAACCCGTGGTTGTTGTTGTTTCTTATAGGATGGGGCATTGGGCGCCTGTTGATAGCCTTGATGTTGAGTTTATTGATGTGCAGGTGTTTGTTGAACTTGCTGAAAAACTGGAGTTTGGTTGCGGAACGTGGGTGTAATGGCCGTCAAGTAAAATTGTTGAGTATATTGTACAGGGTACAAAGGTTGTTGTTGAAATTGTTGTTGACGTTGAGGCTTCCTGGACTAATTTCTTCTTTCTGTAGACACAACATTAGTTCCACCCTCCTTTTTCTTATGAAAATTCCCAGAGGTCTTCTTAGCAACATTTCCACTTGAACTGCTAGTAGCACTTGTCATCTTCCCATTCTTTAGTCCTAATTCTACCTTCACACCCACAACCACGATATCAAAGAAGTTAGCAGTCACACTATTAATCATTCTTTCGTAAACTCTGGTCTTACTGTATCAACGAACCAATCAACTAATTCCTTTTCGGTTAGAGGGGGTTCCACTTGTGAGGCATTTTGCCTCCAACGTTAGGCGTATTCTTTGAAAGACTCAGAGCCCTTCTGAGTCATGCTCAACAATTTTCTTTGTTTTGGAGCCAAGTTCATGTTATACTTGTAGTACTTAATGAAGGCATCTGATAAGTCTTGGAAGATATGAATTCGAGATTGATCTAAGCTCAAATACCATTTTTCTAAAGCACCCTTGAGACTATCTTGAAATCAATGAATCATTAGTTTATCATTGTCAACATAAGCAGCCATCTTCCTGTAATACTTGATCAGATGGGTTTGGGACAAGTGTCTCCCTCATACTTATCAAAAACTAGAACTCTGAACTTTGGTGGAATCACCAGCCCAGAAACCAGGTACATCTCCTTTGCATCGGCCCCAAATACATTATTTCCCTCCATAGCTCTTATATTTCTTGCCATGGTTTCAAAATTCTCCCTTAACCTCTCGTGGAGCCCATCCCCTTCTTCAAATGGGTCATGGATATCATAGACTTGATGTTGGTTATGGAAGTATGAATGCACTTGCGCTTGCACAGCAGCTGGAGTGTAGGTAGGAATAGCATGAGGAAAATCAGACGTCATAGGGATGGTCTGTTGAGGTACTTTCTAAGTAGTCTTTATAGTGAATGGTGGTGGTACAAAATTCAAAGGTTGTCCATAGGGTGGGTCACTGATGGCGACAGCTGCAAATGGTGTACGTTCTACCATTGTGGCGTTGATCTCAGAAATTATGGTTGTTTGGGTATCCATCTTTGCATGAATCACTTGTAACATCTCCATCATTTTCCCCATACTGCCTCGTATATATTCCAACTCGTTGTTGACTCTATCAAACTCTTGCTTTTTCTCATCTATCTTTCTTCAGGCTTGAGCTCTGGTGTTGTTTGGATGTGGAGGACTTGGTGTGATAGACGGAAGATAGAACAACATGGATAAGCCACATAACAATGCATATGCAATGCTCATGAAATGCTAAATGCAAATGCAAAAGTTAACATTCAAGGAACCTCAAATTTATGTTTACGAACATTGATAATGGAGAAATAAGCATAAAGCATCACAACATTTTCATTAACAAATGAAAGTTTGACAGAAATAGAGATTACACATCAAAAGCCAAAGCGCAGATACAAATTAACAACAGAATATTGAAACTAAAGGCCTAGTCCTTCTGATGAGAAGATCCTTCCCCTCTTTGAAGCTTTGTCTTCCTTGCAATCTCTTCCTTCTGGTTCTGACGGAGCAGCTTCCAGAGTTCATCATTTTCTTGAGCAACCGTGAAGTGCTTATCCTCCCACGCCTTCTTCTCCTCTTCAGCTTTGACTAAAGCACTCCTTAATTCCTCCACAGAGAGAGGCTCCTTCGGAGTCGTCGGAAGTGGCTCAAAGCGAGTGTAGAGCATCTTCAAAGCTATCTCTTTGGACCAAAGAAGATACGCCTCTGAGACGGTACAATCTGGATACCCTAGGGCGTTCATTCCTTGTGTATTAAGGTGACGCAAAGTAGACATAATCCGTGCTTTAAGATATGGGTTTCTTCCTTCTTCATGAAAACATCTCTCCAAAATGACCGGATGAGGCTCTTCCTCTGTCGGGTATCCTAGCTGGCGACGAGCTAGGATAGGGTTGTAACTAATACATCCTTTTGTGTCAAGAAGAGGAACATTAGGGAAATCCCCGCAGTTGTGAATCATAGTAACTCCTCCATACATGGGATCATACCAACGGATGTCAGAGTTTTTGAGTGCAACAGATGACTTGGACTTCTCCATGGGAGCTCTTCAGATGAATAGAGAAGTATGCATCAGCTAGCAAGGTGCGAACAGGGTTCCTGATCAGAAAAAGGTTGATGGCGTTCAAGTCAAAGAACTCATCGATTCTTAGAAACATAAGGAATCCATAAATCAATAAGTCCAATATGGCTTCAAAGATCTCTGTGTCTTTCTTATCAGCCTGGACTTCAGATTTCTCCATCAAGAGTATTGCTTGCAAACTGGAGAATCCATCCTTGACATCCAAATGAGTCTGAAGATCAGATGACTCTAGATGTAAGGCTTCAGCCAAGACTCTCCTATTTGGTCTTCTCTCCCTTCCAAAAAATGGTTGAGGAGTGACACGCAACCTCATCAATGCAGAATACTCTTCTAGTGTTGGTAGTAATTGATAGTCCGAAAATGTGACACAATGGTAGATGGGGTCGTAGAATTATACCAGCACTGTCAACATTTCTTCATCTACTTGGAGCCTTAACAATGGCACAATACTTCCATACATGTTGCCGAATGACAAAGGATTTTCTACTAGGCCTCCTAGTATTCTCAAATTTTCCAATCTCGGGCTTTTGAATGCGTATCTTGGAGTTGTTCTCTTTATTAAATCCATTATAATGTCTACAAAATAAGAGATTAGGCTCCTTGAATGTTAGCAAAAAATATAATGAGATGCAATGCAAAATGCAATTGGTTTTAAGAAAACTCAGAAGATAGATTTGCAAAAGAAACACTTCTGAAGCAAAAAACCTTACTTCATTAATAGTGGGAAAAAGTTACAACTTTCATAGTACAAAACAGGAAACTTAAAATACAAGAGGAAAAGACTAGACCCTAGGGTCTCAAAAGGTTCTAGCTAGAAAGGTATTATCCACACGTCCTTTTTGTCGCTTCCGCGAAAATAAGGTACCGGCAAAACAGAAGAGTCTCCACCTTTCGTTATTTGTCCCTCGGAACGGGAAAGGAAACGATCGGAAAAACCTGACAAAAAGGTATAAGACAAGGTCATCGCAACCATTGTCTGGGTTCGGGAGTCGGTTACGCGAGGGGAAGGTATTAGCACCCCTCACGTCCATCGTACTCGATGGGATCCACGCTTGTTGTGTTTACTGGACGGGTTAGTTTTATCTATCTACCTATCAAGGCTGGTCTGAAAAGAAAAGAAAATGACTCGGCAAAGCGTCACGCTTTATGCCTACGTATTCTCATCAGAGAATGAGAAATCAGAGTCAACGTAGTTCGACTAACTACGGGTGATGGGGGAGGTGGCTCGCCAATACATCAGTATTGTGCCTACGTACTCTCAACAGGTATGAGAGATCAGAGCTTACGTAGTTCGGGATAATACGGATTATGGGGATTCAGATTCATCTGTTTTATCGAGTAGGGTTAAACAGCAATTCTAGCAGTTAGGGACAAAGCCTGTTTGCGGTAGAACTGAAGTTTAACGACACTCTTTTCTTCAGAAAAGCTTCCTTTGAATTATGGGCCCACGGGGCAAAAAGGTTTGAAGTTTGTTTTCTGTCTTTTACGAAAGAACTATTTTTTATGGTTGTTTGCAACTAGCATCGCACTAGAGACTATGACCTGGGAGTGAATGCGTCGCATGTCACCCAAAGGGTGCCATACTAAACATCCAGACTGTTGAAAAGAAACTCTCCAACAATCCTTTCTCAGATAGCTTAAGGCTCGTAACGTACGACATCAGTTAACCTTTATTATTGTATTTTAATGTTGTTTGAGATGAGAAGAGAGAGGGGCTCAACTAAAGGGAGACTATCAAGTCCTAATGTTGTCATGCCAAGGATTCATCCTATGGTTGAAGTTTGAAACAGGGAACTCCTAGTAGTCATCATGCATAGGTTTCAACCTAAAGTTCTAATCATCACTTCCTTATCAAAGGAAACGAGATTCCTATGGGATCATATCAATGATAAACAGAAACAGATAAAGCATCAGCTAGACAGTAAACAGTAAACAACTGTAAAATGCATGCAATACAAGTGAGGGAGGAAATGTGTGTGGGGCATCAGCCTCCACAAGCTCATCTCAACCTCAAGCCAGATATGAGTAACTGCAATCATACAGGAAATAAAATGCTATCAAGCCAAATAAGAGCAACTGCAATCATACAGAAGAAGTAACATGCTATCAAGCACACACGAACCACATGGGCAAGGGAGCAGGGCTCTACCGAATACCCGCAAGCAAAGCCATACAGTAAAAATACAAGCAGAGGGAGCAACTCAACCTCTAGTGCAATCATGCTCCTAGTCCAAGTTAATCTAAACATGAACTTATTCTAATGCATCAAGCAAATCAAACAAGGCACATCAATGCAGAGAAGAAAACAGACAAGAAAAGAGAGCAGCAGCTTCCACAGCTTCTACAACTAAACCAACTTAACAGCAATCCAGTCATCAATCTTCAACAGCTCTTCAGGGCTATCATCCTCAAGAACAAGCACCAACTTTATCCTCCAAAGTTTCAACCCATCAACATAAGTATCAACTTGTTCTCTCCTCTCCAAGCTTCAGCCCTTTAGTCAATTCCACCTTCAGGCTTCACTCCTAACTACAAGTACCAACTTGATTCCTTCAGGCTCTCAATGCACCAGTGTAAGTGTCAACTTATCCTTTATTCCTCAAGTCTCAGCTTTTCACTCAATCTCAATTGAATCCTCTTCATAAGTATCATCAGTAAGTCGGGAATAGAATTCTCAGTCAATCATGAGCCAATTGGGGATATCCAACTTCTACCATCAGGCACTCTGCATCAGCTGAGAGAACTGCTTCGTTAATACGGTTGGACTTCAATCATCAAGTCTTTAAGGGAAGTTTCAAATTCGCTGCTCCGAAACCTGCTGGGGATGACACATCTCCGCTGGGGATTCTGGAGAACTATCAAGTCACTCTGCTTCGGGGATCCAGAAATTATTCTGGGTGAGTCATTTCTGCTGAGGAAATCAAGAATCATCTTGAAAAAACAACTTCGCCGGGGACTTCAAGAATCATCCTGAACCAATAACTCTGTTGGAGATTTCAGGAATCATCCCGAGCACTCACTCTGCCGGGGACTCTAAGTATCAACTTGAGCAACCAACTCTGGCGACTTCACTGGGGATTTTAAGAATCATCTTAAGCACACAACTTCACTGGGGAATTCAAGAATCATCTTGAGCAAACCATTCTGCGGAGGAACACCTGCAAAACAAGAACGGTACCGACCTAGCCCATGCTTCATATGCGTATCCTTTGGCAATGGCGCAATGCTCCACACGGTGGAAATGCTACGCATTCTTAGGGTAAATGCTATGCAATCGTGCAAAATGCTATGACCCCATCAGCAAAATAAATGCTGGAGGGAAAATCCTCCTGTCAAGGAGAAAGAACCACTCTGGTGGGGGAAGGAATCATCTTGCCAAGGAGAAAAAGTCACGCCAATCTCAATTGGACTCCGCCTAGGGAAATGAACCTCAGTCGACTGCTGCGGGGGAACGAAGCTCCAAGAGAACCTGGACCTGCTGAGGAAAGCGATGTCAATCGCAGAAACAAACTGCACGGCATTCGCAGCCAACCTTTCCTGGAGGTAACGACTCAGGCGGGGAAATACAGCATCAACTATTCAACACTCTACTGGGGAAAACCAATCATGGCCCGAACTACTTTCCAAGGACTCGGCTCCCTTGGGGATCTGCAAACTCAGCTGGGGAAGAAGGAATTGTTCTGCTTACAGGGGAGAGTACAACTCTGCGGGGAATTTCAATTCTGCTGAAGACTTCAGTCGGGAACTATCAATTGCTGCACACTTCAGTATGTGACTCAGCTGGGGAGATGACGACCCTTCGGGATGTATCTGATTGCGGAGAGAATCCTCTCTGCCTAGGGAAAACCTATCAATACTTACGATATCACGTTTAGACTCTGCGGGGAGAGGCTGTTGAACTTCGCTGGAGAAGAAGGAATCATCCTGCTTGGGGACGCATACGGCGTACTACCTGGTATATACACCTGCAACAACACAAACAAACAGACAAGATACCCTTCTCAAAGGGACCTATCAAGGTTATCATCTTGTGACAATGTTCGAGTAATTCATTGTTTCAACAATCAGTGGCCTAGGCCAGTAAGTTTATGTATGCACATTTTATCAAAAACATTGGCGTTCTTTTTCGCAAACAAAACAGATAAATGCTAAACAAACAGACAGAATTGTTGAATAGTATACATTTTATTGATAACGAACCCCTGAATGGGTAAAAATGTTTTACAACAGATGCAAGCTCCTGGAATGAGGAAGCCGCGCAAATATAAAAAGATAAATATACATCAGTATATACACATGTCGGCAACGAGGCGTAGACGAAAACCATGAGTTGATCCTTCTATGACCCACTCGACTTCGATACATCTCCGACGCTTCAGCTTCAGAAGAGATTGATTAAGATAAACGGCCCTCAGGACTTCCAAACCACTAAACAATGAAAGTCCACACGCGGAACGCAGTCATTTGCTTTTTCAAATCCCTAACTTTTGCCTGAATCGCCCTTCCGGGTTTTCGATTCACCGGGATACCCTTTTTTGCCAAAGTCGCCCTTCCAGGTTTTTGACTTTGCGGGTGTACATTTTTTCAATTTATATCCCTAACTTTTGCCCGAACCTTTTTCCTTTTTTATGGTTCACCAGGATGCCCCCTTTTTGCCTGGATGCTCTTTTTCTTTCCAGCGGGTCATTTTTTTTAAGCAAAGTATTTTTTAACTGCGTCCGCGTTCACCGGGGATGCAAAATCTTCGCCATCCATCGTAGATAACAACAAGTCTCCTCCCGAGAAGACCTTGCTGACAACGTACGGACCTTCGTAATTGGGAGTCCACTTGCCTCGGTGATCGGAGTGTGGAGGAAGAATCTTCTTCAGGACGAGATCACCCGTCTGAAAGCTTCTAGGGCGCACCTTCTTATCATAAGCTTTCTTCATTCGGCTTTAGTACAGACGACCATATGCAATCGATGCTAATCTTTTCTCGTCCATCAGGCTGAGTTGGTTTAGTCGGTTCTTGATCCACTCTGCCTCGTCGAGTTTCACGTCAACCAAAACTCGCAAAGAAGGGATCTCCACTTCTAACGGTAGGACAACTTCCATACCGTACACCAAGGAGAAAGGAGTTGCCCCGGTTGACGTACGTACCGTCGTACGATAACCGTGCAGTGCAAATGGCAGCATCTCGTGCCAATCTTTGTAGGTCACAACCATCTTCTGTACAATCTTCTTAATGTTTTTATTGGCCGCTTCAACGGCGCCATTCATCTTCGGCCGGTAAGGAGATGAGTTGTGGTGTTCAATCTTGAAACTCTGGCACAGCTCCTTCATCATCTTGTTATTCAGATTCGAACCATTATTAGTAATGATCCGCTCGGGAATTCCGTAACGACAGATGATATCCCTCTTTATGAATTTAGCCACCACCTGCTTGGTCACATTAGCATATGAGGCTGCCTCCACCCACTTGGTGAAGTAGTCGATAGCTACTAGAATGAAGCGATGACCGTTAGATGCAATGGGCTCGATCTTGCCTATCATGTCGATGCCCCACATGGAGAACGGCCACGGGGAGGACATGACATTCAACGGGCACGGCGGTACATGAACCTTATCAGCATAAATCTGGAATTTATGACATCTCTTCTTGAATTTAAAGCAATCCGATTCCATTGTCAGCCAGTAGTATCCTGCTCTCAGGATCTTTCTCGTCATAGCATGCCCGCCGGCGTGCGTACCAAATGTGCCTTCATGGACTTCTTCCATGAGCATACTCGCTTCTTTCTCATCTACACATCTGAGTAGTACGAGATCGTGGTTTCTTTTATACAAAACTCCATCAGGATTGAGATGAAAATTTCCAGACAGCCTCCTCAGAGTCTTCTTATCCTGGGTTGACGCTCCCTCAGGATACTCCTTATTCATAAGAAAGGTCTGGATGTCATGGAACCATGGCTTGCCATCGGAGGCTTCCTCGATTGCAAAGACGAATGCAGGTCTATCAAGACGAGAAAGGACAATTCTTGGAGCTTCATTCCAAAAATTGACTTTATACATCGAAGCCAACGTGGCTAAGGCATCAGCCATCTGGTTCTCCGCCCTGGGCACATGATGGAGTTCCACTCGATCAAAGAACGGAAGTAGCCTTCTGGCATAGTTCATGTACGGCACCAAATTCGATTGACGAGTCTCCCATTCCCCTTTAATCTGGTTGATCACAAGCGCCGAGTCACCATATACGTCTAGGTTCTTGATTCTCAAATCAATTGCCTCTTCTAGACCCATGATGCACGCTTCGTACTCCGCTTCGTTATTGGTGACTGGAAATGTCAGTCTCGCTGTAAACGGGATGTGGGATCCGTGGGGAGTCGTGATGATCGCCCCAATGCCACTTCCGTAAGAATTAACCGCCCCGTCGAATATCAATTTCCATTGGGATTTCCTATCTGGCCCCTCGTCGGGCAACGGTTCATCGCAATCTTTCGCTTTGAGAAACATGATATCCTCATCAGGGAATTCAAATTTCATCAGCTGATAATCCTTGATCGGCTGTTCGGCCAGGTATTCAGACAATACGCTTCCCTTAATGGCCTTCTGGGAAATGGACTAAATATCATATTCCGTCAACACCATTTTCCATCTGGCAATCCTGCCCGAAAGCGCTTGCTTCTCAAAGACGTACTTGATCAGATCCATCTTCGAAATTAGCATGGTTGCGTGATTGAGCATGTACTGTCGTAAACGTTTGGCAGCCCAGGCTAGTGCACAACACGTTTTCTCCGGCATCGAGTAACGAGATTCACAATCTGTGAACTTTTTACTCAAGTAGTAAATGGCATGCTCCTTTCTGCCCGTCTCGTCGTGCTGACTGAGAACACACCCCATACTACTCTCAAGAACTGTCAAGTACATGACTAAGGGTCTTCCGGCCACTGGGGGTATCAAGATCGGAGGTTCCTGCAGATACTGTTTTATCTTATCGAATGCCTTCTGGAAATCCTCGTTTCAGATAATCGCCTGCTCTTTCTTTAACAGTTTGAACATCGGTTCACATGTGGCCGTGAGCTGAGAAATAAACCTTGCAATGTAGTTTATTCTGCCCAGGAAACCACGAACTTCTTTTTCTGTTTTTGGCGCTGGCATTTCTTGTATCGCTTTTATCTTCGCAGGATCAACCTCGATGCCTCTTTCGCTCACGATAAACCCCAGTAGTTTTCCGGACCGTACTCCGAAAGTACATTTGTTAGGATTCAGCCTCAACCTGAACTTCCTAAGCCTCTCAAAAAGCTTCAGCAAGTTGACCAAATGTCCTTCCTCCGTTTGGGACTTCGCAATCATGTCATCAACATAGACTTCAATCTCATGATGAATCATATCATGGAACAAAGTAACCATTGCTCGTTGGTAAGTGGCCCCTGCGTTCTTCAGACCGAAAGGCATTACCTTGTAGCAAAATGTTCCCCAAGGAGTGATAAACGTGGTTTTCTCCATGTCCTCCGGCGCCATCTTGATCTGATTGTAACCGTAGAAGCCATCCATGAACGAAAACACGGAGAACTGGGTTGTACTGTCGACCAACACATCAATATGAGGCAGCGGGAAATCATCTTTAGGGCTCGCCCTATTCAAATCCCTATAATCGACACACATTCGTACCTTACCGTCCTTCTTCGGTACAGGCACTATGTTGGCGACCCACAGAGGGTAAGTAGTGACCGCTAAAAAGCCAGCATCAGGCTGCTTTTGCACTTCTTCTTTGATCTTAACGGCCATATCTGGTCGTGTCCTTCTAAGCTTCTGCTTAACGGGAGGACAATCTTCTCGCAGCGGCAAGTGATGGACCACGATGTCAGTATCAAGTCCGGGCATATCCTCGTATGACCAAGCAAAGACGTCACTATACTCTCTTAGTATCTCGACCAATCTCTGCTTGACATCACTCTGCAATGCAGCCCCTATCCTGACGTTCCTGACAAGTTCTTCAGAACCCAGATTCACAATCTCGATCTCTTCTTCGTGAGGCAGAATAACTTTCTCTTCTTGTTTCAACAAGCGGGCTAACTCTTCGGGAAGGTCTTCATCTTCATCAATCTCTTCTTCGGCTTGATAGATCGGGCAATCGAAGTCGAAGTGAGTCGTAGAAGGTCCAGAGTCGATGTCATATGTTATGTGGATCCTGCAATAACAAGGGTTAAGCTTAAAACAAGGATATGCAGGTTAGCACAAACCCCATTGCCATTTTGTTGTTTTTCAAAACAAGTATAAAACAGGAATAACAAAGATCGCAATATTTGAATACGAAGAAAACGCCTTTTGAATTATTGGTAAAATGCACGTACATAATCAAACAAGGCCCTGACAATAAAACCACTATGCCCCGGGTAGGACATAGGGTTGTACAATGATTGTAAAAAGTAAATCATTACTCTTTGTCTGTCATCTGGATGATATCCTTGACGGACCAGTTGTTGAGGCTCTCGCCTGGCTTGCTTGGCTGGATCCAAGAGTCTAAGTCACAATCGCTATCTCCGCTGTCTTCAGACACTGCGTTGACACTTTCAAATATCACCCCGCCACTGGAAAACTGGATCGGCCCTTTACCTCGCGACGCACCATGAGAAGAGGAAGCTTCAGCCGCAGGAGAGTATCCTAACCCAAACTTTTCCTGCTTGTTCGGTATCTCTAGAATTCACCCCCAGCCTGGGGTAGATCCGGCTTGAACAACGGCCCGGGCTTCCTTGAAGGAGGAAAGAGTCATCTCTGGCTTCTCAGTGATTGTAGGAGCTACGTTCTTGACTTTAACAGCTTCGAACGCTTGGCATAGGGTTTCGTGGATTTCCCCATCCATCTCAACATACTTGAAGGACGACAAATGGCTCACCATTATGTCTTCCTCGCCACAAACCGTCACGATGCTACCTCCGACGGCATACTTGAGCTTCTGGTGCAACGTGGAGGTCACGGCACCCGCAAAATGGATCCATGGCCGGCCCAAGAGACAGCTATAGGCAGGCATGATGTCCATAATGTAAAAGACCGCGTCGAATGTTTCCGGCCCAACTTGGATCGGCAACGTCACCTCCCCGAAAACATGGCGTTTGGTTCCATCGAACGCCTTCACAACCAGATCACTGGGTGTGCAAATCACTCCACGAGTATCCAACTTCATCAAAGCCTTCTCCGGAAGAACATTGGGCGATGACCCTGTGTCGACCAACACGTGAGACATAATCGTTCCCCTACACTCTATCGAGATGTGCAGGGCGCTATTGTGGTTCCTCCCCTTCGGCGTCAGCTCCAGGTCAGTGAACCCTAGCCCATTTCCATCATTCACGTGGGCTACAACCTCTTCCAACTGGTTTACCGATATTTCCTGCGGTACATATGCGGCGTTCAACACCTTCAGCAGCGCGTTGCGGTGTGCCTCAGAACACAGCAACAGATTCAGGATGGAAATTTTCGAGGGTGTCTGATGGAGATGATCCACAATCTTGTAGTCACTCTTTTTAATCAACCTCATAAATTCCTCGACGTCTTTAACGAGTAAGTCTTTTTCTACCCCGCGAGGGATCTCTTCAACGACTTTACTTTTACCTTTATCAGTTGCATCAGCTCTGTCCGCCTTATCCGTTACGATCTCAGGTGGTGCAAACACTCTCCCGCTACGAGTAATTCCGCTAACGCCCGCTAGGTTCTCCACAGACGATCCAAACGGTTCTAGTTCCAACTTCTGTCTGTTGCAGTAGACCTCTGCCCCATAGTGCCACGAGACAGCGTTGGTGCTTTCGAAAGGTATCGGCCCAGCTTTAGTGATAGTAATTGTGGGCGGTCTAGGTGTAGAAATAGTGATCGTCCGACGAGGGATGGTGATGGTGGCAACCTCGTCACCTTGCTTCAGCATTACCTCTCCCGATCCGCCTTCGGCCCTCCGGCTAAACTGCAGGATTCCCTCAGCCATCAGACTTTGAATCCCCTCTATCAACTGTTCACATCCATCAGGACTTGTCGCACAGCCCATGCACAGTTTCCCACAACCTGGAAAGAAACCTCCTTTCATCAGCTTAGCCTTAACGAAGCTAAGCGGTGTCTTCAGATCTCTGACGTCAGTCAACAAATCCAAACTCTCGTCTTCAATAATGGCATTTACTCCGCCTCCCCTATGATTCGGCATAGGGTTCTTCGTGACGTTTGGCACATTATCTGAGAAGTTGATGATCTTAGCGCCCACCATGTCCTGCACCTTATGCTTGAAGGCTTTGCAATTCTCTATTGTGTGGCCTGGTGCCCCTGAGTGAAACTCACAAGTTACATTCGCGTCATAACCTGGCGGAGGTGCCCCTGTCAAGGGAGCCAGGGTTCTCTTCTGGATCAGCTGCAACTGAAGCAGAGTCTGTAACAGTTGAGCATACGACATGGGTGGTGTCTCGAGGTGACGGCTCGACAGAGGTGCCCTGTTCTGATACTTTCTGTACCCTTGTTGATTCGACTGCTGCTGCTGCTGCGGTTGCTGCTGTTGTGGCTGTTGAACTGCCGGGATAGTTATGCTGGCCACCTGTTGGTGAGGGCCTTTACCCTTCCTTCGAGCGTTGGTCACGGCGCTCGTTTCTCCTTCCCGTCTTTTGCCACCATAAGGTTTCCTGCCTCCTCCAGCCGAGGATGAATCACCGTGAATTTTCCCCAGTTTGATCCCATTTTCAATGTGCTCCCCCGTGATAATGAGATCTGAGAAGGTTCCAGACATACCGCTGACCAATTTCTCATAATAAACCCCTGGGAGGGTGGCTACAAACATTTGCACAAGCTCACGTTCAACCATCGGCGGCTGAACCCTAGCTGCCAATTCACGCCACCGCTGGGCGTATTCCTTAAACCCTTCGTTGTTCCTTTGCGACAGATTCTGCAGTTGGACTCGGTTCGGTGCCAAGTCGCTATTGTATTGGTAGTGGTGCACAAATGCTTCAGCAAGGTCCTTCCACGTGCGCACACTGGTAGGTTCCAGACTCATGTATCATTCGAGGGAGGGTCCGGACAGACTATCCTGAAAGAAGTGCATCAGCAACTTCTCGTCCTCAGAATGAGCCGACATTTCCGGTAATATGATCTCAGGTGGACGCGAGGGCAAGTGGTGCCCTTATACTTTTCAAAGTCAGGTACCTTGAACTTGGGAGGCACCTTGAAATCAGCAATCAATCCCAACTTGGACATATCAACACCCAGGGTGTTCTGGTTCTCGATATTCCTCATCTTATCCTCGAGTGCCTTGAACCTAAGTTGTGCTTCAGCAATCAGCTCCCCTTCAGCACCTCTCTGAGAGAACACATCGTCTTGACGGTCTTCTAACCACAACTGAGGTCCAAACAGATTTCCAACACCCGCATTGCCGTTGCCCAGCCCAACATTGACGTTAGCTTCAAAATTCCCATTACCGACGCCCGTCGTATTGCCGTTGAGTCCCATGTTAGTTATCACATTGTCGTTGGCACTGCCATTCCCCCCGGTCACGGGGACGCATCGTTCTCGTTTTTGTAGTGGATGGAGTGGTAGACGTCTCCTATCAAGGTAGGGACTGGATTCCCTGAAGCAAAGATGCGGAAGGCGTCGAAGTCCACAAAGTCGGGCATATTGGGGAACAGAATGATGCCATATATGCACAGCGCGAGAATGGCGTTGAACACGACCCAACATCCGTCTTTGGCGCACTGCTGAGCCTTTCCCACTAAGAACTGCAAGGAGAAACCGGGAACCTTGTTCCAACTAGACAATATCAACTCGGAGGCATCCAGATGAAGTGAAGGAGCTAGACTAGCCAGATTAGGCTCAGCATCCATATGAACAAAGGGCATCTGACTCTTGATAGGCACACCTAACAAATCAACATACTCCTCTAGTGTGGGTGCGAGAACGAAGTCCTGGAAAGTAAAGCATCTCAACGGAGGATCGTAGAACTGCAGCAAGGCGTGCAACCCATTCAACTCAAACGCAGAAGGTTTACGAACCAAACTGAGAAATTTTCCGTAAGATTTTCTGAACTCATCTCTCACAGAATCATCTGCTAAAGCAATCAAACCATTCAGCTGAACAACATCAGGGGCAGGGAGCTTGTAAGCCACGGTCTTCCTCAGAGAACCCATAACAATACAACAGAAGGCCGGAAATCCTGAATCGGGGGGAAACGGTACCTGCAACACAGACACACGTTAATGAAATGCAAATGGGTATGCAAAGCAATGTAAAATGCAATCATGCAGCAGGAGATCAAGGCAACTGTGCTGTGGAGATTCTGTATCAACAAAACCATGATGATGCTCTGTCAAGAACAACCACTATATCTGATAATAAGAAAACCCCGGTATCGGACCACAAATCTGCTATGTCAAGAACACACACACATAGGACCATAAATCTGCTCTGTCAAGAACAAACACTATATCTGATAATAAGAAAACCCCGGTATCGGACCACAAATCTGCTATGTCAAGAACACACACACATAGGACCATAAATCTGCTATGTCAAGAACAAACATCTGATACAGGACCTCTGATACAGGACCGAAACTCTGCTCTGTCAAGAACAAACGCACATCTGATAATAAGGACCTCTAAAACAGGACCAAAACTCTGCTCTGTCAAGAACAAACGCACATCTGATAATAAGGACCTCTAATACAGGACCAAAACTCTACTCTGTCAAGAACAAACGCACATCTGATAATAAGGACCTCTGATACAGGACCAAAACTCTGCTCTGTCAAGAACAAACATACATCTGCAGATGAGATCCTCAGATCCCAACAAAACTGATTCACTATCAAGAAAACCAGGTAGTCTGAAGGTTAGGGTTTCCTGCAACAAACCCAACCCTGCTCACAGGTATGGACCTAAACTGACTCAAGTTCGGCATCCTATGCGGTCATCAGCGTCACAGACATTCACGAGGGGTGATACGATACCCAGAAGGTGTGGCATCACCAGCTCATGAAGCGGCCTCACTCGGCTGAATCCCAAATGATCGGTCCCCAGAGTCGACAATCCTCCAAACCAACAACCCCCTCAACCCAAAGGGTTGAAAAAGAAGCCAACTGGGAGAACCTCGTCTGAGCGTGGATTTCATGGGACACTAGTGCCTGCCAAGCAAGCACGCGCCCACTAATTTCCACAACTAATGCTAGGTTCACTCAAGCCTGGGTCTGGCTTCTCACTCATCAGAATGCCCCACCCACAACAGCACAGATAATCATATCATACTGAAAATAAAGGGCGGGAAATAAAATGCGATAAATAAATACAACCTAACAAGTAATCATACAAGCGCTAGGATTGACTCTCGCAGGGGACGTTGGATCCCCAAACTGACTCGCATAAGGGACGTTGGATCCTAGGAAACTATCAAGTCCCCAGCAGAGTCGCCAGCTGTCGCTTCTGCGAAAATAAGGTGCCGGCAAAACAGAAGAGTCGCCACCTTTCGTTATTTATCCCTCGGAACGGGAAAGGAAACGATCGGAAAAACCTGACGAAAAGGTATAAGACAAGGTCATCGCAACCATTGTCTGGGTTCGGGAGTCGGTTACGCGAGGGGAAGGTATTAGCACCCCTCACATCCATCGTACTCGATGGGATCCATGCTTGTTGTGTTTACTGGACGGGTTGGTTTTATCTATCTACCTATCAAGGCTGGTCTGAAAAGAAAAGAAAATGACTCGGCAAAGCGTCGCGCTTTATGCCTACGTATTCTCATCAGAGAATGAGAAATCAGAGTCAACGTAGTTCGACTAACTACGGGTGATGGGAGAGATGGCTCACCAATACATCAGTATTGTGCCTACGTACTCTCAACAGGTATGAGAGATCAGAGCTTACGTAGTTCGGGATAATACGGATTACGGGGATTCAGATTCATCTGTTTTATCGAGTAGGGTTAAACAGCAATTCTAGCAGTTAGGGACAAAGCCTGTTTGCGGTAGAACTGAAGTTTAACGACACTCTTTTCTTCAGAAAAGCTTCCTTTGAATTATGGGCCCACGGGGAAAAAAGGTTTGAAGTTTGTTTTCTGTCTTTTACGAAAGAACTGTTTTTTATGGTTATTTGCAACTAGCATCGCACTAGAGACTATGACCTGGGAGTGAATGCGTCGTATGTCACCCAAAGGGTGCCATACTAAACATTCAGACTGTTGAAAAGAAACTCTCCAACAATCCTTTCTCAGATAGCTTAAGGATCGTAACGTACGACGTTAGTTAACCTTTATTACTGTATTTTAATGTTGTTTGAGATGATAAGAGAGAGGGGCTCAACTAAAGGGAGACTATCAAGTCCTAATGTTGTCATGCCAAGGATTCATCCTATGGTTGAAGTTTGAAACAGGGAACTCCTAGTAGTCATCATGCATAGGTTTCAACCTAAAGTTCTAATCATCACTTCCTTATCAAAGGAAATGAGATTCCTATGGGATCATGTCAATGATAAACAAAAACAGATAAAGCATCAGCTAGACAGTAAACAGTAAACAACTGTAAAATGCATGCAATGCAAGTGAGGGAGGAAATGTGTATGGGGCATCAGCCTCCACAAGCTCATCTCAACCTCAAGCCAGATATGAGTAACTGCAATCATACAGGAAATAAAATGCTATCAAGCCAAATAAGAGCAACTGCAATCATACAGAAGAAGTAACATGCTATTAAGCACACACGAACCACATGGGCAAGGGAGCAGGGCTCTACCGAATACCCGCAAGCAAAGCCATACAGTAAAAATACAAGTAGAGGGAGCAACTCAACCTCTAGTGCAATCATGCTCCTAGTCCAAGTTAATCTAAACATGAACTTATTCTAATGCATCAAGCAAATCAAACAAGGCACATCAATGCAGAGAAGAAAACAGACAAGAAAAGAGAGCAGCAGCTTCCACAGCTTCTGCAACTAAACCAACTTAACAGCAGTCCAGTCATCAATCTTCAACAGCTCTTCAGGGGTATCATCCTCAAGAACAAGCACCAACTTGCTCCTCCAAAGTTTCAACCCATCAACATAAGTATCAACTTGTTCTCTCCTCTCCAAGCTTCAGCCCTTCAGTCAATTCCACCTTCAGGCTTCACTCCTAACTACAAGTATCAACTTGATTCCTTCAGGCTCTCAATGCACCAGTGTAAGTTTCAACTTATCCTTTATTCCTCAAGTCTCAGCTTTTCACTCAATCTCAATTGAATCCTCTTCATAAGTATCAACTTGTTCTTCTTGCTTCAACTCCCTTTGCTTCACCAGTATCAACTTGGTCTTCCTTTCCTACAAGCTTCAGCTTCCTTGAATAATCTTCAAACACAAAGAAGTATCAACTCCATCCTCCAATCTTCTTCAAGTAAGGAACTCCATCCTCTAATCAAGGGAGAAAGATGCATCTATCAAGAGCAAAGTTGGGATGATTGGTAGCAGAGTGAAGACCAAAGGTCACCACTAAGCATCCTGTCATCAGAGAAAGGGACCCTCAAAGGTTCTACCAATTTGCAAAGAGCCACAGATCCTACCAAAGGAGGGATGAGGCCTTTACAAGGGGACCTTAAGTCATAGGGAAGAATGGAAGTGATCAATATATTCCATGTTTATGAAGGAAAAGAACTATCTAGAAGCTCTGCCTACAAAACCCTAATCTTAACCTAATCAAAACTACACCACAAGAAGGGAAGATCTTCAAATCCAAGCCTCTTCAAGCAATCCAATGCATCTTCAACTTGTCTCCATCATCATCCAGGAATAAGCAAAGCACAACCCTAATCTAAGGGAACTAAAGATGTTAATCTAGTTGAGTTAGTGCCTTAGAATCATCTAAAACTAGCACCTAAACTAAAATCAATCAAAAATAGCAAACTATCTTATAAATTTCTACAAAAATTCCTAAGGGATCCTAATTCAATTAAGAATGCCTCATACAAAAACCAGGGACTAAATCATCTATTAAGTCCTAAAATTAAGTCCTAAATCCAAAGGTATCAACCATAAACCCTAAAAATGGAGCTTCTAAAGGTTTCAACCTAAAATACCACCTATGTTCATTACAAAAATGTTAGAAATATCTATGGGGAGCATGCACATCTATGCCAACTACTCACAAAAAATCAGGATCAAAATCATCACCACATGATCACACAAAATTCCACAAAATCAAGTACCAAACATAACTATTTCAATATCAATTAAAATGTGAAAATTCCCATAAAATCAGAAAATGCATGAAATAAAAATATTTATTATCTAAAAAATACTAGACTCAATCATGAATATAATGCAAAAAGAATGGGATTAATTGGATCATTTTTCAATTTTATATGATTTAATCAAGAACCATGAATAAAATGATAAATTAAAAGAAAATAATGGAAATTAATAGGCGTGTGGCAAATAGCAAGAAAACCCAGTTCATTTCAATGCTAGGCCCAAAAGGGGGGTGTTGGTATCAACCAGTCCAAAGCCCACGCTCCAGTTCTCAATTCAGTTCACAAATTGATCAAAGGAAAAAGAGGCCAAGCGAAGTCTCGAACCCACGTTTCCTTGGATGCACGCCTCTCATAAGTGAAACGCAGCGTTGAGGGGAAGAGGGTACGTGGCGCCACACACACGCTTGGATTGATGCCTGAGTCAAAGTCCTCACCACACACGAACGGAGGAGATTTCATCTTCTTCGTTTTGAATTCTCTGCAATCTGGGAAACTCGCGCGCGACCATGCCATCTCCGGCGACTTCTCCGTTCAACCCTGCTCAACCCTAACTCACTCTACGCTCCACCATTTCACATGATGTCTTGATGAAAATTGACCAGAATTTCCTCAGGAACTCAATCATGCCATTAGTTTACGCTAAAAACGCAAGATTCGCCAAAACAAGATCTCAACCGAAAATGGAAGGAACCCTAACTTGTCTCTAACCATCAAATTAACCACCCAGAATTCATCTACATGCTAAGGAGAACCTAACCACATGCTTCTAATGGATTAAAAGTGCATAATCAAAGAGATATTTCAAGAACTTAGAACCAACCTTGAAGCTTGGATTGTAGTGGTTATGCGCCTCAATTCTCTCTCAAACTATGCAGAATCCTTCAAGGAGTAATGGTGGACAATTCTTGATGCTCAGTTCTTGCTGCAACCTCTTGATTCTCCAAAACGCATTTCCAATTTTCAAGCTTTTTCTTCACTTCACATCAATGGATTCTCAACAGAATTCTGCTCCAGAACCTTCCAAATTCGTTCTAATTCTTATTTATAGTGTGTTCAGATGGATATCCAGCCCAAACTAGGCCCAATTATGGATTTTGGATGTTCACCTTTCCTTCCAAATTTCAACATGGAAGTGTGCCTTCAAGCCTTACTCATGTTCTAAAATCAATCCAAACCATTCACTTAATCATTAAGGAGTGTGGTGTAATGGTTTTCTTCCTTTGGTTTTAACATATGGAGTGTATATGATATGTTTCTTAATTGTGAAGTAACCATCCAAATGACCATGCTATGGACCTCAAATCCAAAATGTGGCAATTCTAACCTTTCTAAAACATTAATTCCATTCAAAATGACCACAAATTTGACTTGAAAACATGTTAATCTCATTTATTTTGAATTTTCTCATTTTAATTCATTAAAATGGCTTTCATGTGAAGTTTCTTCAACCAATGCTTGATATAATCCATATCAATGGACACTTGATGTTTAGACAAGCTAAAAACATCATTTTGAACAACTTTCATGTTGAACAAAAATCCATTTGGAGCTTGGAAATAGGAGTTATGGCCTTATGCTTGAAATGATCTGTAATCTCCAAATGACCAAAATGCCCTTGACTTGTCAAAGCCATAAGTTGAGTTCTACACATCCAATAATGGACTTCTAGTACTCTCTAGAAAGCTAAGAGAATAAGGAACAACATTCATGTTGACCAAAAGTTCATAGGAATCATCCTTCTTGGGCAAACGTTTCATGCAAGTTGGGTAACTTTCAAGCTCCAAATTCACAGACCTCAGATGACCTGTAACTTGTCAAAGTCATAACTTGAGTTCTACAAATACTATCAAGGACTTCTAGTACTCAAATTAAATCTAAGATCAAGATCTACAACATTCATGTTGGGGGTAAGATGAGATGACAATCACATCTTGAGCTAAAATTCCTTGAAGATAGGGGTCAAACTAGGGGATTTTACACTGTCAAGCCTTAAAAACCCTAGCTTGAAACTTCTCAAACTCTCCAATCATGACGAGTTGACCTTGGAATCATCCTTATAGCATCTCAATGCATCAATCCATGATCACATGGCTCTTGGATTAGGTCTCAGCTTCCTCCAAGTCTTCAGTTGACTTAGGGTTGACCCAGTCAAACCCTAGCTGCACCACTCATGGCTGAGGCTTCTTATTCTTGCACAATGACCTGTCTAGGCCTCAAAGTGATATTCAACACTTCTCATGAGCTCTCTCAAGATATCAAATCTAAATTCATGGCTTCAGAATCATCTGGTGGTCTTCCCCATAACTCTCAAGTTAGGAGACACACACTCCTGGTTTCAACCACTCTCTCTGAGAATCTCTTAACTTCTCTGACAAGGATATCAACCCTTGAACACTTGAATAAGCTTCTTAGCTAGCTTCAAGGTCTTGTGTAGCTCTTGATTGGTAATCATACCTCTTGATCTCCTGCACACCTGTCAATGAAATGCAAATGATAATGCTAATGTGAATGAAATGAAACATAAGCTAGGTAAAGAAATGTTGGGCAAATTTTGGGGTGCAACATTTTTCCGTCTCTTCAACTCAACGTTCTCCAATACTAGCTTGTCGATGATTCCCTTCCAAGCACCGGACGTAGGAGGGATGTCAGAATTGTCATGAGTACTAAGCATTGACTGGGCACTAGAGAAAAATAAATTCTCTTGTGCCATGTGTCTGTCCATAACCCGCCTCTTGAGTAACTCAATCAAATTATCCTTTTCTTTAAATTGTCTCTTCATATCTAATTGCTTGGAATGAATAACGTGGTACTTGCCCTCCCAAGTATCTCGTTCAAGTTTCATCCTCACCAACGTCTCTTGGTATTCATCCATGTTCTCGATAGGGATGATAGAGGAAGAAGCGACAATAGTCTGTGAAGGTCTTCCTGAGAGATAAGGCATTTTGAGATCACGGGCTTGAGAACGGACCCACTGTGTGAAAGGCTCAAATGCTACATAGTTCTTCCTTCCCAAATCATCCTTGGTCTTCTTATGAATAGTCTTCCAAGCATCAACAATACTTTCTCTAGACCCCATACTAGCTTTTGTGTTGAGATAGAAGAAACCTAACAACAGGATATTGCTAGGCTTTTCCTTCATGGGAAATCCGAACTGGTTTCTTGCAAGAACAGGGTTGTAGTTGATTCCCCCTAGTATACTGAGAAGAGGTACGTTGGGAAAAGAACCACAACTCTCAATGATTACTCCCTTGTCGTAAGCAGGGTCATACCAATGTACATTAGTCTAAGTCAGAGCTATGAGTCTCTGTGACCACCTCAGGCCATTTGGATTTTCTCTAAAAAGAATTTTCCTTGATAAGTGTGCAACAAACCACCTATACAACAAGGAGAACATCATAGGATAGTACCACTTCCTTTTAAGAGTCATATGGTGAATAGAATAGTAGGAATCTCCAAGCAAAGTAGGCATGGGGTTACCATTCAAAAAGATCTGGATAGCGTTAATGTCAACAAACTTTTCCACTTCGGGGAATAAAACCAAACCATAGATAAGATATGCAAGGATTGCTTCAAAAGCATCTAAATTGTTCTCCTTAGCTAGAAAAAAAGCTTTCCCTATCAAAAATTCAGAAGGTAGACCTTTGATTCCTTGCTTGGTAGTGAGGTTAGGTTTGACTTTGGAAGTTTCTAAGTGGATAGCATCGGCAATGTCTTTTGGTGAAGGGAGCTTTTCCAAACCACTGAATGGCTTCTTGTCTAAAACTGGCAGGCCAATCTGATATGAATACTCCTCCAAGTTTGGGATGAGTTGATAATCAAGAAAGGTGAAACAATGATAGAGAGGGTCATAAAACTACATAAGGGTGTCGAGGACTCCTTCTTTCATCTTGGCCTTAATAATTCCTAATAATCTTCCATGGCGCTTTCTGAAGTCTTCAGGACAAGACACTAAGGCCCCTAATCTTTTCAACTTTGTCAAATCTCGTTTCTTGAAGTTGTACTTCTTAGTGTTTCTTTTCCCAATCCATGATACCTAAGATTTTTGCAATAAAGAAAACAATTGAGCTTCTTAAAACCAACTGCATGAATGCTATGATGAGATGATGAGATGATGCACATGCAAGGCATATACAAGTACTCACGTATTCACATATATATAATGCATATGCGCACAAACAAAGGTCCTAAGTTTGGGTTACAAGCATGGGGCCATGGTATACCTTTCCCAACAGACTTGTACTATGGGTTGTTTGTACCTGCATAACGGGTTCTACAAAGTTCCCAGAGTTCATCGATAAATATTTCGAGTATTATCAACTTACACGACTATTCATGTGAGTCAACAATATTCTCAAGATAAACTCGTCTGAGTGTAGTATCACGTGTCAACTATTAAAGACTACTCTTTCATAGTCATCTCACTACATCCTAAAAAGTCCAAGTGGGATAAGTGGGTAACTAAAGGTCCTCAGTTTCACGGACTCCCAGGTCAGAAAAAGTAATGATCGTACGACTACTCATATGACATTAGTAATCCCAAAGGGGCCTCGACTGAGGATGGTTACATCATATGTCAATCATAAAAGGACTATTCCCAACAGTAGACTATTGATCATACCATAATCTTATGATAAGTATACACTCAAGTCCGGGCTAGAACTTACCTCACCTCTCAGGGTATCAACCCAACGCACACATGCAACCAAACATAACAATTATAATATACAGATATTTACAAATATACATGTGTAAAGCAATTAAACATAAACAAAACACGAATACAAAAAAGGTGGACTTAACCCTCTCACAACATTTCCCCCGTGAAGTTTCCGTTTCTGTTGCGGTGAGAATTGGATATCAAGCTACTAATTAACTTAAATCACAAATCATATGAAATTCACCATCGAGCTTTGATTTATCCAAATGAAAGGGTAAAGTTCGAAGAAAACACTAAGTGCGCTACGTAACAACGAAGCTAAGAGATTGTGGGGTTCAGGGGTTGGTTATACCTAGGGAAGGTGTTAGCATCCTAAGTATCTGTAGTACTCTACTGGAGCCTCTTGTTTGGTATTTGTGTTATTGCTAGCGTTATCTTGCTAATGGTTTTCTGCTGACGTAAAGGTGCTAAAAGACCTATGGGTATACAAAGTATGCTCGCCAAGAAGTTGCATCTCGTGCGTACGCTTCCTAACAAGGATAGAATCAGAGCAATTGTAGTTCACCTAACTAGGATGAAGGAGCTCTTGACTATGGTCAAGGTTCCGAGGGGAATAAGTATTCATAACAATGATACTTACATAGAATTAACAAACTCTCTAAGTCTAAGTTGAAATACTAAACTGGGGGATGACTTTAACAAAAGTCAAAAGGGGGAGGTGAGTACACATAACAATGGTAGACAAATAAAGTTAACAAACTCTAGACCTAAGTTCTAAGTTGCAGGACTCCTAACAAGGTATGCTAAGGTCTTGAGTTAACAAAGCCAAAGGGATAAAGGTCTAACTCAAGGCTAATTTAAAGGACCTAATGGCTCTAACAATGTCAAAGGAAAGCTAAAAAATTAGCTATCTTTGACATTAAGTCAATAGAGAGACTATCCTTTGGACTAAGGAACAAAAAGGCAACTCTTTAGGATGAGAGCTAACAAGCTACATCACTTGGGGAAAACATAACAAAGTTAAGAGGTAAGATGGTCATAAATATGATCGTTGCCTCTTGTTATGAGCATAGTTTTGCCTCTGAAACTTATCATTTGATATTGCACTTGAATAATACCTGAAATAAGCGTTGAATTGCCTCCTGCATTCAAAATACCCCTCGATAAAAAATGTGATCTGGTACCAAATCACTGAGAAAAATAAATGCTAGAACCTTCGATGCTTGCTGCTTAAAAATCTTGAAATATAAAGAAGTCATAAGCCATAAAAACAACTTGATCCCATGTCTCAAGCACCAATGCCATGGTATAATTAATGATGATGCAAATGAAAGAATCATAAACCAGTTATGGTTAGAAACGAGAGGCAGATTTTGGGGTGCTACAGGTAGCATGTCCTATGCACCCAGAATGGTAAGCATATGATGCATTTGGATTATGCTTCGGACCATAAGGAGTAATTGCAGATTCGATCTCCTTTGGAAAAATTGCCCCTTGATGGACGAGATAAGGAAATAGCTCTGTGTAAGGTATTAGGATTTTGTCAAAGTTTGGACGCTTGGTATTGTTCTGATTGTTGTTGTTCTGTCTGTTCTGATATTGTTGATTTCTGTTATTTTATTGAGATTGTTGACGTTGTGGTTGTTGTTGATTCTAAGGATTCTGAACTTCTTGTTGTGGATGATATTGATACGGCGGTTGTTGATACTCGGCAACTGTGACATAAGGATAAGGATAGTATGGCATGGGAGCCATAGGAGCCTGATATTGAGGAGGGGCTTTTTCCATCACGACATTTGCCTCGCCTTGTTTCTTCTTCAAATGGTTGCTTTGAGGTTTCTTGTTGGTTGGTTATTGACCAACGGTACCAGCAACCCTACCAAGTTTTAACCCATTTTCAATTCTTTCATCAATAGTCACAATATCAGCAAAGTTTGAAGAAGAATTGCCCACCATTTTCTTATAATACAGCCCTTGTAATGTTCCCATAAAGATATCAACCAACTCTTGTAATGTTCCTATAAAGAAATCAACCAGCCCTTGTGATGAAACCTCTGTACACATATTCATCCTCATCAGGGGTCTCAACATCATTCGGCACATGAGTCTGGAGAATTTGTGCTTGAGGAATCTCATGATCATTATTGTTCACCACATGAGGTGGAAGAGGATTAGGCATGCCCCACGGGTAGGCATTAGTATTCACATTGGGCACACGCACAGCAAAAGGTTGATAAGGCATAAAGGCACTACCATTAGCAATCTGAGGAGTGAAATTCGGGGGCATCCCCCATAGATAAGTAGCATGATAACAGGTTAAATCACAATCTCAACCGACATTTCTACAATAATAAGAGAAGAAATAACAACAGTCGCATCAGTAGTTGTTGCAACAACAGTAGCGGCAACAACAGTGTCCTTCTAAGCACGAAGTAACTCCATGATAACATCCATGTTGGTCTGCAACTAATCCATCCTACCTTGAAATTGAGCCAAGGTTTCCTTGTAGGAAGCATTCTCTAGTTCGTAGTCAGCCATGGTTTTAGACTTGCTTGATCGAGTGAAATAACAATGTTGAGTCGTCGTCTTGCTACAAGGTGGAATTGTACGGTGTAAGCATTTTTTTATGGATGAGGGACGTGCATATGTGTGCATGAATGAATGCAATGCATGGAAAAATAAAATTTTAATTCCAAGAATTCGTAAGCTCTTATCTTTTTTAACAATAATCATAAACACATAAGTAAAGGTGCAAAGATAAAACTAGCAAGAAAACTCCTCATTCATTCAATAAAGGAAAAGAAGTACAAGTCAAATACAACTCAAAGATCTGACTTTTGGGATACAACAAGATCAGTCTAAATCCAATCAAAAACCATCCTACAAAAAAATAAGAAATGAAAAACAACCCAAGGAGTCTTGTGCGGCAACATATTAGCATATGCATCCTTCAACAACCCTGACAAGTCTTCAAGTGCGTGCTCAGCAAATTTGGATAGAAGGTCGTGTCTCTCACTCCAATACTTTGCATCCTTCATGAGGTTATACAGCAAAGAATGATTAGGTCCCTGAAGAATATCTTTTAGGAATGCCTCTTTCTGATCCAAGAGGACTTGCAAATGGAGGCTTTGACGTTCCCATCGAGTACACTCCAAGTTGAGTTGATTGTTTTCCTCGCGGTTCTAATGCGCTTGATCTTGCAGCTTATGAGTATCACTGAAAGCTTTGTCGAGCTCAGCTTGACATTGAGAAAGGTCTTTCCCCAACTGGTTATCACAATCTTGTTCACTCTACAGCTTTGTCTTGTACTCTAATAGCTTTCCTCGGAGCTCTCTGAGTTGCTTCTTGTAACTCAATTCATCCTTGTAGGCTTGATACTGAGTGTCGGCAAGCTGTATTTTCTTTGAAGCTAGTTCGTCATAAGTACCCTTCAGAGAATCACCTACTTTCCTCTTCTTGTTTTGTTCAATTTCCACCTCTTTGAGCATGAGCTCCGTCTTCTGGCAAAGTTTAATCTGTAAGCTTTTCTTCTCGGATGTGACTTTATCAAGGTTGAAACGAAGATTAGCATTCTCTTTCTTCAATGTCTCAATAGTCTTCTTGAGTTAGTCAACTTCGGATGGAGGAACAATGGCAAGTTTAGGAAGCTTGGCATTCATGGAAGGTTCATAAGGAAATGGCAGCAGGATCTCTTGGACTTGTTCCTTAACCCATTGTGTGTAGGCTTCTTTCGTTATGTTGTTCTTCTTATCCAACTCAACTCTTCCTTCACGGTGAATTTGTGTCCAGGAAGCATTGAACCTCTTCAGTAATCCCATACCATCAACCCCTTCATGAAAGATGAATTCTTCCACCACCTCAGGATCTGGCTTGCAAGCATATGATATCCCAATTAACAGAAGGCAAGTCTCAGACTGTAGCTAAGTCCTCCATTTCTTCCTATCAGTGGCACGTTGCATAATTTACCACAATGAAGAATGATTCTGATGTTTTTCGTAGACTCGAGAATACCAAAAGATGTCATCGACAGTCAGAGACATGATCCTTTGAGACCATTTGAGATTTCCCTTGTTCTCAATAAAGGGACCCTTTTGCAGAAGGTGAGACATGAACCAACAGTACAACATAGGAACACAACAGACAATAGTTCCTTTCTTCTTTTCATTCCTCGAATGAATAAAATAATAGGTACCAACATAGGAACATGACTCTTGGACAAGAAGATACTTATGGCAGCTTGGTCTACAAAATCCTCCATGTTTGGAAACAAAATGATCCCATACTAAAGTAAAGCAAACACAGTGTTGAAAGCCTTCTAACTTCTAGCCTTAGCAAAAGAAACGGTCTTGTCTACCTGAAACTTCAAAGAAAACCCTCAGATACCATCGCCTTTAGTCTTGAGATTAGCTTCCACATCCTTCTTACTAATGCAAAGAGCTTCAACAATAAGGGGATATTTCAGACAACTATTGGTTTAGACAAAGGGAACTTGATTCTTGATCTCAACTCCCAAAATATATGAATACTCCTCAAGTATAGGTGTTAACTGCTAATCTCAAAACGTGAAACACCTTAGTGGCAAGTCATAGAACTAGACAAGTGTATGAATGGCAGTGATGTTGACTTCGGTTTTAAGGATGGCCAAAATATTACCATAATCATCCTTGAAAACACCTCTATTATCTTCAACCATAAGGGATTATAAACCTCTCAAAGTCTTCAGCTTAGACTCCACAAACTTGTAGCTAAAGATACCTCTGTAACCAGTCCTCATCTTCTATGATTGTGCCAACAAAGAATAAGCTCTCGAATAACCTAGAAATGCACATGCAAAAATTAATTGACATGGTGAAATGGTATGCAACACAAGAATCAAGAAGCCAAAATAATATGAATAACCAATTCTGCATAATCGTAATATCTGCATATATAATTCTATGTCGGTGCAAAGATCTTACGTGTATAAGAGAATAAATGGTATGAAGAGTCTTGGTTTCCTACAAAAATTCAATATCCCCTCACAGGTGTGTTCTATTCTTCCAAAGGTGGTTCCTAGAAGATCTCTCAGATTCATGGAATCAAGTGAACATACCCATCCATAGCAAATTCTCGTAGGACAAAGGTATTCTCAACGAAACTAGTCTGGGTGTGGCTCTCGTGACAACCCAATGCGCAAAACACAGGCGTCATGACTATCCACGATTCTATCCTGTATGTATGCTCAAGCTTGTGTAGTAGGCTTAGCTCTCAAGTAACATCTACTCATCCCAACAACTACAAAATATATAGCAGATATTCAAAGTATGCAGCATATGAATAAGCAGTAAAGGAATGCAGTAAATAACATAAAGATAAAGCATGTAAAGCGCAAAGATAAAAAACGCAAACAAGCAAAAAAAAAAAACAAAACTAGGCAAGATTCCAACTTGAAAGAGCAAGGTCTCTTCAGCAAAGTCGCCAGATGAAGCTAGCAGGATTTTACCTGAGTGAATCGCACACTCAAAGATACAACAGAGTCGCCACCAAACTGTATTTAGTCCCAAAGGACAGTGTTGCGGTGAGAATCGTGATATCAAGTTGTTGATTAACCTTAATATTAATTCTTAAATTTACAACCGGACTATAATTTATCCAAAGGAAAGGTTTAAATAAAGAAAAACCTTTTGCGCTACGTAACAACGAAGCTGGGAGATCTAAAGGTTTGGGGATTGGTTATGCCTAGGGTAGGTATTTCACATCCTGAACATCTGTAGTACTCTACAGGAACCTCTTGTTAGTATTTGTGTTATGCTAAAGTTGCTTGCTAAAGTGATAAGGTAAAGAGCTAAAGTAAATACAAAGTATGCTCGCCAAGACATCGCATCTCGTGCCTACGTATCCTAACAGGAATGGAGTCAGAGTAACCGACATTCCCCTAACTAGGGGTGGGGAACTCTTGACTGTGGTCAAGGTTCTAAAGGGAAAAGAGTAAATGTCTGCGGTGAGACACCTACATAGAGTGCGGAGACTCTAAACTAAGGTTAAGTTAGCAAAGAAGGGAATGTCCACGGCGGGACGACTAAATAGAGCATGACGACTCTAATCCTAAGTTGCAAAAGTTAACATGAAGTTAGTTGTTAGTGAGCTCGCCAAGAAATTGAATCTTGTGCCTACGTATTCTCAACGAGAAATCAGAGCGTTTGTAGTTCCCCTAACTAGGGGTGAGGAACTCTTGACTATAGTCAAGGTTCCAGGGGGATGTAAGCATTCATAGGGAAGTACTTACATGGAGTGCGGCGACCCCTGAATCTACGTTGAGATGGTTATGGTAGAGAATATCCATGACGGGACGCTAAACATAAGTATGGTGACTCAGATCCTAAGGCTAGGATAAAGGGTAAAGGTAAAGGATATCATATGTAACCACAACGTCACAATAATGTAAGCAAAAAGGTTCAAAACCTCATGGGGATACTCAAAAGTTTTTAAAGGTGAACCACCTAAATGCGTACAAGCAAAGTTGAAATTCAAACTTAAATGCACAAGGAAGCTAACAATCCAAGTCCATGTCATCTTTAAATAAAACTCAAAGAGGAATAAAATCAAAGTTTTGAAATGAAGAAGGAAAGATAGGAGGGTGAAAACCCTAAAATGAATTACATTTCTCTCACAATATAAAGTGTTTCTAAAATAGGAATTTTAGAATTCTTTAATCATCATGTGGAAATATACATTAACACAAAAATTTGGCAAAAAGATTCATTTAAAAATGATTAAAAATGAAGAAGTTATGGTAAATTTGAAAATTAAATAAAAATTAAATGAACAAGTGGTTAAAATAAAGGAAATGTGTCACCCAAGGCTTGAACTCAAGACCTTGGGGTCATGGACACAAAACAACACCAACTCCACCATTTCAAGCGTGTCAAAATTAATGGAAAAAGAAATTAAAATATTAAAAAGCATGAAAAACCATAAAAATGTGCAAAAAATGCCCTCACTGAGGGTCAAACACAGGATCACATGGCATGACAAGTTCTTAAAGGCAAGGCAATAACCACTGGGGTGGCGATACATCCATTGTATCAAGCCACCCCAGTTGAATATATACCTAACAAGGCATAATTCCTGGGAAACTTCATGGCCAAAACCAAGTGAAAAACATCAAAATGGTTTGATTCCAATCTCACCAATTCTTAACCAATTTTAACAAAATAAAAGTCAATCATGCTTGAATTTTCAAGAGAAAGATGATGAGGCTATCCATTTTTCTAAACAAAAGCCACAAATCAAAACACGATGGAACATGCAAGATGAGGAACTTGAACTGCATTTGGAATTTAATTGATCAAACCATGTGCATTTGAAGATAGGTGATGGTCTGAGCAAGCTTCAAACGTGATATGGAATAGGTTCCAACAGGAGCATTTGTTTAAAACACACCAGAGCAAGAAATGGTATGTGAGTCGCCAAAATAGGAGTTTTCAAATGCACTTGGAGTTTGTGGATTAAAACAGGTGCACACAAGTTTCAAAGGACAAGAACAATGCTTCAAATGTGTTGCTTATGGTTATGTTTTAAGGAAAGGATCTCAAACCCTCACTGAATCATGATAAGCAACAATCAATATTCATGATCTTGTAAAAGAGGTTCTTTCAAAATAGTAGGGGTGCATTTGGAAATCAAAGATTGGGAGAACTGTCAATTAGCTTGAAAATAGAAATGCAACATATCTTAAATATGTCATAGATCAAATTTTTACCAATAGACTATGCAAGAAGTCAATAGAACAAGATAATGCATATGAGTTGCAACATGAGTTGGACACCATCAACTGAATGGTCAGTAGCAGGACGAACCAACTCAGACCAATACAAGTTCAATAAGTACAAACAGATCAAGATCTAAATGCCAATTGGATTTATTACTTATAAATCCCTCAGGACTACACTGTCATCCAGAGATTCTCAATATGAAAATTCTTGGCAAGAAGTAAAGACTTATGATGTAAAACATCATCTCATGGAAGAATTCAAGCCTAACTAACGGAGCATTCATGGAAAGGGTATTTCACACCACATTTGTATGTCTGAAAACACACTGACAGTCACCATATAAAGGGTAGGTTCACACTTAAATATAATAGCACAAAACTGAATGGCCTCCAAACATCATGCATAAGCCAAAAATATGAAATCCAACAGAGTTCTGATGGGAATCTAGGTTGACCAACCTCACTACAACCATGGACATTAGGCTAAAAGTCAAAACAACTATGACAATAAAGCTGGAACTCAATCTGTCAGTGGATTCACACAGATTTTATAAAAATAGCCTTCCCTTCAAACATCAATCCAGCAAAGAAAACCAACTGAGGCCTAAGCACTCTAGCCTCAACTATCCTACTAAAGACTGACCTACTTACTAATGGTTGAACAGTAGTGAGAATTCCACACAAACCACACTAAACTCCTTCAACCATCCAACCAAACAGACTGCCTCTCAAGGGTCTTAAACAGAATTGAGGCCTATGATAATGCTTAAAACCCTCATGGCAACAAACTTTTCACAACCTCATCTTAGATGAAAATCCAAGCAACACTACCCTTTAAAAAGTGAAACTAAGCCTGGTAACAGATAGTTATGAGTTGACAACAGCTCCACTAAGAAATCTATTATGATGCTAGCATTTGTCAACAATACATTCTGCATTCTAATCACAAACCCTCATGCCAACTGAGGTTTCTTAAGACAAAAGGGTTAACAGCCCTCAACAATCAAAACCAAAGTTTACATATTGAAATGGAAGCCACCACTCTAAAAGTAATCACAAGTTTTAGCAAAATGCAGAATCAATCCCTAATGGTATGAGTAGTACAGATTGAACAAATTTGCATCAGAGCAGTCACACCAACATGATTATGAGTCCAAGAACCAATACAAATGTTCAACTCATCTAGTTTACTCCCATGACAATTTCCAATTACACAAGCAAAGCAATGAAGAGTGAAACTGATAGCCATGTGAAATATCCAACTCAAACAAACAAAAATTGGTATTGACAGAACCAAAACACAAATTTCTGAACATGATCATGTTGGTGCTTTCAATAGACCTATTAATATGCACTTCTAACCAAAATATTGCATCCTTAAAACCAATGTGTAAGAACAAATCTTGATAGTTATGACTTCACAAATGGCAAATATCAACATAACAGTGTTGATTACCAAATGCTCCAACAGTCAAGTGGGTCATTTCAACATATTCATCACAACAACCTCCAGACAACAGCAAAACAAAACCCAAACATGGTGGAAATAGTTCAGCAGTAAGGCATTATTGCTTCAATCATTATGCCTTAAACTATGAACAAAGCTAAAGTTTCACAAACAACAAATATGACAATGTTTTATGATTAGACTACTAAACCTAGGCCTGAAGTCAACTCTAAGAAAAAAATCCAACACTATATAAAACCAAATCAGGCCTATAGTACCTCAAACAAAAGAGTCAATAGACTCAATGGTATGTCAATATGGATTGACAGATTCACTCAAATACATCCTAGCAGCAACCTTAAGCAAGCCTCTAAAGGCAGTCAGCAAAACTTCATACCAAACCATACACACAAGCTTAGGGGCAACAAACATGATTTGACAAAATCAGGGCAGTCTAAGTCATCATAGATGCAAGTATGACTATGTTGATCATCAATAACTTGGTATGAATCCTTTCAACATAAGTTATCAATGGAAAACAAGTTGAAAGATCCTACCAAGAGTATGTTGAAATCCAAATTTAAACCCACCAATTAAAACCCTAACAGCCTAATGTCACAACTTAAGGGTGTTGAACTGTTACTAAGCAAAAACATGATATTGACATTACAATGCCAAGCCTAAGTGAATATACTAATACTAAAAGGAAACAACCCTAAATTTTCATCATGAGGGATGAGTTTCCACAGTAGCAAGCATGAGATCAATAAACTCAGATTCCAAAAATAACACAGTACAATTTCAACAGGAAAATGTTCAAACCATTCAATAAGCCAAGTAAGTGCATACATGATACAATAATGAGTGTGTTTAGGACTACATACCTCTTATAGTCTTCCCACAATGAATAAGCTACAAAATCCAAAGATTCCTCTCTCCTTTGAACAAGCTTTGAGGATGTTGCTTCTTTTCGAAGAAACAATGCTACTTTGTGGATAGTTTGAATGAGTGCACTTCCAGCTATTGTTTGAGGTTTTAGACAACTATTATATCATGAACATGAGGTGATCCAAGTGTTATGGTGATGGGAAATGGTCTATGTAGTGATTTAGTGAGAAAAATGCACAAAAGTCAAAGTATGGTGGTATGAAAGTTGACTTTTTGATATAAGTTTCTTTTGATGAAACAAATGGTGGGAATAGCTTCAATTGATCATTTTGAGGGTGTGTATATGGTTTTTGAGATAGTGGAATGTTTGGAAGTGGTGCTGGTATGAAAAATGCAAAATGACCAATTTTGGTGTTTTTCTTCACTTACAAGCAAAGAGGGAAAGAGGAGAGCTATGAGTTTCTGGTTATTTTGGATAGCTCTAGTGTGTGGAATAGAGTGGGATGAAGCTTCTATTTATAGGCCATGAGAGGTGTTGGGGCAGATTTGGATTTTGGTCTTAAGGTGATTTTTAGTGAAAATCTCATGAAATCCATGTAGTGGTTTTGGTTCAGCAGGCTTTGCTTGCTTGCAAGGAGTTTAGCCCTTAAAAACTAGCTATAAATGAGATGTGAGAAGTGACATTTAAGTGAGCAAGGACCCCCCACCTGCTGTAGCCACCAATACTCTCTCTCATGGTGTAACTTTTGCATTTTTCTCATTAAACTAATGTGTCTTGTCTAGCACTTGAGATTTGCTTGGATTCTTGTCTAATTTAGTCCAAATCTCATTCTAATACATATCATCAAAGGTAATTCCATGGTTAGAAAGGAAGTACATGGTTGGAAACCAAGTCTATGTTGAGTTTTGACAAGTTGACAAACTAGTGCACATGCCCAACTTGCTCAATTCGAAACTCATAGCTCACAAGAGCTATCGAAGATTTCTAGTACTTTTTGGAAAGCCCTCATGTAGCTCTACAACTTTCATATTTTGGGAATTTTCAAATTCCAAGTGGAACTAGGTCAAAAACACCCTTGAAGTTGGCTGAAAACATGACTTGAAAGGCCATAAACTTAGAAAATTTCCAAGTGTTTTCTCCCTCTTGTGATGATTTTGGCTATAACTCCAAATTTATGATTTTTTTGCCCATAGGTCAGTTTTACACTTTTGTAAGGCTTGCCAAGACCTTTCTAACAAGCTTTGAACCACCTCATTTGGATGTGTGGTTAGGAAGTTATGGTCTTGCCCCTTTCGAAACCTTAATTCCCGACTTTTCGAATTACTCCTCAATCCTTGATCGAATGGTCATGAAACTTCATGGACAGGTGTAATATGTTATGAACAAATCTTGTTTAAACAGAGTCTTCATAGGATGGTGTTGTAAAGACAAGGCATCTACCACGAGATATTTCACTTTGATCGTCATAGGAATTGCCTCTGAGGCGGAAAAAAATTTGTGTTATGCGGTTACTTACCTATACTTGTTCACCTGAAAGGCCAATTACAGAACCCTGGAATGCTCTGATGCTGCTGGGGTCGAGTTCGAGCCTCTAGAAAGCGCTTGAGGACAAGATGTCTACTGAGCTACCAAGGCCAATCAACACTCGCTTCACATCCCAATTATCATAATGAACAATGATGACCATGGGGTCATTATTATGCGGAAGAACATTGGTGACGTCTTCATTCGAGAAGATGATTCTGGATTCTTGTTTTTTCCTCAGGATTTTGACAGTGTTAGCAAGTACAATGCTTATCATAAAAACACGTCGAACGGACTTTCTTTGGTAGGAGTTGGTGATATTGTACAGGTATACGACAATAGTGAAGTAGTAAAAAAAGAATTATCATCCCCAGAGAACAACGATCAATTGTTGTTCTCTATTGTACCTATGTTTATTTAAGGCTGTGTGAAAATTAGCTTGTTTACACGAAAGGAAAAATATTTGATTTTCTAAACAATAAAAATGAGATTCCAAGATTGTGATTCTTTTCCAGTGACTTGACTTTTATAAGTTACAATATTGATTATAATGCGAATTTTATCTTTTCTAGAAAATACAAAAATTAAGGGTAATGCTCACTTTTGTCGACGCATTATCGGACTTTAAAGTTGCAATCCGTCTACTTTCAAAGTATTAATCTTAAATTTAAAGATCCTTTATAAAATAAAAGTAATTCGTCAATTAATTCACTAACGCTTTCGCAATTTCAAAATTAATTGCTCAAATTTCTAAGTTAGATATCGTTTATGCCCTTTCGGCATATAAACCATATCTTTGCGTTCCTACTTTCATAGTGAACATCTTGTCGCAACTGCGAAAAAAGAGTCGGCAAATAGATAGAAGAGTTGCCACCAAACGTTATTTATCCCAAAGAGAGGGAAAGGAAACGATCGAAGAAAACCTAAGATAAAGGGAAAAGACAGGTCATCACAACCAAATCTAGGGTTCGGGAATCGGTTACGCAAGGGGAAGGTATGAGCACCCCTCACGTCAGTTGTACTCAACAGGATCCATGCGTGTTGTCTAATCTATGGGTGAAAACTATCTAAAAGCTACTACTAAACATGGTGAAGAGAAAGAACATACTCGATAGGACATCGTCGCCCTATGTCTACATATTCCCTCGTGTAATGGAAAGTCAGAGTCAACGTAGTTTGGAACACTATGGGTGATGGGGGAAAGGTTGCTCGCCAAGACATCTCCGTCTTGTGCCTACGTATCCTCATCTGGTATGAGAAATTGGAGCAAACGTAGTTCGGGAAACAGCAGGACAAGGTTGGTTAAGTGTTTTTTTTATGAGTAACGTTACGTTTCAATTCCAGCAGTTAGGTAGGATGCCTGTTTGCGGTAGAACAGAAATATAACATACTCTTTCGGAAAATTAGGTTTGAAACAATCCCGAAGGATGAAAAGGTTTGAATTTTTGTTTTGTGTTTTTTAGAAGAAGTGAATTGAGTTAGCTTGAAACTCATGTTGCACTAAAGACTATGACATAAGAGCGAATGCGTCGCATATTGCCCAAAGGGCATATGCTAAACACTCTAGACAATGTGAGAAGGGACCCCCCCACTTATCATTCCTTATGTACTTAAGGCTCGTAGCGTACAACAATTGTCTTTCTTTTATTAAGTGTCTTAAAAGAGTTCTGAGGTTATAAGAGAATATACAAAGACTATAAAGGGGACTAAGAAACCCTAATATTATCATGCAAAGTGATCCTAAAGTTGAGATGAAAAGGGGACTACCTAATGTTATCATGCAAAGGATTGAAAGCCTAATGTCTCTCTTACTCCCATCCTAAACAGAGGGACTAGGAATCCTAAGTGATCATGGCAGAAAAAAGCACAAGTTAGCACAAAGCATAATCAATCACAGATGAAAATGAAATGAAAGGCTTAAACAATTTGTATGAAATGAAAATACAAATGTAAACATGAAACAATGCAACCAAACAAGTGCAAGTCACAAAGATGGAAGAATTAAACAAGTCAACAAGAGATGAGAGGAAATGAGAGAAGCAAGCTCCTACAATCAAATGCCATCAATCATCATAAGAAGAAAGGTGCTAACACCAAAAAGCACAATCAAGGAAGTGAGAGGGGAAAGAGAGTAGCAACCACATCATAATCAACTCAACCAAACACTTACACATGATCAAGTAAGACAAAGCAACCAAGTAAAACAAGAGAGGCTCACATGTCCATAGCATTCTCAAAGTGAAAACAAACATCACCAAGGCATCAAGAACAAGTCCATAACCATCAAGGTCATAAGTGAAACTCAAATGAGAAACTTCAAATTCAAAATCAAGATATCAAGCAATCACAAGAATGATCAAATTAAATTGAAGAACCTAAGTTCAAACAACTATCTCACACTTCAAACAAGTGGAAAGACAATGATCAAATGAAACTTGTGGTATAAGGTACACATACAAATGACCTCTAATCATGCAAGGAAGCACCTCAAGCATGTTAAAAAAATTTAAAAAAAGCTCAAGAAGTGCTCAAGGGATCACCCATGATCATATCCCAAAACTAGGTCAAGAGTTGAATGCATACACATAGTGAAAACAACTTGAATTTGAGGCACTCGCCAAAAATAGAAAAGATTTCAAATAAAATCCAATTAAATCACCCAAATCAAGTTGAAACAATCAAAAATTAGTGTGCAAAATATCATGGCAAGAATCCATTCAAAGCACCATCAATTAGGTCAAACAATGCAATGTATTCAACTTATCGAGCAAGCATGAAGGAGCAAATTAAAGCCAATGAAAAACAATTGAAAAGTGATCATCAAGACCTCAAATAAACCCTCAAATAATCCTAAATCAAACACCTAAGTGTGAGAGGAAAATTGGTCCTAGGGGTTTTTTTAATTGTGGTTAATGATCAAGTTCAAATCAAGGTACAAACCATAAAACACCTTCAATGATTAATTCAATTAAAAATACTAAACATAATTGGAAAATAAAATAAAAATAATGAAAAATATCCTAACATCTTGAAATGTCATAAACACATTTTTTTGGATTTTTATAAAGTGTGAAACCATTTTAAAAAGAATTAATTTGAAATGGCAAGAAAAAGAAATAAAAATAAAATAAACAAGGAAAGGGAGGTGCACAAGTAAAAATGGATTGAACTGAGATCATGTGTTACACGCAAATGGGCTCAATCAAGGGGTGGGAATAACAAAATGCCAAGGCCCAAACACAATCAGAAACCAACTCCAAAATGAAACGAAGTGTTTCATTAATACACGTCAGATTCAAACACACATGCAAGCAAAGTCAACACCACACACGGGCGATACATCATATGGTCAAGAAGTCTTCCCAGCCACATCAGGGTCTCCACCAGACACCGAAGCTAGGGCTCCGGTCATCTTCTCCGGGAGGGTCGCCAGAGCTCAGACTTCAAACCACCATAAAAATGAAAACATCTTGCACCATTTTAATGTATTTTTCATGTAGAATACGAAAATGAACTTTGATTTTGAAAAAGGTCCTTGGAACATCATGAAAACAGACCACGGAAGTTTTGATGCACACACTGAAACTCAATCAAACATCCATGAAAACTATCCAAACATGGCCTACATGAAGTAGGGCTTCAGATGCACCAATTATGCTTCTAAATAAGTGCCTAATATGAAGGTTTCAGAAATGGAAAGCTTACCTAACGGAGCTGCTCCGTTGGCCCTTCAAACTTGTTGTAAGCTTCAATCTTAAGCTCTGAATCTTCTTCTGATGCTTGTGTGATAATGAATTAGGAAATAGTTTAAAGGAAAACCCAAGGAAAAATCAAATTTGAAGAGAGAGAATATTTTGAAATTTCTTGATGAATCTCACACCTCTGCGCAATTCCTTCTATTCCCATCATTTAGGGTTAGTTTTTTGCTTAAGTGTGAAGCCTTAAGGGAACTCATGTAGGCCCATGTTGAGGGATTTGTTTGATTTCCAATTTTTGCCAAAAACATCCAAGTATGTTATGCACACGGGTGTTGTACCCCCAAATTTGACCAACACTTTTTCTTGCTTAGCTTATGTTTCCTTTCCATAGCATTGTTCTTACAGGGGATCAAGTGATTGTTTGTGTGCCATCCAAGAGGAAAGTCTTATTGGCTTCAAGTTCAAGCAAAGGTACTGGTAGAAGTCATTAAGTGTATGGTATTATCATGAAGTTGTCAAAGCTCCTTGGGAGGAGAGGTGTGCTATAGTTCCTTGTCTAAGAACCACCAGAGGATTTGTCAAGAGTTCATAAGGTCCTATCATTGGTGTGATCATGGGGTAGAGAATTGTTGAGTACCTTAGAGGCTGTTGTGGAGTTGGAATGGTCATTCAATTCATCTGTAAAGGACCTAGACAAAGGGCATGGAATTAGGGTTTCACATATAATCAGTCTAGACTTGTTTCTTGGAGAAAGACTTGTCCCATGATCCTTCTTATGTCCCAAGGTGTTTAGAAATAGATGATTGATCATCAATTTCAACCAGAAGAGCTCCAATTGGTCAGTTAATTGCAAATCAAGAGATTTGGGGGGAAAGTCAACTGTGCAGCGAAAAAGTGAACTCCTGACTTTTTAAGGTCAAAATCATGTTCCTCAAGGTCAATATGACCAATGGGTGAAATTTTACCAAGAAATGTCAAAGGGATCATGAAAAATCAAGAAGTGTGAAACTTTCCATTTTTGAGAAATTAGGGTTTTAGAGACTTTCCATTTATGGAAAGTTACATGTGTAAACCAACCACTTTCCAACATCAAAATTGTTCCTCATACTCTGAGCTTTCTTTTGAGTACCAATTCATCATCATCTGATGCTTGAAGCTCAAGTTATGATGTCTAAAATTTAGGGTTTTCAAGAATCTCAAAGTTAGCAAGTTTGGACAGATTTTTGGACCAAGTTTCCAAGCCAATTTTCATCAAGTTCTTGTTGTCAAATGGAATTTTGTCACACATGAGAGTTGTAGGTCTTGTTCCAAGCTTTTCATCTATTACTATAAGTTTCTCATGTGATACTTGAAGCTCAAGTTTTGGAGGTTCAAAGTTGGGGTTTCAAGTGGATCAAAAGTCATAACTTAGAATTTTTCTAAGTTATTTCAAGGAAGATTTTATGTCATGACTTTCAAGCTCAATTTTCATAATCTTCCAAGATGCAAACCAATATTTCTTCATCATCAAATTTGTTCCTTGCCATGCAAGCTTTCATTTGAATCTAAGTTTCAATCAAGAGGAGCTAAATCAAAAGAGCTACAACGGTTCAAAGATGGTGGTCTGGAAAAAATTTCAAGGCATGGTTCATAGATGATTTTGGCATGTTTCTCAATTGAGCTTTGCTGCATTGCCCTTATCCCAAATAATGTGCATAAATTGACATGTTTTTCACTCCAAAATGAGGCCAACAAGACATGTACCATGATGGTGTGATTTTGAAAATTTTTGCCCAAAGAAGGAAAGGGACAAGCAGCCACTAGCTTGACCCTCACACATTTCCTCTGATTTTCCCTTCCTCTAAAACACACAGCCACAATTGCAAGGCAACTCGTATGTGATCCATCATTCACCATTGAATCCAAAAAATCCTTTGATCACAACATTTGTACCATTGAGTTTTCACCACAGTTAAAACCCTTAACTTCACTTTTACTTCACATATAAGCCAAGAGAAACACCCTAGCAGGGGGAGAACCTCCATTTGAGTGAAAATCAGACCTAGCCATTTTTGCTCTCTCTGAAATTTTCCTTCGAAACACACTCCTCATTCAGCTTTCCATCAAAAACCACCTCGAATTATCTTCACCATAATCTTCTTTACCTACTATTTGCAAGAAAAACCATTTATGAGCACTTTGATTCACACCTGCTCAAACTGGTTTGGAAGATTTAAGGAGATTCAGGGCCATTCAAGCTTAGCTCATGCTTCTACAAGTTTCAAGGAGACATTCTGCATCTTTTGGAGGATTTTCAGCAGGCTTTGAAGAAGTAGTGGACATACTCCAATAGGTAATTTCTTGAACTCTTTCGTCTCATTTTAGGCACGTATTAGGAGCATGTTGAGTACATCTGAAGTCCTACTCATGTAGGCTATGTTTGCATATCACAATGGCTTGTTTTGGTTGGCTTTTAGTTTATGGCATCCAAACTTTTTGCCCTCGATTCACCATGTAAACGAGCCTATTTTTAAATTATGAGGTTGGATTTGTAATCTCCTTGAAATTCTGGGTCGATGGGCGCTTTCACTATTCTTTTCTGGGCACTTTGGGTTTTTGCTCTGGTGGGCTGTCACCGGAGAAGACGACTGAAACTAGGGCTCTTGCGTCTGAGGAGGGAGAAGAGATTGAGTTGGCTTTGGTGCCATGCTTTGAATTCAAACAAGTTGAGTTGTTGCGTTCTGAGCTAATAGATCTTACTGTTGCACCCAAAAATTTGCCTAACCTTCTCTTACTTGGTTTATGTTTCATTGCATTAGCATATCATTGATCTAACATTTACATAGCATAGCAATGTTCATTTGTGTAGGGGATCAAGTGTGGTTTATATCTAGAGGAGCCTATCTAGAGGTCTTATTCAAGCTTGAGAAGTCACCATAGTCATCAGGAAGAGGGTTGGGTTCTTGAGGAGTTCATTTGTTTGTATGGGGTTAATCTCCTAATCTGAGGACCAATTGAAGATCACCAGTGGGTTGTGAGGCCCTGATCAAGGAGAGAGTGTGTGGATAGAGCTCATAGAGTGCCTTGAGGGTCATGGTGGAGCTCAATCAGTTCATTATGCCAAGTGTGAAGAGCCACAGTTGAGGGAATTGCAATTAGGGTTTTCATCTGAATTACCCTAAGTCAACTATGCAATTGAAGAGGATAAAAGTTCATTTTTGATTCTTTGCAATCATGGATAGTTGTGTTGAGACACATGAAATGATGTTCCAATATCTATGCAAGAAGAATTCAAAGTGTGAGGAGTTGCTAAATTAGGGTTCTCAGGGTAAAATCCCATATTTAGTGCCTAACTTCAAGACCACTTATCTCAATATGCAAGTTTCGTCTCCACTTTTGGCCAACATGAAACTTGTAGAGCATGCTCTTATCTTTAATTTGAGTACTAGAAGTCCCCCATTAGATTTATAGAACTCAAGTTATGACCCAGACAAGTTACAGGTCATCTGAGGAATGTGAAATTTGTCTGTGAAAGTTCACCAACTTCCAAGGAACTTTTAACCTAGAAGGGTGTTTCTCTTGAACTTTTGTCCAACGTGAAGGTTGTAGGTCTTGATCTTAGCTTTCTAAATTGTATTAGAAGTCTTCCATCTGATTTGTAGAACTCAAGTTATGAGGTTTACAAGTTAGGGGTATTTTGGGAAAGTAAGATTATAGGTCATTTGGAATTATAAGTCATTTTCACCATCTTGCAAGATTCAAATGCAATTTTGTTCAACACAAAACTTGCTCCAAATGATGGTTTTAGGTCAACCATGTCCTCATGATGACTTGATTTGGCTTAGGGTGAGACTTGGTTTGAGAAATTTTGCAAAAGGAAGAATTAAAAGGCATTTAATTGAAAAATTCATGATTAATTCATTTGTGTTCAAAATAGGCCATATGAATGCTCATTTAAATCAGAAAAGTTATTCTAAACATATTGGAAATATTGGATTTTCCATTTGAGGTCAACTTCATAGTTTTATGGCTTGTACCTTCATGAATAAGCAACACTTCATAATTTGGTTATGGGATGAATTCAAGCACTCAAATCACTCTAGACTCTCTCACCAGACTACAAGGAGTTGATTGAAAGCTTCCAAGGGAAGATTGGAGCTGAAACACGTGCACACCATGTTGGAGTTTTTCAAAGAAAATTGAAAATTGAATTTCTGGATTTGGGCCTCCATTGGATCAAAAATGCCCACAAACACCTTCGATTTAAGTTCTGTGAATGATTTAGAACAATTTTGGTGAGCATTTCGTACCAGAACTCAGAGATAGCCATTGAAGTTTCAAGCAAGAAAGTGCAGTTTGTGTTTTGGATTTAAGGCAGTTTCAGAGCAAAACAAGGATTCAATTACCTTCCTCACACTCCATTGAAGAGATCTACAGTGTTTGGAAGCTAGGATCGTGCCCTAGATACTTGAATTCCAAGCTCAAAGTCAGGTTGGTATAATTCAACTTTTCTCTTTTTGTAGCATGATCTAGGTAGAAATGACATGTGGTTAGGCTTTAGTGAAGACCTTAGATGGATTCTGGATCAGAAATTGGAGGTTTAGAGACAAATTAAGTGATGACATGATTTCTGTTGAGAGTTAGTTTGGCCTGATCTTGAGGTTTCAACGTGATCTATTTAGTTAGGGATGATCAGTGTGACAAGAAGAGTAGATCTATGGTTTTGGTTTGAGGAATGGTGAAGATACAGAATTGTGCATATTTTGAGATCTTCTTCGTTTTTTATTTCCTGGTGAGAATTAGAGAGTTCTGAGATCATATTTGAAATCAGCGTGAAATTTGGAGAGAGATGATGTTAAGATTGTCTGATTTCCATGGCCTGCAAGTAACCTCTCACCGGAGAAGACGGTGGCGCCACCGTCTGGTTCTTTCCCCTCACCTGAGTTCAAAGGAAGAAGAAGGTCTGAGAGCTATTAGATCGTGTGGATGGCTTGACTTGGTAAGATCATCTGATGGCTGAGATTTGAACGAAAGACTTGCCTCCATTGCAAAACGCAACGTTTTCATTAAGTGACCTGGCTGCCACCTCAACGCCTCACGTGGACACGAGCGCTACCCTCAGATCAGGAGACTTAGTCTTAGGATCCCATGGCTGTGATAATTCCTAGCATTTTATTTCATTTTAATTAGTTTTGGATTTATTTTAATTCCTTTTTAATTTCTAAATTCATATTAAATCCATTTTTGATCAGAAAAATAATATAAAAATATGGTCATGTTCCTCTTTTATTTTGTGATTTTTCTGTGATGTTATATTTCTGGTTTGCTTATTTTTCAATTTAATTTGATTTTTCTCATTTTATTAAGTTCTTTAATTTTGCATATTTGATACATGTTTTTGTTGATTTTTGTTTGGTCAATTGGTTTGGAATCTTGAATTGATTTTTTGCTGGATTGTAGATTAGAGATGTATGTTCCCTCAGAAATTTTCTGATGATTTTTAGATAATCATAGATTCTGTTTTTGGATTAGAGTTTTAGAGCCTTCCCTTTCATGGTTTCCCTTTGACACTTTATAATTTAGGAGTTTATTAGTTGCCTTAGAAATTGAGTTAGGCTCTGATATTTGGACTATAGGTTCTTAACATTTGCATGTTCCCTTAGAAAAATTTATAGATTTTTAGAATCTAGTTTGCTATTTTAGATAGAATTTACAATTAGGTTGTTCAATTGGTGCTCCTAGCTTGGTGCTTGCTTTATATTGCCTTCAATGGTGGCTTTTGATGCATGATGAGCTTGTGTTTCTTCTTGGATGATGTTATGAGCATGTTGTAGCTTCTATGGAGTTGATTGTGGAGCTTGGCTTGGAGTTCTCCTTTCCTTTTGGTAGCTTTCTTGTAGCTTATAGGAATTAGGGTTTAGGAAAGAGCTTAGAAGTAGTTTTCTTTCTTCCTCAAACATGGATTGCTCTGATTGCTTTCCATTCTCATCCTATGATTCAAGGTCCCTATGTGAAAGCCTCATCTTTACTTTGGAAGGATGTGTGGCATTTTACCATAGGTAGAACCTTTGAGGATGCCTTTCTCAGATGATTGGTTGAGTGTCTGGTAGGATTCCTTTGGTTTCCTTCCTGCTTCCCATCATCAATCCAATATTCTTGAGGTTTATTCTCTTCCCTTGTGTTGGAGCTTATGGAGAATGGAGATGAAGACTTCCCTAGAAGATGGCATGTTTGTTTGCTTGCAGCTGTTTGATTGTTTGCTGTTTATCTGCTTTGCTGTTGAGCTGTTTGTCTGCTAGGTGGTCTGATGTTTCTCTGGATGTTCTGCTTTGCTTGTGTGACTGATTGACTGTGTGTTGCATTAGACTATGTTTCTCATATAGTCATCTAGGCTTAAGATCATCCTAAAGGTTTAGAATAGCTCCCTTTGCTTGTCTGCATTTAGAGGTTGAGTCTGGCTCCCTCTGCTTGGCTGTTATTGATTGGCTTTGCTTGTTGGCTTAAGGTTGAGTCTGTCTCCCTTGCCTGTGTTTTGTGTGGTTTGCTTTTGATTGCATTTCGTTCTTCTATTAGCTTTGCACTTATTCATATCTGGCTTGAGGTTGAGATGAGCTTGTGGAGGCTCTTTCCCCACACACATTTCCTCCCTCACTTGCGTTGTATGCATTTTTATTTACAGTTGTTTCTGCATAGTTATTTCTTTTGTTGTTTGTTTTCCTTTGCCATGTTCCCCTAGGAACTCTGACTTCTCTTGTTCAAGAGAAGTTATGACAAACATTAGGGTTCTAACCATGCATGATAGCATTAGTTAGCTTCCCTCCTAACCTCAACCATAGGTCCATTTTGCATGACAACTTTAGGATAGGATCAGTTCCCCTCTAGTGCGTCTTTTCTCTTCTCATCTACAAACAAAATCAAAATACAGTAATAAAGGTTAATTGACGTCGTATGCTACGAGCCTTAAGCTACTTGAGAAAGGATTGTTGTAGAGTTTCTTTTTAATAGTCTGTATGTTTAGTATGGTACCCTTTGGGCGACATGCGACGCATTCACTCTCAGGTCATAGTCTCTAGTGCGATATCAGTTGCAAACATCCATAAAAGATACTTCTCTAAAAAACAGAAAACAAAGATCAAACTCTTTTTGTCCTCTTGGACCTTTAATCCTTGGGAAACCTTTTTTCAGAAGGAGAGTTCTGTTAACTCCCGGTTCTACCGCAAACGGTAACGCCTAAGTCTTCAATGGTCGAGCTGCATACACCAAACTGCTGGAACCGTTTGTTAACCTTACTCGGATAAAAAAGACAAATCTATGTCTCTCGTGTCCCGAACTACGTTTGCTCTGATCTTTCACGCTGTGTGAAAGTACGTAGGCACGAGATGCGATATCTCGGCGAGAAACCTTCCCCCATAGTTAGGCGAACTATGTTGACACTGATTTCTCGTTCTAGACGGGAATACGTAGGCATAAAGTGCGACGCTTTGCTGAGTCATTTTATTTTCTTTTCAGACCAGACCTTTAGCGTAGATAGATGTAACAAACCCGTCAGATAAACACAATAAGCGTGGATCCCATCGAGTACGATGGACGTGAGGGGTGCTAATACCTTCCCCTTGCGTAACCGACTCCCAAATCCAGACAATGGTTGCGATGACCTTGTCTTATACCTTTGCGTTAGGTTTTTCCGATCGTTTCCTTTCCTGTTCTGAGGATAAATAATGAAAGGTGGCGACTCTTCTGTCCTTCCGGCCTCGTTTTTCGCAGTAGCGACAGCTGGCGACTCTGCTGGGGACTCTGGTTCCCTATGCGAGTCAATCCTAGCGCTTGTGTGTTTACCTGTTGGATTTTATTTATCGCACTTTACTTTCCGCATTTTATTTTCAGTATATTATTATTATGCTATCGTGGGAAGGGGCTCTGATGAGTGAGAAGCCAGACCCAGGCTTGAGTGTACTTAGCATTAGTTGTGGAAATTAGTGGGCGTGTGCTTGCTTTGCAGGCACTAGTGTCTCATGAAATCCACGCTCAGACGAGGTTCTTCCGGTTGACTTCTTTTCCGACCCTTTGGGCTTGAGGGGTTGTTGGTTTGAAGGATTGTCGACTCTGGGGACCGATCATTTGTGACTCAGCAGAGTGAGGCCACTTCAGGAGATGATGATGCCACACCTTCTGGGTATCGTATCATCGCTCTTGAAAGTCTGTGACACTGGGAAACGCATAGGATGCCATACCTTGTCTGTGATTAGGTCCATGCCTGTGAGCGGGGTCGGGTTATTGTAGGAAACCTTAACCTTCAGACTACCTGGTTTTCTTGACAGTGAATCAGTGTTGTTGGATTCAGAGGGTTCTGATCATCAGAGATGTGGTTGTTCTTGATAGTGCATATTTATTTGTCCTCTTCAGGGTTGTGCTACCAGAGCAGTTGTGATTGTGTTGGATTAGAGCTTTAATCTCCTCAGCAGTTATCTTGATCCCCTGTTGCATGTTTGCATTTTGCATTTTGGCATACTCATTTGCATATCATTAACGTGTGTCTATGTTGCAGGTACATTATCCCCCGGTTCCGGTTTTCTTGCCTTCCGTTGTGCTATTAAGGGTTCTCTGAGGAAGATTGTGGCCTATAAGCTCCCCACTCCAGATGTTGCTCAGTTGTCGAGTTTGATTGCTTTGGTAGATGATACTGTGAGAGGTGAATTCAGAAAGTCTTATGGGAAGCTGCTCAGTTTGGTCCGTAAACCTTTTGTGTATGAGTTGAATGGGTTGTATGCCTTGTTGCAGTTATATGATCCTCCTTTGAGATGCTTCACTTTCCCGGACTTCATTCTTCCACCTACGTTAGAGGAGTATGCTGAGTTATTGGGTGTACCTATTAAGAGTCAGATGTCATTTGTTCATATGGACGCTGAGCCTAATCTAGCTCTTTCTCTTCATCTGGATGCCTCTGAGTTGATCTTGTCTAGTTGGAACGGGGTTCCTGGTTTCTCTCTGCAGTTATTAGTTGGGAAAGCCCAACAGTGTGCCAAAGATGGTTGTTGGATCGTATTCAACGTCATTCTTGCTCTCTGCATATATGGTATCATTTTGTTTCCTAACATGCCTGATTTTGTAGACTTGGACGCCTTTCATATCTTTGCATCAGGGAATCCAGTCCCTACCTTGATTGGTGATGTGTATCATTCCGTCCATTACAAAAACGAGAATAGAAGGGGTAAGAATGTCTCATGCTGTGTGCCCTTATTATATAGATGGTTTGATAGTCACCTACCCAAGAAGGGTCTCTTTGCTTCATCTGCAGCCACAATTGAGTGGTCTGAGCGCTTGATGAGTTTATCAGCAGAGAGTGTTGTTTGGTTTGATAGAGATATGTTGGGTACTGAGATTATATTCAGCTGCAGTGGGTTTCCGAATGTGCCTTTGATCGGAAGAAAGGGTTGTATAAACTATAATCCATCTCTACTTGTCAGACAGTTTGCTTATGCTTTGAGAGTTCCACCAAAGGATGAAGAGGTGCAGGAATCTCTGTACCTCACTGGTCTTCTAGAGGGGGATATGTTATCTAAGCTTCAGCATGCCTGGAATGATATTAGTAGACGAGGGAAATCATTGTTGGGGAAAAGTAATATCCAAGCTTACGCTCCGTATGTGACCTGGGTCAAAACCAGAGCAGAGACCATAGGGATGTCTTTCCCACCTGCTAAGCAGGAGTGCCCTCCAGTGGTTGAAGAGCCTACTACCGTGCCTATTCAGCAGTATAATCAGGTGTTAGCTGAGAGAGAAGAGCTGAAAAAGGCCAATGAAGAGTTGGAGCAAGAGTTGGCACAGATCAGAAGCGAGAGAAGCGAAGCCGTCCACTCCTTCAAGAAGTAGACAGAGTTGGTGAACAGGTTGGGTACAGACTTGACTAAGCAGATAGCTGATCATGAACGTTTGGGTCTGGACTTCAAATCTGTCAATGACGTATTGGCCACCAAGAAGCAGCACTTGGATGAAGCATACCGAAGAATATCCAAGTTCAATCAGCATGGAATGCCACCATAGCCAACAAAAAAGAGAGGGAGGATAAACTGAAAAATCAGATCTCCAAACTGAAGGCTCAGGTGGAGGCTAGTGAGAAGAGGTTTGATGAGGAAACCGCTCGCAGATATGCCACCGAAGGCCTGCTGAACAAAGCTTTCGCTAACTTGAAAGATCGCAAGCAGAGGTTCGAGTCCAAGAAGCGAAAGTTAGAAGATTGCTTTGTCCAGGGAGCGTGGGAAGATTCAGTTGAAGGTCTCCAGTGTACTATTATGCAGAGAGAGTTACTCGTCGAAGGGTTACTCGCTCATCCTGATCACCCCAAGACCAGAGAGTTGCTAGAAGAGTTTCGTGCCTGCTGTCGCACTTAATCATCTTTGTAACCCTTTGTATTTTTCTGATCTTTGTTGTAGGCTGACCATCACCAGGCCTGGTTGTTGAGGTCATGCTATTGATCCCCATGTATTCATTGGCTTTGTACTACTGCCTTGTTGGCCCATCTATGTATGAGATGTTATTCCAGTGACTAGATCTGGACTTCTTATTATCATCACTTGCACTCTGGCACTCAAATCGGGGGAAAATCTCCCTAACGCATAGACACACGCTTGCATTTGCATAAATCATTCGCATAGTAGGTACCTCTAGTTGTTCTCCTAACCCTCTGTTGATGCAGGTTCCAGGATTGCCGACCAGCGAATTCATCGCTACTCTACCAAAAGCAATTGTAAGAAAGCCATGGATCAGATGCAGACTGAGATGCAAGAGATGCGCGATAGAATGGCGCAGTTCATGCAGGTGATGGAGACTGTGGCCAAGGGCCAGGAGCAGCTGCAAACTCTGGTGCAACCACTGATTGCTAGGGTTGATAGTCAAGGTGTGCTACATGGCGGATTTGCTAATCATCCTTCTCAAGTCGGGACTCCTCGAGCAAATGACATGGTGCCGGTGGTTATCCTCAATACGACTGAGAATGATAAAAGAAGCTGAGAATGTGGATGTGACGGGGAATGCTGGTTTCAATGTTGGAACTGGGAATGCTGGTCTTGGTGCCGAGAATACTGGGAATGCTGGTCTTGGTGCCGGGAATACTGGTATGGGTATTGGTATTGGCAACGCTGGTTTTGGTGGTAATCAAGGCTATGGCAATCAGGGTTACGGAAATCAGGGTTATGGAAATCATGGCTTCGGTAACGCATGTTTCGGCAATGCAAGCCACAATGGTGTTGGAATGGGCGTTCACAATGTTGGTTTTGGGCCAGGCGCCGGAAATCAAGGTTTTAGTAACGCGGGGTATGGTCCCAGGATCAATCAGACCGGTTTTGGTCCCAATACTGCTTATGCTGAGTATGGTAATGAGGATTCTCACTAGGGCGAAGATCTCCAGGAAGATGCTTTCCCTCCTCCAGGCAGGGATCTTGAGATGCCCGCTGATAGTGATAGAAGGTTCATGTTGTTGGAAGAACATATGAGGAATCTTGCTAATCAGAACTCCACGGGGCTGGACGTGGCTAACATGGGATTGGTCCCTGGTTTGAAGGTACCAATCAAATTCAAAGCGCCCACGTTTGACAAGTATAAGGGGGATACGTGCCCGAGAGTTCACGTGCGATCTTACTACCGGAGAATGTCCGCCTACTCTGATGACGAAAAGATGTTGATGCATTTTTTCCAGGACAGCTTGTCGGGTCCGTCATTGGAATGGTACATGGGGTTAGAGCCCACTCAAATTGGAAGTTGGAAGGAGTTAGCAGAAGCTTTTGTCAAGCATTACCAATATAACAGCGACCTTGCGCCGAACAGGGTCCAGCTCCAAAATCTCTCTCAGAAGAACGGTGAGAGTTTCAAAGAATACGCCTAGAGGTGGCGTGAGCTAGCTGCCAGGGTGCACCCGCCCATGGTGGAGCGTGAGTTGGTGGATATGTTTGTGGGCACTTTCTCTGGGTTGTACTATGACAGGCTTATCAATTGTACGACGACTAATTTTTCCGAGTTGATACTCTTGGGGGAACGCATCGAGAATGGTGTTAAGATTGGTAAGATTCAAGCGGGTGAGTCAACCTCAGCTGGAGGTGGTAAAAAGGCTTTTAGGAACAAGAGATAGGGAGACACCAATTCGGTATGTAGTGATCGGAGAAGGGATAGAAGTCGGAATTGGCACAGGCAGCAGGTCGCCAGTGTGACAATTCTTGTACCTCAACAGCAACAACAACAACCACAGCGGCAACAGGGAAGACAGAACGCTGCTCCACAGAGATATCAAGGTCGGGATAGGGCTGTGAAAAGAGTCTTTGATGCACCTCCGCTACCGTATGCTCAGCTTCTTCCAACTCTGTTACAGTTGCAGCTGGTTGAGAAAAGGACACTAGCTCCGCCGAAGGGCACGCCTCCTTACGGGTATGACGTTAATGCACATTGCGATTTCCACTCCGGGACACCCAGTCATACCATCGAGAATCGCCAAGCATTTAAACACAAGGTGCAAGATTTGATAGATAGCAAAGCTATAAACTTTGGTAATGAAGCGCCCAATATTGAGAAGAATCTGATGCCGCCTCATGGAACTGCAAAGGTGGGTGTTATATTGGAAGATGCTAGTCTGAATCTGGTTATGAATGTGGATGAATTGAAAACGCCTTTGGGTTATGTCAAGAGCAGATTACTGAAAGGGGGTGTTCCCTGGTTGTGATGATGACTGTATTGATTGTTTGGCCCAGCCTGAGGGTTGTCATAACTTGAGAAGAGGTATTCAAAGGCTGATCGACAAAGGTATACTACAATTTGATCGCACTGCTGAAGTGAAGCTTGTTGAGGCGATAGTTGAGAAGCAGGGTGAAGTTGCAACGATTACAATACCGTTCAAAACTGTCACGATATCGGCACCTCCCAAGAGGCCGACTAACACAATTACCAAAGTTGGACCTATTCTGTATGAAAGTACTAAAGTCATCCCCTGGAATTATGGGGCGGAAGTTTATTGCAATGGAGAGAAGATTAACCTGCCGAGCCCGCCTGTAGGATCAGTTGATAATTTTGTGGGGGCAGGGGGCGTAACCCGCAGTGGCAGAATCTTTACGTCGCTAGAGGTGGAAGCTGAGAGAATTGTAAAGGGGAAAGGTAAGGTCAATGAGGAAGGACCGTCGCAGGAGAAGGAAAAAGAGGCTTTGACCAAAGATGTGGAAGAGTTCATGAGATTAATTCGGAAGAGCGATTACAAAATTGTCGATCACCTACAGCAGACGCCTTCCAAAATATCAATCTTGTCATTGCTGCTTTGTTCCGAGGCTCACCGAAACGCGTTGTTGAAACCTCTAGACACTGCCTATGTACCCTAGGAGATATCCGTAAATCAACTCGAAGGAGTGATTGCGTACGTAAATGCAGGGCATGGCCTTGGCTTTACTGATTTTGATTTGACGCCCAGGGGCCGCAACCATAACAATGTGTTGCATATTTCTGTTGAGTGTAGGGGCATTGTTATGTCTCATGTCCTTGTTGACACTGGCTCATCCCTAAACGTCTTGCCCAAGAAAGCATTGCTGAAGCTAGATACCCGAGGTGTAATCTGCACGCCAAGTGACTTGGTGGTGAGGGCATTTGATGGGACTAGGAGGTATGTATTCGAAGAGTTGACTTTGCCAATCCAGGTTGGTCTAGAAGTGTTTGATATCGTGTTCTATATCATGGACATACAGCCAGCTTATAGTTGTTTGCTTGGACGACCGTGGATCCATGCTGCAGGGGCTGTAACATCGACATTGCACCAGAAGCTTAAATATATGGTCGGTGGTAGTATTGTCACCATATGTGGGGAGGAAGACATTCTGGTCAGTCACCTGTCATCATTTAAATATGTCGAAGTGGATGGTGAGATCCATGAGACATTGTGACAAGCCTTTGAAGGGGTGCAGATCAGAGATAAATCTCCTGTCATAAGCAGTGGGCCAGAAGTAGCTATGTCGTTGTACAGAGAAGCCCAAGCGGTAGTTCAGGCCGGGGAAGCCAAAGGTTGGGGTCAGGTTCTGGAGATTCCTGTTAAGCATGACAAGTTCGGCTTAGGGTATCACCCGTCATCATCAGTTTCATCACAGAGCAAGCCAAAGTTCAAAGGGTCGATTATGTTTACTCTAGGAGGAGCCAGTTTCAAGCAAATCAATGATGTGTCTGACAGTGAAGAAGGTGATAGTGACTATGACATGGAGTCGTGGATCAAGCCCAGCAAGCCAGGACGGAACCTATGCAACTAGTCTATCCAGGACTTTATTCAAGTGACGCCGAAACAGTAATGTTTTGTTTTTCGATTATTGTACAATCCTGTGTCCTACCCGGGGCATAGTGATTTTATTTCAGGGCCTACTTGCTTATGTGTATGCTTTGTTTTTTTTAATCATCAAATAAAGGCGTTTTCCTCATGCAAATTTTGTGATCCCTATTTTTCTGTTTTTATTTTTAACAATAAAATGGCAATGTGGTTGTATGCTTTGTTTGCATATCATTTGAAGCATTTAACCCTTATTCTTGCAGGATGATCCATATTTCAGATGACACCGATCAAGATCTCCCTATGACTCGCTTCGACTTTGAGCACCCGATATTCCAAGCCAAAGAAGAGATTGTTGAGGACGACGACTTACCAGAAGAGCTTACTCAACTATTGAAACAAGAAGAGAGAATCATTCTGCCTCATCAGGAGGATATCGAGGTCATTAATCTAGGTTCGGAAGAGATTGTCAGGAATGTCCGGATAGGGGCTGCGCTGCAAAGTGATATCAAGCAGAGACTTGTCGAGATGCTGCGAGAGTATAGTGACATCTTTGCTTGGTCTTATGAAGATATGCCTGGGCTAGACACTGATATTATGGTCCATCGCTTGCCATTGCGTGAAGACTGTCCGCTGGTTAAGCAAAAGCTCAAAAGAACTAAACTAGATATGGCCGTAAAGATTAAAGAGGAAGTGCAGAAACAGTGGGACGCTGGTTTCCTAGCTTTTACGACTTACCCTCCTTGGGTCGCCAATATAGTACCCGTACCAAAGAAGGATGGTAAGGTGCGGATGTGCGTTGACTATCGGGATCTAAACAAGGTGAGCCCTAAGGATGACTTCCCGCTTCCTCATATTGATGTGTTAGTCGACAACACTGCTCAATTCTCCGTGTTTTCCTTCATGGACAGTTTTTTGGGCTATAATCAGATTAAGATGGCGCCGGAGGATATGGAGAAAACAACTTTTATTACCCCGTGGGGAACGTTCTGCTACAAAGTGATGCCCTTTGGTTTGAAGAACGCAGGGGCAACATATCAGCGTGCTATGACGACGCTCTTTCATGACATGATGCATAAAGAGATCGAGGTTTATGTTGACGATATGATTGCCAAATCCCAGACGGAGGAAGAGCACCTGGTGAATCTTCTGAAACTGTTTGAGAGGCTTAGGAAATTCAGGATGAGGCTGAATCCTAATAAGTGCACCTTCGGGGTGAGATCCGGTAAGCTACTGGGGTTCATTGTTAGCGAAAAAGGAAATGAGGTTGATCCTGCTAAAATAAAAGCAATACAATGAATGCCAGCGCCAAAAATAGAGAAAGAGGTTCGTGGTTTTTTGGGGAGGTTGAACTACATTGCCCTGTTCATATCTCACCTAACTGCCACGTGTGAGCCAATGTTTAAACTGTTGAAAAAAGACCAGGCAATTGTCTGGAATGAAAGTTGTCAGAAGGCGTTTGAAAAAATAAAAGAATACTTGCAAGAACCTCCGATTTTGATACCCCCAGTAGCCGGGAGACCACTGATCATGTACTTGACAGTTCTTGAGAACAGTATGGGTTGTGTTCTCGGTCAACATGACGAGACAGGACGAAAAGAGCATGTGATCTATTACTTGAGTAAAAAGTTCACGGACTGTGAATCTCGTTGCTCAATGCTGGAAAAGACGTTTTGTGCACTTGCTTGGGCTGCAAAACGTCTGAGACAATACATGCTGAATCATACAACCATGTTGATTTCAAAGATGGATCCGATCAAATATGTATTTGAGAAGCAGGCGCTTTCTGGAAGGATTGCCCGATGGCAAATGGTACTGACAGAGTACAATATACAGTATGTCTCGCAAAAGGCTATCAAAGGTAGTGTATTGTTAGAGTACCTGGCTGAGCAGCCAATCGATGATTACTGGCCGATGAGGTTTGATTTTCCTGACGAGGATATCATGTACTTAAAAATGAAAGATTGTGAAGAGCCATTGCATGGTGAAGGTCCTGAGCGGAGTTCCCAATGGCAGTTGATTTTTGACGATGCTGTGAATTCATATGGAAGTGGAATTGGGGCAATCATCACGACTCCCCATGGGACGCACATCCTATTCACTGCCAGATTGAGATTTCTAGTTACTAATAATGAAGCTGAATATGAGGCGTGCATCATGGGACTCGAGGAGGCTATTGATTTGAGGATTAAAAATCTTGATGTGTATGGAGACTCTGCGCTAGTCGTGAACCAGATCAAGGGAGAATGGGAGACTCATCAGCCTAACCTGATACCGTACATGAATTATGCAAGGAGGTTGTTGCCTTTCTTTGACAGAGTCGAGTTTCACCATGTGTCGTGGGCAGAAAACCAGATGGCTGACGCGCTTGCAACATTGTCTTTGATGTACAAGGTTAACTTCTGGAATGAGGCTCCCAGAATAGTTATCTCTCGCCTTGATAGGCCCGCCTTCATATTCGCCATTGAGGAAGCTTCCGATGGCAAGCCGTGGTATTTTGACATCCAGAATTTCCTAAAGAACCAGGAGTATCCGACTGGGGCATCCAGCCGCGATAAGAAGACTCTTAGGAGATTGGCTGGAAATTTCTACTTGAATCCAGATGGTGTTCTGTATAGGAGAAACCATGATTTGGTGCTTTTGCGATGTGTTGATGAGAAAGAAGCAAATCTACTTATGGAGGAGGTCCACGAAGGAACCTTTGGCACGCACGTCGACAAACACGCTATGTCTCGAAAGTTATTACGGGCAGGGTATTATTGGCTGATGATGGAAAGAGATTGCTTCAAGTTTGCAAAGAAATGCCATAAGTGCCAGATTTATGCAGACAAGATTCAGGTGCCGCTGAGCCCTTTGAACGTTATGGCATCCCCGTGGCCTTTCTCCATGTGGGGCATCGATATGATTGGGAAAATTGAGCCCACCGCATCCAATGGACACCGGTTCATCTTGGTAGCTATCGATTACTTCACCAAATGGGTGGAAGCAGCGTCTTACGCTAATGTTACCAAGCAAGTGGTAGCCCGATTTATTAAAAAGGATATCATCTGTCGTTACGGCATCCCCGAAAGAATCATTACTGACAATGGTTCGAATCTGAATAACAAAATGATGAAAGAATTGTGCCAGAATTTCAAGATTGAGCATCATAATTCATCTCCCTATCGGCCCAAGATGAATGGCCCTGTTGAGGCAGCCAATAAGAACATCAAGAAGATAGTTCAGAAGATGGTTGTGACATACAAAGACTGGCACAAGATGTTGCCTCTCGCTTTGCACGGTTATTGTACGACGGTGCGCACATCAACCGGGGCAACACCTTTCTCACTGGTGTATGGTATGGAGGCTGTCCTACCATTAGAAGTTGAGATTCCTTCTTTGAGAGTATTGCTCGATGTCTAACTTGATGAGGCAGAGTGGATAAGGAATAGACTAAATCAGCTTAGTTTGATGGATGAGAAGAGACTTGCATCTATCGCATATGGTCGGTTATATCAGAGCCAGATGAAGAAAGCTTACGATAAGAAGGTGCGCCCTCGAAACTTTCAGACGGGCGATCTTGTGCTAAAGAAGATTCTCCCACCACAATCGGATCACAGGGGCAAATGGACTCCCAACTATGAAGGTCCATATATCGTTCGAAAGGTCTTCTTTGGAGGAGCCTTACTGTTGTCCACCATGGATGGCGAGGATTTTTCATCCCCTGTGAACTCGGACGCAGTTAAAAAATACTTTGCTTAAAGAGACCCGCTGGACAGAAAAAAGAGAGTCTAGGCAAAAATGGGACATCCCGGCGAACCAAGAAGAAAAAAAAAAGGTTCGGGCAAAAATTAGGGATAAAATTGAAAAGATGTACACCCGCGAAGTCGAAAACCTGAAAAGGCGACTTCGGCAAAAAAAGGGTATCCCGGTGAATCGAAAACCCGCAAAGGGCGATTCAGGCAAAAGTTAGGGATTGAAAAAGCAAATGACTGCGGTCTGATTTTGATACTGCATTGCTTAGTGGTTTGGGAGTACCTGAAGGTCGATTATCCAAGTCAATCTCTTCTGAGGACAGAGTATCGGGAAAGCGTCGGAGTCAAGCGAGTCATAGAAGGATCAGCTCATGGTGTTCGTCTGTACCACGTTGCCGACATGTATACAAATTTATTTATACCTCTGTACATATTTGTATTTATTTTTGTAGCTTCCTCTTTTCAGGAGTTGCATCCCTTGTACAAAACTTTGCCAATTTACAGGCCCGTTATCAATAAAACGCATATTATTCAGTACTTGATTGTTTGTTCTTGTTTAACTTTTGTTGTTTTGTTTGTGGAAAACGCCGATGTTTTTAATAAACTTGCACGTGCATAAACTTGCGGGCCTCGGCCAATAATTGTTAAAACTTTGAATTGACTGAGTGATTGTCACGGCTATTGACCTGGATATTTCTTGTTGTATAGGATATCTTGTTGTTGCTAATTTTTTGCAGGGTCGTTACCTTCGCGGTAAGCAGATAAAGGATCGTGTTTCCCTGGCCGGAGTCCTTTAACGTAGGAGCAGGCTTTATGTGATTCTATGCCTCCCCAGCAGATGGAAGCCACATTTTTATCCCCAGAAGAGTTGGATGCGAGCTAGCACGCGGTCAGACAATGATGTAATCCCCAGCAGTTGGTCTGATGCATATTTAATCTCCGGTGAAGTCCTCACAGAGCACCGCCCGGTTGTAAAGTGGTTCTGAAAGTTCATTCTCGCGCAGGATGGCTCTTCTTGTTCTCCAGCTGGTTATCGTTCCTCCAATAGGTTGATCATCCTCTGCAGAGTTCATAGCTACGGATTTGTTAAGCTATTCCTCAGAAGGATTGTTGCTCCCCCAGCAGAGTCGGTTCACCTTTCCAGCACTTATTTTGCTGGAATAATTCTGTGATACCCAGTTATCCCCAACGGAGTTGGCTTTGTCTTCAACATTTATCTTGCTGAAGTGGTTCTGTATCCAGCTTTTCTCTGGCAGCCAGTGCCTGTGATCGCAGCCTGTATTTGCATCATACCTGCTGGCATAGCAACTTACCCAAATACGTAGCATTCCATCTCGTATGGAGCATTACGCTATTTTCAAACATATGCATTTTGAAACATAAGCCAGGTTGGTTACCTCTTTGTTTTCAGGTGTTTTCCCTGCAGGTTTGGAATTCTTGTTCAGGATGGTTTCGGATGTTCAAATTTGACATGAGATATGTGATGATCACGTTCGTCCTATCATGTGTTCCCTCATCAGAGTTGCTTGGTTAAGTTTCTCTTCTTCCCCATCAGAGTTTTCCTCGGATTGCTGTTACGTCAGCGTTTTAAAAGGAAAGATTTCAGGGATTAGACCGTTGAAGTCATTACCTGTTGTCAAGGTAAATGTCTGGCGGTTGACGTCAGAATTTCCCCAGTAGAGTTTTCCTCGGATGGTTGTTACGTCAGCATTAAAAGATTTTATGATTATACCTTCGAAGTTGTTACCCATTTTTGTTCAAGATGGATGTTTGGCGGCTGATGTCAGAAATTCCCCGCAGATTTGCTTGTTCAAGTCTTCGGATGCTCAGTTCGCACTTTTATTTAATGTATGCCCGTTTCTTAGGAAATGGAAGGTCAGAGATATTGACAAGATAGCTTTTATTTAGCGTATGCCCGTTTCCGAGGAAATGGAAGGTTAGAGATATTGGCAGTACTCGCTTTTATTAGCGTATGCCCATTTCTGAGGAAATGGAAGGTCAGTGATATTGACGAGACTCGCTTTTATTTAGCGTATGCCCATTTCCGAGGAAATGGAAGGTCAGAGGTATTGACAGTACTCGCTTTTATTAGTGTATGCCCGTTTCTGAGGAAATGGAAGGTCAGTGATATTGACGAGACTCGCTTTTATTTAGCGTATGCCCGTTTCCGAGGAAATGGAAGGTCAGAGATATTGACAGTACTCGTTTTTATTTAGCGTATGCCCGTTTCCAAGGAAATGGAAGGTCAGTGATATTGACGAGACTCACTTTTGTTAGCGTATGCCCATTTCTGAGGAAATGGAAGGTCAGAGATATTGACAGTACTCGCTTTTATTTAACGTATGCCTGTTTCTTAGGAAATGGAAGGTCAGTGATATTGACAGTACTCGCTTTTATTAGCGTATGCCTGTTTCTTAGGAAATGGAAGGTCAGGGATATTGACAAGACTCACTTTTATTTAGCGTATGCCTGTTTCTTAGGGAATGGAAGGTCAGTGATATTGACAAGACTCGCTTTTATTTAGCGTATGCATGTTTCTTAGGAAATGGAAGGTCAGTGATATTGACAGTACTCGCTTTGATTTAGCGTATGCCTGTTTCTTAGGAAATGGAAGGTCAGGGATATTGACAAGACTCGCTTTTATTTAGCGTATGCTCGTTTCTGCGGAAATGGAGGGTCAAGGATATTGATGTCGTGCTTTACGTAGTGCTTGCTGATTGTAGAATTTATTGTTGGTTCAACGCCTGTGGCGTCACACAGGTGGTTGATATTGAAATCAGGCTCTTTATCGGATGATTGATCAGTTGTCTCCGTGACAACCAGATTCAATTATTTGGATGTGTTGTCCCCAAGCAGTTTGGCAATTTATTTCTTTGGTTAGAAAAATTCTAGGTTCTCTGGTACTCAACTGTCTTCTACCTCGATTGCCTGAAAGTCGTTTGCTTTTCATCCAGTCGAGTCCAAGCCGCTTAAATAGGGGCAGCTGTTGCACCCTAAAATTTGCCTAACCTTCTCTTACTTGGTTTATGTTTCATTGCATTAGCATATCATTGATCTAACATTTGCATAGCATAGCAATGTTTATTTGTGCAGGGGATCAAGTGTGGTTTATATCCTGAGGAGCCTATCTAGAGGTCTTATTCAAGCTTGAGAAGTGACCATAGTCATCAGGAAGAGGGTTGGGTTCTTGAGGAGTTCACTTGTTTATATGGGGTTAATCTCCTAATCTGAGGACCAATTGAAGATCACCAGTGGGTTGTGAGGCCCTGATCAAGGAGAGAGTGTGTGGATAGAGCTCATAGAGTGCCTTGAGGGTCATGGTGGAGCTCAATCAGTTCATTGTGCCAAGTGTGAAGAGCCATAGTTGAGGGAATTGCAATTAGGGTTTTCATCTGAATTACCCTAAGTCAACTATGCAATTGAAGAGGATCAAAGTTCATTTTTGAGTCTTTGTAATCATGGATAGTTGTGTTGAGACACATGAGATGATATTCCAAGATCTATGGAAGAAGAATTCAAAGTGTGAGGAGTTCCTAAATTAGGGTTCTTAGGGTAAAATCCCCTATTTAGTGCCTAACTTCAAGACCACTTATCTCAAGATGCAAGTTTCATCTCCACTTTTGGCCAACATGAAACTTGTAGAGCATGCTCTTAGCTTTAATTTGAGTACTAGAAGTCCTCCATTGGATTTATAGAACTCAAGTTATGACCCATTACAGGTCATCTGAGGAATGTGAAATTTGTCTGTGAAAGTTCACCAACTTCCAAGGAACGTTTGACCTAGAAGGGTGTTTCTCTTGAACTTTTGGCAAACATTAAGGTTGTAGGTTTTGATCTTAGCTTTCCAAATTGTATTATAAGTCTTCCATCTGATTTGTAGAACTCAAGTTATGAGGTTTACAAGTTAGGGGTATTTTGGGAAAGTAAGATTATAGGTCATTTGGCATTATAGGTCATTTTCACCATCTTGCAAGCTTCAAATGCAATTTTGTTCAACACAAAACTTGCTCCAAATGATGTTTTCAGGTCAACCATGTCCTCATGATGATTTGATTTGGCTTAGGGTGAGACTTGGTTTGAGAAATTTTGCAAAAGGAAGAATTAAAAGGCATTTAATTGAAAAATTCATGATTAATTCATTTGTGTTCAAAATAGGTCATATGAATGCTCATTTTAATCAAAAAATTTATTCTAAACACATTGGAAATATTGGATTTTCCATTTGAGATCAACTTCATAGTTTTATGGCTTGTACCTTCATGAATAATCAACACTTCATAATTTGGTTATGGGATGAATTCAAGCACTCAAATCACTCTAGACTCTCTCACCAGACTACAAGGAGTTGATTGAAAGCTTCCAAGGGAAGATTGGAGCTGAAACACGTGCACACCATGTTGGAGTTTTTCAAAGAAAATTGAAAATTGAATTTCTGGATTTGGGCCTCCATTGGATCAAAAAAGCCCACAAACACTTTCTATTTAAGTTTTGTGAATGATTTAAAACAATTTTGGTGAGCATTTCGTACCAGAACTCAGAGATAGCCATTGAAGTTTCAAGCAAGAAAGTGCAATTTGGGTTTTGGATTCAAGGCTGTTTCAGAGAAAATCAAGGATTCAATTACCTTCCTTACACTCCATTGAAGAGATCTGCAGTGTTTGGAAGCTAGAATCGTGCCCTAGATACTTTAATTTAAAGCTCAAAGTCAGGTTGGTATAATTCAACTTTTCTCTTTTTGTAGCATGGTCTAGGTATAAATGGCATGTGGTTAGGCTTTAGTGAAGACCTTAGATGGATTCTGGATCAGAAATTGGAGGTTTAGAGACAAATTAAGTGATGACATGATTTCTATTGAGAGTTAGTTTGGCCTGATCTTAAGGTTTCAACGTGATCTATTTATTTAGGGATGATCAGTGTGACAAGAGGAGTAGATCTATGGTTTTGGTTTGAGGAATGGTGAAGATACATAATTGTGCATATTTTGAGATCTTCTTCGTGTTTTATTTCCTGGTGAGAATTAGAGAATTCTGAGATCATATTTGAAATCAGCGTGAAATTTGGAGAGATATGATGTTAAGTTTGTCTGATTTCCATGGCCTGCAAGTAACCTCTCACCGGAGAAGACGGTGGTGCCACCGTCTGGTTCTTTCCCCTCACCTAAGTTTAAAGGAAGAAGAAGGTCTGAGAGCCATTAGATCGTGTAGATGGCTTGACTTGGTAAGATCATCTGATGGCTGAGATTTGAACTGAAGACTTGCCTCCATTGCAAAACACATCGTTTTCATTAAGTGACCTGGCTGCCACCTCAACGCTTCATGTGGACATGCGCGCTACCCTCAGATCAGGAGACTTAGTCTTAGGATCCCATGGTTGTGATAATTTCTGGCATTTTATTTCATTTTAATTAGTTTTGGATTTATTTTAATTCCTTTTTCATTACTAAATTCATATTAAATCCATTTTTGATCAGAAAAATAATATAAAAATATGCTCATGCTCCTCTTTTATTTTGTGATTTTTCTGTGATCTTATATTTCTGGTTTGCTTATTTTTCAATTTAATTTGATTTTTCTCATTTTATTAAGTTCTTTAATTTTGCATATTTGATACATGTTTTTGTTGATTTTTGTTTGGTCAATTGATTTGGAATCTTGACTTGATTTTTTTACTGGATTATGGACTAGAGATGTATGTTACCTCAGGAATTTTCTCATGATTTTTAGATAATCATAGATTCTATTTTGGATTAGGATTTTAGAGTCTTCCCTTTCATGCTTTCCCTTTGACACTTTATAATTTAGGATTTTATTAGTTGCCTTAGAAATTGAGTTAGGCTCTGATATTTGGACTATAGGTTCTTAACATTTGCATGTTCCCTTAGAAAAATTTATAGATTTTTAGAATCTAGTTTTCTATTTTAGATAGAATTTACAATTAGGTTGTTCAATTGGTGCTCCTAGCTTGGTGCTTGCTTTATATTGCCTTCAATGGTGGCTTTGGATGCATGATGAGCTTGTGTTTCTTCTTGGATGATGTTATGAACATGTTGTAGCTTCTGTGGAGTTGATTGTGGAGCTTGGCTTGGAGTCCTCCTTTCCTTTTGGTAGCTTTCTTGTAGCTTATAGGAATTAGGGTTTAGGAAAGAGCTTAGAAGTAGTTTTCTTTCTTCCTCAAACATGGATTGCTTTGATTGCTTTCCATTCTCATCCTATGATTCAAGGTCCCTATTTGAAAGCCTCATCTTTACTTTGGAAGGATGTGTGGCATTTTACCATAGGTAGAACCTTTGAGGATGCCTTTCTCAGATGATTGGTTGAGTGTCTGGAAGGATTCCTTTGGTTTCCTTCCTACTTCCCATCATCAATCCAATATTCTTGAGGTTTATTCTCTTCCCTTGTGTTGGAGCTTGTGGAGCATGGTGATGAAGACTTCCCTGGAAGATGGAATGTTTGTTTGCTTGCAGCTGTTTGATTGTTTGCTGTTTATCTGCTTTGCTGTTGAGCTGTTTGTCTGCTAGGTGGTCTGTTGTTTCTCTGGCTGTTCTGCTTTGCTTATGTGACTGATTGACTGTGTGTTGCATTAGACTAGGTTTCTCATATAGTGATCTAGGCTTAAGAGCATCCTAAAGGTTGAGAATAGCTCCCTTTGCTTGTCTGCATTTAGAGGTTGAGTCTGGCTCCCTCTGCTTGGCTGTTATTGATTGGCTTTGCTTGCTGGCTTAAGGTTGAGTCTGTCTCCCTTGCCTGTGTTTTGTGTGGTTTGCTTTTGATTGCATTTCCTTCTTCTATTATCTTTGCACTTATTCATATCTGGCTTGAGGTTGAGATGAGCTTGTGGAGGCTCTTGCCCCACACACATTTCCTCCCTCACTTGCATTGCATGCATTTTTATTTACAGTTGTTTCTGCACAGTTATTTCTTTTGTTGTTTGTTTTCCTTTGCCATGTTCAAGAGAAGTTATGACAGACATTAGGGTTCTAACCATGCACGATAACATTAGTTAGCTTCCCTCCTAACCTCAACCATAGGTCCATTTTGCATGACAACTTTAGGATTGGATCAGTTCCCCTCTAGTGCGTCTTTTCTCTTCTCATCTGCAAACAAAATAAAAATACAGTAATAAAGGTTAATCGACGCCGTACACTACGAGCCTTAAGCTACTTGAGAAAGGATTGTTGAAGAGTTTCTTTTCAACAGTCTGGATGTTTAGTATGGTACCCTTTTGGTGACATGCGATGCATTCACTCTCAGGTCATAGTCTCTAGTGCGATATCAGTTGCAAACATCCATAAAAGATACTTCTCTAAAAAAACAGAAAACAAAGATCAAACTCTTTTTGTCCTCTTGGACCTTTAATCCCTGGGAAACCTTTTTTCAGAAGGAGAGTTCTGTTAACTCCCGGTTCTACCGCAAACGGTAACGCCTAAGTCTCCAATGGTCGAGCTGCATACACCAAACTGCTGGAACCGTTTGTTAACCTTACTCGGATAAAAAAGACAAACTTGTGTCTCTCGTGTCCCGAACTACGTTTGCTATGATCTTTTGCACTGTGTGAAAGTACGTAGGCACGAGATGCGATATCTCGGCGAGCAACCTTCCCCCGTAGTTAGGCGAACTACGTTGACTCTGATTTCTCGTTCCAGATGGGAATACGTAGGCATAAAGTGCGACGCTTTGCCAAGTCATTTTCTTTTCTTTTCAGACCAGACCTTTAGCATAGATAGATGTAACAAACCCGTCAGATAAACACAATAAGCGTGGATCCCATCGAGTACGATGGACGTGAGGGGTGCTAATACATTCCCCTTGCGTAACCGACTCCCGAATCCAGACAATGGTTGCGATGACCTTGTCTTATACCTTTGCGTCAGGTTTTTCTGATCGTTTTCTTTCCTGTTCTGAGGGATAAATAACGAAAGGTGGCGACTCTTCTGTCTTGCCAGCCTCGTTTTTCGCAGTAGCGACACATACACGCCAGTGCCACCTCATTTAATGAATGCCAACATGGCATCTGAGCTTGGTCTGGGCCTGGCTCCTATTGATATTTTCACCCCATGTTATTTGGCCCATTTGCGTTTGTTAACTGAGTTTCAGTTCATGTTCATATTGCTACTACACCCCTAACCCATGTGTATTTATTTTATTTTGTTTTTAATTGTTGTTTTCATTTTATTTAATTAAAAATGCCTTTGGTCATCCAAAAATTTCACAAAAAATATTTTCTTGAACCTTGGCATGTTATTTAATTTTTCATGTTTTTTATTCCTGATTTTATTTTATTTTTGATATTTATTTGAAATTTACATTTAAAAGGTTTTTATGGTGTGTATCTTGTGATGTCTTGATCTCTTGGACCTCCAATTCAAATCTCTAATGGCCATTGCCTCTCCCTAAGCTAGGTAAGGGATTGAGGCACTCTTGAGGAGGATTTTGGTTCATTTTTTATTATTTTCATTTGGTTTTACTTTGCATTTTGTTGACCCTCGAAAAGGTGGAATACCCTTAACAATGGAATTGTTTGGTGATGCCTTGAGGTGAGTTTCACTTTGAAACTTTGGCTTCTGTTTGCCATTGAACTTAGATACCTTGTGCATTTTATTTGACATTTATTGAATATTCCTTCCATTTTGGTGAACCTTGCAAGTCAAGCCACCCTTGAAGGTGTTCATACAAGTTAGCTTGACCTAGTTTCTTTAGGAAATGATTTCTAATGATCCCATATGCATCTTGTGAGTGTTTTTTCATGTTTATAACTTGCTCAAGGTGCTGACGTTTCATTTTTGGGTCATACATTTGTTTAACTTGTTTCACAAGTTACTGGGAGGTTAGGCCATTCCATTGGATTGTGAGTGTTGAACATGGTTTGGAACTTTGGTTCTACCATGTGCCTTGACTTGATCTTTTCTCTTGTTTGTTTGCCACCTTAATTTGAACTTTTCTCTTATGGTTCCACTTCTGTCCCACTTACTTTGATTATTATTTAAGACAATTTGGTATCCACGCTCATACTTTGAGTTTGTCTTGAATGATGGTTTACTTTGAGCATTTGTTTACTCTTTGTTCTTTTATGATCAATGTGTTGTGTTTGGTTAAGACATTTTACATATGCTTGCTGCCCAAGCCTTTTTATCCCATCTACACTTTGATCATGATCTTTGCTTGTGCATTGTTTTTTATCTTTTGGTGTAAGTGATTGATGTATGAATGGTTGTAGGAGTTGTAACTTCTCCCATTTCATCTCACTTTTTCTTTGATTTGTTTAAGTCATTTTGATTTAATCTTTTGTTTGTGTTGCATCATTTGAGTCTTGCATATCATGTTTGCATTGCATTTGACTTGTCTAATTCAACTTCATTTCTTTCTTTCATTTCATTTGTGATTGAATTATCTTGTGTTTACTTGGTCTTTTGCCATGATCCCTTAGGATTCCTAGTCCCTCTGTTTAAGATGGGAGTAGGAGAGACATTAGGTGTTCAATCCTTTGTATGAGAACATTAGGATAGATTCTTCCCCTCTTAATCCCAACTTTTGGAGCATTGTGTATGATAACATTAGGGTCCAGTTTCCCCTTAGTGTGTCTTTCTCTTCTCATCTCCTAAACATTTCAAAACATCTAATAAAGGATAACATATGTTATACGCTACGAGCCTTAAGTACTTGAGGAATGATGGTTGAGGGGTTTCCTCTCAATTATCTAGAGTGTTTAATGTATGCCCTTTGGGCGATATGCGACGCATTCGCTCTTAAGTCGTAGTCTTTAGTGCAACATGAGTTACAAACTTAACTCAATTCACTTCTTGCTTAAAAAAACACAAAACAAAAACATCAAACCTTTTTTATCCTTCGGGATTAATTGAAAACCATTTTCAGAAAGAGTGTGTTAACTCTTGGTTCTACCGCAAACATGCATCGTCCCTAACTGCTAGAGCGAAGGTTTAACCCTACTTAGTTAAAACACTTGAACCAACCCGTGGTCGTGTCATTCTGAACTACGTTTTGCTCTGATTTCTCATACCATATGAGAATACGTAGGCACAAGACGCAATGTCTTAGCAAGCAATCTCCCTCGTAGTTTCTCGAACTACGTTGACTCTGACTTTCCCATTGCACGAGGGAATACATAGGCATAGGACGACGATATCCTATCGAGTCAGTTCTTTCTGTTCTTTCTCCATTTAGCAGTAGCCTTAGATAATTTATTTTACACCCTTTTAGATAGACAACAAGCATGGATCCCGTTGAGTACAACGGACGTGAGGGGTGCTCATAGCTTCCCCTTGCGTAACCGACTCCCGAACCCAAGATTTGGTTGCGATGACCTGTCTTTTCCCTTTTTCGTAGGTTTTCTCTGATTGTTTCCTTTCCCTCTTTTGGGATAAATAACGAATGGTGGCGACTCTTCTGTCTTTACCTCCCCTCTTCGCAGCGATGCGACAACGAGTTGGAGGTGTTATGACTCATTGCATTCACTATTCTTGTCAAGAGGGGGTAAGGAAAAGAATTGTGTTGATTTTGACAATTGAAGATGCAATGGTACAAGGTTTTGAATCATTGCCTTTTATGGTGTAAAATGTGAAAAATGGATTGAAAGGTGAAGTTTATGTTGGCTCAAATTAGGTAAAGAGTAGCATGCACATTATATGATGATGATATGGTGTGAAAAGTTTAAAAATCAACTCATTTGATGACTTGAAATGCAAGGAATTCAAACCATGTCCAAAAATCAACTTTTCATGCTCATCATTGTTGCACCCTAAAATTTGCTCAACCTTATTCACTTGGTTTATGTTTCAATATCATTAGCATTTGCATATAGAGTCATGTACATAGACTAATCATCTGCATAGCATAAGCATAGCAAGTCACTCAACAGGGGACCAATCATTATTCTCATCTCTAGAGGACTATCAAAAGGTTATTATCCAAATTCAATCTCATTCAAGTCATCAGAAAGAATTGGGAAGCTATCAAGTCAATGGATCAAGCAGTTCATCTATCTCCTATCTGAGGGTATCTGAGGATCTACAAGTAAGTGTGAGCTGTGGGCTGAGTATGGGGAGTATCTAGACATCTTGGAGGACTTAGAAAGTAATTTGGAGAAGGAGACAAGTTGTTGAGGTAATCACAAGAATTGCAGTTGGAGACAGTCAACTAGGGTTTCATCTGGGTCAACCCTAGGTCAACCCTAGGCCAATTGACTGATTGAAAAGCATTAAGGGCTATTGGAGAGATGTGGGGTTCATCATTTGACATGGAGAGTAAGGATATATTGTTGTGATAAGAAGGATTCAAGGGAAATCAAGGAGAAGAGGAGTTTCTAAATTAGGGTTTCTATGTAAAATCCCCTAGTTTAGGTCAAATTTCCAAGCAAGATAAGTCAAAATGCAAGCTTCAAATGGATCCTTGGCCAACATGAAACTTGTAGAGGATCTCAAGACCTTTAATTTGAGTGGTGGAAGACATCAAGGGGATTTATAGAACTCAAGTTATGGTCCTTGCAAGTTATAGGTCATCTGAGGTATCTGAAATTTTGTCTGTGAAAGTGACTTGACTTCCAAGCAATTTTTACCCCTCAAGGCGATTTCAAATGGATTTCTGGTCAACATAAGAGTTGTTCCTTATTGGCTTAGCTTTCTAGAATGGTATGGTATGCCTTCATATGATGTGTGGAACTCAACTTATGGTCTTGGCAAGCAAAGGGTATTTTGGTCATTTGTGAATTACAGGTCATTTTAACCTATGTCCAAAACTCATACAAGGAGGCCTCAAATGGAAAAACTTACAACATCAAACTTGCTCCAAATGACATTTTGAGTCTAGAAAAGTGACCATGAGAGATTGGAAAAGTTCATAGCACAATGTTTCAAAATTGTTGAATTTAATGAAGAAAAATGGCCTTAAAAATGAGATTTTTCATATCTTGGCCAAATGAAGCAAAATTATAGGTCATTTTGAATGGAAAGGGCATTTTAAAGACATTGGCTAAAGTTGAATTTTGAGTTTAGTTCATAATTTGAGAGTTATCCATGGTTGTTTGCAATGTAAGAAACATAAACCAAATTGAAAAGGAAAAGTGCATGGGAAGCTTCTCCAAGCTTCTAGGAGTTTCTAACCTCATCTATATATTCATACAAGTTGGTTCATGCAAGGGTTGGTGCTCCCATTTGTTCAAAACCCCAACTTTTCCACACCTTCTTCAATTTGCATAAGCTTTCCAAAATCTCTATAATCTCCATCAATCTTCACCATTCTTGATTGAATCATTATCATCATCACACAAGGATCAGAATCCACACCTTCATTTGTCAAATTGAGGAAGGAATTGAGTCATTCATCATTATCATTCAAGAAGCATAAACTTTGGAAGTGAGTGATTCAAGGCCTTAGAACCATACTTGTTGCATACAGAAGTAATCACCAAGCCTACTGATCACTTTCCTTTCATCACAAGCAGTTGATTTGAAGATCTTAGCACCTGTATCAAGAAGTTACACCAGGTTTGTTTTCTCTTCGTATGGCATGAATTAGTTAGAATTTTAGGGTTTTGATAGGGTAGCATGGTTAAGATAGGATAGAAGATTGATTGGGAGGATTTTGGAGAAGTTTCATGAGGTTTGAGCATGATGTGTCAATTCTGTTGAAGCTCATAACTCTTGGATTAAGGCACGAAAAGGTGATTGGAGTAGCATGCCATGATCAGGAGGAAGTGTAGATCAGTTTAGGATGAGTTTTGTGGAGAATTGGAGAGGTTTCATATCAGGTATTAATGGTGATTTCCATCTGTTCCACCTATCGAATTAGCTGATTGTTTGAGTTTTAAGGTAAACTATGGTTATAGACTTGTAGAGGGAAAGAAATGGATGAATTTTGCTTTTCATATCGTGTGAATCCATGGCGTGTAGAGAGAGAACAGAGGGAGAGAAGGTCACGCATGGTTAGGGTTTTCTGAAACCCTAGGAGAGCTCAAGGTTGAAGATGAAGGCTAGACCACACGATGAAGCCTTGAACTTTGACTAGAATTGCCATCCAGCGGTCCACGTGCATCCTGAGAAACGGAGGGAAATTTTAAAATATGAAACGCACCGTTTCATTTAAGTAGGGGAATTGGGCTCTGATGACTATTGGCACCCCCACGCGCGTGAAGCCCAATTATTTGAACTGCCTGGCCTTACTTTTCTCACCCCCTCCCTTATTTCTTTATATTTTCTTGTTATTTTCTTTTCATTTTTTCATGCATTTTCTAAAAATCATAATAAATAGAAAAAACATTATTTTTAATTCATTCTTTTTGCATATTTTTCTTTAGGATGTCTAGAAAATTATAAAAAATAAAAATTGCATTTTATTTTTTATTTGGTATTTTTCCCATATTTTCTAAATAAATAACATTTTAAATAATTTCATTTCATACATGATTTTGTTATTTTTTGTTCTATTAATTGCTTCAATATTTTTTGCCCATTCTTTTTAGGTTGTTTAGGTTAGACATTAAACTTGTAGATCCAATTTAGTTCCCATTTTTAGAAATTAATTTTAGGTGTTTAGCTTAGGTGTGAACAACATGAACAAACTAGGGTTTTTAGGTGATGACTTAGGAGAATCAATTCATTTCCCTTAGGACTTAGGGTTTGAATAGTTTAGTTATGGGACTATAGGGGCTATGGGTAGTTATTAGATCCCCTTAGAAAAAGTCAGGATTCCCCTACTGCTATTAATGTACTATATATCTGATTGACTGGTGTGGTATGCCCTATGGGGATTATTGCTTGCTTGTGTGGGTATTGGGATTGTCTGGGGACTTGGGAGAGCTGAAGACTTGTGAAGATGAAGCCATTGGAGATCCAGAGAGTGAAGATCAACTTCCAGAGTTGAAGAGGAGTTTCTTGTTAGCAGATGCTGAGGAGACTAGGGTTTAGGAGCTAGGCAGAGCTCAAGATTAGACAGTTTGTTTCTCAAACATGGATTGCCTTGTCTGCATCCATTCTTCTCTGTGATACAGAGTCTCTATAAGACACTCACCCCCTTCCTTTGGAAGGCTTGGTGATAGTGTCTAAGAGATAGAACTCTTGAGAGAAAATGTCTTTTGTGTTAGAAGCAGTCTGTTCACCACCTTTGGTAGTCAACTGATTGCTTAACACCCAATCCACTCTTGTGACTGACCCCTCATCCTGGAGGTTTGAGCTTGAAGAAAAGCCATTGCAGATAGAAGACTGAGGATCAAAGCCCTTATCTGAAGGCCATGAAGATGGAGATTGATGCTTGTTGAAGCCTGTAACTGATTGGAGATTACTTGAAGCCAGATGTTGAGCCAGAGCTGCTGAGGATGTTTATTTTTGCTGTATTTCATTTCTTGATGTATTGACTGGTTTTCCTGACTGTATTGTTTGCTGTTTGCCCTGTTGGGTTGAAAGTGAAGTTTGTTCACTTTTGCCTATTGTTTTCTAGGTTCGAGGTTGAGTGGGACTCCCTTGCCTCGCTTGTACTGTTGCATCCATGCATTTTACTGTTTTACTGTATATATTTGATGTTGTTTCTGTTTCTGCCTATCCCGTAGGATCTCTGTTTCTCTCTGCGCAAGAGAGGAGCATGATAGACACTAGGTCTTAACCCATGCATGATAACATTAGGGTAGTTTGTTTCCCTTTCGCAACCGTAGGTTAGAGTTCCGTCTCTTTCTTTCTCAAAACAAACAGAAAAACACATAAAGATTTCAAACACAATAAAAGACACTTCTTCCGTAAAAGAATGTGAACTCACCAAAACGTCATTTTTGTCCGCCGGGACTGATAATCAAGAAAACCTTTTTCAGAAGGAATAAAATCAACCAAGACAAGCTTGTGTCGTACGTGGCCCGAACTACGTTTGCTCTGATCTTTCATGCCGTGTGAAAGTACGTAGGCATAGGATGCGATATCCTAGCGAGCAACCTTCCCCTCCTTTCCCGTAGGTAGGCGAACTACGTTGACTCTGATTTCTCGTTCCAGACGGGAATACGTAGGCATAAAGTGCGATACTTTGCCGAGTCATTTTATTTTTTCTTTCTCTTTTCTTTTTAACCCCTGACCTTTAGAGTAGATAGAATAACAATCCATACCCGAAAACAAGCGTGGATCCCGTCGAGTACGACGGACGTGAGGGGTGCTAATACCTTCCCCTTGCGTAACCGACTCCCGAATCCAGGTTTTGGTTGCGACGACCATACCTTTCCCGTGTTGTGCGAGGTTTACTCTGAGCGTTTCCTTTCCCTCCCGTGGGATAAATAACGCACGGTAGCGACTCTTCTGTCAGCCGGCGCCGATTTTCGCAGTAGCGACAGCTGGCGACTCTGCTGGGGACCCAACGTCCCCTGGATGCTAAGGACTGCGATAGTTCTTATGCATTTGGGATCCAACGTCCCTTAAGAGAGTCAATCCTAGCGCTTGTTTTCCCGTCGAGGATTTTGTATGGAGTTATTTTATATTTCTAACCTTGTATTTTCAGCTTTATATATTGATTATTATTGCTGTATCTGGGGTGTGACGGGTGTTCTGATATTGAGAGATAAGCCGGACCTGGGCTTGAGTGCACCTAGAATTAGAGTAGAAATTAGTGGGCGCCCGCTTGCTTTGCTTGCTTCGGTGTCCCATGAAATATACACTCAGACGAGGTTCCTCTGGTTGGCCTCCTGCCCCTTCCTTTGGTTGGCGTGGGTTGCTGGTTAGTTGGATTGTCGACTCTGGGGACCGATCATTTGGAAGTTGGCTAAGTGAGGCCTCTTCAGGAATTGATGATGCCACTCCTTCTGGGAATCGTATCATCAACCCTGAAAGTCTGTGACGCCGACGACCGCATAGGATGCCGTACCTTGTGCCAGTTATAGGGCCACCCACCTGTGAGGGGATTCAGGGTTATGCAGGTAACTAGACCTTCAGACCACCGGTTTGTTGATCAGGATCTTGGATATTTATGGAGGGTTCTAAGGTCTGTCAGAGACCAGTTGGTGTGTTCCGAGGTCTGTCAGAGACTATTTGGAGATGTGTTCTGAGGTCTGTCAGAGACCAGTGGGGGATATGATCTGAGGTCTGCCAGAGACCATTCAGGTTATGATTATGGGGTCTATCAGAGACCAATATTGGAGCTTTGTTTGAGGTATATCTGAGACCAGGGCTTGAGGACTTCTGGATGGTCTATCTGAGACCTTTCTTGATTGGGTTCAGGCTATTCAGCTACAGCTTTGGTCCCTGTTGCATGTTACTTGCATTGTATTATTGCATATCCATTACCATTTCATTTCACTAACGTGTGTCTGTGCTGCAAGTGCATTTGCATTTCCCTAGTTCTAGTGCCCAGACTTCTGAGTGTTTGGTCATGACTAGCTTAAGGAGAACAGTTGCTTACAAATTGCCTACGCCTGATACTGTTCCTCTACTGGGGTTGATCTCTCTTGCTGATGAGGGTGTTCGTAGGAGCTTCCGGATGAGCTATGGTAAATTATTGAGATTGGTGTGCAAACCTACAGAGGTAGAGTTAGATGGATTATATGCTCTGATGCAATTCTACGACCCTGCTTTGAGGTGCTTTACGTTCTCTGACTTTATTATGGGACCAACCCTGGAGGAATACGCTGAGTATGTTGAGCTGCCCGTGCAGAACCAGGTTCCATTCATCCATTCTGGCGCCAAGCCCAAGCCGGAGGACTTGGCAAAAGCTTTGCATATTGACGCCTCTGAACTATTGACTACTGTTTCCCGTGGAGTTCCAGGCTTCTCACTCCAGTTCTTAGTTGGTAAAGCCCAGGAGTATGCCAAGAGCGGGTGTTGGGTTGCTTTCAATGCTGTGTTGGCCTTGTGCATTTATGGCATAGTCTTGTTTCCCAATATACCGGATTTTGTGGACTTCGATGCTTTCTACTTGTTTGCCGCTGGTAATCCTGTACCTACCTTACTCGGAGATCTCTACCACTCACTGCATTACAAGAATGAGAAGGGAAGAGGGAAGAATGTTCATCTTTGTGTACCCTTGTTGAGTATGTGGTTTGAAAGTCACCTTCCTAAGAGAAGATCTGTTGCAGAGACTACAGTTCCAGTTGGTTGGCCAGAGCGCCTGATGAGGCTATCGTCGGAAGATATGGAGTGGTTTGATCGAGACCTGTTGGGATCTGAGCTCATCTTCAGTTGTTCTGGGTACCCTAATGTGCCATTGATAGGAAGAAAAGGGTGTATCAATTACAACCCTTCCCTATTCCTTCGCCAGTTCGGATATGCACTGAAGAATCCACCTCAGGAGGAGGAAGTACAGGAATCTCTGTACTTCACAGGCGATTTGAAGGGAGAATTGCTAGCTGAGCTGCAGCATGCCTGGACACGTATTAACCGCAAAGGGAAGCCACTGTTAGGTAAGAACGATTGCCAGGCTTATGCACCTTACAGGGTTTGGATCCAGGAAAGAGTAAGTCAGTTATTGATGCCATTTCCAGCTGCACCCGTCATTGCTCCTATTCCGGCAGAAGAGCCAACTACTGTTTCTAGGGAAGCCTACGAGCAAGTTGTGAGAGAGAAAGAAGCCTTGATGAAGATCAACGAAGGGTTGGAGCAGGAGCTAGCTCAGGTACGCAGTGAGAAAAACAAGGCCGTATATGCTTTCCAACAACAAATCGAGCTGTTAAACAGGTTAGGGGCTGAGTTGACTGAGGAAAAGAAGAAGCGCGAACGTCTGGGGCAAGAGTGCAGAAGTTCCCATGACATGCTGGAATCCAAGAAGAAGGCGCTTGACATCGCTCACCGAGAAATCTCCTCTTGCAATAAGACTTGGAATGCCACGCTCACTAACAACAAGAAGAGGGAGGATAAGTTGAAGCAGCAAATCTCCGACCTCGAAGAGAAGTTGAAGTCTAGCATCAAGAAGTGCGAGGAAGAAGTGATGACCCGGTATAGTGTCCAGCATGCACTGAACAAGGCAATCAAATGCAGAGATGAAGCTGTGTCTCAAAAGCGAAAACTAGAAGATTGCTTCGGAGAAGCGACATGGGAAGAAACTGTTGAAGACGTGCGCCGTGTTCTTAAGAAGAGAAACCAACTTGTTGAAGGGCTGCTTGATCGACCAAGTCATCCAGAGACCAAGAAGTTGATAGAAGAATACCAGACTTTTGGGAGGATTTGATCATTTCATGTAGTAACTTGTATGCTTTATTTGCACAGTGCTGACCATCACCAGGACTGTTGGTTGAGGTCGTGCCTTCTTGCTGTACTCTTAGCGACATTGTATTCTGATTTTCTCAGCAATATATGAGGCTTTCTATGGTTCAGCTCCGATATTCCTATTGTCAGCATTGTCACTGCACTGGCACCTTCACACTAGAACTGGGGGAATGAACTTCCCTAATGCACAGACACATTGCATTGCATTCATATTCATATTGCATTACAGGTAATCTTTGAATAGTGTCTTATTTCCTACATTTTATCAGGTACTTTCCAGGATTGCAGATCAACACCCGCACCGCTATTCTACCCGCACCAACTGTCGAAGAATCATGGATCAAATGCAGAACGAGATGCAAGATGTGCGCGAGAAGCTCGCTCTCTTTATGCAGACCATGGAAGCTATTGCAAAAGGGCAGGAGAATTTGCAGGCCATGGTCCAGCCTCTGTTGGCCCGAAATGCTGGTCACGGTAATGAAGATCATCAGTCCGTACGGGTCGATACTGTTCATGGAGATGGTACTCCCACACCAGTGGCCCCGCCTGTAGTCAATATACCTGCTGCTAATGTCAACAACGCTACCGCTGCTGTGAATGGTAACGTCGGAGTTGGGAATGATACTGCTGTCCATAACGTTGGGCTGGGTGACGTCAACTTGGGTGATAATATGGGAGGCAACGGCTTTGTCAATGCTGGATTCGGATTCAACGATCAGGGATTCGATAATGCTGGGAAATATGGCTTTAATGCTCAAGGCTTTGGGCAAGATGGTTATGGTGCGACCAATCAGGGTTACGGAGGTTTTGGAAATGGAAATGGCGCGGGGTTTATGGCTTTTGGGCCTGCTGGAGGTGTTCAAGGGTACGGCAACAGAGGCCGAGGTCCGGGGATGAATCAGGTCAGGGCTGGACGTAATAATGGATATGATGGGTATGGAGCTAGAAATGGTATGTGGCAAGAAGATCAGCAGGAGGACTCTTTCTCCGGCGGAGGTTTCGAAGGGCCGATGGATGACTCCCAGAAGTTCAGAATGCTGGAAGAGCAGATGAGGGGAGTCCTGAACCAAAGTGTTGTGGGTTTGGACATGGCAACAATGGGTTTGGTACCTGGCTTGAGGGTGCCAATCAAATTCAAAGCCCCTGCGTTTGATAAGTATAAAGGGGACACATGTCCGAAAGTGCATGTACGAGCTTATTACAGAAAGATGTCTGCATACTCAACTGATGAAAGAATGCTAATGCATTTCTTTCAAGATAGTCTGTCGGGTCCTTCCCTAGAGTGGTATATGGGGTTGGAGCCAACCAATATCAAGACATGGAAGCAATTGGCGGAGGCGTTCGTAGCTCACTACAAATATAACAGCGATTTGGCGCCCAATCGGGTCCAATTGGCCGGGCTGTCGCAGAAGAAGGGGGAGAGCTTTAAAGAGTACGCGCAAAGGTGGCGCGATATGGCTGCCAGGGTCCGTCCTCCTGTAGAAGATAAGGAAATGAATGACATGTTCGTCGGCACATTCACAGGCTTGTTTCATGATATGCTGTTTCACACATCTCTGGCCAGCTTTTCAGACCTAATTCTGATGGGAGAAAAGATTGAGCGTAACATTAAGCAAGGAAAATTCCAGGTTGAGGAATCGACTGCATCTGGCAGTAATAGGAAGGCTTTTGGTGGGCGCCGTCAGGGCGAGGCAAGCGCAGTATTTGGAGGCCGAGGCCGAGGCCGAGGCAGGGGACGAAACCAATATCGTCAGCCGCAGCAGGTGGCGAGTGTTACTATCCCGTATCAACAACAACCACTCCAGCAACAACAACCGGTTCAGCAACAGCCAATGCAACAGCAGCAGCAGCCTCAGCAGGGGGCCCAGCAGGCTCAGCGAAGATTCCAGGGTAGTAAACCAAGAAGAGTGTTTGAGAAGCCTCCCTCGACATATGCTGATTTACTGCAGACATTGTTGGGATTGAACCTGGTAGAGAAGAGAACTCTGGCACCGATAACGGGAGCTCCCCCGTTTGGTTACGATGCAAGCAGGCACTGTGAGTTTCATTCTGGGGCCACGATATAGAGGGTTGCCATGCTTTTAAGCATGTTGTACAGGATCTTCTGGACAATAAGACTATCAATTTCGGAACGGCAGGTCCGAATATAGTGCAGAAACCCATGCCTAATCACGGGGCCAACGCCATTCTGACTGAGGAAGGGTTGAATCTGATTATGAATGTTGAAGATTTAAAGACGCCGCTGAGCGAGATAAAGAGCCGACTGTTGCAAGGGGGTGTTCACCCGGGATGTGACGAGTATTGCTTAGACTGTTGGACCCTAGCTGGGGGGTGTGATGATTTGAAGAAGGGCATTCAGGCTTTAATTGATGAAGGCATATTGCAGTTTGACCGAGCAGCAACCGCAGAGCCTGCAGGGGCAGTAGCAGACAATCGGAGTGATGTGGCCACGGTAACGATTCCTCGGAAGACAATCACTATCGCAGCACCAGCTCAGCGACCACCGATCACCATAACTAAGGTCGGGCCGATCCCGTACGAGAACACGAAAGCAGTCCCATGGTCATATGGGTTGGAGGTGTATTGTGACGGGATAAAAATTGATGTTAATAAGCAGCCAGCCGAGACTGTGGATAATGTTGTTGGTTCAGGAGGTATGACAAGGAGTGGTAGGATCTTTATATCTCCTGAAGTGGAGGCCAAAAGACTAGCAAAAGGAAAAGGGAAAGCGGTTGAGAATGTTCCAGTGCAAGCGAGTGACAAAGAATCGGCATCGAAAGACGTAGAAGAGTTCATGCGTTTGATTCAAAAAAGTGATTATAAGATTGTAGAGCATCTGCAGCAGACGCCGTCCAAAATATCTATCCTGTCATTGCTGTTGTGTTCGGAAGCTCACAGAAATGCTTTGCTGAAAGTCCTGGATACTTCTTTTGTACCTCAAGACGTCTCCGTGAATCAGCTGGAAGGAGTGTTGGCACATGTGAATGCAGGCCACAGCTTGGGCTTTACTGATTTCGATTTGACCCCGAAAGGGAGAGATCATAATATGGCTCTGCACATATCTGTCGAGTGTAGAGGATCAGTAATGTCGCACGTATTGGTTGACACCGGGTCGTCTCTGAATGTGCTGCCTAAGAAGGCAATGATGAAGCTGGATGTTAGCGGAATCCGGTGCACGCCCAGTGACTTGGTGGTTAGGGCGTTTGATGGTACGCGACGAAACGTTTTCGGATCAATAACGTTGCCGCTACAGGTGGGGCCGGAGGTGTTTGCAACTGAGTTTTATATCATGGATATACAGCCTGCATACAGCTGCTTGCTTGGAAGACCCTGGATTCACGGGGCGGGGGCAGTCACGTCCACCCTGCATCAGAAGTTGAAATATATGGTCGGAGACAGCGTAGTCACTGTATGCGGAGAAGAAGACATCCTGGTCAGCCATCTATCGTCATTTAAATATGTGGAAGTCGACGGAGAGATCCACGAAACACCCTGCCAGGCATTTGAAGGGTTGCGCATCAAGGACAAGGGTCCCGGGCCGAGCAAAGCGTCGGAGATAGCCGTCTCATCGTATAAAGAAGCTCAAGCTCTAGTGGAAGCAGGAGAAGCAAAGGGCTGGGGCAAAGTGCTGGACATTCCTGTGAAGATGGACCGGTTCGGGCTAGGATACCAACCGTCGTCATCAACTCCTTCCGTGGGGGCACCCCGTTTCAGAGGGCCAATCACCATCTCTGCCAGTGGAGTGTGTCATGAAACCGTCAATGCTGCTTCGGAGTCTGACGAAGGAGACAGCGACTGTGATATGAATGCCTGGATTCAGCCAAGCACGCCAGGACAAGGACTGTGCAACTGGTCTATTCAGGAGCTTGTTCCTGTGACCTTTAAACAGTAATGCTTTGCTTTATTAATTGTTGAATAATCTGATGTCTTGCCCGGGGCATCAGGATTTGCTTAGGGCTGTGTGTTATGAACATTGCGTGTCAATCATTAAATAAATGGCGTTTTTTCATGTGCAAATACTGTAATCCCTGTCTTTCTTATTTTATATTTTTCAATAAAATGGCAACGTGGTTGTTCGCTTTATACGCATTTTGAAGCACTTAACCATTCCTTTTGCAGGATAACATGTTCAGATGACATCCTTGAACCACCTATGACTCGTCCCGACTTTGAGCACCCGGTATTTCAGGCCGAAGAAGAGGTTGTCGAAGATAGTGATGTTCCTGAAGAACTGTCTTGGTTGGTGAAGCAAGAGGAAAGAGCCATTCTGCCTCACGATGAGGTCATCGAAATTATCAACTTGGGGTCGGAAGGGGTTGAGAAGAATATTCGTATCGGAGCCGCACTGCAGAGTGATATCAAGCGAAGACTGGTTGAAATGCTCAGGGAGTATAATGATGTATTCGCTTGGTCATATGAAGATATGCCAGGGCTCGATACAGACATGGTTGTACATCGCCTGCCGCTGAAAGAAGATTGCCCGCCGGTCAAACAAAAGCTTCGCAGAACTCGACCAGATATGGCAATGAAGATCAAAGAGGAAGTTCAAAAACAGTGGGACGCTGGTTTCCTGGCCGTGACGAAGTATCCCTCCTGGGTTGCTAACATCGTACCAGTGCCAAAGAAAGATGGCAAGGTTCGAATGTGCGTGGATTATAGAGATTTGAATAAAGCAAGCCCAAAAGACGATTTTCCACTTCCTCACATTGACGTGTTAGTTGATAATACTGCTCAATACTCCGTATTCTCCTTCATGGATGGCTTTTCAGGCTATAATCAGATTAAAATGGCGCCAGAGGATATGGAGAAGACCACTTTCATAACGCCATGGGGAACATTTTGCTACAAAGTGATGCCCTTTGGTTTGAAGAATGCTGGGGCAACATATCAGCGTGCGATGACGACTCTTTTCCATGACATGATGCATAAAGAGATTGAAGTTTATGTTGATGATATGATTGCCAAATCCCAGACGGAGGAAGAGCATCTGGTGAATCTGCTGAAGTTATTTAAAAGGCTTAGGAAGTTCAGACTGAGGCTGAACCCTAACAAATGCACCTTCGGGGTGAGATCGGGTAAGCTGCTGGGGTTTATCGTAAGCGAAAGAGGAATAGAGGTCGATCCTGCTAAAATAAAAGCAATTCAAGAAATGCCGACGCCTAAAACAGAGAAAGAGGTGCGCGGGTTTCTAGGGAGGTTGAACTACATCGCCCGGTTCATATCTCACCTAACGGCCACGTGTGAACCATTATTCAAGCTGTTGAAGAAAGATCAAGTTGTAACGTGGAACGAAAATTGTCAAAAGGCGTTCGATAAAATAAAGCAGTATTTGCAGGAGCCTCCCATTCTGATACCCCCAGTGGCAGGTAGACCCTTGATAATGTATTTGACGGTTCTTGAGGGAAGCATGGGTTGCGTTCTCGGTCAACACGACGAGACAGGAAGAAAAGAGCATGCAATCTATTACTTGAGTAAGAAATTTACAGACTGCGAATCTCGATACTCAATGCTGGAGAAAACTTGTTGCGCGCTAAGCGTTTGAGGCAGTACATGCTGAATCATACAACCATGCTCATCTCGAAGATGGATCCTATCAAATACGTATTTGAAAAGCAGGCGTTGTCAGGTAGAATTGCCCGTTGGCAGATGGTCTTGACTGAATATGATATTCAATACGTCTCGCAAAAGGCTATAAAGGGGAGTGTGCTGTCTGAGTATCTGGCGGAGCAGCCTATTGAAGAGTATCAATCGATGAGGTTTGATTTTCCTGACGAGGATATCATGTACCTAAAGATGAAAGATTGTGAAGAGCCGTTGCCAGACGAAGGACCAGAGTTGGGTTCCAAATGGAAGATGATATTTGACGGAGCCGTGAATGCTTACGGTAGCGGAATAGGGGCAATCATCACTACGCCACACGGGTCGCACATCCCGTTTACTGCCCGATTGACCTTTGCCGTTACCAACAATGAGGCCGAATACGAAGCTTGTATAATGGGGCTTGAAGAAGCCATTGATTTGCGAATCAAGAATTTAGACGTATACGGAGACTCAGCTCTGGTGGTGAATCAGATCAAAGGGGAATGGGAGACACGGCAGCCCAATTTGATACATTACATGAATTATGCAAGGAGATTGTTGCCTTTCTTCGACAAGGTTGAATTGCATCACGTACCGCGGGCAGAGAATCAAATGGCTGACGCCCTGGCCACTTTGTCTTCCATGTACAAAGTCAACTTCTAGAACGAGGCTCCCCGAATCATTATCTCTCGGCTTGACAGACCAGCTTATGTATTTGCTATTGATGAAGCATCTGATGACAAACCATGGTATTTCGATATCCTTAATTTCCTGAAGAATAAAGAGTATCCGGCTGGGGCATCCAGTCAAGATCAGAAGACTCTCAGGAGATTAGCAGGCAATTTCTATTTGAACCCGGATGGCGTCTTATACAGAAGAAACCACGACTTGGTGCTGTTGCGTTGTGTAGACGAAAGAGAGGCAAAGTTGCTCATGGAGGAAATACACGAAGGTACCTTTGGTACGCATGCGGGTGGGCATGCTATGACGAGAAAGCTGCTGCGGGCAGGCTATTTTTGGCTGACTATGGAAACTGATTGTTTCAAGTTTGCGAGGAAGTGCCACAAATGTCAAATCTATGCTGATAAGATCCATGTGCCTCCGAGTCCTCTAAATGTGATGTCATCGCCATGGCCATTCTCGATTTGGGGAATCGATATGATTGGAAAGATCGAACCTACAGCTTCTAACGGGCATCGATTCATTCTAGTAGCAATCGATTATTTCACCAAGTGGGTGGAAGCGGCGTCTTATGCAAATGTAACGAAGCAAGTGGTGGCCAGGTTCATCAAGAGAGATATCATTTGTCGATATGGGATCCCCGAGCGGATAATCACGGACAACGGTTCAAACCTGAACAACAAAATGATGAAGGAGCTCTGTCAGAATTTCAAGATCGAACATCACAACTCCTCCCCTTACCGACCCAAGATGAATGGCGCTGTCGAAGCGGCCAATAAGAATATCAAGAAGATCGTTCAGAAGATGGTGGTGACCTATAAGGATTGGCATGAGATGCTACCTTTCGCCTTTCACGGTTACCGTACGACGGTACGCACATCAACCGGGGCAACCCCGTTCTCGTTAGTATACGGAATGGAGGCGGTATTACCATTGGAAGTTGAGATCCCTTCTCTGAGGGTATTGCGAGACGTTCAGCTGGACGAGGCAGAATGGGTGAAAGACAGGTTGAACCAACTGAGTTTAATGGACGAGAAGAGGCTAGCTTCTCTAGCATATGGTCGTTTGTACCAGAGCCGAATGAAGAAAGCATATGATAAGAAGATACATCCGCGAAGCTTTCAGACGGGCAACCTTGTGCTGAAAAGGATTCTCCCGCCGCAAGCAGATCACAGGGGCAAGTGGACCCCCAACTACGAAGGGCCATACGTTGTCAGGAAAGTATTTTCAGGAGGAGCGTTGTTGTTGTCCACTATGGACGGTGAAGACTTCACGTCGCCTGTGAATTCGGACGCAGTTAAAAAATACTTTGCTTAAAATAGACCCGCTGGACAGAAAAAAGAGAGTCCAGGCAAAAATGGGGCATCCTGGCGAACCAAAAACAGAATGAAAGGTTCGGGCAAAAGTTAGGGATAAAATTGAAAAATGTACACCCGCGAAGTTGAAAACCTACACTGGGCGGCTTCGGCAAAAAGGGGTATCCCGGTGAACTGAAAACCCGTAAAGGGCGGTTCACGCAAAAGTTAGGGATTTGAAAAGCAAATGGCTGCGGTCCGAATCTGATATTGCAATGAGCGTCAATGCGGGAGAATACAATTGAGGAGTCGGTTATCTGATACAATCTCTTCAGAAGTGGGGATACCGGGAAAGCATTAAAGTCGGATGAGTCATAGGAGGATCAATTCGTGGTGTTCGTCTGCATCCCGTTGCCGACATGTGTACAAAATTTCATTTGTTAATATATTTATGCTTGTATATTTGCTTTGTGTAGCTTCCTCTTTTCAGGAGTTACATTCCATGTACAAACTCCGCCCATTCAGGGGCCCAATCAATAAAATACGTTATTCAGTACTTGACACTGTTCTTTACTGTTTTGTGCATGATTAACGCCTGAGTTTGATGAAACTAGCATGTGCATAACGTCACTGGCCCTTGCCAACAGTTGCTAAGGCTTTGAATTAATTGAAAATAACGTCACTAACCTGAATCGACTTGGTTGCATAGATTTGTCTTGTCTTGTTTGTGTTGTTGCAGGTCTCATAGCCGTACGAGGAAGATGATCAAGAGACTGCAGTAATAAAGACTTGATCCCCACGCAGGTCATGCATGTTCCTTACTGAAGAAGGATCGAATCCCCTAGCTAGTCGTAGCCTATCCAAAAGGACGTGTTCCCGCAAGGTCATTTACTCTCCTCCAGCGGAGTCAGCTGATTTTCCCCAAGAGAATCATCCCATCCTCAGCGGAATTCTCTTCTCAGCAAGTATTCCTCCCAATGGAACTCAAAGATTAAGGCTCTCCCCGGCAGAGTTGGTGTGGGCCATGGCATTTATTTTGTCAAAATACCGTATGATATCCGTTCACTTTCCCGCAGAAGTTCAATTATACCAGGCGCATCTGGTATTCCCCAGCAGAGGTATATTCCCCAGCAGGATGTTACTTCAGTGAGGTGTTTGGTTCGAGCTCCCAATTCCCCAGCTGAGTCGACTTCACTCTTCCGGCATTTTTTTTTTTGCTGGAATAATTCTGTAGCACCTGGCTATCCCCAGCGGAGTTGGCATTATCTTCAGCATTTATTTTGCTGAAGCAGTTCCTGTACCCAGCAGTTCAAGTCTGCGGTTGCATTGGCATATAGGGTCGTACTTGCATCCACCAAATAAAAGTGTAGCATTTCCATGTCAAATGGAGCATTGCATCGCCGTCGAGCATACGCATTTTTGAAACATAAACCAGGTTGGTTAGCTGTTTGTTTCAAGTATTGTTTCTTTTGCAGGAAGAGAGAGCCCTTGCTCAGGTGAATCAATAAATATTCAGGATTTCGACGTGAGATATTCCACGAAGTGTCAGCTTTAGCACTACTCCCCACAGAGTTGTCAAGATGGAGTTCTCTTTGTCTCCGAACAAAGTTATTTATGAATTTCTTGTGTTTTCCCCGCCAGAGTCAGCCGGATAAGTTTCTCCTTATCCCCAAGTAGAGCTATTGGTCATCAAAGGATTCATGAATCAGAATTTCAGAGGCTACCGCCGGTTATCAGAACAGGCGTCCGGAAGTATGATTTTCAAATATCCCCAGTAGAGCCAGCCTCAAAGTTGCTGTAACGTCAGTGATAAGAAATTTGCGGACCAATGGAAGGATGAGTCCCAACGTGGACAATTTTATTGACGGGTTTTCTGTATGCTAGAGAAGGTTGTTGGAATGTGGAGTCCTGACATGGACATCTCCTCGAGTTGACGATGCGTATTATTCCTAACGTGGACAGGTTCGAGTCCTCGGTATTGATTGAGTGTGGAGTCCTGACGTGGACAAAATTGATCACCCTTCGTGTTGGTGTCCTGACGTGGACAATTTATTTCCATCCGATAGCTTTATTCGTAATGGTGAAGTGGGTGTCCTGACGTGGACAAGGTTATAGTTCTTCGTGATGACAAGATACGAGAATCCTAGCGTGGACCGAATTTACCCTTCTTTGTGTTGTGGGCAAAATGTGAGTCCTGACGTGGACCAGTCTCATTTCCCCAGTGGGTCAAAGGTGCATAGGTCCTAACGTGGACGAGTTTTATTTCCTCAGCGGAGTCCTGACGTGGACAAGCTTATTCCTTACGAAGAAAGAGAGGCTTCAGTTCCTTACATGGAAAAGCAAGTGCAGTCTTGACGTGGACAGATTCAAAAAAGAGATTGTATTCCTTACGTGGAAAGTGATGGGTCCTTACGCGGACATATCAAAATATGATTCCTTACGTGGAAAGATGTATTCCTTACGTGGAAAGAAAAAGCCGATTCCTTACATGGAGCAGATGTGGTTCCTACCGGGGAAAGATGAAGAGTCCTTACGTGGAAAGTTCGGAGATGATGATTCCTTACGGGGAAAGAGTAGAGTCCTTACGTGGACATATCAAGAGCGTTCCTTACGTGGAAGAGAAATGGTTTCCTTATGTGGAAAGACGAGTTTATTCCTTACGTGGAAAAATTGAGTCCTTACGCGGACATACCAAGATGTGATTCCTTACGTGGAAAGATGGGGTCCTTACGCGGACATATCAAGTCGCAGTCCTGACGTGGACAGATGCGGATTGAGATTATATTCCTCACGTGGAAAGATTGGGGTCCTTACGTGAACAAATCAAGATGTGCTTCCTTACGTGGAAAGATAGTATTCCTTACGTGGAAGGAGGCTCATATTCCTGACGTGGAAAGAAAGAGTTGTTTCCTTACGTGGAAAAGTTTAGTCCTGACGCGGACAGATCAAAGAAGTTATTCCTAACGTGGAAGAAGAAGATGGATTCCGTACGTGGAAAGGAAGGCAGACGAGCCGTCCCCAGCAAAGTTATTGAGGTTTTCCCAAATCGACGAAGCAGGCGTCCTGACGTGGACAGTGTTCTGTCTCGGTGATGATAGAATTTTTTTCAGAACGATGAAAATAATCCCTAGCACGGTCGCGCGAGATCAGTGGGTTGTCTTAACAGCCAGATTCAGCTGATGAATGTCGTTCCCCAAGTGGGGGCACAGTTTATTTCTGCGGTTGGCAAATTTCTGGTTTCATTGGTATTCAACCGTCTCGTACCGCGAATGTCTGAAGGCTCCGGGCTCTTCACCCAATCAGGTCCAAGTCGCTTGAATAGGGGCAGCTGTTGCACCCTAAAATTTGCTCAACCTTATTCACTTGGTTTATGTTTCAATATCATTAGCATTTGCATATAGAGTCATGTACATAGACTAATCATCTGCATAGCATAAGCATAGCAAGTCACTCGACAGGGGACCAATCATTATTCTCATCTCTAGAGGCCTATCAAAAGGTTATTATCCAAATTCAATCTCATTCAAGTCATCAGAAAGAATTGGGAAGCTATCAAGTCAATGGATCAAGCAGTTCATCTATCTCCTATCTGAGGGTATCTGAGGATCTACAAGTAAGTGTGAGCTGTGGGCTGAGTATGGGGAGTATCTAGACATCTTGGAGGACTTAGAAAGTCATTTGGAGAAGGAGACAAGTTGTTGAGGTAATCACAAGAATTGCAGCTGGAGACAGTCAACTAGGGTTTCATCTGGGTCAACCCTAGGTCAACCCTAGGCCAATTGACTGATTGAAAAGCATTAAGGGCTATTGGAGAGATGTGGGGTTCATCATTTGACATGGAGAGTAAGGATATATTGTTGTGATAAGAAGGATTCAAGGGAAATCAAGGAGAAGAGGAGTTTCTAAATTAGGGTTTCTATGTAAAATCCCCTAGTTTAGGTCAAATTTCCAAGCAAGATAAGTCAAAATGCAAGCTTCAAATGGATTCTTGGCCAACATGAAACTTGTAGATGATCTCAAGACCTTTAATTTGAGTGGTGGAAGACATCAAGGGGATTTATAGAACTCAAGTTATGGTCCTTGCAAGTTACAGGTCATCTGAGGTATCTGAAATTTTGTCTGTGAAAGTGACTTGACTTCCATGCAATTTTTACCCCTCAAGGAGATTTCAAATGGATTTATGGTAAACATAAGAGTTGTTCCTTATTGGCTTATCTTTCTAGAATGGTATGGTATGCCTTCATATGATGTGTGGAACTCAACTTATGGTCTTGGCAAGCAAAGGGTATTTTGGTCATTTGTGAATTACAGGTCATTTTAACCTATGTCCAAAACTCATACAAGGAGGCCTCAAATGGAAAAACTTACAACATCAAACTTGCTCCAAATGACATTTTGAGTCTAGAAAAGTGACCATGAGAGATTGGAAAAGTTCATAGCACAAGGTTTCAAAATTGTTGAATTTAATGAAGAAAAATGGCCTTAAAAATGAGATTTTTCATATCTTGGCCAAATGAAGCAAAATTATAGGTCATTTTGAATGGAAAGGGCATTTTAAAGACATTGGCTAAAGTGGAATTTTGAGTTTAGTTCATAATTTGAGAGTTATCCATGGTTGTTTGCAATGTAAGAAACATAAACCAAATTGAAAAGGAAAAGTGCATGGGAAGCTTCTCCAAGCTTCTAGGAGTTTCTAACCTCATCTATATATTCATACAAGTTGGTTCATGCAAGGGTTGGTGCTCCCATTTGTTCAAAACCCCAACTTTTCCACACCTTCTTCAATTTGCATAAGCTTTCCAAAATCTCTATAATCTCCATCAATCTTCACCATTCTTGATTGAATCATTATCATCATCACACAAGGATCAGAATCCACACCTTCATTTTTCAAATTGAGGAAGGAATTGAGTCATTCATCATTATCATTCAAGAAGCATAAACTTTGGAAGTGAGTGATTCAAGGCCTTAGAACCATACTTGTTGCATACAGAAGTAATCACCAAGCCTACTGATCACTTTCCTTTCATCACAAGCAGTTGATTTGAAGATCTTAGCACCTGTATCAAGAAGTTACACCAGGTTTGTTTTCTCTTCGTATGGCATGAATTAGTTAGAATTTTAAGGTTTTGATAGGGTAGCATGGTTAAGATAGGATAGAAGATTGATTGGGAGGATTTTGGAGAAGTTTCATGAGGTTTGAGCATGATGTGTCAATTCTGTTGAAGCTCATAACTCTTGGATTAAGGCACGAAAAGGTGATTGGAGTAGCATGCCATGATCAGGAGGAAGTGTAGATCAGTTTAGGATGAGTTTTGTGGAGAATTGGAGAGGTTTCATATCAGGTATTAATGGTGATTTCCATCTGTTCCACCTATCGAATTAGCTGATTGTTTGAGTTTTAAGGTAAACTATGGTTATAGACTTGTAGAGGGAAAGAAATGGATGAATTTTGCTTTTCATATCGTGTGAATCCATGGTGTGTAGAGAGAGAACAGAGGGAGAGAAGGTCACGCATGGTTAGGGTTTTCTGAAACCCTAGGAGAGCTCAAGGTTGAAGATGAAGGCTAGACCACACGATGAAGCTTTGACCTTTGACTAGAATTGCCATCCAGCGGTCCACGTGCATCCTGAGAAACGGAGGGAAATTTTAAAATATGAAACGCACCGTTTCATTTAAGTAGGGGAATTGGGCTCTGATGACTATTGGCACCCCCACGCGCGTGAAGCCCAATTATTTGAACTGCCTGGCCTTACTTTTCTCACCCCCTCCCTTATTTCTTTATATTTTCTTGTTATTTTCTTTTCATTTTTTCATGCATTTTCTAAAAATCATAATAAATAGAAAAAACATTATTTTTAATTCATTCTTTTTGCATATTTTTCTTTAGGATGTCTAGAAAATTATAAAAAATAAAAATTGCATTTTATTTTTTATTTGGTATTTTTCCCATATTTTCTAAATAAATAACATTTTAAATAATTTCATTTCATACATGATTTTGTTATTTTTTGTTCTATTAATTGCTTCAATATTTTTTGCCCATTCTTTTTAGGTTGTTTAGGTTAGACATTAAACTTGTAGATACAATTTAGTTCCCATTTTTAGAAATTAATTTTAGGTGTTTAGCTTAGGTGTGAACAACATGAACAAACTAGGGTTTTTAGGTGATGACTTAGGAGAATCAATTCATTTCCCTTAGGACTTAGGGTTTGAATAGTTTAGTTATGGGACTATAGGGGCTATGGGTAGTTATTAGATCCCCTTAGAAAAAGTCAGGATTCCCCTACTGCTATTAATGTACTGTATATCTGATTGACTGGTGTGGTATGCCCTATGGGGATTATTGCTTGCTTGTGTGGGTATTGGGATTGTCTGGGGACTTGGGAGAGCTGAAGACTTGTGAAGATGAAGCCATTGGAGATCCAGAGAGTGAAGATCAACTTCCAGAGTTGAAGAGGAGTTTCTTGTTAGCAGATGCTGAGGAGACTAGGGTTTAGGAGCTAGGCAGAGCTCAAGATTAGACAGTTTGTTTCTCAAACATGGATTGCCTTGTCTGCATCCATTCTTCTCTGTGATACAGAGTCTCTATAAGACACTCACCCCCTTCCTTTGGAAGGCTTGGTGATAGTGTCTAAGAGATAGAACTCTTGAGAGAAAATGTCTTTTGTGTTAGAAGCAGTCTGTTCACCACCTTTGGTAGTCAACTGATTGCTTAACACCCAATCCACTCTTGTGACTGACCCCTCATCCTGGAGGTTTGAGCTTGAAGAAAAGCCATTGCAGATAGAAGACTGAGGATCAAAGCCCTTATCTGAAGGCCATGAAGATGGAGATTGATGCTTGTTGAAGCCTGTAACTGATTGGAGATTACTTGAAGCCAGATGTTGAGCCAGAGCTGCTGAGGATGTTTATTTTTGCTGTATTTCATTTCTTGATGTATTGACTGGTTTTCCTGACTGTATTGTTTGCTGTTTGCCCTGTTGGGTTGAAAGTGAAGTCTGTTCACTTTTGCCTATTGTTTTCTAGGTTCGAGGTTGAGTGGGACTCCCTTGCCTCGCTTGTACTGTTGCATCCATGCATTTTACTGTTTTACTGTATATATCTGATGTTGTTTCTGTTTCTGCCTATTTCGTAGGATCTCTGTTTCTCTCTGCGCAAGAGAGGAGCATGATAGACACTAGGTCTTAACCCATGCATGATAACATTAGGGTAGTTTGTTTCCCTTTCGCAACCGTAGGTTAGAGTTCCGTCTCTTTCTTTCTCAAAACAAACAGAAAAACACATAAAGATTTCAGACACAATAAAAGACACTTCTTTCGTAAAAGAATGAGAACTCACCAAAACGTCATTTTTGTCCGCCGGGACTGATAATCAAGAAAACCTTTTTCAGAAGGAATAAAATCAACCAAGACAAGCTTGTGTCGTACGTGGCCCGAACTACGTTTGCTCTGATCTTTCATGCCATGTGAAAGTACGTAGGCATAGGATGCGATATCCTAGCGAGCAACCTTCCCCTCCTTTCCCGTAGGTAGGCGAACTACGTTGACTCTGATTTCTCGTTCCAGACGGGAATACGTAGGCATAAAGTGCGATACTTTGCCGAGTCATTTTATTTTTTCTTTCTCTTTTCTTTTTAACCCCTGACCTTTAGAGTAGATAGAATAACAATCCATACCCGAAAACAAGCGTGGATCCCGTCGAGTACGACGGACGTGAGGGGTGATAATACCTTCCCCTTGCGTAACCGACTCCCGAATCCAGGTTTTGGTTGCGACGACCATACCTTTCCCGTGTTGTGCGAGGTTTACTCTGAGCGTTTCCTTTCCCTCCCGTGGGATAAATAACGCACGGTGGCGACTCTTCTGTCAGCCGGCGCCGATTTTCGTAGTAGCGACAATCATGGCCTAAGTGATCACATAAATCATCAAACATCATGGATTTTGAATTCAAGAGGATGTTAAGGCAATGTGACACAACTTTCATGTGGCACAAATTTGTATTTGAGGTCTTGAAGTTCATGGAATTGGTCATTGAAGTGAATGACCTAAAACTTGGTTTCCAAAACTACCCTTAACTTGAGAAAGCCATAACTTGAGCTCCACACATGAGAATGATGAGTTCTATCACTTTTTGGAAAGAAAATACAATGAGGAACAACTTTCATGTTTGAGGAAAGATGAGGAAGAACTTGATTCCTTGTGAAAAATGCCTTGGAAGTGAACTATCTTTGAGTACCTCTAAATTCTTTTAATCTGGTGACACCAACTTGTTGATACCATAACTTGAGATGTACAAACCCAATGGATGAGTTATTATACTCAAAATAAAGCTTGGAAGATGATTAACAAGTCTCATGTTTGATAGATAATGAGACAAGACTTATATCATAGTAAAATTTGTCCTTGAAATTAGAGACTAAAAGAGGGGATTTCACACTTGGAATCAACTGAAACCATAATTTAATAACTTCTTGAGCTCTTGAATATTCTTGACTTTGCTTCCTAATGACATTAGATATGACTTAAGATGACTTCTCATGACTTCCAAGATCAAGACCCAAGCCTTGAGCCCTCTCAAGTCCACAGTTGACGTTTGGTTGACCAGATGAATCCCTAATCTCTTATCCATTGACTGAGCCCCTTGCAGATAATTTGAGTGACCATTCAATCTCCATAAAGAATCCTAAAAATTTATACTGAACCTGTGAATCATGCCTCATCCAAATAGGTAACCTCATGAACCTCTGATGATCCTCAAGATAGGAGGTGACACCCATACACAAACTTTCTCCTCTCAAGGATCTTTGAAACCCAGCTTTGATGATGATAGAACTCTTGATGACTTGAAAATGTGCTCTTGCTTGAGCTTGAACATGAAACTCTCTTGATTGGAAAAAACAACATCTTGATCCCTTTTCAAGAACCAATGCTATGCAAATGCAAATGCTAAATGATATGAAACATAAGCCAAGCCAAAAGAAAAGGTTGGGCAAATTTTGGCGTGCAACACATCTTTATTTGAAAAAATAGAAATTTCAAAACAAAATGTAATTCTCGTTACAATTGATATTCATACAACTTATATGAGGTTTATCGGTATGATAATCCTCAAGTCTTGAACCCTAAACTAAACTACTCAAACATTGTTAATGATAAAACAACATAGACATACAAAACATACATTGTAAAGGCAATAAAATAAAACCTGTTAATGCACTAAATATCTCTAAAATTAAAGATGCTCCAAGGGAGTTTTTTTATCTAATACAACAACAAATAAAATGCGGCAGAATAACAACATCAAAATACTTGAGAAAAGCTTCAAAGTTGCATACGATAATGAAAATTTAGTATGATTCTAAATCAATTTGGATCCCCATTTTCCTATGTTACAATGATATTATATGCTTATTTCCTCACTAAAATGGAAATTAATTGCACTAATGGACGTGCGAAACCGCAAGAAAACCCAAGAAAAATAACTGAAACAGGAAAAAGAAAACTAAAAAGCACACAGTCTGGGAAGATGATGGGCATCATGGCTCATAAAGGGTTGTCTGTCATCTCTTTAAAGTTAATATTTTGAGAAGATAATGGATGTCATGGCTCATGATGGGATGATTGTCATCTCTTCAACGTGTTGGGCCCTTTTTTCCTTATGTTTTCATGATTGTCCTCATCCTTTCCATAACAGTTGTATTCCTCATGACGGGCCAACCGTTATCCCTTATGCTTGCTTTCTCCTTTTGTACCTTGTATTCTCTTTTCCTCAACAGTTAGCACCAAATGCTTTGTAACTGAAACATTGTGAAAAACACTCACTTTCAAGATAAAAATGCAGATAAAACACGCATAAAAACGCGGAAAGAAAGCTAGTTTAAAACAGTAAAAACACTAATGATTAAGTGGATTCTCCCCCATCGGCGAAACCTCTAGAGACCTTGTTGACGTTGATATTTGAGTTTTTCTTAAACATCCACGTGAAAAGATAGTGAAAGAAACTGTGAGAGCTAGCTCGTATATATGTATTTGGGCCCACGTAGGCGCAAATTGTACTTGTTAAAAGTACAATACATGACAACCCCTAGAGATTAATATTTGTTAGAGGTTTAAGGTATGATGTAGGGTTGAGAGCTATCTCGCATAGGTGGTGAGAAGCTCTGTTTATATAGTTTTCTCAGCTCCAAGGCAAAAATATATTAGTCGTGTTGGGTCAGAATTTTATACCCCCATTAAATGGCAATTTCTCTTGAGAAAATATGGGAGTGGATTGTTAATCTCCCATATTTATGGGAGTATAGTTGTTTTCCACGACTTCCTCTACACCATTTTGGACTAGAAATACGTCATCCCCATTATCATGTCCTTTAGGAAAATTATAGAGGAATCTGGTGAATTAATTTGAGGAGAGGGAATCTCATCAAGAAAATTAGTGATTATGAAGGGACTATGGGCGAGATGTTGATCCCTTGCCTCTACATCTCCTCTTGTGGGCCATTTTCAAATATATCAATACAAATATTAAATCAATTATGCATGGCTTAAAATTTAATCGATGCTTATTATCTTTCTTTTTCTTCCTTTTCTATATGTGTTATACATGACCTATGTGTTTTTTCCTGTTTCTCGCGTTTTTGTTTACGCAAAGTGGAGAAGTATACTCTCAAAGGGAGTAATATATAATCTATATATTTGTGAGGGGAATTTTAACAACTATAATCTTTTACCCGTATTTCCTGTTTTTACCACCTCCCTGAGAGATGAGTATTCATTATTAAAAAGGGGGAGAATGTATATCTATATGCATACAGATACAACTACCTACAATCTACACATAACCTTAGTGATTCTGATGATGACAACACCCAATGTAAAATTGTATTTAGTGAAGTTCCTGACGATCTCTTCTCCATAAAATTCTGATGATGGTCTTTATTAAAAAAGTTATATCAAGTCTCATCAGTAGAAGAGTCAAGTTCCATATGAAGTGTTAAATCTATAATGAATCATATAGATGAAGTGTAAAAGCTCACATAGTCTTGTGCCTGAGTGATTAGTTAAATGTAATGGTATAACAATAATCCTCAAGATACTAAATAAAATCACATACACATACCTAAATATGTTTTTAAGTCTCTCTATTTTATAAAACACCTAAAAATGTTTTTATGCATGCACCTAAGTGATTACCGACTTCCTTAAACAATTAGAAGTGATTTTTACACTAGTTAATTAATTAAAATATTAGGTCTAATAGATTAACTCTTTTATAAAACATTCAATTGCTTAAGGAGACTTTTAATCAATTAATCACGGCAGGTTGAAAATATTCCATATTTAGCATATCTAAATGATTAAGTCCTAGGGATAATAGATTAGATCATTAAAAATTCCACGAATCTTTTTTCTTTTGAACAAAACTTTTCTCCTATAAATAGAGGGTTTATCCTCATTTTATTTTTCCACCAGAAATTGAATCTATAACTACTCTTTCCATTTTCACTCTCTCCTATTTCATCGTTTTCCATTTCTTTATAAAGTTGCATTAGTGGCAAGAGGGTGAAAAAGACTTGTGAAAATTTCATTGTACTTCGTGGGATGCTACATTTGTTCTTATTAAAGGGTGAGCTTATCTTGAGTAATATTTTTGATGGTTCTTGAGATTAACATGTTAAAACTTTGTTAGGTTCATGAAATTAGCCGGTTAAAATCTGTATTTGGTTTGTAAGCTTAGCCTGTTAAAAGCTCGGTTTGATTTGAGGATCATCATGTGTAAAATCTCTCATTGTTATAAAAGGTTTTTGGGCATGCCCTTGAAAGATCACGACTCATTATTAGTGGAATTCTCAATGGAAAAATCTTGTGGATACATGTGGGTCAAACCCGTATGAATCTCGGATGCACTCTCTCTAACTCTAACTCTTTAATTTGTATTATTTACTTTTTTATCTTTTTATTCTCTATTTTTGTATCTCTATTTTACTAACATAAACTTTTTTTAAGATATAATATATTAGATAAACTCGATTTTTAAATAACACAATTCACACTCCCTCTCTTGTATTTTGAGATACTTGGTTAACATAATTGAGTTTGTGTCTTAATCTAATTAACTGATAAATATTTTTACTATTTGATTATTCTCCTTCTTCTCCCTCATTCCAACGTGTAGTATATGTTATATGTGTTCTTTGTTTATTTATATTCTTCTTTTCTTGCTTTTTCAAAATACAAAGGGGGAAGAAGTACATTTTGAGAGAGTAGAACACACTCTCTTTTTACCATCTTCTTGGGAGATGCGTTATTATATTTATAAAAAGGCAGAATGTGGTTCTACAAGTTGTGCAGGTAACTATGAATTCAAGTGAGATTTTTATGATGAAAAAATAATAAAGAAAATTATTCATGAGCATCATGAAGGAAGAAAAAGATTAAAGTTTATCAAAAAGAAAAGATAATAAGGTTGTGGTGTTTAGAACAAATAGTCAAATGCTACCATTAACATCAAAGGAACTTAAGCCTATGATAGCTTGCTTTCTCATGTGCTTTAGTGTATTTTTATATTTTTAGGGTCAATATTGTGTAATAAGCTTGAATAGTTCTCAAGGTATTAAAATAATGCACACGCATATTTAAAATGATTATACAAACTTCATATCTTACAAAAATTTCTTTAAATCAGTTATGGGCATTTGATAGTCGATTAGGAAATATCTAAACCATTTAGTAAAACAAAAATTCACTTGCTAGTCGATTAGAATATGTATCTAATTGATCATGGAGTGAAATCTCCACTTAATTGATTAAGAACCCTCTTAATTAATTAGACTTGGAATCTGACTAGTTTCTTTTCTAATTAGTTAGATTTAATCGATTAGCCCGATATGTTAATTAATTAGAGAACAATTATGACTCATTGTTCTTTTCCTGTTTAGATTGATGGAATGGAATAGAATTGTATAAACTTAAATTTCATTGTTTGGATTGATTAAAAAAGGATGGAATGGAGTAGAACCGGATGGCATGCATTATATCCCATTCCATCACTTTCCATCATTTTTTGTACTCTCCGATTTGAACGGAATGACAAAATCTCTATATTCCGTTGTGAAATACCCAAACAATAGAATGATATCTTTATTTCATTCTGCTCTGCTCCATTCCACTCAATTCCGCTCCACTCCGTTCATTTTATAATATTCAAACATAACCTAAAAGAATTTTTAAAACTAAAATCATTACACCTTTTTTATTCAATTTTTTCTTTAAAATAGTAAAAAAAAATAAAGAAAAATATTTTAAAATGCCCTTATAAACTCAACTTTATTCTTGTACTTCCTCTACGGAATCAAAGAAAACACCCTCCATTAAATGTTGTTTTCAAGCAACTAATTATGAATTTCTCAAAAATGTGGTAATAACGACATGTACTTTCATAATTAATGTCCATTATGAAAGCAATATCTATTAACATTAAGAAAGTTTTTCAACCAATCCACTAATTAATATTTGCCCTAAGTTTAGTGTAGTGGAAGCTTGAATAATTACGTATGTTCCCTCACAATCAACTCATAACCATGCATTTTGTCCATATATATACACGCTCAAAATTCTAAGAAATGTGGCAGACAATTGAGAATTATCTACACCAATTTACATTTCTTTATTTTCATGATTAAATTTTTATTAATTTTTTAATAATTTTTTATATGTTTTTCAAAAAAGATAACATCATTGCTAGTCGTACCAAATAGAGCAAACTATGTTTTTCAATCACTTTAGTGATATTCCATTTAAATGAAAACAAATATCTAAACCCACATTTTACTAGATTTTCATAGAATGTAACTAAAATTATAAATAATATTGAAATATATAAAAGTAATAAAACAAATATCGATAACATTTATAAAAAAAATTGACATAACTAAATATTTATTCTAAGTTTTTAAAAAAAAATTATGAGTAAATAAATAATTCATTATATAGGTTAAATATGTCATACTAAATATGCTGTATATTATATGTAAATAACAAATTTATCATTGAAAAAATATTATATGTAATTTTTTATAAAATAAGTAATATCAGTATTTTTAAATTTTTAATAATAATTTTATTTTTAAATGTTTTAATTTTAATAGACTAATAATTAATTTTTTACTTAATTTATAATTAATTTTTATTAATATTGTATTATATGTTATTTTTATTATTTAAATGATATTTTATAGAGATAAAGCAATAATTTATTTTTTTACCAAATTTTGTTTGTTTTTAACTCAACTTAAATTTAAAATAAAAGTTTTAACTATTGAAATAAAATAGGATAAGTGTCATAATCAACTTAATATATTTTGATGTGTCACAAACGAGAGATAAAAATATAATATTATATATTATTTATATTTTAGATAAAAAAAAATTTCAACCTTTACATTTAAGTCAGTGTTCATTTTGATTATTTAATTTTAAAAAATAATATTTGAGTTTTCCAACTTTTTAAAATGTATTATAATGATTATTTTCATTCAAATATCAATAACGATGTTTAATTTTTGTTGATGTGAAATATTTAACTTTTATGATCAATTTAGCGGAAAAAATAATAATAATCATCAAGAATATTTTTTGGGTTTGGAATATCTCTTTTATCTTCTTCTTCAAGTTAAGAAACATCGCATCTCAAAACTAGCAAAATTTGTTAATGATTAAGCAAACTAAAACCTTACACTCCCCAGCACTCAAAATAACACACACAAAATATGAAGCAAAATTGAAATTAAAAAAATATATATATCATTTTGAACAACACCTAGTGCAAAAACTAATTCATTTTTCTAATCAGTTCATTGATGCATTCTTCCCTTTAACGTAATAATTTTTTTTCTTCTTTATAACATGTTTGATAGTAGTTTTGAAATTTCACTAAGTGTGTGAGAAATGTATGAAATGTAATGAGTAATCTTCAAAGAAGCTTAGTCAACAAAAGGGTCGATATAAACTAAAATAAAATTTATTAATTATCGATAAACAAATCAATGGCTAATTATGTTTGCATGATAAACTATGAATGATTAAACTATATGATAAATGTTTTAACTAATATTAATTAAAAACAATTCTCAATCATAATTTTAATTATAGAATTAAATTATAAATTGAAAAAAGAATTAAATTATAAATCAAAAAAAGAATTATGAATTACACAAAAATAGAAGATAAGTGGGCAACAAGTTGTGTTATTATCCTTTTTGAATGACAAACTTGCCACTCTTAAAAATTACGTTTGTAGTCCTATGAGACAAATTATGTTGAGTATGACGCATATTACGACTAAGAAGAACATAATATATGAGACACAGAGTAATATAATATGCGAAATTCTAAATGTATCTTAGGCACAACTGTTTCTTGTAGGTAGGTGATTGGGGTTTGAGGGCGATAATCCTTGCGATACAGTTCATGGGTATTATTTTAAACTAAGTTATAGTATTATATATGTTTTTTGTAATACTATAACTCTAATTAATTACAGAAATAAAAAGGAAGAATAATTGCTTTATAGTCGCAAAGATAGGCATTAGCGACTAAATTGTGTTAACAAATATCAATCATGTTCTTATGAACACTTGGTATGCTCGTTAACAAGATCATATGACCACTTGATGTGATTACTATTATATTTTTATCTAATTGATATAGGACGATGGTCTATATGTGAAGGGATCAAAATGGTGGGTCAAACAAGGGTAAATCATATTTAAAAAAAAAAAGTTTCAAATATAATAATCAGAAAACAGATGAGAGTTGTATTTGCTAATAGATTGAATGTGTGATTGTTCAAAGAGAAAGCATTGCTCATCCAGTTAGATAAATATGAACTTATGGTTCGATAAGGAAAGTGTTGTGAATTGGATACCTTTAAACAAAGTATAAACGATTTCTTAGCAAGAAACACACAAGGGTTAGAGTTAATAAAGAAGAAAACAACAAGGATTGGTTATTAAACTGCTATTCTTTCCTTTCTCTTAGAACAAGATTACAAGTATACAAGAATAACAAATTAACCTCTCTCTCTTGAAATTAGGATTTTATCTTCCTATTTTTCCTTATGCCAAGATTGAGAAACTAGCATCTTATTTATAAGAAAAATAGCACACTAACCTAATGGGCTTTTTAACAATTACTCATTACAAGCCAACTTAGGGTACAAGCTAACTTAAACAATTGGGCTTACAAGCAAGGCCCAATTCAACATGCTAACAAACCTAGCAATATTGACTAATGCATGTTAGAACAAACTTCGACTACAACACGCATTACTTGCGAATAGGCTTCGACAACACTAGAGTTCGATCCAACATCTCACAAATCTCCACCTTGGACCTAACTCTATAACATCAAGAAACTAGCTTTCTTCATGCAGATTTATTAACTGCATACAATGGAAAAACTTGCAACTGGGCAACGTCTTGGTGATCATATCAGCAACATTATGATCTGTCGAAACCTTTAGCACTTGGACTTCTCCACGCTCGATTACCCCTATGATGAAATGCAGCCTCACATCAATGTGCTTGGTTCGCTCATGATAGGCTGAATTCTTCGACAGGTGTATTGCACTTTGACGATCACATTTAACAGTGATAACTCGACCTTGAAGTTTTAGCTCCTTTGCAAAACCTTCAAGCCACAATGCTTCCTTCACAGCTTCAGTTAGGGCAATATACTCCGCTTCAGTGGTTGATAAGGCAACGACCTTCTGGAGTGTTTCTTTCCAACTGATTGTTGTCCCAAACATAGTGAACACATATCCAGAGATAGATTTTCTGGAATCCATACAACCTGCATAATTAGAATCGACATATCCTTCGATTCCTGCTTTACTATCTTCACCTAAGGCTCCACCATAAATTAGGACTCTATTCAGAGACCCATTTATGTACCTTAAAATCCACTTCAATGCTTGTCAGTAAGCCTTTCCAGGATTCGCCATATACCTGCTTACAAGACTTACTGCATATGCTATGTCGGGTCTAGTACAGGCCATAGCATACATTAAAGAACCTACTATGTTAGCATATGGAATGCTATTCATATAAGTTCTTTCAACATCAGTGCTGGGACACTGATCTATACTCAGCTTGAATTGAGGGTTTGTCGGAGTCACAACAGGCATTAAATTCGACATACCAAACTTTTCGAGAAACTTCTGTAGGTATGCCTCTTGAGATATGCATAATTTTGAATGCTTTCTATCTCTTCGGATGTCAATCCCAAGAATCCTGGACGCAGCTCCCAGATCCTTCATGTCGAACTCTTTATTGAGTTCAACCTTCACCCTCATTACCTCTTCGACATTGTTGCTTGCTATTAGAATATCATCCACATAGAGCAACAAAATAACAAATGAATTACCCGGTCGAAATCTGAAGTAAACACAGTGGTCGAACTGGCTTCTGATGAAACTTATGTGTGTCATGAACTTGTCGAATCTCCTATTCCACTATCAAGGAGATTGTTTCAGTCCATATAAAGATCTATTCAGTTTGCACACATAATCTTCCTTCCCCCTTTCGACATACCCTTCAGGTTTCCTCATCAGGATTGTTTTATCTAGATCACCATACAGGAACGTAGTCTTCACATCCATCTGTTCCAGTTCAAGGTCGAACTGGGCCACCATGGCAAGCAACATTCGAATGGATCTATGCTTCACAACAGGAGAGAACACATCATTGAATTCGATACCTTCTTTCTGAGTGAACCCCCTAGCAACCAATCTTGCCTTGTATCTCTTCGACGTCACTCCTTCGATTCCTTCCTTAACTTTGAAAATCCATTTACAGCTGAGTAACCTGGCTCCAGCAGGTTTCTTGATCAGTTCCCAGGTGTTGTTATCATGAAGAGATTTCATCTCATCATCCATGGCCTTCACCCATTCAGTCTTCTTTCGACTCCTCATAACTTCCTTATAGTCTCTAGGTTCTTCATCTAGAACCTCACTAGCAGAGATTAAGGCATAAGCTATAAGATCTGCATACCCAAGTCTCTGAGGTGGCTTGATGACTCTCCTCGACCAGTCTCTTGCTAGCAGGTAGTCATTATCAATCTCCTCATCTTCGAAAACATCTTCTGCGTCTTCTTCGACTTCATCTGAGGTAAGCAATTCAGCATTAACATACTCCACCTCAACAGGAATCTCTCCCTGTTCCAGCTCTTCGTCAGCATCATCATTTTTCTTGAAATCCATCTCTGCTTCATTGAAAACTACATCTCGACTGGTGATACACCTTCTGTGACCTGGCTCTAGGCACCATAGCCTATAAGCTTTGACTCCTTCAGGTTATCCCATGAACATGCACTTCAGAGCTCTAGGTTTGACCTTGTCTTGCCTAATATGAGCATATGCCACACAAACAAATACTCTCAGTTTGTCGAGACTAGGTGGATGTCCTGACCAAACTTCTTCAGGTGTCTTCATTCCCAAGGCAGTCGAGGGACATCTATTTATCAGGTAAGCTGTTGTCGAAACAGCTTCCGCCCAAAACACCTTCTTCAATCCAGCACTAACCAACATGCATCTAACCCTTTCAAGGATTGTTCGATTGAATCTCTCAGCTAAGCCATTTTTTTGAGGAGTACCTGCTACAGTCTTATGCCTTGCAATCCCAGACTTAACACAGTAACTGTTGAAAGCTTTGTTGCAGAATTCAAGGCCATTGTCGGTTCTCAACCTCTTAACCTTTCTGCCAGTTTGAGTTTCGACCAGAATCTTCCAACTTTTGAAATTCTCAAAAGTTTCATCCTTCGTCTTCTGAATGAATACCCATAGCTTTCTGGAATATTCATCAACGATGGATAGAAAATACCTTGCACCTGAGTGTGAGGGATTCCTTGCAGGCCCCCAAAGATCAGCATGAATGTAATCCAGGGATCCATGTGTTCTTTGCTTGCCTTTGTTAAACTTCGCCCTACAAGATTTACCAAATACACAAGGTTCACAAAATTCCAACTTTTCGAATTTGTCACCTCCTAGCAGGTTCTGCTTCCCCAATTCGACCAAGCCTCTTTCGCTGACATGGCCCAATCTCATATGCCATAATTCTGTCTTCGACATAGATTTCGTGGATTAAACATTTGTCGAACCACTTACAACCTCATGCTCAAGGGTATATAAGCCTTTTTTTTCATGCCTCTCAGGACTTCCTTCGACCCCTTCATGACTCTTAGGATACTTTTCTCTCCTTGAAAAATGTATCCTTTTCTGTCGAATTCACCAAGAGAAATCAAATTTCTCTTCAAGTCAGGTACGTACCTGACTTCAGTCAATAACCTTATTGACTCATCATGGAGCTTGAATCTCACAGATCCAATACCTGCAATTTTGCAAGATTTGTTGTTTCCCAGCAGCACAGATCTACCATCTTGATCACATAGCTCCTCAAACAATTCTCTGTTTGGAGTCATGGGTCAAGTGCAACCTGAATCCATAATCCACTCTTTCCTCGAGTTGCCACTTGAAACCACAAGAACATCAGATGAGTCGAAGTCATCTTGAAAAATAGTTGCATTGCCATTACCTCTATGATCTTTCAGGCGTTCAGGGCACACCTTTCTTATGTGACCCTCCTTCTTACAGTGATAACATCGAATACTAGATGTTTTGTCACTATAAGACTTTTGTTGACTTTTACCTTTCTTCTTGTCGAACTTACCATCCTTTCGCAAGAATTTTTCCTTAACGGCCAAACCTTCGACAACCGTCGAAGGTTTATGCTCCTTTCGTTCGTTCAAGTCCTTAGAATACAAGGCTGATTGAACTTCTTCAAAGATCAGAGACTCCCTTCCATACGAGAGTTTCTTTGAAGTGAGCATGTGTTCTGGGCAAAGCACACAGCAACAACAATGCTTGATCTTCATCATCGATCTTCACATCAATATTTTCAAGATCAAGAATCAACTTGTTGAACATATCTAACTGCTCAGCCAACACTTTGTCTTCACTCATCTTGAATGAATATAAAGCTTGCTTCAGGTAGAGTCGATTCACCAGAGATTTGGTCATGTACAAACTTTCAAGTTTCACCCATAATCCCGATGTTGTAGTCTCCTTTGATACCTGTCGAAGAACCTTATCACCAAGGCTCAATAATATTGCGCTGTGGGATTTCTCGATCATGCCCGTCTTTTCTTTTGCCGTTAACGCAGCGTCCATGGCTGCCTCATCCTTCAACGCTTCCAAACAACCCTGCTGAACCAATAGGGCTTTCATCTTCAAGCGCCACAGACCGAAGTCGTTCTCTCCGGCGAACTTTTCAATCTCATACTTTGTTGAAGGCATCTTCTCCATTCTCACCGCACCAATTTGTTGTGAATTGGATACCTTTAAACAAAGTATAAACGATTTCTTAGCAAGAAACACACAAGGGTTAGGGTTAATAAAGAAGAAAACAACAAGGATTGGTTATTAAGCTGCTATTCTTTCCTTTCTCTTAGAACAAGATTACAAGTATACAAGAATAACAAATTAACCTCTCTCTCTTGAAATTAGGATTTTATCTTCCTATTTTTCCTTATGTCAAGATTGAGAAACTAGCATCCTATTTATAAGAAAAATAGTACACTAACCTAATGGGCTTTTTAACAATTATCCATTAACAAGCCAACTTAGGGTACAAGCTAACTTAAACAATTGGGCTTACAAGCAAGGCCCAATTCAACATGCTAACAAACCTAGCAATATTGACTAATGCATGTTAGAACAAATTTCGACTACAACACGCATTACTTGCGAACAGGCTTCGACAACACTAGAGTTCGATCCAACATCTCACAGAAAGTAGATGTACTCCATGTTTTATTTAACAAGTGTACAAATATGTGGATTCTTGATTCTTCTTACCCTTACCACATAACGCCGCACCAAGAATGACTCACTATATTTAGATTAGGTGATATTGAATTTATGGGTCTGGACAGTGATAAAACATGTACTGTATTAGAATAGAACAAATTAAAATTGCGATAGACGATGCTGGAAAGACCACTCAAAAACAATCGTCAATCGATGTTTTCCATAACGTTTTATGAGTTGTTTATAAGTCATTAATTTATCTATTAACAGTTAATATATTTTATTTTATTCTCTAAAATGATATTGTTGTTGACTTTGAAGGGCACTATCTTGTTTAAAAAGTTTAAGGCTTGGTAGACAATTTATAATATATTTAATATTATATAAAAAAATATTTTAATTTTAATTTTTTAAAAAATTTTAGACACATAATTATTTATTAAAGTTTTATAATAAAGTAAATATTCAAAAACTAAAGAGCATTTGGATTAAAAGGTAAGAATTTATTTCCTCTTAATCGAAAATTCATTTCCTTCAAATTAGATTGCTTCATCTTTTTAACTCTTTTATGTTAATGTGATCCTCCAACCAACCTCAAGAAAAGTTATTTGATTATCTTGTATTCTGAATTTGTTGAAATGTTACATGAATGAGGTCGCTTTGGTTTTTCTGACCTTGCATTTTGTGTTTGAGTTTTTATTGTTGAAATTTAACCACAATCTATGGAGAATTACACTCAATTTTCACTAGTGTAAAAATACTTTCTTAGCAGAGGTTTTTAAGTCAGTTCATCAATAACCCGACTTAAGAAGTCACACGGTGGCAAATCCGTAAATATTTGAAACTTTGTTAAGTCGTGTCTATGTTTAACCGACCTAACAAAGATTAAATAAAAAAATGTAATTTACATTAAATTTATTAAGTCGGTTCTTTTACCGAAATGACTTAAGAAATTTATTTATTAAGTCACGTGTTTATTACCTGACCTAAGAGGTTCTTACAAGACCCCGGTTCGATTCCTACTTAATACATTTTAGTGAAATAAAACAATTATAATATAATATATTTTTGCAAATTTACGTCTTCTCTTTCCTCATTCACTCATTCACGTTTTTCCTTCCTCAATCCCTTTTCTTCAAACCCTAAAAGTTGTTGTATCTTCTTTCCCATTCCTCATTCACTCATTCACGTTTTTCCTTCCTCAATCCCTTTTCTCCAAACCCTAAAAGTTGTTGTATCTTCTTTCCCATTCCTCATTCACGTTTTTCCTTCCTCAATCCCTTTTCTCCAAACCCTAAAAGTTGTTGTATCTTCTTTCCCATTCCTCATTCGTTCATTCACATTTTTGCTTCCTCAATCCATTTTCTCCAAACCCTAAAAGTTGTTGTATCTTCTTTCCGGTTCAATCTGGGGGCTTGGATTTCACTGCCGTTTGTGGAGGTGCAGCGTACCTGACATTGTCGCCACCAACGCCACAGTCGCAAACTATTCTACAGTCGTCAACGCAGTCGCGTGCTCCGACGCAATTGACATTGGATTTTCAGTCGTTAAGTCAACGGCCGTGGTTACCTTCACAGCCACAGTGGCAACAATAGAGAACGTCACAGTCTCCGCCGGTAATGCCACATTTATGATCTCCACGGCCACAATTAGTTTCTCCGGTCCATCGTTTACATCACCCCTTACAGAAGCTTCCGGTGAAAAGGTTAATGAAATAACGTTTTGCTTTTTTCTTTATGAATGTGTTGCATATACTGATAAGCAATTTTTCGATGCTAAAGTGTAGAAATTTTCTCATTACTGTAGGGTGGAGGATGTCGCCTAAAAAACTCAGTACCAGTACCAAGATTAATCAGCTCCAGTGAACTTGAGTAATGTTACATATTCTCATACTTATTTTTTATTTTTTGGATTGTTTGTCTGATGGTTATTTTTCAATGGTTCTACAGGGAGTTCCGACCTCTAATCTAAATTAGACGTGACCAGGACACAGGCAAGGTTTTCCAAGTTCTTGACGGCTTGCTCCTCAAAGATGGATATGTATATAAGAAAGTATCTCCTGATTCATTAAGTTTTTGGGGTGTTGTTCCCACTGAGGAGGAGCAATTAAAGTTCGGGTCTTCTGAAAACAATGAATTAAAGAAAAGGAAAGGAGTGGGAGAAAGGTCACCTTCCTATGTTTTGGTTTTTGTTCCTTTGAGAATACTAAAGGTAATAACATCTCATTTCATTTAATGTCTTGTTTTTGTTATTAATATTTCAGTTTCAGTCACACACCCTTATGTGTTTGTTGAATGTTCTCAATGAGTTTCTTTTCTTACTGATGCATTTTTTATTCAATCAAATTCTGTCTTCATTTTTTTTCCAATGAGTTTGATCATGGTTTTAAATTGCGGCATGTAGTATAAACTATTTTGAGGTATATACAAGAGTATCACAATTGCAATTTCAACGGTGTCCGTTGCATTTTTCTGCAGTATAATTGTTAGCGGCGTAACAGTAGCAATCGTGACCATGACTTAAAACTTTGAGTATGATCACTGATATCAGTTGAATTTCAGAAGAAAAGTTTGTGTTATGTTGTTTTGTTGATGTGTTGTAAGAGGAAAGAGAATCTATGAAGAAGCAACGTTAAGCAATCAAACCAGGTGGAATATTTTTAGTTGCGTTTTTTTTTTTTTTTTTTTTTTTTTTGTGATGAGTTATAAAGTTTGATTCATTTCTCTTTTACTTTTTGTTTTCTTTTCTGTTTCTTCTTACAGAATTTGAATTGAAATAAAAGTTTCATAACACTTGTGAAGTTATGAATGGTTTTGACTTTGTTGTTTGAGGCCTGTTTCTGTAAAGTGAAAAATTGGCTCTTGATTTTGTTATTGGAAATTGAAACCCCAAACAAATATTGTAAGACTATTTGAGAGAGTTTATGGAAACAACTCATAATATGTTCATAAGCTACTTTCAGCTTATTTCAATAAGTTCTTCATGGTATAGCTTATGAGTGAAACTTATAGTTTATAAGGAAATAGTTTAACTTTATTGAATAATTTTTTTATAGAAATGGTTTATACATAAACGCTTATGTTATAAGTATTTAATTAGTTTTTTATTTTATACAAACAGGTCTTAGAAGAATTTCTTTGTGAAAATTGGCTCTGGATATTGTTACTGAAATTTGAGACCTTAATCAAACATTAAATGTCTAGTGTATTATGATTTTTTCTGTTCTTGATTTCCTAGTAAGGGCCATTTCGATTGACTTTTTGAACTTATCTACTGAAATAAGAAATTGGAAACTGTTTTAGAGAGCTTATAGTCACATTCATAAGTTGTTTTTGACAAATTCTCCTTAACTCTCCAGGATAACTTACTTCTAGTATATATGAAAGTTTGTTATAGAAATTCCAAACAAGGCCTTGGATGAATTTCAAACTTGATTTTCTGATTATTTCCTTAATAAAATTTAGGTGATTATAGTGTTGAACTCAATACCTGCAACGGCTATTGAAGATATAAACATGAATAATGCAACAAAAGAAGCTAGTAAAAGTTACACACCTCATAAGGATAACTAAACTCAACAAGCATCACCAAGGAGTACACTAAGTCCAAGAAGTACTCAAAGTGGTTCAATTGATTTAGCTATTGATGATGTTGTGGATACTTCAATTGAACAATTGTATACCAATGTTTATGAAAGGTGGCTTGTGGATAGAGCAACAGTTGATGATACAGCCGGTGCTGCAAAGGTAATTGTGGAATTGTTGGAAGCTATTTTTCTTGTATCATTTCAAGTGTTTCTGTTTATTAATGGTCACATTTATGTACATTTGACTTGCTTAGAAATGAAGCAATAAATATCTCACAATTTGTTTTGATTTTAAAAAGCCTGGTTAACAAATGTCCTTAGGGTACTGATTAAGGAATCAAGTAATGAAAAAGTCATCCACTAAATATCAGTTAATGATTGTATATTGCACCTTGGGGTGAAGGATGGATAGATTATCATTTTCTGCTGCTGTTGTTGACATGATTATCAACATTAGTTATCCTAACACAGTTATGGATTATAGCATGTTGCTTTCCATAAACTACAAGATGCAGGAGCTGTTGCTAGCTTAGCTGCCGCAGAGATCTATGGCTTAAATATACTTGCTCAAGACATCCAGGTTTGAGTCTTTGTGTTGCTCTGTTTTAAATGACATGGTAGACAATTTGTGTTTATCTTAAATTTGATGCCTGATGGATTTGCATTGGCAGGATGATAGTGACCATATCACTCGATTTTTAGTGTTGGCGCGAGAACCTATACTTCCAGGCACAGACAGGCCATTTAAGGTACCTCAACTAACATAAATAACTGAAGTTACTCAATTGAATATATCATAGGACACGTCTCCTGTCTAGTTCTGACATCAATACTTTTATGCTTACTGACATCAATATTGATAGTTCTGTTGATTATGGCATTAAATTTTCAGACAAGCATAGTTTTCTCCTTAGAAGAGGGACCTGGGATACTTTTCAAGGCCCTTGCTGTTTTTGCGCTGCGTCAAATTAATCTTTCAAAGGTTAGCTGTTTTCTTGGCGTGAGCTCATATTATCTTTTATGGAAATTACATTTACAAGTGTGTTTTTTTATGTGTTTTTTATTAGTATTGTGTTTACAAAGATTTGAGATTGTTAATGATTGCTATGCTGATCACAATTAATGTATTTAACAGGTACTTTGATTATCTTTTCTATGTTGATTTTGAAGCATCAATGGCTGATCAGAATGCACAAAATGCCTTAAGGCATCTAATGGTGCGACTTAATTTAATCTTGTGAAGCATATTTAAAGGACTAATATGTAAGAATTGCTCTAAAAGAGGTGAGTGCCATTTCTAATTATTATTCCTGGAAATTAGTTTAGCAAGTTTACTCAATGTGAATGGATTTAGCTGTTAACTATTGATGGTGCAGGACTTGCAGATTTAGCTACTGTTGCATATGGCACAGTTCTCCCAGCGGCGGAATCATGTTAATGGAAATACAGGATAATGTTTACATTGATTCAATATACAGACAGATAAAGAGAAAACAGTATCAAACGTGCAAGATCCTCAAAATTTTGTTGGGTGTGGTATTAAGCAAAAAGTGCAGTTGCTTCTTTATTTATGTGATTGTATTTGGCTTTCCCTCACTATCTGTTAGAATTGGTGTCTATACTTGTATTAGGCTAATTTTTGGAACAAGTTGTAGGTTTCACAGTAGAAACAAGTTACATCAGTATTAATGGCTTTATATCTGCTTAATATTGAGTTGTTATATGCTATCTGCCTTTGGATGTTAGTGCCATATTAATATGGTTCTACATAATTTTGTGATAATGAAAAGAAGAGTTAGTTCTGCTGCTGTTTTCTGATAATTTTGTGATAATTTTCTAATATATAGTTGGTGCTTTAGAATTAACATGCATTGTGTTAATATACTTGGTGCTTTAGAATTAACATGCATTGTGATAATTTTGTGATAATTTTCTGATATATACTTGTGTTAATATACTTGGTTCTACATAATTTTGTGATAATGAAAAGAAGAGTTAATTTTCTGATAACTTCGGGTGTAATTTGTTGATTGGGTTGAATAGTCTGATTTGGGGATAAACTGTTAAATGGGAAAACTGCATCTGATTTGTGTGATTATCCAAAAAAAAACAACTTCTTAGGTCGGTTAGTTATACCCGATTTAAGAAAGTAAGTTCTTAGGTCGGGTATAAATGGTTTCTGCAGGCTATACTTATTAAGTTGGGTTCTGCCTAACCGACCTAATAATAGTTTGTTAAGTCAGGTCCACAACCGACTTAAGAAGTCAAAACTTCTTATGTCGGTAATTCTTAGGTCGGGCTCAGACCCGACTTAAAAAGTCATTTTTAACAGACTTAAAAAGCCTTTTTTCCACTAGTGTTTGATCTTAAGATTGTTATCAATCACTCAATGACAATGAAAAAAAGGTTGAGAAAGAAAGAAAATAACGTTGGAGAAGAAGAAGAATGAATATATTCAGAGTTTCTCTCTGCCCACAACTGTGAAAACTTTCTTATTCACTTGCAACTGCAAACTGTGAATACAATGTTATGAGTTGAGTTGTTTATAAAATAAGGGTTTTTCCCTATTTATACATTTAGGTTAGCTTGTACCCCAAGTCAAAGGTAAAAGTTATAAAAGCTAAAAATAGATAACATTACTAAAATAGGCTTAAGTCGTAATCATGTGTGAAATAACCTGTTTCGACACTTCGACACACTAATACAACTCAACACACATATTAAGTTAATTCGACTAGACCTTGTTTATCATTATTATAACTTATGGCCTTGATCGCCTCGCCGTCTAAATTAATATAACTTACTAAATGCCCTTGATGGCTAAATATTCTTTTAATTTTCTTACCAACACTTATGGCCTTGATCGCCTTGCCGTCTACACTAGCCTGCTTATCATTATTATATAATACAGAATCTTGATTATAATAAAAAACTCTATTCCAATTGGTGTGATTAACCCTAACATAGTTTAATTCTCAAATGAACAATCCGTGGCCAACATTAGAAGAGAGTCAAAATGAATGAAAACCACAATATATTTAAGTATACATCACTCTCACATCTTTGAGAAATTACAACAGAAGAGTGGTTTATGCTGTCGAATCACAAGCTAAAGTAATAATGCTCTCAACTTTATGATTTTATTAATCTATCCTCATGGAAAACCATATATCCGTACGTACATTGTTGCGTTATTATTTTATGTATATATCTTGTTTTTATAGTGCGCATTTCATGTTATGAAAAAGTTGGCATGGCAACACTTCACATTTTACTTACCGTGCACTTATCAAACAGTTTTTTTTTGTGTTAAAAAGACAAAAGTTAGAAACTTAAATAATAAACAACAATTTAGTAAATTGTGACACGTTTTTGGTAGCTTTCATCTTGTTAATGTTTGAAAACTTGAAGTGAGTGTCCGGTTGCATTATCGGTTGAGCTGAGAATTGGAGTTGTTTTCAATCAGCTTTGTGTTGAGTTTGTAATTTTTTATGTCGAAGCAGTGTAACTCGATAGAAATAAGGATTAGTCAAATTAACCTAATGTGTTAGTGTGTCGAGTTGCATAGTGTGTCGAAACAGGTTGCTTCACACAGGATTTCGACTTAGGTCTATTTTAGTAATGTTAGTTATTTTGTGCTTTTATAGTTTTGCGCTTTGACTTGGGGTGCAAGCAAACTTAAATCTATAAATAGGGAGAAACCCTTATTTTGTAAACAACTCATCATAATTTTGTAATTCACGGTTTGTAGTTGCAAGTGAAATAACAGAATTTCCATAGTTTGTGGGCAGAGAGTTCTCTACAGAAAATTGTTCATCTTCTTCTCCAACGTTTACTTACTTTCTTTCTTTCTTTCCTTCTAAACTTTTCTTTCATTATCATTATGTGGGTTGAAACAATCTTGAGATCAAGATTGGTTGAGTGAAATTCTCCATAGGTTATGGTTGAATTTCTAGCATCTGGTATCTATAGCTCTGGTTACGATTCAAGGAAGGAAAATCGTGATGGCGATGAATCATCCAAATGTACACTTTTCGGCAAACCTTCCAATTCTCAAGAAAGATAACTATGAGAATTGATGCAAGCAGATTAAGGTGGTTTTCTGTTATCAAGATCTTTGGGATCTTGTGAATGGAGGAGTAACACTGCTTGCAGAAAACGCGACGGATTAAGAAAAGGCTGCATTTAAAGAATTCAGGAAGAAAGATTATAAAGCTATATTTATAATTGTTGCACCTTAAAATTTGACCAACCGGTTCTCCTATCTGGTTCGTGGTTTAATTCGTATTCGCATATCAGATGCATGACATTTGTACACAGACAGAGGATGTCAGGGTTACAGCTTGGTTTTCATCTGCCGGATGTTTCAAATCCAGTCCAGATAATCGGGGTTTCAGTTTCGGGAGATTATACGCTTCGTGGCGTTTTCAGGTTACACAGTGCTTGGTGGTATTTCTGATGCCCGGGGGCTGCCATTTGGTCCAGTCAGGTTAACAGTTTCTTTTTTAGGGGTTTTATAATTTTTTTATGATTTTCCTAGATATTATTTGGTTTTTTTAGCATTTTTAGATAATATGTTGTGTTTTTAATGGAATAGTTTAGTTTTTTTTTTTTTATATTTTAGTATAGAATATTAATTGGGTTAATAGGTTTTTATTTTTAGAGCTTAATAGAGTTTTTTTTTAGAATATAGATCTTTTATAGATTTTAATAATCGTTTTAGGGCTTTATAGAATTTTTATAGAATTTAAATAGTTCTTAATAGATTTTTAATATTTTAGATATTTTTAAGAAATAAGTGAAAAATTAATAGTCTTTATTATAGATTTTAATTTGTTTTTAGCATTTGTAGATTTTATAGATTTTTAAATAGATTTTATTAAGTTTGTATTAGATTTTAGACATTTTTAGAGGAAATGAAGAATTAATAATAAATAATAGATTTTAAATTTGTCCTTTTCAGAATTTGTTTTTTAGATTTTTAATAGATTTTTAGAAATAAGTATAGAAATATAATGGTTTTTTATAGATTTTTAATTGGTGTTTGTAGATTTTTTATAGATTTTTGGATTTAATATTAGTTTTAATATTAGTTTTAATAGAATTTTAATATTTGATTTTAGTTTCAGATTTATAGTTTAATATAGTTTAATATAGTTTTAATATAGATATTTGTTTTAAAGTGTGGATTAATATGTTTTAGTTTAAGTTTTAGTCGTTAATCATTTGTTGGCTTTTAACTAGTTTTGTTAATTAATTTTCGTTTTTTATTAATATCCATTAATTGATTTCAGTTTTCATTAAGTGAGGTCATTAGGATTAATCATGTTTATAGTCTTAATCATTGCATTTAATCAGATCTCATTTAGTGGGTCAGGTCCAAGTGTCCACCATGCAGGCCCATTACACGTGGCTTTAAATAGCCTCGCCAGCACACACTTCAACTTCTTCCAGCTCTCGCCAAGTCACAGTGCACTCACTCTCCCTCACCACGTGTGGTGCATGCAGTAGCACCCTCAGGCCACTTGTCACCCCCTCCACCTCACCGGAGAGTCCGCCGCCGGCCATGCAACTGCCTTGACTAACAGTCTCCGGCCACCCTAACGACCTCCGGCCGCCGCTCATCTCGCCGGAATCTGCAAAATTTGCAGAGACTCAAGAACTTCATCGTTTTCCCCTCCGATCTCCTCCGATCTCCTCCGTTCGCTCCTCGCCGGACAACATCAATTCGTCAGAAGCTTCATCCATCCAGATTTTCGTCTTCGCTCATCAGTGTTCATCAAGCTTGTTGAATCTTCATCAGCTTGAGTTTGTTCGTCCAAAATTCCCAGAATCCTCAAGAACATCGTCTTCTTCAATCTTCTTTCCAGAACTTCATCCAGAACCACATCCGTTCGTGGTTAAGATCTCCAGATTCATCAGCGGCTTCAAGATCAACAAACTTCAAAGAACCTCTTCTTGTTCTTCAGTTCTTTCCAAGGCTTCAAGATCTTCATCTCCTTGCAACGACCTTCAACAGTTTGTTCTTCGGATTTTTTCCCAGAAACTTCACAAATCTTCATTCTCCAGTTTTTCTTGCTTCATCTCCAGGTACATGTTCACGAAGCTCATTGCATGTTGATTTTGATGGCTTAGTTTGTGTTGTGGACTGCTAGGGTTTGAAGGTTGTTGATGCGTGTGAAGATTTTGATTCGGTTTTGTTTGTTTGATGAGCGTGAGAGAGTTCAGAGAGTTTGTTGTTGTTTGATTGATTTCGTTTGAGAGTTTGTGTGAGAGATTTGAGGTGCGTGTTGAGAGTTCTTGAGAGATTGTGTTTAGGGATTTTGAGATTCAGAGTGGGAGCGTTAGAGAGTTGAGAGCGGCGCAGGTTTGAAGTCTATGAACAGTGGATGAGGGTTTTGGGAGAGGAAGAGAATATATACCTAGGGTTAGGTCAGAATGATTTGGGCTGGGCTTACAATTACTGAATCCCCCCTCCCTTACTAATTCGTACCTCCTCACTTTTTTGTGAATAAAATGCTGAAAACAAAAAAACATGTGAATGTGCCTTGTGCTAAGTGTTGCGCACACCCCCCCTGGGCCCAAGTGCTGAATAGCATTAGATAAGTGCTGAGCGCACCCCCCTTCTTTTTTTAATTTCTTAGTTTTTATACATGTTAGAAATAAAGACATAAAAAATAGTAGGAAGCTTCAATTTAACCCATTCTTTTTTTCCATAGGTTCCTAATTGGATTTAAAATTTTATTAAATAAAAGTATTAGATTAATTTTGTGTTTTTCATTTTATTTGCATTTTTGCAATTTTAATTGTTTTTAAGTGAGATTTGTGAATATGCTTGCATTGTAGATTTTCCTTCTACCTTCTGGTTTGGCTTTTTGATTGGTTCTTTTGGTATGATATAATAGACGAATGCATGCTCCCCATAGGATTTTCTTAGATTTTTTAGAAATTGTTTGATGCTGTTTTAGGGTTAGAGAATAGAGACCCCCTAACTTGATGGTTAACCCTTGACTGTTCACATGTTAGGGATTGGTTAGTTGCCTTAGAAGTTGACTTAGGATTTGAGATCTGATCTTGGGATCATAGAGGCATGCAGGTTCCCCATAGATTTTTGGTAGATTTTTAGAGAGTGTTTTGCTATTTTTTGTTTGAGCCTGAGATTAGGAGAAGTCTTAAGGGCTTCTGACTTTGAAGTTCAACTGTTGTTGAACTTTGAAGATAGTTTCTTTTGGTTTGAGGGCCTGGGGTTTCTTCCTGAAGATGGAGGCTGGATGAAGACTTGATGGAGCTTGCAAGGATGCATGGACTGAAGACCTAGGTTAGGAGCTTGCTCTTCCTGTGAGGTTAGAGATCCTGAAGTTTGAGGGAAATTCATGGTACTTTCCTGAGGAAGGCATTATGGATGTCTTTCATTCTTTATTCTCACCTCTTTCTTAAGTATCCAATGATGTTGGAGCCTTCATGTGAGTTTAATTTCTCTTGAGGAGGAATGTAAACCGTTCACAGTTGTTGAGCCACATGGGATATGATTCCTAAGTGGAAGTCCCCTAGTATTTTCCTGAGGAAGGCACTATGGGTCTGCTCACTTAGTTCCCTTAGTTCATGTAGGATTTCTTAAGTATCCAATGATGTTGGAGCCTTCATGTGAGTTTAGTTTCTCCTGAGGAGGAATGTAAACCGTTCACAGTTGTTGAGCCACATGGGATATGATTCCTAAGTGGAAGCCCCCTAGTATTTTCCTGAGGAAGGCACTATGGGTCTGCTCACTTAGTTCCCTTAGTTCATGTAGGATTTCTTAAGTATCCAATGATGTTGGAGCCTTCATGTGAGTTTAGTTTCTCCTGAGGAGGAATGTAAATCGTTCACAGTTGTTGAGCCACATGGGATATGATTCCTAAGTAGAAGCCTCCTAGTACTTTCCTGAGGAAGGCACTGTGAGTCTGCCTACTTAGCTCCATTTCTTTGGTAAGCTTGTCTTGAAGCTTGAAGACTGGGATTGATTTCTCTTGTGTAGGGGTTTGCTTTAGGGTTTTGCTTGAAGTTTTGTTTAGGGCTTTGCTTAGAGATTTGATTAAGGTTTTGTGTAGGGCTTTTGCTCAGGGGTTTGATTAGGGGCTTTGTTCAGGGGTTTGATTATGGTTTTGTCTAGGGGTCCTGCTCAGGGTTTTGGCTTAAGCTTTTGGATAGGAATTTGCCAGGCTGGTTAGCCCTTTCCTTCTCTGTGTGTTGATTGACTTGTGTGGTGCTGTGCTGCATTAGTCTTAGGGGTTCATCTAGATATTTTTGAGATAGGTGCATCTTAGAAATAGGCTTTGTGTGCATGAGAAGTTGAGTGCCTGACTCCTTCTGCTTGATTGTTATTGAGTGGCTTTGCTTGCTGGTATTTGGTAGAGTTGAGCTCCCTTGCCTCTGTGGTGTGTGGCCTTTGTGCCTTGCTTGCTTGGTTGTTGCATTCATGCATATTTCCAGTATGTCTTTACTTTGCAGTGATTCGTGTTTGCTGTTTAGTGCTTTTGCCATGATCCCTTAGGAGCTCTAACTTCTCTTCTGTGGAGGAGTTATGATAGACTTAGACGGGTTAACCAGGCATGATAACATTAGGTAGATTCCCCTTTTCAACCATAGTTTTAGGGTGTCTCTTTCCTTTCTCAAAACCACAGAAAAACACTTAATAAGGGATAAAACAAAAGTGAATTCATTTCTTCCGTCAAAAGATTTGAGCAAACATCAAAACCTTTTGTCCTCTTGGACTGTGAAAACCCTTGGTTAAGGTGCATTTTCCCAATAAAAAACACTTGAACAACTTGTGTCGTGCGTAGCCCGAACTACGTTTGCTCTGATCTTCCATGCCGTGTGGAAGTACGTAGGCACAGGACGCGATGTCCTGGTGAGCAACCTTCCCCCCCGTCTAGACGTAGGTAGTCGAACTACGTTGACTCCGACTTTCCCATTGCACGAGGGAGTACGTAGGCCCAGAACAGCGTATGTTCTGTCGAGTCCTATCCTTTTCTTTTCTTTTCAGACTGACCACTAGCGTAGATAGATAAACACACCCTTTTCCTTATAAACACCAAGCGTGGATCCCGTCGAGTACGACGGACGTGAGGGGTGTTAATACCTTCCCCTTGCATAACCGACTCCCGAACCCAGGTTTTGGTTGCGATGACCATACCTTTCCCGTTTTTGCGAGGTTTACTTCGAGCGTTTCCTTTCCCTCCTGTGGGATAAATAACGCACGGTGGCGACTCTTCTGTCAAGCCGACGCCGATTTCGCAGTAGCGACAGCTGGCGACTCTGCTGGGGACGATGTAGCATCTAGGGACTTTTCCCATCCCTTATGCTGGGACCGTTTCCCATCCCCTACGCGAGTCAATCCTAGCGCTTGGGTGTTTATCTATTGGGTGTTGGACATATGTGTTTTACCTTTCCGCACTTTACTTTTCCGTACCTTTACCTTTCCGCATTTACTTTCAGCACTATATTATTGTGATTATTGCTGTGGGAGAGGGAGGTTACTATGAGTGAGAAGCCGGACCTGGGCTTGAGTATGCACCTAGACATAGTTGTGGAGAGTAGTAGACAAACCTGTTTGCTGAGCAGACACAGTTTCCTACGAAATCTGCGCTCAGACGAGGTTCTCTCCGAGGTGCTTGTAACAGCTCAAATTTCATTAAATAATTAATTATAGTAATTAATTGATTTAGTGGGATTTTTATTAATGTTGGAAATTAATTTTATTAATTGGAATTAATAGAGAATTGAGAGGGAAATTGGAAGGAAGGAAAATAAAGGAAATATATAAGTGAGGAAGAAAAGAAAAGAAAGTTAGAAACATTTGGAAAGAAAGAGGAAAGAAGAAGAAAGGAGAGAAAGAGAAGAGAAGAAGAGGAAAAGTGGAAATCATCAAGAACCAACATCAAAGCTCCGATTAATCGAGGTAAGGGTGAGAAATGTTTCTATTTGATCATTGTATGATGTTATGTATGTTGGGTTGGGGTTTTGGTAGAGTTTTCATCACTTTCCATTTAGGGCAAAATGTTGGATAATCGGTAGATTGATAATTTAATCGGTTGAAAATGAGTAATAATGCCGTAGAATAGTCGGGTAACATGTGTTGATGCTGTTTGTACTGATTTTGTTGTGTGAGAAGTTGGATGATGGTGGATAGTGGAGGTGGAACAGAATAGGGTTCTGTTCTGCGCAGGTTCGCTGGCTCTCGCCAGGCGAAGCCTAGCGAATGTTGGCCAATAATTATATTTAAGTCCCAGTGGACTTCGCTGGTGGGTTCGCCAGGCGAAGTTGGGTAGCGAAGGTTCGCCCAGCGAAGGTGCTGGCGAATGGTGGCGAATGAAGTCAGTAGCTACTGACTTGGGTTCGCTGGGAAGTCTCTCCAGGCGAAGCCTAGCGAGTGTTCGCTGAGGGAGTTCGCCAGGCAAAGGCCAGGCGAAGGTTCGCTGCGAGGGTTCGCCAGGCGAATGTGGGCGAGTTTGACAGCATTTTTCTTTTGCTGTGTTGATCATGTGGAGATGGTTTGGTTGTTCCACATAGGTGGATACCTTATGATATGAATATAGATATGATCTATGGTGATAACATGTGATGTGGGTAGCCTTCGGGCGTGAATCCTAGAGTTGTGATATGTGTGCATAACTTATTATTGTATGATTGGTATTGTAATGAGAATACCTTGATTGTTGTGATAATTAGAGATACATGGGAATACAATGAGAAATGTATGTGTATCGTCTAATGAATTGTGAGTGCATATATGTATGCGATTGTGGTGTGAATGCATGGGAACATATGTGATATGTGTGCATTGTTGTTGAATATGATGATGTGTGGAATGAATACATTGATAAATGTTTGATATATGTTGTATGTGAAATCATGATGAAATTCTCGAAGGGGTGAATTATTCGAATGCATGAGATTAAGATGTCGGTCTTAAGTGCATTTGTTGTGGTTGATTGTACATGCATCATTTAGTCAAGAGGCAATGTCTGTTAGTTTCGTGGAAACTAGCGGCTTGTCCCAAACCTAGAAGTGTGGGTTTAAAGGCTTAGAGGACGGGCCTTTGTGGTTATCGGTCTAGAAGTGTGGACCCGGTTTAATGTAAAAACCGAAAAAAGATAACGGGTTATCGGTCTAGAAGTGTGGACCCGGTTTAATGTAAAAACCGAAAAAAGATAACGAGAGTCGGTACCGCATTGCATGAGTTGCATTGAGTTGTTGAGTCACATTGATATATGACATATGCATGAAGTGATGCTTATGTGTGAATGATGAGATTGTGGAAATTGTAAGTGTATACATAATATGGGAATGCTTTGTGAATATCCATGTTTGTATATATATATATATGTGTGGTAAATATATATATGACTAAGAGAATGAAGTGTGGTGAGAAATGTGAATATGTGTTATATGACTACCTATATATATAATCTTATGCTTTGATTATTATGGTTATATTTCTCACCCTTCTGCTGTTTTATAATGCTCTATGAGGCATTGCAGATTAGGATGCTGGAGTCCTTTTGTGAAGTTAGTCTTCATTCTTTTGAGTCGGCTGCTCTGATATGTAACACCGGGTAGTTAGACTAGTATAGTCATTCTTTTGTGATACATTGCGATGTATCAGCTGATGTGGTTTTGTAATCTAACTGAATATATATATTAATTTGGATGGCTTATGTGCACGTGGATTAATATTTTGAAAATGATCAAATGATTTTATATTCCGCTTAAATTGAAAATGTTACATATTTTATGGAGCAAAATGTTAAAGTGTTTTATTGGTGAAACTGTGACATCCTTCCTTTATACCTTATCCTAAAATTTTTACTCTGATAATTTGTATGTGTTTAATTGTTTTATATGCATTTATTTGGGGTATAGAAGGGGGTGTTACAATAGTGGTATCAGAGCAGGTCGGTCCGTCCGGCCAAGTTGTTAGAGTGTTTTTCCCTGTGTATTATTGATATGCGTGTGTTGCATTATCAATATTGGTTGTTCTTACGTGGTTCTGTGGTTGGAATTAGTAAGATGGTTACAGGAAGGAACGACGAAGCGATTGCGGAGGCATTGACGAGATTGGCGGGGGCAATTGGGCAGAATCCTCCGGCCAATGTGAATGTGAGGAATCATGCTGATGATGGATTCCGTGCTTTGGGGAAATTCCAAAAGAATAACCCTCCGGCCTTCAAGGGAACTCATGAACCGGACAAGGCACAAATTTGGTTGAAAGTTGTGGAAAAGATTTTTCGAGTTATGAATTGCTCGGATGCACAGAAGGTGCAGTTTGGGGCTCATATGCTCGAAGAAGAAGCTGAAGATTGGTGGGGTAATACTCGCCAAAGATTTGAGGAAGATGATATTGTGATTACGTGGGATTTGTTTAGAGAAACCTTTCTGGAGAAGTATTTTCCAGAGGATGTGCGGGGGAAGAAAGAGATCGAATTTCTTGAGTTGAAGCAAGGTAATTCGACAGTTGCTGAGTATGCGGCGAAATTTGAGGAGTTGATCAAATTTTGTCCTCACTATAACACTGATAATGCTGAGAGGTCTAAGTGCCTCAAGTTTGTGAACGGTTTGAGACCCGAGATTAGACAAGCTATTAGATATCAGGAAATCAGGCGGTTTTCTGAGTTGGTTAACAAGAGCAGAATTTATGACGAAGACAGTAGGGCTAGGTCCAGCCACTACAAGAGTCTAAGTGACAAGAAAGGAAAGGGACAATTCAGAGGAAAACCTTACGTAACTCCTGCTGATAAGGGGAAACAAAAGGTTGGTTTTGGCAAGAAGCCAAGTGGGGGAGTTTCTACCCCGGTTAGGTGTTACACTTGTGGTGAAGCGGGGCATCATGCTCCGGAGTGCAAAAGTGTTGAACCGAAGTGTTTTAAGTGTGGCAAGCCAGGCCACAAGGCTCTAGAGTGTAGAAGCGGTTCGGGTGTTACTTGCTATAACTGTGGTGAGCGAGGGCACATCAGTACCAAGTGCGATAAGCCGAAGAAGAATCAAGGGAGCGGGAAAGTGTTCGCTCTATCTGGATCTGAGACTGCTAGCGACGATCGATTGATCCGAGGTACGTGCTTCATTAATGGTATACCTTTGATCGCTATAATTGATACCGGAGCTACGCATTCTTTTATTTCTTTGGATTGTGTTAGGAGGTTGAATCTTGAGTTGTCTGTGATTGGTGGCGGTATGGTTATTGATACTCCTGCTATGGGTTCAGTAACTACACCGTATGTTTGCTTGAATTGCCCGTTGAGTATTTTCGGTAGAGATTTTGGGATTGATTTAGTGTGTCTTCATTTAGATCAACTGGATGTCATTCTTGGAATGAATTGGTTAAAATTCAATCGTGTGTATATTAACTGTTTTGACAAAACGGTTATTTTTCCTGACTCGGATGTTGAAAGGGATTTGTTTATGACGAGGAAGCAAGTGAAGGAATCGGTACAAGATGGGGCTAAGGTATTCATGCTTATGGCAACTATGAGAATCGGTGGAAGTGAAGAGATTGATGCTTTGCCCATTGTTAGAGATTTTCCGGAAGTATTCCCTGAAGAGATAAAGGATTTACCGCCGGAGCGAGAAGTGGAGTTTTCGATAGATTTGATTCCTGGAGCTAGTCCGATATCGATGGCTCCATATCGTATGTCGGTCTCGGAGTTAAAAGAGTTGAAGAGTCAACTTGAGGATTTGCTTGAAAAGAAGTTTATTCGTCTGAGCGTGTCACCGTGGGGTGCACCGGTGTTGTTGGTTAAGAAGAAAGAGGGTTTTATAAGGCTCTGTGTGGATTACAGACAGTTGAACAAGGTGACTATTAAGAATAAGCATCCACTTCCAAGGATTGATGATCTGATGGATCAGTTGGTTGGTGCAAGCGTGTTCAGCAAGATTGATTTGAGATCTGGGTATCATCAGATCCGTGTGAAAGCTGAGGATATTCAGAAGACGGCCTTTCGGACGAGGTATGGACACTATGAGTATTCTGTGATGCCATTTGGTGTGACTAATGCACCAGGTGTATTTATGGAGTACATGAATAGGATTTTCCATCCTTATTTGGATAAGTTTGTGGTGGTGTTTATCGACGACATCTTGGTTTATTCGAAGAGCGAAGGAGAGCATGCCGAGCATCTGAAGATTGTGTTATCTGTGCTGAGAGAGAAGCAGTTGTTTGCTAAGCTTTCTAAGTGTGAATTTTGGTTGAAGGAAGTTAGTTTCCTTGGTCATGTGATTTCTAGTAGTGGTATTGCGGTCGATCCGTCGAAGATTGAAGCGGTGTCGCAATGGGGGACTCCGAAGTCAGTTTTTGAGATCAGAAGTTTTCTTGGTTTAGCCGGTTATTATCGGAAGTTTATCGAAGGATTCGCTAAGTTATCGTTGCCGTTGACGCAGTTGACTAGGAAAGGTCAAGCCTTTGTTTGGGACGCCAAGTGTGAAGCGAGTTTTCAAGAACTTAAGCGAAGGTTGACGACAGCTCCTGTTTTGATTCTGCCAAATCTAGGAGAACCATTCGTTGTGTATTGTGATGCTTCTTTGATGGGTTTAGGAGGTGTGTTGATGCAGAATAACCAAGTTGTAGCTTATGCTTCGAGGCAACTCAAAGTGCATGAGAAGAATTATCCGACGCATGACTTAGAGTTGGCCGCCGTTGTGTTCGTGTTGAAACTTTGGAGGCATTATTTATTTGGCGCAAGATTTGAAGTGTTTAGTGACCACAAGAGTTTGAGATATCTTTTTGATCAAAAGGAATTGAATGCGAGACAGAGAAGATGGCTTGAACTTTTGAAGGATTATGATTTTGGTTTGAATTACCATCCGGGTAAAGCGAATGTAGTAGCGGATGCATTGAGTCGGAAATCATTGCATATGTCGGCGTTGATGATGAAAGAGTTGGAATTGATTGAGCAATTTCGAGATTTGAGTTTGGTATGTGAGAGAACTTCTTTTGGATTTAAGTTGGGTATGTTAAAGCTTACAAGTGGTATTTTGGATGAAATTCGAGATGGACAGAAATCGGATTTGAGCTTAGTTGATCGGTTGACTTTAATCAACCAAGGCCAAGGTGGTGATTTTCGGATTGATGAGAATGGGATTATGAGATGTCGGGATCGAGTTTGTGTTCCAAATGTTGTTGAGCTGAAAAAGAGTATCCTTGAGGAAGGACATCGTAGCGGATTGAGTATTCATCCGGGTGCTACTAAGATGTATCAGGATTTGAGGAAAGTATTTTGGTGGCCTAGTATGAAGAAGGATATTGCGGAATTTGTGTATTCTTATTTGACTTGCCAGAAGTCGAAGATTGAGCATCAGAAGCCATCGGGTTTGATGAAGCCGTTGTTTATTCCTGAGTGGAAATGGGATAGTATCTCCATGGATTTTGTATCGGGTTTGCCGAGGACGCCAAGTAATTTTGAGGCTATTTGGGTTATCGTGGATAGATTGACTAAATCTGCTCACTTTATCCCTATGCGTATGGATTACCCTTTGGAGAAGCTGGCTAAGCTGTATATTGAGAGGATTGTGTGTCTGCATGGTATTCCGTTAAGTATTGTTTCGGATAGAGATTCGCGGTTTACTTCGAGATTTTGGGAGAGCCTGCAGAGTGTTTTGGGTACTAAGTTGCGTTTGAGTTCAGCATATCATCCTCAGACTGATGGTCAGACGGAGAGGACGATTCAGTCGCTTGAAGATCTTTTGAGAGCTTGTGTATTGGAAAAAGGAGGAGCTTGGGATAGCTACTTGCCTTTGATTGAGTTTACCTACAACAACAGTTTCCATTCGAGTATTGGTATGGCACCATTTGAGGCGTTGTATGGTAGGCGGTGTAGGACACCATTGTGTTGGTTCGAGTCCGGAGAGAGTTCTGTTGTTGGACCCGAGTTAGTTCAACAGACTACTGATAAGATCAAGATGATTCAAGAGAAGATGAGAATTACTCAAAGTCGTCAGAAGAGTTATTATGACAAGAGGAGGAAGGCACTTGAATTTCAAGAGGGAGATCATGTGTTTCTTCGAGTCACTCCGATGACAGGTGTTGGTAGGGCACTGAAGTCGCGCAAGTTGTCGCCGCGTTTCATTGGTCCTTATCAGATTTTGCAAAGGATAGGAGAAGTGGCCTATCGTGTGGCTTTACCACCGTCGCTTGCTAATCTTCATGACGTATTCCATGTATCTCAGTTGAGGAAATACATTGCGGATCCATCTCATGTAGTCCAAATAGATGATGTGCAGGTGAGAGATAACCTGACTGTTGAGACATCACCTATGCGGATCGAGGATCGGAAATTGAAGCAGCTTCGAGGTAAAGAGATTGCTTTAGTGAAGGTCGCTTGGGGAGGACCGGCTGGTGGAAATGTTACTTGGGAGCTTGAAAGTCGGATGAAAGAGTCTTATCCAGAGGTGTTTGAATCAGGAACCATTTTCGAGGACGAAAATTCCTAAAGTGGGGGAGAGTTGTAACAGCTCAAATTTCATTAAATAATTAATTATAGTAATTAATTGATTTAGTGGGATTTTTATTAATGTTGGAAATTAATTTTATTAATTGGAATTAATAGAGAATTGAGAGGGAAATTGGAAGGAAGGAAAATAAAGGAAATATATAAGTGAGGAAGAAAAGAAAAGAAAGTTAGAAACATTTGGAAAGAAAGAGGAAAGAAGAAGAAAGGAGAGAAAGAGAAGAGAAGAAGAGGAAAAGTGGAAATCATCAAGAACCAACATCAAAGCTCCGATTAATCGAGGTAAGGGTGAGAAATGTTTCTATTTGATCATTGTATGATGTTATGTATGTTGGGTTGGGGTTTTGGTAGAGTTTTCATCACTTTCCATTTAGGGCAAAATGTTGGATAATCGGTAGATTGATAATTTAATCGGTTGAAAATGAGTAATAATGCCGTAGAATAGTCGGGTAACATGTGTTGATGCTGTTTGTACTGATTTTGTTGTGTGAGAAGTTGGATGATGGTGGATAGTGGAGGTGGAACAGAATAGGGTTCTGTTCTGCGCAGGTTCGCTGGCTCTCGCCAGGCGAGCGAAGGCGAAGCTTCGCCAGGCGAAGCCTAGCGAATGTTGGTGAATAATTATATTTAAGTCCCAGTGGACTTCGCTGGTGGGTTCGCCAGGCGAAGTTGGGTAGCGAAGGTTCGCCCAGCGAAGGTGCTGGCGAATGGTGGCGAATGAAGTCAGTAGCTACTGACTTGGGTTCGCTGGGAAGTCTCGCCAGGCGAAGCCTAGCGAGTGTTCGCTGAGGGAGTTCGCCAGGCGAAGGCCAGGCGAAGGTTCGCTGCGAGGGTTCGCCAGGCGAATGTGGGCGAGTTTGACAGCATTTTTCTTTTGTTGTGTTGATCATGTGGAAATGGTTTGGTTGTTCCACATAGGTGGATACCTTATGATATGAATATATATATGATCTATGGTGATAACATGTGCTGTGGGTAGCCTTCGGGCGTGAATCCTAGAGTTGTGATATGTGTGCATAACTTATAATTGTATGATTGGTATTGTAATGAGAATACCTTGATTGTTGTGATAATTAGAGATACATGGGAATACAATGAGAAATGTATGTGTATCGTCTAATGAATTGTGAGTGCATATATGTATGCGATTGTGGTGTGAATGCATGGGAACATATGTGATATGTGTGCATTGTTGTTGAATATGATGATGTGTGGAATGAATACATTGATAAATGTTTGATATATGTTGTATGTGCAATCATGATGAAATTCTCGAAGGGGTGAATTATTCGAATGCATGAGATTAAGATGTCGGTCTTAAGTGCATTTGTTGTGGTTGATTGTACATGCATCATTTAGTCAAGAGGCAATGTCTGTTAGTTTCGTGGAAACTAGCGGCTTGTCCCAAACCTAGAAGTGTGGGTTTGAAGGCTTAGAGGACGGGCCTTTGTGGTTATCGGTCTAGAAGTGTGGACCCGGTTTAATGTAAAAACCGAAAATAGATAACGGGTTATCGGTCTAGAAGTGTGGACCCGGTTTAATGTAAAAACCGAAAAAAGATAACGAGAGTCGGTACCGCATTGCGTGAGTTGCATTGAGTTGTTGAGTCACATTGATATATGACATATGCATGAAGTGATGCTTATGTGTGAATGATGAGATTGTGGAAATTGTAAGTGTATACATAATATGGGAATGCTTTGTGAATATCCATGTTTGTATATATATATATGTGTGGTAAATATATATATGACTAAGAGAATGAAGTGTGGTGAGAAATGTGAATATGTGCTATATGACTACCTATATATATATATAATCTTATGCTTTGATTATTATGGTTATATTTCTCACCCTTCTGCTGTTTTATAATGCTCTATGAGGCATTGCAGATTAGGATGCTGGAGTCCTTTTGTGAAGTTAGTCTTCATTCTTTTGAGTCGGCTGCTGTGATATGTAACACCGGGTAGTTAGACTAGTATAGTCATTCTTTTGTGATACATTGCGATGTATCAGCTGATGTGGTTTTGTAATCTAACTGAATATATATATTAATTTGGATGGCTTATGTGTACGTGGATTAATATTTTGAAAACGATCAAATGATTTTATCTTCCGCTTAAATTGAAAATGTTACATATTTTATGGAGCAAAATGTTAAAGTGTTTTATTGGTGAAATTGTGACATCCTTCCTTTATACCTTATCCTAAAATTTTTACTCTGATAATTTGTATGTGTTTAATTGTTTTATATGCATTTATTTGGGGTATAGAAGGGGGTGTTACAGTGCTCCTTTCCGATCCTGAGGATCTGAGGGGAGTCCAGACGCGAGGATTGTCGACTCTGGGGACCGATCAATTGGAAGTCAGCTAAGTGAGGCCTCTTCATGACTTGATGATGCCACTCCTTCTGGGAATCGTATCGTCACTCATGAAAGTCTGTGACGCTGATGACCGCATAGGATGCCGTACCTTTGTCCGTGGATTAGGTCCATACCTGTGAGAGGGATTGGGTTATTGCGGGAAAACTGGCCTTCAGAAACCTTGATTCAGTATTTATCAGATGGTTTTCTTGGCTCGTTAACAGGTGTGTTGTTTGGATCAGATGGATTTCTTGTCTGAGGTTGATACTATTATCAGATGGTTTTCTCGTCAGAGACAGAGGTTCAGATGGATTTCTTACCAGGGTATTGGTATTTTGGGTGTCGGATGATAGTCAGTGTCATGAGGTTCTGGTGACTGTGGTGGTTTTTTGTTCTTGACATCACAGAGATGTTCCTCTTCAGGCTACAGCATGGCCTCTGTGTTCACTGATTGCATCATTTATCATATTGCATTATTACATTACCATTTGCATCCAACTAACGTGTTTGTATTGCAGGTACATATTTTCCCTCCCAGTTCCGGTGGTTGTTTCCTAGCAGACATGGAAGCAATGAAGAGAGTGTTACCCTACAGATTCCCGTCTCCAGATATCAGTCTGTTGTCAGAGTTAATTACCATTGCTGGGAAGAAAGTGATGGGAGATTTCAGGAAGACATATGGGAGGATCCTGACTTATGTTTACCAGCCCTCGGCTTATGAGATCAGCGATATTTACACCCTATTGCAGTTTTATGATGCTGAGCTCAGGTGTTTCGTATTTCCTGACTTTGTCTTGACTCCTACCTTGGAGGAGTATTCTGCACTCTTGGATATACTGATTCGCGAGCAGATGCCTTTCTATCACACGGACGCTAAGCCTAATCTGGCTAAGCTTTCTGCTATTTTGTACTTAGGAGAGTTTGAGCTGACAGGGAAGATGATTAGGAGAGGAGATGTATGGGGAGTTCCATTGGGTGTTTTGGTAGAGAAGGCTCGGGAGTATGCTAAGAAGGGTGGCTGGGTTGTTTTTGATGCCATCCTTGCTGTGTGTGTTTATGGCATTGTTTTGTTCCCAAACCAACCTGATTTTGTTGATGCGGATGCTTTCTATATTCTGGCTGCAAAGAATCCAGTTCCTACCTTGCTGGGAGATATCCACCATTCTACTCACTACAAAAATGAAAAACGGCGAGGAAAGAATGTCTCTTGCTGTGTGCCTCTACTGTGTAGGTGGTTTGCCAGTCATATGCCGAAGTCAGGGCCTTTCGTCACTTCTATTGATTCTTTAGGATGGTCTGAGCGCTTGATGGGGTTGACTTCTGAGAATGTTGTGTGGGTTAATGAGGAGGTGTTAGGAGTTGATGTCATATACAGATGCGAAGGATTCCCTAATGTTCCTTTGATAGGAAAGAGAGGGTGTGTCAAGTACAACCCTTCCTTATTAATCAGGCATTTTGGATATGCACCTCAGGAAGCGTCGAAGCCCGAGGAGATATAGGAATCTCTGTATCTTACTGGGGCAATAGAGGAAGAGATGTTGATCAAGCTTGAGAAAGCATGGAAGAACCTGCATAAGAGAGGAAAGTCTTCATTTAGCAAAGGGGGTACTAGAGTTCTTGGTCCGTATGTGGAATGGATTCGTGAACGAGCTACGAAATTCCTTATGCCTTATCCTGCAGTTCAGCCATTGTATCCTTCTCCGGTGGAGGAGCCCACCACTATAGACATACAGGTATACAAGCAGCTGATGGCAGAGAAAGAAGAGTTAGCAAAGGCTAAAGAAGCTTTAGAGAAAGAGAACGCCCAGCTTCGTCATGAAAAGATCGAAACAGGATATTCTTCCAAGCAACAGGCTGAAGCTTTGAAACATCTGAAGACTGCTTTATTGGAGTTGACTGAAACCAAGAAGCGTCTGGAGTTAGATTTAGACTCAGTTAGCAGTGTATTGGCTACTAAGAAACAAGAGCTGGAAAGGGCCTACACGAAGTTAGCTAAGTTCAGAGAGCATTGGGACCTTACTATGGCCAAACGCAAAGAGCGGGAAGAAGAGCTAAAGATACAGGTTGCTCAGTTGGGAGAACAGGTTAAAGTGAAGACTGAGGAGCTTGAAGAAGAAGCATTCCGTCGATACGAGGCCGAACGCAAACTGATTGATGCCATGAAGAATCTGGAAGATTGTGAGCGCAGAGCAGACACCAAGAGGCCCAAACCTGAGGTTGGTGCCCAGAATAAGGCTTGCGAAGATTTTGTCAGAGATATCCAAGGAACGGTCAAGAAAAGGGATCAGTTGATAGAAGGCTTGATTTATCGACCGGATCACCCAGAGACGAAGAAGCTGTTTGAGGATTTCTGCGATCGTACCCGCACTTGACTTCTTTCTTGTACTCTATGTGTTGAGATCACCGCCAGACATGTTGGTTGGGATCCTCATTTATCATTTCAGTTGTAAGAAACACGGTTGTGTAAGGCTTTGACAAGACTGTTATCTGAATAAATGTATGAGGGTTTTTCTAAATACTGTCTTTATGGTTTCTCTTGTCTCGCCACCTTGACACTGGAATTGGAGGGGAAATATCCCCAACGCACACATGCACATTAGCATTTTTGCATTGTTGTTTGCATAAATCACATTGCATTACAGGTTTGTGATCCATGTTCCTTATCATTCTTCATCCATACATCCAGGTATTTTTAGGATTGCAGAACAACGGGTCCACCGTTACTCTACTAGAACTAATTACAAGAAGATCATGGACAACATGCAGAGTGAAATGCAAGAAATGCGTGACAGGATGGCCATGCTCATGCAAACCATGGAGACCATCGCCAAAGGACAAGAGCAGCTGCAGACTCTGGTTCAACCGTTGGTCGCACGAGCTGAAAACAACGGGACACCGCGTGGTGAAAATATTGTTGCTTCTCCCCGAATTGAGAATCGTCAAAGTGCTAATGCTATTCCCGTAACCAGTTTGAATGCTGGAGAAACTGGTCCTGCAGGCGGAGGTGGGAACGCCGATAATATGAATGCCAATGCAGATACTGCTGGAGTATTTCTGGGTAATGTCAACCAGGGTTTCAATGGGGGCGCTGAGAATGTCGGAATGAATGGTAATAATGGTAACCAGGGCTTCAATGGTGTGAACATGGGGTATGGCAACATTGCTGGCACCAAGGCTGGGTTTGGTGACTATGGTTATGGTAATCTTGGATATGGAACTGGTGCGTACAACGCTCAAGAGATGGGCAATCTGAGGTACGACCCCAGGTACTTCCAAACGGGTCCGGGCCGTGAGGCGGAATATGTTGGATACGATGCAGTACCTTGCTGGGAGGATCGTCAGGAGGATGTGATCTCTGGTCAGAATGAGGGTTATGAAAGAGCTAGAGATGACAACCATCGGATGAGATTGCTAGAAGAGAAAGTGAACGGATTAGCAAGCCAGAATGCTCTTGGGCTGGATATGTCAAATATGGGGCTGGTCCCAGGGCTGAGGGTCCCGCTGAAATTCAAAGCGCCGTCATTTGATAAGTACAAAGGGGATACATGCCCGAGGGTGCATGTGCACGCGTTTTACAGGCGTATGTCCGCGTATTCTGAGGATGAAAAGATGCTGATGCACTTCTTCCAGGATAGCCTGTCAGGGCCATCGCTGGAGTGGTACGTGAGCTTGGAACCTACTCAGATCAGGAGTTGGAAAGAGCTGGCAGAGGCTTTTGTTCGACATTATCAATAGTGATCTCGCCCCTAACCGAGTCCAGCTGCAGAGCATGTCTCAAAAGTCTAGCGAGAGCTTTAAGGAATACGCCCAGAGATGGCGAGATCTGGCTGCTAGGGTACACCCTCCGATGGTGGAGCGCGAAATGATGGATATGTTCATAGGAACTTTCTCTGGAATGTATTATGACCGGTTGCTCAATTTTTCTATGAGTACATTCTCTGAGTTGATTTTGATGGGGGAGCGCATTGAAAACGGGGTGAAGATTGGTAAAATTCAAGTGGGTGAGTCTGCTTCAGCAGGAAGCAATAAGAAGACGTTTGGTGGTAAAAGGCAGGGTGATACCAACGTTGTATACAATGCTCGACGGAGAAATAGAGGTCAGAACTGGCATCAGCAGTCGCAGGTTGCAAGTGTAACCATTCCAGGGCCTTCTCAGCAGCAGAGACAACAACCACAGCAGCAGGCTCAACAGCAGCCAAATAATAATCAGCGCAGATTTCAGAACCCGCGATCGAGGAGAGTATTCGAGGTACCGCCGGTATCATATGCAGAACTTCTTCAAGCTTTGTTGAAATTGCAGCTAGTCGAGAAGAGGACCTTAGCACCACCAACCGGCCCGCCACCAGTCGGGTATGATATTAATGAGCATTGTGACTTCCATTCGGGCGCACCAGGGCACAATATTGAAAATTGCCTAGCTTTCAAGCATAAAGTACAGGATTTGCTTGATAGTACGGCTATTAACTTCGGGAAGGACGATCCCAATATCACGCAACAGCCAATGCCCAAGCATGGTGGGGCTGGGGCCAATGCAATCCTGACAGATGATGAGTTGGACTTGGTTTCGGAAGTGAGCAAGTTGAAAACCCCTTTGAGTTACGTAAAACAGCGCTTATTGAAAGGAGGTGCCTATCCCGGATGCAGTGAAGAGTGTGCTGACTGTTTGGTTCAACTTGAGGGCTGTGAGAAGTTGAAAAGGGGAGTTCAAGGTTTGATTGATGAAGGAATCCTGCAGTTTGATAGGTCTGTGGGGCGAGAGAAGTCTGTTGAGACAGAATCTGAAAAAGAGCGCAGTGAGGTTGCTACGATCACCATTCCGTTCAAATCAGTGACGATTTCGGCATCATCGAAAAGGCCGACCATTACTATTACCAAGGCTAAACCAATCCCTTATGAGAGCACAAAGGCAGTCCCGTGGAGCTACGGTGCTGAAGTGTATTGCAATGGGGAAAAGATTGACTTGAATGATCCGCCAGCGGGATCCGTAGACAACATAGTGGGAGCGGGTGGTATAACCCGGAGCGGGAGAATTTTCACTTCACCTGAGGTCGAGGCAGAGAGGCTCGCCAGGGGTAAGAACAAAGTTGTTGAGGGGGGACCTTCGGGGAGTAAGGAGAAAGAACCGACAAACAAAGATGTGGAAGAATTCATGAGATTGATTCGCAAAAGTGACTACAAGATCATAGATCACCTGCAGCAGACCCCGTCAAAGATCTCCATATTATCGCTGTTGTTATGTTCTGAGGCGCATAGAAATGCCCTGTTGAAGGTACTTGAGACATCCTTCGTGCCGCAAGAGATTTCAGTCAATCAGCTGGAGGGGGTTATGGCACATGTTAATGCTGGGCATGGTTTGGGATTCACGGATTTTGACCTAACGCCTAGAGGGCGTGATCACAATAATGCCTTGCACATCTCTATCGAATGTCGGGGCACTATTTTATCCCATGTGCTGGTGGACACTGGATCCTCGTTGAATGTGTTACCAAAGAAAGCCCTGTTGAAATTGGATACCCGTGGGTTGTTGTGCACACCTAGTGATTTGGTGGTGAGGGCCTTTGACGGAACAAGGAGGTCGGTATTCGGGTCAGCAACGTTACCCATCCAGGTAGGCCCGGAGGTGTTTGATACAGTGTTTTACATCATGGACATCCAGCATGCATATAGCTGTTTGATCGGGAGACCTTGGATTCATGCCGCTGGGGCAGTAACTTCTACACTCCATCAGAAGCTGAAGTATATGGTTGAGGGGAGTATTGTGACGGTGTGTGGCGAAGAGGATATCCTAGTCAGTCATTTGTCTTCCTTCAAATACGTGGAGGTAGATGGAGAGATTCATGAAACGCTGTGTCAGGCGTTCGAAGGGGTGAAGGTTAAAGAAGAAGCTCCGGTGAAGAGTGAAGGGCAAGAGGTGGCCGTCTCCTCATATAAAGAAGCCAAGGCGTTGGTGCAAGCAGGAGAGACTCAGAAGTGGGGGCAGGTTCTGGACATACCAGTGAAGCAAGATAGGTACGGCTTGGGGTACCGCCCATCTCCCTCACAGAGTGCGCCTAAGTACAAGGGACCTGTGGTGTTCACGCCCAGAGGGGTTAGCTTTGAAAGGATTAATGCCGTGTCTGATACGGAGGAAGTGGATAGCGACTGCGACATGGACGCATGGATTCGACCCAGCACGCTGGGGCAAAGCCTATGCAACTGGTCCATCCAGGACGTCATCCAAGTCACCAAACAGTAATGTGTTGTTTTTTTCAATCATTGTATGATCACATGCCTTGCCCGGGGCATCGTTGACCTCGTCTTAGGGCCTAGCTATTTACCTGTATGTTTGCATGATCAATAAATGACGGCGTTTTTTACATTCAAATATTGTGATCCTTTTCTTTCTGTTTTTTATTTTTCAATAAAATGGCAGCGTGGTTATGTATTTTGCTTGCATATCATTTTGAAGCACTTAACCGTTTCCCTCGCAGGATTCATGAATTTTCAAATGACATCGACCAAAGACTTCCTATGACTCGTTTAGACTTCGAGCATCCGATCTTCCAAGCTGAGGAGGAGATTGTTGAGGATAGTGACTTATCAGAAGAGCTGAGTCGGTTGTTGAAGCAAGAGGAGAGAGTCATTCTGCCTCACCAGGAAGAGATTGATATTGTCAATTTAGGGTCTGAAGAATGCGTCAGGAATATCCGTATAGGGGCCGCGTTGCAGGTTGACATCAAGCAAGAGCTTATTGAGATGTTGCGCGAATACAGCGATATATTTGCTTGGTCCTACGAGGACATGCCGGGTTTGGATACCGATATGGTTGTTCATCGTCTGCCGTTGAGGGAAGATTGCCCGCCTGTGAAGCAGAAACTCAGAAGGACTCGTTCTGACATGGCTGTGAAGATAAAGGAAGAAGTGCAGAAGCAATGGGATGCTGGGTTCCTGGCTGTCACCACATATCCCACTTGGGTCGCTAATATCGTGCCTGTGCCAAAGAAAGATGGCAAGGTTCGAATGTGTGTTGATTATAGGGATCTAAACAAAGCGAGCCCGAAAGATGATTTCCCGCTGCCGCATATTGATGCGTTGGTTGACAACACAGCTCAGTTTTCGGTATTCTCTTTCATGGATGGATTTTCAGGGTACAACCAGATCAAAATGGCTCCGGAGGATATGGAAAAAACGACTTTTATCACCCCGTGGGGAACCTTCTGTTATAAGGTGATGCCCTTTGGTTTGAAAAATGTTGGGGCAACGTACCAGCGGGCTATGACAACGCTCTTTCACGACATGATGCACAAAGAGATTGAGGTGTATGTCGATGACATGATTGCCAAGTCTCAAACAGAGGAAGAACATTTGGTTAATCTACTGAAGTTGTTCAAGAGGCTGAGGAAGTTCAGGCTGAGGCTGAACCCTAACAAGTGTACCTTCGGAGTAAGATCCGGGAAGCTACTGGGGTTCATTGTGAGCGAGAAAGGAATCGAGGTCGATCCGGGAAAAATAAAAGCAATACAAGAGATGCCAGCACCGAAAACAGAAAAAGAAGTCCGTGGATTCTTAGGAAGATTGAACTACATTGCCAGGTTCATCTCTCACCTAACGACCACGTGTGAACCATTGTTCAAACTGTTAAAGAAAGATCAAGCGGTGGTCTGGAACGACAATTGCCAAAAGGCATTTGAAAAGATAAAAGAATACTTGCAGGAACCTCCGGTGTTGATACCCCCAGTAGCGGGACGACCACTGATTATGTATCTGACGGTTCTTGAGAACAACATGGGTTGTGTTCTCGGTCAACATGACGAGACAGAAAGGAAAGAGCATGCAATTTACTACTTGAGTAAAAAGTTCACGGATTGTGAATCTCGATACTCTATGCTCGAAAAGACGTGTTGTGCATTGGCGTGGGCTGCCAAACGTCTAAGACAGTACATGCTGAACCATACAACCATGCTGATATCGAAGATGGATCCGATCAAGTATGTGTTTGAAAAGCAAGCGCTCTCTGGAAGGATTGCTAGATGGCAAATGGTATTGACAGAATACGATATCCAGTATGTTTCCCAGAAGGCCATTAAGGGAAGTGTTCTGTCCGAATATCTTGCCAAACAGCCGATTGAGGATTATCATCCTATGAAGTTTGAGTTTCCTGATGAAGACATAATGTACTTGAAGGCTAAAGATTGTGATGAGCCGTTGCCTGATGAGGGTTCTGAGCGGAGTTCCCAGTGGCAATTGATTTTTGATGGGGCTGCCAATTCGTACGGTAGTGGGATTGGGGCAATAATTACAACTCCCCACGGGTCGCACATCCCGTTTACGGCCAGATTGACTTTTCCAGTGACGAATAACGAAGCCGAGTATGAAGCTTGTATTATGGGGTTAGAGGAGGCTATCGATCTGAGGATCAAGAATCTGGACGTATATGGGGATTCATCATTGGTTGTGAATCAGATTAAGGGAGAGTGGGAGACACGCCAACCTAATCTGGTACCGTACCTGAATTATGCGAGAAGGTTGTTACCTTTCTTTGATAAGGTGGAGTTTCATCATGTACCTCGGGCGGAGAATCAAATGGCAGACGCCCTTGCAACATTATCCTCGATGTATAAGGTCAACTACTGGAATGAGGCTCCCAGGATTGTCATATCTCGCCTTGATAGGCCGGCCTTTGTGTTTGCAATTGATGAAGCATCTGACGGTAAACCTTGGTATTTCGACATACAGAATTTCCTGAAGAACAAGGAATATCCGGCTGGGGCATCCAGTCGTGATCAGAAGACTCTAAGGAGATTAGCAGGCAACTTCTATCTGAATCCCGACGGCGTTCTGTATAGAAGGAACCACGATTTGGTACTCCTCCGGTGTGTAGACGAGAAGGAAGTCAATTTACTCATGGAAGAGGTCCATGAAGGAACTTTTGGTACACATGCTGGTGGGCATGCTATGACCCGAAAGTTGTTGCGGGCGGGGTATTACTGGTTAACGATGGAAATGGACTGTTTCAAGTTCGCCAAGCGGTGTCACAAGTGCCAGATCTTTGCTGATAAGATCCATGTGCCACCCAGTCCACTGAATGTTATGGCTTCTCCGTGGCCTTTCTCCATGTGGGGGATTGATATGATTGGCAAGATTGAGCCTACTGCTTCTAATGGGCATCGCTTTATCCTGGTCGCGATTGATTATTTTACCAAGTGGGTGGAAGCAGCATCTTACGCCAATGTGACGAAACAGGTGGTGGCCAGATTTATCAAGAGGGATATAATCTGCAGATACGGTATTCCTGAACGGATCATTACTGATAATGGTTCGAACCTGAACAATAAGATGATGAAGGATCTTTGTCGGGAGTTTAAGATCGAGCATCATAATTCATCTTCGTATAGACCCAAGATGAATGGCGCTGTCGAAGCGGCCAACAAGAACATAAAGAAGATTGTTCAGAAGATGGTGGTAACGTATAAGGATTGGCATGAGATGTTGCCGTTTGCTTTGCACGGTTATCGCACGATGGTGCGTACATCAACCGGGGCAACTCCATTCTCATTGGTGTATGGCATGGAGGCAGTCCTGCCATTGGAGGTTGAGATACCATCTTTGAGGGTTTTGCTTGATGTTCAGCTTGATGAGGCAGAATGGGTGAGAAATAGATTGAATCAGCTGAGCTTGATAGATGAGAAGAGACTGGTATCGATTGCACATGGTAGGCTGTATCAGAGCCGGATGAAGAAAGCGTTCGACAAGAAGATTCGACCTCGAAGCTTTCAGACGGGTGATCTTGTGCTGAAAAAGATTCTCCCATCGCAATCGGATCACAGGGGCAAGTGGACTCCCAACTATGAAGGTCCATACGTCGTGAGAAAGGTCTTCTCCGGAGGAGCCTTGCTATTTTCCACCATGGATGGTGAAGACTTTTCGTCCCCTGTGAACTCGGACGCAGTCAAAAAATACTTTGCTTGAAAATTGACCCGCTGGACAGTAAAAAGAGAGTCCAGGCAAAAATGGGGCATCCTGGAGAACCAAAAACAGAATAAACGGTTCGGGCAAAAGTTAGGGATAAAATGAAAAAAATGTACACCCGCGAAGTTGAAAACCTACACTGGGCGGCTTCGGCAAAAAGGGGTATCCCGGTGAATTGAAAACCCGCAAAGGGCGATTCACGCAAAAATTAGGGATTTGAGAAGCAAATGACTGTGGTCCAAGTTAGATTATCTAGTGGTTTGGGAGAACCTGGGGGGTCGACTATCCAAAGCAATCTCTTCCGAAGATAGAGATCAGGAAAGCGTCAGAGTCCGGCGAGTCATAGGAGGATCAACTCATGGTGTTCGTCTGTAACACGTTGCCGACATGTGTACAAATTTTATTCTGTATCTTTGTACATTTCTGCATTTTGTTTATGTGTGACTACCTCTTTTCAGGAGTTGCATCTGATGTACAAATCTTGCCTATTTTCAGGCCGTTATCAATAAAGTGTGTTATTCAGTGTAGTGTGTGACTTTGGTTTTAACTTTTACAGTTTTGTTTGTAGAAAACGCCGATGTTTTTGATAAACTTACATGTGTGTAAACAGGCGGGCCTCGGCCGATGATTGTTAAAACCGGAAATTACCTGAATGGTTGTCATGGGTGATTACCAAGATGTTTCTTTTTGCATAGATTGTCTTGTGTTTGCTTGTTGACTTTTGCAGGTATTCAAAAGCTCGCAAAGTTCCCCGCCAGAGTCCATGGCAGGCTAGTACCCTCTCCAGAGGATGAATGTTGTGTCTTTCCCCAGTGAAGTCGCCCCAGGCAAAATTGAATGTTGTCTCCCCAGGAGAGTGGAGATTGCGTAAAAGGAAAAGATCAATGTATCTTCAGTAGTTCAGAATTGGCTTATCAAGCAGAGCAAAGTCCTCCCCAGCAAGGGTCGAGACGGATATGATTAACTTCCCCAAAGAGTTTCTTGTGTAGTGTGAATCAGAGCACACCGGGCAATCCCCAGCTCAGTGATAGCAGGATGAATTATCCCCACAGGGCGTAATCAGAGTGTTGATACCTTTTGAAAGCAGTTTCCAGGATTGCTTCTCTCTTTCCCCAACAGGTTGATCCTTCCTAGTCAGGACGATCATCTTCAACAGAGTTTGAAGTTATGAGTTTGTGAGCTACTGATGGTTATCCCCAGCGGAGTTAGTTCATCTTTCCAGCATTTATTTTGTTGGAAACGTATCGGTAGTATTCCGGTTATCCCCAGCGGATCCAGTTTGTCTTCAGCATTTATTTTGCTGAAGTAACTCTTTGCATAAGCATGCATCATAAGCACTTGCATTTTACACGAATACGTAGCATTTCCATGCAGTATCAAACATGTGCATTTGGAAACGTAAGCAGGATTGATTACCCGTCCAGCTTCAGGTGTATTTTCTCTGTCGATAAGTGAGATCGTGGTTCACGGAGATGTGCATATGTTTGGTTTACAACACAGGATGCGCAGTGATCGAGTTTCCTCCTGTCAAGAGGGTTGTGGCGCAGGGCACGCAGTGATCGTGGTCATCGTTATGTTGTGGGGATTTGTGGTAGAGTACGCAGTGATCGTATTCATCCTATATGTTTTGTTTGTGGCACAAGACGCGCAATGATCGTGTTTCCTCCTGTCAAGAGGGTTGTTGCGCAAGGCACGCAGTGATCGTGTTCATCTTGTTATGGGGATTATATGGGGGGCAGACACGCAGTGATCGTGTTCGTCATGTCATATTCCCCTAGCAGAGTTTGCTTGGTCAAGCACCTTTTTCCCCCCAGCTGAGTCTTTCTCAGGATGCTGTGGTGTCAGCATTGGAAGATGGTAATGCAGATTTTTGGGTGGTTACCCGTAGTTTCCCCAGCAGAATTATATTCCCCAGCAGGGTGTTACTTCAACGAGTTACTTGGTTAAGTTCCTCGTAGTCCCCAGCAGGGTATTCGTCAACGAGTTGCTTGGTTAAGTTCCTCGTATTTTCCAACAAAGTTATTCTCGTCAAGGTGCTTGGTTAAGTTCCCAATTTCCCCAGCGGAGTGTTTTCAGGATACCTATTGCCAGAATAGGTATTTGACGGCCGTCGTCAGAATTGTCCTCTCAGAGTTGCTTGGTTAAGTTTCTCGTGTCCCCGCAGGGCTGCTCGTTTAAGTACGAACAGAAGGTTGATAAGTGAAATCAACATTTTCTCGCTGTTTAGCGTTTTCTCGTTCAGGTACGAACGGAAGGTTGATAAGTGAAATCAACAGTTTCTCGCTTTCAGTTAGCGTTTGCTCGTTCAGGTACGAACGGAAGGTTGGTAAGTGAAATCAACAATTTTGCTCGCTGGTTAGTGTTTGCTCGTTCAGGTACGAACGAAAGGTTGATAAGTGAAATCAACGATCCCTCCCTGGTTAGTGTATACCCTCTTCTTCGGAATGGGATGGCCTATGGACAATATCAGATTGTTTCATAAGCAGACAGACGGATGGGTGTTTAGTTGTCGTCGTGGCAACAGAAATCAGTCACTTAGATGATTCTCCCCCAAAGGGGTGTGCGCAATTTACTTTTGCGGTTGGCAAATTTCTGGGTTCATTTGGTATTCAACCGTCTCGTACCACGATTGTCTGAAGGTCGTTCGCTCTTCAGCCAGTCAGGTCCAAGCCGTTTGAATAGGGGCAGCTGTTGCACCCTAAAATTTGACCAACCGGTTCTCCTATCTGGTTCGTGGTTTAATTCGTATTCGCATATCAGATGCATGACATTTGTACACAGACAGAGGATGTCAGGGTTACAGCTTGGTTTTCATCTGCTGGATGTTTCAAATCCAGTCCAGATAATCGGGGTTTCAGTTTCGGGAGATTATACGCTTTGTGGCGTTTTCAGGTTACACAGTGCTTGGTGGTATTTTTGATGCCCGGGGGCTGCCATTTGGTCCATTCAGGTTAACAGTTTCTTTTTTAGGGGTTTTATAATTTTTTATGATTTTCCTAGATATTATTTGGTTTTTTTTTTAGCATTTTTAGATAATATGTTGTGTTTTTAATGGAATAGTTTAGTTTTTTTATATTTTAGTATAGAATATTAATTGGGTTTTAAATTTCAATAGGTTTTTATTTTTAGAGCTTAATAGAGTTTTTTTTTTTAGAATATAGATCTTTTATAGATTTTAATAATCGTTTTAGGGCTTTATAGAATTTTTATAGAATTTAAATAGTTCTTAATAGATTTTTAATATTTTAGATATTTTTAAGAAATAAGTGAAAAATTAATAGTCTTTTTTATAGATTTTAATTTGTTTTTAGCATTTGTAGATTTTATAGATTTTTAAATAGATTTTATTAAGTTTTTATTAGATTTTAGACATTTTTAGAGGAAATGAAGAATTAATAATAAATAATAGATTTTAAATTTATCCTTTTCAGAATTTGTTTTTTAGATTTTTAATAGATTTTTAGAAATAAGTATAGAAATATAATGGTTTTTTATAGATTTTTAATTGGTGTTTGTAGATTTTTTATAGATTTTTGGATTTAATATTAGTTTTAATATTAGTTTTAATAGAATTTTAATATTTGATTTTAGTTTCAGATTTATAGTTTAATATAGTTTTAATATAGATATTTGTTTTAAAGTGTGGATTAATACGTTTTAGTTTAAGTTTTAGTCGTTAATCATTTGTTGGCTTTTAACTAGTTTTGTTAATTAATTTTCGTTTTTTATTAATATCCATTAATTGATTTCAGTTTTCATTAAGTGAGGTCATTAGGATTAATCATGTTTATAGTCTTAATCATTGCATTTAATCAGATCTCATTTAGTGGGCCAGGTCCAAGTGTCCACCATGCAGGCCCATTACACGTGGCTTTAAATAGCCTCGCCAGCACACACTTCAACTTCTTCCAGCTCTCGCCAAGTCACAGCGCACTCACTCTCCCTCGCCACGTGTGGTGCATGCAGTAGCACCCTCAGGCCACTTGTCACCCCCTCCACCTCACCGGAGAGTCCGCCGCCGGCCATGCAACTGCCTTGACTAACAGTCTCCGGCCACCCTAACGACCTCCGGCCGCCGCTCATCTCGCCGGAATCTGCAAAATTTGTAGAGACTCAAGAACTTCATCGTTTTCCCCTCCGATCTCCTCCGATCTCCTCCGTTCGCTCCTCGCCGGACAACATCAATTCGTCAGAAGCTTCATCCATCCAGATTTTCGTCTTCGCTCATCAGTGTTCATCAAGCTTGTTGAATCTTCATCAGCTTGAGTTTGTTCCTCCAAAATTCCCAGAATCCTCAAGAACATCGTCTTCTTCAATCTTCTTTCCAGAACTTCATCCAGAACCACATCCGTTCGTGTTTAAGATCTCCAGATTCATCAGCGGCTTCAAGATCAACAAACTTCAAAGAACCTCTTCTTGTTCTTCAGTTCTTTCCAAGTCTTCAAGATCTTCATCTCCTTGCAACGACCTTCAACAGTTTGTTCTTCGGATTTTTTCCCAGAAACTTCACAAATCTTCATTCTCCAGTTTTTCTTGCTTCATCTCCAGGTACATGTTCACGAAGCTCATTGCATGTTGATTTTGATGGCTTAGTTTGTGTTGTGGACTGCTAGGGTTTGAAGGTTGTTGATGCGTGTGAAGATTTTGATTCGGTTTTGTTTTTTTGATGAGCGTGAGAGAGTTCAGAGAGTTTGTTGTTGTTTGATTGATTTCGTTTGAGAGTTTGTGTGAGAGATTTGAGGTGCGTGTTGAGAGTTCTTGAGAGATTGTGTTTAGAGATTTTGAGATTCAGAGTGGGAGCGTTAGAGAGTTGAGAGCGGCGCAGGTTTGAAGTCTATGAACAGTGGATGAGGGTTTTGGGAGAGGGAGAGAATATATACCTAGGGTTAGGTCAGAATGATTTGGGCTGGGCTTACAATTACTGAATCCCCCCTCCCTTACTAATTCGTACCTCCTCACTTTTTTGTGAATAAAATGCTGAAAACAAAAAAACATGTGAATGGGCCTTGTGCTAAGTGTTGCGCACCCCCCCCGGGCCCAAGTGCTGAATAGCATTAGATAAGTGCTGAGCGCACCCCCCTTCTTTTTTTAATTTCTTTTTTTAATTTCTTAGTTTTTATACATGTTAGAAATAAAGACATAAAAAATAGTAGGAAGCTTCAATTTAACCCATTCTTTTTTTCCATAGGTTCCTAATTGGATTTAGAATTTTATTAAATGAAAGTATTAGATTAATTTTGTGTTTTTCATTTTATTTGCATTTTTGCAATTTTAATTGTTTTTAAGTGAGATTTGTGAATATGCTTGCATTGTGGATTTTCCTTCTACCTTTTGGTTTGGCTTTTTGATTGGTTCTTTTGGTATGATATAATAGACGAATGCATGCTCCCTATAGGATTTTCTTAGATTTTTTAGAAATTGTTTGATGCTGTTTTAGGGTTAGAGAATAGAGACCCCCTAACTTGATGGTTAACCCTTGACTGTTCACATGTTAGGGACTGGTTAGTTGCCTTAGAAGTTGACTTAGGCTTTGAGATCTGATCTTGGGATCATAGAGGCATGTAGGTTCCCCATAGATTTTTGGTAGATTTTTAGAGAGTGTTTTGCTATTTTTTGTTTGAGCCTGAGATTAGGAGAAGTCTTAAGGGCTTCTGACTTTGAAGTTCAACTGTTGTTGAACTTTGAAGATAGTTTCTTTTGGTTTGAGGGCCTGGGGTTTCTTCCTGAAGATGGAGGCTGGATGAAGACTTGATGGAGCTTGCAAGGATGCATGGACTGAAGACCTAGGTTAGGAGCTTGCTCTTCCTGTGAGGTTAGAGATCCTGAAGTTTGAGGGAAATTCATGGTACTTTCCTGAGGAAGGCACTATGGATGTCTTTCATTCTTTATTCTCACCTCTTTCTTAAGTATCCAATGATGTTGGAGCCTTCATGTGAGTTTAGTTTCTCCTGAGGAGGAATGTAAACCGTTCACAGTTGTTGAGCCACATGGGATATGATTCCTAAGTAGAAGCCTCCTGGTACTTTCCTGAGGAAGGCACTGTGAGTCTGCCTACTTAGCTCCCTTTCTTTGGTAAGCTTGTCTTGAAGCTTGAAGACTGGGATTGATTTCTCTTGTGTAGGGGTTTGCTTTAGGGTTTTGCTTGAAGTTTTGTTTAGGGCTTTGCTTAGAGATTTGATTAAGGTTTTGTGTAGGGCTTTTGCTCAGGGGTTTGATTAGGGGCTTTGTTCAGGGGTTTGATTATGGTTTTGTCTAGGGGTCCCGCTCAGGGTTTTGGCTTAAGCTTTTGGATAGGAATTTGCCAGGCTGGTTAGCCCTTTCCTTCTCTGTGTGTTGATTGACTTGTGTGGTGCTGTGTTGCATTAGTCTTAGGGGTTCATCTAGATATTTCTGAGATAGGTGCATCTTAGAAATAGGCTTTGTGTGCATGAGAAGTTGAGTGTCTGACTCCTTCTGCTTGATTGTTATTGAGTGGCTTTGCTTGCTGGTATTTGGTAGAGTTGAGCTCCCTTGCCTCTGTGGTGTGTGGCCTTTGTGCCTTGCTTGCTTGGTTGTTGCATTCATGCATATTTCCAGTATGTCTTTACTTTGCAGTGATTCCTGTTTGCTGTTTAGTGCTTTTGCCATGATCCCTTAAGAGCTCTAACTTCTCTGCTGTGGAGGAGTTATGATAGACCTTAGACGGGTTAACCAGGCATGATAACATTAGAGACGGGTTAACCAGGCATGATAACATTAGGTAGATTCCCCTTTTCAACCATAGTTTTAGGGTGTCTCTTTCCTTTCTCAAAACCACAGAAAAACACTTAATAAGGGATAAAACAAAAGTGAATTCATTTCTTCCGTCAAAAGATTTGAGCAAACATCAAAACCTTTTGTCCTCTTGGACTGTGAAAACCCTTGGTTAAGGTGCATTTTCCCAATAAAAAACACTTGAACAGCTTGTGTCGTGCGTAGCCCGAACTACGTTTGCTCTGTTCTTCCATGCCTTGTGGAAGTACGTAGGCACAGGACGCGATGTCCTGGCGAGCAACCTTCCCCCCGTCTAGACGTAGGTAGTCGAACTACGTTGACTCTGACTTTCCCATTGCACGAGGGAGTACGTAGGCCCAGAACAGCGTATGTTCTGTCGAGTCCTGTCCTTTTCTTTTCTTTTCAGACTGACCACTAGCGTAGATAGATAAACACACCCTTTTCCTTATAAACACCAAGCGTGGATCCCGTCGAGTACGACGGACGTGAGGGGTGCTAATACCTTCCCCTTGCGTAACCGACTCCCGAACCCAGGTTTTGGTTGCGATGACCATACCTTTCCCGTCTTTGCAAGGTTTACTTCGAGCGTTTCCTTTCCCTCCTGTGGGATAAATAACGCACGGTGGCGACTCTTCTGTCAAGCCGGCGCCGATTTTCGCAGTAGCGATAATAATCCATCAATGTTTAGATCCAGATGATTTTGAAAAGGTTAGTGATGTAGAATTAGCGAAGGAAGCGTGAGAGATTCTTGAAAATTTGTTTGGAGGCGTAGAAAAATGAAAGAGGTGAGGTTACAAACTCACAAGAGAACCTATGAATTGCTTCAGATGCAAGAAAGTGAAAGTATAGTAGTTTTTTTTTTCACTAGAGTTATAAAGCTAGTGAATCAAATTAAGATATGTGGAAAAGTGTTGACATCAAGATCAGTTGTTGCAAAGATCTTGAGGTCGTTGGCTCCAAAGTTCGATCATATGGTAGTAGCCATAGAAGAGTCAAAAGACTTGTCAACATTGACGAAGAAAGAGCTTCAAGGGATGCTTGAGTCTCATGAACAAACACTATGCCAAAAAAGACCTTTAGCAGCGCTTAAAAGCACTGCCTAAAGTGGCGCTACTATAGGTAAATGCAACACTTTTTTATGTAAAAAGCGCTGCTATAAGCCCCCTTTTAACATCGCTTTTCCAGAAAAACGCTCTCTTTCTCCCCTTTTTAGCAGCGCTTTTAGAAGCGCTCTCTAAAGTATATTTCCTTAATACCTTTAGCAACGCTTTTTTATTAAAACGCTATATTTTTCCTCATCTTTAGCAACACTTTCTAAAGCGCTCTCTAAAGTGTATTTGCTGAAGACATATATCAGCGCTTTTCTTAAGAAAAGCGCTATCTTTTCCCACCCTTTTAGCAGCGCTTTTTTAAGTGCTCTCTTTTCTCCCCCTATAGCAGCGCTTTCATAAGCGCTCTCTTCCCCCCCCCCCCACCCCCCTTTTAGCAGCGTTTTTTCAAGAAAAGCGCTGTCTTTTCTTCACGTCATTGAATTTTTTTTAAATCACTTTTTCTTAGCGTTTTTTTGGTAAAAGCGCTGTCTATTTTGCATATTTTTATGAAGTGATTTTTGTTGAATTCTGTTGCACAATTCTTTATAATTTATCACATAAACATGCTTATAACAATTATATTCACCACAAGCCTTTATTTCAACACTTTGGCCTTATATATACCATAACAATTCAACACATAAACCTGCTTATAATCATTGTAATTCAACACAAGTCTTTATTTCAACACATATATAGGCCTTATATATATATATATATATATATATATATATATATATATATATATATATATATATATATATATATATATATATATATATATATATATATATATATATATATATATATATATATATATATATATATATATATATATATATATATATATATATATATATATATATATATATATATATATATATATATATATATATATATATATATATATATATATATATATATATATATATATATATATATATATATATATATATATATATATATATATATATTATAATTCAACAGAAACAATCCATAATTCTGAAATATATTCTAAAACCGATAACTTCACAAATATATTCACTATACATATAATTACAAATTCCATATTTCTGGATCCTCACAATAACTAGCTTCTAGAAGTATATCAACAAATTCCAAAACTATATACGACTTCCAGAACTATAATTATCCAGTAGTATGTACATAACATCACAACAACACAAATCTTTATAAACTCCGATCAAAAGACAGAAAGACAATATATATATATATATATATATATATATATATATATATATATATATATATATATATATATATATATATATATATATATATATATATATATATATATATATATATATATATATATATATATATATATATATATATATATATATATATATATATATATATATATATATATATATATATATATATATATATATATATATATATATATATATATATATATATATATATATATATATATATATATATATATATATATATATATATATATATATATATATATATATATATATATATATATATATATATATATATATATATATATATATATATATATATATATATATATATATATATATATATATATATATATATATATATATATATATATATATATATATATATATATATATATATATATATATATATATATATATATATATATATATATATATATATATATATATATATATATACCTTATACAATTCTCATCTCAAGAATATATTGACACCATTCCTCCTTAATTTCTTCCAATTTTTCTTTCGAGTAAGTACCACACTTGAATTCATCAAAGTACTACATAATATAACATAATATGCATGATTTAGTTTTAAAACTAATTACTCAGACGAAATATCGGTTAAATATTAAAATAAATTATATAACTTATAAATCCATACCATGTTTAGAATATCTATTTGACCCGAATGAATAATTTCCTTCATAAACCTCAATACAAAATATCTGCAATCAATCTCATTGCGTTGACGAGGACACTGTAAATAAAAAAACAAATATATATTAGGATATATAGTTTAACTAGTTTTATCAAATAGAATCACTATGACAATCAAAATTGTGAAAATATATCTGCACTCTAATCCATTTAGGAACAGATGCTTTTTTTGGCTCGGCCTTTTTTTGTTGGACACCTTTGCTAGATTCAGGCATCTTACCCTTGCTGACTTATTGCAACTATTGATCATGAACCTAAAAATCATATAATTTAGGTAATTAATGTATAATATCATAAAGCTATTGGAACCAGAGGATATAATTGACATTTTCTATGCATATATAGCAATTAATATAGGAGTACCTGTTTTTCTGATGCAGCTAACTCGGTTTCCTGCACAATCCCCTTATCTTTTGATTTGGATTTTGTAGGAGTCTAAGATCATCATATAAATAAACAGTATGTAAATGTAAGAATAACTTACATGTATGGGTTGTAAAACATTTGAATACTACAAGGTTCATAATGGTGTTTAACCTACCTCATCATCTATGAAAATGAGATTTGACGGCCATGCAACATACAATCCTATTACGTCTCCCACCAATGTTGCATCCGAAACATCGTCTGGTATAGGCAATAATGCACCCCCTCTAAAGTAATATCAATCGATACTTTCAAAAATCCAGCAGGGAGCGGTTTATGGTGAAGTAAGTCTCCCAAAGTGTTATGCAATTTTCCTTTGCCAACCATATAATAAGTCGGTGACGATGAATAGAGCCGATAAGGTGAAATGCCCTAAACCAATAATGAATATGATTAATGCGTATATATGTCAATTAAGAAAATTGTGCTAAATTAATTTCAATGTAATATATATAGTTACCTCGGGAAGTTTCTGCTGAAAACTACAATTGATACTATCTTTGTCACTAGTATCTTTAAACTCTAGACCGCGCCTTTCTGACATGTATCTCTCTTTGTCTTTTTGCAATTTATGAATTTGAGCTTTCAATTCTTCCAACGACTTCATCACTTGTTTATTGCTAGGATTTTATTCTTTGACTGCTTATACAATTTTGTTGGAGCGACACCAAATCCCTTACCCGTCACACGACCAGAATACTCAGGAACATTTAACACTCGACTTAATATGCTCCTGCAATCATCCTCCTCAGCTGCAGTTATAGACTGGGATAGACTCTCCTGAAATATAAATAAAAGCATAAATATATTATACACTTTTGAGTTTATGACAGAACTAATGTTGTACTTACACATTGCTCAAAAACCTGTTGAACTTCTTCCTGAATGAATCCATCTCTACCCACACGGGCAGCCTTCCATAAAACATGGTCCGGAAGAGATGTTGCATCACTTTTCTCCTCTTCTAACTACACATTAAGACAGATAATAAGCTTCACTTTTCTTGTATTCTAACTATATCATATTAAAGCATTTATATATACTTACTATTTTTTGTGGTAAGCATGCATATCCCAAACACCCTTTTTTGTATGGATACACATGTTTTGATACTCGTTGCCGATTTACGTCACTCGCAACCTGAAAAAACAAGTTTAAGTCATATCAGAACTCATGTGGAAGAAGTATATATATTATACATTGTTCATGATAAGTTAGAATTACATGGAATTCTTGGGTTCTTCGCTTGGCAACAACTGTTTCCCATTCTTCAAGTGAAATCAAATCAACATACTTCTTTGGACGCTCTGATTCAACAAATTTTCCATCAGAATCCTTAAGAAACTTGTTCGTTAAAAACGCTTGAAATCCTCTTAGTCATTTTCTGGCCAATTGAAGACAATATTTTTTCCGGTCGTCACCAATATTAAAAGACCTCTGCAAACAAATTAACATACATATAGTATGTTAGTATAAGTAATTTAAAGACATAACCGTCAACATAATTAAAAAATATCAGATATGATACCTGTATCTCGCTCCATATTTTATCTTTAGCAGGTTTCAACGAAGGAATTCTCCAATTATCACAAGTGATTGGAATTTGCGAACGAACAAGTGCCCCAATGTAACTTGTCAACATCGCACCGTTAGACTCAATTAATTGGTCGGTTTCATTCTAATGCACATCATATTTTATACCTTTATCTCTCGCATGAATGATTCCTTTCATAATCGTTATTCCTCTTGTAATATCTCCTTCCACATTCCATCATTTTTAGAAGTATCATGTGATTTTTCTTCTTTGCTAGCCATAATATCTGTAATTAAAAAAAACAAAATTATAAAATGAATGACAAATATATATGAAAAGAAAAACATATAAATAAGAAAAACATAAATAAGAAAAACATATATATAATTTTATTGAATGACATAATATATAATTTTATTGAATGATATAATATATAATTTTACAAGTACCTTTGTCACTAACATTGTGAAATCAAGATCCTCAGAGATCAACATTTGTTTTGATGAAGACAAATCACTCAAGAAGGCAAAGATGATCAACCATCAAGCATCAGGACAAAGATACAACTTTGAAGATGTTCTCATCCGAAGGTATAATAGAATATCCATTAAGAATTTAAGTCCTAATTGCTCAAATTTTTTAAAAACATTTCTCATGACTTGCTACACTCTCACAAGCTTTTGAAAACAGAATTTTTCTAAGTTTTTCAAAGTGCAATCGATTGCACTCTTAGAGCAATCGATTGCATGATCAAATTTTTAACTATTTTTGATTCTGTTTTGAAGAGCAATTGATTGCTGCCTTAGTGCAATCGATTGCATGCTTAAAAAATTTTTAGTTTTCACTTCTGTTTTAAAGTGCAATTGATTGCTGCCTTGGTGCAATCGATTGCTCACTGAACGTTTTTGAAAAATCCTTCTAAAAAATTGCATCTCTTCATTCAAATGTCTGTTAAATGTTTCCTTTGAAACATAACAACTGTTCATCAATTTTTCTGAAGATTTGCATGATTTCATCAAGTGATATTTTTGTAATATAAATACCTAGCTTTTCAAATTCAAAAACAACTCTAACTTTTACATCAATTCTTTACAATCTCTTTCAATAAAAAAAAAAACTCTTGAAATTTTTCTTTAAACAATTTTCACAAAGATTTTTCTGCATCAATTTCATATCTTTTGAAAAGAAAATTCTTGAGCAACAAGTCTTAGATACTTGTGGAAATTCCATTGAAAGAGAAGATTCAATCTCAGCATTGATTATCAATTATACATTGTTACAAATCTTACAAACTCAGAATTGTATTTTAGTTTCCCCTTGCTGTTCAGGATTGTTGAAAGCAAGTGTGTGCATTAGAGAGGATTGTTCTCATTGCACTTAGTGTTTAGATCTTAAAGGTGTTTTAAGAACCTTTGATCTCCTATAGGTTAGAACAAATTGTACATTGATCCTAACTATAATGAAATCTCTTTCGTGTTGAAAGGGGAGTGGAGTACCCTCGGGGTGTGAGGGGAACCATTATAACTCTCTGTGTCTCTTTTACTTTCTGCCTTTACAAGCTTTCAAATCATCACTTCATTAAAAATAAATTAACATAGCCCTCTTAAAACCATAAAATTTCAAAGAACCTAATTCACCCCCTTTCTTAGGCGCATTACTTACTCACAAACATCTCTTTCTTTTCTTCGTTGGAACATGGCTTACTTGTCTCTTAACAACACGGACAAATGGATTGATCCAAATTCCCTCGTTATGATAATTTATAATTTATGATTCGTCCGCTTTAATATATCTATAATATAGGATTCATTCTCAACATCAACATCATCCTGATTTCCAATGTTATCATCGATTACTTTGTTTAAAAAAAAGAACTATAGACCATTTCGTACTTGTCAGATTAGTGACATAGAACACTCGTTTAACTTGCGTGGCTAGAATAAAAGGTTCATCTTTGTACCCCACCTTATTAAGATCCACTTGCAAAAATCCTGACTTATCCATTCGTATGTCACTATTATTTTCAGCCCACTTGCATCCAAAGATAGGATACTGAAACTTCTCATAATCAAACACCCAAATGCGCTCGATAACCCTAAAATATGATAAATCTGTATATTTGGGGTTTAAGTCCTTCACACTTGAAATGTGCATTGCTTCAGCTAGCACGGTGACACCACTATTTTGCATTGTACTTTTATTATCTTGTTCTTTGGTATAAAATGTGTATCCATTAATTACGTATGCGCTATAAGAAAACACATGCAAACTTGGACCATATGCTAAACATCTCAACCTTTCTGTTATTGAAGCGGGATCAAAATAAAAATTTAAAAATATATGATCCTTGAACCATGTTATAAATCACTAAGGTTGGACACACATCAACTAGATTTTGTTCACTTTAAGGTTGGACAATTTCCAATGAGTGTGAAATATAACCCAATTGAAAAGACAGCACAACTGTTTGTGTTCACGTAATTAGTCAAACACTTGGTGTGCAAGGCACCTCAAGTGAATTTTAATATGTAAATGAAGTGCTATAGTATTCAATTACAATCAAGGGTTGTAATAAGGTTTCTAAAATTGGTTTAGCACTACACACACCAGAATTTTAATTAACTAAATTATTTGCACAAAAACTCAAAATTCAGCAATGGAAAAAGTAAAGAGAGAACACCAATTTGTTGAGGCAGTTCCCTCGTTGTCCTCGCTCGGGGTACGTCTGTCCTCAATTCTAAAAATAGAATTGAGACCTGTATATATATATATATATATATATATATATATATATATATATATATATATATATATATATATATATATATATATATATATATATATATATATATATATATATATATATATATATATATATATATATATATATATATATATATATATATATATATATATATATATATATATATATATATATATATATATATATATATATATATATATATATATATATATATATATATATATATATATATATATATATATATATATATATATATATATATATATATATATATATATATATATATATAAAACCTGTTTGTAAATTATTTACAAGAGAAGCAATAGAATTCAAACAATCAAACTCAATTGTTGATGCAGAGCCTATGTCTTCTCTTCCCTTGATTCAAGCTGAATCAAGTCCTTCGAACATGAAGAGTAAACCTCTGATTACAACACTCCCTTTGAACAACCCTCTAGTCTTTAAATCTTTCCCGGCTAATTTCAAACACCAACGATTCGAACCTAAATCTTCCTACCATAATCCCCTGGTTAATGCTACTAAACTGACATAACCTCCCTTTCTTCAATTACCTTCGCTCGGCTGAATCTATGAAGGACCGATTTATGCAAAAAAACCCCAAAATCCAAGATTCTTGGAGGACAAAACCCTCACGGTTTTATTTAAGAAAAATCCACTGATTTCTCAACCCAAACCTGATTACACCAATCCTACGTTCGGACGTTATTACCTCAACGATGTAGAATACCAAAAAAAAATGATTATGTGTAGTTGTTGAGAAAATGCAAGAAAGACGATGAAGATGATGAGAACCAAATCAGTGTATATTTTCAGTTTTCTTGTTATCTGTGAAGAATGAACTAACTCAATATATATGCGAATATGAAAACAATTAACCAACTTAACAAACATTTTGAAAGTTTCACATATTAGAATTTTAGTGAAAAACATGCGAGCGGTCGACCTACAGCAAGGGGAGGGTCGACCTGAGCTCTCCCGATTTTAGAACTATGCAGAAAACAACCCTTTGCATCGACCGAAACAGGTCATGCATCGACGCACAGGACACCAATTTAGACAATCACAAATGCACACTATATGAGTCGACCGACGGGTTTTCATTACTTATTTTCTTTCCATTTTCATGTGTGTTTTCATTATTTTAGTTCTATTTTATGAACTTTTGTGTTTTTTGACGTTTTCGGATAATAAGAAGGTAATGGACCAAATTGGAGCGAAAAGGGTGAAGATCATACGAAAATGAGCTCTCATCGTACATAATTCTTGTGGACAACGTGGCCTGGCCGTGTCTTCTAACATGGGCCGAGTTGGCCCTTAGATCAACACCCGTACAAGGAAGCTAGAGGCAACATAGGCTGGTCGTGTGACTTAAACGAGTCACGTTGCTTCCCAGGCACTAACAAATTCTTGAGTTTTTTAGAATTATTTTGTGACTTTTGGACCTTTGAAACCCCCAAGATTTTAAGTCAATGTGTTGTAATGATTTAGGACAATTTTATGGGTGTTTATGGATTGTTGATGGCTAGTTTTAGTATAAATAGAAGTCTTGAGTTTGAGATCATCTATCACTTACTAATTTTCATTTGTTGCTCGCTTCCACTTTGTATTTTTCCAACTTTTATTTCTTGCTTTCACTTGTAATTGCTCGGCAACTCTGGTATAACAATTCTTACCTTCTTTATTTTAAGTTTACTTCAATTTAGTTTCATTGTATTGCTTTATTTTTATTCAATTGAATGGTATTCTTTATCATTCTTTAATTCTTGTTTACCTCACCATATATGAGTAGTCCTATAAGGACAATGGGTCATGAGAGTATATCTCATGACTACCTCCAATTAATTTATCCAAGTTTGAATTACATGAAAAAGTAAGGATGTTTTAATTTTAGAATCCGAGACCATAAATATATTTGTGTTGGTTGCGAAAGAAAAGGCAACCCATACACGATCATAGTCTGAAAGGATATGTATCGCTGTTTAGCTGCAGATTGCAAAAATAGGGTGAATCACTTGAGAAAGCCGCTTAGCTGTGCTGAGAAACATGTCTAGATGTCCACGCCATGAAAGTGAGTATTGCACACTGTAGCGGGGAAAATTGAGATTAAGTCATTGATTAACTTAACTCATAAAGCAAGAGTCACCATCACACTTTTATTTTTCCAAAGGAATGGGAAAAAGAGCGAATAAAACTCACGGAAGTTTTAAAAACAAAACTAATAAAACATTGAGGCAAAGTGTAAGGGGGGTTGGTTATGCAATGGAAATGTGTTAGCATCAAAGACATCTATAGTACTCTATAGGAACCTCTTGAAAATATATGTTTGGCTTAAAAATGTGTTGTTTGCAAAAGATTAAAAAGATGAAAAGAGAAATATTTTTTAGGGTTTTTGGTGTGTTACAAGACATCTTGAGCCTCGTGCCTATGTACCCACAAAGTACAATGGAGGATCAAAACCTCGTAGTTCGTGGTAAAAATAACAAAAGATATTTGTTGTGATTTATTTTAAACGGAAAGACAAGTTGTCATTTTAAGGAGAAAACTCAACTAGTCACCCAAAAGTATATGAAAATGGACCTTTGCATCAATATTGAGAAGGGCTCCAACTTGGATAAAAATCAACAAGTATGTCACTAACTCTCTCAAGTGGAAAAGAATCAACATCAAACATCACTATGGGGATAAGAGAATTAAATCTCAACTATACAAATGACTAATGTCTAATCCTTGAGAAAAGGTTTTAAAAGAGAAAAGTGCACAAAGGGCACAAAATAGTTTGAATGAGTTGTGTATTTTTTTTAAGTCTTTTGAAATGGTCTTAATATGCTTAAGATGAATTAGTATTTATTTAAGAAAGTTTGAAAATCACTTGACAAAGTCAATGTTTATTAAGGAAGTGGTTCAAGTTTGAAAACAAGAAGGTTTTGAAAAAGGGAGAAGATTTTGAAATTTTAAGAAAGGGAGGAGATGAAGAGACTACCCTGTCGCTACTGCGAAAATCGGCGCCGGCAATACAGAAGAGTCGCCACCGTGCGTTATTTATCCCAAAGGAGGGAAAGGAAACGCTCGAAGTAAACCTAACGCAAAGACGGGAAAAGGTATGGTCATCGCAACCAAAACCTGGATTCGGGAGTCGGTTACGCAAGGGGAAGGTATTAGCACCCCTCACGTCCATCGTACTCGATGGGATCCACGCTTGCTTGTTTGTACGGATTACACTTCTATCTAAACTAAAGGATAAGGTCTGAAAAGAAAAGAAAACATGACTCGATAAAGCATCGCACTTTATGCCTACGTATTCCCGTCTGGAACGAGAAATCAGAGTCAACGTAGTTCGCCTAACTACGGGTGAAGGTGGGGAAGGTTGCTCGCTAGGATATCGCATCCTATGCCTACGTACTTCCACACAGCATGAAAGATCAGAGCAAACGTAGTTCGGGCTACGCACGACACAAGCTGTTCAAGTGTCTTTTATGAAAAATATCACCTCAAACAAGGGTTTTCTTATTATCAGTCCCTGAAGGACAAAAAGGTTGATGTTTGTTCAAATCTTTTGACGGAAGAAATGAATTGATTTTGCTATAACCTTTATTAATGTTTTTCTGTTGTTTTGAAGAAAGAAGAGATGACACTCTACAAATCCTAGGGTTGAAAAGGGAATAAAATCTACCCTAATGTTATCATACATGGGTTAGCTCCTAATGTTTGTCATGTTACTCTCTTGCACGGAGAGAAACAGAGCTCCTAAGGGAATAAACGGAAAGCAAAAACAGATACAGTAAACAGTAAAATAATGAGTGAATACAGCAAACAAGCTAGGCAAGGGAGCCAAACTCTTCCTTGAACCTGAAAACAATAGGCAAAAGTGAAGCACATTCCACTTTAAACCTAGGGGAATCAATACACACAATACAGAAAAGGCCCCAAGCTCTGACAGCTAACTCCAAAGTTGATGCACAGCACATCCTCTAAATGAACCTCCAAGCTCAATCTTCATCATTGGACCCCCAAGCTCTGGCTAGCTTCCTGCTTTGACAGTCTTCATCTTCAATGATCTCCATCTTCAAGGGCAAGCACTCCAGGATAACAGAATAGGATCAAGAGAGATAATATGGCTTGCTAAGCAACTCATGAACAACCAAAGGAAGCTCACAAGGGATTAGCATAGTGGGACAGGTTCCCTCAAAGTTCTACCTCTAAGATCAATCACTTATCTCTCCAAAGGAGGGAGGTGAGTTCTTAGAGGGACTTTTAGTCACTGGGAAAGAATGGAAGCACAGGAAGCATTCCATGTTTCATGAATCAAACTCCTAATCTAGAGCTCTACCTAGCTCCTAAACCTTAAAGCCTTCAGTAGCTACAGGCAAGCTTCAATCATCCTCAATTCCTGGATCTCTAGTCTTCAATCTTCTCCTTCATCATGCTCCTTCAACAAGGTCTTCAAGCAAGCAAAGCCCCACAATAATACCCCCAAAGATAAACCCCACAAGATAGACAATCATCATAAAGCATTCAATACAACCAATCAAATCAGAAAATACCCTAAAAATACTAAACAAAGGGGGGAAAATCTAATGTTTATTTACAATGGTCTATTACCCCTACCCATAATATCCCTATAGTCCCATACCCAAAAATCAAGTCAAAAACTCCTAAAAGAAAATGATTTCTCACCTATGTCAAGCCTAAAAACCCTAATTTTAATCACTTTAATCTCACCTAATAAAACCATCTAAAATTTAATCCTAATATTATGAATTAAATCCTATGAGGAATCTAAAGTCCTAAGTTAATCACCCTAAAAAGAATGGACCCTAAATCTAAGGGGAGCTAATTGAACTAAAATCAACAAAATGAAGTATCAAACTAAATCACTTAAAAAGCTATTAAAATGAAGAATATTCTAAAAATGCTAAAACAAAATAAAATGCTATTTTAATACACATTATTTTTCTTGACAGAATTATGAGACCAGCATAAAAAGAAGCAATTAAAAATAAGCTTTTTTCAATTTAATATGGATTTTACAAAATCAAAAGAAAATAAAGCAAATTAAAATAACAAAATAAAAGAAAAATAGGAGGAGGGGTGCAGTTAGCATATGCGCCTAGTTCATTATGGCTGATGGGCCAGAAAGGGGAGGTGGCAGATATCAAATGTGCTAGGCCCATTATGTTTCAGAAATTAAATCAAAAAATTAAAAGAAAAAGAATGGAAGCGCGGTGTATTTAGTAACAGATTTCAGTTCATTTTGGTTGGGCTTTGTAAAGGGGGGTGGGGATAGCATTTGATGATCCAGGCCCAGGGTTCATTTAAATGAAACGCAGCGTTCCACGCTGGTTTCAAATTCCCTCCTAATTCGTGTTTGAATGGAGACCGTTAGATTGGGTCTTTGGTCAAGGTCTTGGGGCTAATCCAAGGGCTGGGAGGTTGTCTTCAACCTCCAGCCTAGGGTTTCATGCAAACTCAGACTTCATGCACTGATCTTTCCCTCCCTCGTTCTCCCTCAATTCTCAATGAATTCAAAAACCGCAAAGACCAAAATTGTACTACGAATTCCCAGGAACACGATCCTACTAATGGTTTGGACTAAAACTCCCTAGAGCTCACAAACAGAAGGCACGAAGACCTTGGTCCAACCATTTTGCACTGCCATGGAGCCTTGTAAGTCTTGATCCTAATGATACTATCATGTTCTCTATGTTACACTGGTTTCAGCAAGCTATCACATGTGCACTAACACTCACTAACTACTCTAATCTTGATCTTTAAAGATTCTATGGCCTGTCATTAAACCTCATGGAATGCTCTCAGATTCACAGAATTCAATCATCTAACCTAACCTAACAATTCTAACCCTAAAATTCTAACCAATAACACATAAATAGAGAGATAGGAGTGAAAACACCAACCTGCTTGTTGGCTATGGCAGGTATGTGAACAGCTCGATTCAAGGCTTGATTCCTCTTCACTATGATCCTCTGATGAAGGTCTTTCTTCTGTTTGCAACAATTCAGAGGATGAGTGCTTGTAATATGAGATTCGAATCTGGTTTGGATTCTTGCAACTTCAACCTTAGATCTTCAATCCTCCATGGATGAGCCTCTGAATCAACTTGTATGTACTCAATAATGCCAATGGATCGTGGATGGAGAAGAAGAATGAACAGAATTGGTGTTGATTGTATGAATTCACTCTTGCTTGCAATTGAAGTAACAATGGAGTCCTCACTTTCCTCTCTCTCTTTTCACCAACCTCTTTCACAAATGATCTCAATCCAATATATAGAGAACCATGGAAAGATCTAGAGTCTTCTAGATCAGTCTAGGATGATTCTAGAAACTTCATGAATTTCTCATGATATGGTACTTTGAAATCTCATGATATCTCACCTTAATCTCTTTGCAACCCCTTGAAAATCTCATTACATGACAATATGGAGGAGTATGAGTGAAAAAACAAGGGATTCCTTTGCCTTATGTTGAGTTTCCCATAGTTGCCTTATTATGCAAGCAATAGAATTACAAAGCAAGTCCATTTTTAAAGCCCTATATCAAAATTGTGGATGAACCAAAGTCTTTAAAATGTTGTTTAGAATAAATTTGATATATTACATGACTCATTTTGGATTTATAGATTGCTCAAACCAAATTTCCATTTGAACTTTTTCAACTTATGTCCATTTTTTAGGTCATTTTCACCAACTTTTATCAATCTGAGTTCTATGCATTTCCAAACTTCCATGACTTCTATTCTAGACTTAAAATGCCATTTTGAGCAACTTTGATGTTGTGAAGTTTTTCATTTGAAGCTTCCTTGTATGCGTTTTGGGCATAGGCTTGAAATGACCTGTAATTCTCAAATGACCAAAATACCCTTTGCTTGCCAAGGACATAAGTAGAGTTACACAAATCATATGAAGGCATACCATACCTTCCTAGAAATCTAAGACAATTAGGAACAACTCTTATGTTGACCAGAAATCCATTTGAAAACTCCTTGAAGGTCAAAAGTTGCTTGGAAGACAGACAACTTTCACAGACAAATTTCAGTGCCCTCAGATGACCTGTAACTTGCAAGAGCCATAACTTGAGCTCTGTAAATCATCTTGATGACTTCCACCACTCAAATTAAAGCTATGAAGATACTCTACAAGTTTCATATGGACCAGAAATTCATATGAAGCTTGCATCTTGAGTTACACTGCTTTGAAGTTGGACCTAAATCAGGGGATTTTACACTGAAACCCTAATTTGGTAACTCCTCTTCTCCTTGACTCCTGTTGATTTTTCTTTGGCACAACACCACATCCATATCCATATAGCAAATAATGAATCCCACAACCTTCAAATGAGCTTTGATGCCTTTCAAAACAAGTCTTTGACCTAGGATTGACCTAGATAAGACCCTAGTTGACTGACTTCAACTAAGGCTCTTGCAATCATTCCAATGACTTGGTTACTCCTCAAAAATGATCATTTAGGCTCTTCATAACATCTATACACACTTCATGCTCTTGGCTCATAGCTCACACTTCCTCTGATGATCCCCAAACATTCTCAAGATAGGGGAGAACCCAATGAGTGATCTGTCAACTCTTTAAAGTTCAAATTCTTCCCTGATGACCTGAGTAGTCTTTGAATATGAGTGAAACCCTTGAATATGCCTCTTGAGATAAGAATATCACTTGATCCCCTATTTAAGATATCTTGCTTATGCTATGCAATGCAGATGAATACACTATGTACATGATGACAATGCAAATGACTATGCAATTGAAACATAAGCCTAGGTTAGGAAAGGTTGGGCAAATTTTGGGGTGCAACAGCTGCCCCTATTCAAGCGGCTTGGACCCGACTGGATAAAGAGCGCGCAACCTTCAGACATTCGAGGTACGAGACGGTTGAATACGAAAGAACCCGGAAATTTGCCAACCGCAAAATCAAATTGCTAATACGACTACTGCTTGGGAAAACCCTGGGAACTGGCTTCTGTTGTCACAGCAACAACTAGCCATCCATCTGTCAATCTGTTTTTGTAAAATAATCTGATATTGTCCGCAGACCACTCTATTCCGAAGAAATGGGCATACACCAAACAACGAGAAATTGTTGATATCACTTCTCAACCTCTGTTGATCTCACTTATCAACCAAGCACACGCTAACCAGCGGGAGAATATTGACTTCACTTGCCATGTTGACTTCACTGATCAACCTTTCGTATCCTTAAGAAACGAGCAAACGCTTAACCAAACGAGACAATGCTGATTTCACTTATCAACCTTTCGTTCGTACCTGAACGAGCAAACACTTAACCAAACGAGACAATGCTGATTTCACTTATCAACCTTTCGTTCGTACCTGAACGAGCATCCTGCGGGGACACGAGAAACTTAACCAAGCAACTCTGAGAGGACAATTCTGACGACTGCCGTCAAACACCTGCTGGGGAAATTGGGAACTTAACCAAGCACCCTGACGAGAATAACCTTGTTGAAAAATAAGAGGAATTTAACCCAACAACTCCTGCGGCGAATACCCTGCTGGGGACTATGAGGGACTTAAACCCAGTAACTCATTGAAGTAACACCCTGCGAGAGAACATAACTCTGCTGGTGGAACTACGGGTAACCACCCAAAATCTGCATCATGCTATTTCCACCGCACTCTGAGAAAGACTCGGCTGGGGAGAAAGAGAAGTGCTTGACCAAGCAACTCTGCTAGGGGAACGTATGGCATAACGAACACGATCACTGCGTGCCTGGCACAACAACCCTCTGTAACAAGATGAACACGATCAATGCGTATTCTACACCACAATCCTCTCGACAGGAGGAAACCCGATCACTGCGCGTCTTGGCGTTGCAAACAAAACCACGTATAGGACGAATACGCTCACTGCGTATCTCTTCCGAAAAACCCCATAACATAACGATGACCACGATCACTGCGTGCCCTGCGCCACAACTCTCTTGACAGGAGAAAACACGATCACTGCGCGTCTGTGCCGCAAACAAACCTACGGGATGAATACGATCACTGCGTACTCTACCACCAATATGAAGAACACGATCATTGCGTATGCTGTAATAGGACAAACACGATCACTGCGTGTACTGATCGACAAACCCCCAAAATGATGTCAACACGATCACTGCGTGCTCCGCACCACAGGTTCAAATGGTTCTATCAACACGATCACTGCGTGCTATACGAATACGATCACTGCGTATCTTGAACACGATCACTGCGTGTTTTGAGCCACGATCCTCTTGACTGGAGAAAACACGATCACTGCGTGTTGTGTGTCTCAACTAACCCACATAACTGGATGAATATGATCACTGCATATTCTAACCATACATAGGGTGAATGCGATCACTGCGCGCTTCACGTCACGGCCCTCTTGACTGGAGGAAACACGATCACTGCGTGCCTTGTGACACAACTTCAAACATGGGACGAATACGATCACTGCGTACTTCGACCACAAACAACCAGATGAACACGTTCACTGCGTGCCTCACCCTATAACCAAACCGTATAACGGACGAATACGATCACTGCGCATATCGACCAACAAAACTGGATGAACACGATCACCGCGTGTCAATCTATAACCACTGTATAACGGACGAATACGATCACTGCACATATCGACCAACAAACATTACATGATATGGCAAATACGATCACTGCGTGTCTCGCACCACTAATAGAGTGAACACGATCACTGCGTGCTGCCCAATAAACCCCCGAGACGATTCCAACACGATCACTGCGGGCCTTACAAAACAATCTTCTTAGATCGGGACGAACGCGATCACTGCGCCATTCGACCACAGATACACATACCAAAATCAACACGATCACTGCGTGTCCTACAACATGAACCCCATAGATGGTACAAATACGATCACCGCGTATTTGGACCACAAATCAACATCTCCAAATCAACACGATCACTGCGTGCCTTACAACATGAACCCCATAGATGGTACAAATACGATCACTGCGTACTTTGACCACAAATCAACGTCTCAAGATCAACACGATCACTGCGTGCCTTACAACATGAACCCCGTAGACGGTACGAATACGATCACTGCGTATCTCTTCCGAAAAAAACCCCATAACATAACAATGACCATGATCACTGCGGGCCCTGCGCCACCACTCTCTTGACAGGAGAAAACACGATCACTGCGCGTCTGTGCCGCAAACAAACATACGGGATGAATACGATCACTGCGTACCTCTTCCGCGAAAACCCCACAACATAACGATGACCACGATCACTGCGGGCCCTGCGCCACAACTCTCTTGACAGGAGAAAACACGATCACTGCGCGTCTGTGCCGCAAACAAACATACGGGATGAATACGATCACTGCGTACCTCTTCCGCGAAAACCCCACAACATAACGATGACCACGATCACTGCGGGCCCTGCGCCACAACTCTCTTGAAAGGAGAAAACACGATCACTGCGCGTCTGTGCCGCAAACAAAACATACACATCTATGCAAACCACGATCTCACTTATCGACAGAGAAGATACCTGATGCTGGACGGGTAATCAACCCTGCTTATGCTTCCAAATGCACATGTTTGATAATGCCGTAATGCTTCCATACTGCATGGAAATGCTACGTATTTAGGTAAAATGCAAAGTATGATGATGCATGCTTATGCAAAGAGTTACTTCAGCAAAATAAATGCTGAAGACAAACTGGATCCGCTGGGGATGACCGGAATACTACCGATACGCTTCCAACAAAATAAATGTTGGAAAGATGAACTAACTCCGCTGGGGATGACCATCCTGCTGGGAAAGTAGCTCACAAACTCAAAACTTCAACCTCTGCTGAAGATGATCGTCCTGACGAGGAAGGATCAACCTGTTGAGGAAAGAGAAAAGCAATCCCGGAAACTGCTTTCAAAGGTATCAACACTCTGATTACGCCCTGTGGGGATACTTCATCCTACTATCACTGAGCTGGGGATTGACCGGTGTGCTCTGATTCGCACTACGCAAGAAACTCTTTGGGGGAAGTTAATCATATCCATCTCGACCTTCGCTGGGGAGGACTCTGCTCTGCTGGATAAACCACTTCTGAACTACTGAAAGTGCATTGATCTTTTCCTTTGACGCAATCTCCACTCTCCTGGGGAGACAACATTCAATTTTACCTAGGGCGACTTCACTGGGGAAAGACACAACATTCATCCTCTGGAGAGGGTACTAACCTGCCATGGACTCTGGCGGGGAACATGGCGAGCTTTTGAATAACTTGCCCCAGTGCACTCAACTTGCCCCTATCTAACTCCTGGGAATACTTGCTCTGAACAGCTTGCTACGAGACGACCTCGAGATTACTTGCCCCGGTATCTACACGACAAAAAGATTCAATCTCCATTAAACCCCGATCAACCTAATTGGTTTCAACACTCTCTGCGGTGACTTGCCCCTGAATGAGCGTTCTAGCGACTTATCCTGATCTGATTATCCACCTGAAGTATCTGCTTTCAAATCTCCACGTTCTGTATGACTGCCCCTGATTGGATCTCGAGAAGACTCACTTCTGATTAGTTGCCTCTCAAGCATACTGCCCCTTGATCAACTGAAGCTTCGGTACTTGTCCTCAGACTAACCGATTCCGAACTCAATGGAAGTCAATGCCCCTGATTCACTGGGTTTCACAACATACGCCATGCTGGTTCAGACTGCTGAATTACTCAATCCTGCTCGACTATTCCCTGTTGGAATCTCCTTCATGTCAACTACTAACCTGCAAGTAAAAATCGTCTGTTCACGAATGGTAATTCTAATGCAATGTTTATGCAGATTTTAAATAAATTTGTGCTGTCACTCATTTACACGTCATGATTGAGTGACGAATGAACCAAAGTTCAAACGTAGTGCTTACGTGGTCAGTGAAAAACACAACAAGGATGTGACTAGCAAGTCACGAAGGAGTCAGGTTACTCAACCTTATCGTAACGCGCTTTCAGAATAAACCCTGCCTCAATTAGGTCTTTTAAGGGTTGTATCGTGGTCGGGTTCACGGTTCATGAAACAAAGGATATTTGGCTCAAATTTTGATTTGTACCCACCCCTTCTACGTGATGTTCTCCGATCCTATAGTTCAGCTAACTTAGCTCGAGCGCTCGCCTCTTCGAGAGGTATGTTGAATATTAGGAACATAGTTAAGGAACTCACAGGGTTTTTCGGAGTGACAGTTACTCCTTCTTCGTTTTCGGTGTCTGTATACACGACCTTGTCTTTCACTGGGGATCTATATATATTTTTTCTATCCCTTCTTTTCCATTCTTTTTGATTCCCTAATTTTTTCCTGGACTGACTCCTTTTGAGTTCTTTTCGATTTTTTCTTTTGAAGTCCAGCGGGATGCCCTAATTTTTGCCTAAGTATTTGCTTTCTAGCTTTTTCTTTCTTTTTACTTAGTGGGCTTTCTTTTTCTTTCTTTTGGAACAAAGTCGTGTGACATTGGTTGTCTTGATTGCTCCGAAAGGATTGTAACTGTCTCACTCCTGATTGGTGAGGTTTAACCACTGTGGTTGACGAGGTACAACCTCTTGAGAGGCATAAACTGTAATTGGTCCTCGAAAGACAACACTCCTCTGTAAGACTTGAATGCTCGGTCAAGCTAACTGACAACTACCCTGCCCCGGGTTAAGATGTGAGGGTTTACAAGTCCGAAAAAAACTTCTACTTCCTGGCTCGAAGTGGTTAACAAGGGACTAACTCCTTATATCTCCAGTGTTTGGGGGATTTGAAACAATGCCTTGTACGTCATCGGCAAGGTTTTATCTGAAAGCATACGATCACCGGTTATGAGTTTATTTCGTCATCCTCCCTCCAATCTTTGCTAGTCACAGTGATAAAGTGGAGTGAATAAAATGCAAGTGTCAGTGCAATGCAGTAAATGAGCGATAGCGACATGATTAATTCAGAAAAATGCATAGTCATTTTATTATTATTACCATTCGAAACATACAATGTTTACAGCAAGTAGTAACTAACAGAAAAGAAACTACAAATACAAATGATATAAAGTCTGAGGACTGCCAATGCTTTCATAAGGGACTGGCTTAGCCTTGGTAATAGTAATGGTCGGCCTCTTCGATGATGCCGAAATTGTCACTGATTTGAACGGAATGGTGATCGTAGCAACCTCCCTGCGCTCTTCTTCAGATTCTGTCTCAATAGACTTCTCTCGCCCCGCAGACCTGTCAAACCGCAAGGTTCCTTCATCAATCAAACCTTGAACTCCCCTTTTTAACTTCTCACAGCCCTCAGGTTGAACCAAACAGTCAACACACTCTTCACTGCAACCGGGATAGACACCTCCTTTCAATAAACGCTGCTTTACGTAACTCAAAGGGGTTTTCAGCTCGCTCACCTCTAAAACCAAGTCCAACTCATCATTTAGCAGGATTGCATTGGCCCCAGCCCCACCATGCTTGGGCATTGGTTGCTGCGTGATATTGGGACCGTCCTTCCCGAAGTTAATAGCTGTACTATCAAGCAAGTCCTGTACTTTATGCTTGAAAGCTAGGCAATTTTCAATATTGTGCCCTGGTGCACCCGAATGGAAGTCACAGTGCTCATTAACATCATACCCGACTGGTGGCTGGCCGGTTGGTGGTGCTAAGGTCCTCTTCTCGACTAGCTGCAATTTCAACAAAGTTTGAAGGAGTTCTGCATATGATACCGGCGGTACCTCGAATACTCTCCTCGGTCGTGGGTTCTGAAGTCTGCGCTGATTATTATTAGGCTGCTGCTGAGCCTGCTGCTGTGGTTGTTGTCTCTGCTGCTGAGAAGGCCCTGGAATGGTTACGCTTGCAACTTGCGACTGCTGATGCCAGTTCTGACCTCTATTCCTCCGTCGAGCATTGTATACGGCGTTGGTATCACCCTGCCTTTTACCACCAAACGTCTTCTTATTACCTCCTGCGGAATTGGACTCACCCGCTTGAATTTTACCAATCTTTACCCCGTTTTCAATGCGCTCCCCCATCAAGATCAACTCAGAGAAAGTACTCATCGAAAAATTGAGCAACCGGTCATAGTACATTCCAGAGAAAGTTCCTATGAACATATCCATCATTTCGCGCTCCACCATCGGAGGGTGTACCCTAGCAGCCATCTCTCGCCATCTCTGGGCGTATTCCTTAAAGCTCTCGCTAGACTTTTGAGACATGCTCTGCAACTGGACTCGGTTAGGGGCGAGATCACTATTATATTGATAATGTCGAACAAAAGCCTCTGCCAGCTCTTTCCAACTCCTGGTCTGAGTAGGCTCTAAGCTCATGTACCACTCCAGCGATGGCCCTGACAGGCTATCCTGGAAGAAATGCATTAGCATCTTTTCATCCTCAGAATACGCAGACATACGCCTGTAAAATGCACGCACATGCACCCTAGGGCATGTATCCCCTTTGTACTTATCGAATGACGGCGCTTTGAATTTCAGCGGGACCCTCAACCCTGGGACTAACCCCATATTTGACATATCCAGCCCAAGAGCATTCTGGCTGGCCAATCCGTTCACCTTCTCTTCTAGCAATCTCATCCGATGGTTGTCATCCCTAGCTCTTTCATAACCCTCATTCTGACCAGAGAACACATCCTCCTGACGATCCTCCCAGCGAGGTACTGCATCGTATCCAACATAATCTACATCACGGCCCGGACCCGTTTGGAAGTACCTGGGGTCATACCTCAGTTTGCCCATCTCTTGAGCGTTGTATGCGCCAGTTCCATATCCAAGATTACCATAGCCACCAAACCTAGCCTTGGCGCCAGCCATGCTGCCATACCCCATGTTCACACCATTGAAGCCCTGGTTACCATTGATACTATTCATTCCGACATTCTCAACGCCCCCATTGAAACCCTGGTTGACATTACCCACAAATACCCCAGCAGTATCTGCATTGGCATTCATATTACCGGTGTTCCCACCTCCACCCACATGACCAGTTTCTCCAGCATTCAAACCGGTTACGGGAATAGCATCAGCACTTTGACGATTCTCAATTCGGGGTGAAGCAGCAATATTTTCACCATGCGGTGTCCCGTTGTTTTCAGCCCGTGCGACTATCGGTTGAACCAGATTCTGCAACTGCTCTTGTCCTTTGGCGATGGTCTCCATGGTTTGCATGAGCAGGGCCATCCTGTCACGCATCTCTTGCATTTCACTCTGCACGTTGTCCATGATCTTCTTGTGATTAGTTCTGGTAGAGTAACGGTGGACCCGCTTTTCTGCAATCCTGAAAATACCTGTAATAGATGCAGGAGATAAGATACACGGATCACAAACCTGTAATGAAAATATGAGTATGTATGTAAAATGCAATATGTGCTTGTGCATTGGGGAATATTACTCCCCCCATTCTAGTGCTAATACATTTGATACAGGGTAGCACCGTGACAGTGCGGTGACAAAAAGTTGCAAGAAGTTGAAATTCAATCACAAAAGAGAAAACAACTCATATATTGAACAGGCCTTCAAAGGAAAAAGTATAACACCCATGTATCACAAGACGAACAAAAGCATGACCTCAACCCACAAGCCGGGTGATGGTCAGCATACAATAAAGCATGAACAAATCAGGTATGCCCATAATCCCTATACTCCCCTAACAGCTTCTTTGTCTTGGGATGATCAGGCTGAACAAGCAATCCCTCTATGAGTAGACTCCTCTGCTTAAGAACTCGCTGCAAGTCGTCGATGGACTCTTCCCATACGCCTTCACCAAAGCACTCATCTAGCTTCCTCTTCTGGGACCGAGCTTCCTTTCTGCGGGTATCAACTTGCTTCAGTGCATCTTGAAGAGCATATCTAGTCATGACTTCTTCTTCATGCTGCCTCCTGGTGGCCTTCAATTGGTCCTGAAGATCGGAGATCTGTTGCTTCAACTTATCCTCCCGTTCCTTGTTATTAGTAAGAGTGGCATTCCACGTCTTATTGAATGAAGCGATCTCTCGGTAAGCGATGTCCAACGACTTCTTCTTAGCTTCCATCATGTCATGAGAGCTCTTAAAGTCTTGTCCCAGGCGTTCCCGCTTCTGCTTTTCTTCAACCAACTTAGTCTTCAACAAGGTTACCATCTCAGTTTGTTGTTGAAGGGAGTACACAACTTCGTTCTTCTCACTTCGAATCTGGGCCAATTCCCTTTCTAGATCTTCATTAACCACCAACAAAGCTTCCTTTTCCTTCACCACTTGCTCATAAACCTCAATGGGAACAGTTGTGGGTTCCTCTACCGGAGTAGGAACAGGAGATGACACAAAAGGATAGGGCATCTGAATCTGCTTGACCCTTTCTCGCATCCAGGCTTTGTACGGAGGATAAGCCTGACAGTCGTTCTTTCCCAACAATGGTTTTCCCCTTCTAGAGATGTGATTCCAAGCGTACTGTAGCTTGGCCAATAAGTCTCCACTCAGGTCACCTGTGAAGTACAGGGATTCCTGTACCTCTTCTGCCTTCGGCGGGCTCTTCAATGCATATCCAAACTGACGAACAAGCAAAGAAGGATTGTAATTGATACATCCTTTCCTCCCAATTAAGGGCACATTTGGATATCCAGCACAACTAGAAATAATCTCGGAACCCAGCAAATTCCTATCAAACCAAACCATCTCCTCAGAAGTCAATCTCATAAGGCGCTCGGACCAATCAGACTCATTTGCAAGCTCTACGAAAGGACCCTTCTTCGGTAAGTGTTTATCAAACCACATCTTCAGTAAAGGCACGCAACAATGAACACTCTTCCCTTGCCGGTTCTCATTCTTGTAATGGAGGGAATGGTAGAAATCCCCAATCAATGTCGGTACTGGATTGCTGGCAGCAAATAGATGAAGTGCGTCAAAGTCGACAAAGTCTGGAAGGTTTGGGAATAACACTATCCCATATATACACAAAGCCAACAAAGCGTTGAATACCACCCAGCAGCCACTCTTGGCATACTCTCGCGCCTTGCTAACCAGAAAGCTAAGAGCGAATCCAGGAATCCCGTACCAAGAAGTCACTAACAGCTCAGAAGCATCCATATGCAAAGCTACCGCTAAATCCTCCAACTTAGGCTTAGCGTCAAAATGGATGAACGGGACCTTGTTCTGTACTGGCAAACTAAGGAATTCTGCATATTCCTCCATAGTAGGACCCATAAGGAAATTTGTAAACGTGAAGCATCTCAAAGCAGGATCGTAAAACTGCAGCAGTGTATACAATCCATTCAAATCATATGCACTGGGTCTACAAACCAAGCTCAAAAGTCTCCCATAACTCTTCTTGAAGCTAGCCCTAACCTCATCATCCGCAAGGGCAATCAAACTCAATATAGAATTCACATCCGGAGTGGGCAGCTTATACGCAACTGTCTTCCGCACACTACCCATATCAACAATTAGAAGTCCGGAGCACTAGAACAGGGAAGTATGTAATGCACCTGCAGCACAGACACACGTTAATGAAATGCAATGATAAATGGGTATGCAAACAATGCAATGCAAACAGCTGCAACAGGGGATCAAGTGCCCTGAATAAGAAGCCCAGGTCACACCAAGAACAGGTCTCAGACAGACCCTCCAATACTCATCAAACCCTGGTCTCAGACAGACCTCACAATGAACTCCAGCCTGGTCTCGGATAGACCCAATAATATAACCCACACCTGGTCTCTGACAGACCTAGTAACAGTCCATAAAATATCCACAATCCTGTATCTCATGAGAAATAAACCGGTAGTCTGAAGGTCAAGTTACCTGCATGCCCCAAATCCCTCTCACGGGTAGATGTCCCTATAACTGACACAAGGTACGACATCCTATGCGGTCGTCGGCGTCACAGACTTTCAGGGTTGATGATACGATACCCAGAAGGTGTGGCATCATCAAATCCTGAAGAGGCCTCACTTAGCCAACTTCCAAATGATCGGTCCCTGGAGTCGACAATCCAACTAACCAACAGCCCACTGCATCCAAAGGGTGAAACAGGAAGTCAACCAGAAGGACCTCGTCCGAGCGTAGATTTCGCGGGAAGCTAGTACATGCAAAGCATGCACACCCCCACTAATCTCTACTCTAACTCTAGGTGCACTCAAGCCCAGGTCCGGCTTATCTCTCAATCATAGAACCCCCATCAAACCCACAATACAGCAATAATAATGATAATAAAATGCTGAAATGTAAATACAGAAATGTAAATCCATACAAAGCCCACGACGGGAAAACAAGCGCTAGGATTGACTCGCGTAGGGAACCTTCTCTTTCCCCAGCAGAGTCGCCAGCTGTCGCTACTGCGAAAATCGGCGCCGACAATACAGAAGAGTCGCCACCGTGCGTTATTTATCCCAAAGGAGGGAAAGGAAACGCTCGAAGTAAACCTAACGCAAAGACGGGAAAAGGTATGGTCATCGCAACCAAAACCTGGATTCGGGAGTCGGTTACGCAAGGGGAAGGTATTAGCACCCCTCACGTCCATCGTACTCTATGGGATCCACGCTTGCTTGTTTGTACGGATTACACTTCTATCTAAACTAAAGGATAAGGTCTGAAAAGAAAAGAAAACATGACTCGGCAAAGCATCGCACTTTATGCCTACGTATTCCCGTCTGGAACGAGAAATCAGAGTCAACGTAGTTCGCCTAACTACGGGTGAAGGTGGGGAAGGTTGCTCGCTAGGATATCGTATCCTATGCCAACGTACTTCCACACAGCATGAAAGATCAGAGCAAACGTAGTTCGGGCTACACACGACACAAGCTGTTCAAGTGTCTTTTATGAAAAATATCACCTCAAACAAGGGTTTTCTTATTATCAGTCCCTGAAGGACAAAAAGGTTGATGTTTGTTCAAATCTTTTGACGGAAGAAATGAATTGATTTTGCTATAACCTTTATTAATGTTTTTCTGTTGTTTTGAAGAAAGAAGAGATGACACTCTACAAATCCTAGGGTTGAAAAGGGAATAAAATCTACCCTAATGTTATCATACATGGGTTAGCTCCTAATGTCTGTCATGTTACTCTCTTGCACGGAGAGAAACAGAGCTCCTAAGGGAATAAACGGAAAGCAAAAACAGATACAGTAAACAGTAAAATAATGAGTGAATACAACAAACAAGCTAGGCAAGGGAGCCAAACTCTTCCTTGAACCTGAAAACAATAGGCAAAAGTGAAGCACATTCCACTTTAAACCTAGGGGAATCAATACACACAATACAGAAAAGGCCCCAAGCTCTGACAGCTAACTCCAAAGTTGATGCACAGCACATCCTCTAAATGAACCTCCAAGCTCAATCTTCATCATTGGACCCCCAAGCTCTGGCTAGCTTCCTGCTTTGACAGTCTTCATCTTCAATGATCTCCATCTTCAAGGGCAAGCACTCCAGGATAACAGAATAGGATCAAGAGAGATAATATGGCTTGCTAAGCAGCTCATGAACAACCAAAGGAAGCTCACAAGGGATTAGCATAGTGGGACAGGTTCCCTCAAAGTTCTACCTCTAAGATCAATCACTTATCTCTCCAAAGGAGGGAGGTGAGTTCTTAGAGGGACTTTTAGTCACTGGGAAAGAATGGAAGCACAGGAAGCATTCCATGTTTCATGAATCAAACTCCTAATCTAGAGCTCTACCTAGCTCCTAAACCTTAAAGCCTTCAGTAGCTACAGGCAAGCTTCAATCATCCTCAATTCCTGGATCTCTAGTTTTCAATCTTCTCCTTCATCATGCTCCTTCAACAAGGTCTTCAAGCAAGCAAAGCCCCATAATAATACCCCCAAAGATAAACCCCACAAGATAGACAATCATCATAAAGCATTCAATACAACCAATCAAATCAGAAAATACCCTAAAAATACTAAACAAAGGGGGAAAAATCTAATGTTTATTTACAATGGTCTATTACCCCTACCCATAATATCCCTATAGTCCCATACCCAAAAATCAAGTCAAAAACTCCTAAAAGAAAATGATTTCTCACCTATGTCAAGCCTAAAAACCCTAATTTTAATCACTCTAATCTCACCTAATCAAACCATCTAAAATTTAATCCTAAAATTATGAATTAAATCCTATGAGGAAGCTAAAGTCCTAAGTTAATCACCCTAAAAAGAATGGACCCTAAATCTAAGGGGAGCTAATTGAACTAAAATCAACAAAATGAAGTATCAAACTAAATCACTTAAAAAGCTATTAAAATGAAGAATATTCTAAAAATTCTAAAACAAGATAAAATGCTATTTTTAATACACATTATTTTTCTTGACAGAATTATGAGACCAGCACAAAAAGAAGCAATTAAAAATAAGCTTTTTTCAATTTAATATGGATTTTACAAAATCAAAAGAAAATAAAGCAAATTAAAATAACAAAATAAAAGAAAAATAGGAGGAGGGGTGCAGTTAGCATATGCGCCTAGTTCATTATGGCTGATGGGCCAGAAAGGGGAGGTGGCAGATATCAAATGTGCTAGGCCCATTATGTTTCAAAAATTAAATCAAAAAATTAAAAGAAAAAGAATGGACGCGCGGTGTATTTAGTAACAGATTTCAGTTCATTTTGGTTGGGCTTTGTAAAGGGGGGTGGGGATAGCATTTGATGATCCAGGCCCAGGGTTCATTTAAATGAAACGCAGCGTTCCACGCTGGTTTCAGATTCCCTCCTAATTCGTGTTTGAATGGAGACCGTTAGATTGGGTCTTTGGTCAAGGTCTTGGGGCTAATCCAAGGGCTGGGAGGTTGTCTTCAACCTCCAGCCTAGGGTTTCATGCAAACTTAGACTTCATGCACTGATCTTTCCCTCCCTCGTTCTCCCTCAATTCTCAATGAATTCAAAAACCGCAAAGACCAAAATTATACTACAAACTCCCAAGAACACGATCTTACTAATGGTTTGGATTAAAACTCCCTAGAGCTCACAAACAGAAGGCACAAAGACCTTGGTCCAACCATTTTGCACTGCCATGGAGCCTTGTAATTCTTGATCCTAATGATACTATCATGTTCTCTATGTTACACTGGTTTCAGCAAGCTATCACATGTGCACTAACACTCACTAACTACTCTAATCTTGATCTTTAAAGATTCTATGGCCTGTCATTAAACCTCATGGAATGCTCTCATATTCACAGAATTCAATCATCTAACCTAACCTAACAATTCTAACCTTAAAATTCTAACCAATAACACATAAATAGAGAGATAGGAGTGAAAACACCAACCTGCTTGTTGGCTATGGCAGGTATGTGAACAGCTCGATTCAAGGCTTGATTCCTCTTCACTATGATCCTCTGATGAAGGTCTTTCTTCTGTTTGCAACAATTTAGAGGATGAGTGCTTGTAATATGAGATTCGAATCTGGTTTGGATTCTTGCAACTTCAACCTTAGATCTTCAATCCTCCATGGATGAGCCTCTGAATCAACTTGTATGTACTCAATAATGCCAATGGATCGTGGATGGAAAAGAAGAATGAACAGAATTGATGTTGATTGTATGAATTCACTCTTGCTTGCAATTGAAGTAACAATGGAGTCCTCACTTTCCTCTCTCTCTTTTCACCAACCTCTTTCACAAATGATCTCAATCCAATATATAGAGAACCATGGAAAGATCTAGAGTCTTCTAGATCAGTCTAGGATGATTCTAGAAACTTCATGAATTTCTCATGATATGGTACTTTGAAATCTCATGATATCTCACCTTAATCTCTTTGCAACCCCTTGAAAATCTCATTACACGACAATATGGAGGAGTATGAGTGAAAAAACAAGGGATTCCTTTGCCTTATGTTGAGTTTCCCATAGTTGCCTTATTATGCAAGCAATAGAATTACAAAGCAAGTCCATTTTTAAAGCCCTATCTCAAAATTGTGGCTGAACCAAAGTCTTTAAAATGTTGTTTAGAATCAATTTGATATATTACATGACTCATTTTGGATTTATAGATTGCTCAAACCAAATTTCCATTTGAACTTTTTCAACTTATGTCCATTTTTTAGGTCATTTTCACCAATTTTTATCAATCTGAGTTCTATGCATTTCCAAACTTCCATGACTTCTTTTCTAGACTTAAAATGCCATTTTGAGAAACTTTGATGTTGTGAAGTTTTTCATTTGAAGCTTCCTTGTATGAGTTTTGGGCATAGGCTTGAAATGACCTGTAATTCTCAAATGACCAAAATACCCTTTGCTTGCCAAGGACATAGGTAGAGTTACACAAATCATATGAAGGCATACCATACCTTCCTAGAAATATAAGACAATGAGGAACAACTCTTATGTTGACCAGAAATCCATTTGAAAACTCCTTGAAGGTCAAAAGTTGCTTGGAAGACAGACAACTTTCACAGACAAATTTCAGTGCCCTCAGATGACTTGTAACTTGCAAGAGCCATAACTTGAGCTCTGTAAATAATCTTGATGACTTCCACCACTCAAATTAAAGCTACGAAGATACTATACAAGTTTCATGTGGACCAGAAATTCATATGAAGCTTGCATCTTGAGTTACACTGCTTTGAAGTTGGACCTAAATCAGGGGATTTTACACTGAAACCCTAATTTGGTAACTCCTCTTCTCCTTGACTCCTGTTGATTTTTCTTTGGCACAACACCACATCCATATCCATATAGCAAATAATGAATCCCACAACCTTCAAATGAGCTTTGATGCCTTTCAAAACAAGTCTTTGACCTAGGATTGACCTAGATAAGACCCTAGTTGACTGACTTCAACTGAGGCTCTTGCAATCATTCCAATGACTTGGTTACTCCTCAAAAATGATCATTTAGGCTCTTCATAACATCCATACACACTTAATGCTCTTGGCTCATAGCTCACACTTCCTCTGATGATCCCCAAACATTCTCAAGATAGGGGAGAACCCAATGAGTGATCTGTCAACTCTTTAAAGTTCAAATTCTTCCCTGATGACCTGAGTAGTCTTTGAATATGAGTGAAACCCTTGAATATGCCTCTTGAGATAAGAATAGCACTTGATCCCCTATTTAAGATATCTTGCTTATGCTATGCAATGCAGATGAATACACTATGTACATGATGACAATGCAAATGACTATGCAATTGAAACATAAGCCTAGGTTAGAAAAGGTTGGGCAAATTTTGGGGTGCAACATACCCAAAGAAAAGCAATAAAGTACAAGTGTGTGCAAATGAACTAACCAATCCAATTAACATAAGTCAAACCAAGCCTTCCATCCTTTGAATTAAGCCACAAGTAAACCATGTAAGCATAACACAAATTAAGGTATCAGATGAAAGAAGAATCCAGGCCAAAAGGTCAAAACCAAAGTATCAGAGCCAAGTCTTCAAGGAGTCAACCCAAAGTCAAATGTACCAGATGAATTCTAAGGTATCAAATCACAATTCCAAAGAAAAGGATCAAGAACCTAAATCTAAGTCCATAAATTCAACATCCAAACTTGGGATAGTAACCAATAGTCCAAGGAAACAATTAAGTCTTTTAAGGGTTTTTCCTTTATTAATGTCTTTAAAAGAAAAACATAAGTCCAAGTGGACAAAGAAAAAAGAAGTATAAACATAAATAATATGAAATGTAAAAGATGAAATAAAAGCATAATATAAAGAGCAATAGGTAAATGGCATAAAAGTAAAGGTGCAAGAAAATTAAATGGCATAAAACAAAAGTTAACACAATAATATTGTTAGTGTTAGAGTTAATGATCTAATTAGGGACAAATTTAGCGCTATATTAATCAATCATAGCATAATCTATAAGAAAGATCATACTATGGGAGATCAGTCAATAACAGTTTATGTACCATACATGTTAGAGATATGATAGAAATCATACTCCTAAAACATGTAGCACAAGTAAAAACCAAGGAGGGATCAAGCACTAAGGTAAGGAGATTGGTCCATTACATCAATCAATCCTTCATGATAACTTAGGACAAACTTATGCATCAATCTAAAGTACTTCCAATTATCATTGATCAATTGAATAGTAGACTTGAAATGATGAAAGTTCATCAAGCATCAATCCAAACATCATGAACAAAATAGACAACAAATCATTCAATTGATCAAGAGAAGAAGAAAAAAAGGAGAAGGAAAGATGAAGAGAGGACCAAATTGAATCAAGATTACAGATCCATTCATCATCAATTTCAATCACATTTCTTGGTGGATTAAGGCACTAAACCTATCATCAATGCAAAGCACCAAAAATGAATCAAATGATTCATTTAATGATAGACTTGAATTAATGAAGGTTCACCCAACCTCATCAACACCCAAAGTCCATTGAAATTGAGGAGGACTTTGATCAAGAAATTCTGATCCAAGGCAACAACCAGCAAGCAAGCCAAAATGCAATAATACACAATTAAAAATGCATGAAAAGGAATTTAAAATGATTTTTAAATGAAAATAAAAGAGAAAATGAGAATGAACCTTCTAAACAACAAACCAATGTTCAAGAAAACTATGATAAATCAGAAGCAAATCAAGGATCATATAATACTTTTTTGAAGAATTTAAAAATGCATAAGTATTTTTAAATAAATTAAAATGCATGAAAAATGTGAAAAATATCAAATCAAGAGATAAAAATATGAAAAAGCTCATAAAATAGAAACTATTTTTAGAAAATCATGAAAAAAATTGGAGTGAAAAAGTCTAAGGGGGCTATTTTTTATGAATTTTGAAAATAAAACGAGAAATGAAAAACAATTAAAATGAAATAAAAAGCTACAAAAAACAACAACCATAGATCTGATCAAAGGCTGAGAATTAAAACGCATGCATCCATCAAATTTCATTTAAAACATATCCAAAGGTCCAAATCAAGACGGGCACAGTGAAGTTTAAGTGAACTAACACACATGATCCATTTTAAAACAAAACAACTTTAGGCAACCGCTGATACTTTCCGGAGCTTTGGTAAATGGTAAAATTAGAGAATGAGACCACCACCATTATGATTGTTACCTCATCACGAATCTAACCATAGGCTCAAAATTCATTTATATAAATTGAGCTTGGAGAATTTCAGAGAAACACGTGAAGAAAACAAAAACGAGAATCAAAATTAAATGATATACAAGACCAATCAGAGTTAGATAAGTTAGGGGAAATCATCATAGAGCCTCAGGCTACACTATGTAACTATTTTGAGTCCAAAATATGCTCAGAACTACCTTATCCAAATGGTGATTTGAGGTATTGAAAGCTGGATCTGGTTAGAGAAATTCAGTGAGTCTTAGAGCTTGATTCTTGTTGCAAAATATTTAGAGAAGAGCGATGGAGCTAATGGAATCAAGAAATAAGGTTGAAAGAGCTTAGAATTTGAAAACGATATCACAAATTTTCAGTGCAAGGTGTGAGCTCGAGCAGAGGTTCTAGAGGCTTTCTAAGCTTGGTTTTCAGTGAAAATGTTTCCTCTATTTATAGCTGAGGTGAATGAATGGGATACGTGTGAGAATTAGCTACAATCGTGTGAAAGGAAGTGTGCCAAAAGTGTGACCAAGCTTGATCATGAACTAAGCTAAAACGCAGTGCATTCTCCCACATTTTGAGTCGTTTTGCATCACAAACCACCACTTAACATCATCATAGACAAAACAAGTGCAAGGCTTGGCTTAAAATTGAGAATCAGATGAAATTACAAAACTGACCATGAACTATAACTCAGTTCCAAGTAACGATGTTCATAGCTAGGTCAATGGTCCTTTCATGGAGGAGAACATAATGCAAAAAGAATCAACCTAAAAGGATGCTTGAGGTGAAAATGGCATGAGTTGGAAGTTGAGGTCGTGGCACTGAAAATCAGGTCAAGCATTAGATCAAACATGTCATGACCTAGTTTAGTGCACAGTGACCCTCAAGATTTGAGGTCCTTAGAGCATGAATTGATGTTTGACCTCTAAAAAAAATTGTAGAGGACATTAAGAAGGATATTTGGAAAAAATAAGTGTCCATACAAGTTGAAAATTGATCTTTAGAACATAGGCATGCCATACTTGAATTTAGTCCAAAAATTTCAAAGTCCATAAAATAACCTATAATGTCTTCAAACTTTTGATGATCTTCCAAGAACAACAGGCTCTTGACTTGTGAAGAGAAGTTGGAGAGGATATTAAGATGAGTCATTTTCTCAAAGAAGCATTCAAAAATGTTGAAGTATGAAGAAGTTATGAAATCTTAAACTTAGGCTTGAAATGTTGACTTTTTGGTCAAACCTTCTTGAACAAACTTGCAACCTTGGACATTTTATTGCATTTCAAGGCACATTGATGATCATATGAACTTAAAATTATGTAATCTTGATTTTCATTTGATTAGACTTGTAATGGATTAAGGAAACTTGTTGCTGAAGGCATGAAAATAAACACATGAACCTTTGAAGTTTCTTGAGAAACAAGTCATCCAACTTGAAACATCTTTGATCAAAATAGAGTTGAATGATGCTTGAGATCTTATGACATGATATTACAGGTCAATGTTTGTTGAATAGCCTTTGAAAATCATTGGTTGACCATACATTGACTTAAGGAACTCAAACCCTAGCTGAGGATACAATCACTTGATGTTCTTAATCTCAAACCCTACCTTGCAAAAGAAACAAAAGGGACAAGGCATGCATTTTTGTATTTTGATTAATGGTTAGTGAATTATAAAACATATAAGTACAAAAAGATGTAGAGAAAATACACAAGAGGTGTTTGGTGATCTCTGCAAAGGAAAACCCAATCGTGAGAGGGTTTAGAGCCAATCAAGTTTGTGATCTTGATGCATTGTAAAGATGCAAATGAGGGGGGATCTTAGGGGTAAAAATTAGGGTATGACACACACATTTACTACTTTTCTATAAAAAATCTTAGACATTCTCATATTAAAATATGGATAATCAATAGGGTGAGTTTAGATATACAATCAAAAACCTTGTGTCCTATTTTTACTAATTGTCAAATATCATTTCACTTCACACTAAAATCGACCAAACATTTATATCGCTTTAGCTAAACAGTGTTATGGTAAAATTTTGGTACTCTACATCTCCCAATGGGTTCGATCTTTTTGTACTACTTAACACTACCCTACACTTGCAGTATAACACGCGTCATGTTGTCGCTAAAATCATGGAAGAAAGAGTTCACCGTTTCTATTTGCAAAATCCTATGTGCGGGTTTGGATTTTTAGAGCCATTATCTTCGAAAATGGGACATAGTTCACCAGCGCAATGGTCCCCGATGTTTGCCAAAATTTAGGAGTGCAAATAATGTTTGTATCTATTGCACACCCAAAATCCAATGGGCAAGCCAAATCAGTAAACAAGGTAATTCTGAAAGGACTCAAGAAAAAGCTTGACGATACCAAAGGCTTATGGGTAGAATTTCTCCTCGAAATATTTTGGTCATATAATACCACCCCTCACTCTACTACCAAGGAAACTCCAATCACCATGGTATACCGAGTATAATCCATGCTACCTGTAGAAATTGGAACTCTTTCATGACAACACTCCCAATTTAATCAAGAGGTAAACAAGGCAAGATTGGAATGTGTGGCAGACTTGATTAATGAACTAAGATAAGTTGCCCACATTCGAGACTTCGCTGCCAAAGATATAACCACCAGGAGATACAACTCCAAATTCAAGCTGAGAGAGATGCAAGAAGGTGATTTGGTCTTAAAGCAAGTGGTTTTTCCCATTCATCGGGTAAAGCTAAAACATAAGTGGGAGGAGTCATATCACACATTTCATAAGCTTCATCATGGAGCATACAAGTTGTAGGAATTAGACAGACAACTCCTTCCCATAACTTGGAACGCTTTCCACCTAAAATATTATTACATCTAAGGTTATTTGTAATTTATTAAAAGTCATCATAAGTACCTAGTTGTGAACAATTTCTTGAATGTTTATGAATATCAAGAACATTTTCTTATATTTTGCATGATAAACTTCATGGAAAAGATCCTTGTTACCTCTTAAGGCAATATTTTGTATGTTGGGACTTCATGGCAAAGATCTTTGCAGCCTCTTAAGGCAATATTTTGTATGATGGACTTCATTGTGAAGATCGTTGTCACCTCTTAAGGAAATATTTTTTATGCTAAACTTCATGGAGAAGATCCTTACTGACTCTTAAGGAAATATTTTGTAAGCTGGACATCATGGCGAAAATCCTTGTTGCCTCTTAAGGTAATAATTTGTATGTTGGACTTCATGACGAAGATCTTTTTTGCCTCTTAAGGAAATATTTTGTATGTTGGAATTCATGGTGATGATCATTACCGCCTCTTAAGTCAATATTTTGTATGTTGGACTTCATAAGGAAGATCTTTGTCACCTCTTAAAGCAATATTTTCTATGCTGGACTTCATGACGAAAATACTTGTCGCCTCTTAATGCAACATATTGTATGTTGGACTTAGTGGTGAAGATCTCTGTCGCCTCTTAATGCAATATTTTATATGTTGGACTTCATGCCAAAGATCTTTGCCACCTCTTATGGCAATATTTTGTATATTGGACTTCATGACAAATATCGTTGTTGCCTCTTAAGGAAATAAGTTGCATGTTGGACTTCATGTCAAAGACCCTTGCTGCCTCTATAGGGAAATACTTTGAATGTTGTAATTTTTGGTAAAGGTCCTTTTCACCCTCCATAGCACTACAAACAGATTCTATACACTCCCCCACCTGAGAGAATTGGAGTTTCCTCAGGCGGGAACAAACATGTAAATCTCGCCCAAAAGGCACGACTGAACTCTAGACTAAGAAATTTGATTCAAGTCTTATCTGAGGGCTTGATAGAAGTACTTCTTAAGAGGTCTTACCCCTCGTATGAGGGACTTGTAGTCTCATAAGCCAAGATATATATAACTTTGCATGAGGGACTAAAATTTCCCATGTTATCTAAACTTCACACCTGAGATACTTGGAGTTTCCTCGGGCAAGAACAAACATGTAAATGTCACCCAAAAGAAGTGTCTGAAGTATATCACAAGAGATTTGATTCATATCTTGTCATAAGACTTGATACAAGTCCCGCCCGAGAGGTCCAGTACCTCGCCTAAGGGACTTATAGTCTCATCAGTCAAGCCTATATAACTTTTCCCGAGGGACTGAGATTTCTCAAGTTAACTAAACTCCTTGCTTAAGATACTTAGAATTTCCTCGGGCAGGAAAAAACTTGTAAATCTCACCCAAAAGGTGTGATTGAAGTCTAGCCTTAGAGATTTGATTCAAGTCTTGTTTAAGGGATTGATAGAAGTTCCACCCGAGAGGTGCAACGTCTCGCTTGATGGACTCGTAGTATCATCATCCAAGCTCTATATAAATTTTCCTGAGGGACTGAGATTTCCCAGATTACCTAAACACCCCGCCTAACAAACTTAGAGTTTCCTCGGGAGGGAACAAACATGTAAATCTCTCCCAAAAGGAACGACTGGAGTCTAGCCTAAGAGACTTGATTCAAATCTTGTCCGAGGGCTTGATAGAAGTCACGTCCGAGAGGTCCAACGCCTCGCCTGAGTGACTCGTAGCCTCATCATCTAGACTCGAAGTAACTTGGCCTGAGAACCTAAAGCTAGTCAGCCTAGTTTGTCACACATATCACCAAGAAACTTAAAAAATTAGGTCCTTAAGATATTCCAATGCAACATTGTCTGAAAAACACTTCGCCCTTTATAAAAGTCACTCGTGATTGAGGCTTAATGTAGTGTTATATTTCTAAAGGCCCTAACAAGGGTAAGACTTGACAGGATCCATGAGAGGCAACGAACATATGTCACCCTCCAAGAGGTATCACCTCATCCTAAATACCATCCTTTCACCCATTTATAGGAAAACATGGGAAAAGATGCTTCTTGGTTAGAGAGAAGTTAGGGTCAGTAGTTGGTCAAAGTCTCCCTAAGAAATAGGGTTTTGACGATCCACCATTGACTGGATACACAACGATCCTTCCCAAGAAAATCCTAGGCCCAAAGGCCTCAATAAATACTTCTCCTCTAAACAGGAGAAATATATATCATAACTTGATAGAATACATTAAGCATTACGCTAACATAAAAAGCCTCTCACCTCACGTGAGCAGGTCCTCTAAAACTGCCATAACACCACCATATAGGGCTTCTCACCTCCACGAGCAAGTCCCAACTACCTTATATTCCTATAAGTCTACTAAGGCCTATGAGTATCACCTACACTCGCTAGGATACCATACACACATGTACTTTTTTACAAGTACATAATTTAACATTGATTACAAATTAAAAAGATATAAAGTTAAAGGATCAATTCTAACAAATAGTCAATTTAAAAAATACCTCAGACGTGATTTTACCAAAAAATTTACATATATATTATTCTGGGAAAGCCATAAGGGCCAATAGCTATGGTCCGGAGAGCATAGTGATCCACCTGTTACTCACAGGATCGATACGCTATCCTAGTCTAGAGTGTGGGTGATCTAAATCCAAGATCCATCTGACAGATCTCTGTATTCCATGCCTAAACATTTGCATTCTTTTAAAAATGCTCTAAAATATAAGAGTTAGGCATGTCATTTCTCAGGTACAATAAAAATACATCCGCTCATACTTATTTGGGTGTTAGTGTGATAATCTTGAAGGTCATCCCCTTGTCCATCACACTGGAAGCTCAAGTCTATTGTCGCAATCCATATCCTCCAATAACTGATCGATTTTTGTTCCCTCACTGAATAGTGGCGTAGTATGTGGGAATTGACATTGCATTCCTGTGTTTTCTACATTTGGACATTCATCTCTCAATTCACTGAGCCAAAGCTTCCTCAAACTAGAAACTCGTATTTTCTGAATTTAACTGCAAGTATCTGTTTTTCAATCCTCTCTGATCTAAAATCAACACGACTTCTTAGATATCCACCACATCCGCCAATAATGGAAGGTGCGTAAGTCACATGTGATAATGTGAAAATACATAGTATATTTTGACTCGACTTGCATGCATTTTAGTATCGATTTTATATGTATTCGTAGTATTATGCCGATATTGTTTGATTGTTTCGGGTATTTATCAAAGAAGAGCATACGTGCGAGAAACTGGAGAAATGGGCAAGAAATGAAGAAAACAGGCAGAAATAAGCATTTTCTGGTGCATGGCGTTCGCCACGTACCTTCCCAGTTTGGAAGTCTCCCTGAACCGGAAAATAAAAGTATTGTTGTTTCCACAAAAGTCAAGACCATAAAATAGTCGATTACATTAAGGTGAAATATGTAAGCGAAATCTTGATAATAGAGTTTGGGAAGATTTCTCGAAGAGCAAGTCCTCAGCCAAGGCGGTTGATGTCGTGGCTACTGGCAAATAGGAAAGTAATGAATAGGAAGAAGTGCATAAGGGGAAGCCCAATAAATTGCGGCCATCATAGGAGGTGCCTCGCAGGAAAATTTTCTATCTAAGGAGAAAATGAAAAGGTAGATCGTAGAGCTAATGGCCATGAACAACAAACGAGAAAATACCTTGACTTATGGCTTGGAACAACCAATGTTCTTCTTCTAGGATAATAAAAAGATAGGGAAAATCCCAAATAATATTTTCATATTGGTCATAACTACCATGATCGGTCACTTTAGTGTATCCTAAATACTTATAGATGGTGGAAGCTCTTGTGACGCAATGTACTTAGATTTGTTTGAGAGGATAGACCTAAATAAGGAAAACTTATGGTTGTATGAGGGACCCAATTTGCAGGAATTCAACGATACAATGACCTTTTTCTTGGGGGTACATTGAATTGATGATTACAGAGGGGGAAGGGAAATATGTTAGGATCAAAGACTCATAATTTCTAGTGGTCCCATGGAAGAGCGTCTACAATTTTTTCCTCAACAGACCCTTCGTGGAAGCCTTAGACATTGTAGCATCCACGAATCAATTGATGCTGAAGTTTCATAACCTTCATGATGAACCAATCATAGTCAATGTCGAACTTGTCAGAGCTATGAGAATCTACCAATAATTGCAACAAGATCACAAGAAGAATGAAAAACCATGGACAATAATGTAGCTTATCAATGGCCAACTAAGAGACATGAACATTCATACCCTATAAGTAAAAAATATCCTGTCATCCAGCAGAGCAAAAGTGCCTGACCCTAACAAACAACAAATGGTGGGGCGAATAAGAGGTGGAAAACTCACCTGGCTATGTTCGTGGTTTTATTATGTTAATGATTATGTAAAACTAAATCATATCATCATGATATACTATACTATTTCAATTTGAAGCAATAAGAATATCTTTCTAAAATATCTCTTTTTTGTGAATGTGAAAGGTAACAATGAGCCTGGAGTACCACCGAGGAAACTAATGCCCCACTACAAAGACTCAGAATTTCTTTCATAAACACTACAAGCGTGCAACTAAAGTAATCAACCCCGAAACACACACACACACACACACACACACACACACACACACACACACACACACACACACACAATACAAAGCATACACAACCACACATAAAAATATGGAAAACCCACCAAATTGGCAATAATCAAACCCCTCCCCTCTTGGAAAATAGTCATTCCGAAGGCAGCGGAGGGTCTGCCACATAACAACCTAGGACCAGGTTTACACCTGGATAAGGGAAAGGGTACTTTCCTTTTTCAGAGTATGGTTCCAGAGACATCCAATAAACTTTGAGCGAAAAACCTCATAAGGTAAAGAAAATCCTAAAGCGATAAACTCATGATCTAACATGCACGCCTTATTCAAGTCACAACGATATCCAAATTCCCAATTCATAGATACATGTTCTCCAATGTAGGTGTTACATTTACATAAGAAAACCAATCAGGAAAGTTAAAAAAAGAGAGATGAGGGCATGGCTTATCTCTGAGCGAGATAATTTTCCCATCTTTAACTATTTGATCTGACCATGCTTGCTCTCTCGAAATGCACAAACAAGAGAAAAAAATCTCTACTTGCAATAAACCTTTCTAAAAAGAGTCGTAGAAAAATGTAGGACTGACGTCAATCGCTTCAACTAGTGATTATTTCAAAAACGCATTCTCAAAGCGTAAATTCTTGAGATCTTATTGAGCGGTTGAGAAAGATGCCTTCGAAGAAGATTGAAAAGCCTGAGTAGAAACCAAATCTTTATCTTTCTTTGTCACTTCTCTCGCTAGTAATTTTACCTAATCAACTAACAAGCTAGAGATTAAAGCGCTCAAGGCATCTTCTATCCCGATAAGAGAAGTGGGAGCCTTTTGTACTTATTGCAAGTATGTATCATGCTAAAGCGTCAGATCACTGGCACTATCCCGCAAATGTTGTCTCTCTTTAAGTGTCAAGTGTAATATGTCTAGGTTGAAAACTCCTCCTTAGGAGCTTCGTCGGTCAGGTTGGAGAGGTAAGAGCAATCATATTCCAAAGTAGACATTTGGTGCTCTTTTGGAGTACGAGGTCTTGGTCGAGCCAAGAAAACAAGATCTGAAACTACCGAAGTTCGCAAAATGCTTTGAGTACCACCAAGAATCTCAACATCAGGGGAGGACCTCTTGGCAGTTACTCCTCAAAAATCCGGCTGAAAAGACTAGGTTGGTTGACCTTCTTTCCATCCCAACTGAAGCAATAATGCTTTTCATTGTTGGAGCGTTTGAAGTGTCAACCATCGTTCAGGTAGTTCAAAATCCCCTATTCATTTGGTGAATTAATTCCTCACTTTTCATTAAATCTACATATAGAAAGTGTCCAAACTTCAAGAGCATTGTAGGTAAAAATAACTAACATCGAAGGATAAGTGTACTAGAAGCTTACCTAATATGACTTACCTCCCCTCTTTGGTATTAGCATCCATCAACAGGCGGGTTTCAATGAGCCATTTCAAACAATTTCTTGATACTTCATCCAAAGGGACGACACCTCGACATAACCCAATTCTTTGAAAAGGTGGTACGGGCTTAAGAACTTACGAAATAAATATGCGCTTTGGTATTTTTGTTCAGTCTCTATAGAACATACTTTTGTAGAAGCCTCTTAGTCGAGAGGAGTAACAAAAGAGAATTGATCTTTGAAATGTTTCATGTCAACAAAATACGCTTTTAAATAACGAATAACATGTGTCGGTATAATTAAGCCTTGGCCACGCGTACAATTCGTTGAGCTACATTGTACACTAAAAAGATGGAAGAAAAGTGACAAAGATGACTTTCTCCCTTGGTAGGCACACCAGCATTGAAAGACTTTCATGTAGGCCCAGTTCATAGGGTTCAGTTGCAAGGGGACTATCATCAGATGGTTCAGAATTTCTAATTTAGAATAATTGAAGGGCAATTAGTGATCTAAAATAAAAAAGGTGCACTCATAAAAAGGGATGGTGCACTCGTCATATTCACTGCAAATCCTTTTGTCTTCCTCAAAGATCAATACATTTCAGTCAGAAGAATGACTCATTTCAAGAAAACCCTTTCAAGACTACCTTTGCGAGAAAACACAGAAACAATTTCCGAAATTGCGGGGTCAACCCAAGAGACACAAGTATCCTCTTTCACTTTTTGACACATGTTTGGTACAACTTCCATCAATTAAGAAAAACGTGTGTTGTGAAAATGAAGATGACACGATAAAAAAGGTAATTCACAAAGAAACTGTATAATTGTTCTACAAAGATCGTGTAATGTCTTACAAAAGAAAAAAATAAACAATATCAACGGTCTAGATTTCTTAAATCTCATCATGTAAAACATGTGAAAGATATCTAAAGCATAGAGAACATTTAAGGCATGACTTCATCATAACAATGATGTCACATCTTAACTTTTCACTCAAACAGGGCTACGGTAGGTAGAAGAGGAAAAACGCAACAAAGCCTTCACCCTAAAGAGCAGAGGCAAGGGCAGGCAAGGGCTTAGGGGGCAATTGTTCTAGGCCAACCAAAAGGCCCAATAGCCACGACCCAAAGAGTACGCTAATCTACTGCGTCACTCACAGGGCAGATACGTTAATTATCCGAGATCTATCATACATGTCTCCATATTTCACGCCTAAAGATTTGCAAATTATTATAACCGACCTATTATATAAGAGTGAGGCGCGTCATTCCTAAATTCAATTTAAATTCAAACTTTAGAACGCTAATCTTACACATTAATATTTCTTCCCCGTACCAAAAACTCAAGTTCCATGTAACAATTCCCTCTAATAATATATTATAATATATTTTTTTCAATATATAATTCCATGAACAACAAAACTTATAAAGCTCATAATGGCAACATCGAAAGGACATATGCACTTAATTAATTTAATTTACATTACTGTTAAATAATTAATTAATGTCACTTCTCTTTATAATGTTTAGTGTTCAATGTCTCCCAGCTGTACCCTATAGTTTGAATATTTGGAAATGTGTGAATATTTTATACTAGTGTGCTGCAGGATCAAAAGTGAGGATTGCACAATCGAACACTTTCAACTTCCAGTGCCAACAAAATTCTTTGAATGCTGGGACATATTTTCTCTTATTTTATTTTCTTAACTTAAAAATAATATCCATCCAATCAAGTTGGTACACAATATCAGAAATAAATACAAATTTAATATTCCTAAAATCTAATATATAAATATGTGAACAAACTTTTACCATTATATCTATTATGGTTTAACATAAATCTAAATAAATAAATTATCAACTTTGAATAGTTACTGATCAAATCAAATGATAAGAATTATTAAATCTTTTAGTCAAGTCACTAATTATTAATTAATCAGTTAAATAATCATTTTATATATATATATATATATATATATATATATATATATATATATATATATATATATATATATATATATATATATATATATATATATATATATATATATATATATATATATATATATATATATATATATATATATATATATATATATATATATAATGATGATGATGGTTAAATATTAAGAATATATATATATATATATATATATATATATATATATATATATATATATATATATATATATATATATATATATATATATATATATATATATATATATATATATATATATATATATATATATATATATATATATATATATATATATATATATATATATATAATGATGATGATGATGGTTAAATATTAAGAATATATATATATATATATATATATATATATATATATATATATATATATATATATATATATATATATATATATATATATATATATATATATATATATATATATATATATATATATATATATATATATATATATATATATATATATATATATATATATATATATATATATATATATATATATATATATATATATATATATATATATATATATATATATATATATATATATAATGATGATGATGGTTAAATATTAAGAATATTATAGAAAAGGAATAACCAAAGGCATAAAAATAATAAAAACTATCTGTTTTTAAGAAGTATATAAAATAATTTTTAAACAACAATTAATCAAAATGGGCATATATATTAGGAATATTATAGAAAAGGAATAAAAAGGCATAAAAATAACAAAAACTATCTGTTTTTAAGAAGTATATAAAATAATTTTTAAACAACAATTAAATCAAAATGGGCATATGTATAAATACAATATTTGATCAATAAGTATATTGTGTCACTCCAAATATTAAAGGTTGATATATGTTAGTGTAATTTAAGTTTAGTATGCAACTCAAAGATGAAATATATTCTATGCATAATATTAACTTTATATGATTTCTTTTAGATCTAGTTTTGAATGCTTTTTAAAAGAGAGAATATATCTATAATTTAAAAATAAATATGTATTAAAAAGGTATTGTTTCTATATTTTACAAGACAAAAAGGTATTTGTCGATATCTAAATATGGATTAATTTAATGAAGATGTATGGTGGGCAACACACGAAAGACTAGTTGTTGAGATTTTAATATTACTTGAACGCGTGGCTGACACACGAAAGTGGATGTACCAACCTTGGCCAATTATTCCACTCATAAAAACAACTTTATGAAATACCATTTGATAAATAATAAATAATCTTTTTAATTCAATGAGTACACATTACTACGGTAAAGTATTTTACTTTACAATGTCAATAAATCACAATCATTTGTTACCGTTGTTATGAGTTAATATATCTTCGGTCGCAACTAAGAGATTTTGAAAATGAGTTTCTTCTACTTCGTTTAACATAGATATCTCTAAATTGATATTTATTCTATGAACGTGTCAATCTAATTATATGGAGGAAGCAACTATTTAGTTTGATAAAGAGTTGGGAAGGACGGTTAAAGACATTGTGATTGATAAAAATCCTTTCTTCATGAACCTTCAATAGAGAGTGGTTTCTTTACCCATTAGAGTTGGGGAATTGGATTTTTATACGACATTAGATGCTGCCTCACATGCTTTTGTGCCTTCTAGGGTCCAATCTTGAGTGTTACAAGATCATATATTGAGAGGCAGTGAGATATATGATATGGTTTTGCAATGCAGATAGAAAGTAAAGATTTTATCGTCTGTACATGGATTGGTTATGTTTTAAAGATTGTTCAATAGTTTCTATTATTTTAAAGATGTTTTATCACCTGTTTCATTTGTTTGTGAAAATGGAAAGTAAAACAACATAAAGTAAAATGAGGTTTGGTGTTTAACAGCTAAGAAAACATGTTTGGGTTAGATTTCATTGACTTATTCTCATATAGCATCCTTGAATAGTAATATATAATTCTAATCATTTAATCATATTATTGCACGAAGCTTTCATCGCAACTCATATCGAAGTCAACAACGTGAGCTCAATCATATTACCTAATAGATAACCTCTTAGCGTATTATTCAATACGACAACATTAAATTTCAACAGTTTGTACGAATACATAACTTAAATCTATGTCTAGATGATAAGCTTTGATCTATTAATGACCAGTGTCTTTCATATATCAAGTGATACATGAAAACATGTTTAGATAGCTAATCCAAAACAAACATTAAGAACAAAAAATTCATCAATATTAAAGTTTAAAAAGAATTACATAGAACACCATGATTGAAATTGAAACATGAGTATACTAGAAAAGTTACATTTAACCCCAATAAAAGATAAAATTAGTCAATCTTACTCACTCATCGTAGCCTTACACTTAAGCCCTAAGAGAAAGATGTTGAGAAACATTTATTAAGGATTTATCGGATAACGCTTCTACAAGCAGTATCCCTCTCTTTTCCTCTCTTGTTGTGTTTCTCCCTCCCTACTGAGATAACTACACCAAGACCTAACAAGACTTATCTCATATATTCAAAATATTTTACAATATACTCGAAATAAATTGTCTGAACCCTTATTTATATTGGTATTGCCTTCAATTCTTGCTAAGCAATCTGTGAATCTCGCTTAGCATGCCTAAAAATTTAATCCTCAAGAAATTATAACTCATCTACAAGTGGCCTTGATCTCCTTAATCTCGCTTAGCGCACATTTAGCTCACATAGAGAGATAACCCTTTATTTACCTTGAAGTAACTTAACCTTGAAGAATTATGACACATCATACCTCAGTTAGCGTGCCTGCTAGCAAGTTGTAGTGTCTGAATGAGGTTTGCTTGGCAATTTTCTGCCTATTTTTCGCTTAGCGAGGTATGGTCCTCGGTTAGGCCAGCCTTGCGAGTTTTGTCTAATTTTGGTGCTTTCTTGTTCCTTTTTGTTTGTTCTTGATAAATACACAGTCAAAAAATTCACACGAGCATTTTATTGTATTTTCCTCTAATAAATTGGAGGTTTTCATCAATTACTTGCAAAAGAAGTTAATAAGTGCTTATGAATTTTATGTATTTTTAGAACTTATTAACTCTTCGCAACTTTTTTTTGTTTGCCCTCAAACAAAATCAATACAAATGGTTCAGAAAATTTATCATGCAATGATCATGAAAGGTCTTAGGACTTGATCAAGAAGTTTTTGAAATCATTTTGAAGTATACATGTTTTTTTTTCAAATGCAAGTTCATAATTAACATTATAGGAATCCATAAACTATAGTGTGAAGGTAAAAAATTGATTTACCAAAGTATGATTTAAAACAAGCTTATATTAACAGTCAATTATTCATCAAAATCATTATCTCACAGTGTATCACCCAAATGGGTTAGTGTTGTTGAACATGTCACTTCTTGCACAAGAGAGGGGGGTTGTGGAGGTTTGAGAACAATAAATTAAAACAAAATCATTTTCTAAATCAGATTTTAAAAACTTTTTATCAAAACTGTTTAAATAAGCAACAAAAAATCAAGGTAAAGAAATTAAAAGGAAAATAAAAGAGTTAATGGAAGAGAAATAGCACAAGAAATTTATAGAGATCCGGTCTTACAGAAATGACTTATTCCTCTCCCTAAGAACTGATCTTGAGAGTATTCACTATGCTTGAGAGATTTTAGAATGTTAAGCCCGCAAACCCGCTTATACAAGGAAATAAATTCTCAGGATAACTTCCAACCAAACAACGAACAAGGAATGAAGTGGTTAGTCTTCACACCAAACAACGAATAAAGTTTCGAGTGGTTCATCTCTATGTTAAATTGAGATTTTGCATAGGCTGGTCTCAAACCAAGATGGAGTTTTATGTTGGCTATCCTCTAAACCAAATCAAGGTTTTACATTGGCTTATCACGAACCAAACCAATACTTTTATCGGTCTGATCTTGAACCTACTAAACTTTTACACATGCTAAACTCAGAAACCGAGTGAGATTTTATACTAGGTTGATACCAAGAATCATAACTTGATAAAAAACTTGTCAAGCATCATCACTTGAACAAACACATCAAGCATCATCATTTGAGTAACATACCAAGCACCATTACTTGATAGAAAACTTGTCAAGCACCATCACTTGAGAAAACACATCAAGAATCATCACTTGAGTAACATACTAAGCATCATCACTTGATAAATTTTCAAGCACCATCACTTAAGAAATCATATCCTTGAACACCAAGAATGATAAAGACTCATTTTAATAAAATTGACAACATCAAAATAAAGTCAACTAGTTGTTGGAGTCTTCATACCTCCAAGCACATGGATCTATATTCTCCCATTTTTTATGATGACAACACATCTCTTAGAGGTGTGTTAAAAGGGAAAACAAACAGGTAAAGTTTGGTGTGGTTAAAATCTCCGTCACATGAGTAAAGAGTATACTTTACTCCCCTTTAGAGAATATTTCTTCCTCTTAAGCATAATCAAAAAGGCGAAAAAAAGTTTCTAGAAAGGAATAAAAAGAAGAAAGCATATAATCCACACGATTGCGTAAGCATAAGAAATAAGTTACCTGATAAATTGATGAACATAATCCATAGTGAGGTGAACATTAGAAGAACATAAGACTATACTCCTTTCTATGGATGATAGAGTATGGATTTGAGATCAAATGATGGGTAGGCTTTAGAGGGATTTCTCCCCTTAATTATTTATCAAACAAATCTCAGTTATCCTTAACGTGTTCTAAATTGAGAGGCGGTTCTTAAATCTACTTATTTTTTGTTGATATTTCTTTTAGGAGATAATCATTTCCACTTGGGATATATTTGGACAATCTCTTTTAGACTCCTTAATTTTTGGGCCTTGGATTGATATTGGGCTCTAGGCATACTTCCTTTGGTATCTTCTTTTCTTCCCATTCTTACCCTTTTTCTTAAAAACACTCTTAACCGAAAGGTTAGTTAATAAATTAAATAACTAGGCACTTCAATAAATCATTCTCTAGAGGGTTAATTAGAGCTTTTCGATTGTTCAACCTCTATTAACTGTACTACCTCAAACCTCATGATAACTTGAGAAGACTCTTACTTAAGAGGGAATGACAAGCAGTTGTCAATATTCCATTTCCACGAATCGCTTGATACGGTAACTAGCTAAACATCATTTTGAGAGATACGATCACCATTGATCCTTAGACTTCAAAATCATTGTCACCATTGATCCTTAGACTTCAAAATCATTGGGATCATTAAGACTACAAAGCAGCACCATCAATTCTAACGAATACATAGGTCACAAAAAACTTGATAAACATCACCATTGATGCTTCAACAAACAACTTAACCAAGATTTGCCAAACATAATTTGAATCGACTGAGAAATTAATAAACCACTTATTTAGAGAGTAAATAAGATTTTTTTTAATTATTCAACCTCTAAAAAGTGTACTACCTTAAATATCAAGTATCCTTGATAGAAACTCCCCCTTTTGAGGGAATGACAAAACAATATCATAAATTTTTCTCTATGAATCATTGGATACGGTAGTTGGTTAAACAACGAGATAGATAAATCCACTACAAAAAAAATCTTAACCTACTAAAAGGTTAATTTATCATCACAGATCATGAGTGATGAAAAATATCCTTAACTAAGAAAGATTAGACCAGTCTGTTGAAATACACAATCAGCGGAAATTTCTTGAATCACAAGCATCAAATGCTATTGTGCACAACTTGTATACTTAAGAGTATTCAACTTTGTATAGGTTTGTTTAATACACACTAAGGCTTCATTTAACGCTCCAAAGTGTTCCTGCATAACAAACTAGATTTTCACCTTTTCTACCCAATTCTTTTTGGGTCGTGGTGTGTTAGTAGATCTAAGAGGTATAGGGTTACTACCTTAGACTTTCTTAGCTTATCATAACATAAGGGCTCTAAGTGGCCCAACTTATAATAATAGGAGCAGTTAAAAGTAGGATGATTCAAGTTCTTTCTATTTAAGCCTAGTTTTATTCAAGGAATACCTTTGATTTTATAGAATCAGATATTTTACTTCCTTTTCATCGAGACACAGATCTCACATTCAACATCTTGTTTTCTAATATTATCAAATTTATGTCTTAAAGCTTTATTACTTTTTTCTAGAAACTCAGTGTAATATTTAACTAAGTCTCGTCTAAGTCTCTCCTGAGGGACTCAACTAAGTCTTGTTAGGAAGACTCGACTAAGTCTTCAGAAAGACTCAACTAAGCCCTGTTTGAGGGACTTAACTAAATCTCTCAGAAAGACTTAACTAAGTCTTATTAGGAAGACTCAAATAAGTCTTGTCAGGTAGAATCAACTAAGTCTCGCGAGAGGGACTCAACTAAGTCTCGTCATAAAATTTTAACTAAGTATCAACTTAGTGATCAAATAAGTCTTATCAAGAAGACTCAACTAAGTCTCGCCTGAGGGACTCAAATAAGTCTCAACATGAAGACTCTGATAAGTCTCGCTTAAGGGACTCAACTAAGTCTCGCCAAGAATATTTGAGTCATTCATAAAAATTTGATAAGGCTTATTTGAAATTCCTAAATATGAGAAAGGAAACTAAAACAGTTAGGCCTCTATACACACTCGTGCTTCAAGGGTTGAGCAAATGGTGTAAGTGGAAGGGCATGCAAGGGCATGATGGAGGCATACATTTTGCCTACCGATCATTCCAAGTTTCCCCTTTTTCTAGTTCGAGTGGCCCTCTTTTGGATAGGAAGAAATTTATTTGGATATGCCACTTGAATCTTTCATGTCCCCGTCCATAGCGCGTGATGGTATGGTAGTGTTTATTTGGTCAACAACTGTATAGAATGAGTCAAAGAAATTAAATGCGCTCCCTTAATTTCAAGGAGCCAACTACCCATTCCTAGAGTAGTTGCTACATACTAGAAAGTCTTGGATCTAGACCAAATGTGGATACAAATACCCTAATATTACAATAGAGAAATGACAATTTAACTACATTACAAAAATACACACAAACAGAGATTCTCACCCTTAGTAAGCTTACTCCCGACCTCACAACAAACCTTAATGTCTTTGACAACCTTTAATCATCATGGGTTGTCACTTTTTTATACATTTAGAAAATACACATCCATGTTTTTGGTAGTGTAATCACCAAAATCATTTTAAACCTCAAGCACTCCAAATTCCTCCTATTTTTTAAACACCTAATGCTAATGTGACTACAAATGGAAATAACCAGTTGGAATCAATTTTTAAATCTTTCATTCAAGAAATAAAAAATCAAATCCAAGCCCAATGGATGAGAATTAAAAGTTTGGAAACCCATATGGGGCAGATTGCTACTACATTGAGTTCAAGAATCATTGGAGCTCTTTTTAGCACCATTAAATCACATGCATTTACCTCTGGAACCAAAAGCATTGAAACTTGAAAATGAATCTCCTTATGAAGTGTTAAATGTGGAACCATGTGCTTGTTTGTATAATCAAGAAGCTCATGTATAGTAAGACTCTAGAAGAAAATGTTTAGCCTTAATGATGTCATGGTTTTAATGATGATAGCACCTAAAGTAGTAACAACAGTTGAAGTCATTTTGATGATAACAACACATGAAGTAAGCAAGCGGTCAAAGATGCAAAAGATGTTTGATTAAGCTATTCTTCCAAATAAATATAAAGAATTAGGGTTTATAATCCCCAATGATATCTTTACAACTCTCTGATTATGGTGACTAACTTGAATATATATCAAGCCTCATACAAACGAAGCTTCAAGTGAAGTGATTATATGATTGGCATATCTAGCAAAATGACTTGAAGCTTTAGAATGTAAAAGAGACTAAGTGTGAAAGTCCGCCTGGTCGTGTCCGAGTGACCAATATATTTTTTAAGCCTCTCTTTTTAAAATTAAAATCAACAAACATTTTTTTAGAGCCTAGCCAATTGACTAGGAAATTGTTAAATTGATTAGAATATTATTTGTAATGTCTAATCAGTTACATAATTGTCCTAATCAATTATATAAGGGATAATCGAGTCTATAATTGATTGTGATAGTTTTGTAGCACCCCAAAATTTGTCTCAGTATTTCTTGATCTACTGGCTTTTGTTTCTCTATATTTTGCATTTCTACATATCATGACATTGGTTCTCGAGACATGGGATCAAGGTGTTTCTGTGGCTCAGGGTATCCTTTTATTGCAAGAGTTTAAACAGCGAGCATCAGAGGCATCGGCGTTTATTTTGCCCAGCAATCGAATGCCTGATTTTATTTTATTCAGTAGGTTATTTTCAACACATGAGACAGGTCACAAGATATCTCAAGCATTTTCACAGTTATAATGTCCAAGGGCAAATTTCAGAGGCTTAACAGGGCTCAGAACAGGCGAAAATAGACGAATGTGCAGGATTTCCCTCCAAATAGCACATTTTTGAAAATTTGTGACTGGTTAATCGATTAACCATAGTAATTTTTGCCCAGTAACGTGCATTTTCAATGCTGCCACTTTTGGGGTCTATTTTGATCACTTGTGAATTTGATTTTACACTAGAAGAAGGATCTAGAATCACTCTAAATTTGAATTAACTTTCAAAATCAATTTAAATTCCCTCCAATTTTCCAATCCTAATCCCATTCCATTTTTCAAAACCTCAATCCTAACCAAGAGCCTATTTAAATGATTTGCTCCAAACCTCACCATAAGAATTCACCATAACTTCCAATTTTCAGATTTCACACTCCTCATTCTTGAGAATTCTCTCAAATTCTCTCAACCTTTTTACACTCCAAAACCTCCATTAGAGCTCTTTTCTTTAAGTTCATTGATTCTTCATTTAAATCCTTGAATTCTAGAGCTACACCTTCTTCGTTCATCTCCATTATCTTCAATTCATCCTTTTATTTTCGTTTGGATTTGGATCTGATTTTGGAAGCAAGATTTGAAGTGATTCTTGGATCAATTTTGGCTTGATCTTGCTTTTTCTTCACTTCTAATACAAGGAAGCTCTTGGATCTTGAAGATTCTTTAGGTTTCTAGCTTAGATCTATTAATTTGCAGTGAATCAACACTTATCAAAGCAAATCTCAGCTTTGAAGGTTAGTTAATTCTAGATCTAATTCTGTTTTGAGCTTATTTGAATAATCACAATGTAGATCTTTAAGTTTTGGTTGATTTTATTGATTTTGATCTTTGTGATTTGTGATTTCAATGCTTTATTAAGTTTAATTGATGTTTAATCGCTGACTTTTGGTGTTGAGTTCGTGCATAATTGATTACATGATCATTTGGATGATTGCATGAGGAATTAATTGTTGAAAGTGCTTTTGAATTGTTGTTTTTCTGCTTCTGAATCAGTGATAATCGATTAACCAGCTGTAGTACAAAAATGGTTAATCGATTAACCAGTGCAATTTCAGCCATATTGGAGTGGTTAATCAATTAACCAAATTTGTACTGCAAATGGTTAATCGATTAACACTGAACCATAATGTGATTTTTGGTTGTTTTGAAGCATGCTTTATTTTCTTTCCACTTTTAATCTTCATGGATTGATATGATGCATTTGTGTGGACTGTTTTTGACTTATTCCATCGTGCTTGAATGTTTGATCTCAATTCTTCAATGCGTAACTTCCAGTTTTTGTTTGAATGCTTAACATGTTCATGTTGCCTACTTGAGGGATGATCATATACCTTAATTGCTTGTATCATGTTAATTATTATCATTGATGATTGCTTTGTTGGTTTCATGATGCATGTTTACACTTGCTTTCAATTTTGTTTTGCCGCATGTTAGTGTGATCGTTTAATCGTTTGATTTGAATTGAAAAGCATGTTGATCGTGTTGATTTTTAATGATGCCATGTTGTTGATCAATTGTGTTTGATTGTTGATGCATGTCCGTACTTGCATGATGCTTATTCATGGTTGGTGTTTACTCTTGATTGAATTCAAACATGTCTGCTTTCATTCTAAATTTTGCATGCTGCCTGCCTTTTACCCCTACTTTTGTGCTGAAATAGTAGCTATCAATTGTTGTTGTGCTGTCTTGCTAGATTTTATTGTTATTTTATCCTTGTTTTTTTTCTTTGCTTTTGCATGATCCCTTAGGATTCTTATTCCAATTTAATTTTCGATTAAATTTGGAGTAGGATAGACATTAGGAGTGCAATCCATGCATGATAACAATTAGGCTAGTTCCTTGTAACCTCAACCTTAGGTCCATCATTTGCATGCTAACATTAAGATAGAATTTCCTTTTTGTCATACCCCAAATTTGTCCTACCTTTGTAAGCTTTCTCTTTCTAAGATGATCTGGTCTTTGACCATATTCTTCTGAGAGTTTAGGGCATAGGATCTTGTGCGCGTATTCACCACGACTAATCAATTTGTGAAGATGCATTGATTTCAAGTATGGACAATATTTGTTCTCACATCCAAGTGCTTCAAGATGTGACCAATGAATTTTGGTTTAAGATACCCTCATTTTTTCCGGGCCTTTTAATTTTTCATTTATCTGACTTTATTTTTACTTTGCATATCATAACATGCATTTCATCTCGCATAGTGCTTAAAATGTTACACAAAATAATTACTCAGGTTTACAGACAGACTGGTCAAAATAAATTTCAACGATGTGTAAAATCAGTGGACAGAAAATTTTAAAATCGAGCTTGCAAACGTCAATTATATTAATCTACGTTTTGCGTAGTTTAACCTGACGTACTCGAATTAATTTTTTGACTATTTTTCGTCATATTTTGATAAATTTGAGCATTTTAACGGGTCAAAATTTATTTTTAAATTTGACCAAACATTGTATTTTTTCAAGTCATTTATTTCGCGCCGATCATTTTAGTGTACTCGATTCATTTTTCTGAGCACTTGGGCGTTCGACTTTTATTTATTTGAAATCCGCTTATTTTTACTTTTTTGTCTAAATATTTAGAATAAATAAATAGGATTATTATTTTTTATTTTAAGCTTATTTTTATTATTTAGTTTTAACTAATTATATAATTTGACCTTTAAAATAAATATTAGAGACATCATTGACAGTTTAGATTTAACCCTAATTTGTTCCCTATATATTGTTGATACTACTAAATGAAAGGGGGATAAAAAAAAGAGAAAAAATTCATTAGCGGCTATTTCCGAGAGAACTCCGCCAGCATACTTCTACATAATATATAAATATCTTCAACTTATATATAGTTTGGTTATACACAGTTTTCATACACAAGTTTGGATTATAGTTTTTTCATATATACTATTAGGGCTGACAATGAACCAAACCAACTCGAAGATAGTTCGAAATTCGACTCGACAATTAAATCGTTGAACTAGGTTCATGAACCAAATGAGTTGAGTATGAGCGAAAAATTAAGTTCGTTAACTAAATGAGCTGAACTTGAACTATACATAGTTCGACTCGTTAGGTTCATGAGTCAACTCGATTACATATGAAAAGAATTATACTGTCTTTAAGATTAGGTTTAAATATTTACTTTAAATCTTAGACAAATTTAATCTTAAATTTAGTAGTTTTTGAATTAGACTCTCAAATGTATCTCTTTAAAGTTGTGTAGGTTTTGAATTAGTAGATTTCGAAGATAAAGTTAAATTTCAATATGATAACTTTTATTTTATTTTAATATTTTATTTTAAAAATATATATTTATTTAAAATGTCAAATATACTAATATATATATATATATATATATATATATATATATATATATATATATATATATATATATATATATATATATATATATATATATATATATATATATATATATATATATATATATATATATATATATATATATATATATATATATATATATATATATATATATATATATATATATATATATATATATATATATATATATATATATATATATATATATATATATATATATATATATATATATATATATATATATATATATATATATATATATATATATATATATATATATATATATATATATATATATATATATATATTTAAAAAAATAGTTTTTAAGTTCGTGAACCACGTGAGATGAACCTAATGAGATGAACCTAACGAGTCGAACCGAACTGTTCGTGAACTTATAACGAGTCGAGTTTGAGCTTAAAAAAAAGTTCGTGTCGAACTCGAACTCGAACTCGAATTCGAACAATTCTTAACGAGTCGAGCCGAGCTGAGGTGAGTTCGACTCGACTCGACTCATTTCCAGCCCTATATACTATACAGTGGTTTTGTTTTCGATGCATTTCCGCCGCCACTGTTTCTTCAATTAGTATATATTTTGTTACTAACTTATATTCACGGTGTCTTCAATAAACATGTATGCATTTTGTTACTAACTTATATATATATATATATATATATATAGTCACTGCTTTATTTTGGTTTTGATTATATTGTTCAGATTAAATTACGTTGTACGCTGTTTGCATATTTGTGTGCATGATATGTGATATTTGTGTTTAGTTTGATCCAATTGCGATGATCGTATTTTTTTGTTAGCAATATTATTGTTTTAAAATGTTCTAAGAAATTTTTTTGCGTATCTTTTTTTGTTGTATATAGATCTGCACGATTTTGATTCATGTTGTGATGATCACGTCAAGTGTAGAAAGCTAGTGGTGAACTTTATCGGTTTATGTGCGGTATTTTTTTAATTAATTATCATTGTGTTTCGATTTTATACACGCGTCCAATGGTTTAGCCTAGCAGTAATCTGCTTTTTGTGCGCTTACCAATTTGCAATTCGATTTGCAATCTTGTGCTATTTTATTATATTGTTGTTTCTTGATGCGACGTGCGATGACCGCCAATGCGGTAGCAATCTGCTATTTCAATTTGTATTATTTTTCAGTGATTCAACATCGTTATCGTTATTATTGGATCCAATTTCTTGTGATAGTCTTTGCACGTCTTCGCATATGCGACTTTGATTTGCGTATTTGCGTCATGATTTTAACCCGTGCACATTTCATTTCAATTTACGTTTTGATTCGTTTGATGTATGATATTAATATTGTGTATGCATCTTATTCCAGTTCACACCTAACTTGTTTCAAAAACATTCTTGATTCATATATCAAGTCATACCACAACTTGTAAGTCGACTGCTTTTTAGCATCGCCATCAACCTCATGCCAACATTTTCTCTCTTTCTTTGGTTATGGTTTCGTTTACTTGGAGCACCCTTAGAGACTAGGAATCAACCTAACTTTTTCTCAAACCCTTGATCCAACCTCAAGTGGTTACTTCCCTCACAAGTCGGTTGCCTTTTGCAATCTCCATTAAGCAAATTCAAACCTCAATATTTTATCGAGTATTTTTTTCTGAAAACTAAAATCTGTTTTTTCAAAAAATCCAAAAATACTTTAACTTATCTCTAACCTCTTTTTCAAACTCTAAAAGAAATTAACAAATATTAAACCTTTTTTCCTCTTGGTTTTTCTTTAAAAACTTTTCAAAAGGGGCATGCTGCCTAGCATCGTCAATAAAAAATGGACAATAAACCAAAAAACATTTTCAACACGAACTACGGAGTTCTGATTCCCTCTGGGATACCTAGGCACTAGGTTGAAAACTCAGACGAACTCAATTAAAAAAACTTTCATTTTCCCTCAAGTAATCATCCACTTCTTCCCTTAGCAAGCTTATAAGATAACAAATACCTTTCATGCCTAGATAACTTAGATGGTTCCCATCGAGTACGGTGGATGTATGGAGTGCTAGTACCTTCTCCTTGCATAACCGACTTCTGAACCCAACATGGTTGTGATGACCATACCCTATCCTTTTCCCCGTGGATTTTCTTGATATTTTCCCTTTCCCTTTGCGGAATAAATAAAGTTCGGTGGCGACTCTCATAAGTCCATCCGTGATCATGCAAACCCTAGTTTTACGCATCATGAAGATCATATTTTTCGAGGTACGACAGATGGCGACTCTACTGGGGAAAGTTCACTCCTTAGCAAGTCAAGCCTAGTCTAAGTTTCTTTAGCATGTTTGAGTGTTTGTTTATCTTTCTTGCTTACTTATATTTCCTTTACTTTTAATTGTTTTCCATATTATATTCGTGGTTACTTGGTACTATAGATGGAAGCTTTGATTGCAAACCTTGAGGGAAAGGCTTTCTACCAGAGCCTAGAATGTAAACACATAAGATAGGAGAGGTTGAGTAGTATGGGGCACCGGGGAATTTCTCCTCGTGTAGTTCGATACGAGAACCTCGCTTAGAGTAGATTCTAATGAGAATGTTGGTGACTGTCAAACTTTTGGTCTGGACAACCAACATTTTCATCTGGATCCTTGACTCTAAGGACCTTTTAGAACCTTAAACCATTTGGCCAAGAACTAGGATTGAGGAATGCGTAGTATGGGGCACCGAGGTTTACTCCTTGCGTAGTTTGATACGAAGATCTCAATCAGAAGAGACTTTCTTGATGGAGTCGTTTGCCTAGAAATCACTGACATACGTGTTGCACCCCAAAATTTGCCCAACCTTTTTCTAACTTGGTTTATGTTTCATTGCATTTTCATAGCATTAGAATTTGCATACCATTGTTCATTTACAGGGGATTGAGAGAGGTGTTACTAGCAAGAGGATATTAACAAAGTTTCTAAGCCTAAGCAAGAGGTCTTGTTCAAGCTATCAAATGTTTATCATCATCAGAAGAAAGTCAAAGTTCTTTGAAAGAGCAGATGAATGAATATGGGTCACCTCCTATCTTGGAGGTCACGTGGAGATCATCAGATGATATTGAGTCCATGGTTATGGATGGAGAATATTGTGGGAGCTCATTGAATGCCTTAAGGGTCATTTAGGAGCTTGTTCAAGTCATTATATCAAGTGAAAGAAGCCACAGTCAAAGGTGGTGCAGATAGGGTTTTCATCTGGTCAACCCTAAGTCAACTGGTGAAATTGAAGGAGATTAAGACTCAATTCCAAGTCTTTATGGTCATGGAATGTTGTTTTGAGGTATCTAAGATGTCATTCCAAGATCAAGTCAAGAAGAATCAAGAGTGTGAGAAGTTGCTAAGCTAGGGTTTCTAAGCTTGTCAGGGTAAAATCCCCTATTTTAGTGCCTAACTTCAAGACCACATATCTCAAGATACAAATTTCATCTCATCTCGACCCCAACATGAAACTTGTAGAGCATGTTTCTAGCTTTCATTTGAGTACTAGAAATCATCCATCGGATTTCTAGAACTCAAGTTATGATGCTGACAAGTCATGGGTCCTCAGATGAATGTGATTTTGGTCAACAAAAGTCAACCAACTTCCAAGACATTTTTGACCTAGAAGGATGTTTCTCCTCACTTTGACCCAAACATAAAAGTTTTTAATTATGATCTTAGCTTTCCAAAAAGTGATAGAAGTCCTTCATCTAATTTGTAGAGCTTAAGATATGAAGCTTGCAAGGCAAGGGTATTTTGGGAAACTTTGATTATAGGTCATTTTAGTTATAGGTCATTTTCATGACTTTGCACACTTCAAATGGAACTTTCTCCAACATCAAACTTGCACCAAATGAACTCATTTTTATCATAAAACATCAAGCTATCATGGGTTTGGTTTGTATATGAAAATTGGGGAAGAAGTTTCATGGAAAAGGGCTTTAAAAGGGGAAAATTTAATTAAATTCATTTTGAACCATTTCATGACAAGTTTATGCATTTTTTTGAGTCCCTTAAACATAACAAACACAATGCCAATATCAGAATGGAGTTTTGATGAGTTTTGACATGCCATTTTTCAAGTTACTTCACCATGAAGCTACACAGTCAAAATCAACCACAAGATCATTTCAAGGGATTAATCTCATCCCTTTGATCAAAAGGAAGCATAAGGAAGCTAGCTGAACCAAAGCAAGGGACGTTGGGCCTCCATTGTGCTCAGATCCATTGAATATAACCCTCAGATGATTCACAAATGCTCAAGAGGGAAGGTCGGTGGAGTTTGAACAGAATTCAGTTGAGATTTTTGGAGGATAAAATTGAAAGACTGAAATCAAGAATCAAAGCATTTCAATCAAATTGAAGGTTCCCAGAAGCTTTATTGAAGTTCCTTGAAGCTTTCTGGTTTGTTTTCCACAAGTTTCATCCACAATTCAAGGCCCAACGGATGCACTCCATTAGGTAAGTTCTCATTCACGATTTCTCTCTGCTCAAGCATCAATCATGCGCCATTTTCATGGATTCTTGAAGCCCTATCATCATAGGCCATTTTTGGATTAATTTGATAGATGTTCTTGCTAATTCTTGGATTGAGCTTGAAATTCGTTTGATTTGTGTTTCCCTATTCTTGAGTGATAAATGAATTTGAACCCTAGATTATTAATCTGCATGAGGAGAGGATGAGTTTAGCCTAAACAATCATGTGTTTTGGTGGAGTTTTGAACTCCCTGCATTTTTGGTTGATCGAAGAAGACGACCGGAGCACAGTGGCTTCGGCATCTAGTTATTTCCCCACCGTGCTTGCGTGTAATGCCACATCAGAGTAGGACCTTTTGACCAATCTTCAACCAACGGCCTAGATTGCGTTTGATGGCCTTTGACCCTCACACGTATTACTTTGACTGCCACGTTGTTTTAATAAAACGAATCATTTCATTAACTCAGAATTGTTTGGATCTTGGGCCTCCCTTGCTCTTTGCACCCCTCCATAGCAAGCCCAATAGATATAACTGAAATAAATTTCTATTCACCACGCTCTTTTATTCATTTAATGTTCTTTTCATTCTTTTTCCATTTTATTTGCTGTTTGATTTTAATCCAAATAAAATACCTTAAATCACCTAAAAATCTTGGAAAGAATATTTTGTCATAGTTTAAGATGTTAATTGATTTTACAAATTTTTCACTTATTTTTTTAAGTCATTTTCCAATTAAATCTACATTTTTACTTTTGAGGTATTTTAATTGTATTGAAATTGCATATCTCATGTATTTGATTTTATTTCTTGATGAAATTTTCATGTTAGTGGATGATTGTTCTTCATCATATTCTTGACATGTTAATTGTTTTTTTAAACAATTTTACCCTTGGTTTTATTGACAATTGGTTAGGGTTTTAGTTTGATTTTTAGGACCCTCGATTCACCCTTGAATTTAGGGTATCCCTATTGGTTTTCACCTCTGTTTGCATAGTTGTGTTTGGGCTTAGCCTCCATACTTTTGACCCCTGGTTCCTAACACCATAGGGGTTATCTAGGATTTTATTTGGAATTTTTTGGATATGTTTTCTATTTTTAGTGTAATTTTCATTTTGTGCTATCCTTGTGTGATGTTTACCTTAATGCATGAGCTAGTTTGTGTTCTAAATGGTTTTTGTGCATTAATTGAGCCTCTAATTCTTGTGGATCCATGTTATAGACATATTGAGGTGTTTGTATGTTCAATTATAGGTCCAAATTTGGTTTTTAACTTGTTCAAGTTTGTGTATCTTTTAGGCCTTTCTTCTTAGGGTTTCACTTGTGATGTGTATGCATGTTTCCTACTCTTAGCATGACTTACTTGCATTCTTTTACATGTTTTTCATCATTTATTTTGAGTAAAATCCTCTATCATATCTCCCTCTGTCCAATGATGTAAGGACACCATTTGGGATGGCTTAGTCTCTCCTTAGGAGATACTTGAAGCAAGTCCTAAAATGATGAACTTTTAGGACAAGTTTGTGCATCTTTTGCACAAGTCATAATGAAGCTTTGGTTGAATGACATTTGGGACACCATTGCTGTTTTTCTTTCTTCTTTTAGTCCCCTTTAGGCTTAGGTTTTATTCTCCTTCCATGTTGATGGCCTTAGGGCATGTTTTTGCATTCCTTTGTGAATTGTTTTATGGATTGTTTTGCATTTTACCTTATGCATTCTTTCTCTTCCTTTCTCTTTGCATTCATACGCATGCTTGAGGTTGAGATGGGCTTGTGGAGGCTTTTACCCCACACTATTTTCCTCCCTCACTATCATTCTAAATGTGCATAAGATGTTTGCATGTTTACATATTACATATTATATTTGGTTTATGCTTTCCTTCTTCTTCTCTTTTCATTACCATTCTCCCTTAGGATTTCTAATCTCCTCATTTAAGGAAGATTAGGATAGACTCTAGGATTCAAACCATGTATGAGAACATTAAGTAGTATTTCCCTTTAACCTCAACTATAGGTTCATCTTGCATGACAACTACTAGGTTTTGAACTAGTTTCCCTTTAGTTTGTCCTCTCTCTCTCTCTCTCTTCTCATCTCAAACCATTTCTAAAACAATTAATAAAGGCTAATGAATGTTGTGCGTTACGAGCCTTAAGTACTTAAGAAATGGTTATTGGGGGGCCTCCTCTCAATTGCTTAGAGTGTTTAGCGTATGTCCTTTGGACGATATGCGACGCATTCGCTCCTAGGTCATAGTCTTTAGTGCAACATGAATTACAAACAATTCAAAAAACACTTCTCCTTAATAGACACAACAAACAAATGATCAAACTTCATTTTGTCCTTTGGAACCCTTAATGATGGAAAGCCTTTTCATAAAAAGAGTTTCGTTAACTCTTAGTTCTACCGCAAACAGGTAACGCCTAAGTCTCCAATGGTCGAGCTGCATACGCCTAACTGCTAGAACTACTTGTTAACCCTACTCGGGTAAAAACATGTGAACCAACCGGTGTTCTTATTTGCTCGAACTACGTTTGCTCTGATTTCTCATACCAGATGAGAATACGTAGGCATAAGAAGGTGATGTCTTGGCGAGCAAGCTTTCCCCACCTTTCACCCGTAGTTAGTCGAACCACGTTGACTCTGACTTTCCCATTACACGAGGGAATACGTAGGTACAGAGCGGCAATGCTCTGCTGAGTCACTTTTTCTTTTCTTTTGTCCTTGAGACCTTTAGCTTAGATAGTTTTAATCACTCTTTAGATAGACAACCAAGCGTGGATCCCGTCGAGTACGACGGACGTGAGGGGTGCTAATACCTTCCCCTTGCGTAACCGACTCCCGAACCCGAGACATTGTTGCGATGACCTGTCTTTTCCCGTCTTTGCTAGTTTTTCTCTGATCGTTTCCTTTCCCTTTTTTGGGATAAATAACGAACGGTGGTGACTCTTCTGTCATTGCCGGCACCTTTTTTTGCAGTAGCGACAACTGACGGCTCTGTTAGGGATCATCAACGGTTCCCTATGCGAGTCAATCCTAGCATTTACTTTCAACATTATATATATCATTTTGCTGTGCTGTTGGGAGGGAAATGTTCCATTGAGAGATAAGCCGAACCTGGGCTTGAGTACAAACCTAGCATTAGAGCGGAAAGTAGTGACAGACCTGTATGTTTTAGCATGCACTAGTCCCCACGAACTTTGCGTTTAGACGAGGTTTTCCGTGAAGGTATCCTATCCTGTACATTAGTCGGGAAGGGGTATTGGATCAGGAAACTGTCGACTCTGGAGACCGATCATTTGTGATTCAGCTAAGTGAGGCCTCTTCGGGAGATTATCATGCCAAACCAGAAATGGTGAATGTATCATCATTTCTTGAAAGTCTGTGACACAGATGAACGCATAGGATGTCGAACCATATTAGTGGATAGGTCCATACTTGTGAGAAGGATTGGGTTATGCAGGGAACCTTGACTTTCAGACTACCCGATTTTCTTTGCAGTATGAATCTATGTTCTTGATATCAGAAGTTCCTATTATTAGAGTTATGCTATGTTCTTGCCAAAGCAAAGCGCTGGTTCTTCTCGAGCAACAACACAACGATCTTGATCCCCTGTTGCATTTGCATCTGCATCTTCATTTTCATTGACATGTATTTATGTTACAGGTGTATCTTTCCTCCTCGATTCTAGTCTGCTAGCCCACTGTCAGCATGGAACCTTGTTTGAAGAAAAATGTGTTGTACAAGCTCCCTAATCCAGAGATAAGACCTTTGTTAAAGCTTATCTCCTTAGCTGATCATGGTGTGATGGAGAATTTCAAGAAAGAATATGGGAGGATCTTGAGTTTCATCAGCAAAGCTTCTAAGTTTGAATTAGATGGTCTGTATGCTCTCTTGCAGTTTTATGACCCGCAGCTGAGATGCTTTGTTTTTCTGGATTATGTTCTGGCACCCACCTTGGAGGAGTATGTTGTGTTGTTAGGTATTCCTATCTTAGACCAGATGCCATTCTATCATACCGACGCTGAGCCTAATCTGGCTAAGCTTGTTGCCGCTCTTCATCTTGATGTTTTCGAGATCTCAGGAAAGATGGTTAAGAGGATTGGGGTGCCTGGTTTTCCTTTACCTTTTTTGATTGAGAAGGCTTAGAAGTACACCAAAGAGGGTTGTTGGATCATGTTCAGTGCCATCTTAGCTCTCTGTATCTATGGTATCATACTATTCCCTAACCTTCCCGATTTTGTGGATTTGGATGCATTCTACATTTTTGCTTCAGGGAATCCGATACCTACGCTGCTAGGTGATGTTTATCATTCTGTTCACTACAAGAATGAGAACCGGAGGGGAAAGAACGTGTCCTGTTATGTTCCTTTGTTGTACAGGTGGTTTGCTAGCCACCTACCCAAGGCAGGTCCATTTGTTACTACTGTCGATACTTCAAAATGGCCAGAGAGGTTAATTGGTTTGTCGGATGAGAATATTGTCTGGTTTGACAGTGATATGCTTGGCACATAAATTATTTATAGTTGCGGTGGATTTCCTAACGTCTCGTTGGTCGGAAGGAAAAGGTGCATCAACTATAACCCATCTTTGTTAGTGAGACAGTTCGGGTACGCGTTGCGAGGGCCTCCGAAGGATGAAGAGATACAGGAATCTCTGTATCGCACCGGGTTATTGGAGGGTGATACTTTAGCCAGAGTTGAGCATGCTTGGAGAAGTGTCCACAGGAAGGGAAAAGCCTTGTTGGGGAAGAGTAACAACAGAGCCTTTGGTCCTTATTTGACTTGGATTCGTGATAGAGCTACGAAGTTTCTGATGTCGTTTCCTTCCGTTGAGCCATTATATCCTCTTATGATCGAGGAACCGACCACTGTTGATATTTAGAAGTACAACCAGTTATGGTCTGAGAAAGAAGAATTGAAGAAGGCCAATGAAGAATTAGAGAAGGAGGTCTTTCTGCTCCGGAGAGAAAAGAATGAGGATGTCTCCTCTTTTAAGAAGAAAACTGAGCTTGTGAACCGACTGGGTACATATTTTACCAAGCAGACAGATACTCGAGAGCGCTTGGGTTTGGATTTAAAGGCTGTCAGTAGTGTTCTTGCGTCTAAGAAGCAGGACTTGGATAAAGCTTATTTGGAGATTTCCAAGTTCAACGCCCAACGGAACACTACCCTTTCCAACAATAAGGAGCGCGAAGATAAGCTGAAGCAGCAGATCGCCAGACTGAAGACTCAGTTGGGAGCTAAAGATGAGAAGATTGTAGCAGAGGCCTCACTCAGGCGTGACACTGAATACGGGTTGAACGAAGCCATTGCAAACTTGAAGGATTGTAGGTTGAGGGCTGATTCCAAGAGATGCAAACTTGAGGAGTGCTTTGGGGAAGGAGCCTGGGAAGACTTTGCCGAGGGTCTGCAGGACACCATCCGACAGAGAGAGGTACTCATTCAGGGATTGCTCGCCAGACCAGACCACCCTGAGACAAAGGAGTTACTAGAGGATTTCCGTGCTCGCTGTCGCACTTGATTTCTTTGTATCCCTTTGTAGCTTTTGTCTATTACTGTATGTTGACCATCACCAGGCCTGTTGGTTGAGGTCATTCTGTTTGTACTCAGTGGCTATGCTTGTACTTTTCCTATTGACCTGTTATTATATATGAGAAGTTTCTACTTTATGCTTGACTTTGGGGTTCTCCGTTGTCATGATGTTCTCCCGGAATTAGAATCGAGGGGGAAATTTCCCTGTTGCATACATACATGCCTACATTTTGCATTTTTTTTTGCGTTACAGGTGCATCAGAACTGTCAATCTTATTTCCTGTGGACCGTTAACTTTGTTGCAGGATAAACAATCAGACCGTTCACCAGGGAATCAACACGAAGTCATGGAACAAGTTCAAGCAGAGTTGAGGGAAGTCCGAGGCTAGATGAGGCAGTTTATGGTGGAAATGCAAGCGTTGTATCTGGATTAGAAAGTGCTGAGGGAAGAAGTTCATCAGTTGAAAATGCAAATGGGCCTAATCGCAGAAGTGTTGAGAGATGTGCTAAGAAAGGAGGGTGATCTGGTGCCCAAAGCTGCAGCGGAGATGGCTATCTCACCTTTATCTGAAGAATCTTCCCTAAGATGGGGTATACCTCAGAGATATTCTGCACAACCTGAGATTCCAGAGGCTCCACGTCAGCCGCTACCTCCTGCTTCCTGAGACAATCTTAAGACTAGGAGGTATGGCCAAAGGATAAAGCAACTCGAGAGAATTTTCGACCAGATCCCCATGACTTATGCGCAGTTTTTGCAACTCTTGCTTCAACTTCAATTGGTTAAACTTCGGACTATGTCTCCACTTACGGGTGAGCTACCACTGGGCTATGATGTAAGCGCTCACTGTGATTTCCATTCTGGGGTACCAGGGCACCATATCGAGAACTGCAAAGCTTTTAAGCACCAGGTTCAAGACTTAATTGATGCAAAGGAAGTTGAGTTTGCGCCGGGCGGCGTAAGTGTACCAGGTGGCTTTGGTCCAATCATTGCAAAAGAGGTGGTTGTTCCTCTTATTTCTCCTAAAGCTGTATCAGGTCAAAAGTGTGCCTCACAATTTGTGACTGGAATCTCCGCACCCGCAACTATTGCTGATTCCTGGGCTAAACCTGAGGATGAAGGCATCTAAACAAAAGGAGTCCTTGATATCTCATACTCAATCTCCAGATGTCTCAACTGTTCAGAGTCAACAATCTCGGGGGTCCATGCATCGAATATCGTTTCCCCTCCAGAGTCAACAGTTTTACTGTCATCAGCCACGCCAACATACCCGACAAAGACCAAGGAAGCCACATAGGCATTTCACCCAGCTGCCAGTGTCTTACAGTCAAATGTTGCCTGGTCTGATTAGAGGCGGATTGATAGTACCGAAAAAGACTAATCCAGAGATTCCGCCATATCCGCTCGGTTTTGATGTCAACGCCCGCTGTGAGTACCATGCTGGGGTACAGGGGCATTCAACCGAAGATTGTAAAGTGCTGAGGAGCAAGATTCAAACTCTGCTTGACTCTGGCGGGTTCTCAGTCACACCTCAGGGGATCAAGATCAGCAGTCTCCTTTCATCCAGCCATGTGGGTTCAGAAGAGTTTACTGATGGCAGAGGTTCGGAAGAGTATCAGATTGACTTCAATGAGCAATCTTGAAGATGGCTGACTCAGCAACAAGTCAAATATCTGGAAGCTCGGTTCCCCGAAGCTAGTAATCTTTGTTTTATCTTGTCATTTTCTTTGCATTTGTAGTTTCTTTTCTGTTTAAGTGCAAATCTCACTTGTAAAACTGTATTGTTTTCAATTGATAATGATAATGAAATAAATATGCATGTTTTGATTAAGTCCATTTGTGTTCACTTATGTTTTAATTGATGTCTGACGCTTGTTTAAGCGGAATCCGGGGAGGATGACGAAATTGAAAGACGAAAACTTCCAATTGTATGCTTTCGAATAGAACCTGCTGATGATGTACATGCATTATTTCAAATTCCTAAACACTGGAGATATAAGGAAGATAATCCCTTGTCAACCCCTTTGAGCCTAGTAGTAGGAGTTTCTTTCCTGATAAACGAAAAAATCCTCAATCTTAACCCGGGGCAAGATAGGTGTCAGTTAATTTGACCGAGCATCCAAATTGCAAAAAGGAGTGTTCTTGTTCGAGGGTCAATCAAACCTATATAGGTCGTGCCTAAAAAAACCCACAATGGGTATTGTTGCACCCCAAAATTTGCCCAACCTTAACTTGGTTTATGTTTCATTTCATTTCTTTCTAGCATTTGCATTGCATAGCATTGTTGATTGAACAGAGGATCAAGAGTTTGTGCATAGAAAGAGGAGTCTACTCAGAGTGTTGAGCCTAAGCAATGGGTGTTACTCAAGTTTGAATAGTCATCAGGTCATCAAGAAGTGGTCAGTGGTCTTGTGAAAGGATGGATGGGTGTATGTGGGTCAGCTACTAACTTGGAGGCCTGTTGAAGAGCATCAGAGGTTTGTGAATTCATGATTATGGATATGGGATGTTAAGAGATCTCATTAAGTGCTTTGAGAGCCATGTTGGAGCTTATTCAAGTTTTTGTGTGATGTGAAAGAAGCCACAGTCAAGAATGTTGCATCTAGGGTTTTCATCTGGTCAACCCTCAGTCAACTGTGAAATTGAAGGAGATTAAAACTTAATTGCAAGTCTCTATGGTCATGGGATGTTGTGTTGAGATGTCTAATATATCATTTAAAGTTAAATTCATCAAGAATCAAGAGTGTGAGAAGTTACTAAATTAGGGTTCTTAGTGTAAAATCCCCTGTTTAGTGCCTAACTTCAAGACAACCTATCTCAAGATACAAGTCTCATCTCAACTTTTGACCAGCATGAAACTTGTAGAGCATGCTCTTATCTTTCTTTTGAGTACTAGAAGTCCTTGATTGGATTTATAGAACTCAAGTTATGATGCAGACAAGTTACAGGTCATCAGATGAATGTGATTTTGGTCAACAAAGGTCAACCAACTCCCAAGCCATTTTTAACCTAGAAGGATGTTTCTCCTCAACTTTTGATGAACATGAAAGTTGTAGGTAATGATTTTAGCTTTCCAAAGAGTACTAGAAGTCTTTCATCTGATTTGTAGAACTCAAGTTATGAGGCTTGCAAGTCAGGGGTATTTTGGGAAAGTGAGATTATAGGTTATAAAATTATAGGTCCATTTCACCAACTTGCACACCTCAAATGGAGATTTTTCCAACATCAAATGTGCTCCAAATGGTGTCAATTGTTCAACCAAGCATTGAGAAGTCATGAATTTGGCTTGGAATGGTGAATCCCTAAAGTGATTTTCATGGAAAAGGCGTTAAAATGAAAAAATGGGAATTAATTCATTTTGGATCATTTTTGTGCAAATGAGTACATATTTTGAGAGCAAACCATATTTCAAATACAATGGCAATGTTAGAATTTGAATTTGGTGAGTTTTGATGTGCCATTTTCAAGCTTACTTCAAGCTTAGTTCACACTTGTAATATCAACCATTGAGATCAAATAAGGACTGAATCACAACCATTCATACTCTATACACTCCAAGTAAGTGATTTCAGGCATTTTGGAGGCAAATTGGAGGCATTTTCGTGCACTTGAACAAGTGAAAAAGTGAAGAAACATTGGATTTGCAATTGGGCTCTAGGGGCTGCCATTGGGCTTTCTTATGATTCAAATCCATCATATAAAAGGTTTCTATCATTCACAAATCATCAGAACACGAATTGGAAGCATAATTGGATCAAGAGCATTTGAAAAAAGTAGTGAAAAGTTGAAACACGATTTTGGAGAATTAGCAAGATTCAAGGCAAATCAAGCTTGCAAACATCTCTAGGAAGAATCACTGAACGTTTTTGGACATTTATCTTTGAGCTTCATCAGGAGTTGAAGGCTCAGTGGAAGTTCTCCACTAGGTATCTTCTTTTCAACTTATCTCTCTCATTATGCCATGATTCTTTGCCATTTTTGCATATTTGAGACCTAGCAAACATGTAGATCATTAATCACTAAAACGAACTGGTATTTGTGACGGTTGATGTTGTGAGCTCCAAACTGTTTGGACTTGAATTGATCTATTCTTGAGCTTTTGTGCTTAATTATTGCTTGATATATGATCTCCATAACATGTAGATGATTTCTGGACAAAATTGAGTGGTGTTTGAGAACTTTTGATTTTGGTGCACAAAACTTGTTTGCTTTGAGTTGCATTGTGTGTGCATGATTAATGAATTTGGATGCTAGATTTGGACTCCTTGTGATGTGTAGATCAATTTTCATATAAGATTTTTCCAATTTGGTGAAATTTTCATGCCTGCTTGTTGTTGTTGGATGCGCGGTGGCCGGAAAGTTGGAGAAGATGACCGAAACTGGTCACCGGCCACCACCTAGTTCCCTCCAAGGTTTTGTGGAGAAGATGACTACGTGTCATGTTTTTGGCCTCAGGATTGGTTTACTTTTGGCTCACACAGTTGAGATTAAGACACACCGTGTGTGTTGTTTGACTAAATGCATGTGATCTCATTCGAATTTCATTTAATTAGCTGGCACATTCTGGAGTGTTTGATATGCATACTATTTGATCCAACGTGTTTGAGTGATTTCCACGCTGCACCTCAATTGACCATGTGACACACAATTGCCTGAATTGTTTGGTTTTTGTTTTATTTGATTTGGACTTGGACCGTGTCTGCTAATCACGCCCGCTGCTGGACCCATTCTCATTTTGCACTGACTTTCCTTGCTATTTGCACCATTTATTTCCTCATTTTTCTTTTTATTTTCTTTTCATTTTTGTTTTAATTCTGTTTCAATTTAAATCATTAAAAATAGCTCCAATGTTCTTAAAATTCCATAAAAATATTTTTTAGAAACTTTGAAGTGTCCTTTATTTTTAGGATATTTTGATTTTATTTTTTGATTTTATTTTCAATTAAAAAAGGAATTAAACATTGGATTTGTTTTGAATGAGTTAAATTGTGACATTGTTTGCTTCTTGATTTGTTTCTCTCCTTTCTTTTTGATCCAATGAATGAAAATTGATCCTCATCTCAATGATGAGTTGATAAATTTTTGAGGACCATTTTGCCCCTGGTTGGTTGACTTTAGGGTTGACTTTTGGAGCTTTTCTTTTGACCCTCGATTCTCCCATTTCAAAGTGGTACATCTTGAATATTATTTTCTTTTGATGGTGCTTTGAGGGGATATTTGCTTTGAGCTTTTGGCCTCTGTTTGCCAACATGTTTAGGTACTTTGTGTTGGTGTAAGCCCTAGAGGCCAATACTTTTTGGTACTTGTATCGAATTATTCGTTTAATAATAAAAGGCATTTCTTTATTATGTATGTCTTTCAGAATAATAAAGTCCCTAGAATAGTTAGTCTGTTTAATGAAATGTTAAGTGTGACTTAATCATGAGATCCCATTAAACATAAAGACATTATTCTTAAAATATCCGTAGTCAAGCTTTATTGCAAAGTGGGATAACATTAAAAGCATTGAGACTATTATGAAGATAGACTGATGATCACATCTCATGGATCATGGATAAAGAGTTATCAAGTCTTGACATAGGTATAAATATTAGGAGTAATATTTATACCGGATTGACCCGCTATGAGAATACTACATAGTATGTTATGCAAAGTGTCATAAGTTATTCTCATGGTGATAATGGTGTATTACCACCCTTCGACCTGAAACCACTATGGACCCTAGATGTAGAGTCGGGTGCTTTATTGCTGATCAAACATTATCCGTAACTGGATGATCATAAAGACAGTTGATGGGCACTCCACGAAGCATGCTGAGGGACATGAGTGTCCTAGATGGAATTTGCCAATCCTGCATAACAGGAGAAATGTCTAAGGGCCCAATATTGAACTGGACAAGGATGACACAGTGTATGCCTTGTGTTCAATATAGACATAGGGGCAAAAAGGGTAATTGTACAAACATATATTATCACGAAAAAGGTTTTGTCAGATCACATGACATTTTCGTGACTTGGGTAGCAGTGATGTGTTGCTAGATACCGCTTACTGTTTATTATGTTAAATATATAATTTAATATAATTACCAATGTTACGAAATCCTACAGGGTCACACACATAAGGACAGTTTGATGAGAGATAGAGAAATCAAAGGAACACCGTAAGGTACAGTGCACTTAAGTGAAAAATAGAAATTCGGATAATATAAATTATTGTTATTTTATAATGGTTATAAAATAATAATAAAATAAATATATTTATTATAATAATAGTTATTATAATAATATATAATATTATTATGGATCATGTGAATTGAGTTTTTAGCCCGCAACCCACAAGAGAGTCTATAAAAGGAACCCTTGTGATGAAGCTTTCACTTGATGCAATTTCGTTTTTGATTCTCTTTTCTCACTCAAATAATTCCGTTCGTAAGCAGCTAGCACTGTGACCGGAAGTTGTTCGTGTGGACTGAATAGAGGCGTTGCACTTCATCAACGCTTGTGATCGCTGCATCAAAGATCTGAATCGCCACAAACAGGTAACGATTCTATCACTGACCATGCTCATTCGTAAGGATCACTAAAGGAAATTGTTTTGTTTTCCGCTGCGTTTAGATTGCAATTTTCCATCACTTTGTGCATTTTATTTGATTATTTTTGAACCATTTTCCTATTTTTGAGGTAACTTGCAAGTCAAGTTACCTCCAAGGGAGGTTCACACATGCACCTTGACCTAATTTGACTTGGATATGACATTTTTGGATCCTTTGAGCTCTCAATGCCTCTTGTTTCATTTTTCTAACATGTTAAGGATGATGTTTGTTCAATTTTAGGTCATGATATTATTTCTTCCTTGTTCATTTGTTTGTTTTCTTTTGAGCTTTCAATTAGGGTTTCAATGTTAGGTGTTGCTTGCATTCTCTTATGTTTTTGCTTGCATTTCCTTTTGGTGTGATTTGATTTTTCTTTTGAGCTTTCCTCTTCATCTTTACCTTTTGTCCAATGACTTTGGAACCTCATTTAAGGTATCTTAGTCCCTCCTGAGGAGGTACTTGAAGTATACCTAAAATGATGGATCCTCGAGGACTCTTTTGTGCTTCTTTTGCACTTGGTTTGTGATACTTATGGTTGAGTACCTATTATGAGGTCCTTTCCGCCCTCATTTGATCTCCCATCCTCACTTGGATTTGGGTTTTGTTTTACCTTTCATTTGGTTTAGTTTTGGTGGTGTGGTTGATGTTGTTTGACCTAGGTCATTTCATCCCACTTTTGATGCATCTTTGTGTGATTTGTTCTTGTTTGATTAATTTCTTCTTGTGCACTTCCTTTCTCTTTTCTTTTCTTGCATTTTCATATGCATGCTTGGTTGAGATGAGCTTGTGGAGGCTACTGCCCCACACTATTTTCCGCTCACTTTCATTCTATTTGTGCATCTTATGTTTGCATTTTCATTTGCATATGCTTTCTTCTTCTTCTCCTTCTTTTGCTTTTCTTTGCCATGTTCCCCATAAGTTCTCTAACCTCTTGAGGTTATGATAGAAATTAGGTGCCTAACTATGCATGATAACGTTAGGTAGTTCCCTCTTGAAGCCCAACTTTAAGTCCACTTTGCATGATAACTTTTAGGATTGATTAGTCTCCCATTAGTGTTCTTTCTTCTCTTCTCATCTTCAAACATTCATAAAACACTTAATAAAGAATGACAAGTGTTGCACGCTACAAGCCTTAAGCTATTTGGGAAATGATGATTGGGTGGTTGCCTCTCAATTGTCTAGAATGTTAGTATATGTCCTTTGGACGATATACGACGCATTCACTCCTAAGTCATAGTCTTTAGTGCTACATTAGTTACAAATCAAGTTCAAAACACTTATTTTCTAAAAAACACAAAAACATTTCAAACCTTTTTCATCCTTCGGGATTCTAATCAGGAAAACCTTTTCATAAGCAAGAGTGTTGTTAACTCTTAGTTCTGCCGCAAATGGTAACGCCTAAGTCTCCAATGGTCGAGCTGCATACACCAACTGCCAGAACTACTTGTTAACCCTAGTCGGGCCTAAAAACTTTTGAACCAACCTGTGGTCCTTTTAGCCCGAACTACTTTTGCTCTGATCTTTCATACCAGATGAAAGTAAGTAGGCACAAGATGCGATGTATTGGCGAGTAACCTTTCCCCTTCACCCGTAGTTAGTCGAATTACGTTGACTCTGACTTTCCCATTGCACGAGGGAGTACGTAGGCACAGAGCGGCGATGCTCTGCTGAGTCACTTCTCTTTTCTTTTCTTTTGTCCCTGAGCCTTTAGCTAGATAGTTTCAACACACCCTTTTAGATAGACAACAATGCGTGGATACCGTCGAGTACGGAGGACGTGAGGGGTGCTAATACCTTCCCCTTGCGTAACCGACTCCCAAACCCGAGATATGGTTGCGATGACCTGTCTTCTCCCTTTTCGTTAGGTTTTCTCTGATCGTTTCCTTTCCCTCTTTTAGGGTAAATAACGAACGGTGGCGACTCTTCTGTCTTTCCGCCGGTTGTTTTTCGCAGTTGCGACAGGTATCCATCGCCGACCAAGGGGTGAAAAAATCACAATCCCTTTAACAAGTCAGACAAGCCAATGTCACACGATTTGTTCAAAAAGCGAGAGGAAAAAAAAGAATCAAAAGAAGAAGCCCGCTAAGTCGAAACTTGAAAACAAGCGACTTAGGCAAAAATTAGGGCATCCCACTGGACTTTGAAATCAAAAGAAGCTCAAAAGAGCCAGTCCAGGCAAAAGTTAGGGAAAAAGCGAAAAGGGTTACAAAAGAAAAATCCTCGAGCAAACAAGTCGTGTGACTCCAGGCACCCAAAAGACGAAAAGCGAGTGACCGTCACTCCCAAAGACTTATGGTTTCCCAAAACATCACTCATGTCACTCAACCTTTGAAAGGTGAGCGCTAGTGTCGAATTAGCTGAACGTAGGATTGGAGAACATCAAGGAGAATGAGGGGTTAAAATAAAACTTTGAGCCTTATCCTTTCTTTTGAACCGCGAACCAGACCACGTTACAACCTTCAAAAGTCCTAATTGAAGTAGGGTTGTCTCGAAAGCATACTTCAGTAAAGATCGCGTCGGATTTGACTCCTAAAAGGATTCCTATTACAACATTGTATTAGTGTTGACATTTTGATAAATGATTTCATCTATTATATGTCACAAATTTTTCCAGTGAACGGGCTTGGATTTCAAAACTGTCATATGCATTGCATTAATATATCTATTGTGCAGAACAATTTGTTTTACTTGCGAGTAAGCGCTTGAAAACAAGAAAGTTCCCATAGTGGAAAGTGTGAATGCAGAACGCCTGGCACATCGTGGAATTGGGGCAAGCTATTTTAAATGATCATGTCATAAGAGTCAGCTATCTGAAAGACAGTTAATATGAGGAAATCAAGTCGAGATTCAGTGAATCTCTCGCAGCCAAGGATACTGCTTCACCAATCAGCCAATCAGGGGCAAAGTCATTGTAAGGTTGGGGCAGATTACCCTAAGATCACAGAAGCTATTCCAGAAGGTAGTTAATATGAAGCCCCTCTTCGAGGTTCAAAATGCTGAGGAAGTTCATACCATACCGGCAGGGTACAAATAGTTCAGGTTTCCTTTCGAGGAAGATGTTGCAGATATCCCACAAGCTAGGGCAAAATGGGGAACGGAGGAAAGGTTCTTCTCCATATCTTCAGAATCTATCAGAAGTGATCAACCAGGGGCGAATCCTTTCATATTACAAATTTTGGGGAAAGCCATCTCGAGGTCGTTTCATGGCAAGCTTTCCTTTTCGTCCTAGAGATTCGACTGGGGCAAATTGAACCACACTGGGGGCAGTTACTCAAACAAGGTTATTCTCCCCAACCAGAGTCTGTCATCAGTAATTGGAGGTTGTATCTCTATCCTAGTAGAGTTGGGAGCAGGCAATGTGTATCCTTATACCCGGCAGTTGGTCGGTACACATTTAATCCCCGCGGATTGCAGATATGTGCTTACTATCCAGCAAGTCAGGATTGGATTTCTTTCCACCGAGTAGGTGTGGAATCTTCCCCAGCAGTTGGTCAGTACACATTTAGCTCCAGAAAATTGTATGTGTGCATTCGTTCCTCGGCGGTGCAAGATTGGCTTATTCAGCTGAGTAAGTAATCCCCACAGAGTCTGAGCAGGTGATTTTGTATCCCCTCAGAAGTCAAGTTGTCATTGATGAGTTCATTCCTCATCTCCCCAAGCATAGGTCGATGTTGATTCCCTCATTGCGTTACCCCCAGTGGAGCCGGAGGGGAAACGTCTATTCCCCAGCTGAGTACTCCCAGTATATTGGAGTTAGGTCTTCGCATTTGGCGTCGTTTCTCCAGCAGAGGTGCCTGTTCCCCAGAATGTTATATTCTGGCAGGCTATTCAGGGCTGATGTCCCTAGTGGAGCATGGTTAATCTCGGAGGGTGGATCGTTATTCCCCGCAGAGTCATCGAGTCCCCAGCAGGCAGACTGGTTCCCGTGTGTGGTTCCTTTTCCCCGGTAGGGTCTCTTATTCTCTAGAAGGTTTGTATTCTGGAAGGCCATTCATGGCATTTTCCTCAGCAGGATTTGATATAATCTCCAGCAGAGTAGATTTACTGTATGGCAAATTGTTATATCTCCACAGCAGGTTCGTTTGCTACTCAGGAAATTTCTTTCAGGAAGCTCTTCAAGGCTTGCTTCCCCAACTTAAGTCCAATTTACTGGCGTGTGCTAACTATCCCCAACAAGGTCGTTTCCTTTTCCCAACAAGGTGGTCTCCATATCTCCAACATTTATTTTGCTGATTCAGTTCCGTTGCATCTGCATGCGTGCATAGCATCCTCAGAAACGCGTATCATTTCCATTTTGTATGGAGCATTACGCCATATTCAAGCATGTGCATGTGAAACATATGTCAAGTGGTTATAATTTTGTTTCAGGTAATCTCCGGAAGGTTCCCGTGTTCGGCAAAAGATCTGGGATAACGGTGTTCATGTTCTCCTGTGCTTCCTAGTGAAGTCTAGACAGAGTTACTTGGTTGAGTTTTTCTTTGTTCCCCATCAGGGTTACTTGTTCAAGTTCTCTCTTTTCCCCAGCGGAGTTCCTTTGGGATTTCTCATCAGAAGTTTGTCGACTTCGTGTTGATCTGACGGCGAGGTCAGATGCTCGCTTTTATTTAGCGGGTGCCTGACGGCGATGTCAGAGGTTTATCAGCTTTGGGTTGGCCTGGCCTTCGGGTTTGAGGATTTGTCCTATTCAGCAATTGTCTACTCGTTTGTAGAGGTTTATCAGCCAATCTTTCTCAACTTTGTGTTTGTCTGGCGACGATGCCAGGTGACTTTATCAGCTTTGTGTTGGTCTGGCAGCGATGTCAGATGTTCATCAGCTCTCTGGTTGTCTGGCGGCGATGCCTGATGTTTGTTAGCTTCTCGGTGACCCAACTTTGAGTTTGTTGTTTATTGGTTGCAATAGACGTCTGACGGCGATGTTCGATGTTTCTCAACTGCACGGATGCCTGACGACAAGGCCAGATTCTTCATCCCCTACAAGTTACTGGCGGCGATGTCAGAGGTGTATCAATTCTATAGATTCCTGACAGAGATGTCAGAAGTCTTCACCTTCGGGTTTGTGGTTCACTTTTATTTAGCGGGTGCCTGGCGACGATGTCAAACATTTATCAGTTTCAACAGGATGTCTGGCGGCGATGTCAGACAATTTATCAGTTTCAGTGAATGCCTGACGGCGATGTTAGGTGATTATCAGTTTCTTACCTATCCGGTTTTTTGGGTTTGTTACTCGCTTTTATTTAGCGAAGGCCTGGCGGCGATGTCAGAAGTCTCTGTCTTCAAATTTGGTGTTGTATTTTATCAATCAAGATATCTGGCAGCAAGGTCAGGTGTTATTCCCTGCAGTTTTCTGGCGACGATGTTAGATAGTTTATCTTCTGTAGAGTTCTGGCGGCGATGTCAGATTGTTGTACTCCTTGCAGAGTCCTGGCGGCGATGTCAGATTCTATTACCAATATGGTGTTTGTCTGGCGGCGATGTCAGAAGTTTATCGACTTTATGGTTGTCTGGCGACGATGTCAGATGTGTATCAAATTTATGCTATCCGGCGGCGATGCCAGATGTTCAACATTTTTGCGGTTGTCTGGCAGCGATGTCAGAGGTTTATTTGCATTGTGTTTATCTTGCAGCGATGTTGGATGTTTATCAGCATTGGGTTTATTCGACGGCGATGTGGGATGTTTATCAATAGTGTGTTCGTCTGACGGCGAGGTTAGATGTTTTTCAGTTGTTTTCTAACTGCGTGGAGTTCTGGCGGCGATGTCAGATGTGTTACCCCCTGCAGTTTGTCTGGTGGCGATGTCAGATAGTTATCAAATTTGCGGTTTTCTAGCGGCGATGTCAGATCTTCATTAATCTTCTGGTTGGCTGGCGGCGATGTCAGGTATTTTATCAACATGGTGTTGTTCTGGCGGCGATGTCAGATGTTTCTAAACATTGTGTTTGTTTGGCGGCGATGTCAGATGTTTTTCAACATTATGTTTGTTTGGCGGCGATGTCAAACGTTTTTCAACCTAAGGTTTATCTAGCGGCGAGGTCAGATATTCTTCATCATGGTGTTGTTCTGGCGGTAATGTCAGAGGTTTCTCAACATGATGTTTGCCTGGCAGCAATGTCAGGTATTTTTCTACTTGGTGGTTGTCTGGTGGCGATGTCATAAGTTTGTCTACTGTGTGGTTATCTGGCGGAGATGTCAGATCTTCATCTACCTTGTGGTTATCTGGCGGCAATGTCAGATCCTTATCAGCTTTGTTGTTATCTGGTGGCGATGTCAGATCCTTATCAGCTTCGTTGTTGTCTGGTGGTGATGTCAGATGTTTATCAACTTTGTGATTACTTGGCGGCGATGTCAAGTGATGTTATCTACTTTGTGGTTATCTGGCGGCGATGTCGGATGTTTATTAGACCTGGTGGTGGTCTGGCGGTGATGTCAGACGTTTATCATGTTTGCGGATGCCTGGCGACGATGTCAGAATTTGTTATCCCCTACAGAGGCTTGGTGGCGATGTCAAGTGATGTGTACCAATCTTGTGGTTATCTGACGGCGATGTTAGATGTTTATCGACTTTGTGTTGGTCTGGCGGCAAGGTCAGAAAATTTTATCCCCCTTAGATGCCTGGCGGCGATGTCAAATAATGTTCAGTTCTTTGTTGATCCAATTCTTGGAGTTGTTACCTGTTTTTATTTAACAGGAGCCTGACGGCGATGTCAGAGGCTTTGTGTTAATCTGATGTTCAGATTTGTTATTCGCTTTTATTTAGCGAGGGCCTGGTGGCGATGTCAGAGGACTGTATCTTTGGATTCGATTCCTGTTTTTATTTAACAGAGGACTGATGGCGATGCTAAAGGTTTACCAACTTGAGGTTGACGCTTGACGGCGAGGTCAGGTGCCTGACGGCGAGATCAGAGGTATCTTCTTTCAGAAGTGATGTTGTTACTTGACGGCGAGGTCAAGTGTTTTTCTAAATTGATGTAGAGGCCTGACGGCAAAGTCAGACGCTTGTTATCAACTATGTGATAGCAGATGTTTTCCCGACTTAGTGTCGTTGTCTGGCGGTGATGTCAGATGCTTCTTCCATCAGCGTGTCAACGTTGCAACCAACAATTCAGTTATGTCCGTAGATTTCGTCCCTAATCAAAGCTCGAAGCTTATTTCTGCGGTTGGAAAATTTCCGGGTTCGTTGGTATTCAATCATATTTTACCTTGATTGTTTGAAAGCTGTTCGCTTTTCACGTAATCAGGTTCAAGTCGTTTGAATAGAGGAAGCTGTTGCACCCCAAAATTTGCCCAACCTTTTTCTAACTTGGTTTATGTTTCATTGCATTTTCATAGAATTAGCATTTGCATACCATTGTTCATTTACAGAGGATTGAGAGAGGTGTGCCTAGAAAGAGGTCTTATTCAAGCTATCAAATATTTATCATCATCAGAAGAAAGTCAAAGTTCTTTGAAAGAGCAGATGAATGAATCTGGGTCACCTCATATCTTGGAGGTCATGTGGAGATCATCAGATGATATTGAGTCCATAGTTATGGATGGAGAATATTGTGGGAGCTCATTGAATTCCTTGAGGGTCATTGAGGAGCTTGTTCAAGTCATTATATCAAGTGCAAGAAGCCACAGTCAAAGGTGGTGCGTATAGGGTTTTCATTTGGTCAACCCTAAGTCAACTAGTGAAATTGAAGGAGATTAAGACTCAATTCCAAGTCTTTATGGTCATGGAATGTTTTGTTGAGGTATCTAAGATGTCATTCCAAGATCAATTCAAGAAGAATCAAGAGTGTGAGAAGTTGCTAAGCTAGGGTTTCTAAGCTTGTCAGGGTAAAATCCCCTATTTTAGTGCCTAACTTCAAGACCACATATCTCAAGATACAAGTTTCATCTCATCTTGACCCCAACATGAAACTTGTATAGCATGTCTATAGCTTTCTTTTGAGTACTAGAAATTATCCATCTGATTTATAGAACTCAAGTTATGATACTGACAAGTCAGGGGTCCTCAAATGAATGTGATTTTGGTCAACATAAGTCAACTAACTTCCAAGACATATTTGACCTAGAAGGATGTTTCTCCTCACTTTGACCCAAATATAAAAGTTTTTCCTTATGATCTTAGCTTTCCAAAAAGTGATAGAAGTCCTTCATCTGATTTGTAGAGCTCAAGATATGAAGCTTGTAAGGCAGGGGTATTTTGGGAAACTTTGATTATAGGTCATTTTGGTTATAGGTCATTTTCATGACTTTGCACACTTCAAATGGAACTTTCTCCAACATCAAAATTGCACCAAATGAACTCATTTTCATCATCAAACATCAAGCTATCATGGGTTTGGTTTGTATATGAAAATTGGGGAAGAAGTTTCATGGAAAAAGGCTTTAAAAGGGGCAAATTCAATTAAATTCATTTTGAACCATTTCATGACAAGTTTATGCATTTTTTGAGTCCCTTAAACATAACAAACACAATGTCAATATCAGAATGGAGTTTTGATGAGTTTTGACATGCCATTTTTCAAGTTACTTCACTATGAAGCTACACAGTCAAAATCAACCACAAGATCATTTCAAGGGATTAATCTCATCCCTTTGATCAGAAGGAAGCATAAGGAAGCTAGCTGAACCAAAGCAAGGGCCATTGGAGCCAAAATTCGTGTGCACTTTCAAGCTTCAAAACTCAATTATGGAATTTTTCAATTGATGATGACATGCCACAATTAGGCCTCCAATTGTGCCTAGATCCATTGAATATAACCCTCAGATGATTCACAAATGCTCAAAGGGGAAGATCGGTGGAGTTTGAACATAATTCAGTTGAGATTTTTGGAGGAGAAAAGTGAAAGAGTGAAATTAAGAATCAAAGCATTTCAATCCAATTGAAGGTTCCCAGAAGCTTTATTGAAGTTCCTTGAAGATTTCTGGTTCGTTTTCCACAAGTTTCATCCATAATTCAAGGCCCAACGGAGGCACTCCGTTAGGTAAGTTCTCATTCACGATTTCTCTCTGCTCAAGCATCAATCATGCGCCATTTTCATGGATTCTTAAAGCCCTATCATCATAGGCCATTTCTTGATTAATTTGATAGATGTTCTTGCTGATTCTTGGATTGAGCTTGAAATTCGTTTGATTCGTGTTTCCCAATTCTTGAGTGATAAATGAATTTGAACCCTAGATTATTAATCTGCATGAGGAGAGGATGAGTTTAGCCTAAAAAATCATGTGTTTTGGTGGAGTTTTAAACTCCCTGCATTTTTGGTTGATCGGAGAAGACGACCGGAGCACAGTGGCTCTGGCGTCTAGTTATTTCCTCACCGTGCTTGCGTGTGTTTCCCTTGAAAATTGGAAAACAACCGCTTATCTTCCAAATCTAACTTTGGTGACTCACAGGATCAATCTGATTGATCCTAGGACATGTGCTAAAGGGTTTTCCTTGAACATTTATCTAAGTTTCACACTTTTGACAATATGCAGGGGAAGGTTCTTTAAAGGTTACCTATTCAACTACAGGAGAACTAGTACATAAAGTTCTAGCAAAGAAAAGATATAAGTTTTAAAATAAAGAAGTTGAGAATGAGGACGAAGTAAAGAAGGAATAGAAAGGGGAGAAAATGGCAAGAAAGATAAAGTAAACTTTGTAAAATTTAAACAAGTAAAATAGACTTCATTGAAAAAATAAAAGGTGGTGTGTTTACATCACGTACATTCTCTTCAATACTCTCTTTCTCTACACTCGGATACTTGGAGTAAGTCTAAGAGTGACTTGTACAATAGTAAAAATTCCCACCACATTCTATGTCTAAAACTTCCTATTTATAATAGCAAGAAATAACTACTAATAACTTCCCACATCACCATCTTTCGCCACTTGTCGCGATGCATGGATCCATTGTTCATAGGGCGCCATGTGTCCTCTTAGTCATCTAGTGAACAAAAATATTCCCTCCTAATTATTCAAATTTCAAATCTTTAGAAAAACTACCAAACGGTAAAACGGTTGACACCCTTGTGGTTTTTCTTCAAGTCTGGTAAGTGCTTCGACTACTCCCCTTAACTGTCTCACATCTTTCGACCAACTCTCACCTCCAACCAAATTTTAGTGCTTCTCCTTAGGTTTCTTTACTTTGCAAGAGGCGTCGAATTTAGGAGCTAACAAATTGCCCCCCAAAAAATGTCTTTTCGATCCCCTTTGTGGAAAAGCACATTTTTTTGACATCATCTGATTTCGACGCCGTTTTACTTTCCTTACACGTGTCAGCCGATATCCTTTCAGACAACGAATGTCAGGGAAGATGAAAAGGGAAGAAAGGGAAAAAAAGGAAATAGAAAAGAGCACGCAAGAAGCTGCTCCGCCAACTTGAGACACGTTCCTGACGTCATGGCCATCATGGCGATTTTCTCGGGAACCACCAAAATCGTGAATCATCATAACCTTTTCAGCCTAGGGGATGTAAGTTACAACTGCTACCCCTGTCACTCTATTTTAGACGCACACATGGTCCACTAACTCCAGCCACTCAATGATGAAACTTTTGGTCTTCCATACTCTATATAAATGATTTTCCTCAAGTAATATCATTTTTCCCAACATTTTCAACTCTTAGCAAAAACCCTTGCATTCTTCTTCTCCAAATTTTCCTTCTTCTTAAAAACTCCTTTTCTAACTTCAACAATGGCCGATCATCATCAGAAGAAGACACAACTCAAAGGGCAATCTTCTGCATCAGCTCTTCCACCTTTTGCTAACTTAAGCAGTCCTAAAGTAGTGAAGAATTAGCACGCAGATTGCAGTCATTCGCTTTTCAAATCCCTAACTTTTGTGTGAATCACCCTTTCGGGTTTTCAATTCACCGGGATACCCATTCTTGCCAAAGTCGCCTTTTCAGGTTTTTAACTTTGTGGGTGTACATCTTTTGTTTATATCCCTAACTTTTTCCCGAACCCATTCTTTTTCTGGTTCGCCAGGATGCCCCATTTTTTCCTGGATATTCTTTTTCTTTCCAGCGGGTCTCTTTAAGCAAAATATTTTTTAATTGCGTCTACGTTCACAGGGGATGTAAAATCCTCACCATCCATGGTAGATAACAACAAGGCTCCTCTAGAGAAGACCTTTCGCACGATGTATGGACCTTCATAGTTGGGAGTCAATTTGCCCCTGTGATCTGTTTGTGGTGGAATGATCTTCTTCAGCACAAGATCGCCCGTCTGAAAGCTTCGAGGGCGCACCTTCTTGTCGAAAGATTTCTTCATCCGGCTCTGATACAACCGACCGTATGCAATAGACGCTAGCCTTTTCTCATCCATCAGGCTAAGCTGATTCAATCTGTTCTTTACCCATTCTGCCTCATCGAGCTTGACGTTGACCAAGGCTCTCAGAGAAGGAATATATATATATATATATATATATATATATATATATATATATATATATATATATATATATATATATATATATATATATATATATATATATATATATATATATATATATATATATATATATATATATATATATATATATATATATATATATATATATATATATATATATATATATATATATATATATATATATATATATATATATATATATATATATATATATATATATATATATATATATATATATATATATATATATATATATATATATATATATATATATATATATATATATATATATATATATATATATATATATATATATATATCAACTTCTAATGGTAGGACAGCTTCCATACCATATACCAGCGAGAAAGGAGTTTCCCCTCTTGAGGTGTGCACCGTAGTATGATAACCGTGTAAAGCAAAGGCAACATCTCATGCCAATCCTTATAGGTTACAACCATCTTCTGCACTATCTTCTTAATATTCTTATTGGCCGCTTCAATAGCGTCGTTCATCTTCGGACGATAGGGTGATGAGTTGTGATGCTCAATTTTGAAACTCTGGCACAGTTCCTTTATCATCTTGTTATTCAGATTCGAACCATTATCAGTAATGATTCTTTCATGCACTCCGTATCTACAGATGATGTCCCTTTTTTGATAAATCTAGCTATGAATTGCCTCATGACTTTGGCATATGAGGCTGCTTCAACTCATTTGGTAAAGTAATTGATGGCTACCAGGATGAAACAATGTCCATTGGATGCGGTTGGCTCGATCTTGCCAATCATGTCAATGCCCCACATGGAAAAGGGCCAAGGAGATGCCATGACGTTTAGAGGACACGGCGGCACATAGATTTGTCTGCATAAATCTGGCACTTATGGCATTTCTTCGCAAATTTGAAACAATCAGACTCCATCATCAGCCAATAATACCCTGCTCGTAATAGCTTCCGAGACATGGCATGCCCGCCAGCATGTGTACCAAAGTCACCTTCGTGGACTTCCTCCATAAGCAACTTTGCTTCTTTTTCGTCCATGCATTTCAATAGCACCAATTCATAGTTTCTCCTGTAGAGCACACCATCTTGGTTCAAATAAAAGTTGCCAGACAACCTCCTCATAGTCTTCTTATCCTGGGTCGACGCCCCTGGGGGATACTCTTGGTTCTTGAGAAAGTTCTGGATGTTGTATAACCACGGCTTGCCATCAGAAGCTGCTTCAATGGCAAATACAAACGCTGGCCTATCGAGGCGTGAGATGACTATTCTTTGAGCATCATTCCAATAGTTCACCTTATACATGGAGCATAATGTCGCCAGAGCGTCTTCCATCTGATTCTCCGCTCTCGGCACGTGATGGAACTCTACCCGATGAAAGAAAGGTAACAGCCTCCTTGCATAGTCCTTGTAAGGGATCAGATTAGGCTGTCAGGTTTCCCATTTTCCTACGATTTGATTAACAACTAGCGCTGAATCGCCATATACATCCAAGTTCTTGATCCTCATATCAATGGCCTCTTCTAGCCCCATGATGCACGCTTCGTACTCGACTTCATTATTGGTGCAAGAGAATGTCAACCTGGCAGTGAAGGGGATGTGAGTGCCATGAGGAGTCGTGATAACTTCCCCAATTCCACTACCATAGGAGTTGACAGTGCCGTCAAGTATCATCTGCCATTGAGAACCCTTCTCTGGGCCTTCGTCGAGTAATGGCTCATCGCAATCCTTCATCTTTAGGAACATGATGTCTTCGTCAGGAAAATCAAATTTCATCAGTTGATAGTCTTCGATTGGTTATTCAACAAGGTACTCTGACAGAACACTTCCCTTGATAGCCTTCTGGGAAACATATTGGATATCGTACTCTGTTAGTACCATCTTCCACCTGGAAATCCTCCCAGAAAGGGCTTGTTTTTCAAAGACATATTTAATCGGATCCATCTTCGAAATCAGCATGGTTGTATGGTTCAGCATATATTGTCTCAAACGTTTGACAGCCCACACGAGTGCGCAACATGTTTTCTCCAACGTTGAGTACCTGGACTCACAGTCTGTGAATTTTTTACTCAAATAGTATATCGCGTGCTCTTTTCTTCCAGTCTCGTCCTGTTGACCGAGAACATAACCCATACTGTTCTCAAGAACTGTTAAGTACATGATCAAAGGTCTTCCAGCGACTGAGGGTATCAATATCAGAGGTTCATGCAAATATTCTTTTATCTTGTCAAATGCCCTTTGGCAATTTTCATTCCAGACGACCGCCTGATCTTTCTTTAGCAATTTGAACATAGGTTCACACGTGGCTGTGAGATGAGATATGAACCGAGCAATGTAGTTCAGTCTCCCCAAGAAACCACGAACCTCTTTTTCCATTTTCGGCGCTGGCATATTTTGAATAGCTTTTATTTTTGCAGGATCGACCTCGATTCCTTTTTCACTAGCAATGAAACCCAACAACTTTCCTGACCTCACCCCGAAGGTGCACTTATTAGGATTCAACCTCAACTTGAACTTCCTGAGCCTCTCAAATAGCTTCAACAAGTTGACCAGATGTTCCTCCTCCGTCTGAGACTTTGCTATCATGTCATCAACATAGACTTCAATCTCATGATGAATCATATCATGAAACAAAGTGACCATAGCCCGCTGGTAGGTTGCCCCTGCGTTTTTCAACCCAAAAGGCATTACCTTGTAATGGGACGTCCCCCACGGTGTGATAAACGTCGTTTTCTCCATATTCTCCGGTGCCATCTTGATCTGGTTATAACCGGAAAAACCTTCCATGATGAAAACACGAAATATTTAGCAGTATTATCAATCAATACGTCAATGTGAGGGAGCGGGAAATCGTCCTTCGGGCTCGCCTTATTCAGATCTCTGTAATCAACACACATCTTTACCTTGCCATCCTTCTTAGGCACAGGTACGATGTTGGCGACCCATGGAGGGTAAGTTGTAACGGCTAAAAATCCTGCGTCCAACTGCTTCTGGACTTCTTCTTTGATTTTTACAGCCATATTGAAGGTAAGAAAATACTTAGAAAGGGGGGGGGGGGTTGAATAAGTATATATAAAAACTTCTAGCAATAAAAACACAAAGATTTTTATCCTGGTTCGTTAAACTTAACTACTCCAGTCCACCCTATCAAGAGTGATTTGCCTTTCTCAAACAAGAACTTAATCCACTATTAATCAACTGATTATAATAGCAATCACTAAGAGCAACTGTTCTTAGTCTTCTCAAGAACTACTGATCCCAACTGGATCTTCTCAAGGAACTATTACAATGAAATGTAAGATAAATACAAGTGTTTGAATGCTTCTAACAAGCTTTATCACAAGAGTGATTTTTCACTTAATATTAAGAACAAAAGAATAAACTCAGCAAAGAGAATAAGAATATTTTATGAGAGCTTGTGAGAGTTTCTATCAAAGATTCGTCCTATGAAGAAGATGAGGAAGAATTGCTTTTATATGCACAGTAGTCCACAAAGTCTTGACGTTGGAGGCTGTGTACTGAAAAGGCCTGAACCTTTTTGTCTTTACATCACATGACCTTTCCTAGAAGTAGAATGCACAGAGAAATGCTTTTGGTATGTGTTCTAGTGTCAATCATGAAAGAGGAAAGAGTCGTTGAGCCAAATCAAAGGATATGACTTTGAATTCTTCTTCAACAAGTATTTCACTTCAGCAAAGTAAACATCAGAGTTTGCGCGATCAGAGTCCTGGATGCCCATCAAATTTTGTTGAATCAGAGTAATGCATCAAGTGTGCTTTAGCGTGTAGTTCTATCAGAGCAGAGTTTTATGAATCAGATCCTCAGTACATGCAGCGCGTAGTACTCTCAGAGTCATCTAAAAAACTGTGCTTCTTAACTCTCATACAAAGATCTTCAATGCTTCAGAGTCTTCAGCTCTTTCAGAGTCTTCTGCTTCAGATCCTTCTGCATCTTCTGCTTCAGATTCTTCTGTAGCTTTTGCTTCAGATCCTTCTGCAGGCAACATTCAGATTCTTCTATAAGATGATTCTGACTCTTCAGAGCCTACCATAGTTCCATGTTCAGATTAATTTGCTCTTATATATATATATATATATATATATATATATATATATATATATATATATATATATATATATATATATATATATATATATATATATATATATATATATATATATATATATATATATATATATATATATATATATATATATATATATATATATATATATATATATATATATATATATATATATATATATATATATATATATATATATATATATATATATATATATATATATATATATATATATATATATATATATATATATATATATATATATATATATATATATATATATATATATATATATATATATATATATATATATATATATATATATATATATATATATATATATATATATATATATATATATATATATATATATATATATATATATATATATATATATATATACTTTAACATCTGCAGCAAATATTCATGAACAAATTTTAGAGTATATAATTCTTTAATACAAAATTTCATAAGAGTTATCATCAAAACATAGAGATATTACTAAGAAACAATCTGTGTTCTTACAATCTCCCCCTTTTTGATGATGACAAAACATGAGAAATTTTGTTCAATAAAAAAACAATAATTATAACTCCCCCTGAGATTAAGAATCTCCCCCTGAAATGAATACTCTAAAGGAAAGGAATACTTCCCTTTTTGCTTGAGTGTATTTCAGAATCAGAGTCTGATGACTTCTTTCAAACACAGAGTCTGGTTTTCGTTTAGAATCAGAGTACAATTTGCTTCAAGAATCAGAGTCTGGTTGGGTAATTCTCAGGATAACTTCAATGAATTTATTTTGTCAGATGAAACAATAGAATCTGAAAGACTTAAATTCAAAGATAGTTAATAATATGTCTGAATTTCGTTTTAGTATTTGCTTATGGATTGAACAATCAGATTCTTTTTCTCCCCCTTTTTGTCATAATCAAAAAGATGTGTAAAGACAGAAAAGATAACAGAAGAAAAGCAAAACAAACATGTTCATTCATTCAGATGGTTCACATAACAGATGATAAAAAACAAGCAAAAGAAAAACAGATGCAAACAACAGTGCAAAAAACATGAAAAGAAACTAAGGTTGGCGAGATGCAATCAGGGTCAGAAGATCTGTGATCTTTGCAGTAGACTCTTCTTGCTTGGCCATCCAAGTCTTAATCTCTTCAGTGGTTTGTTCTTGTTTGATCATCCAGGACTTGATTTCCTTAACCTCTTTCACAAGTTCTGAATTGTCAGTCTTCACTTCAGATTCAGACACATCAATGTCCATATCAGATGCAACATCTTCAGATGGAGAGTCTTCAGCAGGAGCAGCTTCCAGAAGCAGCACTGGTGGTTTGGGAATGCTCATCAGAGTCTGTCTGACCAATTCAGCAAACTTTGCCTTAGCATCTTCAGCACAGACTGCCTTGAGATGGGAAGCCACAACGTTGAACTTAGAGATAAATTTATCCCAAGCAGCTTCAGACTTAACAGGATCTATACTGAACAGACACTCTTCTTCCACACGTGCAATCCCCATACGAACTTCCTTTTTGAAATTCTCAAACAGTTTATCAACATCTGATCTAGGAGTGGGGTAAAGGTATTCCTCAAGAGTCACTTTTTCAGCAGATTCAGCGTTTGGCTGAGGTTGTTCACAAGTGGTATCAGGAGGTCTTGGATCAGATGGTGGTTGTTCAGATGGTTGAGGTGCAGATGGTTGAGGTTCAGATGGTTGAGGTTCAGATGGTTGTGGTATGGTGAGTTGAGGTGTAGGGGTTGTTGAAATTTCAGCTTCAGATGATGAAGGTTGAAAATCTGAGAGGTTGAATTTGGAGCGAAGTGAAAGTCTACGATTGATTTGGTCAGATGCTGATTGGTCAGAAAATGTAGGTTTGAATGGATCAGGAATGTGTAAACAGGAGGGTGAGTAAACTTCTGATTCAGAATCAGATGATTCAGTGGAGTGACATGAGGTGGATGACAAAACAACCATGGTTGCAAGTGGTTCCAAATCAAGAATGTCATTGGATGAGTGAAAGATAGAGGGTTCTGGAATAGGTAACGATTGTTCTATTATTGAGGGTTGTTCAGATGGTGTTGGTTGAGGAGGTTAAGGTGAAATAGGTTGAGATTGGTGTTCTTGTGGTTGTTGTTGTTGTTCTGGTTGTGGTTGTTGTTGTGGTTGAGGTTCTGGTTGAGGTTTTTCTTGTTGTTGATGTTCTGGTTGTGTTTCTGGTTGAGGTGGTTCAAATGGAGTTTGTACAGAAGATGGTTGAGAATGTGTAGGTTGAGATGGAGAGGGTTCAGATGAATGAATCCCAGATGATGGTGGTACAGATGATTGTGGTCTAGAAGGTGATGGAGAAGGTGAAGGTAATGGAGAGTGAATGGTTGGTATTTGATCAGATGTTAATACCTGTTTGATAGTTTCTCTAATGTCTTCCAGACTTGCTTCTGGAGGAGTTGGTTTCACTTTCTTTACCTTCTGAGGCTTAGCAGCAGCTTCAGAGGCTTTTCTCTTAGGCTGAGCCTCAGATCCTTCTTCAGCAATCTTCTTTGAACGCCTTTCTCTAAGAAGATTAGGAACCTCTCCTTCCATTTGGACGATGTTAACAGGCAGAGGAACACCATTTAAAAAACAATAAGCTATGTAGGATAAGATGATCTCCCTTGGTTCGTTAGCACTGAACATTGGAAAATCTTCAACAGGAATCCTTCTGTTGCTGACATCCTTAGTAGCAATTTTCTTAGGTTTGCTGGCAAGCTCTGTGATGACCTTCATCCTCTTCAGAGTATTGCCATTAATGACAGAACCTATGACATAGGACAGATCCTCTGTCAATCCAGCTGCATACAGATGTTCTACCAGACGATTCTCAGTCAGAATATCTGATATCAGTCTTCCCATAGGAATCCAATTCCTAACTTTTCCAGTTTTGACTCTTACTTTTTCTCTTGTTTCCTTTATATGATTCAGAAGATGACTAAACAGAAGATAAGGCAAGTCCACCTTCTTTCCCTTGCTCATACAGAACATGAAGTAGAGTTGTTCAGCACTGACATAATTTGGAGAATTTGATGATTTTCTGTGAAAGATGGAACTCATGAAAATCTTGGCCCAGATCTTGTTGTCGCTACTGCGAAAATCGGCGCCGGCTGAACAGAAGAGTCACCATTGTGCGTTATTTATCCCAACAGAGGGAAATGAAACGCTCGAAGTAAACCTACCGCAAAGACAGGAAAGGAATGGTCATCGCAACCAAATCCTGGATTCGGGAGTCGGTTACGCAAGGGGAAGGTATTAGCACCCCTCACGTCCGTCGTACTCGACAGGATCCACGCTTGCTTGGTTTGTATAAAGGATGCAAAAACAATCTATCTAAGGCTGCTAAATCTAAACGGAAGGAAATTGACTTGCTAGAGCGTCGCGCTCTATGCCTACGTATTCTCAAGAGAGAAAGTCAGAGTCAACGTAGTTCAGGAAACTACGGGAAAAGCTTGCTCGCCAAGACTTCGCGTCTTGTGCCTACGTACTCTCAACAGGTATGAGAGATCAGAGCAGCCGTAGTTCGGCCTACTACAGCTAAACGGGGAATGGTCTCGATTGCATAGCAGCAAGAGAAAGGAACTCGATCGCCAAGAAGCGAGAGGGAGGTTCGCACACGCTAAATCCTAAATGTTGTATCTAACGATCTCACAACACTCGACGGTCGCGAAAGAAAAAGAAAGGGTCCGTTGGTCTTCGTCTCCGTGCTCAAGTGCAAGCTTCGTTGGCTTGTTTTTCTTTTTTGTCTTTTGTTATTTTTCTTGATGCTTTTGTCCTTTTTTTTTGTGCTTTTCCTTCTTCTTTTACCTGCAAGGGAAAACTTAAACGCAAAAGGCATTAGAATCTACATAAAAAAATGTAAGGATAAGTCTCCTAAAAATACCCTATATCCTAAAAAGAATTGAATTCTATAACTCTCCTAAAAGTTAACCCAAATCCTAAATTCTCTTAAAAAAACAATATGCTAAATTCCTAAAGAAACATAACCTAAAAAATATAATGCTCTAATTAGAACCTATTCCAAGAATTATATTATCTAAGTTCTATTAAAAGAAAATATACTAAAAAATTATATTCTAAGCATATTAAACTAAAACAATTCTCTAAAGAATATTAAATTCTAACTATAATCTATTCTAAGGCTAAAATATAATAATTAAAATTCTAAGAATATTCTAGAATTATTAAGCTACCCTAAAAAAAACAATTACAATTAAATTGCCATAAAAAAGTTTAACAAAAATAGCAATCCAGGGGGGTATGTTTTACAAGGGATGCTGCAGTTAGTAACAAACAACCAGGGCCCAGCCCACACTAACTAACACACACACACGGGGGGGAATTGAAAAACGGAGGAGCATGGAGCAAAAAGAAACAGTAACACTCGGGCCCAACCCAACTACACGATACACACACACTCTTGAGGGGGTAAGAAACAAAAAACCGGAGGTATGTGTCTGTGAAAAAACACCAACGGGCTTCAGAGGCCCAAACCACACAATCCAATCCACTTCATCCATTACTCAGAATACCAGCAAAAACCCTAGCGAAATCTTTTCCCTTAATCACTGTTCACTCTCAGCTTGCGCCGTTTCTCTCGTTCCCAAACTCTCTCTCAACCTTCTCTCGTCTCCGATTCAACCTCTTACGATTCTTTCTCAGCCTCACGAACATTCAATCATCACCTCTCAAAACCTGTTCAAACGCATGTCCTTCGAAACCAGTATAACAAATAATCAACCAAACACAAATCTCCTAAAACAAACATCCATCTGTTGATTCTTGAGGTTCTTGAAGTTGCTACTTGTGGAAGATCCTTGAGGAAGGCTTTTGAAGTTCAACGACTTGAAAAAAAACTGGTGAGCGTTTATTGACGAAGCTCTTAAAGATTTGAGTGACTACGGAGAAAGTATGACAAACGACGAAGAAATCGGTGAACCTGTTTGAAGTACTGCTGAGAGATCTTGATGAAGATCATAAAAGTGATGAAGATTCGTTGATGGATGCTCTTGAAGTGATGTTGAAGGATCTTGAGATGACGCTCGGGGATCTGAAGATTCTGGATGAAGTTGATAAATCTTGATGATTCGCTGGAGAAATGATATGAAGGTTCTTAGTTTTATGGTGATTTCTGGAAAAAAATCAGAAGAACATTTGATGTTGATGAACGAATGCTTGCTCGTTGTGGATGAAGATTGGACAAAAACGTTGATGATGAACATGTGGCGAATTCTGGAGAATGTTGAAGATTGATGAAGGAGTTGTTGAACGTTGTTGATGAATGATAATCTTGTTGATCATTGTTGAAAGATCTTGAAGTTGAATGAGTGCTCCGATGAAGATTTTTTGCATTTTTGGAGATTTAGATGAAGACTTGATGATCTTATGGAGAAACGTGTGATGAATGTGGAACAAGTTCTAGAAACGAAATGATTAGCGTGATGAACTTCTGATGAAGATGACGATGGTTGTGATGAAGTTTGATCGGAGAAGAATCTGATGAAACGATGAAGAACGGAGGAGTTGGATGAAGATTTATGGAAAAAATGTATCTCCGGCGGTTGTTGTGGTGGCCGGAGGTAGTTAGAGGGGTTGCGGTGGCCGGTGATAGTTCTTAGGGTGGTTGCATGGCCGGCGGTTGAATTTCCGGTGAGAGATGTGGCGGAGAAAAGTGTCAGATTTGCATGCAGAGGGAGAATGAGAGGTGAACGCGTGGTGGTGTGGTGTTCTGCATGGAGGCCACGTGTGAGGGTTAGTGTGAGTGGAGTGCTTGGTGGCTGGTTCTGTGTAATGTGAAATATGAGGTGGCTCCTCCTTGAAACTACACGTGTGGCTTCACATATATACACCTGGCAAATGGACTTGGTTTGACTGGGCTTTTCTGAACTTTTGCTGGATAATTGTGGATAATGGCCTAATAGTAATAAGACTGAGACTAATATTGATTAACATGAGATTAACGTGAATAATGAAATGAAAATGGATTGACGTGAATTAATGGAGTCAATTAAATGGTAAACGAAAAGGTAGACTAACTAATGATGATTAATGACATGGCCTAATGGAAAACGAAAATGGGTTAATGACAATAATGATCAAAACTAATTAATAAGTTGTACAATTAAAGCTCTAATTAATCTAAAACTAATTAAATTCTACAATATCTATGAAAAACTATTATTCTATTTAAAAAGAAATCTATTAAATTCTATGAAAATCTATTCTATAAAAGAAAATCTATTAATATCTAAGAACAAAATCTATTTATTCTAAAATTTTATTTAACCTATTTAAAAAATTTAATAACCCAATTAAATTCTAAAAAAAAAAAGAATTCTAATATTCTAAACCTATAAAAAAAACTCTATTTAATATCTAAAAATGTCATTTAAATCTAATAAAACCTAAAAAAGCAATTAATCCAAAGAAATGGAACACGAGACCAAATCGGAACCAACGGCAAAACCCGGACACCAGAATGTCCTCGACAACCACAGCGCGAGCTGCAAATACCCAGGAAGCGCACAACTTCTCAAAAAATAACCTCCGATTATCCGAACCGGTCTGAAATGCCCGAAATGTGAAAAAGGGCTGTAATCCCGATAAAATCACCATGAATGGAAAAATGCACTGTATGCGGTATGTGAATGCGAATGCGAAAATGCGTCGAACCATAAACCAGATATGAGAACCGGTTGGTCAAATTTTAGGGTGCAACAGCTGCCCCTATTCAAACGGCTTGGACCTGAATGGTTGAAGAGCGAACAACTTTCAAACATTCAAAGGTAGAAGACGGTTGAATACAAAAGAACCCTGAAATTTGCCAACCGTGGAGATATACTGCAAAACTGCTTGAGGAATAGCTTCCAATGAACTGAAGTTTGGTTGTTACGGCAACAACTGGTCAATTATCTGATAAAATTTTATGTCTCTTGTTTTCTCAACATCAATCACCTGTGTGACACCACAGGTACTGAATCTTCGTAATAATGCTTCACAAAGCAAACACCTTGACTCCTATCTGTTATGGAATCAAATCTTGTCACCTCACAGTTTACAGCGAACCTGAGGAAAACTCTCCTGGGGGAATTCTGAATCGACTGCCAGGCACCTATTTAGACACAGGCGGCAACTTCAGAAGTTTGATATATGCCAATCTTTCTTTTTTCCAGTGCCGACGTAACAACCAAATATGAAGAATCACTCCGCTGGGGGAGAGGAGAAGCTTAACCAAACAACTCTGCAAGGGAACATACTCGAAAGCCAAGAGGTAACCAACCTGGTCTAAGTTTCGACATGCGTATGCTTGGAAATGATGCAATGTCCTATACGGCATGGAAATGCTATGCGTTTGTTTGAAAATGCAATGCCCCATACGGCATGGAAATGCTATGCATATGTTTGTATAAATGCAAGTATGACGGTATATGCAAATGTAAATGCAAGCTCGAGCTGCCAGATAACACCAGGTCTAAAACCACTAGGCAAAATAAATGCCGAAAGCAACGCCAACTCCACTGAAGGTAACCGGTTATCTCAGAATCATCTCAGCAAAATAAATGCTGGAAAAGGGAAGGACGGCCCTGCACGGGGATACTCTTTCTAAACCATTGACGACCTGATTGTATTCTGTAGGGATTAACCAAACTGGGGTTGATTGTGTATAGCTCACTGTTAGGAATGCCCCTTCTGTCAAGGATATCAATCTTAATCTGCTGAGGATACTCCTGATCCTACTCTGATACGGGGTAAAATGCAATCTCCACTCTTCCGGGGATAATACGTGGCTTCCATCTGCTGAAGAAGAGTAATCCTGATTTAACAACATCCACAGGGAATGCAAAACATTAACCGGGAACTGGTATCAATCGAGCTTCGTATCGGGGAACATGACAACATGTGAGTCACTGGGAATTACCGTATCAGATTTTTTTTAGGTTTTTTCTGGTTTAGGATGAAAATTAGTTATTTACAAACTGGAAGATATGGAAAATACTAGACGAGAACTAGCATTCAAGGATAGACTACCAGGCGGGAACTGATAGCAAAATAGATTAGGTTATCAGACAAAAAATTGATTTATAGTTTGAACATCAGACGAGGATGACTAGATAATAGGTTAAGGAACAGATAACCAGGCGAGAACTGGTTGAAAGCTGACATGCACCAGACAAGAACTGATACAACCATAGGTTAAAGAAACGATAACCAGACGAGAACTGGTTAAAAGACGACATGTACCAGACGAGAACTGATACAACAATAGGTTAAAGAAACGGTGACCAGACGAGAACTGGTTACAATAACACACACCAGACGAAAACTGATGTTTATGGAAATGTGGACCAGACGAGAATTGGTTACTGGTTTGCCAGGCGAGAACTGGACTTTGGAAACAACTTGGTCCTGACACGTAACAGGTTTAAACTGTAGGATAACAATCCATTGACGACAAGGCCTTTTCGAAGGTTAAGGTTCTTTAACAAGGGTAATGACACGATTCCCCGATACTCAACTCTGGCTGGGGATAAACAGACTTGCTTGAACAACTTGCCCCAGTGCAACTCAACTTGCCCCAATCCAACTCTTGGGAAGATCACTCTGAACAGCTTGCTACGAGGCGACCTCGAGATTACTTGCCCCGGTATCTGTACGACAAAATATTCAATCTCAATCAACCAACTCTCCACATAGTTGGTTTCAACATTTCTGCAGTGACTTGCCCCTGAATGAGCGTTCGAGCGACTTAACCTGACCTGATTATCCACTGGAAGGATTTGCACTCAAAACACATCATTCTGTATAATTTCCCCTGATTGGCTCTCGAGAAGATTCACTTCTGATTAACTGCTTCTCAAATAAACTGTCCCATAATCAACTGATGCTTCGGGACTTGTCCTCAGACCAACGGATTCCGAACTTACTGTAATTCAATGCCCCTGATTCATAGGATTTCACAACATACACCATTCTGATCCAGACTGCTGAATTATTCAGTCCTGCTCAATTATTCCCTGGTGGAATTTCCTTCCTGCCAACTACTGACCTGCAAGTAAAATTGTTTATTCACGAATGGTAATTTTAATGCAGTGTTCATGCAAATTTTTTGAAAAATTTTGTGATGTCACTCATTTACATGTCATGATTGTGAGTGACGAATGAACCAAAGTTCAAACGTAGTGCTGATGTGATCAGTGAAAAAAATACGACAAGGATATGACTAGCAAATCATGAAGGAGTCAGGTTACTCAACCTTATCGTAATGCGCTTTCAGAATAAACCCTACCTCAATTAGGTCTTTTAAGGGTTGTATCGTGGTCGGGTTCACGGTTCGTGAAACAAAGGATATTCGGCTCAAGTCATGATTCGTACCCACCCCTTCTACGTGATGATCTCCGATCCTACAGTTCAGTTAACTTGGCTCGAGCGCTCGCCTCTTCGAGAGGTATGTTGAATATTGGGAACAACTGGTTAAAGAATTCACAAGGTGTTTCGGAGCGACAGTTACTCCTTTTTCGTTTTCGGTGTCTGCATCCACACGACTTTGTCCTTGTTCGAGGATTTTTCTTTTTATATCCTTTCTTTTTCATTGTTTTGATTCCCTAATTTTTGCCTGGACTGACTCCTTTTGAGTTCTTTTCGATTTTTTTTGAAGTCCAGCGGGATGCCCTGATTTTTTCCTAAGTATTAGCTTTCCAGCTCTTCATTCATTTTTACTTAGCGGGCTTTCTTATTTCTTTCTTTTGGAACAAAGTCGTGTGACACTGGTTGTCTTGATTGCTCCGAAAGGATTGTAACTGTCTTACTCCTGATTGGTGAGGTTTAACCATTGAGGTTGATGAGGTACGACCTCTTGAGAGGCATAATACTGATTGGTCCTCGAGAGACAATATTCCTCTGTAGGATTTGAACGCTCGGTCAAGCTAACTGACAACTACCCTGCCCCGGGTTAAGATGTGAGGGTTCAAAAGTCCGAAAAAACTTCTACCTCCTGGCTCGAAGTGGTTAACAAAGGACTAACTCCTTATATCTCCAGTGTTTAGGGGATTTGAAACAATGCCTTGTACGTCATCGGCAAGGTTTTATCCGAAAGCATACGATCATCGGTTATGAGTTTAGTTTCGTCATCCTCCCTCCAATCTTTGCTAATCACAGTGACAACGTGGAGTGAATAAAATGCAAGTGTCAGTGCAATGCAATAAATGAGCGACAGCGACATGATTAATTCAGAAAAATGCATAGTCACTATATCAATATTACAATTCGAAACAAACAATGTTTGACAGCAAGTAGTAACTAACAGAAAAGAAACTACACATGAAAATGATAGAAAAGTCTGAGGACTGCTAATGCTGAGGGCGCCCGCCTGTCTGGATCACTGGCTTCTTAAAATACAAACTCTGAATCTACGAGCTTAGACAACTGAGAAGTTGTTATGAACAAACAAAAATCCTTCTCGAAAGGAAATGCAATCTTGGTCGATCAACTGTTGTACTTTTGCCTGAAACGCTTTACAATCTTCAGTTGAATGCCCCGGTGATCCGCCATGGTAACCACACTGAACATGGGGATTGTACCCAGGAGGGTAAGGCTCTGGAACAGGCTTAAGAGCTTTAGGTTCCACCAAAGAACTCTGGATCAAAGATGGCAACAACTGGCTATACGGCATAGGCACTGGGTGGGAAGGAGCATTCCTTCGTTCCAAGTTGTTACAAGGTCGATTCGGATTCTGACGCTGATTCTGATAACCTCGACCACGAGTTCGCTGATTTGCAAAGGAAGCGACATAAGGTTCTGGATAGGGTGCCCCAGGCATAGTTGTCTGTCCAGCATAACAAGGCACATGAGGTACTGATCTCTGAGAAGATGAAGAACCAACAGGTTTCAATGACTCATCTCGAGGATATTCAACATCTGGCATGATTGCATTGATCACAACTCCTTCTTCATTCTGATAGTCATAAAGAGATTCAGCTTCACTAGCCTGACCGTTTGAAATAATCTGAATTTTCCCGATTTTGATGGCATGCTCAAGGCGTTCTCCAAGTACTACCAAGTCAGAGAAATTTAACGGAAGTCCAAGCATTCTTTCATAATACAGACTCTGCAGTGAGTTTACGAACATGTTTGTTAGCTCTCAGTCTAAAAGCGGTGGTTGTACCCTGACGGCCAATTCTCTCCATCTCTGCGCATACTTCCTGATGGGTTCGTTGTTCTCTTGAGACAATTCTTGCAACTGCATGCGATGAGGAGCCACGTCTAGGTTATAATTATACTGCTTCAGAAAAGCTCTGGCCAAATCCAACCATGATCGAATCTGATTACTCTCTAACTGCATATACCAACGCAAAGATGCCCCAGTCAGACTATCCTGAAAGCAATGAATCATCAACTTGTCATTTTGCACAAACGAAGTCATTCTTCGATAGAACATCACTAAATGTTGCTTCAGACAACTATCTCCTTTGTACTTCTCGAATCTCGGCACTTTGAACTTATAAGGCAACACTAGGCCAGGAACCAAACACATGTCTGCAGCATTCAGGTTAACAACATCTTTGACTTTCAAGGCTTTAATTTGTTCTTCCAACACTCGGAGTTTTCTATCAATCTCAAGAGCTCTTGGGTCTACAGTCCTGGCTAGTGGGATCTCTCTTCGGATACTCGGCACAGGGAAAACAACACCTTGACTGTTGATAAGAGGAGGTTGTTCATGTCGAACAACAAACTGCTCACGTCGATCTCGGTCCATAACAGGAGGCTGCACAAACTGGTCTGCAGTAAGGTTGTTCACTTGCGGAAAGTCTGCCTCGGAAGTAGAACCATACAGAGGGTTGGTCGTTATAGTGAACCCTGCCAAGGTGTGAGCAGACTGGAAGTTGCTCTCAGACATAGCTACCAATAACCTTCAACTGACTTCACTGCTCGATTCGGCTCAAATCTACTTCAACCCCTTGGTCGTCTTCTAGCAATCACCAGTTGCTCAGGCCAATCACCGGATAATCACCTTCAGAATCAAAACAACGGCTAGATAAGAGCTCTGGCTAGCTGGAGTATGACATGCAATATGATGCAACATGTATATGCAAATGCAATACAATATGTAGCAAACACGGGATCACAACCCCCATACAATCTCTGAATACTGCTGCGCTGCTGACGGAGTACGTTCGCTCTGAAGAGAAGACCAAAATAACGGGTAGGCTGGAAGTCAAGTTTCCTGCAAAACCCTCCCACTCACGGGTATGGACCTAAACTGACACAAGTTCGGCATCCTATGCGGTCATCGGCGTCACAGACTTTCAAGATTGATGATACGATACCCAGAAGGTGTGGCATCATCATCTCTTGAAGCGACCTCACTTAGCTGACCCCGGAGTCGACAATCCAACTAACCAACATCCCACACAACCCAAAGGGTTGAACCGGAAGTCAACCAGAAGAACCTCGTCCGAGCGTGAATTTCACGGGACACTAGTACATGCAAAGCATGTACGCACCCACTACTTTCCACTCTAAGTCTAAGGTGCACTCAAGCCTGGGTCTGGCTTCTCACTCAAAGGAACATCCCCCACCCAACAGCACAACAACAACAGATAATAGCGATACAGAAATAAACACCCAATAGACAAGCAAGCAAGCGCTAGGATTGACTCTCTTAGGAGACGTTGGATCCCACATGCATAAGGAACCATCGTAGTCCTCAGCGGCTGGGAACCGTTGGAATCCCCAGCAGAGTCGCCAGCTGTCTCTACTGCGAAAATCGGCGTCGGCTGAACAGAAGAGTCGCCACCGTGCGTTATTTATCCCAACAGAGGGAAAGGAAACGCTCGAAGTAAACCTACCGCAAAGACGGGAAAGGAATGGTCATCGCAACCAAATCCTGGATTCGGGAGTCGGTTACGCAGGGGGAAGGTATTAGCACCCCTCACGTCCGTCGTACTCGACGGGATCCACGCTTGCTTGGTTTGTCTAAAGGATGCAAAAACAATCTATCTAAGGCTGCTAAATCTAAACGGAAGGAAATTGACTCGCTAGAGCGTCGCGCTCTATGCCTACGTATTCTCAAGAGAGAGAGTCAGAGTCAACGTAGTTCGGGAAACTACGGGAAAAGCTTACTCGCCAAGACTTCACGTCTTGTGCCTACGTACTCTCAACAGGTATGAGAGATCAGAGCAGCCGTAGTTCGGCCTACTACAGCTAAACGGGGAATGGTCTCGATTGCATAGCAGCAAGAGAGAGGAACTCGATCGCCAAGAAGCGAGAGGGAGGTTCGCACACGCTAAATCCTAAATGTTGTATCTAACGATCTCACAACACTCGACGGTCGCGAAAGAAAAAGAAAGGGTCCGTTGGTCTTCGTCTCCGTGCTCAAGTGCAAGCTTCGTTGGCTTGTTTTTCTCCTTTGTCTTTTGTTATTTTTCTTGATGCTTTTGTCCTTTTTTTTTGTGCTTTTCCTTCTTCTTTTACCTGCAAGGGAAAACTTAAACGCAAAAGGCATTAGAATCTACATCAAAAAATGTAAGGATAAGTCTCCTAAAAATACCTTATATCCTAAAAAGAATTGAATTCTATAACTCTCCTAAAAGTTAACCCAAATCCTAAATTCTCTTAAAAGAACAATATGCTAAATTCCTAAAGAAACATAACCTAAAAAATATAATGCTCTAATTAGAACCTATTCCAGGAATTATATTATCTAAGTTCTATTAAAAGAAAATATACTAAAAAATTATATTCTAAGCATATTAAACTAAAACAATTCTCTAAAGAATATTAAATTCTAACTATAATCTATTCTAAGGCTAAAATATACTAATTAAAATTCTAAGAATATTCTAGAATTATTAACCTACCCTAAAAAAAACAATTACAATTAAATTGCCATAAAAAAGTTTAACAAAAATAGCAATCCAGGGGGGTATGTTTTACAAGGGATGTTGCAGTTAGTAACAAACAACCAGGGCCTAGCCCATATGTGTGGGGGGGGGGGGGGGAATTGAAAAACGGAGGAGCATGGAGCAAAAAGAAACAGTAACACTCGGGCCCAGCCCAACTACACGATACACACACACTTTGGAGGGGGTAAGAAACAAAAAACCGGAGGTATGTGTCTGTGAAAAAACACCAACGGGCTTCAGAAGCCCAAACCACACAATCCAATCCACTTCATCCATTACTCAGAATACCAGCAAAAACCCTAGCAAAATCTTTTCCCTTAATCACTGTTCACTCTCAGCTTGCGCCGTTTCTCTCGTTCCCAAACTCTCTCTCAACCTTCTCTCGTCTCCGATTCAACCTCTTACGATTCTTTCTCAGCCTCACGAACATTCAATCATCACCTCTCAAAACCTGTTCAAACGCATGTCCTTCGAAACCAGTATAACAAATAATCAACCAAACACAAATCTCCTGAAACAAACATCCATCTGTTGATTCTTGAGGTTCTTGAAGTTGCTACTTGTGGAAGATCCTTGAGGAAGGCTTTTGAAGTTCAACGACTTGAAAAAAAACTGGTGAACGTTTATTGACGAAGCTCTTAAAGATTTGAGTGACTACGGAGAAAGTATGACAAACGACGAAGAAATCGGTGAACCTGTTTGAAGTCCTGCTGAGAGATCTTGATGAAGATCATAAAAGTGATGAAGATTCGTTGATGCATGCTCTTGAAGTGATGTTGAAGGATCTTGAGATGACGCTCGTGGATCTGAAGATTCTGGATGAAGTTGATAAATCTTGATGATTCGCTGGAAAAATGATATGAAGGTTCTTAGTTTTCTGGAAAAAAAATTAGAAGAACATTTGATGTTGATGAACGAATGCTTGCTCGTTGTGGATGAAGATTGGACAAAAACGTTGATGATGAACATGTGGCGAATTCTGGAGAATGTTGAAGATTGATGAAGGAGTTGTTGAACGTTGTTGATGAATGATAATCTTGTTGATCATTGTTGAAAGATCTTGAAGTTGAATGAGTGCTCCGATGAAGATTTTTTGCGTTTTTGGAGATTTAGATGAAGACTTGATGATCTTATGGAGAAACGTGTGATGAATGTGGAACAAGTTCTAGAAACGAAATGATTAGCGTGATGAACTTCCGATGAAGATGACGATGGTTGTGATGAAGTTTGATCGGAGAAGAATCTGATGAAACGATGAAGAACGGAGGAGTTGGATGAAGATTTCTGGAAAAAATGTATCTCCGGCGGTTGTTGTGGTGGCCGGAGGTAGTTAAAGGGGTTGCGGTGGCCGGTGATAGTTCTTAGGGTGGTTGCATGGCCGGCGGTGGAATTTCTGGTGAGAGATGTGGCGGAGACAAGTGTCAGATTTGCATGCAGAGGGAGAGTGAGAGGTGAACGCGTGGTGGTGTGGTGTTCTGCATGGAGGCCACGTGTGAGGGTTAGTGTGAGTGGAGTGCTAGGTGGCTGGTTCTGAGTGATGTGAAATATGAGGTGGCTCCTCCTTGAAACTACACGTGTGGCTTCACATATATACACCTGGCAAATGGACTTGGTTTGACTGAGCTTTTCTGAACTTTTGCTGGATAATTATGGATAATGGCCCAATAGTAATAAGACTGAGACTAATATTGATTAACATGAGATTAACGTGAATAATGAAATGAAAATGGATTAACGTGAATTAATGGAGTCAATTAAATGGTAAACGAAAAGGTAGACTAACTAATGATGATTAATGACATGGCCTAATGGAAAACGAAAATGGATTAATGACAATAATGATCAAAACTAATTAATAAGTTGTACAATTAAAGCTCTAATTAATCTAAAACTAATTAAATTCTACAATATCTATGAAAAACTATTATTCTATTTAAAAAGAAATCTATTAAATTCTATGAAAATCTATTCTATAAAAGAAAATCTATTAATATCTAAGAACAAAATCTATTTATTCTAAAATTTTATTTAACCTATTTAAAAAATTTAATAACCTAATTAAATTCTAAAAAAAATAAGAATTCTAATATTCTAAACCTATAAAAAAACTCTATTTAATATCTAAAAATGTTATTTAAATCTAATAAAACCTAAAAAAGCAATTAATCCAAAGAAATGGAACACGAGACCAAAGCGGAACCAACGGCAAAACCCGGACACCGGAATGTCCTCGACAACCACAGCGCGAGCTGCAAATACCCAGGAAGCGCACAACTTCTCAAAAAATAACCTCCGATTATCCGAACCGGTCTGAAATGCCCGAAATGTGAAAAAGGGCTGTAATCCCGATAAAATCACCATGAATGGAAAAATGCACTGTATGCGGTATGCGAAAATGCGTCGAACCATAAACCAGATATGAGAACCGGTTGGTCAAATTTTAGGATGCAACACTTGTAGACTGGCTTCAGTTCCCTTACTTTGCTAGTTGGTTCCCCTGAAATACTAACTTCTTGAAACACATCAGCAAGATCCACACGAGCAGATTGTAGACTAGTTTCACCATCAGTTTCAGAGTACCCAATAAGTTGTCTGATCAGCTTCTCAGTAATCACAATCTCCTTTCCAAGGACAAAAGAATGGATGAATTTAGGGCACACCTGAGCATGTACCCAGAATTCTTTCACCAAAGTTGGATAAACAGGACCCATAAGCCTGTCAAAATACTTTGTCCAACTCTGAGTTTGAAAGGTTGAAGAAAGATTAAACCCATTTTCTTCAATGGAATCAAAATTTACAAAGCATTCACTCAGAACTTCCATATCAACAGTTGGAGTGAGAAGGGTTCTCACAGGTTCCTTGTACGCTTCAGTATTAGGAGAAGAAACAACAGTGGTTGATTGCATCTGAGCAGATGTTGATGAAGAAGATGCCATTGTTGTTCTTGAGTGAGAGGTTTTAGGTTTAGGGTTTAGATGAAGAGCAAAGAGAAGACAGAAATGCATAAAGATTCGTGAGGTGAAAAGTGTGAATTGGTGTGATTTATGGTATTTATAGATAAAATCAGGCACACAACAGTCACATAAGCACGTTTCACATGGCATTAAATGAAAAAGTAAAAACATCATTGCACAGCATTTATGATTCTGACAGATGGGGGGAAAATCAAGAAAAATCAGATTTTCAAAGCAGTACCTCAAATGTTAATTCAGTAAAGTGCACTCTACCTTTCCAGTTTCTGAGGAACATGTGTTTGCTTGCATGTGCTTCTGAAATCTCTTGAGAAATGAAACGTTAGCCAACGTTCAGATCCTCTGAGCATTGTTAGTTCAGATTTACACAAATAAAATAATTCAAGAAAATGAATAAATTGATAGATGAAATACTTCAGAGCATTAATCATTTTGCATCTGAGAAGTTTGCCTCTGATAAATATTATTCTGGACAAAAAGCCATACCAATATTTTTCAGAATAAACTTGAACCTATCTTCAGCAAGGGGTTTTGTAAAAATATCATCCCATTGATGATCTGAATCAACAAAGGCTAAGTTTATAATACCCTTCTGAACATAGTCTCTGATGAAATGATGCTTAATTTCTATATGTTTTGCCTTAGAGTGTAAAATTGGATTTTTAGACAAACATATAGCAGAAGTATTATCACAGAAGATAGATACATTACTCTCAAAGATCTGATAGTCCTCTAACTGACTTTTCATCCAGAGCATCTGCGTGCTACATCCAGCAGCAGCAATGTATTATGCCTCTGTTGTAGAAAGTGCAATTGTGGGTTGCTTCTTGCTGTACCATGAGATCAGATGACTTCCAAGGAACTGACAGCTTCCAGAAGTACTTTTATGCTCTACTCTGTCTCCAGCATAGTCAGCATCACAGAATCCAACTAATGTATATTCATCAGATCTTTTGTAACACAGACCCACGTTAGTAGTACCTTTCAGATACCTTAGAATCCTCTTAACAGCAGTTAAATGAGATTCTCTAGGATCTGATTGGAATCTTGCACACAAGCATACATTGAACAAAATGTCAGGTCTTGAAGCAGTTAAGTAGAGAAGAGATCCTATCATACCTCTGTAGAGTTTCTGATCTACTTTCTTACTTACCTCTTCCTTACCAAGAGTACTTGTTGGATGCATAAGAGTCTTTGCCATCTTACTATCAGTCATGTTAAACTTCTTCAGAAGCTCTTTAACATATTTGGTCTGATGAATGTAAGTGCAATATGGAGTCTGGTTGACTTGAATTCCCAGAAAGAATCTCAGTTCTCCCATCATGCTCATCTCAAATTCAGCCTGCATACATTGAGCAAACTCCTTTCCCAGCATAACATTTGTAGATCCAAATATAATATCATCCACATATATTTGACAAACTAAAAGATCTTTCTTAAATGTTTTACAGAAGAGAGTTGTGTCTACTTTTCCTTTGATAAAGTTCTTTTCTAAAAGAAAATTACTTAATCTTTCATACCAAGCTCTGGGAGCTTGTTTCAAACCATAAAGAGATTTTTTGAGTTTGAAAACATGATCTGGAAATTTATCACTTTCAAAACCAAGAGGTTGATGGACATAAACTTCTTCTTCTATAATACCATTTAAGAAGGCACTCTTAACATCCATCTGATAAAGAGTGATGTTATGTTGTGCAGCAAATGAAATAAGAAGGCGTATAGATTCTAACGTTGCCACTGGAGCATAAGTTTCAGTGTAATCAATACCTTCTTGTTGACTGTACCCTTGAGCAACAAGCCTTGCTTTATTTCTTTCAACTTCTCCTTTTTCATTTAACTTGTTTCCGAATACCCATTTGGTTCCAATTATGTTGAATCCTTTAGGTCTTGGAACCAAATCCCAGACGTCATTTCTTGTGAACTGATTAAGCTCTTATTGCATGGCAATTACCCAGTTATTGTCTTGTAGAGCCTCATCCACAGAAGTTGGTTCAATAACTGACACCAACCCAAATAATGACGCTTCAGATGATCTGAGAAATGATCTTGTTCTGATTGGATCATTTTTCTTCCCAATGATCACATCCTCTGGGTGAGAGGCCTTGATTCTGGAAGATGATCCTTTGACAATTGAATTTTCAGAAATGTTCAAGTTGTCCATTTGAGAAGCTAAAGGAATTGTATCTGGCATTGCTTCTGGTTCCTTTATTTTAGCTTTTTCTGCCTCTGAGCCTTCAGAGTCTATGAAGACTACTTCTCTATCTGCAGAACTTTCAAACTGCTTTGGCTTTTCAATGCCAAGCTTATCATCAAATCTAACATGTATAGATTCCTCCACAATCTGTGTTTCAGTATTGTATACTCTGTAGCCTTTAGAGCGTTCAGAATATCCAAGCATGAAACACTTATGTGCTTTAGAATCAAACTTGCTAAGATTCTCTTTAGTGTTCAACATATAACAAATACATCCAAAAGGATGAAAATAAGCAATGTTGGGCTTTCTGTTCCTCCACAATTCATAGGGAGTCTTTTCCAGAAGAGGTCTTACAGACACTCTGTTCTGAATGTAACATGCTGTGTTTATTGCTTCTGCCCAAAAGTACTTTGCCAGATTAGTCTCGTTGATCATGGTTCTGGCCATTTCTTGCAGATTTCTATTTTTCCTCTCTACAACTCCATTTTGTTGTGGAGTTCTAGGACGGGAGAAATCATGAGCAATGCCATTTTCATTAAAATATTTTTCAAAATGTTTGTTTTCAAATTCACCACCATGATCACTTCTGACTTTAACAATTTTGAAATCTTTTTCATTTTGGACTTGTTTGCAGAAGTCAAAGAACACAGAATGTGACTCATCCTTGTGTTTTAAGAACTTTACCCATGTCCATCTACTATAGTCATCAACAATGACTAATCCATACTTCTTGCCTCTGATGGATGCAGTTTTCACTGGTCCAAACAGATCAATATGAAGTAATTCTAATGGTCTAGAAGTAGAAACAACATTTTTTGATTTAAAAGAGGATTTTGAAAACTTCCCTTTTTGACATGCTTCACGAAGAGCATCTGAGGTGAACTTCAACTTAGGAAGTCCTCTGACAAGATTAAATTTATTAATCTGAGATATACGTCTCATATTAATATGCCCCAATCTTCTGTGCCAGACCCATTGCTCCTCATTAACAGACAAGAGGCATTTAACATTCTGAACCTTAAGTTCTGAAAGATTTATTTTATAAATGTTGTTCTTCCTCTTTCCACTAAATAGAATTGAGCCATCCTTTTGACTAATAGCTTTACAAAATTTTTGATTAAACATTATGTCATAACCATTGTCACTTAATTCACTTATGGACAATAGATTATGCTTTAATCCTTCTACAAGTAAAACATTAGTAATAGAGGGAAGGTTACCATTTCCAATAGTTCCAGATCCAATGATCTTGCCCTTCTGATTCCCTCCAAATTTCACGTCACCTCCAGATCTAAGCTCCAGACTTTGGAACATAGACCTTTCTCCCGTCATATGTCGCGAGCATCCAGAGTCCAGGTACCATGATTGGCGTCCTGACCTTGCTGCTAAGAACATCTGCAACATGAATTATTTTACTCTTAGGTACCCAGATCTTCTTGGGTCCTTTTGGGTTAGTTGTTCTGAAGATCCGTCTAAACTTCTGTTTTTCAACATAAGGTTTATTCTAACTAGCCTTAGATTTAAACACATGAATGTTCTTTTCAGAACGAGTGTGTTTAATATCATTCAAGTGACCAAATTTAAAATGAGAATATAAAGGAGTCTTCTTGATGATAATTTTATCAACAGGTTTTGGATTTAAATCCTTTCCAGAGGAAGATTTATATCCAATTCCTTTTCTGTTATTTCTGCTAACTCCATAGATCATAGAAGCCATTTTGCTTATGTCTATGCTTTTAGCAAGACACTTCTAAAGGCTGTAGTCATATTTTTCCAAAATATTTTTGCATTCAGACTCAGTTTCAGAATCAGATTCTTGTTGAGCTAATTCAAAATCATTTTTCATTTTTAAGTTCTTTTCATTTAGCACAGCCACTTCTGATTTGAGAATATTATTCTCAGATACAAGATTGCTTTGACGCTCCTTGTATTTGAGCTTAATATTGTTATAGCTCTTCAGAACTTCTGATAACACTTTGATAAGTTCATCTTTAGTGAGTTTAGCCATTACCTCTTCAGCGTCAGAGTCAGATTCAGATCCTGAAATTCCTTCCTCCTGATCTTTTATGTCTGCCATCAATGCTACATTGGCACATTCCTCTTCTGACTCAGATTCAGATTCAGATGTATCTGAATCATCCCAGGTTGCCATTAAAACCTTCTTCTTCTTATCAAATTTTCTTCTAGGCTTTTCTTTCAAAAGCTTTGGACATTCATTTTTGTAATGCCCAGGTTCTTTACATTCGTAGCAGACAACCTCCTTTTTGCCAGATCTTCTGTGTCCAGAAGATTCTTTTATTTGGTCAGGCTTCCTGAAGTTTCTAAACTTCTTTCCTTTATGCTTCCAGAGTTTGTTTATTCTTCTGGACAACATGGATAATTTATCTTCATCTTCAGATGAGGATTCTTCAGAGCTTTCCTCTATTACCTGCAACACTTTAGCAGACTTATTAGATTTTAAGGCAATTGACTTACCTTTCTTTTAAGGCTCATCTTCCTTAAGTTCAATTTCATGACTCCTTAGTGAGCTGATTAGTTCCTCCAAGGAAATCTGGTTCAGATCTTTAGCCATTTTCAGCGCAGTCACCATAGGTCTCCATCTGGTAGGTAAGCTTCTGATGATCTTCTTCACGTGATCAGCAGTAGAGTAACCTTTATCCAGAACCTTTAGTCCAGCTGTAAGTATTTGAAATCTGGAGAACATGGCTTCAACAGATTCAGCTTCTTCCATCTTGAAAGCTTCATACTTCTGAATTAGAGCCAGAGCCTTGGTCTCTTTTACTTGAAGGTTTCCTTCATGAGTCATTTTCAAGGACTCAAACATGTCAAATGTAGTTTCTCTATTTGTGATCTTTTCATACTCAGTGTGAGATATTGCATTTAACAATATTGTTCTAGCCTTGTGGTGATTTCTAAACTCCTTCTTTTGGGATTTTGTCATAGATTTTCTATCTACTTTCTTGCCATTCCCATCAATGGGATGAACATATCCATCTATGACCAAATCCCATAAATCAGCATCATAACCAAGGAAAAAACTTTCAATCCTGTCTTTCCAATAATCAAATTTCTCCTCATCAAACATAGGGGGTTTTGTACTGATTCTGTCTCTTTCTTCATATTTGTTGGATGTTGAAACATCAACCATAATAACAACCAAATATAAGTATCAAAGTTTTTCTCACTGGATCTTTTCTGTCACTGTGAAGTGCTAGCACACACAGAACAGGAGCTCTGATGCCAACTGAAGGTGAGAAAATACTTAGAAGGGGGGGGGTGTGAATAAGTATATATAAAAACTTCTAGCAATAAAAACACAAAGATTTTTATCCTGGTTCGTTAAACTTAACTACTCCAGTCCACCCTATCAAGAGTGATTTTCCTTTCTCAAACAAGGACTTAATCCACTATTAATCAACTGATTACAATAGCAATCACTAAGAGCAATTGTTCTTAGTCTTCTCAAGAACTACTGATCCCAACTGGATCTTCTCAAGGAACTATTACAATGAAATGTAATATAAATACAAGTGTTTGAATGCTTCTAACAAGCTTTATCACAAGAGTGATTTTTCACTTAATATTAAGAACAAAGAATAAACTCAACAAAGAGAATAAGAATATTTTATGAGAGCTTGTGAGAGTTTCTATCAAAGATTCGTCCTATGAAAAAGATGAGGAAGACTTGCTTTTATATGCACAGTAGTCCACAAAGTCTTGACGTTGGAGGCTGTGTACTAAAAAGGCCTGAACCTTTTTGTCTTTACATCACATGACCTTTCCTGGAAGTAGAATGCACAGAGAAATGCTTTTGGTCTGTGTTCTAGTGTCAAGCATGAAAGAGGAAAGAGTCGTTGATCCAAATCAAAGGATATGACTTTGAATTCTTCTTCAACAAGTATTTCACTTCAGCAAAGTAAACATCAGAGTCTGCGTGATCAGAGTCTTGGATGCCCATCAGATTTTGCTGAATCAGAGTAATGCAGCAAGTGTGCTTTAGCGTGTAGTTCTATCAGAGCAGAGTTTTATGAATCAGATCCTCAGTACATGCAGCGTGTAGTACTCTCAGAGTCTTCTGAAAAACTGTGCTTTTTAACTCTCATACAAAGATCTTCAATGCTTCAGAGTCTTCAGCTCATTCAGAGTCTTCTGCTTCAGATCCTTCTGTAGCTTTTGCTTTAGATTCTTCTGTAGCTTCTGCTTCAGATCCTTCTGCAGGCAGCATTCAGATTCTTCTATAAGATGATTCTGACTCTTCAGAGCCTTCCATAGTTCCATGTTCAGATTAATTTGCTCTTAGATATATATATATATATATATATATATATATATATATATATATATATATATATATATATATATATATATATATATATATATATATATATATATATATACTTTAACATCTACAACAAATATTCATGAACAAATTTTAGAGTATATAATTCTTTAATACAAAATTTCATAAGAGTTATCATCAAAAATAGAGATATTACTAAGAAACAATCTGTGTTCTTACACATATATGATCTAGTATGCCTGAGCTTCTGCTTGACCGGCGGACACTCTTCACGCAACGACAAGCGATGAACCACGATGTTTGTGTCAGGCCCGGGCATGTCTTCATACGACCAAGCAAAGATATCACTATACTCACTGAGCATTTCAAGCAATATGTTCTTGATGTTATTCTGCAACGCAACCCCTATCCGAACATTCCTCGTAACTTCCTCAGAACCCAAGTTAATAACCTCGATTTCCTCCTGATGAGGCAGAATAACCATTTCTTCCTATTTCAAGAGTCAGGCTAGCTCTTCTGGTATGTCTTCATCTTCATCAATCTCTTCTTCGGCTTAAAATATCGGATTATCAAAGTCGAAGCGAGTCATAGATGTCTCTGGCGCGGTGTCATCTGCAATGTGAATCCTGCAATGATAATGGTTAAATGCTTAAAATGATATGCAAAACGAGCACAAAGCCACATTGCCATTTTATTGTTAAACATAAAACATGAAAAACAAGGATCACAATATTTGAATGCAGAAAAACGCCCTTTGATTTATTGAAAAAGTTTGTGCAATCATAAACAAGCAAGGCCCTGAAGATATGAACCGCTATGCCCCGGGTAGAACATAGGGTTGTACAATAATAAGAAAAAACAAAGTATTACTCTTTCGTTGTCACTTGAATGAATTCCTCGATAGGCCAATTGTTGAGGCTCTGTCCTGGAATGCACGGCTTGATCCAAGCGCCCATATCACAGTCACTGCCACCCTCTCCATCATCTGAATTGGATTGATCTGCTCGAAGATAACACCCCCTGGGGTAAACCGGACAGGCCCCTTATAGTGTGGCGCGCTCTGCGAGGATGAAGAAACATATGGGCGGTATCCCAAACCAAACTTGTCCTGCTTATGGGGAATGTCCAACACTTATCCCCAACCTGGCGTTGTCCCAGCCTGTACCACTGCCTGGGCTTCCTTAAAGGAGGATATGGCCACTTCGGGCGCTTTGCTCACAACCGGTGACTTGTCTTTGATCTGAACCATCTCAAAGACTTGACATAAAGTCTCATGGATTTTTCCATCCACCTCGACGTACTTGAAGGAAGATAAGTGACTGATCATTATATCCTCTTCCCCGCATACTATGGCAACGCTGCCACCAACCATATACTTGAGCTTTTGGCGTAGCGTGGAAGTTACCGCTCCTGCTGAGTGAATCCATGGACGGCCCAACAAACAGCTATAGGTAGGCTGAATGTCCATAATATAGAATACTGCATCAAATACTTCGGGACCAACTTGAATTGGCAGCGTCACCTCCCCGAATACAGACCTTTTAGTACCGTCAAAAGCACGCACCACCGAATCACTTGGCATGCAAATCAGCCCCTGCATATCCAGCTTCATCAGGGCCTTCTTCGGAAGCACGTTCAAAGACGATCTTGTATCAACGAGTACATGAGACATAACAACCCCTCGGCATTCTATTGATATATGCAACGCACATTTATGGTTCCCGCCCTTTGGCGTCAAATCCAGGTCCATGAAACCTAGCCCATTTCATGCGTTTACGTGTGCTACAACCCCTTTGAGTTGGATAACCGATATTTCTTGCGGCACGTAAGCAGTATTCAATATTCTCAATAGTGCATTCTGATGCGCTTCTGAACATAGCAACAATGACAAGATTGATATTTTGGAAGGAGTTTGTTGTAGATGATCAACTATCTTGTAATCGCTTTTCCTTGTCAGCCTCGTAAACTCCTCCGCGTCCTTTACCAAAGACTCCTGCTCTCCAGCTTGAGAAGTTTCTTCCACCGCAACTTTCTTTCCTTTGTCAGCTCGGTCAGCAGCCGCCTCAGGCGATGAAAATACTCTACCGCTTCGAGTAATACCACCTGCTCCAACCATATTATCCACTGAGTCAACCGGCAAGCTCTTCAATTCCTGTTTCTGCCCATTGCAATACACTTTCGCTTCGTAGTTCCACGGAATGGCTCTTGTACTCTCATACGGCACAGGACCAGCTTTAGTGATGATAATAGTTGGCGGCTTCGGAGGCGCAGAAATAGTTCTAGTTTTGTAGGGAATCGAGATCATTGCAACCTCATTCCTTTCCTCAACCATTACCTCTTCAGACTTTTTCTCTATGACCCGGTCAAATTGCAACATCCCCTCTGTCACAACTGTGAAAAACACCCGGCGAAAAATAGAAGAGTCGCCACCTTTCATTATTTATCCCAAAGAGAGGGAAAGGAAATTGTAATACTCCAAATTTTACCCTTAGATTAGTCGATTCATGTCGTATGACATCCCATTTTTGCATCCGCTAACTATTAACAGGTTACGTAGTCTGTTTATTTTGTAGGAATTACATCAGGTGCACTTTAATTGTGAAAGGGGAAAAACGGTCATTTGTACGTTGTTTGCTGACAATTCATGAGGCTGAATCATCGCCAGGAATCCATTGAGTATTTATAACTTCCATTTCCGAGTTTCTTACCATTTATGAGGGTAAACAGAAATTCACGGTAATTTTGGCATCGGGATGTTTGAAATACAGTAATTAATTCAGTGGGCCGAGACTCTGTCATCGGTAGATTTCCGAGACATTTATTTTGTCATATGGGTGTGATTATGTTGAGATATCAAATCTGTTTGGTTCAAAGCGATGCAAGAATCTGCTCTGAGGAATTTGGTTCCAACAGGAATTTATTCTTCCATTTCATCTGCTATCTGCCACTTAAATTTCTCAAAAGAAAAGCAGTATAAATGTCAAATCAAGGCAGGATTTATTATATCTGTTTAATTGCGATTTTTGGCCGGATTGGTGCATGGCATTGGATGTAGCCATCAGAAACACAATTGGACTTTTTGGCGCAGAGCATAGTTCTGCTTTGCTATTGAGGGATTTTCTCTGTTCCTTTTTCTATTTTAAGTCGTTCAAAGCCATTTCTGATTCTATCAATCATGCGCGACTTAATTTAGAATATATTGGAAATTAAGGTTATATCAGTTCTGTGGAGCAGTACGTACTGGAGTGACAAGGTTGATTCGACTGATGTCTGAGATTTATTCATGTTGAATTTGTATGGTGAATATTGCTCAAGTTTAATCGGATTAATTTGTAGTCGTCGGAATTTATGCGAAGGTAATTTGACCGATTGGATTTAATCGGATATTTGAGGTGGTTGCAACAAAATTAAATCATGAAAAGGGAATCGAAAAATAATCTTGATAGGAAATATTTAAATTTTTATTCATAATATTTTTTATTATTATTACAATTTTTAAAGAGGAAAATAATTTTGAATAGAAATATTATTGAATTTTTATTCATAAATGTTTTTATTACAAATTACAAAAAGAAAATTAAAGTACATATTTTTATCCTAAAGTTCTAAATTCCTAAAAGTGATCTTCATGCCAATTCTTCGCGCCAGACTTTTCCGATTAGCTTCTCCAAGAGTCAATTCTTCATACCTGCACACAGACAAAACAAGACAGAGCAAACAGAGGTTAATGTTAGAAATTAATTTATTTACGACACCCTCAGAGTGATTTCATCATCGGGTGTCGGGAGGGCAACAACAAATGTCGAAGCCAGCTCCCAAACCGATTCCCGACCTCGGTACCGATAGGTAATATCCGTTCTATTTTTCGGGACAGCCGGAAGAAGAGAAAAAGAAGTGTTTTCGGCCAAAAAGTGATTATTCGGATAAGCGCTTATTTTGAAAAAATGATTTCCCAGCCAAACAGATTTCTATCCATATCTAATCCATCAAGTAAATTATTTGGATATCCAAGTCTAAATCCAGTTCACCACCTGAAAATAGTCCAAGAATTAATCCATGTCAGAAAATATTCGTGGATATCCAGCCAGGCAAATCAATCTGGATTCCTAGAGGAAATCGAAAATTCATCAGCCCGGTGGTCAAAATCCGAATCACAAATTCGTTTCCATCTGTGTCAGAAAAATGCAAAGCATATCAGAAACAAATCCATATCAAAATCTGAATCAAATCGTATTAGAAGAGATCACAAAATAAATCTCATATTTTCCAATCAGAAAAAATTACGTAAAACTTAGCATATCCAAGCCCAACAGAGTTTGAAACAAGATATAAAACAAGTATTCAGAAAGGGATAAGAAAAGTTACCAAAACGGCGCAAACCAGAACCACAAGTCATCAAAATAGAACGAACTCACTAGCTGCGGAAAACCTAGGATCATCCTCATCACCATCATTAAATCAGTACCGCGAGCAATTATTAGAACACAGATTGATGTTCAATATATCTCATTGTTTTGATGATAACATTAATGAAATTTTGTATAGAGAATTTATATACACTAATTTTTGTTTAAGTGTTTATTTATTTCAGATATCAAAATTAATATTATTCTGGATGCAAGAACGCCTCTGAACACCAAAGAACCAAAAAGCTCTGAGCGTCAGAAGCAATACATCAGAAGACTCTGATCTGCTACAATGACTCTGAGCGAAGCTAAGAAGAATTTGAGCAAAGAACATACGTAAAGCTTCAGAAGACTCTGAAAGTATTCAACGCTGCAAGTACAGAAGTTCTAATAAGCAAGTATGCTCTGATAAGGATTTCACGCTTAAAGCACTTTGCTGCAAACTCTGATAGAGAAACTCTTATTGAGTTAACTCTGACTTGAACAACTAAGGACATCATCAGAAGTTCTGATGCAAGGCGTTCCAAAGTTGTTGAAGAAGATGCTGTTCAAATAAAGATTCGTTGGTATATTCCTTGTCTTATGCTAAACGGCTCTTTTCCCATTCGTGCATGACACAGGATTTCAGACAAAAAGGATTTGTCAGAACATTCCTCTTCTGAGAAAGGAAAAGTCATTAGAAGACAAAGAGAACAAAATGCACAGATTGCACAGTTTTTGAGAAAGGATTTCAAAGTACTATAAAAGCAAGCATTAGCATCACTTCAAAGGTTGACGAAACTATTGACAAATTATTCAAAGCGCTCATTCAAATATTCTTCAAGCTGAAATAGTTTTCATTTTCGTTTTAAAACTTGTGTAAAAATCACTGTTGTGATATAGCTTTTTAGAAGCATTTCTTAAACACAAAAATGTTAGTTTATCTTTGTAAAAGATTTCCTTAAGAAGACCAAGTTGTGGTTAGAATTTCTTGAGAAGACTAAGACAGTTTTCTTAGTGGTTTACACTGTAATCAAGTTTGATATAGTGGATTAAGTCCTTGTTGAGAAAGGCAAATCACCTTAGTAGGGTGGACTGGATTAGTTTGAGTTCAAACAAACCAGGATAAAAATAATGTGTTATTTTTCTATCTTCCAAATTATTTTAAAACCCTTATTCACCCCCCCCCCCTTCTAAGTGTTTTTCTCACCTTCAGTTGGCATCAGATCTTCGGTTCTGTAAGTGCTCACACTTAACCGTGATAGAAAAAGATCCAGTTGGGAAAAACGCTTAATCTTTTGTTCTTGATTCATTATGGCTACTGAAGCTTCAACTTTAACTTCATACAACAATAAATATGATGACAGAGACAGAATCAGCACCAAACCTCCCATGTTTGATGGTGAGAAGTTTGATTACTGGAAAGATAGAATAGAAAGTTTCTTTCTATGCTATGACGCTGACTTGTGGGATTTGGTAACTGATGGTTATATTCATGCTACTAATGATGAAGGGAAAAAGGTTGACAAATAATCTATGTCTGATCAACAGAAGAAGGAGTTTAGAAACCATCGCAAGGTAAGAACCATCCTATTAAATGCAATATCTCATACTGAGCATGAGAAAATAACAAATAGAGATACTGCATTTGATATGTTTGAAACTCTAAAAATGACGCATGAAGGAAACTCCCAAGTAAAGGAGACAAAAGCCTTGGCGCTCATTCAGAAGTACGAGGCCTTCAAGATGGAGGAATATGAATCTGTAGAAGCTATGTTCTTAAGGTTTCAGATTCTAACTGCTGGTCTGAAGGTTCTGGACAAAGGGTACTCTACTGCTGATCACGTCAAGAAGATCATCAGAAGCTTTGCAACAAGGTGGAGACCAATGGTGACATCTCTAAAGCTTGCAAAGGATCTGAATAAGATCACTCTGGAGGAATTAATCAGTTCCTTAAGGAGTCATGAGATTGAGCTAGAAGAAGACGAACCTCAGAAGAAAGGTAAGTTTGTTGCTTTAAAATGTAACAAATCTGCTAAAGCTTTGCAGGTTATTGAAGAAAGTTCTAAAGAATCTTCAGAAGAAGAAGATGAACTATCTTTGATATCCAAGAGGATAAACCAACTCTAGAAGCATAAGCAAAAGAAGTTTAGAAACTTCAAGAGATCTGATCAGCATGGTGATTCTTCTAGACATAAGAAATCTGGAAAGAAAGATATAGTGTGCTACGAGTGCAAGGAGCCCGGCCACTATAAAAATGAATGTCCCAAACTTCTGAAGGAGAAACCCGGAAGGAAGTTTGAAAAGAAGAAGAAAGTTTTAATGGCCACGTGGGTTGATTCAGATGCTTCTGAATCTTCATCAGAATCAGAAGATGAATGTGTTAATGTAGCACTGATGGCTGACGTGGAGGACCACAAAGAAACTGCTGAATCTGGATTAGAATCAGATTCTGAGGAGGTATTTTCTGAACTTTCTAGACCTGAACTTACTGAGATTTTATTTGAAATTCTTAAAAGCTACAGCAAAATCAAACTCAAATACAAGAAGCTTCAAAGTTGTCTTGCATATGAGAATGATCAGCTGAGATCTGAAGTTGCTGAGCTTAAAGCAAACAATCTTAAAATGAAAAATGATTTAGAAAAAGCTCAGAAATCTGACTCAGATCCTATATCATGCTCTAAAAACATTTTAGAAGTGTATGATTATAGCTTTCAGAAGTTTCTGGCCAGAGGCCTAGATAGAAGCAAGATGGCTTCAATGATCTATGGCTTAAGCAGAAACAACAGAAAGGGAATTGCATATGAATCACCTTCTGGGAAGGATTTAAATCCAAAACTTGTTGATAAGCTGACCATTAAGTATTATCCTCTATATACTCATTTCAAATATGGTCATTTAAATGATATTAAGCACACACGTTCTGATCTGAACAAACCTGTGTTTAATAAACCAAAATTCCATCAGAACAAGGATGCTCTTAAGGGAAAGAAATTCAGAAAGAATTTCAAACCTACTAACCCCAGAGGACCCAAGAAAATATGGGTATCTAAGGACAGAATGATTTTTGTTGCAAACATCCTTAGCAGCAAAGTTGAAACATCAATCATGGTACCTGGACTCTGGTTGCTCACGTCACATGACGGGAAGAAGGTCTATGTTCCAAAGCCTGAAACTTAGATCTGGAGGTGACATGAAGTTTGGAGGGAACCAAAAGGGTAAAATAATAGGCTCTGGAACTATTGGTAATGGTAACCTCCCTTCCATTTCTAATGTCTTACTTGTTGAAGGACTAACACATAATCTATTGTCCATAAGTCAATTAAGTGACAATGGTTATGACATAATCTTCAATCAAAAATGTTGTAAAGCTGTCAGTCAAAAAGATGGCTCAATCCTCTTTAATGGAAAAAGGAAGAACAACATTTACAAAATCAACCTTTTAGAACTAAAGGTTCAGAATGTAAAAGGCCTTCTGCCTGTTAACGATGAGCAATGGGTCTGGCACAGAAGATTGGGTCATATTAGTATGAGACGTATATCTCAGATTAATAAGCTTAATCTGGTCAGAGGACTTCCTCAGTTGAAGTTCAACTCAGATGCTTTTTGTGAAGAATGTCAGAAAGAAAAATTTTCAAAATCTTCTTTCAAAACAAAAAATGTTGTTTCAACCTCTAGACCATTAGAGCTGCTTCATATTGATCTGTTTGGACCAGTGAAAACTGCATCCATCAGAGGCAAGAAGTATGGATTAGTCATTGTTGATGACTACAACATATGGACATGGGTAAAATTCCTGAAACACAAGGATGAGTCTCATTCTGAATTCATTGACTTCTGCAAACAAGTCCAAAACGAAAAAGAATTTAAGATTGTTAAAGTCCGAAGTGATCATGGTGGAGAATTTGAAAACAAATACTTTGAAATTTTTTTTAAAGAAAATGGAGTTGCACGTGATTTTTCTTGTCCTAGAACTCCTCAATAGAATGGAGTTGTAGAAAGGAAAAATAGAACATTGCAAGAAATGGCCAGAACCATGATCAACGAGACTAACATGGCAAAATGCTTTTGGGCAGAAGCAGTGAATACAACTTGTTATATTCAGAATAGAGTGTCTGTAAGACCTCTTCTGGAGAAGACTCCTTATGAACTGTGGAGTAATAGAAAGCCCAACATTTCTTATTTCCATCCTTTTGGATGTGTATGTTTTATGTTGAACACTAAGGAAAATCTGAACAAGTTTGATTTTAAAGCTCAGAAGGTTTTCTTGCTTGGATATTCTAAACGCTCTAAGGGCTACAGAGTATATAATATTGAGACACAGATTGTAGAGGAATCAATTCATGTTAGATTTGATGATAAACTTGGCAATCAAAAGCCAAAGCAGCTTGAAATTTCTGCAGATAGAGAAGTCCTTCTCACAGACTCTGAAGAATCAGAGGCAGACAAAGCTCAAGAAAAAGCACCAGAAGCAACGTCAGATGCTACTCCCTTGACTGTTCAGATGGATATCTTAACAATTTCTGAAGAACCAAATGTTAAAGGATCATCCAGAATCAAAGCCTCTCATCCAGAGGAAATGATAATTGGAAAGAAGGATGACCCTATCAGAACAAGGTCATTTCTCAGATCTTCTGGAACGTCACTGTTTTGTTTGGTGTCTATCATTAAACCTACTTCTATGGATGAGGCTCTGAAAGATAATGATTGGATACTTGCTATGCAAGAAGAGTTTGACCAATTCACCAGAAATGACGTCTGGGATCTGGTTCCAAGACCAAATGGTTTCAGCATCATTGGAACTAAATGGGTCTTCAGAAACAAGCTAAACGAGCAAGGAGAAGTAATCAGAAACAAGGCTAGGCTGGTGGCTCAAGGATACAGTCAGCAAGAAGGTATAGATTACACAAAGACTTATGCTCTTGTGGCAAGGTTAGAATCTATTCGCTTGCTTATTTCCTTTGCTGCACAGAATAACATCACTCTGTATCAAATGGATGTTAAAAGTGCCTTCTTAAATGGTTTCATAGAAGAGGAAGTGTATGTTCATCAACCTCCAGGTTTTGAAAATGAAAAATTTCCAGAACACGTTTTTAAACTTAAGAAATCACTCTATGGCTTAAAATAAGCTCCCAGAGCTTGGTATGAGAGGCTGAGTAATTTCCTTCTGGAAAACAACTTTGTCAGAGGAAAAGTTGATACTACTCTCTTCCATAAATCAATTAAGAAAGACATTTTAGTCTGTCAGATTTATGTTGATGATATTATATTTGGAACTACCAATATTACGCTTGGAAAGGAGTTTGCTCAATCTATGCAGGCAGAATTCGAGATGAGCATGATGGGAGAACTCAGATTCTTTCTGGGAATTCAAGCGAATCAGACTCCAGAATGAACCTACATACATCAGACAAAGCATGTAAAGGAACTTGTGAAGAAATTCAACATGTCAGAAATCAAGGTAGCAAAGACCCTAATGCATCCTACAAGCACACTAGGTAAAGAAGAGGTAAGTAAAAAGGTAGATCAAAAGCTCTACAGAGGTATGATTGGTTCTCTTCTGTACTTGACTGCTTCTAGGCCTGATATTCTCTTTAGTGTCTGTCTATGTGCTAGATTCTAATAAGATCCTAGAGGATCTTACTTAACAGCTGTTAAGAGGATTCTAAGGCATCTGAAAGGTACTACTAACGTGGGTTTGTGTTACAGAAGATCTGATGAATACAGATTAGTTAGATTCTATGATGCTGACTATGCTGGAGACAGAGTAGAGCGTAAGAGTACTTCTGGAAGCTGTCAGTTTCTGGGAAGTCATATGATCTCTTGGTTCAGCAAGAAGCAACCCACAATAGCGCTTTTAACAATAGAAGCAGAATACATTGCTGCTGCTGGTTGTAGCACACAGATGCTCTGGATGAAGAGTCAACTAGAAGACTATCAGATTCATGAGAGTAACATTTCTATTTTCTGTGATAATACTTATGCTATTTGCCTTTCTAAGAATCCAATTTTGCATTCTAAGGCAAAGCACATAGAAATTAAGCATCATTTTATCAGAGACTATGTTCAGAAGGGAATTATTAGTTTGAACTTTGTTGATACAGACCATCAATGGGCTGATATCTTCACAAAACCCCTTGCTGAAGATAGGTTTAAGTTTATTCTGAAGAATATTAGTATGGATTTTTGTCCAGAATAAAACTATTACTCAGAAGAAAATTTATCCTGATGAAATATGAATAATGTCTATGTTCTAAAGTAATTCTTCTGATTAATTCTTTTAGTACATTATTTATTTTGTGAAACTCTGATCTAACAAGTCTCAGAAGATTTGGGCGTTGTTTAACGTTTCTTATTCTTAAGAGATTCAGAGGCATATCCACATCAAACACGTGTCACTTGATATCTAAAAAGGTGGAGTGTACTTAATGAGACGTCGTTCTGAGGTACTGTTTGTATTCTCAATTTCTCATTTTCCTCCCCACGCTTGTCAGAATCATTAATTGCTTTTAATTATTATTCTTCTTGATGTGACTTTTTGTTTTCTTTTTAATTTATTTAATGCTGAACGTATGTAAGTGTGCCCTAATTGTTGCCCTATAAATGCCACAACACAACACCATTTCACACTTTACACACTCTCTCTCTCTCTCTCTCACACACACACACACACACATTTATGCATTTTTACTTACTCCACTGTTTCTTTTTTTCCTCCAAACCCAAAACCCAAAGAAGCTTTCGTTATCTCACTTCTTCAACAATGGCAACTTATTCATTAACCTCTCAACAGTTTGAATCAACTATGGCTGCCATTTCTTCTTCTACAATGGGTCCTACTCCATTCACTGCACCTGAAAGAACTCTCCTTACTCCCGTTGATCAACTGGAAGTTCTTTGTGAGTTTTTGATTAACTTTGAAAGTACTGCTCAAAATGGTTTTGATTTACGTCCAACTGTGTCAGCACAAGGATGGACAAAATACTTTGACAGACTGGTTGGTCCAGGTTACCCTTGCTTGGTCAAAGAATTTTGGATTCATGCAAGAGTTTCCCCCAAATTCATTATGTCTTCAGTTCTGGGCAAGGAAATCATTATCACCGAGGATCTGATTCGCAAGCTGATAGGTTATCAAGAATCAGATGGTGTCACTCATCTTCCAGCTAATCGTGTGAATATGGATGAGGTTTACAGTGAGGTGTTTACTTCTGGAGAAGCCTCCAGCAAGATAAAAGATCTGAAGGTTCAATACAAGATCTGGGCTAAGATCTCCGTAGGTTGCATCCATCATAGAAAATCAACAAATTCACCTGAGTACATCAACTCTGATCAGATGTACTTCATGTATTGTCTGGGAAAAGGCATTAAGGTGGATCTGCCTTACTTGCTCTTCACCCATCTGTGGACTCATGTGAAGCAATCTAGAGAAGAAATCAGAACCAAGCACCAGAAGATGAGAAACTGGATCCCTATGGGACGACTCATCTAAGATATTCTGACTGAGAATGGCTTGGTTGGACGTCTGACAGAAGCAGGCATGACAGAAGAAGTAGCTTCAGTAGTTGGAAAACCTCTGAATGGCAAGAGTTTACAGAGGATGAGAATTGTAGAAAAACTTACTTTTGCACCTGATCAGATCAACTCTAAAGAAGTCAGCAAGAGAAGGATTTCAATGGATGATTTCCCTCTCTTCCATGCTAATGAACCCAATGAGATTATTCTGGCTTACATAGCATAATTTTTAGCAAATGGAACTCCTATTCCAGAACATTTGATTCAGAGGGTAGGCGAAGCTGAACCAGATTTCTATGGGGAGAGACAGAGGAAGAAAAGGAAAGTCTCAGAAGAAGGATCTTCTAAGCCAAATAAAAAAGCTTCTGGCGAGGCAGCTTTTGCAAAGCCAAAGCGTGTCAAGAAACAAAAAGGTAATCCTCCTTCTGCTAGTTTAGATTCTATTTTAGAAACCGTCAAAGAAGTACTAGCATCTGAACCCCCTGAAGGTGAGAAAATTACTTAGAAGGGGGGGGGGTTGAATAAGTATGACAAATAATCAAAGATTTAAACACAGTTATTTTTATCCTGGTTCGTTGAACTCAACTACTCCAGTCCACCCTCTCAAGAGTGATTTGCCTTTCTCAGTCAAGGACTTAATCCACTATTTAATCAAACAGATTACAATAGTAACACCTAAGAACAACTGTTCTTAGTCTTCTCAAGAGCTACTGATCCCAACTGGATCTTCTTAAGGAAAACCTTTTACAATCAATGTAAAACTATTACAAGAGTAAGAATGCTTCTAAGAAATAGTTATCACAACTGTGATATTTCTCTTAAGTTAAGAACAATGTTATAGCAAAATAAAATTATAAGAGCTTTGAGAGTTTTGCTTTGATGAGTGATTTTTGCAAGTGGTTCGTTGCTGAAGAAGATGGAGTGGACTTCTTTATATAGGCACTTAGATTCATGAAGTCTTCTCAATGTTGAAGACTGTGCTGAAAAGCCTGGAGCCTTTTGTCTTTGCATTGGAGGCTGTGCTGAAAAAGCCTGATGCCTTTTGTCTTCACTTTGCAGAAACTTTCCTTAGAATGGAATGCACAGATAAAACCTTTTTGTCTGTGTTCTTGTGTCTAGCACAAAAGAGGAAAGAGCTGTTGAGATATGCCAATGTACATATTCAAATCTACTTCACTAAATAAGTTCAGCTATCAACATTAGAGTCTGGATCTTCAGAATCTCCAGAGTAGAGATCTTCTGGATCTTCAGAGTCTTGAGATGTTCTTCAGATTGTGCTGAATCAGAGTATGTGCAGCTTGTGTGCTTGAGCGTGTAATTCTGTCAGAGCAGAGTCTTCTATATCAGATTCTCAATACTTATGCAGCGCAGTATCTTCAGAGTCTTCTGATGACTAAGCTTCTGATCTCTCAGAGTCTTCTATTCTTTAGAGGCTTCTGCTTCAGAATCTTTAGTAAACAACACTTAGATTCTTCTGGGAGCAGCGTTCAGATCTTCATTTAAGATGCTCTTGAACCTTTGAAGCCTTTCATAATATCATTGTTCAGATTCAAATTTTCTCATTTAAGAATATTTTCTTTAGTACCTGTAGCAAACAGTCTAGAACAAATTTAGAGTATATAATTCTTGAATACAAAATTCTTAAGTGTTATCATTAAAACATAGAGATATAACTAAGAAACAATTTGTGTTCTTACACCCCCTCCTTATGAACCTATTCCCTCACCTTCTCCTCCTCATGACTCTAAACCCTATCCTTCTGAACCATAAAAATCTCAACCTATCCCTTCTACACCTAAACCAAAACAAACTTCTGAACCTCAACCACAACCTTCTGAACCACAATCTTCTGTTCCATCCACACCTTCTTTTAACATACACCAGAAATCTACCCCTGATAAAACCCCAACTTCTGCTCCACATACATCTGAACCACACCCATCTGAAAACAAAACTTCTGAAATTCCCCCACCTGAAACACAAACTTCTGAACAACAAACAGAAACCACTCCATCTGATCCTGAACCAATGGTTCTTGATCTTCAACCTCTTATGACTGTCTATCCAGTTCCCTCTGGATCATCTAAATCCTCTGAATCTTCAGATTCATCTGATTCCACAGATTCTGATAGTTCTGATTTCATTTCTTCTATTCTCAAACCTTTTGTTTCCATCCCTTCTGACCCTGATAATGAAACTTTACCATCTGAACCTCAGATTACTAAACCTTCATTTACTCATACTTCTTCTTTATACCCACCTGTCATTTATATCCCTTCTTTTTCCATCCCCTCCACTTCTGAAACCACCAAAACACCTTCACTAGAAAACTATCTGAAACCTAAATCTATGCTGGATGTTAGTACGTTATTTGCTGGTTTTGAAAAAGAATTAAATATATGGCTATCTACTCTCAAGAAGGAATGCATGTCAAGTTTTAATCCTGATGATTCTGAGGCTATCTAGCAAAGATTCAGATCAAGATTTGACTCTGTAGCTTCCAATCTTCAAGAGATCTGCACTAACGATGCCAAGGTCAGATTTGTTGAGGCTGTTAGACAAACTCTTCTGAGAGTCAGCAGAAACCCAACATTGCTTCTGGAAAACACACCTGCAAAGGACGTGTGTATTCCCTCTGAAGTCTTGGTTGCTTCTGAGACTGCTGCAGTGGTTAGCTCTGAAGTAGTAGCTCCAAAAGTTTTTTCTCCTGCTTCTGAGACTCTTGACTCTGCTCAACCTGTTGACATGGTCATTCAGAATGCTTCTGCATCCTTGGTCGTTCACGATGCCTCTGCTTCTGCATCTGCTCCAGAGTCATCTGAAGTGAAGAAAGAAGATGAAGATCTGCAGGCTCAGATTGTTGAACTCAAGGCTAGCAACTCTGAGATGAAATCTTGGATGGTTAAACAAGAAAAGACAACTGATGAAATCAAGACATGGATGGTAAAACAAGACGAATCCACATCTGAGATAACGAATATTTTGAGGATGTTGGCTTCTCGTCCTTCTTAGTTTTCTGTGTTGTTTGTGCACTTGTTTTATCTGTCTGTTTGTTTGTCTTGGATATTGTTTATCAATGCATCTGGATGTTATGCTTTTCTGAATGAATGAATGTTATGTTCTTCTAATTGAATTTATCTTATGCTTTATTGTTTTTCCTCTGTTATTTTTTTCTGTCTTAAAGTTTTTCTTAAAAGATTTTCTTTTTGATATGACAAAATGGGGGAGAAAATGATAATTTTGATAATTCACATAAACAATTAGCAAAGGAAACTCATACATAATAAATTTCAACTAATCATATTTCTTGAGTGTTTCAGAGCTAATAATTCTCATCTGATAAATTCTAAGAATTAACTCTGAACTAAAAGTCTGAGAATCTGCAAGTTTCCTTTGAAGCTGAATAGAATACAGAAGCTGAAAGGGAAGTATTTTATCTTTTCTGAAGTATTCATTTCAGAGGGAGATTAATATTCTCAGGGGGAGTGATATTTCTTTTCTAATTAAACAAAATTTCCCATAGTTTTTGTCATCATAAAAAAGGGGGAGATTGTTAGAACACAGATTGATGTTCAATATATCTCATTGTTTTGATGATAACATTAATGAAATTTTGTATAGAGAATTTATATACACTAATTTTTTTTAAGTGTTTATTTGTTTCAGATATCAAATATTCTAGAAGCAAGAACGCCTCTGAACATCAAAGAACAAAAAAGCTCTGAGCATCAGAAGAAATACATCAGAAGACTCTGATCTGCTACAATGACTCTGAGCGAAGCTAAGAAGAATTTGAGCAAAGAACATACGTAAAGCTTCAGAAGACTCTGAAAGTACTCAACGCTGCAAGTACAGAAGTTCTAATAAGCAAGTATGCTCTGATAAGAATTTCACGCTTAAAGCACTTCGTTGCAAACTCTGATAGAGAAACTCTGATTGAGTTATCTCTGACCTGAACAATTAAGGACATCATCAGAAGTTCTGATGCAAAGCGTTCCAAAGTTGTTGAAGAAGATGTTGTTCAAATAAAGATCTGTTGGTATATTCCTTGTCTTATCCTAAACGGCTCTTTCCCCATTCGTGCATGACACAGGATTTCAGACAAAAAGGATTTGTCAGAACATTCCTCTTTTGAGAAACGAAAAGTCATTAGAAGACAAAGAGAACATAATGCTCAAATCGCACAGTCTTTGAGAAAGGATTTCAAAGTACTATAAAAGTAAGCATTAGCATCACTTCAAAGGTTGACGAAACTATTGACAAATTATTCAAAGCGCTCATTCAAATATTCTTCAAGCTGAAATAGTTTTCATTTTCGTTCTAAAACTTGTGTAAAAATCATTGTTGTTATATAGCTTTTTAGAAGTATTTCTTAAACACAAAATTGTTAGTTTATCTTTGTAAAAGATTTCCTTAAGAAGACCAAGTTGTGGTCAGAATTTCTTGAGAAGACTAAGACAGTTGTCTTAGTGGTTTAAACTGTAATCAAGTTTGATATAGTGGATTAAGTCCTTGTTGAGAAAGGCAAATCACCTTGGTAGGGTGGACTGGATTAGTTTGAGTTCAAACGAACTAGGATAAAAATACTATGTTATTTTTCTATCTTCCAAATTGTTTTAAAACCCTTTGTTGCACCCCAAATTGTGACCCCTTAGATCTTCATCATCAGTTTAGGATCATATTCATTTGTTTATCTAACCTTAACCTATTTCAAGTTTGTCTTTGTTAAGATACAGGTGAATTAGGGTTCCGTACAATCGAGAATCGAGGTTTCGACGGTTTAATCAGTCAACGTATTGGATTGGTTCTCCATGAAATAAGTATCCATATCATCAAATATAGTCCATTGGGTCCAGTATGAATCCAATTTGAGAATTTCACCCAAGGATCAAGAACAGTGCAGTTCAGGATTCCCGATTAGGGTTTCTGATCAGGAAAAGTCAACTGTGGTTTTTTTGATTTAATGATGTTAAAATGGTGGGATCATGGTCCATGAAGTTCATGTGGCTTAGTGAAGTCTACTCAAGAAGTTTCAAGGCCTCAGAAGATCCGGAACATCAACAGTCGACTCGGTAGTCATCGATCGATCGTTCGGTTGACCGAAAAGTCAACTCTTCACTCATAAGGAATTTGACCTCAAAGTATGAAGCAAAAATGTTCCAAGTAACATATTACACCTGTCCATGAAGTTTCATGACCATTGGATCAAGGATTGAGGAGTAATCGAATAATTTGGAAATTAGGGTTTTGAAAGGGGCAAGACCATAACTCCCTAACCACACATCCAATGGAGTTGGTTCAAGGCTCATTGGAAAGCTCTTGACAAGTCCTACAAAAGTCCCACAGTGGCCCATGAGCAGAAAATGCATAGATTTGGAGTTATGACCAAATTCATTACAAGAGGAAAAAATAACTTAGAAAAATTCTAAGTTATTGGCCTTTTTAGGCATGTTTTTAGCCAACTTTGAGTGGATTTTTGACCTAGTTCCATTTGGATTCTGAAGATCATGAAAGCATGAAAGTTGTAGATCTACAAGAGGGCTTTCCAAAATGTACTAGAACTCCTCCATAGCCCTTATGAGTTGAGAGTTATGAATTCAGCAAGTTGAGGTTTTAACACTTGAGTTCATCATTTCTATGTTTTCACAAACTCACTTTTTAATCACTTGAACCATTCTCAGCCATTGGATCATGTTTCTATCTGTTATTTAGAGAGTATGAGGAGAACAAATTCACAAAATGAATGGATTTGGTGAGCCTTGCAAGTTGGAGGCAAGTTGTATTATTTTAATAAAAAAAAACAAAGAAGAAAGAGAAACTTTTCATGAGAAGGTACAGCTGCAGCCCCCTACTCTCTAGCCTCACTTCAGTCACCTCCATGTCCTTCATATCACTTGATTTATACCTTTCATTGAGCCAAATACTTGAGTGCACAGCTGCCACATGATCTTGGATGGATTTCCTTCCAAAACTCCCTCCAAAAGCCAAACATCAAATCTGCCCCAAACCTCTTCATGGCCTATAAATAGAGGATTCCTCCCACTCTATTTTTCACACTAGAGCCATCCTAAACACAAGGAATACACAACTCTCTTTCTTTCTCCCTTTGCTTGAAAGGGAGAAAGAGAAACTTTTCATGAGAAGGTACAGCTGCAGCCCCCTACTCTCTAGCCTCACTTTAGTCACCTCCGTCTCCTTCATATCACTTGATTTATGCCTTGCATTAAGCCAAATACTTGAGTGCACAACTGCCACATGATCTTGGATGGATTTCCTTCCAAAACTCCCTCCAAAAGCCAAACTTCAAATCTGCCCGAAACCTATTCATGGCCTATAAATAGAGGCTTCCTCCCACTCTATTTTTCACACTAGAGCCATCCTAAACACAAGGAATACACAACTCTCTTTCTTTCTCCCTTTGCTTGAAAGTGAAGAAACCTCACAAAATCATCATTTTTCACTACTTTGCATCTTTCACACCAATCCCTTTTCCAAACATTCTAACACTTCAAAGACCATACACACACCCTTAAAATGACCCTCTGAAGTTGTTCCCACCATCGGTTTCCTCAAAAAATACTTAAAGCAAAAAGTCAACTGTCCACACACTTAAGTTTGACTTTTATGCACATTTCAAGCCAAATCACCACACAAGCATCTTTCCAATAAAACAACACTTGGAGCACTTCATGTTTGTGATATTTTAACTGTCCATAACATCAAAAAGCAACTGGATACTCATTTGTGAGATCTGTTCATAAGGTTGTTTTCTTTCTTCAAGAGGAATAACTCCCACAAGGTTGCTCAAAGGCAAAGATCCCTGGATTTCTTGGCAGCTGTCTTGCTATTGGAGGTCTACAAGAGGTAAGTGACCTCTAAACCTTACTCTTTCTCATATATGTATCATCCAAGGTTGTTGAAAATGATTTGCATAGGTTTGTACTTGTCATCATGAACTTATGATTGTCATGTGATGCATCTAATCTTCAAAGTTTGACATTGTTGTGTTAGATTGTGTTTGTTTGTTTTAAACTTGTTAGAGGATCATGACTCATGCTTGAAACATGTTTGAATGTGTTTAAAACATTGTAATGTTCAATTTGAAACTTCATGCTATGTTAGATTAGTTTGCTATGCTTTGACAATGTTTAAATGGACCAAGTGGGCATAGGACTGTTTTTAGTTTATGCATATGGCTGTCTTTAGAGTTGGTGTGAGTTGGAACTTGTCAACTCATGATGATATGCCTAGGGCGTCTAACTCTTTGTGTCAGTTTTCCTTGGCATTATGCTATCAATTTCTTAGTGTTGCTTAGTGTTAGGTTGTTTTCTTATGATAAGCTTTTGGTTTGATGTTGGGTCTGCTGCCCAGGTCTGTTAGAGGGTTTTATTCCACATATGTGTGGCTTGCTTCTAAGTAGGATTGCGGTCCTACTTTCAGTTTCAATGTTGGAACCTGTCATAGATTGGATTCAGGCCTTGTCATGTTAGGGTCTTTGTTTGTTGTTAGGATTTGTTTTGGATTGAGGTTGCCAAACTCATTACTGGCTGTTTAGACCTTTTGCTAGAGTTCAGTTTCAGATTTGTTTTACAAGTTGGTGTTTGAGGTTAGTATGGTAAAGACCATTTATCACTGTCATGGAAATTTGTGATGCTGTTCAATTCTAAGTCAGTTTCCATGATTGATCAATTGAGTTGTGACTGTTAACTGAGTTTAGTATCGGTTCATGCTAAGTTCATGTGGCTGCTACTATAGACCTGCTAGGAGTTTAGGACTCAGTAGGAATTCTTGGCTGGCTTGAGTTTGTGCTGAAATCTGCTTTGGTTGGTTTGTCAATCTCATGAGCCTTTGTTTTGATTACTTGCTGTGAAACATTTGCTGATTAACATTGCTTTATTTGTGTGCTTGGCTGTCTTTGTTGTTTTTGGAATAAGCTAGATTACTTGAACTCATAATCAGGCTGGACTATTCTAACCTAAACTTGTTCAATCTATACCATTCATATTGCTATAAATCAATGTGGCATTTGTGTTTACCTTTGAAAAGCATGGCTGTCATCTCTGTATGTTGATGTTTTATTTTTAAGACTTTCAGTTTGGCATATGAATGTAGTGTGTATACCCTATCATGGATGCTTCAATATCTTGAATTGATGTTTAAGATCTGCCATCATAAGCCATTTTGGACAGTTTGCTACCTTGACCTTTTGCTGCCAAGTACTTTATTTTGAGGTATGCCTAGACCTCTGTTGACTTGAGAAGCCTCAACTTTTAGCTAGAAATTAGTGGTAGATGTTCATAGGTTGGGTCCTTTAGTTTGCATTGTTATCTCCTCATCACTTTTTTTTAAAGCCTGCTATTTTAGATTGGTAGAGGAAGGGATTGTCAACCTAGAACCCTCAATCACTTTTCCTAGAATATCCACTTGATGTGTGAGTTGCAGCTTATGATGTTTGAGGGTAGCTGATGTCCTGGATTTTTTCTTAAGAAAGTCTCATTTACCACCAACTTCATCTACTTGCCAATCCATGATAAATTACATTAGACTCCTAACTCATTTGTTTAAGGTGAGAGTTTTTTGATTTGGCAAGGTGATACCAAAATATGTGGTTGCTATCCAATTAAGGCAGTTGTACTCTTGAGTTTTGGTTGTTGGAGGTGTTGAATCAGTTGACATGTTGTTGTCTCTTACTATTGAGGTATGCCTTGACTATGTAAGGCTGCATTTCTTTTGTTGTTGCATTGGTATGTTTTGGAATGCATGACTGTTGGCATTTGGGATTGAGATTTGTTTGCCATCATTGTGCATTGATACTACATAAAGGCATTTCACCAATTTGCAACTTGATGACCATTTTCTAAATCATGACAGAAATTGTTTGTTTCTTTAGATTTATCCATGAGAAATACATTTCAAACTTGTGCAGACCCTTTATTTGCTCTAAACTCATCCATTTTGATCTTACCTTTGCAAATTGATGTTCAAAATGCACAATTACAACTCACATACCAACTTTCTGCTCTATTGCTTTTCCAAACCAAATTTCTGTTGAAACTCATCCCATACTACATTTTAAAACTATTCAAACCACTTCCTACCACTAATTACATCAGTTTGAAAAATTTTGATCTTCAAGTGCATTTCAAAAACTCGCCTTGCGTGTTCATTTGAATCTTATTGTGTGTGTATTATTTGAAGAAATGGATGGCACCATCTTAATTTTCATAAAATTTCAAGTGGTTTTGGCTTTAATTTCATCAAAATTGGTTAAGAATTGGTGAAGTTGGATTGGAATCGTTTTCATGATTTTGAGTTGTTTTGCCTTGCAGCCTGGCCCAGATAAGACGCTTTTTAGGCTGATGTTTTTATTGGGGTGGCATAATACATGGATGTATCCCCACCCCAGTGGTTAAATGCAATGCCTTAAGTCACTTACCTTGCCCAATAACCTGTGTTCGATCCTGGGTGAGGGCGCTTTTTATTTATTTTTTCTGATTTTCACAACTCATTTGTTTTCCTTTTATTTTTCCATGTAATTGCACACGCATGTTATGGTTGGGTTGGTAGTGTTTTAAGTCCATGACCCCAAGATCTTGAGTTCAAGCCTTAGGTGAGACATTTCCTTTATTTTAATCACATGATTTATTTAATTTTTATTCAATTTTCAATTTATCATAACTCCTTCATTTTTAATCCTTTTTAGTTGTTTCTTTTTGCTAAATTCTTGTTTTAATGTGTATTTTCATATGATGATCAAAGAATTCTAAATTTCTTATTTTAGAAACACTTTTCATTATGGGAAGATCGTGAATCATTTTAGGGTTTTTACCCTCCTATCTTTCATTTTCGAACTTTGATTTTATTCCTCTTTGAGTTTAATTTTAAGATGACACGAACTTGGCTTGTTATCTCCCTTGTTCATTTAAGTATTGCATTACAGCTTTGCTTGTACGCATTTTAATTGGTTCGTCTTTACAGCCGTTGATTATCCCCTTTGAGGTTTTGAGCCCTTCTATTTACATTGTGTGACATTGTTGGTTTATATTCCTCTTTATCCTAACCTTAGGATTGGAGTCGCCGTGCTCTATTTAGCGTCCCGTAGTGGACATCCTTTACCCTTTACCCTAACCTTAGGATTTGAGTCGCCGTGCTCACTTTTAGCGTCCCGCCGTGGACATCCTTTATCCAGTTATCCTAACCTTAGGATTGGAGTCGCCGTGCTCTATTTAGCGTCCCGCCGTGGACATCCTTTACCCTTTACCCAAACCTTAGGATTTGAGTCGTCGAGCTCACTTTTAGCGTCCTGCCGTGGACATCCTTTATCCAGTTATCCTAACCTTAGGATTGGAGGCGTCGTGCTCTATTTAGCGTCCCGCCGTGGACATCCTTTACCCTTTACCCTAACCTTAGGATTTGAGTCGTCGTACTCACTTTTAGCGTCCCGCCGTGGACATTCTTACACCTTCCTAACCTTAGGATTGGAGTCACCGTGCTCTATTTAGCGTCCCTATGTGGACATTCTCTCCCCTTTATCCTAACCTTAGGATTTGAGTCGCCGTACTCACTCTAGCGTCCCGCCGTGGACAATTTACCCCTTTATCCTAACCTTAGGATTTGAGTTGCCGTGCTCACTTTTAGCGTCCCGCCGTGGACATCCTTTATCCAGTTATCCTAACCTTAGGATTGGAGCCTCCGTGCTCTATTTAGCGTCCCGCCGTGGACATCTTTTACCCATTTACCCTAACCTTAAGATCTGAGTCGCCGTACTCATGTTTAGCGTCCCGCCGTGGACATTCTCTCATAACAATTTCAATGTAGATTTAGGAGTCTCCGCACTCCATGTAAGTATTTCTCTATGAATGCTTACATCCCCTTGGAACCTTGACCACAGTCAAGAGTTCCTCACCCCTAGCTAGGGGAACTACGGTTGCTCTGATTCCATTCCCGACAGGATACGTAGGCACGAGATGCGATTTCTTGGCGAGCAAAAAACTTTGTACATACTTTATACTTTATACCTTTAAACCCTTAGCACCTTTACCTTTAGCAAGCAAACATTAGCATGACACAAATATTAACAAGAGGTTCCTGTAGAGTACTACAGATGTTTAGGATGTGAAATACCTACCCTAGGCATAACCAACCCTCGAACCTTTAGATCTCTCTTTGCTTAGCTTTAAGCCTTGCTTTTTGCTTTGCATTTTTATAGGTTTTTCTTTCTTTAAACCTTTCCTTTTTGGATAAATTAAAGTCCGGTTGTGAATTTAAGAATTAAGATTCAAGTTAGTCAATAGCTTGGTATCACGATTCTCACCGCAACACCCTTATTCAATCCCCCCCCCCTTCTAAGTGTTTTTCTCACCTTCAGCATTCACCAAAACACGGCCGGTAATCACATCAAAAGCCGCCGAAATCCGGAGATTCTCGGTTGAGAATCTTCAACGGACCCAGAAACCGTAAGCCTCAGTTGTAACCCATCATCGGCCGGAAACTGCAAAAGGAGGTTCAGAAGCCTTTTAAGTTTCATCACTACCTCATCAGAGAAAAAAGAAGAGGATCAGAAAACGATCCACCGTTATCGTCCATCAAACGGAACAAAAATCCAGTCGGAACCCCGCACGAAACTGCAAGACTCAGAGAACTGATTCAGTTCTCATCATCGTCAAAATCAACATCGGAATCGGGGTAGGAAGTTTGTTAACCCCTTTTTTTATTTCACTCATTGTCTTGTTCAGATGAAACAGAAGAAGATGGCGAAGAAGGTTCATTCACGGCCATGAACGGAGAAACGAGAAGATGAAAGAAAGTTCTGGGGAAAAAGAAGAATGAGGCCGCCGCTGTGAATAACTGGGGTTTCAAAACCCTAGTTTCCTCCCCCCTTTGTTTTGTGTAGATTTCGGACCGGGTTGGGTCCGGGATGTGGTGACCCGGCCCAACCCATTCGTTTTTATTTGTTTTTTTTTCCTATTTTTTTATTTTAATTAATTTAATTAAAAATAAAAAAAATGTAAATAAATAACTGGTTTTAACTTTCTTTTTTAACACAAAAAAATAAAAAATAAACTAACCCTTTTCTTAAAATAAAAAAAATTAATATGTTTCTTTCTAAAAGATTAAAACTAACTCCTTTTTAGAAAAACATTTTTTTAAGATTAAGATTAAAATATTCTTTATTATAATTAAAAACTATTTTTTAAAATTAAAACTAACAAAACTTTTTTTTAAAATTTAAAACCAAAACCTTTTTTTTTTAAATTTAAAACTAAAACCTTTTTTAAAAAGCTAAAAATTAACATTTTTCATTCCCACATTTTCACAACATAAATGTCAAAACCTTTTCTCAAAACCTCACAGAAAATCCTATCCTGCTTAGTTTCAATTCCTGTCCGATTTTTCACTGTTCTCAATTATAAGTGAAATTATTACTTACCTGTTCTTTGTATTTTTATTTGTATTTTTTTTAATATTGCGATTATTATCATTATCCGCATTCTGTTATCACTGATTTCAACATCTTCATAGCTTATCAATTTTTCATGACTCGCTTTTGTTCTCCGATACTTCATCCTCCGAAGGATTAGGTCTAACCGTTTGACCGCCGTGTCAATATTCCTCACCTTTAACCCTTGACCGATTTAAACCCTAATAGCCTAGGTGTCCCGCCGTGGACGAAAACGCCCTTTACCCTAGCTTTAGGTCAAAGAGTCGTCGTACTCTGCTTTAGGGTTTCTCGCTGTGGAATCCCTAATTTAACCCTGATTTCAATTAACAATTTTCAACATAGAGATTGGAGTCTCCGCACTCCACGTAAGCGTGTCCTTAAGATATGTTTATTCCCCATTGAAACCTTGACCACGTCAATACGTTTCTAACCTCCCTTGCAAGGGGAACTACAATTACTCTGATTCCATTCCCGTCAGGATATGTAGGAACAAGATGCGATGTCTTGCCGAGTAATCTTAGGACTAACCCTTAGGTCTTTCTTTCGTCTTAACCCTTAGCATGTATACCTTAAGAAATTAATAAAGCAAAATAGTAAACTTAGACAAAAGGTTCCTGTAGAGTACTACAGAGGTTTAGGATGCTAGTACCTTCCCTAAGCTTAACCAACCCCCTTACTTAGATCTTTCCCCATGTTGTGTTTACGACGCAAAAATAAGTTTTCCCTCTTTTGACCTTTTCCTTCAGATAAATCAAAGAGCGGTTGTGAATTGAATTGTGATTCAAATTAATTAATAATTTGATATCATATTTCCACCGCAACAGAAAATGGCGACTTCACTGGGGAAGTTCTTAATCTTTTAAGGGTTATCCCTATTTTGTTTATTTTTGCTATTTTTGCTTTACTATTCATTTGTATATATATGTTGTACTTTGATTGGGGATGGATCCATGTGTTGTGAGATAAGTCCTACACCCGGACGTGAGGGACATTATTATAGGATGGTGATATATTCGACGAGGCTTATAGGGGGTGAGTCCTGACCAAGCTGACTCGAGAATCACCGCTCAGTGGAGACCCTTTTGAAAATGGTTCGTTTGAACGAGTGTAGTCGTGAAAACTTTTACTATTTTCGGCAAGATTCCATGATATTGAGGACCGCAGTACCTTAACACCACCTTGGCCTTATTTAGGACGTAGTGCGGGAACTGTGTGGGAATAGTCCTACAATGGTTGCTACGCAATGCTACACTCAAAAGAGGTTCTCTTGAGAATATTATTGGCCCCAAGTCAGTCGGAAAGTTGATAATATCTGAAGGATGGACTGAGGACTTTGGGCACTTCTTTAGAACCTTGTTCTGCAGGTACGATTAACCTATAGTACATACCTCTTGGGATGGGTAGACCTCGACTCCGCTCATGTTCCTTTAACCTAGGACTATGTGCGTGCTTATGCATTGCATTTATAAAGCATCATTTTGCATTAATACTTCATGGAATTAAAACTTTTCTTTATGAACATCGTAGAATACCATGGATCACCGTAGAAGGCGTACTTTAAAATATTCTTTTAAGGGTTTTAAAGTTGGATGTCCTAAAGAAGTTAGGGGAGTCAATTCAAGATCAAGACGGATTTCAAAAGAGATATGGAAGGCTGTTATCTTTACTGAATTTTCAAGTAAACGAAGGACTTCTTTTGGTTTTGCTACAGTTCTATGACCCAGACTATCATTGCTTCACTTTCCCAGATTATCAGCTTTTGCTTACTTTGGAGGAATACTCTTAGTTGGTGGGGTTACCTATTGTGAATAAGTCTCCGTTCCCTTTCTTGGAGACGGACCCTAAAGAGGAAGATATTGCTAAGGCCATTTGTCTAAAGGTATCTGATGTCAAAGCCAATATGATCACTAAGGGGAAGACCTTCGGGTTGCCCACAAACTTCTTAATTAAGAAAGCCCATTATTATGCCGATCATATGAGCATGCCTACCTTTGAGACAATATTTGCCTTGCTTATTTATGGAGTGCTGCTTTTTCCCAGTTTTGAAGGATTTGTTGACATGAACGCCATCAAAATATTTATGATGAGAAATCCAGTGCCAACTTTATTGGGTAACACTTATCATTTTGTGCATCTACGAAACTTCCATGGTGGAGGGATGATTACCTGTTGTGTGCCTTTGTTGTGCAAGTTGTTTATTTCGCACTTGCCCAAGTCCGGATCATTTTGGGATCGCACTAAATGACGTTGGTCACAAAGAATTGTGGCTTTAACTCATTTGGATATTGATTGGTATAATCATATGTATGATGGGATATTGATCATTGATAGTTGTGGAAACTTTGCTAATGTACCTTTTCTTGGCTTTAATGGAGGGATCAGTTATAATCCAGTTCTAGCTCGCCGACAAGTGGGATATCCATTGAAGGAACCACCTAAAAGTGCTCACATTCAGAGGATTTTCTTTAGGGATGACGAAGAACTTCAAGGTCAGATTGTATCCGCTTGGCGTCATTTGCATAGGAAAGGTAAAGAAATTCTAGGAAAGCCTAATTGTGTATCTATGGAACCCTATCTTCAATGGGTCCGAGAAAGAGCAATCAAGTTAAGGATGTCTTACTCTCACCAAGAGCCTCTAACTCCAAGAGAATAACTTGTCTTAGTGTTTATGACCGAATCTGAAAAGTTGAAGATCGCTTTGAGAAAAGCGCAATGTGAAGCCGAAACATGGAAGAGCAAATACCAAGTGGTCATCAGTGAGAATATCGAACTTCAAAAGCAGCTTCAAGTCAAGAACGAAAAAGCATGTTCCTACAAGAAAAGAAACGCCCATGAGGATTTATTTTCCTCCGACTCTCCTACTCTTTGAAGTTGTGAACAATGTTACTTTAGGACTTTTTAGCTTTTATTTAGCTGTAATGTTGAGATCCCTTTTAAGAATATTTGCGTGTAATCCACTTTTTGAATTTAAATAATGAAAGTTCCTTTGATATCTCGCGATTTTCATAACTACTTGAATTTCATGAAATCTTCATTTGCATCTCGCATGTTCGCATCATATTTTTGCAATACATTTATCTTCCGGTTTCTCATTCTTGGTTCTCTCGCCTTCCAGCCCTTTTGTCACCCTGAGTCCCCTGCATCAGTACAACACCAGAGCCCAAGCTCGAAAAAGGATGGAAGAACAGAATCAAGAGATCAACCGTGTCAGCCATGAACTCGAAGATCTTCGAGGAAGTGTAGGGCAGATTATGGAGATGCTACAAGCTCTTAATGCAAGGATGGATTCTCTGCCCACTGTTGTCTCTGAGAGTACCGACATTGTTGCAGATCCTTAACCGGCTATTATCATCGAGAATATACCACGTCAAGGTCGTCAATCCAGCGCGGTGCCTCTTACTATTGTTGAACCAGTTCGACGAGTTACTCTCTCAAAGTGCAAAACTCCGAGCTCTGACTCCCATAAAAGAGTTACACGTCCGAGGAATCGCTCGATAGCTACTCATCAATCTTGGTAACCTCAGCAGAATTATGTTCAAGGTTACCCGGTTCAGTATGCTCAACAACCCTATGTAGCTACTGTTGCACCTCCCTTCAGTCCTCAGTTTCCTACATATCAGCCTGTGCAACCGGCTCCGATCTATCAGCATCCGGTTTATCAACAACCTCCGAGTTACCAGCCTGCACAAAGTCCTGAGAACTGTCAACAAGCGCCCAACGCTCCTGCTTATCAACAGCCTAAAAAGCAAGTACCTCGTCAGAATGGTCCGAGTAAGAGACAGTACAAGTCGTGTCCTCCGATTCCACTGACGTTCACTGAGTTATATCCCTACTTAGTACAACGAGGTTTGATTACTAACCGAGCTTTGGGTCCACCTCCAAATCCGGTACCTGTCAATTACAACGCCGCCGCTCATTGTTCATTTCATGAGGGTTCTCCTGGTCACGATTTGGAAGGTTGTTACACGCTTAAGAACATTGTCAGAGATTTGCTAGAAAAGAAGGTTTTGTCTTTTGATGATCCTCAGCTGAAAATCAAGACTCCTCTCAGGGTTTCCCATGTGCCAGGATCAAGTTCTGCAAAGCCTGTTTTCAACATATCTCAGCCAGCTATTCATACGGTGAATCAGTCGAAGTCGGTAACTCTTCGGAAGCCTAGTCCATTTCATTTCAACAGTCCTCAAGATGATATGACCCCGATCAACAGAGAATCTGGAAAAGTTATTATGAATGAAGATTTGAAGACTGATAATGAAGTAATGACAGACACAACTGGGGCAAGCAAGATGGTTCACATTGATCATACTCCCCATGTCATTGAGACTCCGCCAGAGGAAACCACTATTACCATGCCGGTTTTGAATACCAAGACTTCATAAACAGTTAGAAGGACTTGTCCGACAGTTTCATTTTGTTTATTTATATGTATTTTTCTTTGATTAAGCATAACTAGCATGTACGGACTTGTTTATTTTGATTAATCAATGAAATGCATATGTTTTTCTTGAAAAAATCCATTCGTATTCACTCATAAAAATATTTTTTTTCATAAACTTATAATGCCAACTTTACTCGATCTCTTGTCCTGATAGAGAATTGGGAGGAGGATGATGAACCAAAAACGTCAGATCTCTTGTCGTATGCTTTCGATTGAAACCTGCAGATGATGTAAGGCATTGTTTCAAATCCCAAACGTTGGAGACATAAGGATGATAATCCCTCTTTAACCCCTTTGAGCCTTGAAGTAGGAGTTTTCTTCTTTGCCAAATTAAAACCCTTATTTTAACCTGGGGCAGGGTAGTTTTTCAGTTAAATCGATTGAGCACTCAGACTCTCAAAAAGGAGGAGCGAACCTTCGAGAATCCATCCTTAACATCTTAGGAAGTTAGAAGTCAAGGATTATCCCTCTACTACTAAAGAGTGGGGCAGTCACAATCCTTTCAAAAGAGTCACATGACTTATTCAGCAAAAATAAAAGTATATATAGCCCGCTAAGTCACAACCTATGAAGGAGACTTAGGAAAAACTGGGGCATCCCGCTGGACTCCAATGTCAAATCTCAAAGACGTTGTCCAAGCAAAAGTTAGGGAATAAAAACAAATAAATAAAGGATTACAATAAAGAATCCCCAATAAAGAACTAAGTCGTGTGACCGTTCACCAAAAGAAATAGGTGAGTGACTGTCGTTGTCCAAAGCCTTGATGAGTTATCGACCATAACAAATCCGATTGAGATATGAGTGCCCGCATCTGGTTAACTGAATTAGGATTAGAGAACATCACAAAGAAGGGGTGGGTACAAACAACTTTGAGCCTTTATCCTTTGTTTCTTAAACCGTGAGCCAAGCCGCGATACAACCTTTCAAAGACCTAATTGAAGTAGGAATTCTTTTGAAAGCATACTTGACGAGATAATGTATCCTGACTCCTATGAGCTATGCTCAATTTACCATTGGCATTACAAATTAAATTCATATCCTAACTAGTGCTTCAGTCACAAGTTTTTGTGATATCTTTTTTTCAAAACAAAAACAAAATTTCAAGACAAATATACATGTTGCATTGATAGTTTCAGGATTAGCATTTCATGCATGTTGGTTTTTGCTTAACGTCTCAAAAACTTACATATGAATATCGAGGATTCTGCTAAATAGGGGCAGGCGGTTCCCAATTTACTTACTGATACAAGCCTGACAACTCAGTCGTAACACAGTTGATCCGTGCCAGTTACGTCGAGATCTGATCGATCCCTCTAAGAGTTTGAAAACATTGGGGCAATTGAACTCCATGTTCTCTGTAAAATCCTCTTGGGATGACTCTTCCTCGCAAAGTTAGTACTCTGGGGCATGATACTTTTCAAAATGACGACTACTACACGGTTCATTAAGATCAAAACTAGCTTGTTTCACGACATTCCGATGGATCTTACTCCCGGTGGTCTTCATTCCCAAGTAGATCTCATCGTTGCAGAAGTACATCTAAACCATCATCACAGTCCCCAGAGAGACATTAAGCTGACAACACTTTGGATTAATCCGGTAATCTCCAGTAATTTCCTAGATTATAGAAATCATACCAGCATCTTCCCAGTGATAGTCCCCATAGAGACTTTAAGCTGTCTACACTTTTGGGATCCATCCGATAAATCCCCAGTGACCCTCAAGACTGCAGAGATGTCCCCAGTATCCTCCACGTGATATATGTTCTGGAAGACCCATCCTCAGTGGAATTATCTGTTCCTCAGTGAAATTGCCTTACATTCCTCAGGAATATTCCCCAGGAGATTGCCATATTCTCCCCAAGAAGTCAAGATACTGTCCCCAGAAACATCCGTTTGATTTCTCCCTAGTAAGTTTAATGAACCCTCCTTAGTGAAGTTTTGATATCTTTTATCCCTAGGAAGCCGAGGTGTTATTCCCAGGAGGTTGCTACACCTTCATTCATGAAGCTGCCTAGCTCCACATCTTTCCCACAAAGCGGATATTTATTTTATCCCCGAAAGTCTCTGATCTTAAGATTTTCTTCGGCTGATTATGGTTCATGATAGCAATCCCTCACGTGAAGTCATGACATCGTATCTCCATACAGAGGTCATGGATCCTTAGTTGAAGTCATGATATTGTACTCTCTAGGTGAAGTCGTATCGTATCCCCATGTAGAAGTCATGGTATTTTCTCCCCAAGGAAGTTAGAACTTTGAAGCAGGATTTGGCTCTACCTTCAACTCTTCCTATCCCTCGACAGATGTACTATTGCAGAGGTCGCCAGGGTATTCCCGTCGAGATGTTTATTTCATCTCACGTTTCCTCCTCTCGCTTGTTTTGTCAACATATGCATAAGCCTACTCATCGCATGACATTTTCATACACATCGACATGCGCATTAGCATCCACGTGTTTGTTGTTTGTCGTCATCCTTTGTCATTACCGCCGAGTAACTGGGTTTGTCCGCTCTCTCCAAGTAGATCGTTAGCCCTAAGCACAAAATACTAATTTATTTCCAGTTTCCCCACCGAGTTCGACCCTCGTGGACAATGGTTATTTCAGTTATCTTTCCGCGCTAGGATAAGGTAGTCCCCATCTGAGTTCGTTTCCTCGATGAAGTCTTGTTTGTTAGTTCTTTCTAGCCCAATTTCTAGATCAAATTTCAGTCCCGCCGGTCGTCGATCATACCTGTATGTGCATTTATTTTGCACTATCTTTCAAGAAAAGACTTTACAATCCTTTGTAGATATGCGACAGTTCTCGCCTGAGAAGCTTATCACTACAATTGAAATTACAAATACTACAACGACGGTATGCGACAGTTCTCGTACAAGAAGCTTATCATTATATTCAGCAGATATGCGACAGTTCTCGTACAAGAAGCCTATCATCATCACCTACATTACACTTTACATTACACTCTACAATTGAGCTTCTCGTACAAGAAGCTCATTACAATTTGCATTACATGTTACCACCTCTACAAGCAGTTCTCACTCGAGAAGCTTATTATCGCCACTCTTGCAATAAGCGGTATTTCTCGCCTGAGAAGCTATCCTATCTTCATTACGACTCGCAGCAAATGGCCATCTCCATCGAGCAGCTGGTTTCCATTTTTCTTGTCATCTTGAAGTGCGGGGAGGTTTGAACTGAATCATATTCAGGAGAGCACGATCTTGAATTATGAAGAAGTTCATTTTACCCTTTAGTAAAAGAAGGAGCTGAATCGTATTCAGGAGAGCACGATCTTGAATTATGAGGAAGTTCATTTTATCCTTTAGTAAACGAAGGAGCTGAATCGTATTCAGGAGAGCACGATCTTGAATTATGAAGAAGTTCATTTTACCCTTTATCAAAAGAAGAAACCGAATCATGCCCAGGGAGCACAGACTTGAGACATGAAGAAGTTTATATTATCAATTAATCTATTATCCACAGATAAGCAACCGTTCTCGTTATTTGAGAGCTTATCCAATTTGGCATATAAGTCCCTTCCAACGATAAGTGGCCATTCTCTCTCGAGAAGCTTATCAGGGCATTTCCCATTAAAGTCCATTTATTTTGGCATACATCCGATTTTACCTTATATATTTCTCACGGATTCCCGAAGACTCCATTTGAATCTGTCACGAGGGAAAGGTTTCAGAAGCTTGGATGTTATTCTTTCCTCAATGTTCCAGCATTCTGTTAATCGATCCTGCAGTTGTGCAGATCCAGTTTTACCTTTTATCCTAGAGTATCAGCCGGTCACGCCTGAACCTGTTGAACATCTTACTCTCGGATATTCCCCAGTGGATACCGTCTCATCGGTGCCATCTCCATTGAGGATCATGCATTTCCCATTAAAGTCCATTTATTTTGGCATACAACCGGCTTTACCATGTATATTTTTTACGGATTCCTAAAATTCTGTTTGATCCCGTCACGGGGAAGAGTTACCAGAAGCTTTGATGTTATTCTTTGCTCAATGCTCCAGCATTCTGTTTACTTGGCCTACAGTCATGCAGATCCAGTTTTACTTTTTACCCTCGAGTATCAGCCGGTTACGCTTGAACCTGTTGAACAATTACTCTTGTGTATTTCCCCATTGGAGGCCGTCTCATTGGTGCCATCTCCATTGAGGACCCCTTTCTTACTATTTATTCCCTTTTTAAAGTGACAATTGGTCGTGCTAGCGTCAGTTGGCCATCACTTTAGAAGTCCCCAGTGTCGTGCTGACTCCCAGGGCGTCATATTCCCCGGTATGTTTGTTCGTCGCGTCTAACCCTCGTGTCATCGTGTCGTCTGCATATTTGCATTTATCATTCCAGCATGTGCATCATACTGTATTCATGGCATTGCTAGCATCACGTGTCTTTTCGTCTTGTCCATAGCATTGCATATCGCTGCATCTAAGGGAAAAATTTTCGGTTATCTATATTTAAATCCCTTAACCATGATTTCTCGAGCCTTTGCCGCTCAAATCATCTGGTGAAGTTATTTAAATAGAGGCAACTGTAATACCTCAAATTTTACCCTCAGATTAGTCGATTCATGTCGCATGGCATCCCATTTTTGCATCCGTTAATTATTAACAGGTTACGTAGTCTGTTTATTTTGCAAGAATTACATCAGGTGCACTTTAACTGTGAAAGGGGCAAAATGTTCATTTGTACGTTGTTTGCTGACAATTCATGAGGCTGAATCATCGCCAGGAATCCATTGAGTATTTATAACTTCCATTTCCGAGTTTCTTACCTTTTATGAGGGTAAACAGAAATTCACGGTAATTTTGGCATCAAGATGTTTGAAATACAGTAATTAATTCAGCGGGCCGAGACTCTGTCATCGGTAGATTTCCAAGACATTTATTTTGTCATATGGGTGTGATTATGTTGAGATATCAAATCAGTTTGGTTCAAAGCGATGCAAGAATCTGCTCTGAGGAATTTGGTTCCAACAGGAATTTATTCTTCCGTTTCTTCTGCTATCTGCCACTTAAATTTCTCAAAAGAAAAGCAGTATAAATGTCTAATCAAGGCAGGATTTACTATATCTGTTTAATTGCGATTTTTGGCCGGATTGGTGCATGGCATTGGATGTAGCCATCAGAAACACAATTGGACTTTTTGGCGCGGAGCATAGTTCTGCTTTGCTGTTGAGGTATTTTCTTTGTTCCTTTTTCTATTTTAAGTCGTTCAAAGCCATTTCTGATTCTATCAATCATGCGCGACTTACTTTAGAATATATTGGAAATTAAGGTTATATCAGTTCTGTGGAGCAGTACATATTGGAGCGATAAGGTTGATTCGACTGATGTCTGAGATTTATTCATGTTGAATTTGTATGGTGAACATGGCTCAAGTTTAATCGGATTAATTTGTAGTCGTCGGAATTTATGCGAAGGTAATTTGACCGGTTGGATTTAATCGGATATTTGAGGTGGTTGCGACAAAATTAAATCATGAAAAGGGAATCGGGAAATAATCTTGATAGGAAATATTTGAATTTTTATTCATAATATTTTTTATTATTATTACAATTTTTAAAGAGGAAAATAATTTTGAATAGAAGTATTATTGAATTTTTATTCATAAATATTTTTATTACAAATTACAAAAAGAAAATTAAAGTACATATTTTTATCCTAAAGTTCTAAATTCCTAAAAGTGATCTTCATGCCAATTCTTCGCGCCCGACTTTTCCGATTAGCTTCTCCAAGAGTCAATTCTTTGTACCTGCACACAGACAAAACAAGACAGAGCAAACAGAGGTTAATGTTAGAAATTAATTTATTTTCGACACCCTCAGAGTGATTTCATCATCGGGTGTTGGGAGGGCAACGACAAATGTCGAAGCCAACTCCCAAACCGATTCCCGACCTCGGTACCGATAGGTAATATCCGTTCTATTTTTTAGGACAGCCGGAAGAAGAGAAAAAGAAGTGTTTTCGGCCAAAAAGTGATTATTCGGATAAGCGTTTATTTTGAAAAAATGATTTCCCAGCCAAACAGATTTCTATCCATATCCAATCCATCAAGTAAATTATTTGGATATCCAAGTCTAAATCCAGTTCACCACCTGAAAATAGTCCAAGAATTAATCCATGTCAGAAAATATTCGTGGATATCCAGCCAGGCAAATCAATCTGGATTCCTAGAGGAAATCGAAAATTCATCAGCACGGTGGTCAAAATCCGAATCACAAATTCGTTTCCATCTGTGTCAGAAAAATGCAAAGCATATCAGAAACAAATCCATATCAAAATCTGAATCAAATCGTATCAGAAGAGATCACAAAATAAATCTCAGATTTTCCAATCAGAAAAAATTACGTAAAACTCAGCATATCCAAGCCCAACAGAGTTCGAAACAAGATATAAAACAAGTATTCAGAAAGGGATTAAAAGGGGGCCGTGAAACCCTAACAAGAAAAGTTACCAAAACGGCGCAAACCAGAACCACAAGTCATCAAAATAGAACGAACTCACCAGCTGCGGAAAACCTAGGATCATCCTCATCACCCTCATTCAATCAGTACCGCGAGCAATCACCAAAACTCGGCCGGTAATCACATCAAAAGCCGCCAAAATCCGGATATTCTCGGTTGAGAATCTTCAACGGACCTGGAAACCGTAAGGCTCAGTTGTAACCCATCATCGGCCGAAAATCGCAGAAGGAGGTTCATAAGCCTTTTCAGTTTCATCACTACCTCATCAGAGAAAAAAGAAGAGGATCAAAAAACGATCCACCGTTATCGTCCATCAAGCGGAACAAAAATCCAATCAGAACCCCGCACGAAACCGCAAGACTCAAAGAACTGATTCAGTTCTCATCATCGTCAAAATCAACATCGGAATCAGGGTAGGAAGTTTGCTAACCCCCTTTTTTATTTCACTCATTGTCTTGTTCAGATGAAACAGAAGAAGATGGCGAAGAAGGTTCATTCACGACCATGAACGGAGAAACGAGAAGATGAAAGAAAGTTTTGGGGAAAAAGAAGAATGAGGTCGCCGCTGTGAATAACTGGGGTTTCAAAACCCTAGTTTTCTTCCCCCTTTCTTTTGTGTAGATTGCGGATCGGGTTGGGTCCGGGATGTGGTGACCCGGCCCAACCCATTCATTTTTATTTGTTTTTTTCTGTTTTTTGTTTTAATTAATTTAATTAAAAATAAAAAAATGTAAATAAATAATTGCTTTTAACTTTCTTTTTTAACACAAAAAAACAAAAAAAAACTAACCCTTTTCTTAAAATAAAAAAAATTAATACGTTTCTTTCTAAAAGATTAAAACTAACTCCTTTTTAGAAAAACATTTTTTTAAGATTAAAATTATAATATTTTTTATTATAATTAAAAACTCTTTAAAATTAAAACTAACAAAACCTTTTTTTTTTAAATTTAAAACCACAACCTTTTTTAAAAAGCTAAAAATTAAAATTTTTCATTCCCACATTTTCACAACATAAATGTCAAAACCTTTTCTCAAAACCTCACAGAAAATTCTATCCTACTTAGTTTCAATTCCTGTCCGATTTTTCACTGTTCTCAATTATACGTGAAATTGTTACTAACCTGTTCTTTGTATTTTTATTTGTATTTTTTTTTTTAATATTGCGATTATTATCATTATCCGCATTCTGTTATCACTTATTTCAACATCTTCATGGCTTATCAATTTTTCATGACTCGCTTTTGTTCTCCGATACTTCATCCTCCGAAGGATTAGGTCTAACCGTTTGACCGCCGTGTCAATAGTCCTCACCTTTAACCCTTGACCGATTTAAACCCTAATAGCCTAGGTGTCCCGCCGTGGACGAAAACGCCCTTTACCCTAGCTTTAGGTCAAAGAGTCGTCGTACTCTGCTTTAGGGTTTCTCGCTGTGGAATCCCTAATTTAACCCTGATTTCAATTAACAATTTTCAACATAGAGATTGGAGTCTCCGCACTCCACGTAAGTGTGTCCTTAAGATATGTTTATTCCCCATTGAAACCTTGACCACGTCAATACGTTTCTAACCTCCCTTGCAAGGGGAACTACAATTACTCTGATTCCATTCCCGTCAGGATATGTAGGAACAAGATGCGATGTCTTGCCGAGTAATCTTAGGACTAACCCTTAGGTCTTTCTTTCGTCTTAACCCTTAGCATGTATACCTTAAGAAATTAATAAAGCAAAATAGTAAACTTAGACAAAAGGTTCCTGTAGAGTACTACAGAGGTTTAGGATGCTAGTACCTTCCCTAAGCTTAACCAACCCCCTTACTTAGATCTTTCCCCATGTTGTGTTTACGACGCAAAAATAGGTTTTCCCTCTTTTGACCTTTTCCTTCAGATAAATCAAAGAGCGGTTGTGAATTGAATTGTGATTCAAATTAATTAATAATTTGATATCCTATTTCCACCGCAACAGAAAATGGCGACTTCACTGGGGAAGTTCTTAATCTTTTAAGGGTTATCCCTATTTTGTTTATTTTTGCTATTTTTGCTTTACTATTCATTTGTATATATATGTTGTACTTTGATTGGGGATGGATCCATGTGTTGTGAGATAAGTCCTACACCCGTACTTGAGGGACATTATTATAGGATGGTGATATATTCGACGAGGCTTATAGGGGATGAGTCCCGACCAAGCTGACTCGAGAATCACCGCTCAGTGGAGACCCTTTTGAAAATGGTTCGTTTGAACGAGTGTAGTCGTGAAAACTTTTACTATTTTCGGCAAGATTCCATGATATTGAGGACCGTAGTACCTTAACACCACCTTGGCCTTATTTAGGACGTAGTGCGGGAACTGTGTGGGAATAGTCCTACAATCGTTGCTACGCGATGCTACACTCAAAAGAGGTTCTCTTGAGAATATTATTGGCCCCGAGTCAGTCGGAAGGTTGATAATATCCGAAGGATGGACTGAGGACTTTGGGCACTTCTTTAGAACCTTGTTCTGCAGGTACGATTAACCTATAGTGCATACCTCTTGGGATGGGTAGACCTCGACTCCGCTCATGTTCCTTTAACCTAGGACTGTATGTGTGCTTATGCATTGCATTCATAAAGCATCATTTTGCATTAAGACTTCATGGAATTCAAACTTTTCTTTATGAACATCGTAGAATACCATGGATCACCGTAGAAGGCGTACTTTGAAATATTCTTTTAAGGGTTTTAAAGTTGGATGTCCTAAAGAAGTTTGGGGAGTCGATTCAATATCAAGATGGATTTCAGAAGTGATATGGAAGGCTGTTATCTTTACTGAATTTTCAAGTAAACGAAGGACTTCTTTTGGTTTTGCTATAGTTCTATGACCCAGACTATCATTGCTTCACTTTCCCTGATTATCAGCTTTTGCTTACTTTGGAGGAATACTCTTAGTTGGTGGGGTTACCTATTGTGAATAAGTCTTCGTTCCCTTTCTTGGAGACGGACCCTAAAGAGGAAGACATTGCTAAGACCATTTGTCTAAAGGTATCTGATGTCAAAGCCAATATGATCACTAAAGGGAAGACCTTCGGGTTGCCCACAGACTTCTTAATTAAGAAAGCCCAATATTATGCCGATCATATGAGCATGCCTACCTTTGGGACAATCTTTGCCTTGCTTATTTATGGAGTGCTGCTTTTTCCCAGTTTTGAAGGATTTGTTGACATGAACGCCATCAAAATCTTTATGATGAGAAATCCAGTGCCAACTTTATTGGGTAACACTTATCATTTTGTGCATCTACGAAACTTCCATGGTGGAGGGATGATTACCTGTTGTGTGCCTTTGCTGTGCAAGTTGTTTATTTCGCACTTGCCCAAGTCCGGATCATTTTGGGATCGCACTAAAGGACGCTGGTCACAAAGTGTTATGGCTTTAACTCATTCGGATATTGATTGGTATAATCATATGTATGATGGGATATTGATCATTTATAGAGTTGGAAACTTTGCTAATGTACCTTTTCTTGGCTTTAATGGAGGGATCAGTTATAATCCAGTTCTAGTACCTTCCCTAAGCTTAACCAACCCCCTTACCTAGATCTTTCCCTATGTTGTGTTTACGACGCAAAAATAGGTTTTCCCTCTTTTGACATTTTCCTTTGGATAAATCAAAGAGCGGTTGTGAATTGAATTGTGATTCGAATTAATTAATAATTTGATATCCTATTTCCACCGTAACAGAAACGATTGGAAAAACCTGACAAAAAGGGAAAGACAAGGTCATCGCAACCAAGTCTGGATTCGGGAGTCGGTTACACAAGGGGAAGCTATGAGCACCCCTCACGTCCTTCGTACTCGACGGGATCCATGCATATGTTGTCTATCTAAAAGGGTGATCAATCTATCTACACTAAAGGCCAAAGGACAAAATAAAAAGAAAAGAGACTCAGCAGAGTATTGCCGCTCTGTGCCTACGTATTCCCTCGTGCAATGGGAAAGTCAGAGTCAACGTAGTTCGGCTAACTACAGGTGAAAAGGGGGAAAGGTTGCTCGCCAAGACATCGTGTCTTGTGCCTACGTACTTTCATTTGGTATGAAAGATCTGAGCAAACGTAGTTCGTGCTAAAAAGACCACAGGTTGGTTCAAACTTTTTTAGGCCCGAGTAGGGTTAACAAGTAGTTCTAGCAGTTGGTGTATGCAGCTCGACCATTGGAGACTTAGGCATTACCGTTTATGGTAGAACTAAAAGTTAACAACACTCTTTTATCTGAAAAGATTTTCCTTGATTAAGATCCCGAAGGATGAAAAAGGTTTGAAGTGTTTTTGTGTTTTTTAGAGAAGAAGTGTTTTGAGTTTGATTTGTAAGTCATGTTGCACTAGAGATTATGACCTAAGAGCGAATGCGTCGTATATCACCCAAAGTGTGTACACTAAACACTCTAGGTCATTGAGAGGAAGCCCCCCCAATCACCATTTCTCAAGTAGCTTAAGGCTCGTAGCGTACAACACTTGTCATTCTTTATTAGGTGTTTTATGAATGTTTGAAGAGGAGAAGAGAAGAAAGGACACTAAAGGGGGACTAAACCAAACCTAAAGTTGTCATGCAAAGATGATCCTATGATTTAGGTTAGAAGGGGGCTACCTAATGTTATCATGCATGGTTGAGAGCCTAATGTCTATCATAACCTCTCTTGATCAAGAGAGATTAGAGATCCTAAGGGAAAGAAGACAAAGGAAGAAGAAGAAGAAAGAACATGCAAATGTAAACATGCAAACATAAGATGCTCAAGTAGAATGAAAGTGGGAGGAAGATAGTGTGGGGAAGTAGCCTCCACAAGCTCATCTCAACCAAGCATGCATATGAGAAATTCCAAGAAGAAAAGAGAAGAAGATGCACAAAAAAGCAAACACACAAAAGCATCAAAAATGGGATGAAATGTCCTAAACCAAACAACATCAACCATAATGCAAAAAACCAAACACAAATGAAAGGTAAAGCAAGCCTAAAAAAAAGTGAGGATGAGAGGCTATATGAGGACATCAAGGACCTCATAATATTCACTCAACCATAAGCATCACCAACCAAAAGCAATGAAGCACAAAGAACACAAAGAAAGTCCTCAAGGATTCATCATTTTAGGTATGCTTCAAATACCACCAAAGGAGGGACCAAGACACCTTAAATGAGACTCCAAGGTCATGGGACAGAATGGGAGATGAGAGAAGAGAGCTCAAAAGAAAAAGCAAACACATCCAAAGAGAATGCAAGCATAAACACAAAGGAATGCAAGCAAAGCACACATGGAAACCCTAATTGAAAACTCAAAAGAAAACAACCAAATGAGAAAGCAAAACATAATGTCATGACCTAAAAATGAGCAAGCATCATCATTAACATGTTAGCAACATGAATCAAAAGGCATTGAAGGCTCAAAGGATCCATAAATGTCATCTCCAAGACAAACTAGGTCAATGTGTATGTATAAACCTCCCTTGGAGGTAACTTTACTTGCAAGTTACCTAAAAATTAGGAAAATGGTTCAAAAGTGATCAAATAAAATGCAAACAGCACCTAGACATGTTGGCAAACAGAGGCCAAAAGATTACAATCAAAGTCACTTCACAACACCACCAAAGAAATTGATTCACAAGGGTGTCCCATTATGAAGGAGGATTGTCGAGGGTCAATGTAATCAAAACCAAACCAAAATTCAACCAAACAGGGGCAAAATGGTCCTAAAAAATTAATCAACTCATCATGGATATGAGGATTACTTTTTAGTCATTGGATCAAAAGGAAACAAGAGAAATAAATCAAGAACAAAGACATGTCAAGAATTAGGTCAAATAAAACATCTCCAATTAATAGTTCCTTTTTTTAAATGAAAAATAATCCAAAAAAATAAAATAAAAATTATAAAAATAAAAGGACATTTCAAATTGCCCAGAAAATATTTTTGGGGAATTTTATTAATTGGAGAACTATTTTTAATTGAATTAATTCTAAACCAAAACAAAACAAAAAGAAAAAGAAAAAGAAAAAAGAAATAAACAAACTCATGGTGCAAACAACAACAGAAACATGTGTAAAAGTTTGGGACAAGCGTGAGGGGGGTGCCAAAAGCAAGGAAGCCCAATCCAATTCAAAGTTCAGTCAACCAGTCAAAACTCAATCACTGCCCTACGTTCTAATTACCAGTCAAGCATCTAGTGGCTACAACCTATGACACGCGTACCTCATCAATGAAGTATAAAACAAAAACAAATCTCAACCTCACGATCTAAAGACCAGTCACACATCTGAGGGATGTGGTGCACGCATATGAAATGCATCGTTTCATTTAAGTAAGTCAGCAAGATCTTGGCCATCCATTATAATTTGAGTCATGTAATCCTAGGGGGGAAATGTTGCCATGCAAGCTTCAGATTAATTAACATAAAATGAGATTAAATCAGGTATGTGGGATGAGATGAAGGTCAAATGTTCTAGCCAGATCCAAAGGCTCCTATCAAGACACGTGTGCACCTGAGCATTTAAATGAAAAAGGGAGGGAGAGTTGCAGACACCGGAGCACGGCGGCTCCGGTCGTCTTCTCCGGGAGGCATCAACAGTGGCCAGTTTTCAACTTCACTAAAACTCAACAAACTATACACCAATCAAATCGTCTCACTTAGTACAACATGAATCCATGATTTATTTTTAGTTTCAGTTCATAATCAGGCCAAATCTCAAACAACAAGTTTGAAGCTCAAATCACCAATCAACACCAATGCCAGTCCATTTTAGTTAGAATTAATCTACACAGTTCCTAGGTCATAATCATGCAAAACTGGCGTTCAATTGGATCATAAACAGAGAAAAAATTTGAATTGAAGGTTACCTAGTGGAGAGCTTCCACTGAGCCTTCTACACTTGAAGAAGCTTGATGAAACTCTGCAGATCTACTCAAGGAAGCTTGAGGAAGATGAATATGACCTTGAATTGCTTTGAAAACTCCTCAATTGTGATTCACGATTTTGGAATTTTGCTTGCTTGCTCCAACTAAGTTTTCTTCAATTCTCCACGAAAACGACTCTCTCTTTGCTCATAAATGACCTAAAGCTTTTATATGTTGGATACCTAAGCTCATGGAGGCCCAATTGCAACTTAATTGTGTGAATTTAGAAATGCCCAAATTCAATTTTCCATGCTCATGCACACGTAAAAATTGCACCAATTCCCTTGTGTTTTCATCCAAAATCCTTGCTGGGAACTTACTTTGATCATGTGGATAGGATTGAAGCCTTGAATTGATCAAATGGTTGAGATTTGATTACCAAAGTTTCACTTGAAATGGCAAATTGATTTCACATGAAAACATGACCAAAACTCAAATCCAATGTATGCATCTTGTTTATCTCATCTTTAAGACTCAAAAAATGCATAAACATGTCTTGAAATGATTAAGAATCAATTAATTGCCATTTCTCTTTTTTGAGCTTTCTTCATGAAAAAGTCTCACACCAATTCTTCAATCCAAGCCAAATCCATGGTACCTTGATGTTTGATTGAGAATATTACCTCATTTGGAGCACATTTTATGTTGGAAATATTTTCATTTGAAGTGTGCAAAGTGGTGAAATGGATCTATAATAAAAATGACCTATAATCTCACTTTCCCAAAATACCCCTGCCTCGCAAGCTTCATATCGTGAGCTCTAAAAATTAGATGAAGGACTTCTAAGACTTTTTGGAAAGCTAAGATCATGATCTACAACTTTCATGTTCATCAAAATTTGAGGAGAAACATCCTTCTAGGTCAAAAATGCCTTGGAAATTGGTTGACTTTTGTTAACCAAAATCACATTCATCTGAGGACCTGTAACTTGTCAGCATCATAACTTGAGTTCTAGAAATCTGATGAAAGACTTATAGTACTCAAAAGAAATCTAGAAACATGCCCTACAAGTTTCATTTTGGGGTCAAGATGAGATGAGACTTGTATCTTGAGATATGTGGTCTTGAAGTTAGGCACTAAACAGGGGATTTTACACTGAGAACCCTAATTTAGTAACTTCTCACACTCTTGATTCTTCTTGATTTATTCTTGAAATGATATATTATACATCTCAACGCAAAATTCCATGATCACAAAGACTTGAAATTGAGTCTTAATCTCCTTTAATTTCACATTTGACTGAGGGTTGACCAGATGAAAACCCTAGATGTACACTCTTGACTGTGGCTTCTTCCACATGACACAACAACTTGAACAAGCTCCAAAATGGCTCTCAAAGCACTCAATGAGCTTCCTCAACATCCCACATCTATAATCATGAATTCACAATCCCTGATTATCTTCAACTGGCCTCCAAGTTAGGAGACAATCCACATACATCCACCAACTCTCTCAAAGAGCACTGACCACCTCTTGATGACCTTGATGAGCATTCATGCTTGAGTAAAACCTCTTGATTAGGCTCAAAACCCTTGGTAACCTTCTCTTTCTAGGCACACCTCTCTTGATCCCCTGCTAAGTGAACAATGCTATGCAATGCAAATGCTAGCAGAAAATGTAATGAAACATAAACCAAGTTAAGAAAAGGTGGGTCAAATTTTGGGGTGCAACGCCCTCATTCATCATACCCTGAACACAGCTCTTCAACTCTGCACATCCCTCAGGATGACTTAAACATTCATCACATGATTAATTGCAACCCGGGAATATCCCTCCCTTCAATAACTTTTCCTTCACAAAGCCTAACGACGTCTTCAAATCATTGACATCAGTTATCAGATCTAAACCCTCATCTTAAATGATTGCACTGACTCCAGCAGCCCCATGGTTGGGCATGGGGTTCTGTACGACGTTAGGAGCGTAGTGAGAGAAATTTATTGCTTTACTGTCCACCAAATCTTGAACTTTATGTTTAAAGGCTTTGCAATTATCAATGTTGTGCCCTGGTGCCCCAGAGTGAAACTCGCATCGCGCTTTTGCATCATAACCGGGTGGAGGTGGTCCTGTTAGGGGAGCCATAGTCCTCTTCTAGACTAACTGTAGTTGCAGTAGATGCTGAAGCATTTGATCATACGGCATCGGAGGTGCATCAAAATGTCTATTTACATTCCAGCCTTGATCCTGAAATCTTCTATAACCCTGTTGATTCTGCTGTTGCGGATGTGGTTGTTGTTGTTGTTGTGGAACTATGGGAATTGTAACACTAGCAACCTGCTGCTGCTGGCAATTTTTCCCTGATCGTCTGTTCCCTCAGAAACTGGACACTGAATTGGTCTCTCCTTCCCGCTTCTTATTACCAAATACCTTCTTACCTCCCCCTCCTGCTGAGGAACTCTCACTAGATTGAATCTTTCCCAACTTGATGTTGTTTTCTACCCTCTCTCCGGTGATGATCAAATCAGAGAAGCTTCCCGACATGTTACTAATAAGCTTCTCGTAATAAACACCAGGAAAAGTGGCGACAAACATATCAATCAGCTCATCCTCAACCATGGGCGGCTGCACCCTGGCGGCAAGCTCCCGCCACCTCTGGGCGTATTCCTTGAAGCATTCACCAGTCTTTTTAGACAAATTATAGAGTTGGACCCTGTTAAGAGCAAGGTCGCTGTTATACTAATAATGTTTCACAAAGGCCTCAGCTAGGTCCCTCCAACTGCGTACATTCACAGGTTCAAGACTCATGTACCACTCCAATGAAGGATCAGACAAACTGTCTTGAAAGAAATGCATAAGCAATTTCTCGTCATCCGAGTAGGCAGACATCTTGCAGTAGTAGGATCTCATATGAACTTTTGGGCAGGTAGATCTGGGATCAGTCCCAGATTAGCCATGTCAAGGCCCATTGAATTTTGGTTCTCATAGCTCTTCATCTTGTCCTCTAACAGCTTGAACTTTTTATCAGCTTCACAGGGCAACTCAGCAATAACAGCCCTTAGCGAGAACACATCATCCTGTCGGTCTTCATTCCATAACCTATCTAAATTACCATGTGCAACACATGTGACATCAGGACCATGAGCATTCCCATTCGCAACATTACCATTTCCATCATTCCCAAAACCATTGTTATCAAAACCAGCAGCATTACCAAAACCAGCAGCATTGCCATTACCATTACCATTACCATTACCATTCCCTCCAGCAGTAGGGATAACCAAAGTAGGCATAGAGTGAGCATGAGGAGTCCCAGTTTAATTGGGAGGAGGATTAGCAGTTTGTCCTCCATGAAGAACACCATTACTGTCAACTCGTGCAATCAAGGGCTACACCAAAGTACAAAGTTGTTCCTGTCCGTTGGGAACTCCCTGCATAAGATCCATAAACAGACTCATCCTTTCACATAACTCTTGCATCTCAGCCTGAATTTGTTCCATTGCTCTGAGCTGATTCCCCCTTGCGGCTTAGCGGTGAATAGTCTGGTTGTTTATCCTTAAACAAACTAACGGACAGACAGGGGTAAGATAAATAGTTTCGTTGTACCTGCTATGTAAGAAATGTTATGCAAAATGTAGACATGTATGTCTGCAACAGGGAAATTTACCCCCGATTCTAGTTCCGAGAATAATAGCACGACAATGGTGAACCCATAGACAAGCATACAACCAAACACCTCATTCATACAAGAAAAGGCCAACAAGCAATGTACAATCATACAACTGAGTACAAGAATCAATAGAAAGACCTTAGCCAACAGGTCTGGTGATGGTCGATACAAATATGAGCAACAAGCTACAAAGGAAATGAAAGACATCAAGTATGGCAACAAGCACGAAACTCCTCCAACAGCTCCTGTGTCTCAGGATGGTCTGGTCTGACGAGTAACCCCTGATTGAGCGCCTATCTCTGTCTGATAGTAGTCTATAAATCCTCAGCATAGTCTTCCCAAGCTCCCTCACTAAAGACTTCCCCTAGCTTGCACCTCTTCGAATCAGCCCTCAGCTTGTAATCCTCCAAGGTTGCCAAAGCTTCGTTCAATCTGCAGTTACTGTCACGTCTGAGTGAAGCTTCATCAGCAATCCTCTCATCCTTCGCCTTGAGCTGAGTCTTTAATCTAGTAATAGCAGATTCAACTTATCCTCACGCTCCTTGTTGTTGGTAAGAGTAGCATTCCACTGATCATTGAACTTGGAAATCTCTAGATAAGCCCTATCCAAGTCCTTCTTCTTAGAAGCGAGAACATCACTGACGACTTTTAGATCCAAACCCAAACGTTCCTGAGCACTAGTTTGCTTGGTCAAATCTGTACCCAATCTATTCACAAGCTCAGTATGCCTCCTGAAAGAGTGCACAACTTCAATCTTCTCACTCCGAAGCTGAATGATCTCTTTCTCTAACTCTTCATTAGCCTTCTGAAGCTCCTCTTTCTCAGTCCACAACTGGTTGTACTTCTGGATATCCACAGTGGTAGGTTCCTCAATCATGAGAGGATACAATGGCTCTACAGATGGGAAAGGCATCAGAAACCTCTTTGCTCTATCCTGGATCCAAGTCAGATAAGGGTCGTAGGCTCGACTGTTACTCTTCCCCAGAAAAGCTTTCCCTTTCCTGTGAACACTACTCCAAGCTCTCTCCACTCTATCCAAAGTATCACCCTCGAGCAATCCAATGAGATACAGAGATTGTTGTATCTCTTCTTCCTTAGGAGGATTTCTCAGTGCGTATCCAAATTGTCTGACCAACAAAGATGGATTGTAGTTGATGCACCCTTTCCTTCCGACCAACGGGACATTAGGAAATCCACCACAACTATAAACGATCTTTGTACCAAGCAGGTCTCTATCGAACTAGATAATGTTCTCCGTAGACAATCCCATCAACCTTTCTGACCATTCTGAAGTACCAGCAGTAACAACAAATGGACTTATCTTGGGAAGATGACTAGCAAACCACCTATACAACAAAGGAATACAGCAAGATACATTCTTCCCCCTCCGGTTCTCATTCCTGTGGTGAACAGAATGATAGACGTCACCCAAAAGCGTAGGTACCGGATTCCCTGAAGCAAAAATGTAGAAAGCATCTATGTCTACAAAATATGGAAGGTTAGAAAACAATATAATACCATAGACACAAAGAGCTAAGATGGCGCTAAACACAATCCAACAACCATCTTTGGCAAATTGCTGAGCCTTATCAATCAGAAAAGGTAAAGGAAAACCAGGCATCCCAGCCCTCTTGATCAACTTCCCTTCTAACTCTGAAACATCCAAATGCAGAGCAGCAACAAGCTTAGCCAGATCACGCTCAACTTCGGTGTGATAGAATGGCATTTGATCAAGAATAGGCACTCCCAACAGCTCAGAATTCTCCTCTAAGGTAGGCGCCAACACATAATCCGGAAAAACAAAACACCTCAATGGTGCATCATAGAACTGCAGGAGAGTATAAAAACCACCTATCTCATATACTGATGGAGACACATCTCAACAATTTCCCATAAGATTGCTTGAAGTCCTACATCACTCTCTTGTCAGCCATGGCAACTTAGTAAAGAACCAATATCCGGAGTTGGAAACCTGTATGCCACTGTCTTCTTCAAGGGCTCCATGTCAGAAGTAAGGGAGCAAAACCACTAGAAACGAGGAGGAAATATGCACCTGCAACATAGATACATGTTAATGAAAATGCACATGGAAATGAACATGCAAATGCAAATAGGGGATCAAGATTGATGTGTTGTTAATTGAGAAGGACCAGCGCTCCGCTTTAATAAGAACATAGCATTGTCACAGATAGGAACCCCTTGTATCAAGAACACAGATTCATACTGTAAAGAAAACCAGGTAGTATGGAAGTCAAAGTTTCCTGCATAACCCAATCCCTCTCACAGGTATGGGCCTATCCACTGATAAGGTTCGGCATCCTATGCGTTCATCAGCGTCACAGACTTTCGAGAAATGATGATACGTTCACCATTTCTGGTTTGGCATCATAATCTCACGAAGAGGCCTCACTTAGCTAAATCACAAATGATCGGTCCCTAGAGTCGACAATCCTCAGATCCAAGATCCCCTCAAATCCTAAGGACCGGAAAAGAGCTCATCAAAGAGAATCTCGCCTGAGCGCGAATTTCATGGGAACTTGTGCATGCTAAGCATACAGGTCCACCACTACTCTCCACTACTAATGCTAGGTTTGTACTCAAGCCCGAGTCCGGCTTATCTCTCAGTGGAACATTCCCCCCCCCCCCCCAACAGCACAACAAAAATGATATATACAATGTTGAAAGTAAATGCGGGAACATAAAGTACAACACATAAAACACACCCAAAGAGATAAACAACCAAGCGCTAGGATTGACTCGCATAGGGGATGTATCTTTTCCCTAGCAGAGTCGCCAGCTGTCGCTACTGCGAAAAAGGTGCCGGCAATGACAGAAGAGTCGCCATCTTTCTTTATTTATCCTAGAAGAGGGAAAGGAAACGATCTGAGAAAACCTACGGAAAAGGGAGAAGACATGTCATCACAACCATGTCTCGGGTTCGGGAGTCGGTTACGCAAGGGGAAGGTGTTAGCACCCCTCACGTCCATTGTACTCAACAGGATCCATGCTTTGTTGTCTATCTAAAAGGGTGTTCACTATCTAAGCTAAAGGTCTCAGGGGAAAAAGAAAAGAAAAGAGACTCGGAAGAGCATCGCCGCTCTGTGCCTATGTATTCCCTCGTGCAATGGGAAAGTCAGAGTCAACGTAATTCGGCTAACTACGAGTGAAAGTGGGGGAAGGTTGCTCGCCGAGACATCGTCGTCTCGTGCCTACGTATTCTCATCTGGTATGAGAAATCAGAGCAAACGTAGTTTGGGCTAACAAGAATACCGGTTGGTTCAAATTATTTTATGCCCGAGTAAGGTTAAAACTTAGTTCTAGTAGTTAGGTGTATGCAGCTTGACCATTGGAGACTTTGACGTTACCTGTTTGCAGTAGAACTAAGAGTTAACAAAACTATCCTTATGAAAAAGATTTCCAAATTAAGATCCCGAAGGATAAAAAGGTTTGAAGTTTGTTTTTGTGTTTTTAGAGAAGAAGTGTCTTGATTATTGTTTGTAATTCATGTTGCACTAAAGACTATGACTTAGGAGCGAATGCGTCACATATCGTCCTAAGGACGTACACTAAACACTCTAAGCAATTGAGAGGAAGCCCCCCAATCACCACTTCCCAAGTACTTAAGGCTCGTAACGTACAACAATCCTTAACCTTTATTAGTTGTTTTGAAGATGTTTGAAGATGAGAAGAGAAAGACATTCTAAATGGAGACTAAGACTCAACCTAAGAGTTGTCATACAAAATGCACCTACTATTGGGGTAAAAGAGAATGCTATATATTGTTATAATACATGGGTTCAAGCCTAGGGTCTATCATAATCTCAAGAGATTAGAGATCCTAAGGGAACATGGCAAAGAAGAAAGAAGAAGAAGAAAAACGAAGCATGAAATAAGAAAGATGCAAGTATGCATATGCAATGCAACACACAAGCAAAGGGAGGAAAAAGTGTGGGTTAAGAACCTCCACAAGCACATCTCAACCTTTATTAATGCAAGAAGAAATGCAAAAGCAAAGAAGAAATCAATCCAAAAGAAATCACACAATTGCACACAAAAGTGGGATGAAAATGGGAGAATAAATCCTACAACCATTCACACATCAACCACAATGCCCAAAGGCAAACCAAATGAAAAAAAATGGAACCAAGAGCAAATGAGAAAATGGGAGGCAATGTGAGTACAACAAGGAACTCACAAGGTCAAGTCAACCATAAGCAATCTCAATGATGTAAGAAATAAACAAAAGAAGCCCTCAAAGAAGCACCATTCATGACATGCTTCAAGTACCTCCTAAGGAGGGACTAAGCCATCTCAAATGGGATTCCAAAGTCATTGGACATAAGTGGGGATGAGAGGAGAAGATGCACAAAACAAAAAGCACACACATCAAAAGAGAATGCAATCAAAGGCATGGAAGAAGACCTAAGTCATTCAACACATTCAACATTTGGAAACCAAATGGAAAGCCTAAAAAGAATGCAAACTCAACAAGCAATGAAAAAATTTATGACCTATAAATGAGTATACAACCACCTCAATATGTTGAAAATATGAATCAAGAAGATTTAGGAGCTTAATGGATCCACAAAGGTCATTTCCAAATCAAACTAGGTCAATTACATGTGTGAACCTCCCTTAGAAATAACTTAACTTGTAAGTCATCTCAAAAATAGGAAAAAGGCTCAATTAAATCCAAATAAAATGCAAGAAGTACTTAAAGATGTTGGCAACCAGAGGCCAAAAGCACAAGGGAAATGTTCCATCAAAGCACCACCAAAGGAAATAAATCCCTAAGGTGTACCACTTTGAAATGGAAGAATCGAGAGTCAACAAATACGACATAAAAGTCAAACAAAAAATTATCAAATCAGGGGTAAAATTGTCCTATAAAATTATTCAACTCATCATGCATATGAGAAAAAAATTTCAATCATTGGAGAGAAATATTGATCAAGAAGCAAATCAAGAACAAGGAACAAAAGAAAGTTCCATTAAAAACCATTCCAAATGATAAATCCCTTTCTTATTGAAAAATAATTGGAAAATAAAAATAAAAAGTTCCAAAAATTATTTAACATCTTAAAGTATCTAGAAATATTTTTTTGGGGATTTTATCATACTTGGAACCATTTTTATTGAATTAAAATCAAACAAATAAAAGATAAGAAAAAAGGAAATAAAAGAAAAGAAACGTGTGGCAAATAGCAATCATATTAGTTCAAATCAGTGGGCTTCTAGAAGAGGGGTGTGCCAATATTAATGTAAGCCCAAACTAATACCAAAACAATGTGTACCACTTAAACTATGTGGCAGGTCAAAGCACGCATGTGTTGGTCAGCATGGATCTCATCCGTTGATCGTCTAAAGTCAACATTTCAACGCGCTTACATGGCAAGCACACGTCAACTAAACCGATAACGCACCAGACGCCGGAACAACTGTTCTGGTCGTCTTCTCCGATCATTCCACCGGAATTTCAGTCCTAAAACCTAACCAAAACGCGCGAAACCTTATACCAAATTAAACCTCACGCAACGTAGATCATGATTTTACACTTAGTCTTCATTTATCACTCAAGAATTAGGGGAATCGAAGCATCAAAGTTTCAAGCATACAACTAAAATTTGCACAAACACGTCTCTAACTTATCCAGATTTTGCCTACATAAGTAGGACTTCAGTATGCAACAAAAATGGCGTGCAATAGATGCATATTAAGAGAGAAATTTTGAAAAGTAGATTATCTAACGGAGCCTCTCCGTTGGGGCTTCTAACTTGCTTGAGCTTGATCAAAATGATGCAGCAATGTTCAATGATCTTCAGGGAAGAGAATGATGATCTTGATTTGGCTTGAATTGACTTGAATTCCAAAATCACGATTGCACTTTGTTCTTGAATTTTGCAACTGCTCCCAAGCTTCTCTTGCACGAAAATGGCTGAATGAAGGTGCATTCTTCATCAGAACCTTTTATACTATGGATCCATGAGAGTTTGGAGGCCCAATTTGGCCTGTTATGGTGAATTGGAAAAATCCAAAGTTTGAAGTTCAAGCTTCATCTTCATGCGCAAAATTGGCTCCAATTGCCTTGTTTCTGATTCAAATCAATTGCTGGGATTGTGCTTTGATCTTGTGGATGAGAATCGATCCTTGAATTGATCCAATGGTTGGAATTGAATGTGAAGCTTCACCATGAAGTAACTTGAAATTCCATGAATTCTAGCTTGCATAACTCAAAAATCCTTGGTGCATTGTGTTTAGTTTGATGAAGTGAATCAAAATATGCACAAATATGGTATAAAAAGGAATTAAAATCATTTCAATTCAATTCATGACTTTAAGTTCAAATTTCCATGGAATTCCTTCACCAATCTCTTCATCCAACTATAATCCATTACACATTGATGTTCAATGATGGAATTGGGATCATTTGGAGTAAGTTTCATGTTGGGAAAAGTTTCATTTGAAGTGTGCAGAATCATGAAATGGACCTATAATGAAAATGACCCCTAATCTCATAACATGAGTTCTACAAATCAGATGAAGGACTTCTATGAATTTTTGGAAAGCTAAGATCATAAGGAATAACTTTCATGTTTGGGTTAAAGTGATATGAAACATGATTCTAGGTCAAAAATGCCTTGGAAGTTGGTTGACTTTTGTTGACTGAAAATACATTCATCTGAGGACCCATAACTTGTCAGCATCATAACTTGAGTTTTAGAAACCCAATGGATGAGTTCTAGTACTCAAAATAAAGCTAAGGACATGCTCTAAAAGTCTCATGTTTACATAAAAGTGATATGAAAATTGTATCTTGAGATATGTGATCTTGAAGTTAGGCACTAAATAGGGGATTTTACACTGACAAGCTTAGAAGCCCTAATTTAGCAATTCTCACACTCTTGATTCTTTTTGTATTGATCTTGAAATATTATCTTAGATGCTTCACCATAATTTTCCATGATCATAATGACTTATAACCAAGTCTTAATCTCCTTCAAGTTTACAGTTGATCTTGCACTAGACAGATGAAACCCTAGGTGTACAATCCTCTGACTGCAACCTCTTGCACATGATGTAACAACTTGGATAAGCTCCACAATGGCTCTCAAAGCACTCCATGAGCTCCCACAACATCTCATATCCATAACCGTGGATTCAAAATCCTCTGATAATCTTCAATTGGCCTCCAAGATAGGATAAACCACAACTATCTATCCACTCCCTCAAAGAGCTTTGACCTTCTCCTGATGATAATAAGAACTTGACCACTTGAATCAAACCTCTTGCTTAGGCTTAGAACCCTTGGTAACCTTCTCTTGTTATGCATACCTCTCTTGACCCCCTGCAAATGACCAATGATATGCAAATGCAGATGCTAGAAGACGCAATGAAAACATAAGTCAAGTAAAGAAAAGGTTGGGCAAATTTTGGGGTACAACAGAGTGTAAGACCCACCACCTTTTCTTTTGTTTTTCAATAAATATTGGGCCTCTGCTTAGAGTGCAAGACCCAATACCTTTGTATATAAGTCATGGGCATCTGCTTAGAGTATAAGACCCAACACCTTTGTGAATAAAATAAACACACAAATAAAACATTCAACACATCAAACCCTAAAAGATGTGCAATCTTCCATGAATTTAAAAAATGTCTATACTTGTGAATATTCAATCATGTTTGTTCATGTTTTGTTAAGTTTCTCTTGACATTTACATCATCCTTAGTTTAGACATAGGTCAGACAATGGGATCCCGTTAGTCACAACTTAGTTCAAACAACTAGTTCCCTGGCCTCCTCTTGGGCCTTATACAAGCATCATTTCCTCCTCTTAGACATCATACAAAGAGTCCCCCCAGTAAGATTAGCATCCTCTTGGGCTTCATACATGGATACTTGGGAAGTCTCATTCAATTCCCCACAACCTCCTCTTAAGCTTTATACAAGGACCCTCAGGCTTCTCAAAAGCATAAGTCAAGTCTTAGTAATCTATATAAATAAATCTTTTAGCCTCATTCATCCTAGACTTTGTACAAGATACAAATAAGTCTTTTATCCTCATTCATCATGGGCTTTGTATAGGATACAAATAAATCCTTTTAGCCTCATTCATCCTGGGCTTTGTTTAGGATACAAATAAAATCCCTAAAAGAGTCAATCAAATCCTCAATATTGAGTCAGTCTCTTCAAATTTCCTCAACATTCATTAGCTTTCTCTCAGGCTTTTACACAAATAATTTTCCCAGTCAGTCAACCTCAATCTTGGGCTTTGAACAAGACAGAAAAAACTCCCTAGTTGAGTCATTTTTCAATCTTTTAGCTTCATGTATTAGGCTTCAATCAAGATACATAAATCAATCTCCTCACAAATGAGACTTTGAGTCATCTATGTAGGAAGACATCTCTTCTAATCATTAAAATTCAAATCAAACATTAAAAACCCTTTTCAATATAAGTGGTGTAAGTGGCACACTTGTTGATCCAAAATCTAAGCTGAAGTCCCTCTCTTATCATGGTTCAAAAAACTTTTCTTTCATCTAACTGATGTAAGTGGCATACTTGTCGATCTTATATCCAAGTTAAGGTCCCTCTCTTAGTATGTAAAGAATTCATAATGGAAAAAGTGGTGTTTCTTAAACACAACAAGTTCAAAGATTTCTTCCCTTATGACATCATTCTCAAATGATTGAGTGAATATGTGAGATATCTCCCTTAAAGATGACAATTTGTCAAATCTTTCCAACACTCTTTTTAGCTCCATCATCTTGGGGTATAAACAAGATACAAAACAAACTTTTTCGTCCCATAGATCAGGAGGAACTACGAATGCTCTGATTTCTCAGTTTCCTTTTTGAGAATACGTAGGCATAAGATTGCGAGATCTTGGCGAGCACAGTAAGAAAAAAACCTAGGTCTCGATACCTTCCAAAGACAATAGAAAATCATAGAAATACCACACATAAAAATTCCCTCAGCTTTCAAAAAGGAGAAACTTTCTCAATTAAACAGCAAACAAACCTAAGCAAGCAAGTAATTCAACAGTAGAAATATACAATCATGTTTCCTATAGATTACTATAGATACTCATGGTGTTAATAGCTTCCCTTAGTATAAGCAACCCCCGATTCCAAATCTCTTAGAATTTGTAAAACAAAACACTTACGAGCAGGGTTAGCTTAGATTTCTTCCCCTTCCTTTTAAGCATCATAGGATAAATATTAAAAATTCGAAAGTAGCACTAAGTGCGATAATGATCACCTCACAAAATTCGGAGCTACACCTTTTTTCAAAACCTATTAGGCATACGCATATTATGCGTATGCAACAGTCAAAAGTCTCCAATACGTGTATCTATATGTAGTCACTCTTTCTAAATTTAAATCCGCCTCTATTGATAGACGTATGGGACTTCTGATATGCGTATGAGGCCTCCAAATCGCACATCCATACGCATCAGGATGCTTAGGATTTATTTATTTTCAGTTATTTTGAGTATTTTTATTTTATTTTGAGTTGTAATTTTGTTAAAACTTATATTGAGTAATTTTATACGAGTCGTTTATTTTTAGTCTATTGAGTTTTGCAGTTCACATATTTTGATGATTTCATGATTATCCACAACATTAGTGGTTGTGCAAAAACCATCCAGATTGAACGGTTAATTGTCCTCTATTCATGTTAGCTTACATAATGATTTTTACACTTCTGAATAATCTAATATGGTTTAATTAAGTTGCACTAAGAGTTGAGAAGGTTTAACATAACTGACTGGGGTACCATATCTAATAAGGGGTATTGTGTAGGTTGTCATCTCTAACCAACCTGATGAGGACAGAAAAAGAAAACACAAAAGTTCATCATGAGAGAGCATTCTAGTACATAGTTATTATTCAGAACTTGTGACAGTCTATATATCTTTCTGGCTTGATTATGTGTCCGAATGGATAGAGGCAGTGACAACACAAACTAATGATGCCAAGTTGATAACTGAGTTCGTAATCAAAAATATTTTCACAAGATTTGTCACACCTAAATCAATTATTAATGATGTGGGAACTCATTTATAGAACAAATTGTTTAAGGATTTAAAGGCCAAATATGGTTTTAAACATAAAGTTACCATAACCTAACATAAAGGATTACTTCAACCTGATCAACCCTTCGCAAATGAATTTAGAAGTTTTTGTAAAGGTCAAGACAATATAGTACTCTGAAGCCACCCTGAATATGATGTTATGCTTGAAGGAGAATGATGACACTCATCCAAATCTTTTCAAAAAACTGATGAAGATGACTTGGAGGCCATCAAAGACTCTATGTGTTAGCCTATAACTAATTGGCTAAAAAAGTACAAGACTACTGATAAAGTTATCATCCAAATAAGTTTAAGACCGGTGGCCAAAGTTTGATACCAGTTTTTGAAAGACTCGTTGATGGAAACCACGCGCAATGAAACTATCAAGAAATCTATATTAATCCTTCTTAACTGTATCACCACATTTCAACCAATTAATGTAGCCGGGATCATATGTCAAGAGATACATGCTTATGCAAAAAGTAAATAAGGCATGTTGTATTTTCCTTGCTTGTTCACATCCATATGTAAGATATAACATCCCGATTTTCGTATTTTTGTTTTTAATTGATTTAAATTTTGTTTTATTTAATTATCGGTATGCTTGGATATTTTTGTAGGGTTTATTAGATTTTATTTGATTAAATAATTGAAATAAATGAATTGTGAGTTATGGGGTGAAATTAGAATTTTAATAAAATTTGAGTGTTAAGGAGTAGGAGCCCAAGAGCTGAGAGAGGGTTTAGAATTAACAAAAATATCATTAGGTCATTTAAATAGATAAAGTTATGGGAGTCAAGAGTTTTGTTTGATACGTGAAAAGCTGGAAAAATGGAGGAAGAGACAAGGAACCCTAAAGAGAGCTTTAGGAAGGAGAAGCCATAAGGAAAGCTTGGGTTCTTTGCTGGAAAATTAAAGTAGAGGATTACTTGAATATAAGTGTCAATTGCATTAAGGGTAGCGAAGGATCCTCACCCTCCTCTAGATTTTCGTTGTTTTCACCATTGTTGATGTTTGACGTGTTTGTGGAAGATTTGTGTGAAATTTAATTAGGTTGTTGGTCATGTGTTCATATAGTGATATCAGTGAAGAGCATGATGATCTATTGCGATGATGTTGATTTTGATATTGTGATGTGTTTATTTTCCTTCGATTCATATACCTTATGATATGATGTGTTTTGGGGTTGTTAAAGGCAAAACCTTGGGGTTTGAGGGCTGACGCAAGACTGAAAAACAAGAGAGATCCCACAAAAAATTGCGAGAAAATTGGGGTTTTATGGGCACAACTATTGGTTGTAGCAATTGCTACGGGCGACCGTATGAGCTCCATGTATTTTGTATCAAGTATGTTGTTTTTGTGCGTAACTTGAGTTCCATGAATCCATTTGATGTGCGGTTCAAAGCCTTGGATAGTTGACGTGTAATACTACCTTATAATAATGCTTTAGAGAATAAACATGTACATGAAAATATGAATAATGTGTTTTTGCTTGTGCAATTCTTATGAGATGACTATCAAATAATTATATAATCGTGAATTTGAGGGTTGTTACGAGTTGACGAAGAGCGTGACGAATTATTGAGATAAAATATTATGAGAAATTGAATAACATTTGGAATGTAAATATAATTGTATGCTTATGTATTGTTGAATATATTTTCATATCATACTTGTTGTGTTGAGGTGATAAACTTATTGGCGGTGTACACGGTAAGAAGTGGGGACAGTTGTGAATGATCATATTTACATGTTGTTGTCAAGTCCATGCATCATGGTGTACGGACTTCAGTTCGGTGGTGAGCTCATGTTAAGAAGTGGGAACCAGGAGTGAGTAGTTGATTTTAGTAGTTAGATCAATGAAGCGTTATTGATTTAGTAGTGGGGACCAGTGACAATTATGATGAGCTTTGGTTCAGAAGTGGGGATCGGGGCGAGTAGCTGATATCATCAATGAAGTCAGTGAAGCATAACTAATTTAGTAGTATGGATCAGTGACGATTATGGTGGGCTCTGGTTCAGAAGAGGGGACTGGGAGCGAGTATGGACGAAAATTAATAACATATCTCTGATGTCCACACAATGGTACCACGTGTATTAAGTCGAGATGTTGTTCGCATTGCATACATAAACACACTGTGGTTGTTTTATTATTGTGAATGAAGTGTGTGATCGATAATTGTGTTGAATATGCTACCTTTTATATTTTGCACCATTAATATATTTGAGCGTATTCTCACCCCATTTGTTTATTGTGGTATTTGTGCTCCTCTAAAATACACACAATCAGAGAGAGAGGAGTACAAGTCAGCTCATAAAAACTCAGAAGATAAGGCAACTTTGGATACCCTCATTTTTACTTTACATATAAGCCTTTCAACTAGATGAGGTTGTATGCTTCTTCATTAGCTATAATGGCTACCTTCATGTCTTGTTTTGTTTTGTGATTCTATAATCATTTAACATCACTTGTTGTTAAAACTACTAACTTGACATCTTCCAAACTTTCTTGTGCATTGCTTCCAAAGTAAATGCGTAAGCAAGTCTTTCATACAATAGATTACCTACAATGAAATATGTTAATTTTTCCCACCAATTTTTTTTTGTATATCTAAGAAACTTAGGATACATTTTAATTTCTATCTCATATGTTAAAAATATATATATATATTAATTTTTTTTTTGTTTTTCTTAATGTGGTTACCACAATTGACTTTGCTATGCGTGATTTACTCTATCAAATTCTTGATATTTTTTTATGAAACATATAATCTCAAAGAATTTCCTATTAAGAGTTTAGAGTAGTTCATTGCATCATCTCAGTCGAAGAAATCATCATAGATTGAAATTAGTAGTTAAGCATGGCAACAATATTTATCCAGAAGAGTGGAAATCATCATGGATTGATATTTTTTTTAAGAAACATATAATCTCAAAGTTGTCTTATTCAATTGTGTTTTGAATAAATCTAAAGTCTAGATGACCATAATAAACTCTGGTAGATTTAAGAAAGATTTGACTGACTTATATTCGATTGCATTTTTATTTGTATAACTTGTTATCGAGTGAAAAATGTTCGTCCGTCTATTAATGGTTTATCTTTTCGATTTTGATTAACCTATAATTTATTTTTTATGTATATCATAAATGTTCAGAGTTTTACATCGAACAATATATCACCTGAACAGTGCTTATAAATGGAAGAAATCTTCACCTTACAAGTTGGTTTTGTAGGATTGAGTTAAGTCTGAATCACATTTCTTAACATGGTATTAAGAGTCTTGTTTAAGATTCGATGAGCCACCTGCTATTAGATTTCCGCTATCAAGTCACCCACCATTTATTTCTACGCTCCGGATATACATTCCTGGGCGTGAACGGGTATGTTAATAGTCACACATCGAATAATATATGGTTTAAACATGTGTTTATAAGTGGGAAAATTCTCACCTTACAAGCCGATTTTGTAGTGTTGAGTTAGGTCCAACAACATTTTTATATTATGTTAAAAAATATGGTTCAAGTCTAACTGGATCCTACAAAACCAACTTGTAGGGTGAAAATTGTTCTTACTTATAAACACGTATTTGTATTATTTATTATTTGATATGTGACTCTTAACACACTCTCTTACGTTAAGATTGGACATATAAAACATTTTATAGTTTAAGAGTATTTAAGACTAAAACTAAAAAAACAAGCAGCTAATGTGGCACCAAGATTAATGAAAAACAAGCAAAGCAGTACTTAATGAAAATGCATAGTACATAAACTATAGACATCAATTAAAACCAGAAAAAGTTAGGTCCTTTGGCAGACATTTTTAATTTCCAAGATTTTGTGATATTGGAGCTTAATGGGATTCCCACGTAGCGCACAAGGGCACACGCTTTGATCCCCCAACGAATGAGAAGCACCATAATTTGTAGCCTAAAGTAAGACGTTATTATATGTTTTATTTTTAGATTATAGCTAATTTATTAATATGTGATAGTGGACATATATAATCACCAAATTAATTTACATCTGAAATGTTGTGGGCGATGTTTAAACGTGTCCATCTTATGGCACACTAAATCATAGTAGTAAGTATTATGAGGGTTTTTGAGAAATTTGGAATGAGTGTACATTTACACAACTGTGTCCAATATTTTGTAGTTTATTTATTGTTAGAATCAAATTCAAAGATTTTAAATAATTTTAAATTAATTTTAATGAATAAGATTCAATCATTACGATTAAATTATCTCTCTTGTTTTTTTACTATTCACTTGAGTGAATCAATTAACCTTAGTTATAAGATTTGATCATTGTACTATGGTGATGAAAATAAGAAGAAAAAAATTAAATTGGAGAAGAAGAAGTTTAAGTTTTCACAAAATAGAGAAGAAGAGAATTTCTCTGTTTTCAAAACTGCAATTTTATTCAAGTTAATCACACTACAATAATAGGGGTTACTTCTTATTTATAGATTTGACTTGTTTGCTCCCTAAGAAAAATCCAAAAACAAAAAGTTCAAAATACCTAATTCTGCTAACACTACAAAATTAGGTTCAAGACAAAATTCATGTTGAGGCTAACTCCTTAATACTTCGATAACTAGGTGTTTCGACACACATACTAGCCTATTCGACAACTTCTTTGTCTTTGTCGAGCAACCTGCTTCGACACAAGGAATTATAATTCAACACACCACCTAATTCATTGTGTCTAAACTATCTATATTCATCATAGACTTTAACTTCTTAAACACTTTGATCTGCAATTCCTTCATCATGATATCTGCAATCTAATTCTCAGATTTACAGTGTTCCAAGTTTATCTTTCTATCTGCTACCTACTCTCGAAGATAATGGAACCTCATTTCGATGTGCTTGCTTCGACCATTTGCTATCAGATTCTTCGCCGGATAGATAACAGACATGTTGGCGATCTTCATGGTAATTGCTCCATGAATCCTCCTTTTAAAGGAATATGAGTCTGCCCATACACATTATCCTAGTCTTCTTTGTCACAAGGAATTGTTAATGGAGTACAAGCCAAATTATTGGGGAGGTTCCATGATTCATCTTCATCATCATACGGTATATCCAATGCATCAAAAGGAATATCAAGAGTGGCAACTTCTTCAACTTTTGAGATTTATTCTACCACTAGCATTCCTTAATCAATCAAACATTGGATACCCTTCTTTAACTCACTGCAGTCTTGAGGATTAATCACGCAAATGCGACAGTCTACTGGACAACCAAGATGAACGTTTTTCAACAAGAGTTGCTATTTAACAATAGAGAAAGACGTCTTCATTTTGTCAATGCTTGAAATCAATTGAATCCCTCTAGGGTCCTCAATCATATTTATGGAGTGATGATGAGACGACATCAGATTTTTTTTAATGTTGGGAGTATTTCTGGTAAAATTAATCGCTTTTTAGTCAATGAGGTCTTGAACAACATACTTCAGGGTTTTGCAATTTTTGATGTTGTGGCCTGGAGCACCAGAATGGAACTTGCAGCATGCATTGGTATCATATCCAGGGGGAAGGACAGCTGGAGGGTCCCTTATCTCTCTTAATTGCACTAACCGACCTTTCAAAAGGTATGGAAGTAATCTAGCATGCGTTGATGGAATTGGATCAAATCTTTTTTCTGGACTTCGTTGTCTCTGTTGGCTTTGGTACTGGTTCTGACGTGATTGATATAGTTGTTATTGTCGGAGTTGTTGTTGAGCCACAGGTTGGCTAGCAGGGATATAAAGTGATTATTGAGGAGTAACAACAGCGATATGGTGGTAACCTTGATGAGCTTTTCCTTTTTCCATGGAAGCGGCACCAACTTCTCCTTCCTTATTCTTTATGAATCCTTGGTACGGTTTTTTAGGTCCACTCAAGGATCCACCAGCGTTTTGAATTTTCCCAGCCTTCATCAGACTTTCCAATCATTCACCGGCCATAACGAGTTCTGAGAATATTGTAGAAGTGGTAGATGCTAAGCATTCAAGCATCGGACCTTGCAGAGTTCCCATGAATATATCAGTCAATTCTCTTTCAAGCAATGGTGGTTGCACCCTTGTAGCTAAACCTCTCCATCTTTGAGCGAAGTCTTTGAAGGACTCATTAGGCTTCTGGGCCAGTCTTTTGTAGTTGCGTACGGTTTGGAGCCATATCAGTATTGTACTGGTAGTGCTTTACAAAAGCGTCTGCCAACTCTTTCTAGTTTTTAACATGAGAGAGTTCAAGTTGCATATACCACTCTAAGGAAGCTTCAGTCAGACTGTCTTGAAAAAAATGGATCAGAAGCTTCTCATCATCTGAGTAAGCGGCCATTTTCCTACAACAAGACCTGATGTGTGTCTTAGGACAGCTAGTACCCTTATACTTCTCAAAAGTTGGAATGGTGAACTTTGGTGGTATTTTGACTCCGGGTACAAGGCAGATCTCAGCAACGTCCAATCCTAAGACATCAGGACCTTGCATTGCTCTAACAGTTTCTTGCAGAGTGTTGAACTTCTTCTCCAAATCAGTATTTTGTGGCCCATAAGCATCCACAATCAAATCCTCATGAGGACTATATAAATCCTCATAGTCATCATAATGAAATGGAGGTGGAAGCGTACCGCCATGAGGATGAACTGCACCAACTAGTGGATGAACTGTGCCAGCAGGGATGGGGATTGCACCACCTGGGGTCGGAACTGCGCCAGCAGGAATTGGGATTGCACCATCTGGGGTTGGGACTGCGCTAGTAGGAGTATGAGGGTTATTAACATTCCTTTCCGCAACTTTCCTCATTTCCTCTTGGCCTCTAGCCATATTCTGAATCACCTCCATCAGTTGGGTGTTCTGAGTCATCATGTTCTGCATCTCCTCTATTATAGCATCTTGATTCTGTTCCAGCTGGTCCATGATTCTTCTTTGATTATTTCTTGTGTTATAGGAGTGTCGAGAAGTCAGCTTGTCCAACTGCAGAAGGGCAAGTGGTTGTGATATTGGGTTTCAGGGAATGCAGACTGATGCGTATGTATATGCAATGCTTCAAATGATGCTCAAGAGACTCTCTAGACCTTGTGATTATCATAGGTATTATAGAAATGTGATCAAACAGTAAAATACACAGTTTTGAAACCAAAAGCATCTTTCATTAATTTAAGGAAAGATCCAATACAAATGACTTAATCATTGTTCAATAAGTTGAATACAAATTTTTCTGAAACAAAAGAAAGGGCTGATCCACTAAAAGGTCTTCTTTTAGACGTGTTCCTCAAGTTTCTTTGACTCAAACATGAATCTGCCAACCATCTGATCATAGAGCTAAATGAAGTATTGAACTGAAGGGGGGACGTTGTTTCCATCCAAGTCTTGAATTGGACATTTCAACCTCCATGGGATATCACGAATCATGATATTGCAATGCTCTACCAGATCATTATATCTAGCACGGTACGTGTCCAAGGCTAGCTGATAATGTCTGAGGGATTCCACATGAGTGTCCAACAATTTGTTGAGTTGAGCTTCTTTCTTGAGCCAATGTGAACTATCCCTTTTCAAAGATTCGAAGCGGTCCTTCCAAAGAGTGGTCATTTCCTTAGCGGTTTCCAACTCTAAGCACTTATTGTTCCAAATATTAGGAGTGACATATGAAGCCCTTAATGCTTCTTCTTTGAGTTGACGTTCATCTTCGTCTAATGTCAAGGCACCTCTCAGTTGTTCTTCAAGATCATCAATGTCAGCCTTAAGGTTTTCCATAGTCCTCTTCTTTTTAGCAGAGGCTAGCTCACAAAAATACCATGCTCTTTCATAATATTCTTTGGCCTCCTTCAAGCGCTCTTGAAGAGTCTTCACTGACACATCAGCCCCTTGGAAACCATTTTGATACATGATTCTTAAATCTATTTAGCTTTAACTTCTTGCTACTTTCAGCTAGTTGATCTTGCTCAACTTCCATCTTTCTCTTGAATTGGCCATTTTCCACACTAGCTTGGTGGATTTCAGCTTGAAGATCTTGGTTTTCCTTAGTCAACCTTTCCACTACCTCCTTCATCTTCTCATATTCTTCCACTGACACATGAGTGGGAACAGGAGGTTTCTCTTGCATGGGAGGTTCTGGAGGAAACGGTAATAACCTTCAGCCACTCTAGCCAACAACCATCTATTGTATGGTTCTTTAGCCACACAATTTTTTGCTTTCAGCTCCTTTCTTCCTTTTGTATGGATCTTGGTCCATGCCTTAGCAATTTTCCTGACAAATCCCGGATCATATGCTTTGTTGAGCAAGAAAAAGCTTTGGATCTTCTCTGCCTCGGGCGCATCCTCTGTAGCATAACTCAATTGGTGTAATTCCATAATTGGGTTGTAGTTAATGCAACCAGCTCTTCCAATTAGAGGCACATTACCAAATTCTCTACAACTGAAAATAATTTCCACATCATAGTACTCATGGGAGTACCAAGCAATTTCGTCGGCTACCAAATACATGATGCGCTTAGACCACTTCAGCTTCTTCTTGTTCTCCATAAATGGTCCCTCCTTTGGCAAATGAGAAACGTACCATTTGAACAACAGATGAGAACAACACTGAACCATTCATGTTTTCTTCTCACTCCTCCAATGAATGGAATAATAAGTGTCAGCAAGAAGGGTGGGAACAAGATTCTTCTGAATGAAGAGAGTAATAGCAACAATGTCTATGAAATTGTCTATATTCAAAAAGAGGACAATCCCATAGATCATCAAAGCAAGGGAGACACCAAACCTTTCCCAATCTTCATTATTTTTATAATGGATAGCCTTGTCAAGTAGAAATTTCAGGGGAAACCCATTAGTACCTTCTTTGTTGGCTAAACCAACATCAACCTCTTCTTTAGTCATGTGGGGGGCAAGAGCAATAACAGGAGATTTTGGCTCTTCCTCCAAACCGGTGTAGATGGGTTGATCCCTTATCTTGATATTCAGCAAGTGGGAATACTCCTTAAGAGTGTGAGCCAACTGATAATTCTGGAAGGTGAAACATCTGAGCGGAGCGTCATAGAATTGGGCCATAGCAAACAGAGCCCAAGTGTCCACTCCAGAATAGAGAAGTTCAATTAACTTCCCATGTTCTCCTTGAAAGTTGACTTTGATAGCTTTTGGCACGTCAATCAAAAGATCTTGGATGACTTCCAATTTTGGCTCTCTAAACTTCAAGAAGTTAGTGCTTCTTTTCTTTTGATCAGTCATTGTTCAGCAATACTTGAGATAATCACTGTCTTTTAAGTCTTTTGATATGCAAAGATGTTATGCAATGCAATGCTTATGAATGCACACCATAACAGGTCTGTAGCACAGGGATCAAGGTCACAATATCTGCAGGACAATCACAACAAGGTATCTCTCACCTCAGGTAGGCAATCTAATGGTTTGCAACTGGGCATCTCAAAAGCTTTAAACAAGGTCCCATGCACTAACCCTCAAAAGCTTTCCATCATAATGACGATTTGTAAGATGATAATCCCTTCAAAGGATGAGCACAGAGTTATGTTTTAGTAACCTTCGAAATAGGGCTCTAAAAAGCTCCTCAGAATCACAGACTCCCAGTTCGAAAATAAAGACGCTATTACGACTACTCGTAAGACATAATCATCCCAAAGGGGACTCATCTGAGCGGTGGAAGTAAAACCAACTCAACGAGTCCTAAGTCTTGCAAATCAGAAAGCAACCACCTCCTAGCTTAGTGTATACTGAAAAGCTCGAATAAAAATCCTGTATCCTCATAAACCATCCCCAATAAACCCAACAGATAAGAGAACACAGTTTAATAAAGCAACAAAAGCAAATAAATCAAACATATGGCAAACAAACTAGGTTTGGCTTACTAAGAGTCCTTAGTGAAGTCGCCAAGCTGTCGCTACTCAAAAAATGCAACGACGGAGAGGGGAAAGGTGGGAAAAAACAGAAGAGTCGCCATCGAACTTTATTTATCCCAAAAGGAGAAGGGAAAACATCGAGAAAACCCCAAAAAAGGAAATGGATAAGATGGTCTCGCAACCAAGAGAAAGGGTTCGGAAGCCGGTTATGCAAGGGGAAGGTATTAGCACCCCTCACATCCATCGTATTCGACGGGAACCATTTTCTTGTCTATGTATAAGGATATTGCTAAAGGGTGTTGCTTTCTAATAGTGTCCTAAAGGGGATACAAGGGTTGGAAATCAAGAATTGAAAGAAAAGAGGAGGAGAAAAGGGAGGAAAGACTGGTAGGACCTCGCGATCCTATGCCTACGTATTCTCAACAGATATGAGAAAGTCAGAGTCAATGCAGTTCGGAGGACTACGGATAAAAGGATGGAAGTGTGCTCGCCAAGGATTAGAGCCCTTGTGCCTACGTATCTTCACTTAAAAGAAGTGAAGAATCAAAGCGTCCGTAGTTCGGACTACGGTTTGTTGGTGTTTTTTTATAGATGATGACAACGTGCGCATTCTAGCAGTTAGGTATATTGCAGCTCTCTTGTGGAGTCTTAGGCGTTACCTGTTTGCGATAGAACGAACGTAACATGTCCTTTTTGAAAAGAAATAGTTTTCTCCATCAAGGCAAGATGTCACATTTGATTTGTGTAAGTTATTTTTAAGGGTGAAATAAGTCCTCGGATAGTAACCCCTTGCGGGTAGTACCCAATTCTTTATCTCAAAAGATTTATTATGAAAATGGTATGGCGAATATAGTCACGTCTTTGTATCGAAAGATGAGTATCGAGACCACACACTCTAAAGTGAGTATCCTAATACTCGGAGAGGAAGAAGTCTACACTCAATCCTCTCTCTTTAGTTCAATACAAAGAGAAACTTATTATCTTGTTAAAGATGTTTTGATTTTGAATGGTAAGCACTTTATGACAGTGAACCCTAAATGTAATGTCAAGTACTCGGGATAGGAGAAGGCCTTTGCCTAACCATTCCACAACCGTCAACGTTTATTGGAAAAAGAAGTTTGAAAATGCACTTGGTACAAGACCAAGGTTTTTAGACTCAAAGAGACAAAAGAAATAGAGAAGAAAGGTTTGAGAAGAAATGGGTGGTGAATAGATCAAGGTAGGTTAATGGAGATGCACAAATCAATCAATTTACAAGGGTATAATACATACAAGGTTAGTGTGGGATTGATGAAAGAGATATGAGAAGAGAAGGAGATGAGAGAAACCCTAAGGTGTAAACAAAGTTAAATGGTTTTGAAAAATGACTTGACATTGGATCAAGTCTTATTTATTCCTTATTTGAAAAGGTGTTCTAATCCTCAGTTCATTTTATCTTTCTTAAGAAACAAGCAAGCACAGTCAAGAAGTTAAAAGAACTAGACTATTACACTGTAATGGAGAGAGGGAAACATGGTACCCACCAAGGGGGAGATGATATGCGCAATATGAAAGAGGTATGAGTGAGAATATATCAATATGCACTAAAATAGAAATATTAAAAAAAAACAAGATGAAAGGTCAACACCCATAAGATAAACAATGAGTGATCACACATACATAGACATGTGAAATATGAAGCAAATAATCAATACATCCAATATATGAGATAAAAACCATGTGGTCAGCAACCACATCAACCCACAACTCATCAAAGATCAACCAATAGAAATCAAGAGAATAATATCCAAAGCAGGTGCAAAATATAAACCAAGTGGCCTCATAATGAACCAAGAGTCATGTGAGGTGTGTGTAAAGTAATGTGATCATGAAATGAGGGCACAAACAACTTGACCAACAAGTTATACATCTCATATGAAACATATAAAGATCAAAAGTTTCACTTGACACATCTAAGTGAGCCTCAAAGCAAGACTAGTTCAAAGGATGGCTAAATGGAACACTCAAACAACACCAAACTTGTAAAACCAATCAAAATTAGAAGAAAGGTTCAAAGACCATGAAACTAAAGAAAAAATGACCTCAAGGAAGTAGTTTATCATATTCCAAAATTCCACAAGCTATGATCAACCTTAACTAGGTTAAAGGATCAATAAGCTAGGCCTATGGCTCAAACACGAGGACTTATCAACAACACTCAAAGGTACTTCCACCAAAAATATCAAGACACTCAAATAAAATCCCAAAAAATAAGAAAACATAAGTTCAAAGACACACTTAAATACTTGCAAAATATGGGAAGAATATAGGCTAAGAAAATGCCCAAAATGGTTGAATCATACAAGCTAAGCATACAAATCGGGAGTGAATCGAGGGCCAAAAAGTGAGAAATAGAAAGTCGCCTTAGGTAACTTAAACCAAGCCCTAAACAGCATCATATAACCCTAATTTAATCGTCTTAGTATGGCTAAAAAATAAGCCTCAAATGATGAGCATAAGGCACTCAAATCCTCAACCCTAATTCAAGGGTATCAATGGAAATATCTCTTACAAATAAATCAAAATAAAATAGAAAAATAATTTTAAAAATAAAATAAAAATGTGATGAAATAATTGAGACACTAAAGAGTGTAAAATATAATTTTATGAATTTTTAATATACTTGGAACAATTAAAAATAAAATAAAATGAAAGAAAAGCAAAAGAAAATAAAATAACATCAAATGCCACGCAGGATCAAGTTGAAGCGCATATGGGCCATGGAACAGGAGGTGTGGGTATCATTTTTGTTAGGCCCAAGTAATTTGAGACCCATACTCAGAAACCAACGAAAAAACCAAGTGCCACGCAGGATCTCATTAATTAAGTCATCACTGACTCAGCGTCACATGGGCTCCACGCAGGCAAGTCAAAAGGTCAACACCTCAAGCCAACTCAGACGTGGGAGCTAGGGCTCTGGTTGTCTTCTCCGGCTACCTCACCGGAGCTGAAACTCAAATCTCACCATAAATTCCAAGACCTGACACTATCCCACACGATTTTTCATGACAAGCATGAATCCATCCTCCAAAATCATTAATAAGAACTCTAAAGCTATGAAACACGAGCGCGAAAATTTGAGACATAAATTGAAACTCCATAAAACAACACAACAACCATCCAGAAAAATTCTATATCAACTCAAACCAACAAATACGCATCAAGACATGATCTTTGCACGTGAAATACAAGAGAAAAAGGTTGAGAGATTTTACCAAACTTGAAGCTTTAATAAACTCTGTTCATGCACCAAAAGGCCTTCTAACCTTTACCAAATGACCCCTTGAATCTTTACCAAAAGCCCTTGGTGATTTCTCATTATGGTATGAAATTGGAAAAAAGGGTGCTTATGGTACATAATCTGTTTGACCATTCATGGCAATGTTTTGGCAAGAGAAAGAGTGAGCCACGCGCATGAATTTAAGGTGGGAAAGCTGCTGCAAGATCATGCCAAAAACTTGCCAAGAAAACACATAAGGGTGCATCTTCACATGGCCCACTTTAAATCATCATACGTCCATGATTATGGCTCCAATTGATGAGGTTTTTGTTTCAATGGAAAGTAGGGAGTAAGATGATCACATTCTATGTTCAAAATGAAATGAAACAAGGCTTGGGTTCATGAGAAAATTGAAGTTGAAATCATGTCCAAAATTCTGCCCTAAAGTAACTTAAAAAAATTCTAAGTTATGAACTTTTGGCAACTTGGCACCCTATGTTTGAAGGCACATAACTTAATAAGTTTTGACCCAATCTGGGAGTTCTAATAATGGATGGAAAGATTGAAGAATGATCTTAAAATTTCATGTTGTGGGAAAACTCAATTGAATTCAAGAACTTGGTGAAAAATGTCTTGGAACTTGGGTTGAAAAATCTGTCTAACCACTTGCCACTTTTGACAACTTTGAAAACCTAATTTGAGAGCATCATAACTTGAGTTCTACGCATCCAATGGAGATGATCTAGTACTCAAAAGAAAGCTTGGAGAATGTTCTGCAATTCTCATGTTGTGGGAAAATTCAAATGAATCTTGTATCACCATGCAAAATGGGCTTGAAAGTAGGTACTTCAAACTGAATTTCTATACTTAGAAAAATTTCTAAGTGTAGAAATGTCATAATCTCCTTTTTCCAAACTTTAACTCATCATATCTCCTAAACCATGAATCTTTTGGACATTCTTCCTTCCATAAAAGTTTAGTTCATGATGTCCTCTTTAATTTAATAGCTAGTTTGCCTTCATTGGATCAAAAATGAGAAAGTTATGGAAGTTGTAAGATGGCTAGAATTAGGGTTTTTCACACTTAGAAAAATTCTATCAAAACCCTAATTTAGTTAAAATGACCGTGTCAAAATGAATAACGCAGAATAAGCAACTCGAGAAAATACAACGTTTGACCAGATTTAAAAATCCACCAGGACCAATAAAATGGCTCTGTCTGATCGAAAAGTGACTGAAAAGTTGTCCAAAAAAAAAGACGAGCATGCCAGGTTGAACTTTGAGAAAAGTAGGTCGATATTGTTGACGTCTGCCATCTTAAATTCAAAACTTCTCAACCACTATTTAATCGGTCTATATGTATATCCGAAAATTCATTCTGGCTAATCATTTGAGGATTTATTCATGCTGAAAAGAAGGGTTATGCAATGAAGGAGATGCAGAAATGAAAATTAAGTCAGAAAAATGAAAATTTGAAAAAGGTAGGACAAATTTGGGGTATGACAGCCGCCATTGATTCAATCATGCCACTAAGTCTTTCCATACCCTCTTTTTTAATAGTGACCTCCTCTCTCAACTCTCTATTTTCTTCCTCATGATCATCCATTTTCTTTTGACGATTGGCCCGAGCATTGTACGAATGAGACAGTTTAACTCTAAAGTGTGATGAAAGTGTAATTTTTTTATGAAGAGTGTGTAAAATGCTAGGACAATGCATGATGTGTAAAGAAAATGCAAATTCTCTTTTTTTTAGGTTTTTAGTTTTCAAAAGAACTTTAAACAAATATGTTGCAAATATCATCCAATGATGGAAATTATTTATTGAATTCAAAGGTTTACAATATCCTACAGAGAAAAGTACATTATTTTACAAAGTGCAGGAAGGGAAACTAGGCTTATGAATCTTAAGGAATTTTAGAAAAAGGTCCAGACGATGGTTGTTGATTCCCTTTTCGTTTCTTTGATCGGGCTTCCTCAACTGTTAGCGGGTCGATGATCCTTTTCTAGGTGAAAGGAGAAAGTAAACTTTTTCGTTCCTCTTGACTTTCTACAGCATGCTGCTCCAATATCTCAATCAGAGGATCTTTTTTCTTCAGTTGTTCTTGAATCTTTGCGCACTCTAAGCTGATAATTTGGTACTTGTTCCTCCAAGAGTTCTTTTCACGTTGAGTTTTATTAAAAGAAACCTGAAGTTTCTCTGTGTCGTTCATGATGTAGAGGATAGATTCCTTTAGGGGAAATACTTCTTGACGAGGGTAAGGCATCTTTAACTTGATGGCTCTAGCTTGTACCCATTTGAGATAAAGCTCCACGGAGATACAGTTTTGTTTTCCCAAAGACTCACTTCCTCTCATATGAATATGATGTCAGTCATGTACGGCCTCTCCTTTGAGTGCTCTGTCATTTTCTCCCTCCTTAAAGAAAAGAACTTCTAGATGAATGTTGTATGGTATGTTCTTCATTGAGTAACCAAGCTGACGAAGGGCTATAACTGGGTGGTAGCTTGTTCCTCCTTTAGTACCAATGAGGGGTTACCTGGGGAAAATTCCACAACTGTCAATAATCTTTATTTCGTCATAGACCCGATTATACCAATCTATGTCAGAATAAGTGAGGGAGATAATATTTTGTGCATCGTGTCATACCCAATATTTTAACCCCTAGATTTCATTACCATTCTATGAGCATCAAGCATTGTTTCCTAACTCTAACCTTGTTTCAAATTTTTGTTGTTGAGATCTACCTGAATTAGGGTTTTGCACCATTAGAATCAAGAAGACTATTGCTTGATCAGTCAATGTTTTGGATCGATAATCATCAAATCAAGTTTCCATACATTTAATGAGCTTATATTCAACAATAATCAAGTGCTAATTGATCTCGTTGCAAGATCGTTGAAGCCCAATGTCATCTGGCCCCAAATTAGGGTTTTGTTAGGAAAAGTCAACTGTGCCTTTGACTTTTGATCCAAGCATGATCCCAAGCCTTGGGACATGATCCAATAAGTTTGTATACATCCTTGAAGCCTATCTAGGATGTTTGAGAAGTCCAAGATGCAAATTAATTGAAGATCACACAATTGAATTCACCTGATAAAAAACTTCATCTGACAAAGTCAACTCTTTGACTTTTAGGTTTTTGGTTCAAATTGAAGCTTCCAAGCCAAATTTCATCAAAATATGTATAATAAATGAGTTTTATCATGAAGAAATCAATATTTGAGAGGTTTCTTGCAAAAGAAGAAAACTTGAATAACTTGAATTTTTTCAAAGTGTGGGAGGAAACCCTAATTTCGGTACCAACTTCGAGAGGCCAAAACTTTCACTCCATACATCCAATTTTTTAGTTCCGAAGATAAATTTAAAGATATCCTCATGTACTGCAAAACTGTCCTAGTAACCTATGAGCAAAAGATTCTTAGAGTTTGAGTTATGAAGCTTCAAACTTTTGGAAAAAAAATTTTAACACTTAGAAATTTTTCAAGACAGCTTTGTTACTTCAATTCCCATCCAACTTCAAGGCCATTTGCACCATGATCCTTTTTGATTCAAGAATTTCACCAAACGTGAAATTTGTAGAGCATATTCAGGGCTTTTCAAAAAATACAAGAACTCCTCAATACCATTCTTGAGCTTGAAGTTTCAAAGAGATGAAATTAGGGTTCTAAACTTGATTTCCAAGTGTTCCAACATGTTAAACATTATTCAAAATCTTTGTTTACCATACAGTCTTGCTTTGTATAACTTAATTGATTACAAATCTCACTTAATCATATCATTACACAAAATATTGAAAGCTTTATCCCTTGGGTTAAAGCTCAAACAACTTGCATTTTCCATTTATGGCATAAAGTGGTGACCTTCATTTTGATAAAGCCTTGCTTTATGAAAAAGTTAGTCTTGAGCCTCTCCCCTTTATCCTTTCTACACTCAAATTACTCTAAAACATCATAAGAAACCTCTCAATCACCCTACAACTTGTACTTTGCCTTGAAACCGTGGAATTACATGAAACCATATCATCCAATCTCAAATAAACCAAAACTCCATGAACCTTAGATTCTGATCATCTCTCAAATCCTCCACTTTTCCTATAAATAGAGGACACCTCTAAGCTGAAAAGGAGAGAACAATCATACTCCAACACACAAGAACCACTCTCTTCAACAGAATTTGCATAAACACCTCAGGTTTGCAACATCTCTAGCGAAACTCATTTCCTTTGTGAAACTCACAAATAAACACCACAGACCTTCTCTAAACACTCTATAGACTTGGTTTCAACCATCAAAAAGGTTATGGAACACCTCAAATCTCACCCACCATTTCAACCTTAATTTTGCATAAAGGCACGAGTTTGATTCTTGAAGTCATTTCCAAGCAACTATATCATCTGAATACACTCTCCAAGGACCAACAAGGCTAAAGAGACACTCATTTTCTTTCCGTACAAGTATTTGAAGAAGCCTTGGACTATCTCCAAGAGTTAAGCTTCTCACTCTTTGAATTTCTTACTTCATGCACCATCAATGATTCATTTGTGAAGCAAAAATGTGGATAATATCATGTGCTATCTGTTTGAACCAAGTGTTTGCATTGTATGAGTTTAATATGTGATGTTTTGACATGTTGGACCTTTATGATGTTGCACTTTTATTGATTGATTCTTGGTTTACTCAGTTGTTTTTATGATGAGTTGATGATATAATTAAAATCCTTGTGAAAAATGCTCCAAATTTGGATTTTATAAATTGATAAATGATTGAGAAATGTTTGAGATACATTAAGTTTAGGACACGAAAGAGAGAAATAAAGAGAAGCGAAGGAGAAGAAGATGGAATCTGAGGTGGAGGTGACATGGCACTGACCTGTTGCTGAGATGACCATTTTAGTAGATTTTTAAAATATAATAATTCGCAAGCGTATATTGTTTGGATGAAACAGCCACACCAGTGGTAAACCTTGCCTTGTCATGTCTTTGCTTACCTTGTGTGTCTGGGTTCGATTCTGCTGATCAACCCTTTTGTATTTTTTTTCATTTACCTTGCTTCTTTCAATATTATTGTGTGTTTGCATTGACATGTCACACTGCACATGTGGTTCAGCTGGCTAGTGTTTTGAGCCAAGAACCTTGAGGGTGTGGGTTCAATACCCCTAAGATGAATTCCCATATTTTTTAGTGCTTTCTTTTATGGTTTTCTTTCATAAATTGATTTGATCATAACTCTCTTGATTTTTATCATTTTTACACCACTCTTCTTACTAAATGCTCATCTGGATGTCTATTTTTTTGTCTATGTCAAGAAAAATCCCAAAAGAATTATTTATTTGATACTTGTGCATGTTCAAATTATGTGACTTTTAGGGTTTCTTAGGTTTTCTTTTGATCCTTTTAATTGATTCCTTTGATTCTCCTTGTTTGTATGCACCCAACATACCTTGTATGAACCTCACTTGATGTGTGAATTTGGATACCCTTGTTGTTACGTGATGGTTATTGCTTTTTTCAAGTTCATGTTCATATGTGAATGCATGACTGAATATCATAAAACCTTGGTTGTTACGTTGCCCTTGACATGTGATTCTCTTCTATGATCAAATGATTTGAATGTGTATGTGCTTCATGTTTCTCATACCTTTCCTTGAGTGTTCTTAAACACTTGTTATTTTGCTTTGAAATATGTTTAGTATGCATGAAACACCTTTGAGATGTTTCTCATCTTCCATGATTGAACATCTTTTACGTGTTGGTTGTTACCTTCTTGTTTAAACATGATTCACCATAATCCACATGTTGTTGTCACATATGTCTCACTCTTGTTCAAAGATACTTGGATGTTACCTTGACTTGTATCCATGCCTTAAGTATTGTTATAATTTATGCATGTTGATCTTGATTTTTGAACCTTGCCATGATAAGTAATGTTTTGATTTATGCATGATTCACTTGTACTTATGATGTTTGGTCTTGTAAGAACCTTATTTCATAGCCATTTAGATGTTGTAACATCTATGTTCACCTTTGGTTGTAAGCATTTGGTTTAATTCTAAACTTCTATGGATGAATACTTGGTTGTAACCTTGTTTTTTTTTTGCTTCATGTTGTCACATGCTTGCGTTACTTTCTTGGTTGTTACCATGATATTATGTCTTCATCATGTTTGAATGTATATGTATGCTTAAGCTTTTTTGAATTTCCCCCAAGTGATGTAGCTTGTTAGCTCTCATCCTAAATAGTTTTTTGGTGTTCCTAAGTCCAAAGGAAAGTATCTCTATTAACTCAATATCATAGATAACTCATTTATTATCCTCTCCCTTTGACCTTGTTAGAGTCATTATGACTTTCAACTTAGCCTTAGGTTAGAGCCCACTACCTTTTTGACTTTGTCAAGTCAAGACCTTTAGCACACCTTTAAAGGAATCCTATAACTTAGAACTTAGGCCTAGAGTTTGTTAACTCTATGTGTGTACCATTGTTATGGGTACTCACTTTTGCCCTTTGACTTTTGTTATAGTCAATCCCTAGTTAGGTCTTCCAACCTAGAATTAGAGAGTTTATTAACTATATATAAGTATCATTGTTATGGATGCTTATTCCCCTTGAACCTTGACCATGGTCAAGAGTTCTTTCAGCCTAGTTAGGAGAATTACGGTTGTTATAATTCCATCCTTGTTAGGATACGTAGGCACGAGATTCAACGTCTTGGCGAGCATACTTAGTGTATATACCCCTAGGTCTTTACCTTAGTACATAACCCTTAGCAGAAAAACATCAACAATAACACAAATACCAAAAAAGAGGCTCCTGAAGAATACTACAGATGCTTAGGATGCTAATACATTCCCTTAGTATAACCAACCCCCGATCTCTTAGCTTCATTGTTATGTAGCACACTTAGGGTTTTTCTTCGATCTTTACCCTTTCCTTTGGATAAATCAAAGCTTGGTGGTGAATATTTAAAGATTTGTGGTTCAAGTTAATCAATAACTTGATATCTGATTCTCACTGCAATAGAAATGGAGGCTTCACTGGGGATGTGCTTTAGAGGGTTAAGCCCATCGTGTTTGCAGTTGTGTTTTATTCATGCCTATTTACTTTATACATGTATATTTGTAAATATCTATATATTATACCTGTTATATTGCATATGTTCATTGGGTTGCTACCTTGAAAGGTGAGATAAGTCCTAGCCCAGACTTGAGTGTATACCTATGATAGGATTGTGGTATGATCAATAGTTAACGGTTAGGAGTAGTCCTAACATGTTTGACATATGATGTAACCACGCTGAGTCGAGGCCCCTTTGAGATTACAGATGGCGTATGAGTAGTCGTACATTCATTACTTTTTCCAACCTGGGAGTCCGTGAAACTGAGGACCTTTTAGTTACCCACTTACCCCACTTGGCCTTTTTAGGACGTAGTGCAATGACTATGAGGGAGTAGTCCCGAATGATTGATATGCGATACTACACTCAGACGAGTTTATCTTGAGAATATTTTTGACTGACATGAGTATTCATGTAGGTTGATAATATCTGAAAGATTTATCAATGACTCTGGGAACTTTGTAGAACCCGTTGTGCAGGTACAAACAATCCATAGTACATGTAAGTTGGGAAGGGTATACCTTGGCTCCATGCTTGTAACCCAAACCTAGGACCTTTGTTTATGTGCATATGCATTATATATGTGACTATGTGAATATTTATGTATGTGTTGTGTGTGCATCATCTCACCATCCCATCATAAGCATTCATGCAGTTGGTTTTGAGAAACTCAATCGTTTCTTTATTGCAAAAACCTTAGGTCATCGATTTTGGAAAAAGAAACACTCGAAAGTACAACTTCAAGAAACCAGATTTAACAGAGTTAAGGAAATTAGTGGCTTTAGTGTCTTACCCTGAAGACTTCAGAAAGAGATATGGGAGATTATTGGGACTTGTCAAGATCAAGATGCATGAAGGAGTTCTCAACACTCTTGTGCAATTCTATGACCCCCTATATCTTTGTTTCACCTTTCTCAATTATCAACTCGTCCCAACCTTGGAAGAGTACTCATATCATATTGGTCTACCAATATTGGATAAGAAGTCGTTTAGTGGTTTGGAGAAGTTCCCTTTACCAAAGGATATTGCAGGTGTCGTCCACCTAAAAGCTTCCGAAGTTAAAACCAATTTCACCACCAAGTATGGACTCAGAGGTCTACCTGCATTCTTTGCCAAAGAAAATATCCTAGATGAATTTGGAGCAGTCTTTGTATTGCTCATCTATTGTTTGATTCTCTTCCCCGAAGAAGAAAGTTTCATTGACATCAACGCTATCCAGATCTTCATCATTGGTAATCATGTACCTACTCTACTTGGAGACACATACCATTCTATTCACTATAGGAATCTAAAAGGAGATGGGACTATCCTATGTTATGCTCCTCTATTGTATAGATGGTTTATTGCACATTTATCAAGAACATATCTTTTCAAAGAAAATCCAAATGGACTAAGGTGGCCTCAAAGACTCATGGCTCTGACTCAGACCGATATACATAGGTATGATCCCGCTTACGATAAAGGAGTGATCATCTGTAATTGTGATTCATTTCCTAACGTACCTATTCTCAGTGTACGAGGGGGAATCAATTATAACCATATCCTTGCAAGACGTCAGTTTGGGTTTCCCATGAAGGAAAAGCCTAGCAACATCCTATTGTCAGGTTTCTTCTACCTCAACACAGAAGCTAGTATGGGGTTTAGAGATAGCGTTGCAGATGCTTGGAAGATCATTCACAAGAAGACCAAGGCTGATATAGGGAAGAATAACTGTATAGCATTTGAGCCTTTCATGAAATAGGTCGCTTCTTCCTCTATCATTCTTATTGAGCGTATGGAGGAATACCAAGGAACTTTGGCTAGGATGAAACTTGAGTGAGATACTTGGGAGGGCGAGTACCACGTCATTCATTTCGAGCAGATGGAGATGAAGAGACAACTGAAAGAAAAGGATGATTTGATTGAGTTGCTCGAAAGGAGGGTTATTGACAGATATGTGGCACAAGAGAATTTATTTTTTCTAGTGTTTAACCAGTACTTAGTACCCATGAGTACTTTGACATCCCAAATGCGTTCGGTGCTTGGAAGGGAATCATCGACAAGCTAATATTAGAGAATGCAGAGTTGAAAAGATAGAAAAAGACGCGCATATAGGACCTTTCTAGCTAGACTCCGTGGAGACCTTAGGGCCTAGTTGTTTCTCCTTGTATTTTTAGTCTCTTGTATTGTACTTTGAAGTTGTAACTTTTTCCAATATTAATGAATTAAGGGTTTTGTGCCAAAAGTGTTCCTTTTACAAATCAATCTTCTGAGTTTCTTAAACCAGCTGCGTTGCATCTCATTGTTTTGTTAACATTCGAGGAGCCCGATCTTTTTTACAGATATTGTAATGGACTCAAGAAAGAAAACAACTCCAAGATGCACATTCAAAAGCCTGAGATTGGAGAATCTGAGAATACTAGGAGACCTAGTGGAAGAACATTTGTCATTTAGAAACAAGTATGGAAACCTCCTACCTCTATTAGAGCTCTAAGTAGATGAGGAGATGTTGATGGTCTTCGTACAATTCTACGACCCCATGTACCATTGCTTCACGTTTCCAGACTATCAACTGCTATCAATGTTGGAAGAGTATTCTACTTTGATGGGGTTATGTGTCACTCCTCAACCATTCTCTAGAAGAGAAAGAAGTCCAAATAGGAGAGTCTTGGCTGAAGCCTTACACCTAGAACCATCTGACCTTCAGACTCATTAAATGTCGAAGATGGATTTTCTGGTTTGTGAACAAGATCCTTGATGGAAAGAGCTGAGGCTCACGCTGATAAGCAAGACACAAAAATCTTTGAGGCTATCTTGGCGTTATTGATTTATGGACTCTTTTTGTTCCCAAGTACTGATGAGTTGATTGACTTGAACACCATCAACCTATTTCTGATCAGGAACCTTGTTGCCACCCTACTAGCTGATGCATATTTCTCTATTCATCTGAAAAACTCCCATGGAGAAGGCCAGATTAGTTATTGTACTGCTCTCCTTCACAAGAGGTTTATTTCGTACTTGCCAAGGAAAACCTCTCTATGGAACCTAAAGGAATGTCCTGCATGGATAGAAAAGCTTATATCGCTCAAACACTATGACATCTGTTTGTACAATCCTATGTATGGAGGAGTTACCATGATTCACAACTGTGGGGACTTCCCTAATGTGCCTATTCTTGGCACACAAGGATGTATTAACAACAACCCTATCCTATCTCGTCGTCAGTTAGGATATCCAGCAAAAGAAGAACCTGATTCGGTCCTTTTGGGAAGATGTTTTCTTGAAGAAGGGAGAAACCCAAATCTCAAAGAACGGGTTACGTACACTTGGCGTAAACTCAATACACAGGGGATGAATGCTCTGGGGCATCCAGACTGTACCGTCTCAGAGGCGTTTCTTCTTTGGTCTAAAGAGATAGTGCTAAAGATGTTCTGCACTCGCTTCAAGCCCATTCCAACGACTCCAAAAGAACTTTTTTTTGTGGAGGAGTTGAAGCATGCTTTAGTAAAAGCTGAAAAAGAGAAGAATGCGTGGGAGGATAAACACTTCATGGTTATTCAAGAGAACAAAGAACTCTGGAAGCTGCTCTGCCATAACCAGAAGGAAGAAATTACAAGGAAGATGAAGCTTCAAGAAGGGGAAAGGTCTTCTTGTCAGAAAGACTAGGCCTCTCAGTTTCAAGTTTTCTCTTGTGATTTATGTCCGCATTTTGGCTTTTTATGTGTAATCTATTTTCTTGTAAAACTTTCATTCGTTAATGAAAATATTACCCTGCTTCGCTCTCTTCTCCATTATTAACGTTTGTAAACATAATTTGGGTTTCTTTGAATGTTAGCTTTGCATTTGCATTTTCATTCCATAAGCATTGCATACGCATTTCTTGTTCTGTGGCTTATCTGTGTTGTTTTACCTTCAGTCTATCACACTGAGTCCTCCACATCCTTACAAAACCAAAGCTCAAGCCCGAAGGAGAATGGCTGGGCAAGATCAAGAGTTTGACAGAGTCAACAATGAGTTGGATGACATACGAGGCAACATGGGCCAAATGATGAAGATGTCGCAAGTGATCCGTGCAAAGATAGACAGTCAATAGACCGTGGTTTTCGAGATTAATTCCACAATAATGGAGCCGACACAAATTGTAACTGTTGCCACCAGTGATCCCCCCTTTGGACTACCATTTAACTTTGTGCCACCGCCATTTACTGTGAAGACTACTCAGTAGACCATTCCTCTGAATGTTGATTTTCCTCATACTATCCCTACTTACACTCCAACTGTTGTGCAAGCACAAGCCTATCCATACTTCAACAACCAACATCAGGTTTACGATATCCCCGACCAGACAGAAGAAGGAGATAAACTCCATGAGAAGATGAGGGAAGATTTTGAAACTATGGCGAGACATATTAGGGCTATGGAAGATAATAGCATAGTTGGGTTGATGCGAGAGACATGTGCTTGGTTTTTAGATTAGTGATTCCTCCAAAATTCAAAATTCCGGTTTTCGAAAAATATGAGGGGGCTACTTATCCCAGAACCCACTTGATCATGTACTACAGAAAGATGGCGGCCTATGTGGAAAATGATAAGTTAATGATCCGCTATTTTTAAGATAGTCTTAAGGGCGCTTTAGCTAAATGGTACTTGAGTTTGGACCAATCTAGAATTCATAATTTTCAAGACTTGTCTGATGCTTTCATCAAGCATTACAAATACAACATGGATTTGGCTATGAAAGGAAGACAGTTGTTAAGTATATCCCAGAAAAATTCTGAATCCTTCAAAGAATATGCCCAATGTTGGAGGGAAACAGCCTCCCAAGTGGAGCCCCCTCGGACCGAAAAAGAACTAGCTGATTGGTTTGTGGACACAGTAAAGTCGGAATTCTACGAGAGGATGATTAGAAGTGTGAGCGCTAATTTCTCTAACATTGTGGTTGTGGGAGTAAAAGTAGAGTTGGGATTGAAAAATGGAAAGATGACAAATATTGCTGGCAGTTCAAATGGAAGTACCACTAAGAAGTCCCTTAGAAATGTCCATAAGAATTAGGAAGGAGAAACCAATGCCATCTCTGTAGAAAGAAGAAGTCAGGTCAGAAAACCTCAGTGTTAGCAATAATCTCAATAGCAACCATCATACCCTGTGCAGTACATTCAACAACCCTATGTGGAGGCCATTATGCCCACCTTTCACAATCAAACTCCAATTTTTCAGCCAGATCAACCGCCACCCTTATATCAGCAAGGCTATCAACAGGTACCCAACACCTCAGCCTATCAACAACAACAACCTAGAGCTCCAATCCCTAGACGAAATGTACAAAATAGAAGATCAGGGGGAAGACCTCCTATCCCACCAATTCCAATGAGTTACACTGAATTGTACCCATACATGGTACAACAAGGTCTGATTACCACTAGAAATATGGGACCGCCACCAGATCCTCTCCCACCATTCTATAATCCCAATGCCCGATATGCGTTTCACGAAGGGGGAGCCGGACATTATCTAGAAGGATGCTTTGAGTTGAAGCATGTTGTTCGAGAACTAATGGAGAAAAATATTTTGTCCTTTAGGGATCGTCATCCCAATGTCAAAAATAACCCATTACCTAACCATGGGAGCGTCAGTGCAATAGAAGACGTGCATGAAACAATAAATTCTAATGTGACAACAATCAAAACTCTGCTACAGGCTCTCCACAGAAGATTAGTCAAAGCCGATATGATTGAGAGTACCCACTCAGAATATAAAGAATGTGTTGAGAATTCCAAGAATTGTACTCTAATCAAAGAAAGCATCCAGAAATTAATGAATGATGGTGTTGCAGTGAGAATCGGATATCAAGATATTGATTAACTTGAACTATAAATCTTTAAATATTCACCATCGAGCTTTGATTTATCCAAAGGAAAGGGTAAAGATCGAAGAAAATCCTAAGTGCGCTACGTAACAATGAAGCTAAAAGATTGGGAGGTTCGGGGGTTGGTTATACTAAGGGAAGGTATTAGCACCCTAAGTATCTATAGTATTCTACATGAGCCTCTTGTTCGGTAATTGTGTTATTGTTGATGCTTGTCTGCTAATGGTTATGTGCTAAGGTAGACCTATGGGTATACGCACTAAGTATGCTCACCAAGACGTCACATCTCGTGCCTACGTATCCTAACAAGGATGGAATCAGAGCAACCATAGTTCTCCTAACTAGGGTGAAAGAACTCCTAACTATGGTCATGGTTCAAAGGGGAATAAGCATCCATAACAATGATACTTATATATAGTTAACCAAATCTCTAAGTCTAAGTTGAAAGACTAACTGAGAATTTGAATTTAACAAAAGCTAAAGGGGAAAAGTGAGTACCCATAACAATGGTACACACATAGAGTTAACAAAATCTAGGCCTAAGCTCTAAGTTATAGGATTCCTAACAAGATGTACTAAAGGTATTGACTTAAAAAAGTCAAAGGGACGAGGTTCTAACTTAAGACTAAGTTGGAAGTCTTATAGACTCTAACAAGGTCAAAGGGATATGGGAATAGATGAGCTATCTATGACATTGAGTCAATAGAGAGACTTTCCTTTGGACTTAGGAAAACAAGGCAACTCTTTTGGATGAGAGCTAACAAGCTACATCACTTAGGGAGATTAAAAAAGCTTAAGCATACATATACATTAATTCAAACATGATGAAGATATAAAATCATGGTAACAACCAAGAAAGTAAAGCAAGCATGTGAAAACATCAAGCAAAATAAATAACAAGGTTACAACCAAGTACTCATCCATAGAAGTTTAGAATTAAACCAAATGGTTACAACCAAAGGTAAACATAGATGTTACAACATCTAAATGGCTATGAAATAAGGTTCTTACAAGACCAAACATCATAGGTGACAAGTACAAGTGAATCATTCACAAGTAAAAACATTACTTATCATGGCAAAGTTCAAAATTCAAGATCAACATGCATAAGTCAAAACATTACTTATCATGGAAAAGTTCAAAATTCAAGATCAACATGCATAAATCATAACAATATTTAAGGCATGTATAAAAATCAAGTAGAGGTAACAATCAAAACATCTTTGAACAAGGATGTGACGTGTATGACAACAACATGTGAATTATGGTGAATCATATTAAACAAGAAGGTAACATCCAACATGTAAAAGAAGTTCAATCATGGAAGATGAGAAACATCTCAAAGGTGTTTCATGCATACTAAACATGTTTCAAAGTATAAAAACATGTATTTAAGAATACTCAAGGCAAGGTATAAGAGACATGAAGCATATGCACATTCAAATCAATTGATCATAGAAGAGAATCACATGTCAAGGGCAAGGTAACAACCAAGGTTTTTTATGATATTCAACCATGCATTCACATATGAACATGAACTTGAAAAAGCAATAACCAACATGTAACAATAAGGGTATCCAAATTCACACATCAAGTGAGGTTCATATAAGCAATGTTGGGTGCATACAAGCAATGTTGGGTAAGGAAAATCAAAGGAATCAATCAAAAGATCAAAAGGAAACCTAAGAAACCCTAAAAAAGGTCACATGCTTTGAACATGCACAAGTACCAAATAAATAATTCTTTTGAGATTTTTCTTGACATATACAAACATTAGATATTCTTATGGGAATTTAGAAAAAAGAATGGGATCAAAATGATAAAGATCAAAGGAGTTATGATCAAATTAATTTGTGAAAGAAAATATAAAAACAAAGCATTAAAAAATATGGGAATGCACTCAATGGGGGTTTGAGCCCACGCTGCTAGGTTTCTTGGCTCAAAACACTAACTATCCAACCAACATGCATTTTATGAATCATAGATGCAAGCAAGCAAATATATGTGAAACAAGCTTCAAAAATGAGAAGAAAAAAAAAGCAAAAGGGTGGTCGCTAGGACTCGAACCCTGCTCAGGAAAGGCAAGAGAGTACTAGAGCACACATGGTAAACCACTGGGGTGGTGATACATTTATTGTATCACCTCCCTTAATATAAATATAAGCTTGAAGATGGCATAAAGCTTGACCTGAGGCGCCATGACTGGACCTCATCTTCTTCAAACTTCAGCTTTGCAAGAACACCTGTAACTTTCTCAATATCCCATGAAAATGGATGATCCAAAGATCAAACTTGCTTATTTTTCCACAAGGAATCCAGTGGTACACTTGGAATTATATAAAAATGTTTCTCAATTAAAACACGATAGCAAGAACTTATCAAGCTCATATTTGCAAATTCAATGGTACAGTCTCATTTAAACATGATAAGCAGCAAAAAAAGGTTCTAACACATCATATACAACATACCAAACATGTTTATGACTAATGCACAACATGGTTTGAAAAGTTTCAGTTTTGAGCACTTACCTCTTGAAGCAAAGATTTAAACATCCAACCAAACTGCTACATAAATATTTTGAGGCTTTGGACACCTCAAGTGGACCTCTTAAGAAGCTTTGGAGTGCTTAGAAACAGTTGGAAACACTTGGAACATAATACCACTTCCTTCTTGCAAAATGAGGAAAATGGCCAAAATGGAACTTCAAACAAATGAAGTTACAGTTGAACAAACATGTTTTGAACAACTTAGGGATGTTCTATAGGGTGTATTAAAAATGTTAGAATGATTGGAAGTGGTCTAGATAGGGTTTTGGAATGGAAGATGCAGAAAGTCAACAAAACTTGGTTTTGAAAGTTGACTTTCTGTTCTAGAAGGTTTTGGATGAAAATGAAGGTTTAGACACCTTCAAAATGTGTTTTATGATGTGTTAGGACAAGTGTTTGAGTGGTTTGGTGTTTGGAGAAGGCAGATTGAAGGTTTGTGCAAATTGATGTTTCTTGGCACAAAAGGAAGTTTAGTGCAAGATGTTAACTTTTGGATTTTTAAGGGGCTTTATCTGGTTTTTTCCTTTTACAAGCTCTCTTCTCCTCTTTTATTATCATAAATCAAACCTCTATTTATAGGGTAAGATTGGAGATCAGGTTTGTGCAGAATTTGTAACTTGTTGGTTTCAAAGTTTAATTGGATTTCAACTTGAGGTATGGTGATTCTCCATGGTTTCAAGGCAAAGTACAATGAGATCTTGAGTGGTTGGATACTCTAGATCTTGCTTCTACAGATAGAAGAAGTTTTAGTCTCAATACAAACCAGCTGTAATTAAAGTTGCTTTTTGAAAATGGCATTGCAACCTTTATGTCCAAAACTTCCATAATGGGTATGGAATTTGAATCATGGCTCAAACCTTTGTGTAATGACTCAAAAAGTAGTTCAACCTTATAATTATAGGTAGATATGCAAGTCTCAAGGTTTTCAATCAAAGGATTTGCAGATGTTCTTGTTCTTGCAACTTGTCCTTGGCATGAAAATGACCAAAACTTCAAGTGTGGAGGACTAACTTTCCTTCTTCAAAACTCATAGATAAAAAATAGTATGGATGATTTCTTGTACTTTTTGAAAATCCCTAAACATTCTCTACAACTTTCATGTTTGGTAAAATTCATGAATCCAAAGGGATCATGATGAAAACTGGCCTCGAAGTTGGTTGAAAATTGAAGTAACAAAGTTGTCTTAAAAATTTTCTAAGTGTTTAAAGATTTTTCCAAACTTTGAAGCTTCATAATTCAAAATCTAAGCATCTTTTGCTCATAGGTCACTAGGAAAATTTTGTAGTACACGAGGATATCTTTAAATTGATCTTTGGAACTCAAAAAATGGATGTGTGGATTAAAAGTTATGCCTTTCAAAGTTGGTACCAAAATTAGGGTTTCCTCCCACACTTGGAAAAAATTCAAGTTATCCAAGTTTTCTTGTTTTGCAAGAAACCTCTCAAATCTTGATTTCTTCATGATCAAACTCATTGATTTGATGAAATTTGGATTGGAAGCTTCAATTTGAACCAAAACCCTAAAAGTCAAATAGTTGACTTTGTCAGATGAATTTTGTATCGGGTGAATTCAACTATGTGATCTTTAATGAATTTGCATCTTGAGACTTCTAAAAAATCCTAGATAGTCTATAAGGATGTATATAAATATGTTGAATCATGTTCCAAGGCTTGGGATCATGCTTGAATCAAAAGTCAAAGGCACAATTGACTTTTCCTAACCAAACCCTAATTTGGAGCTAGATGAAATTGGGCTTCAATTGACTTGCAATGAGATCAATTAGCACTTGATTCTTGTTGAGTATAAGCTCCTTGAATGTAGGGGAACTTGATTTAATGATGACCAATCCAAAACATTGACTATTTAAGAAATAGTCCTCTAGATTCCAATGGTGGAAAACCCTAATTCAGATGGATCTCAATAACAACAAACTTGAAACAAGGTTAGGGTTAGGAAACAATGCTTGATGCTCCTAGAATTTTAATGGAATCTAGGGGTCAAAAGTTGGGGTATGACAAATGGCCTTTTACAAGTTTGCAGTAAAATGAAGAAAAATGAGGTATTAGTGATTGAACCTATTTTCAACATGCCAGAGGGGACTGAAAAAGTGCCCGTATTCAATCTTCTAAATTTCAGTTCAACAAATTCAACACTCAAACTAGTGTTCAATGTTGAAAAACCTGCCAAACCAGCGGTCAGTCAGCCAAAGCTGGTCAACACTCAAATGCTCAGACCTTTCTTTTTCAAAAGTACCAAGGTAGTACCTTGGAGATATGATGACACATGGAGAAATCAGAGATTCGGGAAATAGGTGCAAAGTGAAGGGGTGAAAAGTAAACATGAAGATGTCTCTCATACCATTTGGTAAAGCCATTTAAATAGGGGAAACTATCATGCCGCAAATTTTAACCCCTAGATTCCATTACCATTCTAGGAGCATCAAGCATTATTTCCTAACCCTAACCTTGTTTCAAGTTTTTGTTGTTGAGATCCACCTAAATTAGGATTTTGCACCATTAGAATCAAGAAGACTATTGCTTGATAAGTCTATGTTTTGGATTGGTCATTATCAAATCAGGTTTCCCTACATTCAAGAATCAAGTGCTAATTGATCTCATCGCAAGATCATTGAAGCCCAATATCATCTGGCCCCAAATTAGGGTTTTGTCAGGAAAAGTCAATTGTGCCTTTGAATTTTGACCCAAGCATGATCCCAAGCCTTGAGACATAATTCAACATTTTCATATACATCCTTGGAGCCTAACTAGGATTTTTTATAATTTCAAGATGCAAATTCATTTAAGATCACATAGTTGAATTCACCTAATTCAAAATTCAACTGACAAATTCAACTCTTTGACTTTTAGGGTTTTTGGTTCAAACTGAAGCTTCCAAGCCAAATTTCATCAAAATATTTTTACTCAATGAGTTTAATCATGAATAAATCAAGATTGGAGAGGTTTCTTGCAAAAGAAGAAAACTTGGATAACTTGAATTTTTTCTAAGTGTGAGAGGAAACCCTAATTTTGGTACCAACTTTGAGAGGCCATAACTTTCACTCCATACATCCATTTTGTGAGTTATGAAGCTTCAAAGTATGGAAAAAATTTAAACACTTGGAAATTTTTCAAGACAACTTTGTTACTTCAATTTTCATCCAACTTCAAGGCCAATTTTAACCATGATCCCTTTCGATTTAAGAATTTAACCAAGCATGAAAGTTTTAGAGCATGTTTAGGGCTTTTCAAAAAGTATAAGAACTCCTCAATCCCATTCTTGAGCTTGAAGTTTCGAAGAGATGAAGTTAGGGTTCTAAACTTGATTTCCAAGTGTTCCAACATGATAAACTGGATTCAAAATCTTTGGTTACCACATAATTTTTCTTTGCAGAACTTGATTAATTACAATCCCTTGTTTCTTTCAATATTATTGTGTGTTTGTATTGACATGTCACACTGCATGTGTGGTTCAGCTGGCTCAGGTTTTGAGCCAAGAACCTTGAGGGTGTGGGTTCAATACCCCTAAGATGCATTGCCATATTTTTTAGTGCTTTTTTTATGGTTTTCTTTCATAAATTTATTTGATCATAAGTCTCTTGATTTTTATCAATTTTACACCACTCTTCTTGCTAAATTCTCATATGAATGTATATTTTTTGTCTATGTCAAGAAAAATCCCAAAAGAATTATTTATTTGGTACTTGTTCATGTTCAAAGTATGTGACTTTTTAGGGTTTCTTAGGTTTTATTTTGATCCTTTTAATTGATTCGTTTGATTCTCCTTGTTTGTATGCATCCAACATACCTTGTATGAACCTCACTTGATGTGTGAATTTGGATACCCTTATTGTTACATGGTGGTTATTGCTTTTTTCAAGTTCATGTTCATATGATAATCCATGATTGAATATAATAAAACCTTGGTTGTTACCTTGCCTTTGACATGTGATTCTCTTCCATGATCAAATGATTTGAACGTGTATGTGCTTCATGTTTCTCATACCTTGCCTTGAGTGTTCTTAAACACTTGTTTTTTTCTTTGAAATATGTTTATTATGCATGAAACACCTTTGAGATGTTTCTCATCTTCCATGATTGAACTTCTTTTAGATGTTCGTTGTTACCTTCTTGTTTAAACACGATTCACCATAATTCACATGTTGTTGTGACACATGTTTCACTCTTGTTCAAAGATACTTGGAATTACTTTGACTTGTATCCATGCCTTAAGTATTGTTATAATTTATGCATGTTGATCTTGATTTTTGAACCTTGCCATGATAAGTAATGTTTTGATTTTTGCATGATTCACTTGTACTTATGATGTTTGGTCTTGTAAAAATCTTATTTCATAGCCATTTAGATGTTGTAACGTCTATGTTTACCTTTGGTTGTAACCATTTGGTTTAATTCTAAACTTCTATGGATGAATACTTGGTTGTAACCTTGTTATTTATTTTGCTTGATGTTGTCACATGCTTGCTTTACTTTCTTAGTTGTTACCATGATTTTATGTCTTCATCATGTTTGAATGTATTTGTATGCTTAAGGTTTGTTGAATTCCCCCTAAGTGACGTAGATTATTAGCTCTCATCCTAAAGAGTTTTCTTGTGTTCCTAAGTCTAAAGGAAAGTCTCTCTATTGACTCAATGTCATAGACAACTTATTTATTCCCATCTCCCTTTGACCTTGTTAGAGTCATTATGACTTTCAACTTAGCCTTAGGTTAGAACCCACTAGCTTTTTGACTTTGTCAAGTCAAGACCTTTAGCACACCTTGATAGGAATCCTATAACTGAGAACTTAGGCCTAGAATTTGTTAACTCTATGTGTGTACCATTGTTATGGATACTCACTTTTCCCCTTTGACTTTTGTTAAAGTCAATCCCCAGTTAGGTCTTCCAAACTAGACTTAGAGAGTTTGTTAACTCTATATAAGTATCATTTTATGGATGCTTATTCCCCTTGAACCTTGACCGTGGTCAAGAGTTCTTTCACCCTAGTTAGGAGAACTACGGTTGCTCTGATTTCATCCTTGTTAGGATACGCAGGCACGAGATACAACGTCTTGGCGAGCATACTTAGTGAATATACCCCTAGGTATTTACCTTAGTACATAACCATTAGCTGACAAACATCAACAATAACATAAATACCAAACAAGAGGCTCATGTATAATACTACAGATACTTAGGGTGCTAATACCTTCCCTTAGTATAATTAACCCTCGAACCCCCGATCTCTTAGCTTCGTTGTTACGTAGCGCACTTAGGTATTTTCTTCGATCGTTACCCTTTCCTTTGGATAAATCAAAGCTCGGTGGTGAATACTTAAAGATTTGTGGTTCAAGTTAATCAATAGCTTGATATCTGATTCTCACTGCAACATATCGCAAACCACTTTTGAGATCCCAGAATGCAGCATATTTGTGTAAGTGAGAAATAAACCATTTGTAGAGTAATGGTACACAAAAGGTGATCATCCATCAACTTTATAAATTCATTAGATGCACTGAGTGATAAGCATCTGCAAGCAAAGGCGAGACCGGATTCCCGATTAAGAATTGTTAGAACACAGATTGGTTCTTAATATATCTCTATGTTTTGAGGATAACATTAATGAAATTTTGTATAAGAAAATATATAGTTTAATTTTGTTCAAGTGTTTTTTGTTTCAGATATCAAATAAAATATTCATCTGAAGATAAAGAATTCATCTGAACAAGATTTAAAGCAAAGCTCTGAACAATATAACGCTAATAAGCTCTGAGCGTAGGAAGTGCAACTGCAGAAGACTCTAAAACGCTGCAGAAGACTCTGAAGTGCAGTACAGAAGACTCTGAAGCAAAAGAATTTGAAAGCGCTATCCTAAAGAAGACTCTAAGTGCAGAGTATAAAGACTCAGAATATTCAGAAGACTCTGAGAACTTAACACTACAAGTACAGAGGCTCTGAATCAAGTCAACTCTGATCATAATTTACGCTAAGCACTTTGCTGCAAGACTCTGAAAGAGTGACTCTGATAAGAAGAACAAGGAACAACATCAGAGAATCTGATGCAAGATTACTTTTCATATATGTTCAATTAAAAAGGAAGTGTTCAAGAAAGAGACGTTGCTAAACCCAAGGTCTACCAACGGTACTATTTCTCATTCGTGCATGACACAGGATTTCAAGCAAAAAGGGAATGTCAAATCAAGACGAAGAGTATTTGTCCTTCCTGTCTACATCCTACAGTACTTTCTTCTATACACTATTGAGAAAGTGTAGTATATAAAGAAGTCTTCATCAACACTTCAACTACAACAATTCACAACAATTTTGCTACAACATTTTGAAAGAAAGAATTCAAAGAAGCATTCAAAGAAAATATTCAAACAACTTTCTACATAAAACACTAAGTTTTATTCGTTCTTCATTTGTGTAAGATCACAGTTGTGATATAGCTTTTTAGAAGCAACTCTTAAACACACATTGTATTTTACTTATTTGTAAAAGGTTCCTTAAGAGACCAAGTTGTGGTCAGATTTCTTGAGAAGACTAAGACTGTTTGTCTTAGTGGTTAACACTGTAATCAGTTTGATTTAGTGGATTAAGTCCTTGTTGAGAAAGGCAAATCACCTTGGTAGGGTGGACTGGATTAGTTTGAGTTCAAACGAACCAGGATAAAAATACCTTGTTATTTTACTATTAAATCAGTTGTTATTTGAAACCCTTATTTCAACCCCCCCCCCCTTCTAAGTGTTTTTCCTACCTTCAGTTGGTATCAGAGCTCCGGCTCTGTAGTGCTATCACTTAACAGTGAAAGAGAAAGATCCAGTTGGGAAAAACTCTTGAGTTATTATTCTTGATTTATCATGGCTGAAACTTCAACTTCATACAACAACAAATATGATGATAGAGATAGAATCAGCACCAAACTTCCCATGTTTGATGGAGAGAAGTTTGACTATTGGGAAGATAGAATAGAAAGTTTATTTCTAGGATATGATGTTGATCTATGGGATTTGGTCACTGATGGTTACATTCACCCCACTGATGGTGACGGCAAAAAGGTTGATAGAAAGTCAATGACTGACCAACAAAAAAAGGATTTCAGAAATCATCATAAAGCTAGAACCATTTTGTTAAATGCTATATCTCATACTGAGTATGAGAAAATTACAAATAGAGAAACAACATTTGACATGTTTGAGTCATTAAAAATGACACATGAAGGAAACTCACAAGTAAAGGAGACAAAGGCCTTGGCGCTTATCCAGAAGTACGAAGCTTTCAAAATGGAGGAGTCTGAATCTGTGGAAACTATGTTCTCAAGATTCCAGATCCTAACTGCTAGTTTGAAGGTTCTGGATAAAGGTTACTCCACTTCTGACCATGTCAAGAAAATAATCAGAAGCTTACCATCAAGGTGGAGACCAATGGTTACAACACTGAAGCTGTCCAAGGATCTGAATAAGATCACTCTGGAGGAACTTATCAGTTCCTTAAGAAGTCACGAGATTGAGCTAGAAGAAGACGAGCCTCAGAAGAAAGGTAAGTCTGTTGCGTTAAAATCTAACAAACCTGCTAAAGCTTTGCATTTAATTGAAGAAAGCTCTGAAGAATCTTCCTCAGAAGAAGATGAACTGTCTTTGCTGTCCAGAAGGATAAATCAACTCTGGAAGCATAAACAAAAGAAGTTCAGAAAATTCAAGAGATCTGATCAACTTGAAGAATCTTCTGGACATAAAAGATCTGGCAAGAAAAAAGTTGCATGATATGAATGTCCCAAACATCAGAAAGACAAACCCAGAAAGAAGTTTGAAAAAAAGAAGAAAGTTCTGATGGCCACGTGGGATGATTCAGATGCTTCTGAATCCTTATCAGAGTCAGAGGAAGAATGTGCAAACATGGAACTGATGGCTGACATGGAGGACCACGAAGAAACATCTGGATCAGAATCAGATTCAGAAGAGGTATTCTCTGAACTTACCAGAGTTGAACTTGTTGAAAGTTTATCTGAAATGGTTGATAACTACAGTAGGATCAAACTCAAACACAAGAAGCTTCAGAGCTATCTTGCATCTGAGACTGATCAGCTGAGATCAGAAGTTGCTGAGCTAAAAGCAAATAATCTTAAAATAAAAACTGATTTAGAAAAAGGTCAACAAATGTCTGACTCATATACTAGGTCATGCTCTAAAAACATTTTAGAAGAGTATGATTATAGTTTTCAGAGGTTTCTGTCCAGAGGCCTAGATAGAAGCAAAATGGCTTCCATGATATATGGCGTAAGCAGAAACAATAGAAAAGGAATTGGATATGAATCACCCTCTGGGAAGGATTTAAATCCAAAACCTGCTGATAAGCTGATCATCAAGTATTCTCCTATGTACACCCATTTTAAATATGGTCACCTGAATGATATAAATCACACACGTACAGATCAGAACACTAAAGCGTTTGTTAAACCCAAATTTCGTCAGAATAAAGATGCTTTTAAGGGAAAGAAATTCAGACAGAATTTCAAACCTACTAACCCTAGAGGACCCAAGAAAATATGGGTACCTAAAGATAAAATAATCTTTGTTGCAGATGTCCTTAGCAGCAAAGTTGAGACACCAATCATAGTACCTGGACTCTGGCTGCTCACGGCATATGATAGGAAGAAAGTCTATGTTCTAAAGCCTGGAACTTAGATCTGGAGGTGATATGAAGTTTGGAGGGAACCAGAAGGGAAAAATCATTGGCTCTGGAACTATTTGTAATGGTAACCTCCCTTCCATATCTAATGTTTTACTTGTTGAAGGATTAACACATAATCTATTGTCCATAAGTCCATTAAGTGACAATGGTTATGATATAATCTTCAATAAAAAATGTTGTAAAGCTGTGAGTCAAAAAGATGGTTCAATCCTCTTTAATGGAAAAAGGAAGAACAACATTTACAAAATTAATCTTTCAGAACTAAATGTTCAAAATGTAAAATTCCTTATGTCTGTTAACGATGAGCAATGGGTCTGGCATAGAAGATTGGGTCATATTAGTATGAGACACATATCTCAGATTAATAAGCTCAATCTAGTCAAAGGACTTCCTCAGTTGAAGTTCAACTCAGATGCTTTTTGTGAAGAATGTCAGAAAGGAAAATTTTCAAAATCTTCTTTCAAAGCTAAAAATGTTGTTTCTACCTCTAGACTATTAGAGATACTTCATATTGATTTGTTTGGAGCAGTGAAAACTGCATCCATCAGAGGCAAGAAGTATGGATTAGTCATAGTTGATGACTACAGCAGATGGACATGGGTAAAATTCCTGAAACACAAGGATGAGTCACATTTTGTATTCTTTGACTTCTGCAAACAAGTCCAAAACGAAAAAGAATTTAAAATTGTTAAAGTCAGAAGTGATCATGGTGGAGAATTTGAAAATAAATTTTTTGAAAAATATTTTAAAGAAAATGGCATTGCACATGATTTTTCTTGTCCTAGAACTCCTCAACAGAATGGAGTTGTAGAAAGGAAAAATATAACATTACAAGAAATGGCCAGAACCATGATCAACGAGACAAACATGGCAAAACATTTTTGGGCAAAGGCAATCAATACAACATGTTATATTCAGAACAGAGTGTCTGTAAGACCTTTTCTGGAGAAGACTCCTTATGAATTGTGGAGGAATAGAAAACCCAACATTTCTTATTTCCATCCTTTTGGATGTGTTTGTTTTATTTTGAATACTAAAGACAATCTAAACAAGTTTGATTCTAAAGCACAGAAGTGTTTCATGCTTGGATATTTTGAATGCTCTAAAGGCTACAGAGTATACAATACTGAGACACAGATTGTAGAGGAATTAATTCATGTTAGATTTAATGATAAGCTTGGCAATCAAAAGCCAAAGCAGCTTGAAATTTCTGCAGATAGAGAAGTGCTTCTCACAGACTCTGAAGATTCAGAGGCTGACAAAGCTCAAGTAAAAGCACCAGAAGCAACGTCAGATGCTACTCCTTTGATTGCTTAGATGGACAACTTGACCATTTCTGTAGAACCAACGGTTAAAGGGTCATCCAGAATCAAAGCCTCTCATCCAGAGGAAACGATAATTGGATAAAAGGATGACCCTATCAGAACAAGATCATTTCTTGGATCATCTAGAACGCCATTGTTTGGTTTGATATCAATCATTGAACCTACCTCCGTGGATGAAGCTCTGCAAGATAATGATTGGATACTTGCTATGCAAGAGGAGCTTAACCAATTCACAAGGAATGATGTTTGGGATCTGGTTCCAAGACCAAAAGGATTTAATATTATTGGAACTAAGTGGGTTTTCAGAAACAAGCTGAATGAGCAAGGAGAAGTTGTCAGAAACAAAGCAAGACTGATTGCTCAAGGATACAGTCAGCAAGAAGGAATTGATTACACAGAGACATATGCTACTGTGGCAAGGTTAGAATCTATTTGTTTATTAATTTCTTTTGCTGCACAGAATAACATCACTCTGTATCAGATGGATGTTAAAAGTGCTTTCTTAAATGGTTTAATTGAAGAAGAAGTTTATGTTCATCAACCTCCTTGTTTTGAAAATGAAAAATTTCCAGAACATGTTTTTAAACTTAAGAAATCACTCTATGGTCTAAAACAAGCTCTCAGAGCTTGGTATGAGAGGCTGCATAATTTCCTTCTGGAAAACAATTTTATCAGAGGAAAGGTGGATACAACTCTATTTCATAAATCAATTAAGAAAGACATTTTAATCTGTCAGATTTATGTAGATGATATTATTTTTGGTACAACAAATATTACACTTGGAAAGGAGTTTGTTCAATCTATGCAGGCAGAATTTGAAATGAGCATGATGGGAGAACTCAGAATCTTTCTGGGAATTCAAGTCAATCAAACTCCAGAAGGCACCTACACACATCAGACAAAGTATGTGAAAGAGCTTCTAAAGAAGTTTAACATGACAAAAAGTAAGTTGGCTAAAACTCCAATGCATCCAACAAGCACTCTTGGAAAAGAAGAGGTAAGTAAGAAGGTAGATCAAAAGCTCTACAGAGGTATGATTGGACCTCTTCTGTATTTGACTGCTTCTAGACCTGATATTATTTTCAGTGTTTGTTTGTGTGCTAGATTCCAATCAGATCCTAGAGAATCTCACTTAACAGTTGTTAAGAGGATTCTGAGGTATCTGAAAGGTACTACTAATGTGGGTTTGTGTTACAGAAGATCTGATGAATACAAACTAGTAGGATTCTGTGATGCTGATTATGCTGGAGACAGAGTAGAACGTAAAAGTACTTCTGGAAGCTGTCAGTTTCTGGGAAGTCATCTGATCTCATGGTTCAGCAAGAAGCAACCCACAATAGCACTTTCAACAACAGAAGCAAAATATATTGCTGCTACTGGTTGTAGTACACAAATGCTCTGGATGAAGAGTCAGCTAGAAGATTATCAGATATATGAGAGTAACATTTCTATTTTCTGTGATAATACTTCTGCTAGTTTCCTTTCTAAGAATCCTATTTTACATTCTAAGGCAAAGCATATAGAAATTAAGCATCATTTCATCAGAGACTATGTTCAGAAGGGAATTATAAGTTTAAACTTTGTTGATACAGACCATCAATGGGCTGACATTTTTACAAAACCCCTTGCTGAAGATAGGTTTAAATTTATTCTGAAGAATATTAGTATGGATTTTTGTCCAGAATAACACTATTATTTAGAAGCAAATTTACTCAGATGAAAATTGATTAATGTCTATACTCTGGAGTATTTTCTTCTGTATTTCATTTTGAAACTCTGAACTAACAACCTTTAGAGGATCTGAACGCTGCTAACGTTTCATTTCCTTAAGAAGTTTCAGAGCCACTCAAACATTAAACACGTGTCACTCAGAATCTGAAAAGGTGGAGTGTAAACAATGAGACGCCGTTTAGAGGTACTGTTTGAACAATTAATTTTCTCGTTTTCCTCCCTACGCTTGTCAGAATCATTAAATGCTTTTTCATCATTATTCTTTTTGATATGATTTAATGTTTTAATTAATTGTGAGTAAATGTTGAACGTGTGATTGTGTGCCCTAATTTTTGCCCCTATATATTCAACAACACAACACTTCTCACATTTTTCACCCTCGTTCACACCTATATGCATTTTTGCTTTCTTCATTGTCTTCATCTCCTCAAACCAAAATCTTCAAGACGATCAAGTTATCTCTCAAGTTCTTCAATGGCAACCTCATCATCATCAACTCAGAAGCTTGCATCTACAATGGTTGGATCTTCATCTGAAATGGGTAACCTCACCTACAAAGAACCTGAAAGAACCCTTCTCACTCCTGTTGAAGAGTTGGAAGTTCTTTGCGAATTCATGGTTGACTTTGACTGCATTGCAAAGAATGGGTTTGATTTGCGACCGATTGTGTCTACACAAGGATGGACTAAATACTTTGATAGTCTGTTTGGTCCAGTTTTCCCTCTTTTGGTGAAAGAATTCTGGATTCATGCTAAGGTATACCCAAAGTTCATTGTTTCGTATGTGTTGGGTAAAGAGATAATCATAACTGAAGATTTGATTTGCAAATTAATTGGTTATGAAGAAGTGGATGGTGTTCACAATCTCTCTGCTGGACGTGTAGACATGGATGTTGTCTACAGAGAAGTTTTTACATCTGGGCTGGCCTCAAGCAAAATAAAAGATCTGAAAGTGCATTACAAAATTTGGGCGAAGATCTTTCTGTACTGCTAAGGAAATAACATCAAGGTGGATCTGCCACACTTGTTATTTGCTCATCTGTGGAGCCATGTAACACAGTCCAGAGAGGAAATCAGAACAAAGCATCAGAAGATCAGAAACTGGATCCCTATGGGAAGACTGATCTCAGATATTCTGATTGAGAATGGTTTAGTTGCTCATCTAACAGAGGCAGGTCAGACAGAAGAACTAGTTCTAATTCTGGGAAAGCCTCTGAATGGGAAAAGTCTGCTGAGGATGAGACTTGTAGAGGAACTTCAATCAAGCCATTCAATATGGACTATGATGCTGTACACAGAAGAAGAATTCCTATGGACGATTTTCCTATCTTCACTGCTGAAGAACCAAGGGAAATTCTTCTGAGCTACATTGTTGAATGCATAGCAGATGGAATCCCCATGCCACCAGACTTGATCAAAAGAGCAAATGAACCTAGACCAGATTTATATGGGGAGAACAAGAGAAAGAGAAGAAAGGTCTCAGAGGAAGGATCTACGAAGCCTAAGAGGAAAGCTTCTGGAGAAGCATCTTCTGTAAAGCCCAAACGCTTAAAGAAGAAAGGTAACCCTTTTGTAAATTTATCTACTATTTTGGAACAATTAACAGAACTGCCAACATATAGATCTCCTCCTCCTTATGAACCCATACCTACTCCCTCTCCAACACACACTACCTCTGAACACTTTTCTTCTGAAAATGTTCATGAATCTGTTCCCCCTTCTCAACCTTCTGAACCACAAAAATCTCAACCACTACACTCTAAACCTCAACAACATCAACCTTCTGAACCAAAATCATCTGAACCAAACCCTTCTATACACCAACCATCTGAACAACAACCTTCTGAACAACAACCATCAGAACCACAACAATTTGAAACAATATCATCTGATCCTGAACCAGAGATACTTGACATCCAACCTTTGATGACAGTACACCCTGTTTCATCTGGATCATGTTCATCATCTGAATCATCTGATACATCTTCTGGTTCATCAGATGTTATCTCACTCACACCCAACTCCCCATTCCATTCTTCTGATATTCCTGAAACATTTCAACCAGTTATCCCCTCTGTATCTAAAACCTCATCTGTCCATATTCCATCTTCACCATATCCTCCTGTAATCATTATTCCTACTTTTTCTATACCATCAACCTCTGCTCCCATTAAAACATCACCTTTAGAAGCCTACCTGAAACCCAAATCTAGGCTAGATGTTGGTGCATTGTTTTCTGGTTTTGAAAAAGAGATGAATATGTGGTTATCTTCTGTTAAGAAGGAATGCCTCACAAGCTTTAACCCTGCTGATTCTGAAGCCATCTGGACAAGATTCAAATCTAGATTCAACTTTGTGGCTTCAAATCTTTAATATATTTGCTCTGATGATGCAAAGGTGAGATTTGATGAAGCTGTCAGACTCACTCTTCTAAGAGTTAGCAGAATCCAAACTCTACTTCTGGAAAACACACCTCCAGAGGTTGTGTGTTCTTCTTCTGAAAAAGCTGCTACACTTCAGATGACTAAGGTTTCTCAGACTGAGAAAGTCATCACAGAGGCTTCCATTTATGAAGACGTGTCTACATCTGCTCAACCTTCTCCTATGGAAATAGAGAATGAATCTGCAATGGTTATTAACAATGCATTTGCTTCTGTGAGTGTTCCAGAATCTTCTAAGTTGAAGACAGAAGAAGTTGTAGATCTGAAGATTAAGGTTGAAAAGCAAGAAGCTGAGAACGTTGAGTTCAAGACATGGGTGATTAAACAAGAGAAAACAACAGATGAGATAAAATATTGGATGGCTAAGCAAGAGGAATCCACATCTGAGATCAAAACTTGGATAGCGAAGCAAGAAGAGTCAACCTCTGAGATAACGAATCTTCTGAAGATTTTGGCTTCTCGTTCTTCTTCTTAGTTGTTTTGTTCTGTGCACTTTTGTGTTGTTTTGGTTATCTTGTTTATCTTCTGAATTTCTTATCAATGCATCTGTGACTATTTGGTTTTTCCATCTGATTATATAATATGCCTTATGTTTTTCCTCTGTTATCTTTTCACGTCTTCAAAAGTTTTTTCTTGTTGATATGACAAAAAGGGGGAGAAAATGGAAATTCTGATTGTTCACATAAACAGTTACTAAAATGGAATTCAGACATGTTTAAATTTAACTAACTTTGAATTCAGTATTTCAGAGCTCAAATTTTTCATCAGATAAATTGATTAGAGTAACTCCAAACAAACTCTGAGAGTCTCCAAAGTTTGCTCTGACTCTGGAAAGAATACTTGTGCTGAAAGGGAAGTAATTATTTTTTCTATCTGTATTCAATTCAGGGGGAGAGATTTTTTTTAAATGCTCTGAACAAAATTTTCTATAGTTTTTGTCATCATCAAAAAGGGAGAGATTGTTAGAACACAGATTGGTTCTTAATATATCTCTATGTTTTGATGATAACATTAATGAAATTTTGTATAAGAAAATATATACTTTAATTTTGTTCAAGTGTTTTTTGTTTCAGATGACAAATAAAATATTCATCTGAAGACAAAGAATTCATCTGAACAAGATTTAAAACAAAGCTTTGAACAATATAACACTAAGCTCTGAGCGTAGGAAGTGCAACTGCAGAAGACTCTGAAGCGCAGCACAAAAGACTCTGAAGCAGAAGGCTTTGAAACGCTGCAGAAGACTCTGAAGCGTAGTAAAGAAGACTATGAAGCATAAGACTCTGAAAGTGCTATCCTATAGAAGACACTGAGTGCAGAGTATAAAGACTCAGAATATTCAGAAGACTCTGAGAACTTAACGCTACAAGTAAAGAGGCTCTGAATCAAGTCAACTCTGATCATAATTCACGCTAAGCACTTTGTTGCAAGACTCTGAAAGAGTGACTCTGATAAGAAGAACAAGGAACAACATCAGTGAATCTGATGCAAGATTACTTTTCATATATGTTCAATTAAAAAGGAAGTGTTCAAGAAAGAGACGTTGCTAAACCCAAGGTCTACCAACGGTACTATTTCTCATTCGTGCATGGCACAGGATTTCAAGCAAAAAGGGAATGTCAAATCAAGACGAAGAGTATTTGTCCTTCCTGTCTACATACTACAGTACTTTCTTCTATACAATATTGAGAAAGTGTAGTATATAAAGAATTCTTCATCAACACTTCCACTACAACAATTCACAACAATTTTGCTACAACATTTTGAAAGAAAGAATTCAAAGAAGCATTCAAAGAAAATATTCAAACAACTTTCTACATAAAACACTAAGTTTTATTCGTTCTTCATTTGTGTAAAATCACAGTTGTGATATAGCTTTTTAGAAGCAACTCTTAAACACACATTGTATTTTACATATTTGTAAAAGGTTCCTTAAGAGACCAAGTTGTGGTCAGATTTCTTGAGAAGACTAAGACTGTTTGTCTTAGTGGTTAACACTGTAATCAGTTTGATTTAGTGGATTAAGTCCTTGTTGAGAAAGGCAAATCACCTTGGTAGGGTGGACTGGATTTGTATGAGTTTAAACGAAACAGGATAAAAATACCTTGTTATTTTACTATTAAATCAGTTGTTATTTGAAACCCTTATTCAACCCCCCCTTCTAAGTGTTTTTCCTACCTTCAGTTGGTATCAGAGCTCCGGCTCTGTAGTGCTATCACTTAACAGTGAAAGAGAAAGATCCAGTTGGGAAAAACTCTTGAGTTATTATTCTTGATTTATCATGGCTGAAACTTCAACTTCTCTAGGCAAAATATATGATGGTGCTGATTCTTTCTATTCTATCTTCCCAATAGTCAAACTTCTCTCCATCAAACATGGGAAGTTTGGTGCTGATTCTATCTCTATCATCATATTTGTTGTTGTATGAAGTTGAAGTTTTCTATCTCTCCATCAAAAACAATTTTATTAGTTGCTCGCTAAGATTTCTATTGTTTTTGGTAAGTACCTAGACTTAAAGGTTTTTTATTAGTGTGCTCGCTAAGATTTCGCAATCTTATGCCTATGTATTCTCAAAAAGGAAACTGAGAAATCAGAGCGTTTGTAGTTCCTCCTAAATCTATGAAAGGAAAATGTTTGATGTTTTGTTCAAAGCCCAAGATTGACGCTAAAAGAGTATTTGTGTCTTGTTCAAAGCCCGATATTGAAGCTAAAATTTTGATTGAGAAAGAATTTGTCATTTTTAAAGGGAGATACCTCACCTATTCATCACAAACATTAAAGAAAAAGACTATAAGGCAAGTTGCTTTAACTGGGATGTGTAGAATCCAGCAATGCCACATCTTCCTGTATAGGAGAAGTAAAATGTCATGAAGAAAGAAGCTTTGAACTTGGATTTTAAAATATCCAGAGCAATGTCATATCTTTCTTCATGAGATTTAGCATAAGGGAATAAGCTTTTAACTTGGACTTTGAAATATTCAGAGCAATTCCACATCCTTTTTATGTAAAACAGTTTGATTTAATTTAAAATGTGATGCATAGAAGGGATATCCTTCTACAGAGAGGACTCATGATCTCATTTGTGGGGATGTTGAATTGTATGCCTTGATCAAAGCCCAAGGTTGAAGCTGAAAAAATTCATAACTGACTCAACTGGGGAGTGTTATATTTGTCTTGTACAAAGCCCAAGGTTGAGGCTGACTGGGGAAATCATTATATGAAGCCTAAGAGGAGGCTAAAGGAATTGAGACTTTGCAAGTCTAAGAAGAGTTCAAAAAAAGGTTTCACCGGGAAATAATCCTTTCTTTGTTGAACTATTCCAGGGTTAAAAGGGTTTAAAGAAGAGGTTTAACCTAGAAATAATCCTCTCTTTCATGAAGTGTTTCAAGGTTAAGTAAATTGAACAAAGCCCAAGAGGAGGCTGACTGTACTGAGGAGAAGAATTCATTTGTACAAGAGGGAACTAGTTGTTGGAACTATGTTATAATGATTGAAAGGATCCTATTGTTTAAGCTAATCTAAACTAAGGATGATCTAAATGTTAAGGGAAACTTAACATGATATGCACAAGTATATATACAGATATATGAACAAGTATATAAACAAGTATGAGTTGAATTTAAAAAGGTGGTAGGTCTTACACTATGGATAGATGCGCAGATGATATGTATCATGTATAAAGCCCAAGATGAATGAGGCTAAAAGATTTACAAAACGTGTTGGGTCTTAATGTTGCACCCCAAAATTTTCCCACCCTATTTCTAACTTTGAGTGGCTTTTGCTTCGCATTCATCTGCATATCATCTAGGTCGATCATTTCTCGCATACTGTCCTTGTTATCAGCCAGAAGGGATTTATCGGGATTACATCCGCTTTGTTCGCATTTTAGACAAATTAAACCAGTTCAAATGATGAGATTTATGTCAAAATCGAGCGAAAGTTGCTCTCTTCTTGGTGTTTCAGTCCGTGTTGATAATTTTGTCGCGTTTCGGTGTTCACCCGTTTTTTCTGTTTTCATGGTTTTTTGTGATTTATTTCATTTCATTATTAGTTAATATTTATTTAGGTTTATTTTATTAGAATTAGAAATTAGATTTTTTAGAAATAGATTTTTAATAGAAATTAGAAAATAGTTTTATTTAGAATATTAGAATTTAGATTTTAGAAAATAGAATTTTAATATAGTTTTTAGAAAAAGAATTAGATTTTATTTAGAAAATTAGAGTTTAGAATAGAATTTTAACAGAAATAGAATTTTGATTAATTAGTTTTATTAGAAATCAGGTTTCATTAGGATTTAATTATTTATATTAATTTAGATATATTTGTTATTTTAGATTAGTCAATTAATATAGATTAGAGTATTTAATAGTTAATTAGAATTAATTTGTGTTAGCCATAATTAGGATTGCGTTTAGAGTATTTAATAGTTATTAGTTAGTACAAATTGTAATTAATTAATTAAATCAAAAAAATTGGAAAAAAACAACAGCTGGCAAGACGGGACAGGTGTCGTTTTCTTCAGTATATTTATTGTTCATTTTCTTCCCAAATGGAGAACCCTAGCAAAACCCTACCGCCGCACACTGTTCACCTTCCAAATTAATCTCACATCCCCTTCTGTTCTTTCTTCCTCACATTCAGCCATCTCTTCCCTCTCGTGACCTCCCTCAACCTTTCCTCGCTGTTTTTCTCTCCTTCAACCCTCCACCATTAACAGACCGAAACTCTCCCTCATAACCATCACTCCGAAAACCCACGAAACCCACTCCAAATCTTCTTCTTCAATCCCTCACGACTCCACCCACTCAAAATGCAACCCCCTCTCGTCGTGATTCCTCACCTCCACCTCCCATTCTCCTTCAACTTCTAACCCAGACACGACCTCTAACCTCCAAACGAAACCTTTGGCTCGTCTCCCTCTTCCATCCAACAATGAACAGAAGCCCAAATCCCAACAAAACCCATCCGTGAAACCCCAAAATCGCCAAACCCGTTCGCCATCTTCTCACAACCATCAATAACCAAGACATATCCCCTTTTTCACAACCGCGAATTCCTGCAATTTCCATCCACCAAATCAACAACAACAACATCAAACCCAGAACGAAAATATAAGTGATTCAGAATTGGAGAGAAGCAAAAGATGAAGAAGGGTTGAATGAAGGCAAAACCGCAATAAATTCAAAAGAAGAGAACCTAAACGATAGTTGTGCCACTTCCGTTTCATTTACAACCATTAGAGTCTGTCTGCCTTTGTTGATTCATTTTGAGAAGCTGCTGTGTTTATTTTTCTTATTATTGGGAATTTTTGTAGTTTAAGTATGACTGGGCTTTCAGGCCTGTTTTGATAAATGTCACTTTGTTTTCTTTGAGCACAATGCCCCCTCTTGTTTTGAAATATAATGTATTTAAAACCTTTTTTTTAGATTTTAATATATTTTATAATTATTAGTTTCAATTGTTAATATTTTTTTATACAAATTAGTTTTAGAAGATTTATTAATATGTCTTATATTTAGTTTTTAAAAGATTTGTAAATATATTTTTGCAAATTATTTTCTCTTAGATTTCTAATATTTTGTTAAATAGTTTTTCTTAGAAGAATTTTTAATATATTTCTATAGAAGTTAGATCTTGGCTTTTTTTATTGAGGAAATATTTTCGTATTTCCTCGTTTTGGTCGATAAAGAGACCTCTAAGTTTTTTCTGTCAAATTATTGATGAAAAACGATAGATCCGAGACCAAGTTTTTATGTCGTTTTCATTTTCGACTTTTATTCATCTTTATTTATTTTTCGTCGCTTTTTTGGTCGATGACGAGACTTCCGTAAACTGTTATTACTCAAACTATTGATAAGTAATGTTGGATCCGAGACCACCTTCTTTCTCTCCTCATTTCTTCTTCATTTCCGATTTTATTTCAATTTCCTCGATTGATGAGGTCTTGTATTCCTAAGCGTCGGTTTATCGAAGTCGATAACCTTCTCGATTTCAAATCTATGGAAAATGACCATTTGGGTCTTTTTTTTAATTTGGGATCGTGATAGGCTACCTTCGATTAATCGACATAATGTTTGCGATTAAGACGAGATCCCACCTTTTTGGTTCGTGCGACACGATTAAATCGAAAAATGATCCTCAATATCATTTCTCTATCTTGCCCGTAGCACGTATATCAATTACGCGACCTCCTATAGTTTAACTTCCCTCATAAGTCGAGCTACGACATTTTAGTGCTATATTTGTCCCGATCTGATTCACTAACACTTTCGGACCATAAATTCAAAACCCTGATGAACTGCGATGAGTGTTGTGAGCCACAAGCGTCAGATGCGTAGGAAATAATGAGGATACGTAGGCACAAGACGGTGATGTCTTGGCAAGCAACCTCCCCCCATCACCCGTAGTTTTCCGAACTACGTTGACTCTGACTTTCCCATTGCATGAGGGAATGCGTAGGCATAGGGCGGCGATGTCCTATCGAGTTTGTTCTTTTCGTCCACCCCCATTTAGCATTAGCTTTAGATAGTTTTCACCCATAGATTAGACAACAAGCTTGGATCCCGTTGAGTACAACGGACGTGAGGGGTGCTCATACCTTCCCCTTGCGTAACCGATTCCCGAACTCAAGATTTGGTTGCGATGACCTTGTCTTTCCCGTTCTCTTAGGTTTTCATCGATGGTTTCTTTTCTCTCTCTCTCTTTAGGATAAATAAAGTTTGGTGGTGACTCTTCTGTTTGTTTCCGTTGACTCCTTTTTCGCAGATGTGATAGCTAGCAACTCTGCTAAGGACCCTGCTTCCCTATGCGAGTCAATCCTAACGCTTGTCTATTTTATATTTGTGAGTATGTATATTTGTGTGTTGTATTTTGTATATTATTGCATTTACATTTTCCGAACTTTATTATTGTTATTATACTGTTGCTGTTGTGCTGTTGGGTGGGTGTTCCATCGAGAGATAAGCCCAATACCGAGGCTTGAGTACACATCTATCACTAGTGTGGAGAGTAGTGCGGGCTTGCATGTTTGGTATGCAAAAGCCCTCATGAAATTCGCGTTCAGACGAGGTCTTCTTTGAAGACATCTTGTCCTGTACGTCTCATACAGTTGAAAGGATGTTGGATTTGAAAACTAACGACTCTGGAGACCGTTCAATGGGAAGTCAGTTGAGGCCTCCTCATTTGACCATGATGCCAAACTAGAAATGGTGAACGTATCATCATTTCTCATCTTGAGAGTTAGTGATACTGACGACCTGCATAGGATGTCGTACTTTGTTAGAGAATAGGTCCTACCTGTGAGTGGGAAGGGTTATGCAGGAAAATTTGACCTTCAACCAACCCGGTATTCTAGTATTCTCTTCAGAGCAGACTTATGAACTTATCTAGTCAGCAGCATAGCAATTATTCAGAGCTTTGTGAGAGTTTTGGTTCCTTGTTTGTTGCATTAGCATTTTGCATTGCATTTGCATCTCATTCTTACATATCCATCCTCATCCGGAACAGAGAGCTCATCCATCTTTTGTCCAACCCGCAGTTGATTTCCCAACACTCACATTGGACTTGAATTAGCTTTTGGAAGAATCATGAACTCGGGAGAGCAGAATTTAGCTGTTACGAGGGCAGCGTTTGAATTGATGAAGAGTCAGTTGGATCAACTCATGAAAGCCATAACAGCTATGACAAGGGGAGAGGCCAATATTCATAGGACTCCAGTTAATGAGGATGTTATTCCACCATCGGTGAACAATGTTGCTCAAGCTTAGCCTGTGCAGATTCCTATTGAAGATCAAAAGCATACCATTGTCCAAGATAGGCATTCATCCTCTCTCAATGACAAAGACTATCAGAATTTCACTTTCTTTGTGCCAGATCTTCAAGCGGATGTTCCGAAGACTAATCCTAAGGACTCATAGACTGTTGAATTTATGAGAAGATATCGTTTGTTGGAGGAAACGTTTGACGCCCTAATGGGTCATGATACTCTTAATCTGAATGCTTCGAGCATATGTTTGGTACCAGGCCTTGTGATGCCTCCGAAGTTTAAGATGCCAAATTTTGAGAAGTACAAAGAGGATAGTTGTCCGAAGCAGCATTTGGTGATGTTTTGCAGAAGAATGACTTTACATGTCCATCATGACAAGCTTATGATTCACTGTTTCCAGGACAGTTTGAGTGGGGTAGCGTTGAGTTGGTACATGCAGTTGGAGAGTGGTTGGATCCGATCATGGTCAGATTTAGCCAATGCCTTTGTGAAGCAATACAATTACAATCTCGACATGACTCTCAACCGCATGCAATTGCAAGACTTATCTCAAGAGGACAATGAATTCTTCAGAGGGTATGTGCAGAGATGGAGAGAATTAGTTGCTCGCGTTCAACCACCACTTCTAGAAAGAGAATTGGTTGACCTCTTCGTGGATACTGTTGCGGTGGAAATAGGATCACAAACTATTAATGAGTTTGAATCGCAATTCAATTCACAACCGCTCTTTGATTTATCCGAAGGAAAAGGTCAAAAAGGGAAAACCTATTTTGCATCGTAAACACAATGCGGGGAAAGATCTAGGGTTCGGGGGTTGGTTAAATTTAGGGAAGGTATTAGCACCCTAAACTTCTGTAGTACTCTACAGGAACCTTTTGTTCAGATGTTTACTATTTGCTTTATTTATTTGCTTAAGGTATATGTACAAAGGATTAAAAGTGAGAAAAGAGACCTAAGGGGTTAGTTCTAAGTTTACTCGGCAAGACATCGCATCTTGTGCCTACGTATCCTTACGGGAGTGGAATCAGAGTAATCGTAGTTCCCCTCAAAAGGGAGGTTAGAGACTTCTTGACTGTGGTCAAGGTCTCAAGGGGAATAAACGCATCTTAAGGACACGCTTACGTGGAGTGTGGAAACTCCAAATCTCTACGTTGAATTGTTAAGTTGTAATTAGGGTTAAATTAGGTTAGGGATTCCGCGGCGGGAAACCCTAAAATGAGCGCGGCGGCTCTTTGACCTAATGCTAGGGGTAAAGTTGTAATTTTGCCTGCGGCGAGGCATTTGTGAAAAGTAGGGTTTGTGAGGTTGTAAGGGTTTGAAGTTGAGGACTATTGACACGGCGGTCAAATGCTAGACCTAATTCCTTCGGAGTGCGTAATGTGACAGAATAATAGCAATGACAGTGTGAGAAAATTAAAGCATACATCAGCAGAAATTTAAATGCGAAAAGTAAACGCGATTATTAGGTTCGCGAGGTTACAATTGAGAAACGGATACAAATATAAAGGTAACTTAAATGGAAACTCAACACAATAGTAATAAGTATGAACTGCAAAAGTGAACACCCGTTAGTAGGCAGAGAAGATGTAAATTGAGATTTCACTATTGCTTTATTTAAAAAATTTAATGATTTAATGTTGGCTTACAAAAGAAATTAAAAAAGGTTTTATTTTTATATTTTAAAAAAAAAAATTTCTATTTATCCTTAATATTTATATTTTAAAAAAAGATTTGTTTGTTTTTTATATTATAAAATTAAAATGTTATATTTTAAAAATGATTTTATAATATTAAAATGTTAAAAGTGGTTTTTAAAAAAAATCATAAAACAAAATAAAAACAAAACAGCATAAAAATAAAATAAATAAAAAAGGGGAGGGGGGTTGGGCCGGTCATCACACTCGGACCCAACCCATTTGTTAGTCATGAGGTGGAGTGTCCTTTAGGGTTTCCAAACCCAGACTTGTCCTCGCGGCGCTTTTGTTCTTCATCTTCCTCTCTCGTCTTTCTTCTTCCTCGCGCCGTAATCATCTCTTCTCCTGAAACAAAATATGAACGATAAGAGTATGTGAGATAACGCACGGTGATTTACATTCGTTTTAGCCGATGATGTTGGAGCTGAGGCTGCGGAGTTGATTGCCCGTCGTTCTTCGCGAACGGTGAAGGTGATCTCTCTGAGTATTGTTGATTCGCGTTCGGTGATGAGCTTCAATCGGCGTTGGGCGATTCCTTGAGCGATGATGACGATTGCTTCGTCTGAGTTCGCGCCGTTTAGGGTTTTTGCATGTGACTTCTTCGCCGCTTCTGGTACTCTCCGTCTAGGGTTTCAACGAGGTGATCGTTCCCTTTTTATAGTTTCTCTTTATCTCCCTTTTTGGGCCTTGGACTTGAGTTACTCTGAGATTTGATGATTCGATTTGATTTGATTTTGTTTGGTTTTTCCAGATTGAATTCAAATGGGATGCATACTGATACGATTTGGATCTCGTTTCTTCTTTTGGAACCTGATTGGGGTTTTGAGCTGATATGATTTTCTGATTCGATTGGATTTCATTGGATCCGAAATTAATTTGCTTGACTGTTCTGTACTGATTCGTTTGATTTCGAACTGATTCGTTTTTGACTGACTTGTTTGATTGATTTGTTTGATTGATTCAGATTGATTCAAATTGATTCAGATTGGTTCAAATTGATTCAGATTGGTTCAGATTGGTTCCAATGGAGATGTTTCCTGATGCATTTGGATCTGACTCGAAACTTTCCTTTTCCAGATTCGATTGTGTTTGATCATTTTCTGATGTAAATTGGGTTGCCTTTGAATTTACTTGATCTGTTCGATATCTGGATTAATTTGTTTGTCCTGTTTGAATTCAATCTGGACTGTGCTGATGCGTTTTCGATTTGTTTTTGATTTTCTGGTGCAGTTAGCTTTTCCTCTTCTTCTTTCAGAGAGGGCTTGATGTTGTATTGGTCTTTGCCGCCGAGACGGGTACACGGTAGTGATGACGCTTAGTCTGAACCGTCGAAGCAGGATACTACAATCCTGGTTTTACGCTGTTGCTTCTGATTTATCTGATAGCCTGAGCCGCGACAACTGACTGTTATGGTTTTGCACTTGTTTATGTTAGCTTATGCTTGTTCGTTCTGGTACAATTCATGCCGTGAACTTCAGTTCTTCTGTGCAATCTTGGCAGGTTGATTGAATTGGTGATGATGATTGGCTATCATGTTGATGTCCTGAACCACGTGTTTGATAATTTGTTTTTCCAATGTGCTTGCACATTTGGCCTATGGTTATGTGCTGTGATTCGGTGCTGTGATTTGGTATAGTCCCTCACTTATGTATTGCTTGCCATTGCAACTGGTTCGGTTTTCGTGATGGTCTGATTTTTGAACATGCTGCTAAACCATGTTTGATGCTGTTGTGCTTCTTTGGATCCTGCTGAATACTTTTCTGTCATGACAGATTTGTAGGATGCTTTCTTATGGCCCTTTGCGCATGAACTTGCATTTTGATGCACTGTTTGATGGTTTGTGATTTCTGTCCTGTTTAGAACTGATGTAGCTTGATGCCATAGTTTGGTTTCTCTTGTTCTGTTTTGAACTTGATTTTCATTCTGTTTGGACCATTGGCCTTCATTCTGTTTGGACCATTGGCCTTCATTCTGTTTGGTAACAGATTTGTTTCTTTGGTGGCTATTCATACCTGTATTGGCGCGAGCCCCTTCCTAGTTTTGTTTATGCTTTGAGTTCTGATGATGCTTGTGGCTTTTCAGGTGTTGGAAGTTTTGAAACCAAAGTGACTCAGACCTGCCGGCATCCGGGTCTGAGTCAGAACTTGCCTATGTTGCCTTATTCTCGTATCAGTTTGGAAATCCAATCGCGGCAAAACGAATCAGTCCCGCTTCTTTTATTACTTCTATCTCTCAGATGTCCCGTATCGATAAGAACAGGTATTACCTGATCAGACGCCCACGGCGCGGATCGGTAACGGGGGTAGGACGCAGCTTTGGTTGTGCCACTCCCGGCACTCGATGATGACATTGTTCTGAGAGTGTCAAAAACATCTTCTAACATTTTTCTATACTGTTTGTTATGTTTTGCCGTGCAGGTTAGTCGAGGATTCGTGGAGAAGCTCAAAGACAACATGAAGACACTTAGATGTTCTTAGGATTTAGGATAGATACTTTAATGTAATTCCTTAGGATTTAGAACTTTAATGTAATTCCTTGTAACAGTGCGTATAAAATGTGAAGCAATCTCCATTTCTTGTATGATGAGATTTTTTATGAAATAAAATTCCCAAAATTTGAATTCATTTATATTTTATTCTTAGTTAAAAAATATAAACATTTGTGAATAAATCCACAAGTATTTAAATTCGTTAACATAGTCATAAAACATAAACACTCCCAAGTGATATTCTTATTTGTGCACTCGTCTCATTTGTAATCCTAATCTCATCATCCGATTAAAATCCCATTTAAATGTTAACCAACCATTTCATAACCAAACACGGATGTGCACCATAATCACAACATTTTCAGCATCAACAATAACACTACTCGTAATTAAATTCCACTGACCAAGTGCCAAGAGCCACAATCCAATAACACCCAATTACGACTGTGCCTTAATAACAGAAACGGAAGCGCTTTGGAATGGATCTTAAATCCAGTTGTGCTTGACAAATTTTAATATCGACCACGTCAAATTGGCACCTTGATATGATCAGGCCTGGTGATAGATAAATGCCTCAAAACAATAACGTATCAAACGCCTCAGAATTTTAATAACAGCCCGTTTTCAAGGAATTAGCAGAATTTGCGTAAAATGACCAAAATACCCCTGGACCCAAATCTGCAAAACAAACAAGCTCCAAAACTTGTTAGTGGTTAGCAAATATACATATGGGATGCTATGCGAAATGACTGACTAAATATAAGGGTAAAATTTGGGGTATTACAGTTGCCCCTATTTAAATAGCTACACCGGACGATTTGAGTGACAGAGACTCGAGGAATCGTGGTGGAGAGATTTGAATACAGATAACCGAAAATTTTGCCCTTATATGCGACGATGCAATGCTATGGACAAAGCGAGGACCGCTTAATGCAGATGAATATGATATGATGCGTATGCTGGAACGGTGGATGCGAAACTGATGACGAATACTACGACACAGACGCTACGAGAAGAACACACTGGGGAAAATGACGTGCTGAGACACAGTACAAACACTGGGGAATTCCAAAATGATGGTCAACTGGTGCGAACACGAACAATTGTCATTTTGGGGACAAGATTCTCAAAATGGAGATGACACTTGTGAGACGGTCTCCACTGGGGAATCTAAAAGTAAAACTGGATCATGTACGACTGCAAGATCGATTACAGAACGCTGGAGCATTGAGCAAAGAATAACATCCAATCTTCTGTAAACTATCCCTCGTGACAGGATCAAACGGACTTTTCGGAACTCCGTAACAAATATACAGGGTAAAGACCGGCTGTATGCCAAAATAAATGGACTTTGATGGGAAATGCCCTGATAAGCTTCTCGAGGGAGAACTGTCACTTATCGTTGGAAGGGACTTATATGCCAAAATGGATAAGCACTCAAATAAAGAGGCTGCATGCTTGTCTGATAAATAAATTTTCTCGCATTTAAGGTCGGCGCCTGGAATACGATTCTGATTCTTCTCTTACTGAAGGATAAATAAACTTCCTCATGCTTCAAGATCGTGCTCTCTTGACCATGAAAAGGGTAAACTGAACTTCATCATACTTCAGAATCGTGCTCTCCTGAATATGACTCGGCTTTTTCGTGTAAATGAAACTCTTCATACTTCAGAATCGTGCTCTCCTGAATATGAAAAGGGCTGACTGAACTTCCTCATACTTCAGAGTCGTGCTCTCCTGAATATGATTCGGTTGTTTCTTGTAAATGAAATTCTTCATAATTCAGAATCGTGCTCTCCTGAATATGAAAATGGATAATTGAACTTCCTCATAACTCAGAATCGTGCTCTCCTGAATATGATTCGGTTGTTTCTTGTAAGTGAAATTCTTCATACTTCAGAATCGTGCTCTCCTGAATATGAAAATGGCTAATCGAACTTCCTCATAACTCAGAATCGTGCTCTCCTGAATATGATTCGGCTCTGGAAATTTCTTCATTCTTCAGAATCGTGCTCTCCTGAAAAATGGCCAATTGAACTTCCTCATAACTCAGAATCGTGCTCTCCTGAATATGATTCCGCTCCTTCTTTTACTAAAGGATAAATGAACTTCTTCATGCTTCAGAATCGTGCTCTCCTGAATATGATTCCCTCAAAACCTCCCCGTACTTCAAGATCGTGCTCTCCTGAAGACGATTTGGTTCAAACCTCCTATACTTCAAGACGACAGGTAAATGGAAGCCCAACTGCTCCATGGAGATGGCCATTTGCTGCGAGTCATAACAAAGATAGGATCGACTTCTTAGGTGAGAAATGTTGTATATTGATGCTGTAAGATGTAAAGTGTAAAGTGTTGTTGTAACATGTAGGATTGTAAAGTGCTGTACTGGTAGATTTTCCAAGCGTGAACTGGCGTGTATCTGTAAATGATTGTAGTTGAAGATAGTGCAAAATAAATGCACGTCCGGGTACAATGATAAACCTCTCAAGCGAGATAGTCGCGTACCTGTCATGGTATGGTGAAAACCTTAAGATGGTGCAAAATAAATGCACGTCCGGTTGGGCTCGACGACCGACAAGACTGAGATTCAATCTAGGATCGAGCTAGAAAGAAAACTGGTAATCAAGACTCCATCGAGGGAATGAACTCGAAGGGTAGATATCTTATCCTGGCGAGGAAAGATAGCTGAAGTAACCGTCATCCACGAGGATCGAGCTCTGTGGGGGAAACTGAAAACACATATGTATTTTATGCTTAGGGCTGACAATCTATTTGGAGAGAACGGACAAACCCCCAGTTACTCGGCGGTAACAACCAATGATGGTGAAACATAATGAACCTGTGAATGCTAACGCATATGTTGATGCATATATTAACGTGAATGTATGTTAATGTCTATGTATGTTAATGTTTATGTATGTAAGATGTTATAAAATGAGTATGTAATGAGTATGTAATGAATATGTAATGAATATGTAATGAATATGTAATGAATATGTAATGAATATGTAATGAATATGTAATGAATATGTAATGAATATGTAATGAAATAGGCATGTGATGCTTATGCCCTTGCGTATACTGACGAAACAGACTAGAGACGGGACGAGAGATGAAATAAACATCTCGACGGAAATACCCTGCGTTCTCTGCAACCAATACGTCAATCATGGGTAAGAAAGATCAATGGTAGAACCAATCTGGTTTCAAAATTCTGAATTCTCTGGGGAGAAGGTAATCTGCTTGGGTGCACAGTATCACGTCTTCACATGGGGAGAAGAAAACCTGAGGGACACTTTCGAGTCACCCAAGAAAAAGTTGTCAGCTTATAGTCTCTCTGGGGACTGTGATGAGGCAATAGTTTAGGTGCCTGTTGCAACACTGAGATTTACTGGAGAATGAAGGCCGCCGTGAGTAAAATCCATCGGGTGCATGAAGAGAGTCGTGAAACCCCATGGTTTTGATCTTGAAGGACCTTATAGTAGTCGCCATTTGTTTCCTTTAAAAACATGGTGCCCCAGGATACTTGCGTTGCGAGGTAGGGTCATCTCAAGAGGATTTTATAGAGAACACCGAGTCCGGTTGCCCCATTGTTCTCAAACTCTTTGAGAGATTTGTCAGGTCTCAACGTAACTGGCACAAATTAATCGTGTTACGACGAAATCTTTGGGAAATAGCTCTTAAGAACGTCAGACTCGCGTTGGTAAGCGAATTGGGAAACTGCCTGCCCCTGTTCAGCAGGATCTTCAAGTTCCACGGGTTATGTTCATATGTAAATCTCTAAGATATCAAGCAAAGTCGTATCCTGAGCTTGTCAATGTACACATATATTTGTCTTGAATGTTTTGTTTTGAAAAAGATATCGCCATAACTTGTGACCGAAATCACTAGTTAGGATATAAGTTTTAATTATAATGCCAACATGAATTTTTTTTGAGCATAGCTCGTAGGAGTCAGGAAACGTGATCTTGTCGAGTATGCTTTCAACCGAAGTCCTACTTCAATTAGGTCTTTTAAAGGTTGTATCATGGCTCGGTTCACGGTTTAAGAAACAAAGGATATTGGCTCAAAGTTATATTTGTACCCACCCCTTCTTCGTGATGTTCTCCAATCCTAATTCAGTTAATCGGATGTGAGCACTCATACCTCAAACGGATTTGCTATGGTTGAGAACTTATCAAGGCTTTGGACATGGCAGTCACTCACCCATTGCTAATGGCAATTGGTCACACGACTTTGTTCTTTATAGGGATTCAAAAAAAACTTACTGGTTTGTTGTTCTTATTCCCTAACTTTTGCCTGGACAATGTCTTTTGATCTGACTTTGGAGTCCAGTGGGATGCCCCAGTTTTGCCTAAGTCTCCTTCATAGGTTTTGACTTAGCGGGCCTTTATTATTTTTTTGAATATTCTTTCATGCGCAAGTCGTGTAAATCTTTCGAAAGGCTCGTGACTGCCCCACTCCTTAGGTAACCGAGGGATAGCCATTGTATTGGACTTCTTAAGATGCTAAGGATAAATTCTCGAAGGTTGGCTCTTCCTTTTTAAGAGTCTAAGCGCTCGATCGGTTTAACTGAAACCTACCCTGCCCCAGGTTAGGATGAAGGTTCTTAAAAAGAAAGAAAAACTCCTACTTCAAGGCTCGAAGGGTTGACTAGGGATTAACATCCTTATATCTCCAGTGTTTGGGATTTGAAACAATGCCTTACATCATCAGCGGGTTTCAATCGAAAGCATACGACAAGAAATCTGACGTTTTGGGTTCGTCATCCTCCCCCCAAATCTCCATCAGAACAAGAGATCGGGTACAGTTGGCAATATGATTTATGAAAACGTTTTTTTGAATGAGTGAAACGAATGGATTTATTCAAGACAAACATATGCGTTGCATTAATTAATCAAAGATAAACAAGTTCGTACATGCTAAATATGCTTAATCAAAGAGAAATGCATATAAATAAACAAATGAACTGTCGGAAAAATCCTTCTAAATGTTTATGAAATCTTGCATTCAAGAGTAACAGTTTCCTTTGGCGGAGCCTCAATGGAAAGGACGTCTGGTTTATGATCTCTCTGAGTCGTCATGGCTTACCCCAGTTATGCTGGTCACATCTTCAACAGTTTTCAGTCGTTGCTTCAAAATAACTTTCCCAGATTCTTTGTTGATCCCGGTCATATCATCCTGAGGGTTACTGAAGTGAAGCGAGCCAGGCCTTTGAATAATTACTGGATTCGGCTGATTTGCCACAGGAGTAGCATGCTTTGCAGAATTCGAACCCGACAAGTGAGGGACCCCGAGAGGAGTCTCGATCTTCATCTGAGCGTCGCTAAAAGACAACTTCTTTGCTTCTAGCAAATTTCTGACACAGTTCTTAAGAGTGTATCAATTCTCTAGATCATGGTCGGGCGCACCCTCATGAAATAAACAATGAGCGGCAGCGTGGTAACTTGCAGGTAACGGATTAGGCGGAGGACCCAAAGCACGGGTGGTAATCAGACCTTGTTGTACCAAATGGGCGTATAACTCAGTGAAAGTTATCGGAATTGGAGGATAAGGCTTATACTGCCTCTTACGGGGATAAGGAACCTGATCCTGTGACTGTTGATGAACAGGAGCGTCGGGCACTCGTTGACCGTTGACAGGAACTCGCATGGGCGGATAACCGGAAGGTTGTTGACGGATCGGTGCTTGATATACCGGAGCTGACTGCACAGGCTGGTATGTAGGAAACTGCTGATTGAAAGGAGGTGCAACAGTAGCTACATAGGGTTGTTGGACATATGGAAGCGGATAACCTTGAACATAACTCTGCTGATGTTGCCAAGGTTGAGGAGTAGCTGTTTTGCGGTTCCTCGAACGTGTAGGTCCTTTACCATGGTCGGAGTTAGGAGTTTTGCACTTTGGAGGGGTAGCTCGTCGAACTGGTTGAGCAATAGGAGGCACCGGACCGGATTGAAGACCGTGAGGAGGTACATTCTCGACAGTAACAGCTGGTTGAGATTCCATAACGGTATTAGTCTTAGAAACAACAGTAGACTGAGCATCCACCTTCACACTAAGAGCTCGTAACATCTCCAAAATCTGCCCTACACTTCCTCGAAGATCTTCGAATTCATGGCTGACACGGTTGATCTCTTGGTTTTGATCTTCCATTCTTTTGAAGGGTCGTGTTGATGCAGAGAACTCAGGGTGACAAAACTGGAGGGTGAGAGAACCGAGTATGAGAAATCGGGAGACACATGCAATGCAAAAGTATGATGCTAAAATGTGAATGTAAATGAAGATTTCATGGAATTCAAACATTTACGAATGTCGTGGGGTACCAAGGAAATCTTTTTCTTGTTTTTTCATTTTATTTTTTTTATTTATGATATCCCGCGATATCTATAAATGATGTTTGAACTCCATGAAATACAATGCAATGAGATGCTTTATGGATGCAATGCATGAAAACACACAAAGTCCTAGGTTAAAGGAACGTGAGCGGAGTCAAGGTCTACCCATCCCAAAAGGAGTGTACTATAGGTTAGTTGTACCTGCCGAACAAGGTTCTACAAAGTGCCCAAAGTCATCAGCCCATCTTTCGGATATTATCAACCTTCCGACTGACTCGGGGGTGAATAATATTCTCAAGAGAACCTCTTTTGAGTGTAGTATCGCGTAGCAGCCGTTGTAGGATTACTCCCACATAGCTCCCGCACTACGTCCTAAATAAGGCCAAGGTGGTGTTAAGGTACTACGGTCCCCAATATCACAGACTCCAATCGACCATGGAAAAAGTTTTTACGATTACTCGTTCAACCGAACCATTTTCGAAAAGGTCTCAACTGAGCGGTGATTCTCGAATCAGCTTGGTCGGGATTCACTCCCTATAAGCCTCATCGAATATATCCCCATCCTATAATAATGTCACTAGTCCGGGCGTAGGACTTATCTCACAGCACAAGGAACAGTCCCACAATCAAAGCACAAATATATACATGCAAATGAATAATAACACAGATAGTAATAAATATGAACAAGTTAGGGATAACCCTCAAAAGTTAAGAGATTCTCCCCAGTGAAGTCGCCATTTTCTGTTGCGGTGGAAATAGGATCACAAACTATTAATGAGTTTGAATCGCAATTCAATTCACAACCGCTCTTTGATTTATCCGAAGGAAAAGGTCAAAAAGGGAAAACCTATTTTGCATCGTAAACACAATGCGGGGAAAGATATAGGGTTCGGGGGTTGGTTAAATTTAGGGAAGGTATTAGCACCCTAAACTTCTGTAGTACTCTACAGGAACCTTTTGTTCAGATGTTTACTATTTGCTTTATTTATTTGCTTAAGGTATATGTACAAAGGATTAAAAGTGAGAAAAGAGACCTAAGGGGTTAGTTCTAAGTTTACTCGGCAAGACATCGCATCTTGTGCCTACGTATCCTTACGGGAGTGGAATCAGAGTAATCGTAGTTCCCCTCAAAAGGGAGGTTAGAGACTTCTTGACTGTGGTCAAGGTCTCAAGGGGAATAAACGCATCTTAAGGACACGCTTACGTGGAGTGTGGAAACTCCAAATCTCTACGTTGAATTGTTAAGTTGTAATTAGGGTTAAATTAGGTTAGGGATTCCGCGGCGGGAAACCCTAAAATGAGCGCGGCGGCTCTTTGACCTAATGCTAGGGGTAAAGTTGTAATTTTGCCTGCGGCGAGGCATTTGTGAAAAGTAGGGTTTGTGAGGTTGTAAGGGTTTGAAGTTGAGGACTATTGACACGACGGTCAAATGCTAGACCTAATTCCTTCGGAGTGCGTAATGTGACAGAATAATAGCAATGACAGTGTGAGAAAATTAAAGCATACATCAGCAGAAATTTAAATGCGAAAAGTAAACGCGATTATTAGGTTCGCGAGGTTACAATTGAGAAACGGATACAAATATAAAGGTAACTTAAATGGAAACTCAACACAATAGTAATAAGTATGAACTGCAAAAGTGAACACCCGTTAGTAGGCAGAGAAGATGTAAATTGAGATTTCACTATTGCTTTATTTAAAAAATTTAATGATTTAATGTTGGCTTACAAAAGAAATTAAAAAAGGTTTTATTTTTATATTTAAAAAAAAAAATTTCTATTTATCCTTAATATTTATATTTTAAAAAAAGATTTGTTTGTTTTTTATATTATAAAATTAAAATGTTATATTTTAAAAATGATTTTATAATATTAAAATGTTAAAAGTGGTTTTTAAAAAAAATCATAAAACAAAATAAAAACAAAACAGCATAAAAATAAAATAAATAAAAAAGGGGAGGGGGGTTGGGCCGGTCATCACACCCGGACCCAACCCATTTGTTAGTCATGAGGTGGAGTGTCCTTTAGGGTTTCCAAACCCAGACTTGTCCTCGCGGCGCTGTTGTTCTTCATCTTCCTCTCTCGTCTTTCTTCTTCCTCGCGCCGTAATCATCTCTTCTCCTGAAACAAAATATGAACGATAAGAGTATGTGAGATAACGCACGGTGATTTACATTCGTTTTAGCCGATGATGTTGGAGCTGAGGCTGCGGAGTTGATTGCCCGTCGTTCTTCGCGAACGGTGAAGGTGATCTCTCTGAGTATTGTTGATTCGCGTTCGGTGATGAGCTTCAATCGGCGTTGGGCGATTCCTTGAGCGATGATGACGATTGCTTCGTCTGAGTTCGCGCCGTTTAGGGTTTTTGCATGTGACTTCTTCGCCGCTTCTGGTACTCTCCGTCTAGGGTTTCAACGAGGTGATCGTTCCCTTTTTATAGTTTCTCTTTATCTCCCTTTTTGGGCCTTGGACTTGAGTTACTCTGAGATTTGATGATTCGATTTGATTTGATTTTGTTTGGTTTTTCCAGATTGAATTCAAATGGGATGCATACTGATACGATTTGGATCTCGTTTCTTCTTTTGGAACCTGATTGGGGTTTTGAGCTGATATGATTTTCTGATTCGATTGGATTTCATTGGATCCGAAATTAATTTGCTTGACTGTTCTGTACTGATTCGTTTGATTTCGAACTGATTCGTTTTTGACTGACTTGTTTGATTGATTTGTTTGATTGATTCAGATTGATTCAAATTGATTCAGATTGGTTCAAATTGATTCAGATTGGTTCAGATTGGTTCCAATGGAGATGTTTCCTGATGCATTTGGATCTGACTCGAAACTTTCCTTTTCCAGATTCGATTGTGTTTGATCATTTTCTGATGTAAATTGGGTTGCCTTTGAATTTACTTGATCTGTTCGATATCTGGATTAATTTGTTTGTCCTGTTTGAATTCAATCTGGACTGTGCTGATGCGTTTTCGATTTGTTTTTGATTTTCTGGTGCAGTTAGCTTTTCCTCTTCTTCTTTCAGAGAGGGCTTGATGCTGTATTGGTCTTTGCCGCCGAGACGGGTACACGGTAGTGATGACGCTTAGTCTGAACCGTCGAAGCAGGATACTACAATCCTGGTTTTACGCTGTTGCTTCTGATTTATCTGATAGCCTGAGCCGCGACAACTGACTGTTATGGTTTTGCACTTGTTTATGTTAGCTTATGCTTGTTCGTTCTGGTACAATTCATGCCGTGAACTTCAGTTCTTCTGTGCAATCTTGGCAGGTTGATTGAATTGGTGATGATGATTGGCTATCATGTTGATGTCCTGAACCACGTGTTTGATAATTTGTTTTTCCAATGTGCTTGCACATTTGGCCTATGGTTATGTGCTGTGATTCGGTGCTGTGATTTGGTATAGTCCCTCACTTATGTATTGCTTGCCATTGCAACTGGTTCGGTTTTCGTGATGGTCTGATTTTTGAACATGCTGCTAAACCATGTTTGATGCTGTTGTGCTTCTTTGGATCCTGCTGAATACTTTTCTGTCATGACAGATTTGTAGGATGCTTTCTTATGGCCCTTTGCGCATGAACTTGCATTTTGATGCACTGTTTGATGGTTTGTGATTTCTGTCCTGTTTAGAACTGATGCAGCTTGATGCCATAGTTTGGTTTCTCTTGTTCTGTTTTGAACTTGATTTTCATTCTGTTTGGACCATTGGCCTTCATTCTGTTTGGACCATTGGCCTTCATTCTGTTTGGTAACAGATTTGTTTCTTTGGTGGCTATTCATACCTGTATTGGCGCGAGCCCCTTCCTAGTTTTGTTTATGCTTTGAGTTCTGATGATGCTTGTGGCTTTTCAGGTGTTGGAAGTTTTGAAACCAAAGTGACTCAGACCTGCCGGCATCCGGGTCTGAGTCAGAACTTGCCTATGTTGCCTTATTCTCGTATCAGTTTGGAAATCCAATCGCGGCAAAACGAATCAGTCCCGCTTCTTTTATTACTTCTATCTCTCGGATGTCCCGTATCGATAAGAACAGGTATTACCTGATCAGACGCCCACGGCGCGGATCGGTAACGGGGGTAGGACGCAGCTTCGGTTGTGCCACTCCCGGCACTCGATGATGACATTGTTCTGAGAGTGTCAAAAACATCTTCTAACATTTTTCTATACTGTTTGTTATGTTTTGCCGTGCAGGTTAGTCGAGGATTCGTGGAGAAGCTCAAAGACAACATGAAGACACTTAGATGTTCTTAGGATTTAGGATAGATACTTTAATGTAATTCCTTAGGATTTAGAACTTTAATGTAATTCCTTGTAACAGTGCGTATAAAATGTGAAGCAATCTCCATTTCTTGTATGATGAGATTTTTTATGAAATAAAATTCCCAAAATTTGAATTCATTTATATTTTATTCTTAGTTAAAAAATATAAACATTTGTGAATAAATCCACAAGTATTTAAATTCGTTAACATAGTCATAAAACATAAACACTCCCAAGTGATATTCTTATTTGTGCACTCGTCTCATTTGTAATCCTAATCTCATCATCCGATTAAAATCCCATTTAAATGTTAACCAACCATTTCATAACCAAACACGGATGTGCACCATAATCACAACATTTTCAGCATCAACAATAACACTACTCGTAATTAAATTCCACTGACCAAGTGCCAAGAGCCACAATCCAATAACACCCAATTACGATTGTGCCTTAATAACAGAAACGGAAGCGCTTTGGAATGGATCTTAAATCCAGTTGTGCTTGACAAATTTTAATATCGACCACGTCAAATTGGCACCTTGATATGATCAGGCCTGGTGATAGATAAATGCCTCAAAACAATAACGTATCAAACGCCTCAGAATTTTAATAACAGCCCGTTTTCAAGGAATTAGCAGAATTTGCGTAAAATGACCAAAATACCCCTGGACCCAAATCTGCAAAACAAACAAGCTCCAAAACTTGTTAGTGGTTAGCAAATATACATATGGGATGCTATGCGAAATGACTGACTAAATATAAGGGTAAAATTTGGGGTATTACAGATACTTTGCAAGGTTCATACTTTAATAAGATGATTGGTAGTGGGGCACTAAACTTTTCTAAATTGATAATAATGGGGGAACGTGTCGGGAGCGGACTCAGGAGTGGAGAGATTCGAGACACCTCAGATATCTCAGTTTATGAAAGCGAATCAGTTGTCAGTTCTTAAGAAGAATGGGAGAAAGAAAGTAATTCCATCTAGGAATCTCCGGTACCTAAGATTCAGTTTTCATACTTTTCGGATGTTCAGAGTCAGCAACCTGTTGGGTCTGTGTATCAGATATAGGTTCCCCTCCAGAGTCAGTAGTCATACCGTCATCAGCTGCATCAGCACGCTCGACAAAGACCAAAGAAGCCAGAGAAGCATTTCACTCAATTGCCAATGTTGTACAGTCATATATTTCCATATTTGATTAAAGGTGGATTGATAGTGCCAAAGGAGATTAATCCAGTCATTCCGCCATATCCACCAGGTTTTGATGTCAACGCCCGTTGTGATTACCATGCTAGGGTACAGGGGCATTCAACTGAAGACTGTAAGGTGCTAAAGAGCAAAATTAAACTCTACTTAACTCTAATATGTTCTCAGTCACGCCTCAGGGTATCCAGATCAACAATCCTCCTTCATCCAATCATGTGGGTTCATCAATTCATGTTGTGGAGGAATTTACCGAGAGCGGATGTTCAGAAGAGTATCAGGCTGACTTCGACGAGCAATTCTAAAGATGGATAGCCCAGTAGCAAATCAAGATTGGAAAGCCTGGTTCCCAAAAGAGAAATCTTTTATATCATGTCATTTCTTTGCATTTGTGTTTTCTTTTCTGTTAAAGTGCAAACTTATTTGTAAAACTTGTCTGTTTTCGATTGATAATGATGATGGAATAAATATGCATGTTTTGATTAAATCAATTCGTGTTCACTCAATACTTTTTTATTGATGTTAAACGCTTGTTTAAGCGAAATCCGAGGGAGGATGACGAAACTGAAAGACGCAAAACTTCTGTTTGTATGCTTTTGAATAAATCCATGTTGATGATGTACAAGCATTGTTTCAAATTCCTAAACATCAGAGATATAAGGAAGATAATCCATTGTCAACCCCTTTGAGCCTAGTAGTAGAAGTTTCTTTCTGAAAACGAAAACCCTCAATCTTAACCTAGGGCAGGGCAGGTGTCAGTTAATTTGACCGAGCATCCAAATTGCGAAAGAAGTATTCCCGTTCGAGGATCAATCACACATGTAAAGGTCGTACCTAAAAAACATACAGTGGTTATCCATCACCAGCCAAGAAGTTAGGCAGTCACAACCCTTTCAAACAAGTCAGATAAGTCGGTGTCACACGACTTGTTCCCAAAAAGAAAAGGAAAAAAATAAGAAGCTCGCTAAGTCGATAACTTGAAAATATGTGGCTTAGGAAAAAATAGGGCATCCCGTTGGACTTTGAAATCAAAAAATATATTCAAAAGAGTCAGTCCAGGAAAAAATAGGGAAATATAAAAAATTATGAAGAACAAGTCGTGTGATTCCAGACACCAAAGACGAAAAGCGAGTGACTGTCACTCCAAAAGTCCAATTCCTATTGGCAACCACCAGAAAGTCCAATCCCTATTGGCACCCCCATTTCAAAATTCAATCCCCATGGATACCCAAAAAATTTCACCTTCGAAAAACCAATCACCTTCAGGTTTCACCTATCTCTCCCAGCAAAGTCCAATCATACCTAGGGCATCTTTCTTTCCCTGGCAGCCCGAGCCTGCATCTGCATTTCTGCATATAGTTATCATTTTTGCATTGCATCCACAAATGTGTAGCATTTCCATCTCGTATGGAGCATTACGCCATAAAAAAAATTTTAAAAAATAAAATAAAATAATTCAAACATATGCATGTGAAGCATAAGCCAGTTTTGTTATCTTTTATGGCAACCTGAATCATCCCTACAATCAAGACAGTGACATATCTCCAACAGCCTTTTTCGGTCAACTCATCTGCTTTGGTACCTTTCTTTTGGGTTTCAGATCATACGTCGGTCATACTTTGTCCATCAACCTTCTGATGATGACATCCCCAGCAGATATTCTTTCCGTCAATTCCTATTGACGAGATGGTTCTGAAGTTCGCCGAGATGATTTTGGATATGGATTTCTTCCCATCAATTCCTATTGGCGATGTGATTTTGGGATCCACTTATGTGTTTCTCCGGACAAGTTTTCTTTCCGTTAATTCCTATTGACGATGTGGTTCTTGGATACAGTTATCTTTCTGTCAATCTCTATGACAAAGTGGTTCTTGGATATGGTTTTTTTCCTGTCAATTCCTATTGGCGATGTGGCTTTGGGATTCACTGATGTGATTTCTGGATATGGAGTTCTTTCCGTCAATTCCTATTGACGATGTGGTTCTTCGGGCATGCTTTCTTTCCTTCAATTCATATTGACGACGTGATTCTTTGGATATGGTGTTTCATTCCGTCAACTCCTATCGACGATGTGGTTCTTCCCGTCAATTCCTATTGGCGATGTGGTTTTCGGATTCACTGATGTGTTTCTCCTGATGTGGCATTCTTTCCGTTGATTCCTATTGACGATGTGTTTTCTTGGATATGACGTTTCTTTTCGCCAATCTCTATTGACGATGTGGTTTCTTGATTATGGTATTTCTTCCCGTCTACTATTAGACGATGTGATTCTGGATATGGCGTTTTCTTCCCGTCTACCATTAGACGATGTGATTTTGGATATGGTTTGCTTTTCGTCTACTATTAGGCGATGTGATTTTGGATACAGTTTTCTTTCCGTCAATTCCTATTGACGATATGTTTCATTTGGGTATATTTTTCAACGACGTAAGACCGGGCTCCAATTGCATACATCCCAACAGACTGCAAATTTTTGGGTTCTTTTGTATTCAATCACCTTTTACCTTAAATGTCAAAAAACGGTTCCTTTTCATCCCTTCAGGTCCAAGTCAATTGAATAAGGGCAGCTGTTGCACCCCAAAATTTGCCCACCCTTTTTCTAACTTTGACTGGCTTTTGCTTCACATTCATCTGCATATCATCTAGGTCAATCATTTCTCGCATACTGTCCTTGTTATCAACCGGAAGGGATTTATCGGGATTACATTCGCTTTGTTCGCATTTTAGACAATTTAAACCAGTTCAAATGATGAGATTTATGTCGAAATCGAGCGAAAGTTGCTCTCTTCTTAGTGTTTCAGTCCGTGCTGATAATTTTGTCGCGTTTCGGTGTTCGCCCGTTTTTTCCGTTTTCATGGTTTTTTGTTAGAATTAGAAATTAGATTTTTCTGTGCTGATAATTTATTTAGGTTTATTTTATTAGAATTAGAAATTAGATTTTTTAGAAATAGAATTTTTCATAGGAATTAGAAAGTAGTTTTATTTAGAATATTAAAATTTAAATTTTTAATTAGATTTTAGAAAATAGAATTTTAATATAGATTTTAGAAATAGAATTATATTTTATTTAGATAATTAGAGTTTAGAATAGAATTTTAATAGAAATATAATTTTAATTAATTAGTTTTATTAGAAATCAGGTTTCATTAGAATTTATTATTTAGATTAATTTAGATAGATTTGGTAATTTAGATTAGTTAATTAATATAGATTAGAACTTTTTAGAATCAGAGCTTAGAAGTTAATTAGAATTAATTTGTGTTAGTCATAATTAGGATTGTATTTCGAGTATTTAATAGTTATTAGTTAGTACAGATTGTAATTAATTAATTAAATCAAAAAAATTGAAAAAAAAACAACAGTTGGCAAGACGGGACATGTATCTTTTTCTTCAGTATATTTACTGTTCATTTTCTTCCCAAATGGAGAACCCTAGCAAAACCCTACCGCCGCACACTGTTCACCTTCCAAATTCATCTCACAACCCCTTTTGTTCTTTATTTTTCTCACTCATCCATCTCTTCCCTCTCGCGACCTCCCTCAACCTTTCCTCGCTGTTTTTCTCTCCTTCAACCCTCCACCATTAATGGACCGAAACTCTCCCCCATAACCTTCACTCTGAAAACCCATGAAACCCACTCCAAATCTTCTTCTTCAATTCCTCACGACTTCACCCACTCAAAACTCAACCCCCTCTCGCCGTGATTCCTCACCTCCACCTCCCATTATCCTTCAACTTCCAACCCAGACACGACCTCCAACCTCCAAACGAAACCTTCGACTCGTCTCCCTCTTCCAACCAACAACAAACATAAGCCAAATCCCAGCAAAACCCATCTGTGAAACCTCAAAATCACCAAACCTGTTCGCCATCTTCTCATAACCATCAATAACCAAGACATCTCCCCTTTTTCACAACTGCAAATTCCTGCGATTCCCATCCACCAAATCAACACCAACAACATCAAACCTAGAATTAAAATATAAGTGATTCAGAATTGGAGAGAAGCAAAATATGAAGAAGGGTTGAATGAAGGCAAAACCGAAATAAATTCGAAAAAAGAGAACCTAAATGACAGTTGTGCCACTTCCGTTTCATTTACGACCATTAGAGTCCGTCTGCCTTTGTTGATTCATTTTGAGAAGCTGTTGTGTTTATTTTTCTTATTATTGGGAATTTTTGTAGTTTAAGTAGGATTGGGCTTTCAGGCCCGTTTTGATGATTGTCACTTTGTTTTCTTTGAGAACAATGCCCCCTTTTGTTTTGAATTATAATGTATTTAAAACCTTTTTTTATATTTTAATATATTTTATAATTACTAGTTTCAATTGTTAATATTTTTTTTATACAAATTAGTTTTAGAATATTTATTAATATGTCTTATATTTAGTTTTTAAAAGATTTGTTAATATATTTTTGCAAATTATTTTCTCTTAGATTTCTAATATTTTGTTAAATAGTTTTTCTTAGAAGAAATTTTAATATATTTCTATAGAAGTTAGATTTTGGCTTTTCTTATTGAGGATTTATTTTCGTATTTCCTCGTTTTGGTCGATGAAGAGACCTCTAAGTTTTTTCTGTCAAATTATTGGTGAAAAACGATAGATCCGAGACCAAGTTTTTATGTCGTTTTCATTTTCGACTTTTATTCATCTTATTTATTTTTCGTCGCTTTTTTAGTCGATGACGAGACTTCTGTAAACCGTTATTAGTCAAACTATTGATAAGTAATGTTTTATCCGAGACCACCTTCTTTCTCTCCTCATTTCTTCTTTATTTCCGATTTTATTTTAATTTCCTCGATCGATGAAGTCTTGTATTCGTAAACGTCGGTTTATCGAAGTCGATAACCTTCTCGATTTCAAATCTATGGAAAATGACCATTTGGGTCATTTTTTTTACTTTGGGATCGTGATAGGCTACCTTCGATTATTCGACATAATGTTTGCGATTAAGACGAGATCCCACCTTTTTGGTTCGTGCGACACGAATAAATCGGAGAATGATCCTGAATATCATTTCTCTATCTTTCCCATAGCACGTATATCAATTACGCGACCTCCTATAGTTCGACTTCCCCCATAAGTCGAGCTACGACGGTTTAGTGTTATATTTGTCCCGATCCGATTCATTAACACTTTCGGGCCATAAATTCAAAACACTGATGAACTGTGATGAGTTCTGTGAGCCACAAGCGTTAGATGCGTAGGAAATGATGAGTGGGGAGGTCTCTCTTCACTTATCTTTAGTGTTTAGCATATGCCTTTTGGGCGATATGCGACGCATTCGCTCCTACGTCTTAGAATTTAGTGCAGTACGCGTCCCAAACCAAGCCATTTCACTTCCATTTAGGCGTTCCAGGCCAAGGACCTTTTTCTCTCGCCCTCATGCAATCGAGACCTTTTCCTGTAGTAGGCCAAACAACGGCTGCTCTGATTCCTCATTCCTTAATCAGGATACGTAGGCACGAGGATCTCTATCCTTGACGAGCACACTAACAACTAACTTCCCCTTTTCTCTTGCCCCCGTGCAATCGAGACCAACCCGTTTTTCAGACCTTTCCATCCTTTGGGATTGTTTCAAACCTCACCCAAAAAGAGTATGTTACGTTTCTGTTCTAGCGCAAACAGGCATCGTCCCTAACTCCTGGAATGGAGATTTAACATTGCTCATAAAACACGTAACCAACCTTGTCCCATAGTTGCCCGAATTACGTTTGCTCTTATTTCTCGTACCAGATGAGGATACGTAGGCACAAGACGACGATGTCTTGGCGAGCAACCTCCCCTCATCACCTGTAGTTTTCAAAACTACGTTGACTCTGACTTTCCCATTGCACGAGGGAATACGTAGGCATAAGGCGACGATGTCTTATCGAGTCTGTTCTTTCCGTCCACCCCCATTTAGCATTAGCTTTAGATAGATTTCATCCATAGATTAGACGAGCGTGGATCCCGTTGAGTACAACGGACGTGAGGGGTGCTCATACCTTCCCCTTGTGTAACCGACTCCCAAACCCAAGATTTGGTTGCGATGACCTTGTCTTTCCCGTTCTCTTAGGTTTTCTTCGATAGTTTCCTTTCCCTCTCTTTGGGATAAATAAAATCCGGTGGCGACTCTTCTGCTTGTTTCCGCCGGCTCCTTTTTCACAGATGCGACACTTATACTCAGGGAAAGGCCCAGATGATTGTTTTTATCATGTACAAAGCCCAGGATGAATGAGGCTAAAATATTTACAAAAGGTGTTGTATCTTATACTCAGGGAGATGCCCAGGTTATTTCTATCATGTACAAAGCCCAAGATTAATGAGGCTAAAAGATTTACAAAAGGTGTTGGGTCTTATACTCAGGGAGAGGCCTAGATGATTGTTTGTATCATGTACAAAGCCCAGGATGAATGAGGCTAAAAGATTTACAAAAGGTGTTGGGTCTTATACTCAGTGAGAGGCTCAGATTATTTGTTGAGAATTGATGATAGGTTTATATTGAATTTGAAAGTTTTGAAAGATTGAAGTTTTGAAAATATGAAGGATATTTTGAAAATAGAAATATGAATGGGACTTACACTCCTAACATAGGCCTAATATGATTATCTTGTTTTGAAAAGAATAGAGGATGATTTTGAAAGAAAAATGCTTAGGACTTACACTCCTAGCAAAGGCCTTAGATTTTGGTAACTTAAAAGTACAGTGATGTTGAACACTTAGAGGAGGGATTTATATTATAGTAGAGACCCTAAAAAATGTTTATTTATGTACAAAGAGATGAGACATACACTCTAGTAGAGGCTCAGATGAAGTGATGTAAAAATAGCGATCGCACCGTGATTTTTGAAAAGCGCAATGGGACTTATACTGTAGCAGAGGCCCATGAAGTGGCTTATTTACAAAGAGGGTTGGATCTTACACTCTAATAGAGGCCCAGATGGTTGTTGAAGTGAAGTTTGAAAAATAGAGTCAAAGTAAAACCCTAATTTCATTTTTTAAGATATTTTTCAAAAAAAATAAATAAAAAAATGTATAATTTATCAAATGAATCCATTAATCATGTTATAAACAATGATTAAGGTTTGTGAAAAAGGTATTTTATCCATATGAATATTTAAAATCATTTTGGTTTAAGAAAAATCAAAGAAAGAAATTATTTTAAAATATTTAAAACAATTTAAAATAATATATTAAATACTTTAAAAATATATCAAATACAAAAAAAAATTGTGATTTTTATGTGGATTAAAATGATAAGTTATTTAAATGACATGTGTGAAAAACTCGGGATTAAAAATAATTAATTTGAAAGAAAAAATCAATATTTGTAATTATTTTTAAAATAATTAAAAATAATATATTAAATATATCAAATATAAAGTATTTTTTTTTATTTTTTTTGGTGAATAAACTATTTAAATATGTGGATGATATTTGTGCAAAAATTCATTTGAAAATAATTAAAATTGGATGTAGAAAATAATTTTTGAAAATAATATGAAAATATTAAAAATATTTGAAATTTTGAAATTTTGAATTATGGCGCCAAGGTCGTCTTCTTCTTCCTCGTGCATACCACCATCATCAGATTTTCAAGACCTCTCTTATCTCTCTCAATTATTAATGATTTTAAAATATGTAAACATGAGAGTTGCTCGTTTTTGAACAAGGAACACGATGGTACCAATTAATTTCATTTCTTTTAAGTGTGAGTGAGTTATCAAGTGATGAACAGATGAACCCTAATTTTTGCAAGAATACTATAAAATCTTATATACGACTTATACATAGTAATGAATTGAGGGAAAACATTCTATATATGTGTAGAAACATGTTGGTAACTTCAAATATCAAAAATGATGCATGTTTCATGGAGTTTGGGAAGTTCAGGCTTACCTGTGCAAGAGGAAATCGAATCCTCAGTTGTAGGTGTTACAGATGTGAAATGATGACCTAGATAAATTCCCTAGACCTCGAGGAATGTATTGATGTCCTTGGAATGGATTGAAACCTTCTGGATTGATGAGATGGAATCGAACTATAGCTTATGATGTATCTTAAGCAAATGAGGTATGACTTGATGTTTCTGATGTTACAAAAGTTGTTTAAGTGTTTGGATCACTTATATATGATGTATGTGAGGTGTTTGAATCATTGCTTTGAGCCAAGAAGCTCTGGTTTTAAAAACATGATTCTCACTTTTTGAAAATTTGAAAACTTGGAGCAAAAGTAAGAAAGGAGAGAAAACAAGTGTTGTGTTGTTATGGTGTGTTTAGAATGGTCATAAATGCATTCTATTTATAGGAGAATGCATTTGTCTTGAAGGAATAGTGATGGCTCAAAGATTGGCTTGGATTCAAAGGTTTTGGCAAGATGAATCATTGCCCCTCACACAAGGCACCATAACTTTCCACATGGTTAGCTTATCTTTTGACTCATTCCACATTCCTAAGATGTTTTTATTGTTGTTTATTTTAGCATCTTGACTGAAAGGAGTACCTTTGTTGAATGTGCACTATTGCACATAAATTCCTTTGAATTCAAGGCATAATGTGACAAAATCCATTAATTCAATTTGAGACAACCCTTGACCCTTTGACCTAATTTTGCAGGTGTGTTATGATTCCTTATGTTATATATTTAATAAGTGTTGCATTGGTCATTAAACTTGACAAAAGAATCGTGTGTGGAAAGTTATAATCCAAAACTGTTTTTGAAAAATAGTTGCAGCACCGTGTGTTGAGACCTCCATAACCCTTTGCTCAAGTGGAGTTATCCCATGCTCTTGGGCTCTTTGGGAATTTCTATATGATGTACTTCAAATTTGATGTTCACAATTGGACTTGATTCATATTGTATCATAATGAAAAATGTCCTTGAAAATTGATGTTTCATGCTAAAAACCTGGCAGAATTCTCACTAAGTGTTGAAGTTCAAAACATCATGAAACCCTAACTTCATGCCCTTGTAACTCAAAATCTATGCATTTTTTATGGATGGTTCAGCCCAGAAATCTTGTTGTATATGATGAGATATATCATTAGAGCTTTGAAGTGCAAAAAATGGTTGCTTGGATCACAAGTTATGGCCTTGTAAAGTTAGGTAAAAATCATGTTTTTTCCATAACTTAGTGAAATTTTCAATTTCTTTAACTTTGCCCCTTTTTCAAGTAACCTCGTTTTCTTGATCAATCCTTGTTCAAATGCAAAAATGGATCATGTTTTCTTGTATAATTGCTTATGATGAACACTTATCTCTAAAAGTCAAACTTATGAATGGACTTAAAAGGTATATTTGAGTGTCTTGAATCATATTCCAAGGTTGGAGATCATGTCTTGGTCAAAAGTCAAAGTTATGGTTGACTTTTCATCAAAACCCTAGTTTGTGGCTCAAATGGATTTGAGTTCTTGCATTGTTTATGAATTAAATTCTCTGGATCAATCCATTCATGTGAATGGACTAATATGATGATATGCGGTCCTTGAAACATATCTTGAGGTCTTGGTTAGTACCTTGCTCCATAAGTCATCCTTGGGATTGGATTAGGTCAAAACCCTAATTTGGTGATGCATATGATCTTGAGGCATGACCAACTTGAAATGATGTAATCTTGTCCTTGATTCTTGGTAAATGGAATCTTTTTCATCTCCACGGATGATCGATGGACTTGATAAGTTGAAGATCATTCCAATTCTTGATTGATCATTTGCCTGAATCATCTGTAGAGCTTAAAAACCCTAATTCGAGATCATAATGAAGCAAACACCAATTTTGACTTTCTAAAAATGGGTTAGTGATGCATAAAAGTGTATGTATGAGATGCAAATTATGTGGGTATGTTAGGGTCAAAAATTTGGGTATGACATTATCATCAACACTTTCAGCCCAATCAGCATCACAATATCCCATCAACATGGAATTAGAATTATGAGAATACAACAGACCATAGTCACATGTACCACTCACATACTTCAAAATCCTTTTAACTTGATTGATATGACTGAATTTATGTTCAACTTGGTTTCTATCACAAACACCAACAACAAAAGTTATGTCAGGTCTGCTTGTAGTAAGGTATAGAAGACTGTCAATCATGCTTCTATACAAACTCTGATCAACATTAACACCCTTTTCATCGTTAGACAACTTCAAGTGTGTAGAAATAGGAGTCCTTTGTGGCTAGCATTATCCAAACCAAACTTATTCACAATACTTTTTGCATATTTTCCTTGATAATGAAATATGGAGTCTTCCATATCTTTGACTTTGAGACTAAGAAAGTAGGTTAATTCACCCACCAAACTCATCTCAAACTCAGATTGCATTTGCTTAATAAAATTTTGAACCATCTCATCTGACATCCCTCCAAACACAATATCATCTACATAGATTTGAGCTATCATGAGTTTTCCATCCTTCTCTTTAATAAAGAGAGTTTTGTCAATTCCATCTTTTCTGCATCCATAGTTGATGAGGAACTCAATTAAACTGTCATACCAAGCTCTTGGAGCTTGTTTCAACCCATACAAGGCCTTCTTCAATTTGAACACGTGATTTGGAAATGTAGGATCAACAAACCCTTTTGGTTGTTCCACATATACTTCTTCATTCAAGTATCCATTTAGAAAGGCACTCTTAACATCCATTTGAAACAACTTGAATTTCAACAAACAAGCCACTCTAGGTAATAATCTAACAGACTTCATCCTAGCAATAGAAGCAAAATTTTCATCAAAGTCCACCCCTTCAATTTGAGTGTACCCTTGAGCAACAAGTCTAGCCTTGTTTTTTGTGATCACACCTTGCTCATCAAACTTGTTTTTAAACACCCATCTTGTACCAATAACATTTGACCCTTCAGGTCTTGGCACAAGGTCCCAGACCTCGTGCCTTTTGAACATCTCTAGTTCCTGTTGCATAATGCCGCTACTGCGAAAAAACAACCGGCGGAAAAACAGAAGAGTCACCACCTTTCGTTATTTATCCCACAGAGAGGGAAAGGAAACGATCAGAAAAACCTGACGGAAAAGGGAAAGACAAGGTCATCGCAACCATGTCTGGATTCGGGAGTCGGTTACGCAAGGGAAAGGTATTAGCACCCCTCACGCCCGTCGTACCCGACGGGATCCATGCATTGTTGTCTATCTAAAAGGGTGCATTGAAACTATCTAGCTAAAGGCTTAGGGACAAAAGGAAAAGAAAAGAGAAATGACTCGGCAGAGCATCGCCGCTCTGTGCCTACGTACTCCCTCGTGCAATGGGAAAGTCAGAGTCAACGTAGTTCGACTAACTACGGGTGAAAGGGGGAAGGTTTCTCGCCAAGACATCGCGTCTTGTGCCTACGTACTTTCATCTGGTATGAAAGATTAGAGTAAATGTAGTTCAGGCTAAAAGGACCATAGGTTGATTCAAAAGTTTTTTAGGCCTGAGTAGAGTTAACAGGTAGTTTTAGCAGTTGGTGTATGCAGCTCGACCATTGAAGACTTAGGTGTTGCCATTTGCGGTAGAACTAAGAGTTAACGACACTCTTTTATCTGAAAATATTTTCCTGATTAAGATCCCGAAGGATGAAGAAGGTTTCAAGTGTTTTTGTGTTTTTTAAAGAAGAAGCGTTTTGAACTTGATTTGTAACTCATGTCGCACTAGAGACTATGACCTAAGAGTGAATGCGTCGTATATCACCCAAAGGGTGTACACTAAACACTCTAGGTCATTGAGAGGAGGCCCCTCAATCACCATTTCTCAAGTAGCTTAAGGCTCGTAGCGTGCTGCACTTATCATTCTTTATTAAGTGTTTTATGAGTGTTTGAAGATGAGAAGAGAAGAAAGGACACTAATGGGAGACTAATCAATCCTAAAAGTTATCATGCAAAGTGGACTTAAAGTTGAGTTTAAAAGGGAGCTACCTAATATTGTCATGCATGTTTAGAACCCTAATGTCTATCATAATCTCTCTTGAACAAGAGAGATTAGAAATCCTAAGGGAAGGAAGACAAAAGAAGAAGAAGAAACAACAAAAGAAACCTGCAAATGAAAGAATGCACACATTGAATGCACAAGTAGAATGAAAGTGGGAGGAAAATAGTGTGGGGCAGTAGCCTCCACAAGCTCATCTCAACCAATCGTGCACATGGAAATGCAAGAAAAGAAAAGAAGAATAAGTGCACAAGAAGAAACCAACTAAACAAGAACAAAACACACAAAGATGCCCCAAAAATGTCCTCAAGGATTCGTCATTCTAGGTATGCTTCAAATACCTCCAAAGGAGGGACCAAGCCACCTTAAATGACACTTCAAGGTTATTGGACAGAAGGTAAAGATGAAGAGGAAAGATCCAAAGCAAGAGCAAAACACAACAAAAGGAAATGCAAACAAAAACATGAAGCAATGCAAGCATGCTCCACATTGAAACCCTAATTGAAAGCTCAAAAGAGAACAAACAAATGAACAAATAAGAAACAATATCATGAACTAAAATTGAACAATCATCATCCTTAACATGTTAGCAACATGAAACAAAAGGCATTGAGAGCTCAAAGGATCCAAAAATGTCATATCCAAGTCAAACTAGGTCAAGGTGCATGTATGAACCTCCCTTGGGGGTAACTTGACTTGCAAGTTTCCCCAAAATTAGGAAAATGGTTCAAAAAATACCAAATAAAATGCACAAGAAATATAAATAAGTTGGAAAACAGAAGCCAAAAGTACAAAGCTAATATCCCCTTAAAGCACCATCAAAAGAACATAATATTCAAGATGTACCACTTTGAAATGGGAGAATCAAGGGTCAAAAGGAAAGCCACCAAAGTCAACCCTAAAGTCAACCAACCAGGGGCAAAATGGTCCTCAAAAATTGTTCAACTCATCATGTGTATGAGGATCAATTTTCATTCATTGGATCCAAAGGAAATTAGAGAAACAAATAAAAGATCACACAATGTCACAATTTAAATCAATTAATACACTTCCAATATTTAAATCCAATTTTAATTGAAAAATAAATCAAAAAATAAAATAAAAATTTTCTAAAATTAAAAGACATCTAAAAGTGTCTAAAAAGTATTTTTCTGATTTTTTTGGATAATTGGAAGTATTTAAAAATGATTTAAATGTAAACAAATAATAAACAAAAAGAAAATAAAAATAAATATAAAATAATAAAACAGACGGTTGGAATGGCAAATAAAATCAGTTGAAAATGAGATTGGGCCAAGAGGGGGGTGCAGGTAGCAAGCGAGGCCCAGGTCCACAAGCCAAAAAAAACTGAATTCAAACAACAATCCAATGAGGCTGGTCAACAGGATGACCAGCGTGGAAATCAATAAAGGCTGTCTGATTAATTGGTATGCAAATCATGTGGATTAAAACGCGCCAGCACATTAATGAGAATTTAAACGTGATTGAGTGCGTGTAGTCAAAGGAGGTGCATGCTGTTTCTTAATCTCAAGCGTCCAAACCAAAAGTAAATGCATCATGTGGTTATGAGATCATCTTCCTCACTGAAAAGTTAGCAAGGTCAAAGGAAAACAGACGGTGGCCGGAGATCCCTTCTGGTCATCTTCTCCGGCCACAGAACCACCGTGAATAGTAATAACACATTCACGGTTATCAAAACTTCACCAAAAATGACAAACTAATAGTCAAAAATCATCCTCTCCTTACGAGGAACTCAAATCCAACCTTGGTTTTCATGTTTGAGCAACATACAAAGTAAATCGAAGAAAAATAGAAAATGCACATAAATTGTAAAACTCAAAATCAAACACCAAAAGTGCCCAGAATTCATCTACACTTCATGTAGAGTTCAAATCCACAGTCCATTTACTCTAAAACCTCAAGAACAGGCCAAAATGCAAACAACAAGTTTCGTGCTCCAAACAGAAATCAACTCAAATGCCAGTTCGTTTTACTTATTAATGGTCTACATGTTTCCTATGTCTCAAATATGCAAAAATGGCACAGAATCGTGGCATAAATAGAGAGATATGGTGATTTCAAGATTACCTAGTGGAGAACCTCCACTGAGTCTTGTCTTTGGCTGAACCTTCAAGCAAACCACCCAGGATCGTTCTAAACACTTGTATGAAGCTTTTAGTATGCTCAATTTCACTTGAGAATGGCCAAATCTCCAAAGCCGAATTTCACGTTTCTCTTACTTTTAAAGTTGTTATTTCTGCAATTTCACCACCAAATCGAGCTCTGAGGGTTTGGGAAGTTTTCTAACCTTTTATGTGTTAGATTCAGATGAAAATGGAGCCCTAATTCAAGCCAAAAGCCCAATTGCCAATTCAATTTTTCTTCACTTTTTTGCTTTCCATACTCGTGTTCTATCTACTACACTAGCCTCAAGTTTGTTCCAAATCATTTGCACATGGCTTGAGTTGATCAAAGGGCCAGCAATTGGTCCTTGTTTTGATTCTATGGTGGATTTCCCATTTCTTACTTCATGGTGAAGAAACCATGAAAATAACCAACCAAATGACCTCAAATTGCAAATGTAAAATTGGCATTGTATTTAGAACATCATTTGCACTCAAAATATGCATAAATTTGGTTCAAAGTGATCTCAAATGAATTAATTTCAATTTTCTTATTTTAAGCTTCCTTCATGAAAAATTCAAACACCAATTCTTCAATCCAAGCTCCAAACATGACAAGAGATGATTTGGTAATGCAAATGGCCCTATTTGGAGCAAGTTTTATGTTGAAAAGAGTTTCATTTGAAGTGTGCAAGTTGGTGAAATGGACCTATAATTTTATGACCTATAATCCTACTTTCCTAAAATACCCTTGACTTGCAAGCCTCATAACTTGAGTTCTACAAATCAGATGAATGGCTTCTAATACTCTTTAGGAAGATAAGGTCATTCTCTACAACTTTCATGTTCACCAAAAGTTGAGGAGGAATGTCCTTCTAGGTCAAAAATGGCTTGGAAGTTGGTTGACTTTTGTTGACCAAAATCACATTCATCTGATGACCTGTAACTTGTCTGCATCATAACTTGAGTTCTATAAATCCAATCAAGGACTTTTAGTACTCAAAAGAAATCTAAGAACATGCTCTACAAGTTTCATGTTGTCCAAAAGTTGAGGTGAGACTTGTATCTTGAGATAGGTGGTCTTGAAGTTAGGCACTGAACATGGGATTTTACACTGAGAACCCTAATTTAGTAACTTCTCACACTCTTGATCCTTGATGAACTGATCTTGAAATGATATATTATACATCTAACACAATATCCCATGACCATGGAGACTTGGAATTGAGTTGTAACCTCCTTCAATTTCACAGTTAACTGAGGATTTACCAGATGAAAACCCTAGATGCAACCTTCTTGACTGTGGCTTCTTCCACCTCACACAACAACTTGAATAAGCTCCAAATGGCTCTCAAAGCACTCAATGAGCTATCTCAACATCTTATATCCATTATCATGTATTCACAATCCTCTGATGCTCTTCAATTGGCGTCCAAGTTAAGAGCTGACCCACATACATCCCTCCATCATTTCACAAGACTATTGACCACCTCTAGATGACCTGATGACCATTCAAACTTGAGTAACACCCCTTGCTTAGGCTCAACACTCTGAGAAGACTTCTCTTGCTATGCACAACCTCTTGATCCCCTGTTCAATGAAACATGTTGTGCAATGCAAATGCTAGAACAAAATCAAGTGAAACATAAACCAAGTAAAGAAAGGTTGAGCAAATTTTGGGGTACAACACATAGCATTGATCCAAAATTCATCAGTCAAGGCCTCTTTGAAATTCTTGGGTTCCAGTTTTGAGACAAAGCAAGCACGAACAACAACTTCTCTTGATCTGGTCATTCTTCCACCATTAGGATCTCCTATTATAAGCTCCCTAGGATGATCTTTCTAAATTTTGATGGAGGGTCCCTTGTCTACTGTCTTAGTCTCTGCAGGTTCAGGATTAACACTTGAGTCTGCAGCATCTTAAAGAACATCATGCAATATTCCAACATCTTCAGGAACATCACTCATGGGAAGGAATGTTCCAATATCATCTGTGACAACACCTTCTATATTTGAGTCATCAACCACAAAATTTATAGATTCCAGCACAACATTAGTTCTGGAGTTAAATACTCTATAGGCTCCGCTATTTTTAGAGTATCCCATAAAGATTCTTTCATCACTTTTAGGATCCATCTTTCTCCTTTGCTCACAGTCAATCAAAATGTAAAATTTGCTTCCAAAGACATAGAAGTACTTCACAGATGGCTTTCTTCCTTTCCATAGCTCATATAAAGTAGCAACTGTGCTAGATCTAATGGTTACTCTATTCAGAATATAACAAGCAATATTCATGGCTTCAGCCCAAAAATGATATGTAAGTCTCTTGGCATGAAGCATGACCCTTGCACATTCTTGAATTGTCCTATTATTTCTCTTAACCACACCATTCCGTTGAGGAGTGATGGGTGAAGAGAACTCATGACTAATTCCTTTAGAGGAACAGAAATCATCAAACTTGTTGTTTTAAAATTCCTTCATATGGTCACTTCTAATTCTGACTACGCCATAATCATTCTCTCTTTAAAGTTTTTAACAAAGTTCTTTGAACACTTCAAACACCACAAACTTCTCTTTGATGAAATTCACCCAAATGAATCTTGAGAAGTCATCAACTATAACATAAGCATACCTCTTTCCTCCAAGACTTTTAACCTGCATAGGTCCCATCAAGTCCATATGAAATAGCTCCATAATTTTTGAAGTGTTCAGATGTTGAAGCTTCTTATGTGTCATCCTTATCTTCTTTCCAATTTGACATTCACCACAGACTCTTCCTTCATAAGTTTTTAGATTAGGAATACCTCTGGCAGCTTCCTTTGACAAGATTTCCTTCATTCCCTTCAAATGTAAGTGGCCAAGTTTCTGATGCCACATCTTCACCTCATCTTCTTTTGACATCAAGCAAATGGAGGAACACTTTGTTTCTAGAGGAGTCCACAAGTAATAATTATCCTTAGATTTATGTCTCTTCATGATAACTTCATCTTTATCATTTGTTACCAGACACTCAGATTTAGTAAAGTTAACCTTGAGACCTTGGTTACATAGTTGACTAATACTTATCAGATTATCAGTCAACCCTTTGACAAACAACACCTTATCAAGACTAGGCTGCCCAGTATAGTCTAGCTTCCCAGCACCCTTTATTTCACCTTTTGATCCATCTCCAAAGGTAACACAGCTAGTGGCATGTGGTTTAATATCCACCAAAAATTTCTTAACACTAATCATGTGTCTAGAACAAGCACTATAAGAATACCAGTCTTCTCTAGAAAAACCTCTTAGATAGGTGTGTGCTATGAGAACAACAGTGCCATTCTTAGGAATCCACTTCTTCTTAGTTTTAACAGCAGCCTTTTGCTTCTGGATTGAGTCTCAAATTTGGGATAACCATGTAGCTTGTAGAAGTAAGGTTTTATATGGCCAAAATTACCATAATGATGACATTTCCAATCTTGGTTCTTTCTTCTTGAGGAATTCTTCGGATGTCTTTGTTGATGTTGGGACATCTTACATGACATATTTCGATTTTGCTTTCTTTTGGGTTGAGCAGAATTTATGGCAGGCCATTTTCCTTTATTCTCAACATGATCATTATAACCAAGTCCTTTAACAATTTCAGCATTCCTTCTTGATTGAAGAGTTTCATCCAACACGTCAGAACTGCTGTTGAGCATTCTTACAAATTTAGTCATTTTGTCAAGTTTAGAGTTGAGCAATACAACTTCATTCTCCATGTCAGAGATGACAGCCAAGTGCTTCAATCTTTCATCATGAAGTTGAACAATAAGATTTTGTTGATCCTTTCCTAGTTGACATACTTATGTACTGCTGATGCACATCTCCTTGTATGAGGCAGCCAGTTCATCAAAAGTGAGTTTTTCACCATCTGTTTCTATATCAGAATCATATATTCCAGTAAGAGCAGAAACATGTTTAGCAGATTCTCCTTCACTTGAAGAATAATATTCAGACCAAGATACAGACAAGCCTTTATTCTCCTTCTTGAGAAAGGTAGGACACTCAGCTTTTGTGTGTCCAAACCCTTCGCATTCATAGCATTGGATTTCCTTGACTTTGTTAGATTTCTTATCCTTGTTGGTTCTTCTTCCAAAATCCTTCCTTCTATTGATGTCGGATGACTGAGTCTTAACATTTGATCTTGACTTCTCGTCCAGCTTTTTCAACAGTTGGTTATACTATTTTTCAAGAAGCACAACAGCCTTAGACAATTCTTCATTGAGATTTGGATCACATTCACCTTAGTTAGACACCAAGACTATTCTTTTCTTCTTTTTATATTTCTAAATGATTGCCAATTCAAAAGTCTGAAGAGATCCCATAAGTTCATCCACCTTCATGGTGTTTATGTCTTGGGCTTCTTCAATGGAAATCGCCTTCATGTCAAATTTCTTTGGAAGAGATCTTAGGATTTTTTGGACCAACTTAGCTTCTGGAATATTTTCTCCTATATTGCTTGAAGTATTGGCTATATCAACAATGTTCATGTGAAAGTCTTGAATACTTTCATCCTCCTTCATCTTCAAGTTCTCAAACTTGGTTGTAAGAAGTTGAAGTCTTGATGATTTCACCCTAGAGGTTCCTTCATGAGCAATCTTCAAAATCTCCCAAGCATCTTTGGCAACAGTAATACTATTTATCAATCTGAAGATATTCTTATCCAATCCATTGAATAAGGCATTCAATGCTTTGGAATTACCATGAGCTAGCTTGTCATCTTCCTTATCCCAATCTTTCTCAAGCTTTATCATATCAGTAATCTTACCTTTCTGATCTTTAGCCTTTGGTAGATCCTATCCTTTGACCATAAATTTCCAAGATTTACCATCCATGGACTTAATAAAGTTCACATGCGCACTTTCTAATATTTATAATTGGATCCATCAAGAATGTATGGTCTGTTCAATATTCCTTCTTCCTTGTCCATTGCACCAGAAAGTAACTTCCCTGAATCTCACCTAGATACAGAGCAGGATGCCTGCTCTGATACCATTTGAAATTCTGGTATGCAGATCTCAGATGTCCTAAGAGATGTCAAAACACTTGATCTCTACTTTAAACACAATAACAAGAAGGAGCACATTAAAATTGCAGAAAGTAAATGAGCACACAGTAATTGTTAACCCAACTTGGTGTACAATAACACCTATGTCTAGGGGCTACCAAGCAAGGAATGAAATCCACTAGATAGTATTAATTCTAAGCTAAACAACCTCCAATTTATAACTTATCACTTAATCACTACCCGTGCTTAATTTTTACCTAAGACTCTCCTAGGTATGAGACCCTTCTCAATTCCCTTTCAATCATAATACTGACAGAAATTACAACTCAATGTAAACAGTCTAGCTCTAGTATCAACACGATACAAGAAAGGGCTTAAAAATACACAAACCCTAAAACTCACTAAGCAACAATGTATTTTTTTCACACTTTGATTAGGTTAAATTTATCCTATTTATAACCATAAACTAGATTGGATTTGGGCTTCAAAAACGCAGCAATTCTGTTACACAGAATCTGCAACTTATTCTCCTCAAGAATAGTTTCTTCAACCCAAAGTTTCCTAAAATATCTCCACACTTAGAAAACTACATCTTCAAATTCAAATAGAATCTTTGATTCCTCAATCTTGAACGCCACTTAGGATAAACAAATATCCCACAATATTCTGAAATCTAGAAATAAATTAGCAGTATCAAAACTGCAAAGTAACAGACAAAGATGTCAAATCATCATGAAAGAACATCTTGTCCAACATCTTGTTCTTTAATTTGTTCTTCATGTTAAAACATTTTGTCCAACATTTTGCTGTCAAGTTAGTTTTACCAAAATTAATGCCAATCTTAAAAGCTTAGACTTATCAGTTTCATAAACCCATCTGACATATGTGTCAATTGTTCATGTTTATTAGACCAACAACCAACCTGATTATTTTGATTCTAGCAACAAGTGCAAAAACTTCGTCAAAGTCGATTCCTTCTTTCTGAAGAAATCCTTTCACTAAAAGTCTTGCCTTGTGTCGAGTTACTTATCCTTTGGGATTCAACTTCACCTTGTATACCCACTTCACATTGATTTCCTTCTTGTCTTGGGGAAATTCAACAAGTGACCAAGTTTTGTTGACTTTGATGGACTTCAGTTCCTCATTCATTGCTTTCACCAACTTTGAATCTTTCAATGCTTTAGTTGCATTGATTGGCTCAACATCTTCCTAGAAATCATAGTGTACCAGCTCACCTTCATCATCGACCATATCATCTGATGTAATCACACATTCTTGTAACCTTGCAGGCATGTGTTTTGTTCTTTGAGGTCTGCTTGTGCTTGCTTGACCTCTAACTTTTTCCTCTCAAACTTCTCTTTCGACTTCACTTGTTGGTTCTTCACAGAAGATTCTCATTGAATCCTTCTTTACATTTTTATTCCAATCTTATTCCTTAAGCTCATCTATGATCATGTCCCTACTGATCACTACTTGCTTGTTCACTGGGTCAAACAACTTGTATCCTCTAGTCGAATGATATCCTATTAGGATCATTTGACTCAACTTGTCATCAATTTTTATTCTCAACTGATCTGGCACATGGCTATATGCTATAGATCCAAATACCTTCAGATGACTCAAGCTAGGCTTGACACCAGACCGACACGTTTCTGGCATAGTTCCTTCTAGCTTCTTCGTCGGAGATTTGTTCAGTATATATGTTGCACTCGACACGACTTCTCCTCATAATTATTTAGGTAGATACTTGCCTTTCAACATACTTCTCACCATATTCATGATGGTTCTATTCTTCCTTTCTGTTGTTCCATTCTACTGTGGAGTGTAAGGTGGCACCACCTTATGCATAATCCCTTCTTTCTCACATAATGTGTCAAAGTCTTTCGACACATATTTTCCACCATCATCATTCCTCATAATCTTGAGCTTTCGACCACTTTGTCTTTCGACCATAGATTTAAACTTGGCAAATACCTCGATCACTTTAGTTTTCTTCTTGATCAGGTAAGTCCATAATTTTCGACTGAAATCATCTATGAAAGTGACAAAGTAGTTGTTACCTCTAATTGAATCCACCTGGATAGGACCACATACATCCGAGTATATGACTTCATGAACTTCCTTTGACTTGCTTCCTGCTCTCTTGTTAAAGTTGTTCTTGTGTTGCTTCGCCTATACACATTCTTTACACACTTCATTTGGAATGTCAATTTCTGGTAATCCTGAAAGCGTATTTCTTCTCTTCAGATATTTAATGTCTTTAAATTTGAGATGGACAAGTCTATAGTTCCATATTCATTCATCTGTGCTAGATGCAGTTTCAAGGCACTTGTGTTCCATCACATTTAGTTCAATCCCGAAGGTTCTATTTTGAGCCATAGAAGCCTTCAAGATTAACCTTCCTCCTGAGTCGAGAACTCTCATCATCTTGTCTTTGATCGACACCTTGTAGTTCTTTTCGACCAACTGCCTTATGCTGAGAAAATTACTTTTCATGCCTGGTATGTAAAATACATTGGAGATTACTGACCTCTTGCCATCTTTCCTCATAACCATAACATCACCAATACCTTCAAGTGCTAGAGTATTATCATTTTCAAATTTCACCATGTTCTTCATTGAGGGTTTTATGTTGACAAACTAATCCTTCCTATAAGTCATGTTGATGAGCATCCTGAGTCCAAGTACCATTGATCCTGAAACCTTTCTTCATCTCTTATTGTGACCATCAGCAAAATCTCTTCCTCTTCATGCTTTGAAAATTTTACATCATTTTCTTGGTTCTTTTGTTTTTCTTGACAATCACTAGAGTAGTAACCATACTTCTGACAATTAAAACACTGAATGTGACCTTTGTCAGGTTTTCGACCACCACCTCTTCCTCTACCTGTTGCACCACCTCTTTGGTTGCTTTGGTATGAGGACTTTCTCTGATTCGATCAGCCTCCTTGTTGATTTTGACCAGTTATTATAGCCTCCTCTACCTTTCCAACTTCCCTTTCCCTTCTTTTCTTTTGTTGATTGCGTCTGCAAAGCCATATCACTCTTCGACTTGCTTGCAGCTCTTTCAGCCATTCTTTTTTCATGATATTCAAGCGTCTCTTGAAGTTCTTCCTTTTTAAAACTTGAAAAATCTTTCGACTCTTCTACGGGTAAAACCACATGGGAAAACTTTGGAGCCAATGACTTCAAGATCTTTTCAACAACTCATCTTGATGTCAACACTTCTCCGCATACCTTGATTTGATTCACCAGTTTTGTAACCCTAGTGAAAAAATCAGTTATGCTTTCATTGTCTTCCATCTGAAGCAATTCATACATTTTCTTGTGAGTTTTTAACCTCACCTTTTTCACCTTCTTTGCGCCTCCAAATGATATTTCCAAAATTTCCCATGCTTATTTTGCAAATTCTACATCACTAACCTTTCCAAAACTGTCTAAATTAACACATTGATTTATTATAAAGAGAGTCTTATAATCTTTCTTCTTCAATTTCTTGTATGCAGCTTTTGAAGGTGTGAGAAAACACAAGAAATAGGGGTTTGAATTGGGTTTTCAAAAATGAAAGCTTTTTATGAAACTCAAACAAAGATCACAAATAGACTAATAAGAGAGAAGAACACACGATATATCCTGGTTCACTTGAAAACTATCAAGCTAATTCAGTCCACCCGCCAAGGTGATTTTTCCTTATACACAAGGACTTAATCCACTATAATTAACATATTACACTGCACTAGAAATAGCTGGTGACTAACAACAAAGACTAATTGTCTCTTCTTAAGGATTCTGACCTAACTGGTCCCTTAAGGAAATACAATCTGCACTATCAACTGCTGGTGACTAACAACAAAGACTAATTGTCTCTTCTTAAGGATTCTGACCTAACTGATTCCTTAAGGAGTTACAAACATCAGTTTGAACAAAGATGTTTACAATAAAATTACTTCTACATAAGCAGATAAAAACACTATTAATAGCTCAAATGACTAAAGATACTATTACAGTATGAGCAATATTCTTTCTTTGTATTGTGATACTTCAATATTGTAGCTTTAGTTCTTCATAGATCATTTTCAATCAAAGTGTAACCTTTTTATTAATCATTGTGAAGCTTCTTATTTTCTTCAAGTAATCAAGTCCTTATATATACAAAAAAAGATCCGTTGGAGGGTAGATCAAGAATATCCTTTAGGTAGCTGGCGACTTGAAATAATGTCGTTACGCATGGATAAAAATCGAACATAAAGGTTGTCCTTTGTACCACCAAATCAGGGAAGTGGAATGAAACGTTGAAACGTACTATGTACTATTTTTCCTCGTAAATGATTGAGCTTATCTTCTTTACATCAGAGGCTTCTGAATAGAGATGATCGAAGCATGAGTAGAAGAGTTGATCACTAGGTCTTCAGAGTCTTGAGTCTTCAGAGTCTTCAGAACTTGTTCACTAGAACCTTGTCTTCAGAACTTTAAGCACTCATTCTTCAGAACCTTTGGTCATTAGTAACTTAAGTATTTAGAGTCTTCAGAACGTCGTTTAGCAGAACTTTGTCTTCAGTCTTCAGCACTTATTCTTCAGAAACTTCAGTCTTATGAGTCTTCAGAACTTTGTTCAACAGAACCTTGTCTTCAGAGTCTTCAGCACTTAGTCTTCAGAAGATAATGATTTCAGAAGCTAGAAAGCCTTCATAAGTAAAGTATCAGAGTCATGATTAAAGGTAGAAACCAAGAGAACATTGCAGCAGCAACATATTGTCTTCTTAGAATCTTGCTGAGTGAGAGTAGATCAGAAGCAGGCTTGCTTCTTATAGCGCAAAAACGACTTTGGTCTGATCATAGTGACAATGCACATGGTCTATATCAAAGTTAGAGCTTTTTCTATCAGATTCAGGATCTGTTTGTTAAATCTTCAGAAAAACAAATGTTAGAGTACCAAAATTATTCTCACATAAATACTACTTTGTTATTATCAAAACTTAGAAATATCAGGCTGAACCAAATCTTGTTCTAACAATCTCACCCTTTTTGATAATGACAAAACCAAGTATTTTGATGACACAATTTTGTACGAAGATAATCAATAGGAAATGATAAAGATAAGTTTAGAAATAACTTCCCTTCATCAAAGCTCCCCCTGAATCTAAGACCTAAAAAACTTATCAAATTTGGGATACCAGAGCCTAATTATAAAGTTCTTATCAGATTCAGAATGAACAGTGCTTAATTATAAATCAGATTCTGATTGGACTTATAAGATCTGAGATGGTTCAAGTCTGGTTTTTATCATGTGCATCAGATAGTGATAATGATTAGTTAAATCAAAGCCTAATTATCAATATATCAATTTGTTCCTGAAAACATTCTAAGAAAAAGAATTATGTGCAATTAAAGAGTTAGAATGTCAGAGCTATGATTTAGAGACAAGGTATTGTTATCAAAATAATTTTTCATTAATGCACTCCCCCTTTTTGTCATAATAAAAAAGGTAAATAATATAACAACATAAGATAAACATAAAGGAAACTAAGGGGTGGCCTAAGGAGTGTCTAAGGTTGAAGAGGAGGAGAGAGCCTATGAAGGATCTGAGCAAGTGCATTTTGAATGCTGAAACTAAGTTATCTTGGTTATCCATCCTTGTTCTGAACAACTCTTGATCCTTCTGACGTCTTTCCAAAGTTTGTAGAATAGGATCAGAAGTAGAGTTTTCAGCAGCTCTCAGAATATCTTCTTGATTTTTCAGTGAAACTTCCTTCTCTGCTTGATCTTGAGCTTCCTTATCTAACCTTTCAGCTTCTCTATCAAGAGCTTCCTTAGCCAATCTCTTAGTTAGTTCCCTTTCAGCAGCTAGCTTTGCTTCAGCTTCCCTCTTAGCTTTCAATCTCTCTTCAAGTTGTTAACAAAATAATATTTTGTTTGAATAGAGAGATTTTGAATCTTCTAAAATTCTTCTAACATCCACTGATTGAATTGATCCCATGGAGCACCCAAAGCAGATGGGTCTTCGCTAGAATTTGATTCATCAAATAGTGCCTTGAATTTCATTACTACACCGTCCTAAAAAGAAGAAATAACTTCATCTAGGTTAGGAGGGGAAAGGTCAGAAGGTTGATTCTCAGGTGATGGTTGAGTTTCTTCAGCAGAATCACCCACATTTGTGATGTCATTATTTTCAAGATTTGATTTTGGTGAAGAAGGTTCAGAATTTTTAGAAATGGTTTCTGGGATTATTTATAGAGAGGTTAATGATGAAGAGATTGTAGAGATTGGTTGTTCAGATATGACAGGGGTTAGTTCAGAAATAATGGAAATTGGTAGTTCAAATATGACAAGGGTTGGTTCAGAAATAGTGGAAATTGGTTGTTCAGATATGGTAGAAGTTATTGGTAAGGAAATGGTGGGAGATGTTTGAGTTGAAATGGTTTGAAATAACGGTGGTGGAAGTTGTGTAGAGGGTGGATTTATTTGAGTTTGTGGTCCAGAAGTAGGTATGGATGAGGTGGTGACAATGGTTGAGAAAGTTGGAGGTGGTATTGGAAGAGATGAAGATATATTCCTGTTAGTAATAACATATGTAGTATCAAAAGATGCCAGTGAAATAGTCTTTGTGCTGGTTTCCCCCAGACTTTTCTGCTTCTTTGCAATCTTATCTTGAGGAGATTTGTTGGGTCTTTTTCTTTTTCATTAGATCAGGATGGTTTTCTGGTAGATCTTCAATCCTGAATTCAGATAGATCATATCCTTCAGCTTCTCGCATCTTTACATATTTCATTATAGCCTCTGGATCATCAAGCTGAGTGACCAGAGGAAAATCATCGATAATCATTCTTCTGGACATCAAACTTTCCCAGTCTATAACCATATTTGGTTCAACTCTGATTTCATTGATGATATGCATTCTCTTCATACTTTTGCCATTTAGAGGTGTTCCAGTAATAATTTCCAGATCTTTTGTTAAATTCAAGGTGGCCAGATGATCAACCATTCCGCTTTCAATAAGAATATATGAGATTAGTCTTCTAAGAGGAATATAGTTTCTAGGCTTCTTTGAATCAGTTTTGGTTTCCTTTATGGAATCTCTGATATATCTGAATAAAATTGAAGGAAGGTAGATCTTTTCACCTTTCATCAGATAATATAACATGTATTTTTATCAGTATTGATGAAGTCAGAAAACTTAGAAGCAGGTCTATGGTAGATGCAACCCAGAATGATTTTGAGCCAGACTCTAAGTTCCTTAGATAAATCCTGACTCTTGAAAGGAGGTTTACCATCAGTTTATTGAGCAAAAATTGATGGGTTTATCACTTTAGATAAAAAAAATTGATTTAGATATCATCTTATATACGTTTTCCACTAGAGTTCTCCATTCCAAGTAAGGTGTCTATGGATTTCTCAGTGATGACGAATTTGTTTCCCAAAACTTGTGATACGATGAAGTGTTCATCAGCATCACTGACAGAATTCCTTGATAAGTTTAGGAAAAATGGGACAGTAGAGATGATCAAAGTATGTTCTCCAACCTTGAGCATTTAGTTTGTTAAACAAGTCTATTCCATTCTCGAGCAAGTTATCAAAATCAACTAACCATCCACACAGAACATCCAGTTCTGGAAAAGGAGTAGAGAGATGAATGTGAGGTGGACGATCCACCATGTGAAATTCAACAGGTTTTTAAAGTGTAGATAGTGATTGATGTTGTGATGTTGAAGTAATTTGAGAAGTTGTCGTTGAAACCATTGTAGATGATTCATCATGTTGATGTTGTTGAAAAAATTCGAAAACACTTTGTTGTTGGGGATCCATTGAAGAAGATGATGGAGTTTCTTGGAGCACAAAGGGTTTTTAGGGTTTCTAAGAAAAAGTGTGGGAAGTGAAAGAGTAGCGTAGTGTGTGATAGTGAGAATGTGAGTATTTATAAAATGTTTTGGATTATGACAAGGTGGGAGTAATAGGAAATAATTACTTGAAACCTAGTCTCACGAAATCACACTGCTCGAGATGTCTCTTCAACAATGAGATATGATTTGATTTTGGACAAGTGTGACAAGAAAATCATAGCCGTCTGTTCAAAAAAACATGTTTGATGTCCCCAAAGTCAAGAATACCAAGAGGTATCTGACTAAGACATCTTCTAACATGTAGAAGTATCGTCAATCAGAAGATCATTAAATAAAAGAGAAATAATCTGTTTAATCATCAGAATCTTATCTCAGAAGTTCTGGTGACTTGACACATCAAAAATTTCATCTACTCATTTTGTACAAGGTTTTATAAATAGATTTTCCAAAATGAATACGAATCTATCCTCAGCAAGGGGTTTTGTGAAAATATCATCCCACTGGTGATTTGTATCCACAAATTTTAATTGAAAAACACCCTTCTAAACATAGTCACGTAAAAAGTGATATTTTATTTCAATATGTTTATCCCTAGAATGCAAGATAGGATTTTTGGATAAGAAAATAGTAGAAGTATTATCACATAAGATAGGAATGTTACTCTCATGTATCTAAAAATCTTCTAGTTGATTTTTCAATCAGAGTATCTGAGCGATGCATAGTGACGCTAAGATATATTTTGCTTCTACAGTAGATAGTGCAATGGTTGATTGTCTTTCACTAGCCCAGAAGACGAGGTTGCTATCCAAAAACTGACAATTTCCAGAATTACTTTTTTCTTTTTAATCTGTCTCCAGCATAATATGCATCACAATAACTAGAAGCCTTGTACTCTAATGTTTTCTTATACACCAAGCCAAGGTTAGTTGTTCCTTTTAAATACCTTAAGATTCTCTTAACAACTGTTAAGTGAGTTTCCCTTGGATCTAATTGGAAACAAGCATAGAGACATACACTAAATAGAATATCTGGACGAGAAGCAGTTAGATACAGAAGAGAGTCTATCATACCACGATAGAGCTTCTGAAAAACCTTTTTACTTACTTCTTATTTCTCCAGAATACATGTAGAATATATAGGAGTCTTTGCAGGTTTACTTTATGACATATTAAACTTCTTCAGAAGTTCTCTTGCATACTTGCTCTGATGAATGTATGTTCCTTCTGGACATTGATCAATCTGAATTCTAAGAAAGAATCTGAGTTCTCCCATCAAACTCATTTAAAGTTCTGTCTGCATTAACTTAAAAAATTCCTTGCACAAGGAAGTATTAGCAGAACCAAATATAATATCATCAACGTAAATTTGCACAACCAGAATGCCATTTTTAAAGGTTTTGCAAAAGAGTGTTGTATCCACTTTTCCTCTGGTAAAGTCATTTTCTAAAAGAAAGTTACTTAGCCTTTTTATACCAAGCTCTAGGAGCCTGTTCCAGACCATATAAATACTTTTTAAGTTTGAAAACAAAATCTAGGTTTTCAAAACTTTTGAAACCATGAGGTTGGTGCACATACACTTCTTCTGAAATGTATCAATTTAAAAATTCACTTTTTACATCCATCTGATAAAGTATGATGTTATGATTAACAGCAAAATAAACTAATAAGTGAATAGATTCTAACCTGGCAACTAGTGCAAAGGTTTTGGTATAGTCGGTCCCTTCTTGCTAACTATAACCTTGTGCTACCAGTCGTGCTTTATTTCTCACGATCTCACGTTTCTCATCAAGCTTGTTTCTGAATACCCATTTTGTTCCAATGACGTGGACACCTTTTAGGTTTCTGAACAAGATCCTAAACATCGTTTCTGGTGAATTGATTCAGTTCTTCTTGCATGGCAAGAATTCACTCATTATCTTGAAGAGCTTCATCAATTGCTGTTGGCTTTATCAGTGACACTAAACCCAAAAGAGTTTCTTCAGGAGGTTTGAATGATGAACAAGTTCTAACTGGATCAGCTTTGTCTCCCAGAATTAATTCTTCAGAATGAGAAGTCCTTAGTTTGTTTTTCTTCTGATGAGTTAGACTATTTGTTGATTCTTGTGAGATTGTATCCAATTCTGTAATTTCTGCATCTTTGTCTCCTTCATTAGAATCTTCCTCCTTGGATTCTGATAATTTAATCTTCAAATCTGCAAAATTTTCAACTACCTTTGACTTTTCAGGGTCAAGCTTATCATCAAATCTGACATGAATTGATTCCCCAACAATTCATGTTTCTATGTAATAGATTTTGTAGCCTTTAGAGCATTCAGAGTACCCTAACAATAAACACTTTTGAGCTTTGGAGTCAAACTTGCCAAGATTCTCTTTAGTGTTCAACATAAAGCATATACAACCAAAAGGATAAAAATATGAAATGTTTGGTTTTATATTCTTCCACAGTTCATAAGGAGCCTTATCAAAAATAGGTCTGATAAAGATCCTCTTCTAAATATAACATGTTGTATTTACTGCCTCTGCCCAGGAAGGCTTAGCCATGTCAGTTTCTTGGATCATGGTTCAAGCCATTTCTTACAAAGTCCTATTCTTCCTTTCCACTACTCCATTCTGTTGTGGAGTTCTGGGACAGGAGAAATCATGGGAAAAGCCATGGGAATCAAAAAGATACTCAAAGTATCTGTTCTCAAATTCTCTACCATGATCACTTCTAACTCTGACAATTTTGCAATCCTTTTCAGTTTGCACTTGTGAACAAAAGGTAGAAAACACAAAATGTGACTCATCCTTGTATTTCAAGAATTTTACCCATGTCCAACGAATATAGTCATCAACAATAACTAATTCATACTTATTTCCACTGATTGAGGCATTTTTCACTGGTCCAAACAAATCAATGTGTAGAAGTTCTAACGGTCTTGAAGTAGAAACAACATTTTTCGCTTTTAAGGAAGTTTTGGAGAACTTTCCTTTCTGACATGCTTCACAAAGAGCATCTGAAGAAAACTTCATATTTGGTAAGCCCCTGACTAATTCAGGCTTGTTTATGATAACGCGAAATTGTATATATAAAATGACATGTGTTTTAACTAATATTTGACTGGTTTCACTCTGAATTCGGGGCATTCCATGCTATTTGTCTAAGTATTATGCAGGTATTCAAAGAACATGTCCAAGCAAAGCAATATGAAGAAAAGGAGCAAAAACAGGTGAAAAACAGATGAAAAACCAAGAGAAAAACAGCAGATACGAGTTCTACTGATGTGACGACCGTCACATGGCCGTTACGCTCGTCATGCGTGTGACAACCGTCACACACCCATGACGACCGTCATGCACCCAGAACGTGCAGAATGAGGTCACGTGCTAAAATTTCCCCTCAAAGACCAAAAGTGTGACCACTAACTCCTACAATTCTGCCTCAAACCCACTTCCTGAAGGAATAACCGTTAGATACTCTCTCTCTATAAAAGGAAGAGGTTGGGACCTGAAAAGGAGAGCCGCATTCAAGACAACGAAGTGCTGCCAATTTATCTTCAGAGAAACCTTACCATTTCCATATTCTTATTTGTTTCTCTTTTCCTTCTCTGTATTCTTTGGTATTTTGTACTTTCCATTTTCTTGTACGATCAATTGGCACAAAGACCAGAATCCTGCCAACATTGTGAAGGATCTGCCCAAAAGCCAATTGGAATATTTCCAGGTTTTCATTTTAATCGTAATTGCAATTTTCATTATGATGTATGTTCTAAATTACTTCTTTTATTTATGCATTATCATTTCTTTTTCCATGTCTAGCTAAATTACCGTAATCGATATGTAATAATAATCGGACGGGATTTGATAATAATTGGCGTAATCTACCTCTTTTCAAAAACTCAGTTATGGTTTTAGTTTTTAATTAAAATTTCTAAGTAAACGTTCGTCGTGACAGCGAGAACTTATTTAAAAATAGTTTTGCCACGACAGTGGGAAATTAACTAAGGTACGAACCAACAAGCGACAGCTGCGGCTAAGACCAGATAGTAAAAACTAGGCATTCGATTTAAAAACAGCGAAAGCGCTTTAAAAAGGATTAGAACTTAGAGATTTTCAAAAGGTAACTTTAACCCCGAACGGGATAGCGACAGCATACGTTCCGCCTTAGAGTTACGACTAGCGTCAACAACCATCGTGAGACAAAAGTCTTTAGATCATTATTTTCTTCTTAAAACAATTTTGAAAACACTTAATACGCCAGTAATTTGTCGAATCCCCGAAGAACAAAATTATTGCATATCGATTCATAAATTCATATCTTAAGTAAAAGCCTTAGTTCCCTTTAGTTTACGCATTTATTCTGCTATTATCCAACTTAAAACCTTACCGACCTAGCTAAACACCGTAACACCCGATAATACTAGATTGATTACGAGTCCCTGTGGGATCGATATCTATTATTACTACGTGATAGACTGTGCACTTGCAGTTAGATTTGTTAGACATAGACAATCGCGATCAAGTTTTTGGCGCCGTTGTCGGGGACCCGTTTAGTCAATAGTGTAATCTTTTGTTACACAGTATAGACTAGGTTAACAATTCTCTCTCCCTCTACTCGTTCTTCGATTGTATGCCAAGTACTCGCTCACAAGGCGAAATCTTACAACCTACAATCGCCGAACTAGAGCGCTTCTTACATCTAAGAAGGCGCATCGTCGAATATCAACGAAGACACAACATTCCTGATCTTCTAGCTCATCCTCCTGTTGAAGAAGCAAAGATGGCTGAAGGACCTCAGAACAAACCGCTGAAGGCCTACGCTACACCCTCCCAGATGGAGCCTCGAAGTAGCATAGTTGCCCCAGCTATCAATCGAACCGATTTCGAACTAAAACCGTCATTGCTGTCAGCTGTACAACAAAATCAATTCTCAGGAAATGCAACTGAGGATCCAAATGAACACTTAACGAAGTTTGTACAATACGCGGACACAGTGAAGGCAAATGGAGTAACTCCAGACGCAATAAGACTTCGTCTTTTCCCTTTCTCTCTTAGAGATAGAGCGTGAACATGGTTACAATCCTTACCATCTAAATCCGTTACGACGTGGGAACAGTTGAAGAACGTTTTCTTAGCAAGATACTTTCCGCCAAGCAAAACTGCTATGCTTAGAGCCCAAATCAACGGATTTCGACAAAAAGACACTGAATCTCTCTACGAAGCGTGGGAAAGGTTCAAAGATATGATGAGAACATGTCCTCACCACGGTTTAGAAAACTGGGTGACGATCCATACTTTCTACAATGGGCTTCTGTATAACACCAGATTAACGGTAGACGCCGCCGCGGGCGGTGCACTTATGGATAAGCCATACGACGAAGCCTACCAACTAATCGAAAACATGTCTCAGAACCACTGCCAATGGGGAGGTGAACGCATTCCAGCAGAGAAACCAGCAGCGAAAGGTGGGATGTACGAGATCAGCAGCCTTGAAAAGTTCAACGCTAAAGTAGATGCTCTAGCACAGAAAATCGACAGTCTGACCGTTAACCCAACTGCAATCGTCGCTGCCGTAACTCCAAACTGCGAGTTATGCGGAATCGCCACTCATAATGCGCCCGAGTGCCCATTGTTGGCCGGAATCCCACTAGACCAAGTAAATTACGCTCAAGGAAATCCTTACGCAAATACTTACAACCCAAGATGGAGGAACCACCCAAACTTTTCCTACAAGAACGATAATGCCTTGCAAGCACCAGGTGCTCCGCCAGGATATCAGAAACCAGCCGCTGCTTCCCACACTGCCCCTAGGAAATCAAACCTCGAGTTGATGATGGAAAAATTCATAGCTACTCAAGCTCAAACAAACAAAGAATTCCTGAATCAAAACATACACACTAGCGAGCAAATTAAACAGCTGACCGGAAAAGTAGACGCTTTAGCCACCCACAACAAAATGCTCAAAACGCAGATATCACAAGTGGCTCAACAACAAGCCTCTGCAGCTGCCCCAGCTGGAACATTTCCAAGACAGCCCGAACCTAATCCGAAAGGTCACGCAAACGCTGTTATATTGAGAAGTGGAAAAGAATTGGAAGGCCCAATAGATCCTAAGAACGAAGATTTAGTAATGCAACAGAAATCCGATAAACCAACCGAAAAGGAGTCTGAAAAAAAAAAGAAGGAATGTGACGAGCAGAAGGCCGCCAAAGATGAAAACTCATGTGTGCCTCCAGCGCCATATAAACCACATATCCCTTATCCTCAAAGATTAATAAACTCCAAAACTTCAGGACAATTTAAGAAATTTGTTGAACTTCTGAAACAACTAAACATCACTATTCCTTTCACAGAAGCGATAACTCAAATGCCGTCATACGCTAAGTTTCTTAAAGAAATCTTGTCTAATAAAAGGAAAATAGAGGATAACGAGACAGTGACACTTACTGCCGAATGTAGCACAATCATTCAAAACCACATGCCTCCTAAACTAAAAGACCCAAGTAGTTTCTCCATACCCTGCGTCATAGGAAAGTTCGTTATAGACAAAGCTCTATGCGATCTAGGAGCCAGTATAAGCGTCATGCCTTTATCTATATGCAAAAAGCTGAATATGGGAGAACTAAGACCAACTAAAATGCCCGTACAATTGGCTGACCGATCAGTCAAATACCCCGTTGGTATACTGGAAAACGTTCCAGTACGCATAGGACAATTCTATATCCCAGCTGACTTCATAATCATGGACATCAAAGAGGACTCTGTTACCCCAATTATCCTAGGAAGACCGTTCCTAGCCACAGCCGGAGCTATTATAGACGTAAAGAAAGGAAGGCTAACATTCGAAGTAGGAGAAGAAAAGATAGAGTTCATCCTTACTAAATTCTTGAAGGCACCAGCCATCGATGACACATGCTATATAGTAGATGTCATTGACGAATGCATACGAGAATTAGAAAAGGAGGAAACTACATATTCTGAAATCATGAAAATCCAGATCCCTGCTATTCATGAAGACGACAACTGGCGTGCACCATACAAAGATGATAGTATGAGCGAGATCTTAGCACTCACTCCAAATCACATGCCAGGTCCGAAAAACCCAGCTTTAGAACTTAAAGAGCTATCCAAAACTCTCAGGTATGAATTCCTAGATACAGAATTCAAAAGACCAGTAATAGTAAACGCTAATTTAGGACAATCAGAAACTGAGCGATTATTAGAAGTCCTAAGGAGATACCCAACTGCGTTAGGCTATAATATAAGCGATTTAAAAGGCATAAGTCCCTCCATCTGTATGCACCGTATCATGCTGAAAGAAGACTGCAAAACTTCAAGAGAACATCAGAGAAGGATAAACCCGATCCTAAGCACCGTAGTCAAAGACGAGGTGAAAAAGCTACTAGACACAGGAATCATATACCCGACCTCTGACAGCCAATGGGTCAGCCCAGTACACGTAGTACCCAAGAAAGGAGGCGTTACTGTAGTGAAGAATGCAAAAGGTGAATCGATAACCCAAAGAGTTGTGACCGGAAACAGGATGTGTATCGACTACAGAAAACTAAACAAGGCAACTTGGAAAGATCACTTCCCTTTACCATTCATAGACCAAATGTTGGAAAGACTAGCGAAACATTCGTACTTCTGCTATCTAGATGGTTATTCGGGATTCTTTCAAATCCCTATTCACCCCGATGACCAGGAAAAGACAACATTCACCTTTCCTTATGGTACTTTTGCCTACCGCCGAATGCCGTTCGGACTATACAATGCTCCAGCAACCTTTCAAAGATGCATGATGGCAATCTTCGCAGATTTCATAGATGACGTCATGGAAGTGTTCATGGATGACTTCTCTATATGCGGACAAAGCTTCGAAAGCTGCCTGTCGAATTTAGAAATGGTACTCAAAAGATGCGCCAAAGTGAACCTTGTCCTTAATTGGGAAAAATGCCACTTCATGGTTCGACAAGGCATTGTTTTAGGACACGTCATCTCTGAAAAGGGGATCGAAGTTGACAAAGCTAAAATAGAGATCATAAAGGATCTCCAACCTCCGAAAACCATACGAGAAATACGAAGCTTCTTAGGACACGCTGGATTCTACCGAAGATTCATAAAGGATTTCTCGAAAATCACAAAACCTCTTACCGGTTTGTTAATGAAAGATGTCGAGTTCATCTTCAACAAAGAATGCTTAGAGGCATTCGAAACTCTAAAGTCAGCACTTATCATCGCACCAATCATGCAACCCCCAGATTGGCGACTACCATTCGAAATCATGTGCGATGCGAGTGATTACGCCGTAGGCGCAGTTCTAGGACAAAGGAAGGACAAGAAGCTTCACGCTATCTACTACGCCAGTAGAACATTGGACCCTGCCCAAATGAACTACGCCACAACAGAAAAGGAACTCTTAGCAGTCGTGTTCACTCTTGACAAATTTCGTTCCTACTTGGTAGGAGCCAAAACAATCATATACACAGACCACGCTGCCATTAGGTACCTAATAAGCAAAAAGGACGCCAAACCCAGATTATTGAGATGGATCCTATTATTACAAGAGTTCGACTTAGAAATTAAAGATAAGAAGGGGACCGAGAACGTAGTTGCAGATCACTTATCCCGTATTGAGGGCATAAAACAAGAATCAGTGCCTATCAATGACGACTTTCCTTACGAACGTCTGATAGCCAAATTGGAAAGCGATATGTCTAACTCTACTTCGGAAGAATCGGAACTGGAAAAAGCCGTGGAAGCTTTCTATGCCCAAGCCACTTTGTCGTGGTTTGCCGACATCGTTAATTACCTGGCCGCAGGCGTGCTTCCACCGGACCTGACTTATCAACAAAAGAAGAAATTCTTCCATGACTTAAAGCACTACTACTGGGACGAACCTCTACTTTTCAGACAAGGCGCCGACAACTTATACCGTCGTTGTGTCCCAGAGGAAGAAATAGAAGACATCATCACCCAATGCCATTCAGCACCATATGGTGGTCATGCTAGCACCTCGAAGACGTGCGCTAAAATTCTACAATCTGGCCTATTTTGGCCCAGTCTCTGGAAGGACGTCCATATCGCTATACTAAAATGCGACCGGTGCCAACGCACTGGAAACATCTCACGACGCGATGAAATGCCTCAGAGAGGAATTTTGGAAGTAGAAATCTTTGACGTCTGGGGAATCGACTTCATGGGACCTTTCCCATCTTCTTTTGGAAATAAATATATACTCGTCGATGTCGACTATGTATCGAAATGGATAGAGGCAGTTGCCGCTCCAACAAATGACACGCGAGTAGTCGTTAAACTCTTTAAAAACGTAATCTTTCCAAGATTCGGTGTGCCCAGGCTCGTCATTAGTGACGGTGGTTCGCATTTCATATCGCGAATCTTTGATAAACTCCTCTCCAAATACGGAGTCAAACACCGCGTAGCCACACCGTATCATCCACAAACCAGTGGACAAGTGGAGGTTTCGAACAGGGAAATAAAGCAAATTTTAGAAAAGACTGTCGCAACCTCCAGGAAATATTGGTCCTCAAAGCTGAACAAAGCTTTATGGGCTTATAGGACCGCCTTTAAGACACCGATAGGCACCACACCATTCAAACTAGTCTACGGAAAATCATGCCACCTGCCGGTAGAGTTAGAGCATAAAGCCTTCTGGGCTATTAAGACACTAAACTTCAACTACACTGCGGCAGGCGAAAAGCGAATCTTGAACCTTCATGAATTGGAAGAGCTAAGATTAGACGCGTACGAGAATGCACGCATCTACAAAGAAAGGACCAAGAAATGGCATGATAAACGTTCAATCCGGAAGCAATTCAGAGTGGGAGACATCGTGCTCCTATTGAACTCCAGATTGAAACTATTCCCTGGAAAACTAAAATCTAGATGGTCTGGACCTTTTGAGGTCACCAAAGTCCTTAAGAGTGGAGCTGTTGAAATCAAGAATCAAATCAACGCACCGTTTATAGTAAACGGACAGCGTTTGAAACACTATAATCAAAGTGAACACAGCGACCACGTGAGCAATATGAAATTGCTCAAGATTCCCGAATAGCTTATATCCAAGCTATCGTCAGGCTTCTGACGTTAAAGACAGCGCTGATTGGGAGGCAACCCAAATTTTTCCATATTTTCCTTCTAAATTTATTAAAACTATTCTTTTTGTTAATTTATGATATTCTATAAATTTCTATTATCTTATTTTCCAATATTTATATTTATTTTATATTTTTCTCTTTCATCACTCTTTATTTCTTAAAAATATGATCTGAACGAATGTGATTTTTTTCAGGATTTTAAAAGTCATTCTGCTTTTCTTCCGTTTTATCCGACTAACGAGTATGGCCGACATCGACGTTACGACTGTTGTGTTTAGAGGACGAGCTCATCAGGCTAGATTTGAGGCACTGACTCAAAGAAACTTTGCTTCGCCTCTGTACTACGATACACCCACCATGGACAAGCTAGGAATCCAGGATAGCATTCAGTACTTATTTTACCAACTAGGCTGGGAGAAAACTGCTCTAAAGACCCGATTTGCTACCTTCCGCGAACTGACATTCGAGTTCCTTAGCTCCCTAAGTTACTCACCTGAATATGGCTTTGGATCCACTAAAGAGCTAATAACCTTTAGAATGTTTGGAATAGACCAAACACACAACCGTACCACGTTAGCTAACATCCTAGGTTTCCCTAGCGGACCTTTTGTGTTTACTGCCACTGAAGAGGATATTGATCTCGAATTAGACCAATTCTGGGGTTCCATCATCGGAAACTATCACCCAGAACCGAACGACATGCACAACAACGAGATACACAATCCAGCCTTCTGCTATTTCCATAGGATATTAGCCCATACCCTCTTTGGTAAGGAGGAAAACATTACAACAGTCTCAAAGGACGAGCTGTTCATCCTTTTCTGTGATTCACAAGGCCGCCCTGTAAATGCTGTCCCTTTTATGATGAGGGCATTTACACGCCTCAATCAGGATCCGCACTCACCCATTTTAATAGGAGGCCTAGTCACCATGATCGCCCATGAAATTGGCCTGAGGTATTACCTGAACAAAGTCGTTCGTTTCGGCAACCTCAAAGCAATGGACATCCAGTTCTGCTTCAACAGACGCATTCTAGGTACCCTAGGACCAGGAGCCTACGAATACCTCATAGCTGATCAACCTGTCCACCTTTTAACATTGCCCAACCATGAGCTAACCAGTATCCATAACAAAGACAATTGGCTTTATGAATTGGACGAGCCTATGGAACCTCCATCACCTCACTCCACACCCCAGGCTTATATGTATGACAGTGATCAAATCTCAGAAGCACATGACTATTTGTACTACCAAGATTATGAGTCCGAAGTGGAGATCGATCCTGAGACCCCTCCTAACTACCATAATTTTCCTGACCCCACGCCTGAACAAAACACAGACAAGCTAGACACTGTTCTGAGAACTGTAGACGACCTCAAGCTGGAAGTGACCACTATCAAAGATGAATTAACTCAGCTTCACATGGATTTCGTTACCTTCATGGACTTGGTTAGCGGCCAATTTAATGACGTTATTCAGCAGGTCAACAATTTGAAGAAACCGACGGAGTGATATTTTAGTTTTCGCTTTAATTTAAGTTTACTGCATTTTACATTGTTTTACATTAGTTCATTTTGCAATTGTTTCCTCGTTTTGGATATTGTATTACCTTAAACTCATTTTTCGATTTAATGTTATTTTCATTTCAGTATTTCCCTTAATTATGTTTCCTGTTAATTTTTATTTTGTCATTAGTCCATCACAAGTCACAATACCATATTCTCCACTGTTAAAATGCCCCACAAGCAAAATTCTGCAATTCTGCAGATTTTGCTGCTGTGACGGTCGTCACATTCCCCTGATGGTCGTCATGCGTGTTACGACCGTCACACATCCCTGACGGTCGTCATGCAGTAAAAACCCCAATTCTGTCTAAAACAGAGTTGCGCCCCTCTCCACTTCCTCTCCCCTAATTCCCCACTCTCCCAATATTAAAACCCACTCAAAACCCTTCGAATCCCCCATAAAACCTCCACCATTTTCAACCTCCAATTCACCCCTATATATTACCCTCTGCATTCCCTTACCTCACCATTCTCTGAAACCCCATATTCTCAAACCTCTACACTTCTATCACCAAAATGGCCAGACAAACCAGTGCAAACCCCGATTTGAGCAACATCACCTTCCGAGAAGGAGAGGTCGGCGAACGGCAGCAGACCAACTTCCTAGCATTCCATCAACGGTCGCTTCAACCGACCCGGTATGTTCACTTGGATTCTCTGACGGAACTCGGGATTCTCGACGGCGTCACTTGGATGTTGCAGAGAGCCGGCATCTGGCATCTCTGCACCAATCCCCAACCCACCTACGAGCAACTCACTCTGGAGTTTCTCAGCTCTTTCGCATACACAACATCATCCGGCGATACCAACCAACTTCACGGCGCCGCCTGCTTTCTTCTGTTCGGCACTGAATATCAGGTCCCCCAGGACCGCATCGCCGTCATTCTACAGTTAACTCACAGCGACGATGCTCACCGCCGCATCTCCGATCAGTTCTACCAAGAGGTCTTCCCTCTCTGGAACCGACTGACCGGAACCACTCCAGACAGTTGGGACACGCTGAACGCCACTCATATCCACAACCCAACTATCTGCTACTTCCACCGCGTGTTGAGCAACACAATATCCGCTCATGACAGTAACCATAAGGTCAACTCGAAGGACCTGTTTTTCCTCCGCTGCGTGTTTGCTTCAGAACCGGTTAACGCCGCCCCGTTTCTCTTGGCTCACATTCAAGCCAATTGTAACCGCGGCTCTAAACCTTTCTATTTCGGTGGCATCATCACATCCATCGCCATAGGCCTCGGTCTTGGCGACCGCCTCCAGACACTCCGCCAGATGCCCCCTGTATTTCTGGACACCGACCACTGTCGCGCCTCCCACCTCATCAAGGCCCGCCGTGATGGGAGATATCATCCTGTAGTGCGAGGCCGCACTATACAGAGCATCATCATGCATTCACGCACCCGGATGCATCCAGAGGATAGAGCCAACTGGATCTTCGACACCAATGCCCCTGCTTCCCCAACACAAGATAATATCCAAGATCCCAGGGACGAAGTTCAAGAAGAGCTAGACAGAGCCGACCAGCCTGAGCCATCACAAGCAGCTGCCGCCGCAGGCCCTTCCACGCGCCGCCGTCCCCGTCCTGCTACTAATGACACATCCGAGGCCCTCCTCCGCTGCATCGAGCAACAGAACAAGATGATGCTTATGATGGAGCAGCAGAACCGAAGGGCTGAGGAATTCGAAGCATGGCAGAGAGAGCAAACCGGTCAAATTCAGCAATCTCTGCAGATGATGCACGATATCCATTCCGGCATGGCCGATGAGATGGCACACCTCACTGTGCGAGTCGACGGCCTCCGTGATTACATATTCCACACTGGAGCACTGAACCTCGCCGCCCGTGACCCCCCAGCCAGAGGTCGAGGAAGAGATCGAGGACGAGGACGGGAATAGTAGTATTTTTCATTTTTTTGTCATTTTTGTTGTTTATTTCCTTTTTATTCCTCCCTTCCGTATTCTTTCAAATCAGTGAGGATACTGATTGAGATAGTGTGGGAGCGGATCGTTATTTCCCTTTTCATTTCCCTTTTTCATGTTATTTCCCATTTCCCATTGTACTTTTTCTTTCGAATTCTCAATTTAAAGTAATTTTAATTTCCGGCAAATAAGCTATTATATATATATATCTCCGTTACGTGAACTCCCCGCGTTTCATATGACTATACAAAGAAATTTTTAAACTCCTTACCTCAAAGCATCACGAGGACACGCCAAAGTTCAATCAAGTATGGAAATCCCGAGAAGAAAATTCTAACAATTCCATTACCGTCCTGACACCTTAGACCTCCAGTTTATGCGAGTCCGTTTCACTACCAACACGCACCGAAGCTTCAAGCTCCTACTCAAACGTAGCCCCCAGTAGTTTATACAAGCAGTCAGCACCATCCTAAAAGCTTCTAAGCAATGAAACCGATGCAAATAAGTGTGTGATCTCTAGTTCAAAATGAAAAATCATGAAGAAAAAAGCCATATAGCCTGAGTATAGAGACATGTTCCTTCTAAGTTAGGTGCTCCTCACCCGAGCATTTATCCCAACGGTACAGAAAGTCTTTGGAAATCAATAGCATAAGCTTATGTGCAAAGAAGAATCGAAATAGAAAAGAGATCATAGCCACTAACAGGTTGACTTGCCATGAAAGTATATGGATAACGGGCTTAATGTGACTGCGCCAGAACAAACCGGGTAAAACTTGTTGCAAGGAACTTGACGCCAAGCTGCAGTAGCATGATTGGAACTGGCTTGCATAAAAGGGAGGCCTTCGAAGACTTACAATTCAGTGTCACCACCGTATGTGTTTTGTTTCAATTTAAGGCCCGACCTTCCTAACTTATGATTTGAAAAAACCTTTCGGAAAAGAGAAGTGTGCCGCGTGTTTGCCACATTTTCAACTTTTTCCCAACTTTTACTTAAGGACAAGTAAAGATTCAAGTTTAGGGGAGTTTGATAACGCGAAATTGTATATATAAAATGACATGTGTTTTAACTAATATTTGACTGGTTTCACTCCGAATTCAGGGCATTCCATGCTATTTGTCTAAATATTATACAGGTATTCAAAGAACATGTCCAAGCAAAGCAATATGAAGAAAAGGAGCAAAAACAGATGAAAAACAGATGAAAAACCAAGAGAAAAACAGCAGATACGAGTTCTACTGATGTGACGACCGTCACATGGCCGTTACGCTCGTCATGCGTGTGACAACCGTCACACACCCATGACGACCGTCATGCACCCAGAACGTGCAGAATGAGGTCACGTGCTAAAATTTCCCCTCAAAGACCAAAAGTGTGACCACTAACTCCTACAATTCTGCCTCAAACCCACTTCCTGAAGGAATAACCGTTAGATACTCTCTCTCTATAAAAGGAAGAGGTTGGGACCTGAAAAGGAGAGCCGCATTCAAGACAACGAAGTGCTGCCAATTTATCTTCAGAGAAACCTTACCATTTCCATATTCTTATTTGTTTCTCTTTTCCTTCTCTGTATTCTTTGGTATTTTGTACTTTCCATTTTCTTGTACGATCAATTGGCACAAAGACCAGAATCTTGCCAACATTGTGGAGGATCTGCCCAAAAGCCAATTGGAATATTTCCAGGTTTTCATTTTAATCGTAATTGCAATTTTCATCATGATGTATGTTCTAAATTACTGCTTTTATTTATGCATTATCATTTCTTTTTCCATGTCTAGCTAAATTACCATAATCGATATGTAATAATAATTCGGACGGGATTTGATAATAATTGGCGTAATCTACCTCTTTTCAAAAACTCAGTTATGGTTTTAGTTTTTAATTAAAATTTCTAAGTAAACGTTCGTCGCGATAGCGAGAACTTATTTAAAAATAGTTTTGCCACGACAGTGGGAAATTAACTAAGGTACGAACCAACAAGCGACAGCTGCGGCTAAGACTAGATAGTAAAAACTAGGCATTCAATTTAAAAACAGCGAAAGCGCTTTAAAAAGGATTAGAACTTAGAGATTTTCAAAAGGTAACTTTAACCCCGAACGGGATAGCGACAGCATACGTTCCGCCTTAGAGTTGCGACTAGCGTCAACAACCATCGTGAGACAAAAGTCTTTAGATCACTATTTTCTTCTTAAACTAATTTTGAAAACACTTAATACGCCAGTAATTTGTCGAATCTCCGAAGAACAAAATTATTGCATATCGATTCATAAATTCATATCTTAAGTAAAAGCCTTAGTTCCCTTTAGTTTACGCATTTATTCCGCTATTATCTAACTTAAAACCTTACCGACCTAGCTAAACATCGTAACACCCGATAATACTAGATTGATTACGAGTCCCTGTGGGATCGATATCTATTATTACTACGCGATAGACTGTGCACTTGCAGTTAGATTTGTTAGACATAGACATTCGCGATCAGTTTAGCTGAGAAATATTTCTCATGCTAACATGGCCTAAACATCTATCCCATATCCATTGTTCCTTATTAATAGACATTATGCATTTGACATTACGTTCCTTAAGATCAAAAAGTCTAATCTTGTAAATTTTGTTTTTCCTCTTTCCATTAAAAAGGATTGAGCCATCCTTCTGACTAACAGCCTTACAGGACTTTTGATTAAAAATAATATCATAACGATTGTCACTAAGTTGGCTAATAGAAAATAACTTATGTGCCAAACCATCGACCAAAAGAGCATTAGTAATAGAAGGAATTTTACCATTACCAACAGTTCGAGAGTCAATGATTTTACCATTCTAGTTTCCTCCAAAACCGACAAAGCCTCCAAGCTTAAGTTCCATACTTTGGAACATATGCCTTCTTCTCGTCATGTGTCGCGAGCAACTACTTTTCAGGTACCATGTGTAGCACCCCAAAATTTTCCCATCCTTTTTCTTTTATCTTGGCTTTTGTTTCATTTCATTTTTGCATTAGCATTTGTACATAGCATTGGTCTTAGACGGGGGATCAATGTATCTTATCCAACAATCAAGAGAAAAGCTTCATCTTCATAGCTCAGTCAAGAGCTCAAGTTCAACTTTACGGAAACCTCAAGTCACAAGGTCTCCATCATCATCAAGGCATCTTAATCAACTACTTGAATCAAGAACACAACCATTTATTCTCCTCCTCCTATCTCATGGATAGCTAATTAGGGTTTTGATTCAAAGGAGATTTGTGGCTAGTTCTTTGGGAAAGACTTGATTCTAGAGCTCAACACACACCTTGAGGGTCCTCTACATGGATTATGGGTCATCACAAGCCATCACAAGAGCCTCAGCCAGTGGAAATTGTCCTAGGGTTTCATCTGGTCAACAAAAGTCAATTGTGATTCAATAAAATCAAAATCTTGGATCTCAAGATTAATCAAGGGCATGATAGTTTTTTTCAAGTGATTTCGTGTGTTTAGGACAAGAAGAGTCAAGAAGGAACATAAATCAAGAGTTTGACTAGATTAGGGTTTTGGTTAAAACATTTCTGTGTAGAAAACCCTAATTCTAGCCATCTTGCAACTTCCATAATGTTCTCATCCTTGACCCAATGGAAGCAAACTTTCTATCAAATTAAAGTGGACATCATGAACTACAAGTTTGTGGAAGGAGGCATGTCCAAAAGATTCATGGTTTGGGAGATATGATGAGCTAAAGTTGGAAAAATGGAGATTTTGACATTTCAGCACTTAGAATTTTTTTTAAGTATAGAAAATCAGTTTGAGGTACCTACTTTCAAGCCCAATTTTCATGGTGATAAAACCTTCAATTGAATTTTCCTACAACATGAGAGTTGTAGAGCATACTCCAAGTTTTCTTTTGAGTACTAGAATTCCTCCATTGGATGTTTAGAACTTAAGTTATAAGGTCACAAAGTTGGGGTTTTCATTATGCCAAATTTAGCAAGAGGTTTGCCAACTTCATGAACCAATCTTCCAAGGAATTTTTCACTATGATCAAGGCTCCAATCCAACTTTCACCAAACACGAAAGTTTTAGATCATTCTTCAAGCTTTCTAACCATAGATAGAACTCCTCATTTGAATCATTGTACCTTAAATTATGGTGCTTGCAATTCAAGGTGTTAAAGTTGTTAAGTTTGGTAAATGTCTTGAAATCACACTAAGTGTTATGAGCTAGCTTGTGGATACCATTTCAAAGTGACATTTCACATAGTTTGAAGCCTCATTTTTACTTAACATTTAACATGAAGTTTGTTCTATATGGTTCCTACTTCATGGTGATATCAAATTCAAAGCATTTGGAACCATACTCACCATGATGTGCTCATGTAAAGTAAGATGACCCATTTGATTTCAAGAGCATTGTATCCCTTTAGTTCTTAAGTATTTGATGAGCTCTTTTTACATGATCATATGCACATCAGTACTACACGCCATGATATCAAAATAACTTCTCAAAATGACCAAACATGACATGCAGATACCATGTACACCTCATGCATTCTTTTGCCAAACTTGGAAAGGAGTAAAATGAAATATTTCTGGCCCACGTTCTCTGTCATTCCACTCCCTACACACTCCCATTTTTCTCAACCATTACACCCTCACAATGGTAGAACCTGTGTGCCCTCCATGATGCTCATTCTTGGCAGGTTTCAAAAACAAACTTTCCACTTGGTATTGGGCCTTAAAAATCCCACAACCCATCTTATATAAGGAGAACAAACCCTAAGAACCAAACACACTTCATTTTTGGCTGAGTTTTGGATCAAAAAACATTTTTCTCTCTCAAGTTTTTCTCTCTTCGAAGCCCCAGAAATCTTCAAGTTTGTTGCAAATTGTGACTTGATCTTTCATCTTGGAAGCATAAGGGATTCTTATCAAGATATTTCTTGCAGATAAGCTGGTATTTAAAGGGTCAATGGAGCCTCTCCGTTAGGTAACATTCAGTTTCTTTTTGCTTCTGTTTTAGGCCATGGTTAGGGTTTGTATTGGTGATTTTGAATCCCTACAATGATGTTTTCATGCTTGTTGTGTTGATTTGATTAAGTTTTAGAATGAGCGTCAAACTTCCGTGCTTGTTTTTCATGAGTTTAAATCCATTTTAAATAAAAACTAAATCCATACTTGGAATCCTCATGAGTTTCACTTCATTTTGGTGTTTTATTTTGTGCATTTTGATGATGTTTGAGTTTGAGCTCCGGTGATGCCTCCCGAAGAAGACGATCGGAGCCCTAGCTCTGGCGTCTCTACGTGTACAATCTTGAAATGTCAATTGCTTTCATGGTTAGTGATGTGGTTGTTTGACTACATGCGTGGCTTTGAATATTTTTGAGCTGGCGATTACTGGGATTAGTGAAACGGTGTGTTTCACTTATGGGAGCCAGCCCTTCTTGTTTGTCTCTAAACTATATGGATCATGGGTCTGTTTAATTGATTTTCACACCCCCTTTGTTTAAGCCCATTTCAATTTGAACTGAGTTTCTTTGTTTTTTCGTTTTACTGGTTGCACCCCTTCTTGCTTGCTTCATTCTTTTTATTTTATTTTTTGTGTCATTTTCATTTGATTTTATTTTTAATTGTTCCAAATACTTTAAATATTAACAAAAATATGCTTCTAATGCTTTTATGTCTTATTTAATTTTTCACATTTTTTATTTTCATTTTTATTTTATTTTAATATTTTATTTTGAATTATTGATTTTGTGTGTTTTGTTTGACCTAGTTTGAAACCTGATCTCAATTATTGCCATTTCTAATTGACTTTGGACTCAATCTTTTGCACAAACTTAGACACATATTTGATGAATGTTTGAGTGCTGGTTGTATGCTTTGATGATCACATATTTCTTGATTTTCATTTATTTTTATTTGGCCCTCGATTCTTGCTCGATTAGTTGCTTGTTTTGCCTTGTTTGATGCATTTGATGATGCTCTCTTGCCATTCTTGTTTTGATGCTTTGGTATATGATTCATAACACTTTTGAAATTAGTTTGAGAATTTATTTGAATTTCATTTGCTCTTGTTTCTATTTTTGGTTGGTGCATCAAGTTGTTGCTACTTTGACCATGTTTTGTGTGTGACTTGGCCTAGTCTTTGGAGTTTGTTTCTTGAATAATTAAATGGATGTTTGATGGTTCTTTTATGCTCTAATTGAATGTTTGAGGTTCTTAATTTTATTTATGGATGTTCATTGCATTACCATTTTATCTTATATGCTCCACGTGATCATTTGCTTCCTTCATGGGTTAACTTAAGAGATGTTTGCTTGACTTTTGTGCTTCAACTTGAGTTTGCCTCTTCTTAAATTTGATTGTTGATTTAATTTTGAGCATGATGCATATCATATGAGTGTTTTTATGACTTTTATGGATTTAGACTTGATCATTTGTACTCTTGTTGAGTACCTCTTTTCTTTGAGAATGACTTTGGTGTTTGAACTTGTTCTAGATGCATGTCTTGATTTCAAACCTTGATTTTCCTTTTGTGTGTTCATAAGTGGATATTTGACTTGATATTCATGTTGATTCTTCTTCCCATAATTGGTTTTTTCCCATATCTCATGTCTCTTCCTTTGAGGTTATGTCTTGCATGCTTATCTTGTGTAGCATTGGATTTGTTTATGAATGTGATGCATGACTCAACTGTTTTTTTATTTTTCTTTGATCATAGACATGATGTGGATGTAATGTGATGTTGCTACTGCCCTACGTTGTTTTCCATCTCATTCGACTTTATCCCACTTGGTTTGGTGGTTGATGATGCATATTGTTAGATATTGAGTCACTTGTGTGTGTTTGAGCACTTTGTTTTGCCACTTTGCTTTAACCTCTAATTTTTTAGTGTGATTTGACATATATGCATTCTTATTTCACTTTGACACGGTGTGATGTTTGATTTGTATGTAATTGAGTTTAATGCTTACTTGTGTGTTTGTCTTGTCATTTGAGTTGAACTTCCTTGAGAAGTTGTTTGTTGTTACTTCTTTTCTTTCATCTCCTTCTTCTTTCTTCTTTTTCCTTTGTCTTGAGACTTGCTTGAGTTTTGGGCTTTGTTTTCATTTGTGATTGATTAGTATGGTGTTTACTTATGTTTGCTCATATGATCCCTTAGGATTCCTAGTCCCTCTGTTTATGATAGGAGTAGGAGAGACATTAAGCTTTCAGTCCTTTGCATGATAACAACTAGAATAGTCCCTTCTTGACCTTAACTTTAGGTCCATCATTTGTATGGCAACATTAGGTAGACTTCCTTTTCATCCTAACTTTAGGACTACTTTGTATGATAACATTAGGATTTTCAGTTTCCCTTTAGTGTTCCTTTGTGTCTCCTCTTCTCATCTTAAACAACTCTAAGACACTTAATAAATAATGATGAACGTTGTGCGCCACGAGCCTTGAGTACATGGGAAATAATGAGTGGGGGTTTCTCCTTACTTGTATAGAGTGCTTAGTGTATTCTCTTTGGGCGATATGCGACGCATTCGCTCTTATGCCATAGTCTTTAGTGCAACGTGAATCTCAAACCATTTCAATTCACTTCACTAAAACTCTCAAACCAAACACAAACTTTTTTATCCTTCGGGATTGTTCTTAAATCATTTTCAGAAAAGAGTAAGTTACTTTTATATTCTACCGCAAACAAGCATCGTCCCTAACTGCTAGAATGGGAACATAACATCGCTCATAAAAAACACTTAACCAGCCAGTGGTCTAGTTTATTCAAACTACATTTACTCTAATTTATCATACCAGATGAGGATACGTAGGCACAAGACGGTGATGTCTTGGCGAGCAACCTTCCCCCCTTCACCCGTAGTTTTCTGAACTACGTTGACTCTGACTTTCCCATTGCACGAGGGAATACGTAGGCATAGGGCGGCGATGACCTATCGAGACTCCTTTTTCTTTCCCATCCCCCGTTTAGCAATAGCTTTTATATAACTCACCATTTGATTATACAACAAGCATGGATCCTATTGAGTAGAACGGACATGAGGGGTGCTCATACCTTCCCCTTGCGTAACCGACTCCCGAACCCAAGATTTGGTTGAGATAACCTTGTCTTCTCCTTTCTTTTAGGTTTTCTTCTATCGTTTCCTTTCCCTCTCTTTGGGATAAATAATGTTCGGTGGCGACTCTTCTATTTGTTTTTGCCGGCCCTTTTCGCAGTTGCGACACCATGATTGGTGTTTCAACTGAACTACTAAGGATATCTGCAACATAGATTATCTTATCCTTAGGTACCCACTTTCTGGGTCCTCCTTTGTTAGATTTCCTAGAGTATTTAATAACCTTGGGCTAATGTGCAACAGGATAATCAAGAGGAATTTATGCATGATACTTAGGTTTAGAAATAGATTTTTGTGTCGGTGAAGGTACTTTCACAAGCTCAGAACAACCAAGCTCAATGCAAAAGGCAAGAAATGATCATAGAGAGGTTTTACAGATTAAATTTTGTCATATTCAAATGATTATTGTTGCTACTGCGAAAAAGGGCTGGCAAACTAGACAGAAGAGTCACCACCGAACGTTATTTTTCCCAAAGAGAGGGAAAGGAAACGATCGAAGAAAACTTGACGAAAAGGGAAAAGACAAGGTCATCGCAACCAAATCTAGGGTTCGGGAGTCGGTTACACAAGGGGAAGGTATGAGCACCCCTCACGTCCGTTGTACTCAACGGGATCCATGCTTGTTGTCTAATCTATGGGTGAAAACTATCTAATGCTACTGCTAACAGGGGTGAACGGAAAGAACAGACTCGATAGGACATCGTCTCCCTATGCCTACGTATTCCCTCGTGCAATGGGAAAGTCAGAGTCAACGTATTTCGGGAAACTACGGGTGATGGGGGGAAGGTTGCTCGCCAAGACATCACCGTCTTGTACCTACGTATCCTCATCTGGTATGAGAAATCAGAGCAAACGTAGTTCGGGCTGACACGACCACTGGTTGGTTCAAGTGTTTTATTGAGTAGGGTTAAATATTTGTTCTAGCAGTTAGGGACGACGCCTGTTTGTGGTAGAACAAAAACTTAACACACTCTTTCGGAAAATTAGGTTTGAAACAGTCCCGAAGGATGAAAAGGTTTGATCTTTTGTTTGTGTTTTTTATGAGAAGAAGTGAATTGAGTTAGTTTGTAACTCATGTTGCACTAAAGACTATGACTTGAGAGTGAATGTGTCGCATATCGCCCAAAGGGCATACGCTAAACACTCTAGACAATGTGAGAGGATCCCCCCCCCCTTCCACTCATCATTCCTCATGTACTTAAGGCTCGTAGTGTATAACAATTGTTAACCTTTATGAAGTGTCTTAAGAAGTTATGAGATGAGAAGAGAAGACACAAGACTCTAAGGGGAACTGATAAACCATAATGTTAACATACAATGTGATCCTAAAGTTGGGATTGAAAAGGGAACTACCCAATGTTATCATGTAAAGGATTGAAAGCCTAATGTCTCTCCTACTCCAATCTTAAACAGAGGGACTAGGAATCCTAAGGGATCATGGCAAGAAGCACAAGTAAACACATAGCAATTTAATCACAGATGAAAAGAGATGAAGAAGACTTAAACAAGTCAATGCAAGATGAAATGCAATCACAAATGCAAGTATGAAATGATGCAACAAGACTCAAAGACAAAGGAGACTCAAACACAAGAGGTGACTTAAACAAGTCAAGAAGGATGAGATAAAATGGGAGAAGTAAACTCCTACAACCAATTACCATCAATCATCAGAGAAGAATGGTGATATCCTAAGAAGCACACACAAAGAAAAAAGGGAGGAAAGAATGTGGGGCACCAAGCGCATCTTAATTAACTCAACCAAACAATAACAAGAGATGAGGCAAAACAAATGCAAAACAACAAGGCAAAAGGATCACCAATGTTCATGACAAACTCAAAGTGTAAAAATCAACACCAAATCATCATGAACAAGTGTTAAACCAATAAGGGAAGAAGTGAAACACAAGTGGAATGATCCAAATTAAATCCCAAAACAAGAGGCAAGCACAAGCATGATCATGTACAAATGAAGAACCAAAGTTCAAACACAATCTCACACTTCAAAACAACTGGAAAGACATGATTCAAAGATAACTTGTGGCACAAGTTACACATTCAAATGACCTCAAAACAAGCAAGGAAGTACCTCAATCATGTTAGAAAGATGTAATAAAGCTCAAGAGAATCTTAAGGGATCACTTATCATTATATCCCAAAGATTATGTCAAGACTAGTATGTGTAAACACCCTTAAAATGACTTGAACTTGAAAAATCCACCAAAAATAGAAGGAGACCCCAATAAATTCCAAATAAAATACTCAAATCAAGCTTGATAAAGTGCTAGATAGAATGAAAAACCTCATAGCAAGGGCTCACTCAAAGCACCACCAATTAAATCCAAGAAGACAAGGTGTTCCACTTTATCGAGTGTGCATCGAGGGTCAACAAAAAGAAAATTGAAACCAAATGAAAAATAATCATAGATACCTCAAATCAACCCTCAAAACTTCCTCAATCCATTACCTAAGTGGGAGAGAAAGTTTGGTCCTAGGGGATTTAGAAAGAAGGGTAAATGATTCACTTCAAATTAGGGTATAAACCATAAAACACTTTGAATTATAAATTCCAAATAAGATATTAAAATAAGAGGAAAAATATTGAAAAATTAGATAACACATTGAAATATTAGAAAAATATTTTTTTTGGTAATTTTATGATAAACAAAACTATTTTAAATCAATTAAAATTGAATTGTAAATAAAAAAGAAAACAAAATGAAAAGCAAAGGCAAGGAGAGGTGTGTCCAGCAAAACCAAATGAACTGCATCCCTTCACATACTCGCTTGGGCCTCTAAATTGGGGGTGCCAATATCAAAAGACAAAGGCCTAAAACCCAAATAAACCAGCTACTAAATGAAACACAACATTTCATTTATCCAGTCAGATTCTATGCAACACATAAGCAAATTCAAACCAATATAAGCGTGACACCTCATGAGTCAAAGAGTCCATGCAGGCCACATCAGCCTTCCCTTGAAACTGAACCAGACACCGAAGCTAGGGCTTTGATCATCTTCTTCGAAGCTAGGTCAAAACGGCCATAAAAACCAAAACATCTTACACATTCTTGAAACATTTTTCATGAGGATTAAGAATATGCCATTGTATTTGCAAAAGGGTTCGTGTAATTGCATGAAATCAAGCCACGAGTTTTGAGTGCACAAACTGAAATTCACATGAACATGCATATAATTGATCCCGACATTGCCTACAAGGTGTAGAGCTTCAGATGCACCAATAATGAGCCCTAAAGAATGCCTAGAATGAAAGATTCAAGTTGACAAACTTACCAAACGGAGCTGCTCCGTTGGCCCTTTAAACTCCCTACAAACTTCAGTTTCAAGCTGAAACCCTTCTCCTTGATCCTCAATGAAGATGATTTGAGCAATGAATGGCTAGGAAAATCAGTATACAATGAGATTCGAAGAAAAGAATTTTTGATATATTTTTGAGTGAAACTCCTATCTCTGCTCAGCTCCCTCTATTATGATCCATTAGGGTTGCTTCAATGCTTTTATGTGTTGGGTTTAGGGCACTCATGCAGGCCCATGTTGGCTAAAATGTTTGATTCCAAGTTTTGGCCAAAAACTTTCATTTCACACACACATACGGATTTGCCTCCTTTCAATTCCTTTTTGTCAGCAAATAGGACACTTGTGGTGTGTGGAAATGAAATGAGGTGGTTTGAGTCATTGAAAATGCCTTTGTACCAAGTTTGTAACATGACTTTTTAAGGTGTGAAATTTGAAAAGAGTGGCATAATACATGATTCAATGTTGGTCCAAATGAGTTAATTAGCATCATGACCATGTAATGATATTGGTATAGTCTCAAAAATTCTAAATCAAAAGCATTTGATAACTTGAAATGTAAGAAACACCTATCATGTCCAAAAATTCACTTTTCATGCTTCCCATGATTCAAATGTCCACAAAAATCATCAAACATCATGGATTTTGAGTTCATTGTGAATTTAAGGCAATTAGACACAAGTTCCATGTTGGTTGAAAATGGATTAGAGGCCTTGAAATGGATGAAAGTAATGCTTGAAGTCAATGACCTATAATGAAATTTCCCAAAATACCCTTACCTTGTGAAGACCATAAATTGAGTTCTATACATGAGAATGAGGACTTCTAGGAATTTTTGGAAATCTAAGACCATTAGGAATAACTTTCATGTTCACGTTAAAGTGAGGAGAAGCTTGGTTCCATGTGAAAAATACCTTGGAAGTGAGTTGACTTTGAGTACCTCAAAAATCCGTTCATCTGATGACACCAACTTGTTGACACCATAAGTTAAGATGTACAAAGTCAATGGATTAGTTCTTGTACTCAAAATAAAGCTTGAAGGATGATTAACAAGTCTCATGTTTGTTGTAAAATGAGATTGAACTTGCATCATAATGAAAATTGTCCTTGAAGTTAGGCACCAAAGAAGAAGATTTTACACTGAAATCAACTGAAACCCTAATTTAACAACTCCTTGAACTCTTGAATCTCCTTAATTTGATCTCAAAAATACATCCCAGATGCTTCAAGATGACTCCTCATGTCTTAAATGGCCTAGAACCAAGTCTTAAGTCCTCTCAAGTCCACAATTAACTTTTGGTTGACCAGATGAAACCCTAACACCATATCCTTTGACTGAGGCTCTTGTAGATGAATTGAATGACCATAAAATCTCCATAAAGACCTCTCAATATACACATTGAGCTTTTGAACCATGCCTTATCCAAATAGGTAACCTCATGAACCTCTGATGATCCTCAAGATAGTAGATGACACCCATACACAAACTTCTCCTTTCAAGGAGCTTTGAAATCCAATTCAGATGATAGTGAACCCTTGATAGCTTGCATATGATACCCTTGCTTGAGCTTGAACAATGAAGCTCTCCTCTTGACTGGAAAAACAAACCTCTTGATCCCCTGATATAACCAATGCTATGCAAATGCAAATGCTAAAATGAAATGAAACATAAGTCAAGTTAGAAAGAAAAGGTTGGTCAAATTTTGGGATACAACAATTATGTACACCCTAAACCTTTCTTACCATTCCTGCTAACTCCATAGATCATGGAAGCAATCTTACTTATATCTATGCTTTTAGCCAGAAAGTGTTGGAATGCTTTATCATACTTATTGAAATAACAAGTATCAGAGACACTTGAGACTAATTCTTCTTCTAGTTTAGAAACTTTGTTTTTTAAGGCACAATTACTATTTTTTAAAGAAAAAACATTTCCATTTAAAGAAGAATTATTGTGTCCAAGCTTATCTCTAGCTACATAAGTAATTACATGAGATTTTTTAAGATCCTTGTATTTACTTTGAAGAGCTTGATATCTTTCCAGCATTTCTGAAAGACAAGACTCTAATTCACAACGAAAGAGTTTATCTAATACCTCTGAGTTAGAGTCTAATTCTAATTCTGATAGCATTTTGTCTTCTAGTTCTCTAGAGACTTCAGCATTAATTATTGTTGCCACTAGGGCAACATTTTCCTGTTCTTCATCAGATTCTTCTTCTTCAGAATCAGAGTCGTTCCAAGTTGACATAAGTCCCTTATTGACATTGGTGAAGTTCTTCTTTGGCTTCTTGTCTTTAAGCTTTGGACAAACATTTTTGTAATGACCTGGCTCATTACACTCATAGCAGATGACTTCTTTTCCAGAGCCCTGCTTCTTCTATCCAAGTGATGATTCAGCACGACTTTTGTTTCTTCTTGATCCTCTGAACTTCCCTTGCCTATGTTTCCAGAGTTTGTTGATCCTTCTGGAGAGAAGTGATAGCTCATCTTCTGAGTCTTCATCAGAATCTTCTAATTCTTCCTCAGCTTGATAAGCCTTTTCCTTTTCAGGTTTAGAATTAAGAGTAATATATTTATTCTTCTTCTAAGGTTCATCTTCCTCCAACTCTATCTCATGACTTCTTAAAGAACTAAATAGTTCTTCAAGACTTATACTATTCAGATCCTTGGATAGTTTAAGAGTCGTTACCATAGGTCTTTATTTCTTAGGAAGGCTTCTGATGATCTTTTTGACATGATCAGTAGTTGCTCATCCTTTGTCCAAAACTTTAAGTCCTGCGACTAGCATTTGAAACCTTGAAAACATACTCTCAATTGTTTCATCATCCTCCATTCTGAATGCCTCATATTTCTGGATTAAGGCAAGCACCTTTGTCTCATTAACTTGAGCATTTCCTTCATGAGTCATTCCTAGAGAATCAAAAATGGACTTGATGTCGCTACTACAAAAAACGAGGCCGGCAATGACAGAAGAGTCGCCACCGTGCGTTATTTATCCCAAAAGAGGGAAAGGAAACACTCAGAGAAAACCTAACGAAAAAGGGAAAAGACGAGGTCATCGCAACCAAGTCCTAGGTTCAGGAGTCGGTTACGCAAGGGGAAGGTGTTAGCACCCCTCACGTCTGTCGTACTCGACGGGATCCACGCTTGTTGTCTATCTAAAAGGGTGTTAGTTCATCTACGCTAAAGGCTTAAGGACAAAAGAAAAGAAAAGTGACTCGGCATAACACAACAGTTCTATGCCTACGTATTCCCGTCTGGAACAAGAAATCAGAGTCAACGTAGTTCGCCTAACTACAGGTGAAAGGTGGGGGAGGTTGCTCGCCGAGATATCACATCTCGTGCCTACGTACTTTCACACGGCATGAAAGATCAGAGCAAACGTAGTTCGGGCTAACAAGACCACAGGTTAGTTCAAAATGTTTTACCCGAGTAGGGTTAACAAACGGTTCTAGCAGTTGGTGTATGCAGCTCGACCTTTGGAGATTTAGGCGTTTACTGTTTGCGGTAGAACTGAGAGTTAACAAAACTCTCCTTATGAAAATGATTTCTAAGGATTAAAGGTCCCAAAGGACAAAAAGAAGTTTGATCTTTGTTTTTGAAGTCGTTTAGAGAAGTGTTTTGAGTTTTGTTTGTAACTCATGTTGCACTAAAGACTTGGACTTAAGAGTGAATGCGTCGTATGTCACCCAAAGGGTACCATGCTAAACACCCAAGTTATTAAAGAGAGACCCTCCAACAACCCTTTCTCAAGTGCTTAAGGCTCGTAGCGTACAACACATGTTATCCTTTATTAGATGTTTTAGAAGTGTTTGAGGATGAGAAGAGAAAGGACGCACTAAAGGGGAACTAATCCAATCCTAAAGTTGTCATGCAAAGTTGATCTTATGATTGAGGTTAGGAGGCAGCTACCTACTTTTATCATGCATGGTTAGAACCTAAATTTCTATCACATTCCAACTTGAACAAGAAGGAATGGAAATCCTAAAGGAACATGGCAAAGGAAGGCAATAGCAAAAGAATCAATCTGAAAGAATAAAACGGTAAGTAAAATGCATGCAATGCAGCAATACAAGCAGAAGGAGACAAACTCAACTTCTAGAGCAAACAAGCAAAAGCAACACAATACACAGGCAAGGGAGACAAACTCAACCTTCAGCCAACAAGCAAAGCCAAACAGTAACAGACAAGCAGAGGGAGACAGACTCAACCTCTAATGGAAACAAGAAAAGGGAGGCAAGCTCAACTTTTCAATGCACTTAGGCCTAGAACCAGCTACATGAAAGCCTACTCTAATGCAACACACCAAATAAACAGTCACACAAATACAGTTAAACAGCAAACACAACAAACAAAACAGTAAGCCAGCAGCCCAACAACAAAGCAGTCTTCTAGCCGCAAAGCAGCCCAATAGTCTGTAGTTGTCTTAATCTCCAAGTTATCCATCAAGAGAAAAGGGAATAAGGACTTCACCTTCAAGCTTCAACTTGCTCCACCAAGAGATGATATGAATTAACACAAAGATCATTGCATGATGAGGGGAAGCATGATCGAAACCAAAGGAATCCATCATGGCACTCAACCACTCATCTAAGATTGGTATCCTCAAAGGTTTTACCTTTTGTGGTAGGCCTTTAGTCCTTCCAAAGGAGGGACTAGGCTCCCACAAAGGAACCTTGCATCATTGGATGGGAAATGGAATGCAAACCAAAGCAAACCACAATTACGAAAAAGGAAGAAACTCCTAAAGGCTCTAAAAACCCTAATTCTACAAGCTCTAAAAGCAACTCTCTAAAGGGAACTAATGCACCAAATTAAGCCTTACAATTAAATATACAGAAGCATTAACATGTCTACTAAACCATCAGAGAAGGTTCGGAAACTTATCATGAACTAAAGGTCACTTTTGAAGTTCAACTATGGGAGGTAATATGCTAGAGGCATCCTACAAACAGCCTAGATGTAAAATCTAACTAAAATAGTAAATCAACTCTTAAAAATATATAAAAAATTCTAAGAGGTCCTAAAGGTATTAAGAACCTATGGTAAAACATCCAGAGCCTAAAACAATGTTTAAGGGCACTAATGAAATTCTAAACCAAAAGTTGTCAAGTGAAAGTTCAAGTGGGGAAAGCTCTAAAAACCTAGTTCAAAACTATGTTTAGAGTTATCTAAATATCACCCCAAAATTCCTATAATCTCATCGATATGTATACCACCAGCCAGCCAAATATCAACTTCTAATTCTATGCCAATCAATGGTACAAAAATCAGCAAGCAACAAGTCCAAAATGCCAAATTAAATGAATTCAAGAAAATAGAAAAATGGAAATTAAATTGAAAAATCAACCAAAATAAAATCCAAGAGCATCAAAAAATCAGAAATTAAACAAGAAGCATGCACATATTTTTTCCATAATTTTCTGATCAATATTCAAATTAAAATTAATTAAAGATGATGAATGTAATAAAAGAAAATGAAAAATGAATTAAAAGAAATAAAAAGCCTCAGAAAAAACTACAGCCCTAGGATGGATTGACTAGTCTACGCATCTAATGGATCAGCGCGTGCCACCTCAATTATTGAAACTTAGTGTTTTGAGATGGGCATTGTGTGGTTTGGTTGACTCAGGTATATGGTATGGTATAATCACGTGCGTTGGCTGGAAAAGTATGCATATCTAACAATTATCATGAAGCCACGTAGGTTGGTCAAGGGTCAAACTCCTCAGGGTGAATCTCACGCGTGGGATTGGACTACTAAGTCCATGAATTCAAACAAATCCAACAGTGCCAGAACCTTCTTCCTCATTTAAACTGAAACTAGGAGGGAAATGAGGACGGTGGCCGGAGAAGACCTCCGGTTGTCTTCTCCGGTGAGGCAAACAGTGACATGTCATCAAGTCTTCACCAAACTGAATGAAACCGGCACAGTTCTTCTTGAAATTTCTCACTGATCACGAATCTCTATTCCATTTTCTCTAATTCTCAAAGAAAAGCTAGTTTCGAAGCTAACCAGAAAATACATCATTTCAACAATTGTCATCAAACTCCAAATTCTTTCCATAGATCTCTTCCTAGCCTCTCAAGGATCACAATGCACTATCTTATTCATCCTAACTCTCAAGAATCAGCCAGATACGATGATCAACAGAAAATGGATCAAAACCCAAATCATCACTAAACCTCAAGAATCTGATCCTAAAATGATCTATGTTCCTCCCTAAGCCTAGCCACATGCTCAATTCATTCTAAATCAGCCTAGAACTAGAGGAATTTTGAAAAGTGCAAACCTGGAATGAAGCTTGCAATTGGAGAGGTTAGAGTGTGAATCTTGCTTCCAACTTGTGCAGAAAATTTCAAGGATGAATGTTGAAGCGAATGGAATCCACGAAACCTCTTGAAATGCTCTGAACTGAAAATACGATTTCTAATTTTTGGAGCTCTAATCTCAAACTGCCATAACCATTTTCTTCACCAAATGCAATCCAATCTTGATCTGAAATGGACCTTGAACTTATATATGATTTGTTTGAATGATTATCAGGCCCATTGGAAGCCCAACTTGATCAATCCAATTTTCAATTTTCCCTTGAATGTGCAACTATGGCAGACACGGGTTCTGTGTAGTTTCATCCTCAACTATCTTCAAACTCATTGCTTATGACTTGGTGAAGGTGAATGGATCAGATTGCACCCTTAATTTCATCCTATGGCCAATCTTGAATGTATGACTTTCTCATGAAGTAACAAAGAAGAATGCCACAAATTATGCATCAAAACGAATTTCTAGCAATGCCAATATCTCCAAAATGTTATTTCTAATCAAAATATGCACCCATTTGACCTTTCTTGACCTCTTGTGAATTATTTTGAATTTTCTCCTTCTAATCCCTTTAAAAATGCCTTTTGTCAAATTTCCTTCAACCAAATCTTGTTCCAATCCAAATCAAAACCTCCTTGATACTTGGTTGAAGTTAAAATCCCATTTTGAGCAAGTTTCATGTTGGACAAAACTTCATTTGAAGTGTGCAAGATATGGAAAATGACCTATAATGCAAAATGGCCTATAATCAAAGTTTCCCAAAATACCCCTGCCTTGCCAAGCTCATAACTTGAGTTCTACAAATCCAATCAAGGACTTCTAGTACTTTCTGGAAAGCTAAGATCATGAGGAACAACTTTCATGTTTGTCAAAAGGTCATGTGAAACTTCCTTCTAAGTCAAAAGTAGCATGGAAGTCAGTGGACTTTCACATATAAAATTCACATTCATCTGATGACATGTAACTTGTTAGCTTCATAACTAGAGTTCCACAAATCCAATGGAGGACTTATAGTACTCAAAAGAAAGCTAAGAACATGATCTACACGTTTCATGTGGATGCCAATATGAGATGAAGATCACATCTTGAGTTATGTGGTCTTGAAGTTAGGCACTAAATAGGGGATTTTACACTGAGAACCCTAATTTAGCCACTCCTCACACTTTGAATTCTTCTTGAACTGATCTTGGAATAACACCTCATTTATCTCAAAACAACCTTCCATGATCACAAAGACTTAGAAATGAGTCTTAATCTCCTTCAATTGCACAGTTGACTCAAGGTTGACTAGATGAAAACCCTAATTTAAACACCTTCAACTATGACTTTCCACACTTGCCATGAACACTTGATTGAACTACACCATGACCCTCAAGACCTCCAATGAGCTTCAATGACAATCTCCACCCCTAACCATGGGCTTATGATCCCCAGATGATCCTCAGATAGGCTCCTAGACAGGAGATGAACCACATTCACTTGCTTGCCTTTCTAAGGACTTTGACTTGCTTCTGATGATGATAACCACTTGATGACTTGAATATAATCCCTTGATTAGGCCTTGAACCTTTGATAACCTCCATTGGCTAAGCACACCTTTCCTGATCCCCTGTAAAATGCAACATGACTATGCAATGTGAATGCTAGAACAATGATATGCTAATGCAATGAAACATAAACCAAGTAAGAAAAAGGTTAGGCAAATTTTGGGGTACAACACTTGGCAGTATCTCTATTTGTTATCTTCTCATACTCAGTATAAGAGATAGCATTTAGCAGTATAGTTCTTGCCTTGTGATGATTCTTATAATCTTTCTTTTGTTGGTTGGTCATAACACTTCTTGATACTTTTACTACTTCAGCATCAATTGGGTGAGTATAGCCATCAACTATGAGATCCCAAAGATCTACGTCATAACCAAGAAAGAAACTTTCAATTCTATCTTTCTAGTAGTCAAACTTTTCACCATCAAATACTAGTGGTTTGGCACTGTAATGATCTTTCTCATCTTGAATAGGATTAGCATTAGTTGTAGCCATGATATCTCACACAAATACTGGGTCGGTACTGAACATAGTGAAGTGTTGATAAAACTTTTTATCACAATAGAAATCGAAGCTCTGATGCCAATTGAAGGTGTGAGAAAACACATGAAAGGGGGGTTTGAATTGGGTTTTCGAAAATGAAAGATTTTTGTGAAACTCAAACAAAGATCACAAATAGACTAATAAGAGAGAAGAACACATGATATATCCTGGTTAACTTGAAAACTATCAAGCTAATCCAGTCCACCCGCCAAGGTGATTTTGCCTTATACACAAGGATTTAATCCACTATAATCAACAAATTACATTACACTAGTAATAGCTTGTGACTAACAATAAAGAATAATCGTCTCTTCTTAAGGATTCTGACCTAATTGGTCCCTAAAGGAAATACAATCTGCACTAGCAATTGCTGGTGACTAACAACAAAGGCTAATCATCTTTTCTTAAGAATTCTGACATAACTGGTTCCTTAAGGAGTTATAAATAACAGTTTTAACAAAGATGTTTACAATGAAATTGCTTATACATAAGCAGATATAAACACTATTAATAGCTCAAATGACTAAAGACACTATTACAGTATGAACAATGTTCTTTCTTTGTATTGTGATACTTCAATACTGTAGCTTTAGTTCTTCATAGATCGTTTTCAAACAAAGTGTAACCTTTGTATTAATCATTGTGAAGTGTAATACCCCAAATTTTACCCTTATATTTAGTCGGTCATTTCGCATAGCATCTCATATGTACATTCGCTAACTACTAACAAGTTATGGAGGTGCTTGTTTTGCAGATTTGGTTCCAGGGGTATTTTGGTCACTTTACGCAAATTCTGCTAATTCCTTGAAAACGGGCTCTGAGGCATTTGATACACTATTTTTGAGGCATTTACCTATCACCAGGTCTGATTATATCAAGGTGCCAATTCGACGTGGTCGGTATTAAAGTTTGTCGAGCACAACTGGATTTAAGACTTATTTTATTGCTCGTGGTTTATTTCCGGCACACCTCCGTTAATAAGGCACAGTTTTACTGGGGTATTATTGGATTGTCGCTCACAGTCTCTGGTCGATGGAATGCAATTACGGGCAAGGTTATCATTGATATTGAATCGGTGTTGATTACAGCGTACATCCGTGTTTGGGTTATAAAATGATTGGTTAGAATTTAAAGTTGGAATGCGATTTGAATTTAATCAAGTGTTGAGATTAAGACTACAAATGAACGAACAAGAATGTCGTTCGGGAAATGCTTATAGTTTATGACTATGTTAATGAGTTTAAACATTTGTGGATTTATTCACAAATATTTATAATTTATAACTAGAAATAAAGTAAGCAGGTCACGAATATAAAGGAAAGTCTGATATTTTATTTCATAAAAAGATCATCATACAAGAAGGAGGAGATTGTTTCACATTTTCGAAATGCTGTTACAAGGAATTACATTAAGTCTAAAAGTTCTAGGTCCTAAGTCCTAAGAATTTCTAAATGTCCTTCATGATGTCCCTTGAGCTTCTCCGCAAAGTCTTCGATTCACCTGCACATCAAAACAGAACAAACAGATAGAAAAGAATGTTAGATTTTGTTTTCGACACTCTCAGAACAGTGTCATCATCGAGTGCCGGGAGTGGCACAACCGAAGCTGCGTCCTACCCCCGTTACCGATCCGCGCCGTTGGCGTCAGATCAGGTAACACCTGTTCTTATCGGTACGGGACATCCGAGAGATAGAAGTAATAAAAGAAGCGGGACTGATTCGTTTTGCCGCGATTGGATTTCCAAACTGATACGAGAATAAGGCAACATAGGCAAGTTTGGACTCAGACCCGGATGCCGGCAGGTCTGAGTCGCTTTGGTTCCGAAATTTCCAACACCTGAAAAGCCAAACATCATCAGCATAACAAGCTGCATAAACAAAACTAGGCGAAAGGGAGCCTGCGCCAGTACAAGTGTGAAGAGGCACAAAGAAACAAATGAAAGCCAAGTTCAACACAGAACAAGAAAAGTGAAATGAAGCCAAGGCTGCATCAAATTGCGGCAAAATAGTTCAGAACGAAAACCAAGCTGCCCCAAATGAACTCATAAATTCATAAAGGAACTCCAAGTATCAATGAATAACCACAAACAATAGTGCTGTCGAAGGCATTATGGTAAGGCCAAGCTGCGAAAAAATTCGAGCCAAGGGACAAAAGGCATCAAGTCTAACATCTGCAAAAAGAGAATCAAAGCAACAGTTAGTATTTCCAATAACAAAAGGATCACTTCCAAGCCATAACAGTTTGTGGCATTTCCAAACCAAATAAGAAGGTCACATTGGAAAATTGGGAATGTAGGGCATAGGCTCAGTTAATCAACATCATAGCCCAAATCATCATCACCAATTCAATCAGAGCAACCTGCCAAAACTGCACAGAAGAGTCGGAGTTCATATCAGTTCAGAATGCAAACAGCATGAAGTCATGACACGAATTGTACCAGCAAGGGTAAGCAAACATAAACATAGCAGTGCACAAAACCATAACAGTCCATATCAGTCGTCGCGGCTCAAGTAATCAGCCATGCCCAGCTATCAGGTAAATCAGAAGCAACAGCATAAAACCAGGATTGTAGTATCCTGCTCCGACGGTTCAGACTAAGTGTCATCACTACCGCGTACCCGTCCCGGCGGCAAAGACCAATACAATATCAGTTCTCTCTGAAAGAAGAAGAGGAAAAGAATCTTATCTGCATCAAAAAAACGAATCAATCAAACGAATCAGTTCGAAATCAAAAACGAATCAGTTCGAAATCAAAAACGAATCAGTTCAGATATCAAACAGAAAAACGAATCAATCGATCACAAACCCTAACGGAGATCGCAAGCGAACGCTAACGAAGGAAGATCGCGAGCGAACCATAGACGGCGACAACAAATATCACTGAACAATCAATATCATCCGCGAATCACACCGAACTGAGAAGATCGCCATCGCCGTTCGTAGCGCCGGCGGGCAATCAACTCTCAGCCTCAGCTTCACATCATCGGCTAAAGATAAAAGTAAATTCATGCATTAACCCGCTTTTATTCCATTTTTCATGTTTTTGTAGAAGAAGACGCAAAACATAGCGATCGCGAGAGCAAGAAGAGGAAGATGAAGAACAATGGCGCCGCGGAAAGAGTTGAGGGTTTTGAAACCCTAGTTGATGTCTGGCCTCTTTACTAACCAACCGGGTTGGGTCCGGATGTGATGACCGGCCCAACCCCTTTTATTTTTAACTTTATCTTTTCTTTTTCTTTTTTTTGTTTAATTAAATTGTTTTTTTTAAAAAAAATAATGATTAATATTTAGGTAAAAATAATAATTTAAAACATTTTCAAAATATTAAAATTAACACAATTTTCTTTTAATATTTAGAATCAATTTTTTTTTAGAACTAAGCCCTTTTTAAAACCAAGAGAAAAATACTTTTTTTTTTAAAAATCTTCCTTTTATTTATTTATTTATTTGTTATCAAGTAAAAAAATTTTAAGTTTATATGCACGTTTTGAATGCTCTCATAAAATAAAAAGCCACAAAAAAAATGTCTCTTAGCTTCGTGTTTCTGTTTTCATGGTTTTGTGTACTAACCCAGTTCGTTCATTGTGCAGCTTACCATGTTATTTCCTTATATTTTCGTTCTTAAAATTGAATTGAATCATATTATTGTAATTGCTCCTCTTTTGTAACCTCGCGAACCAATAATCGCGCTTTAAATTTCTGCTCTTTAAATTTCTGCTTGCATAGTTAAATTAGGTCATTATTTTCTGCTTGCATGATTCAATCACCTCACGCATTTATCAATATTCCAGTCACACTACACACACCCGAAGGTTAGGTCTAGCTTTTGGTCGCCGCGCCAATAGTCCATAAAACTTCACACATTCAATTTCAAATCCTCAAAACTACAAACCCTAATTTTCACAAATGCCTCGCCGCAGGCAAGATTACAATTTTACCCCTAGCATTAGGTCAAAGAGCCGCCACGCTCAGTTTAGGGTTTCCCGCCGTAGAATCCCTAATTTAACCCTAATTACAACTTAACATTTCAACGTAGAGATTTGGAGTTTCTACACTCCACGTAAGCGTGTCTTTAAGATGCGTTTATTCCCCTTGAGACCTTGACCACAGTCAAGAAGTCTCTAACCTTCCTTTTGAGGGGAACTACGATTACTCTGATTCCACTCCCGTAAGGATACGTAGGCACAAGATGCGATGTCTTGCCGAGTAAACTTAGAATTAACCCCTTAGGTCTCCTTTCTCACTTTTAATCCTTTGTACATATACCTTAAGCAAATAAATAAAGCAAATAGTAAACATCTGAACAAAAGGTTCCTGTAGAGTACTACAGAAGTTTAGGGTGCTAGTACCTTCCCTAAATTTAACCAACCCCCGAACCCTAGATCTTTCCCCGCATTGTGTTTACGATGCAAAATAGGTTTTCCCTCTTTTGACCTTTTCCTTCGGATAAATCAAAGAGCGGTTGTGAATTGAATTGCGATTCAAACTCATTAATAGTTTGTGATCCTATTTCCACCGCAACAGAAAATGGCGACTTCACTGGGGACTTCTCTCTAAACTTTTGAGGGTTATCCCTAATTTGTTCATATTTATTACTATTTGCCTTACTATTCATTTGCATGTATATATTGTGTTTTGATTTTGGGACTGTTCCTTGTGTTGTGAGATAAGTCCTACGCCCGGACTAGTGACATTATTATAGGATGGGGATATATTCGATGAGGCTTATAGGGAGTTGAATCCCGACCAAGCCGATTCGAGAATCACCGCTCAGTTGAGACCTTTTCGAAAATGGTTCGGTTGAACGAGTAATCGTGAAAACTTTTTCCATGGTCGATTGGAGTCTGTGATATTGGGAACCGTAGTACCTTTACACCACCTCGGCCTTATTTAGGACGTAGTGCGGGAACTATGTGGGAGTAGTCCTACAATGGTTGCTACGCGATACTACACTCAAAAGAGGTTCTCTTGAGAATATTATTAACCCCCGAGTCAGTCGGAAGGTTGATAATATCCGAAAGATGGGCTGATGACTTTGGGCACTTTTTAGAACCTTGTTCTACAGGTACAACTAACCTATAGTACACTCATTTTGGGGATGGGTAGACCTTAACTCCGCCCACGTTCCTTTAACCTAGGACTTTGTGTGTTTTCATGCATTGCATCCATAAAACATCATATCGCATTAAGATTTCATGGAATTCAAACTTTATTTATGAACATTGCAGGATACCATGGATCACTCTAGGAAGCATACTTTGAAATTTACTTTTAAGGGTTTTTTTTTTGAAGTCCTAGAGAAGCTAAGAGGTTTGGTTCAAGATCAAGAAAAGTTCCAAAACAGATATGGAAGGCTATTGTCTTTGTTGAAGATTCAAGTAAACGAAGGACTTCTTGCGACTTTGCTACAGTTTTATGATCCAGATTATCACTGCTTCACCTTTCCAGATTATCAGCTGTTACCTACCTTAGAAGAGTACTCTCAGTTGATGGGATTACCGATCTTGGATAAGTCTCCATTCCCTTTCTTGGAGGAAAACCCTAAAGAACGAGATATTGCTAAAGCCATTTGTCTAAGGATATCCGATGTCAAAAACAATATGATCACCAAAGGGGGGACCTCCGGTTTTCTCAGGGACTTCCTAATTAAGAAAGCCCAATTTTATGCCGATCATAAAGACATGTTTGCCTTCGAGACAATATTTGCTTTGCTCATTTATGGGTTGTTGCTTTTTCCTAGTTTTGAGGGGTTTGTGGACCTTAATGCAATCAAGACCTTCATGAGGAGAAATCCAGTTCCAACACTATTGGGTAATACTTATCATTCAGTACATCTTCGAAACTTTCATGGTGGAGGAATGATTACATGTTGTGTGCCATTACTATACAAGTGGTTTATTTCTCACTTACCCAAGTCCGGTCCGTTCTGGAGATCTAATCAAGAACGTTGGTCGCAAAAAGTCATGGCTTTAACTCACTCTGATATTGATTGGTATAATCGCATGTACGATGGGATATCGATCATTGATAGTTGCGGAAACTTCAACAATGTGCCTTTGCTCAGTTTCAATGGAGGAATTAGCTACAATCCAGTCTTAGCTCGCCGACAGTTGGGATACCCCTTGAAGGAACCACCTAAAGGTATTCATGTGGAGAAAATCTTTTTCGAAGACGACAAAAAGCTTCAAGATCAGATTCTATCCTCTTGGAATCATCTGCATAAGAAGGACAAAGAAAGTTTGGGAAGACCTAATTGTGTGTCCATGGAACCATACCTTCAATGGGTCCGAGGAAGAGCTATTGAGTTGAAGATGCCTTACTCTCGCCAAGATCCTTTACCTCAAAGAGAAGAACCTGTCCAGTATTTCATGACCGAAGCTGAGACTTTGAAGATCGCTTTGAAGAGATCACAACGCGAAACAGAATCATGGAAAAACAAATACCATGTGATGGTCAGCAAGTACGAAGAACTTCAAAAGCAGATTCAGTCGAAGAATGATGAGATACAATCCTACAAGAAGAGAAGGCTCTACGAATATTTATTTTCCTCCGGATCTCCGTCTGCTCACTGAAGTTGTGGAAGATGCTTCTCTAGGACTTTCTAGGCTTTTATTTAGCTATTTTGGTTGCAAGAATATTATTTGTAATCTGTCTTCAATAAATTAAAAGTTTCTTTGGTATTCCGCAATATTCGTAAATATTTGAATTCCATGAAATCTTCATTTGCATTCACATTTTAGCATCTCACTTTTGCATTGCATGTGTCTCCCGATTTCTCATATTCGGTTCTCTCACCTTCCAGTTTTGTCACCCTAAGTTCTCTGCATCAATACGACCCTTCAAAAGGATGGAAGATCAAAACCAAGAGATCAACCGTGTCAGCCATGAACTCGAAGATCTTCGAGGAAGTGTAGGGCAGATTTTGGAGATGTTACGAGCTCTTAGTATGAAGGTGGATGCTCAGTCTACTGTTGTTTCTGAGACTATTAATACCGCTATGGAACCTCAACAAGCTGTTATTGTCGAGAATGTACCTCCTCATGGTCTTCAATCCGGTTTGGTGCCTCCTAGTGCTCAGCCAGTTCGACGAGCTACCCCTCCAAAGTGCAAAACTCCTAACTCCGACCATGGTAAAGGACCTGCACGTTCGAGGAACCGCAAAATGGCTACTCCTCAACCTTGGCAACATCAGCAGATTTATGTTCAAGGTTATCCGTTTCCATATGTCCAGCAACCCTATGTAGCTACTGTTGCACCTCCTTTCGACCAGCAGTTTCCTACATACCAGCCTGTGCAGTCAGCTCCGGTATATCAAGCACCGATTTATCAACAACCTTCCGGTTATCCGCCCATGCAAGTTCCTGTCAACAGTCAACGAGTGCCCAACGCTCCTGTTCATCAGCAATCACAGAATCAGGTTCCTTATCTCCGTAAGAGTCAGTATAAGCCTTGTCCTCCAATTCCGATGGCTTTCACTGAGTTATACCCCCATTTGGTACAACAGGGTCTGATTACCACTCGTGCTTTGGGTCCTCCGCCTAATCCGTTACCTGCAGGTTACAACGCTGCCGCTCATTGTTTATTTCATGAGGGTGCGCCCGGCCATGATCTAGAGAATTGCTATGCTCTTAAGAAAGTTGTCAGAAATTTGCTAGAAACGAAGAAGTTGTCTTTTAGCGATGCTCAGCTGAAGATCGAGACTCCTCTCGGGGTCCCTCACTTGTCGAGTTCGAATTCTGCAAAGCATGCTACTCATGTGGTAAATCAGCCGAATCCAATAATCATTCAAAGGCCTAGCTCGCTCCATTTCAGTAACCCTCAAGATGATATGACCGGGATCAGCAAAGAATCTGGGAAAATTATTTTGAAGCAACGACTGAAAACTGTTGAAGATGTGACCAGCATAACTGGGGCAAGCCATGACGACTCACAGTGACCATAAACCAGACGTCCCTTCCATTGAGGCTCCGCCAAAGGGAACCGTTACTCTTGAATGCAAGATTTCATAAACATTTAGAAGGGTTTTTTCCGACAGTTCATTTGTTTATTTATATGTATTTCCCTTTGATTGAGCATATTTAGCATGAACGAACTTGTTTATCTTTGATTAATTAATGCAACGCATATGTTTGTCCTGAATAAATCCATTCGTTTCACTCATTCAAAAAAAAACGTTTTCCTAAATCATAATGCCAACTTTACCCGATCTCTTGTTCTGATGGAGAATTGGGAGGAGGATGACGAACCCAAAACGTCAGATTTCTTGTCGTATGCTTTCGATTGAAACCCGCTGATGATGTAAGGCATTATTTCAAATCCCAAACACTGGAGTTATAAGGATGTTAATCCCTCGTTAACCTATTTGAGCCTTGAAGTAGGAGTTTTTCTTTCTTTTAAGAACCTTCATCCTAACCTGGGGCAGGGTAGGTTTCAGTTAAACCGATCGAGCGCTTAGATTCTCAAAAAGGAAGAACAAACCTTCGAGAATTTATCCTTAGCATCTTAAATACAATGACTATCCCCCAGTTACCTAAGGAGTGGGGCAGCCACGAGCCTTTCAAAAGATTTACACGACTTGTGCATAAAAGAATATTCAAAAAAAATAAGAGCCCGCTAAGTCAAAACCTATGAAGGAGACTTAGGCAAAACTGGGGCGTCCCGCTGGACTCCAAAGTCAGATCAAAAGACGTTGTCCAGGCAAAAGTTAGGGAATAAGAGCAATAAACCAGTAGTTTTTAGAATCCCTATAAAGAACAAAATCGTGTGACCAATTGCCATTAGAAATAGGTGAGTGACTGCCATGTCCAAAGCCTTGATAAGTTCTCGACCATAGCAAATTTGCTTGAGATATGAGCGTTCGTATCCGATTAACTGAAGTAGGATTGGAGAACATCACGAAGAAGGGGTGGTACAAATATAACTTTGAGCCTTTATCCTTTTGTTCCTTAAACCGTGAACCGAGCCACGACACAACCTTTAAAAGACCTAATTGAAGTAGGACTTCGGTTGAAAGCATACTCGACAAGATCACGTTTCCTGACTCCTACGAGCTATGCTCAGAAAAAAATTCATGTTGGCATTATAATTAAAACTTATATCCTGACTAGTGATTTCGGTCACAAGTTATTGCGATATCTTTTTCAAAACAAAAATTCAAGACAAATATATGTGTACATTGACAAGCTCAGGATAGGCATTTCAGGCATGACGACTTTGCTTGGTATCTTAGAGATTTACATAACCCGTGGAACTTGAAGATCCTGCTAAACAGGGGCAGGCAGTTTCCCAATTCGCTTACCAACGCGAGTTTGACGTTCTTAAGAGCTACTTCTCAAAGATTTCGTCGTAACACGATTAATTTGTGCCAGTTACATCGAGACCTGACGAATATCTCAAAGAGTTTGAAAACAGTGGGGCAACCAGACTCCGTGTTCTCTATAAAATCCTCTTGAGATGACCACACCTCACAACGCAAATATCCTGGGGCATCGTGTTTGTTTTAAGGAAACAAATGGCGACTACTATAAGGTCCTTCAAGATCAAAACCATGTGGTTTCGCGACTTTCTTCATGCACCAGATGGATTTTACTCACAGCGGCCTTCATTCCCCAGTAAGCCTCAGTGTTGCAACAGGCTCCTGAACTATTGCCTCATCACAGTCCCCAGCGAGACTATAAGCTGACAACTTTTTCTTGGGTAACTCGAAAGTGTCCCTCAGGTTTTCTTCTCCCCATGTGAAGACATGATACTGTGCACCCAAGCAGATTACCTCCTCCCCAGAGAATTCAGAACGTTAAAACTAGATTTGGTTCTGCCATTGATCTTTCTCACCCATGATTGACGTATTGGTTGCAGAGAACGCAGGGTATCTCCGTCGAGATGTTTATTTCATATCTCGTCCTGTCTCTAGTCTGTTTTGTCAGCATACGCAGGGGCATAAGCATCACATGCCCATTTCATATATTCATTTCACATACTCATTACCTATTCATTTCACATATTCATTTCACATATTCATTACATATTCATTACATACTCATTACATACTCATTTCATAACATTTTGCATATTCAACTACATAGACGTTAACATACATTCATATTAACATATTCATTAACATACGCGTTAGCATGCACAGGTTCATTGTGTCTCCATCATTGGTTGTTATCGCCGAGTAACTGGGGTTTGTCCATTCTCTCCAAATAGATTGTCAGCTCTAAGCATAAAATACATGAGTGTTTCCAGTTTCCCCACAGAGCTCGATCCTCGTGGATGACGGTTACTTCAGCTATCTTTCCTCACTAGGATAAGATATCTACCCTTCGAGATCATTCCCTCGACGGAGTCTTGATTACCAGCCTTCTTTCTAGCTCGATCCTAGATTGAATCTCAGTATTGTCGGTCGTCGAGCCCAACCGGACGTGCATTTATTTTGCACCATCTGAAGATTTTCACCATACCATGACAGATACGCGACTGTTCTCGCCCGAGAAGTTTATCACTGTACCCGGACGTGCATTTATTTTGCACTATCTTTCAAGAAAATCAACTACAATCCTTTACAGATACACGCCAGTTCACGCCTGGAAAATCTATCAGTACAACACTTTACAATCCTACATTTACAGCCTCGGTATTGTCGCACCTCGAAAAATCACTGAGACATTTCAGAAATACGACCCTCGCGCGAAAGGCGCGGAAAATGCGGTTCGACAGAGTCGCCACCGAACTTTATTTTTCCCGAAATAAACGGGAGAGGAAAATATCGAGAAAACCTCTTGAAAACGAAAGGATAGGAACAGGGCTGTCGCAACCAAGTTCCGGGTTCGGGAGTCGGTTACGTGAGGGGAAGGTATTAGCACCCCTCACGTCCGTCGTACTCGACGGGAACCTCTTAAGGTAATTGTGGGGAGTGTTGTTTAGGTTTACTGGTTTTCTTCTCGCTACTAAAGGTAGAATTGGTAGGGTAAAAGGTTAAGGACGTTAAGGAGAGATGGATGGTTAGGAGATAGGGTGCTCGCCAAGGATTGGGGCCCTTGTGCCTACGTATGCTCATTCGGACGAGAATGAGAAATCAGAGCGTCGTAGTTCGACTACGGGAAAGGATGGGGGAAAACGGAAGATGGGTAGAAGTGTGCTCGCCAAGATCATCGCAATCTTGTGCCTACGTATCTTATATTCAAGAATGAATAAAGAATCAGAGCGTCCGTAGTTCGTGGTAACAACCACGAAAAGATGAGGTTTGAATTGGTTTGACGTTGAGTTGGGAACGAAAGAGTGACTGACAAACAACCTAAGGGCGTGCCTCAAGAGCTTGTCATTCAAGAATTCAAGGAATGCGAGATCCCAAGAACTCAGTTCTTTCGTAAGTTGGAGATAAGAATTAGATGTTTTGAAATCGAAAGAATGAACTAATAACAACTCGGGGGCGTGCCCAAGAATTACTCGTTCGAATATTCAAAGAATGCTAGATCCTAAGAATATCCTTCTTTCGTAAGTTTGCGAAAGGATTGAATCGAAGAATGGCATGCGAGGCCAAAAGGAAGTTATTTTGAAATGGCTCGACGACGTGTCGAGGATTTGATTGAAGATGGAACCGGCTTGACGACGTGCCAAGGGTTAAGGTTGTGAGAAACGATATTAGTCCCTGAGGGTGCTCCTAATATCGAGACCACGAGGAATTGTGAAAGAAAAGGGTTGCGAATGCGGACGAGCAATCGACTCAGGAGAATATAGAGGACGGTTGAGTTTGAAAAAGTTGAAAGGTTGAGTGAATAACAACCCAAAGGGCGTGCTTCGAGAGCTATTCACTCGAAAATTCAAGGAATGCTAGACTCCAAGAACCTCCTTCTTTCGAAGTGTGAATCGAAAAAAGATATTTAAAAAGGGTCGAAAGATTGAATGAATAATAATTCAAAGGGCGTGCCTCGAGAATTATTCACTCGAAAATTCAAGGAATGCTAGACTCCAAGAACCTCCTTCTTTCGAAATGTGAATCGAAAAAAGATATTTAAAAAGGGTCGAAAGATTGAATGAATAATAATTCAAAGGGCGTGCCTCGAGAATTATTCACTCGAAAATTCAAGGAATGCTAGACTCCAAGAACCTCCTTCTTTCGAAATTTGATCGAGAAAATGTTTGAAAAAGATTTGAAGTGGAATGAGGTATAAAAATAGTTTAAGGTACGAGATGTGAGGACGATATTGGATTTGAAATTTAGAGAAATGACAATTATTTGATAAATGAGACGCAGGCCTCACAACCAATTAATTGGGGCATTATCGAAATGCTAGATCTCGACGACGTCTTTTTCATTTGGAGAATGCTTGAATGAACAAAGGAAATATCACAAAGAATGCTAAATTCTCATGACATTTCTTTGTTAGAAAAAAAATAATTTTGAAAATGAGAGGTCAAATAATACACTATTTAAGGTGTACACCTTAATAATGACTATCCAAAAATTCAGGAAGTGCTAGACTTCAAGAACTTAATTTCTCACGATTTAATTTGAGACATTATTTTAGTGAATAAAAAAAAAAAAAAAAATTACATAAAGACTAGAGAAACTATCAATTTTGAAAATGAATTTGGAAGGAAAATACTTTAATAAAATAAGTTTAAAAATTTAGAGGATAATAGTTTTGAAAATGAATTTAAAAAAAACCCTTTAGTGATTTGAATAAAAACTAAGAAAAAAGTATTTTTAAAAAGTTTGAAAATATTACAACATAATTAAAAAATGTAAACAAAATAAAACAATAAAACAAAAAAAGGGTGTATTGGATATGAGAGGGGTTTGCTGCCAAGTTCACATAAATTGGACTTTTAAAGATTGAAACTTAAATTACCCAAATATTGTTTAGAAGATGATAAGAGAGATACAAAAAAAAAGAGAAAACGAGCTGGTGACCGCCCCATTCCTATACCTGCTACGCATGCACCTCGTTTGGTTAATACAGATCAAGTCTCTCAAATCTGCTATCATAAATGTTAACGCAGTTGCCAAAGAATGAAGAGATAAGGCCTTTAATCACATGCTAAGCCTTATGAAAAGGCATCTAATCATTCTCAACACAACCATTAATGACAATCTTAATGAATGAATAAATAAAAGATTAAATTAAAAAAAAGTGAATTTAAAAGGACAAAACTAACGAGGTCCCCTCCCAGTACCCACATTATTTCTCACTCACCATTGCTTTCAAGCAACGAACCCTAAAACCATCCAGCAAAAAAAACAATTCGAAACCCTTGCCCCTCTAATCCAAAGTACGCTCATATGAGTAAAACAATGGAGAAAACATAAAACAAAAAAGAGAAATCCATCCATTTACCGATTCAGAATTTCTACCGATGTTGTCAAGCGATTCTCAATTTTGTTCTTCCTGTAGCTTCTTCCGCACTTGGCTCCGTTTAGATATGTCTCTGAGCGGTGAACGAAGATAAGCGGGGCGGCGTCGTATCAGGAGTTACGCTTTAGGGTTGTCTTTGAGCTGGTCGGCGGGAGAAGTCTGGCGGCGTACCGGTAAGGACCTCCCTTGTTCTTATTCGAACCACTCTCTCTTATTTCTGATCTTCATTGGGGTTTGATTTGGTTGAAGGTTATGAAGATTAGTGTTGAGGGTTTTGTCGAGTTATGTGATTTTGAGGGATGTTTTGTTTGAAGAGAAAGTTAGGGATGACTTTTTTTGAAGAGGGTTTAAGGGTGAAAGAGGGATATTGAGAGGAATTTTGAGGTGAGTTTTTTTGCAGTGTTTTTTTTAGGAAGATGAAAGTTGTTTGACGAGGAGTGGTATTGCGGTTTTGACCAGTGGAGTTTTGCTGAGTTTTGAAAGAAGAGGGTTTGAGATGGGTTTGTGGAAGGTTTAGGTTGTTTCTGAGCCTGTTAGTTTACTAATGTTGATGACTGATGAGGGTTAGGTTTTCTTGAAGGGTTATCGGTGATGAAGTTTCGATCTGAGGTTTGGTACTGAGGTTTGAAGGGATTCAGTTAAGCAGAAGTATGAAGATTTGAAGGTTAGTGATGTGGTTCGATAGGTGAAGAAGACCTCTTGAGAGCTGAAAGGTGTATGAGGCTTATATCAGTGAGAGCCTTCATTTTTTTTTGCAGTGAAGGTTGTTTTTGAAGAAAATTTTAGGTTTTGAAAGGTTACAGGTTTGTTGAAGGGGATGGTGTTTTGTTTCAGCTGGTTAGGATTTGAAGCCGTTGAAGAAATGGTTCAAACCGGTTAAATGAAGGGTTTCAATTTGTTAATGAAGGAAGAAGGAGATTGGAAGGGATTAGTTTCCCGGTTTCCTCTTGGTTGAAGAGGTGAGGTTTTTATTGTGTTGCAAATTTTGTGGCTAGCTGTAGGTAGTACAACTTTGCAAATTTGTGGTTGTATTGTCTGGTGTAAAGTTTTTTTGAAATTGTTATGCAGGTTTTGTCGTGATGCTCTCCGTGGCATGATATTTGTGCTGCAACTTGCAAGAATGTTTGACCTTAGCTGTACATCCTGTACAGATTACCAGCTGTATTGTATTGCTCTGTGAAGTTTCTTTTCCTTTTTGTTTTCATGGCCATTATTATTGTCCTTTGCTTGTAGGATTTGGACGCATATAATGAAGGAGAGTGGTGATGCCTGCTGCAGATTGGTTCATTTCTTGCTGTGAGGAACAACCTCTGCTTTACTTTTTCCCATTTTTTTTTACTGTTGTACTGTTTTAGTGGTGCTGAGAAATTAATGTGGAATTTGTTGGTTGCACAGGAGGCAAAGGCCGATGGTGTATCTTTTTCTGCTGTGAGCTATGCTAGTTTATATGCTTGCGCAGAGTGGCTGTCTGGTGTGGATGGGTGAAAACACGGTACAAGTCATAATTTTCCTTCTTTGTACGTTACAGAAAATTAGTTTTTATGTGGGCCCTTAGGGAATATGGTACGTGAAGGCCAGCGACTGCATATTACCTTTGGGAAGTAGCCCCAATTACTTTTATTATCTTGTACCAGTTGTAGGTCATTTCTCTACTGGCAACAACTAATTTTCATAAGACTTTGTTATAATCCCTGTCTATTATGTTAACTGATGTCTATTATGCCTGTGAACATTGTGCAGGGGTCACCCTGTGGGAAAAGAAAGGTAGTAGCCGCTGCTTGGACGCTTGCGGCACCTCGTTTTGATGGCTTTTGGCATATACTTTTCAACCCGTTTTGCACTATTTATTCCGTGAACTTCGATGAATAGAATTGATTTTTCTTTTACGGTATGTCGCAGTTATTGCGGAATCATGGCCATATAGAGCCATACAAAAGAAACCTTTTTGCGTTTTTTCCAGCCATTTTAAAAATAATTAAAAATGCTCTTCCTCTTTTACAGGTACTGATGCACGGTGTGGGGTCCCAAGACAATGATGTGGGTTAGGAGCATTATTGCTGCTATTCGTACAAGAGCAGGATGTGGGTGTTTAGCAAGATGCAATGTGAGTGAGGTGAATATGGAGGTAGCAATTATGGAGTGGGGTCCTCACTTTTGTATGCAGATTTTGTAGTTTTGTTTGTGGTAGCAGAAAATGCAGGATTTTAAAGGTGGACGTATCCACTTTTGTACCAACTTGGCAATTGATATCAACAAAATTTATTTTCCTATGCACTTGTCATTTCTTCAATGTTATGGGTTTAACGGATGGGCTTTTATTTGTTCTGGATTCCAAATGTAATGAACTCTGGTGGAATTATGAATGTAATTTGCAAAAGGTGAATAAGATCTTGGAACTTTTGAGCTTAAAAATAAGGATTTTGGTAGGAATATGGAAAGAAATTGAAGGAAAACAATGGAATTTCAATTGTATTTTGACATGGGATCATGGATTGAACACGAGCTTAATATTAAAATTCAAGAGGTAAAATCATCATGAATTAGACCTTGATTTTTTGGATCTCAATACTTTGAACGTCAAGAAATATTAGGACCTTGAGAAATAGACCAGCTCGCAATTTAGCTCCAACCCAAGAATCTAAAACAAACTCCAAATATATTGAAATGCCATGTCACATGGATGCAATACATTCCAAAGAACCTTAATTCAAATGAAGCCATCATTCACACAATGCTTGTATTGTCATAGTATGATAACTTACTCCATGCACAACTGATCTAAATTGACACCCTAACCTTAAATAATACTTAAATCCACACCACTGGCAATGTGTACCATATCCATGATAGAAGGAAAAACTCTTGCCTGATCCATTGGAAGCAACATTGCACAAACTCGAGTCTTGGTAAGCTTTAGATGAACCTTATTTCTCCTTTTCCCTTACTTGTTCAATGGTGTATAAATATGCAGATGGAAAGTATACGTAGGTAGGACAAATTTGGGGTATGACAGATGCCCCTATCTAATTGACTTAGACCGAGTAAGATGAATTGTAATATTCATTCTTTCGAGGTAGAAGACAATTAGATATAAAGAAGACCCTGAATTTGTCCGAAGAGAAAAGGAAATCTTGGGATTTGAAGATGATGGATGAGGTACCTCGAAGTAGATTGAAAATAACTGGCAAAAGGTCACCATCACCAGAAAGGATGACGGGACGAAACACACAAGGCTACTACCACCAAAAGGATGATAGAGCAATCACAATCGCACAATCTGACATTAATGACTATGACAGACCCATCGCCAAAAGATGACGGGGCAAAACGCAAATAAACCATCGCACAATCTATCATTAATGACCATGGTAGACCCAGCACCGAAAGGATGACGGAGCGAAACACAAATAAACTATCGCACTATCTATCATTAATGACTATGATAGACCCACCACCAAAAGGATGACGGAGCGAAACACACACAAGATATCGCACAATCCATCATTAATGACTATGACAGACCCACCACCAAAAGGATGACGGAGCGAAACACAAATGAACTGTCGCACAATCCATCATTAATGACTATGATAGACCCACCACCAAAAGGATGACGGAGCGAAACTCACACAAGCTATCGCACAATCTATCATTAATGACTATGATAGACCCACCACCAAAAGGATGACGGAGCGAAACACAAATGAACTGTCGCACAATCCATCATTAATGACTATGATAGACCCACCACCAAAAGGATGACGGAGCGAAACTTGAAGAAACTATCGCACAATCTATCATTAATGACTATGATAGACCCACCACCAAAAGGATGACAGAGCGAAACTCACACAAGCTATCGCACAATCTATCATTAATGACTATGATAGACCCACCACCAAAAGGATGACGGAGCGAAACACAAATGAACTGTCGCACAATCCATCATTAATGACTATGATAGACCCACCACCAAAAGGATGACGGAGCGAAACTTGAAGAAACTATCGCACAATCTATCATTAATGACTATGATAGACCCACCACCAAAAGGATGACAGAGCGAAACTCACACAAGCTATCGCACAATCTATCATTAATGACTATGATAGACCCACCACCAAAAGGATGACGGAGCGAAACAAACAAATAAACGATCGCACAATCTGACATCGACGAAATGTCAGACCTACCACCAAAAGGATGGTAGAGTGGAAACACAAAATAAACTATCGCACAATCTGATATCGACGAAATACCAGACCTACCACAAAAAGGATGGTAGAGCGAAAAACAAAACAAAACATCGCGCAATCTGATATCGACGAAATACCAGACCTACCACCAAAAGGATGGTAGAGCGAAAACACAAATAAAACAACGCACAATCTGATATCGACGAAATACCAGACCTACCACCAAAAGGATGGTAGAGCGAAAACATAAAAGAAAACATCGCGCAATCTGATACCGACGAAGTACCAGGCCTACCACCAAAAGGATGATAGAGCAAAAACACCAACAAAACATTGCGCAATCTGATACCGACGAAGTATCAGACCTATCACCAAAAGGGTGATAGAGCAAAAACACAAAAGAAAGCATCTTGCAATCTGATACCGACGAAGTACCAGACCTACCACCAAAAGGACGGTAGAGCGAAAACACAAAAGAAAGCAACGCGCAATCTGATACCGACGAAGTACCAGACCTACCACCAAAAGGATGGTAGAGCGAAAACATAAAAGAAATATCGCGCAATCTGATACCGACGAAGTACCAGACCTACCACCAAAAGGATGGTAGAGCGAAAACATAAAAGAAATATCGCATAATCTGATACCGACGAAGTACCAGACCTACCACCAAAAGGATGGTAGAGCGAAAACACAAAAGAAACATCGTGCAATCTGATACCGACGAAGTACCAGACCTACCACCAAAAGGATGGTAGAGCGACAACACACAGGTCGTTATCACCAAAAGGATGATAGACTAACACAGATTTGAGGTTTACCAACACCAAAAGGATGCAGGCTAGGTTGAACTGACGAAGTTCGACTATCACCAAAAGGATGATAGGAAGGCATTTGACAACGGTCATGCTTGCCGGGTATAACTCAATGGGGAACCCCTGAGAGGAAGATTGAATTTGAAATGAGTTGACGGGGTACGCCCACCGTCTTTGCTTGGAGATCATAATTTGCTGAAATAATTTCATGGTTACGCCCATGAATCCTGAAGAGGATGCCCCTGACTGGGCTGAATTTGTCTGGATGTCCTGGTTTGCTCAACAAAAGGTTGAACAACTTCATGAGGAACGCTCATGATTTTGCTGAAGATGCCCCTGTTCGGGCTGGATCTTGCACTGAACTTCTTGGGTTTGCCCAACAAAAGGTTGAACAACTTTGTGAGGAACGCTCACGGTCTTGAATGGTATGCCCCTGGCTGGGCTGAATGTTGGTTTGCATATTTGATCAACCACGAGGTTGAAATTCGTCACGGGAGACGCCCATGGTCTTGAAAAAGATGCCCCTGACTGGGCTGAGTCTTGCTTTGAATAACTTCACATTTTGGTGGGAGAGACCCACAATTGCAGAAGATTGCCCCTGATTGGGCTGATGATTGCTTTGAAGCTCTTGAAAATCGTGGGACAGACCCACCATCTTGTGGAAGATGCCCCTGACTGGGCTACCAACGGTCTTGGAAATCTTCGGGGTTGATCCTGGACCTTGACTTGCATACATGAATGCTGGATGATATTCCATATAAGTGGAAGTGCAAATGCAAATGCTGACGAGCGGAGATGCAAGAGCTGGGGAAGTATGGTATGATCGGAGTATGATGCAGGATATTTATGATGTAGAATGCGATGCGTATGATGCACATGATGCCGACGGGTAATTGGAAATGCAGGGAGGCGCCAGCGTGGCGGACTTTGGGTAGTTGCCAATGCGAATTGGACTTCGGGTGGTGGGAGGGATTGACTTCCTCGACACGCAGTTGGTTGAAGACGTCTTGATTGAAGCAGACGATGATGCTCTAGATGCCCCAAGTATGAGTACTTGGTGATTTGTTGTGAATTTCCCTCAGAGAAGGTTGCAGCTTTGCTTGATGGTCAGGACGACCTGGGCTCGCCCTAGTCTGAACATGGTAATGGTCTGCCCCTCCTCGAGCTCTTGAGCGGTTTGCCCCAGTCTGTGGGTTTTGAGGTAGTCTTGCTTTGTGCCAACCACTGGAAGCCAAGTTCGTCCTTGATTGCCCTTTGCTGAAATATCTTTGGTTACCTAGCACTGATTTGCAATTAAAATTCACAAATGGTAGTAATTAATGCAAAGTTCGATGCAAGTTTGAAAAAGTATTGTTTATTTGGAAGTGTCGTGATGGTGAGACAAATGGACTGCTAGCCCAGATGCTGTGCTAATTTGATTGGTGCGAAAGATATAGCAAGCAAAATGACACCAATGCTGATGATTAGAAATCACGTGAGGAGTCAGGTTACGCAACCTTGCGATAGCATGCTTTCAGAAGAAACCTCGCCTCAATTAGGTCTTTCGAGGGTTGTAACGTGGTCTGGTTTACGGTTATGAAACAAAAGGTTATTAGGCTCAAAGTACGATTTGTACCCACCCTTCTTCTTAATGATCTCCAGTCCTACGCTCAGTCAATCCTACACTTGTCTTGACGGTATAAACCTGATGATTCAAGGTTTGCTCGACGTGGCAGTCACCTTATTCTAATGGACGTCAGTGACCCTTTTGATTTGGGTGACCACTGAATATTATTTTGTTTTTGTTGAGGGTTTCGGGGTCCTCTTTTGCTTTGTTTTTGATTCCTGACTTTTGCATGGATTGACTTCGCTTGTCAGATCCATCGGGATTGCCTTGATTTTGCCTAAGTCCCCTCTAAGGTGTCTGACTTAGCAGGCTTTTGATTTTTTTGATTTTGTTGTGACTGCCATAGCATGGGTCTTTAGTGAATCACCGTCTTTTGGATTTTGCTTTGTTGATTCGAGTGTGGAATTGGATTAACTGAACACTACCCTGCCCCAGGTTGAGTGTAAAGGTTTGAATATCCGAAGGGAACTGCTACTTCTAGGCTCGAAGTGGTTTACTAGGGATTAACTCCTTATATCTCCGGTGTTTGGGGGATTGAAGCAATGCCTGTACATCATTGACGAGATTCGGTCTGAAAGCATACGGTTTGCAATTATGGGTATCTCGTTTTCATCATCCTCCCTCAAATCATGCTAAACAACAGTGAATAGAGTGGAGTAAATAAGTGTGTCGGTGATAAGTGAAAAATGAGTGGATACGGCATAACTAATTCAAAACATGCATAAACGATACATTAATGAAAACCAAATACGAATGGCAATTGTTCAAAGCATACAATACTTAAATAAACAAAGACAAAACATAAGAAACTGCGAATAATGAAATGGCAACATGACTGCCTTCTTCGGGGAACAAACTTGACTGGAATGATTGTTGGCACTAGTTGACTGGCGGCATCGGGTTGTTGATGATGTTCGGAGACTTCCCATTGAAGTTGATAGCATCCCTATCAATCATGTCTTGAATTATGTGCTTGAAAGCCCTGCAATCCTCAATGGTGTGACCTGGAGCGCCCTTATGAAACTCACAATGAGCATTTGCATCGTAATCGGCAGGAATGATAGTTGGAGGAGCTAAATCTCTCGGAACGATAGCTTTCTTCTCCATCAACTGAGCAAAGATTTTGGCATATGGCATTGGTAGACGATCAAAGACTCTATCTGGCCTCCATGTTCTCTGCGGACGCTGCGGACGAGCACCTTGTCGTTGCTGAGTAGCTTGCATCTGCTGTTGCTGAGGAGGATATTGATATCCTTGCTGGTTGTAGGCTTGTTGCTGAGGAGCTTGTTGCCGTGGCATCTGAGCTTGCGCTGCATGAACAGCTGGCTGATAAGGCATTGGAGCATATTGCGCAGCAGCAACATATGGATACTGATAGTAGGGAACTTGATAAGGCATAGGAGGAGCTTGTTGAGAAGCTTGCCCTTTCTGCACAAAGATGGCATTTGTTTCGCCTTCCTTCTTCTTGTATCCATTAAAAGGCCTCTTGGCATTAGCCTGGCTGTTAGAACCTCCCGGGATCTTCCCACTTTTCAGCCCTTCTTCAATTCTCTCACCGACGATCACCAAGTCAGAAAATCCAGCGGAGACACTACCGATCAGCTTTTCGTAATACTGGCCTTGCAAAGTGCCCATGAAGATGTCAATCAATTCTCGGTCAACAAGAGGTGGATGCACCCTTGCGGCTAGCTCTCTCCATCGTTGCGCGTACTCCTTGAAGGATTCGTTGTCCTTCTGAGTCATACTCTGAAGCTGAGTACGGTTAGGAGCAAGGTCAGTGTTGTACTTGTACTGCTTGACAAATGCATCCGCTAGCTCGGCCCAAGTGCGCACACTATTACGTTCTAGCTGCATATACCATTCGAGTGACGCCCCAGACAAGCTGTCCTGGAAGCAATGGATCATGAGCTTTTCATCTCTGGCATAGGCAGCCATTTTGCGACAGTACATCTTTAGATGAATGTTTGGGCAGCTGAGACCTTTGTACTTTGAAAATTCGGGCACCTTGAACTTTGGAGGAATGACAACATCAGGCACTAGGCACAACTCCAGAGCACTGAAAGAATTTGAATTGTGCCCCTCCATGGCTCGGAGTTTCTCGGCTAGATCTCGGCACATCTTCATGGCTTCTGAATCCTGAGCTGCGACAGGGCTGGCAATGGGGATAGCAGCGTGATAGTTCTGAACGTCGTCATACTGATCCATCAGAGTATCTTCGACATGAGGAACTGGGATCTGCACAGTAGCAGGCTGGGCGTGCGGGATAACTCCAACGGTAACTCCAGGCGCTGGGATTGGCTGAGAAGTATTTCCTTCGACTGCGTTGTTGAAGTTCAGCGGCATCCCATGAGAACTTGGAATTTGAACCAAAGGGATGGCAGTAGACCCTTGTCCATTGTGGTTGACGACAGCGGCGGCTTCATGCTGTTCTTCCTCTCTCCTGGCTGTGAGGATGGCTTCGAGGATCTGGTCGATCTTTCCTTTCATGGAATCCAACTCTTCCCTGAAGGCGACTTGTTCCTGTTGAATCTGCTCCATCACTCGTCTGGTATTGGCTCTAGTTGCGTACTGGTGTCGAGGAATCAGCTTGATTTACTGGAGAAGAAGGAACGGAGACATAAGATTCTGTTGGAGGACTGGAAATGCAAAATGCACAACATATGAAATGCAATGCAAATGATATGCAAGATGCAATGCAAGATACAAGATCCAGGATCGCAGGATCACAACTCCAACAACTCCTGAAGCTGGTAACCGTGATAGATAAGTAACCACAATTCCTGCTCAAAGAAAAGTGACAGGTATGACCTATACGGGAAGGTCTAAACATTCTACCCATAAACCCTCTCACGGGATGGTTTCTATGTTTGGTTCCCAGGATCACGGACACTAGTCGTATTAGCGTCACGCAACAGGCTGGCTGCATTACGACGATAATGACGATAAGGTCTCTCCTGAGCGGGGTCCTCGTGCTAGGCACACAAGGAGCGAGTCCTTGGAGACTAACACTACACGACCACCAATATCGGAACTGGTGCTAACAAAAGGTTCCCAGAATCACGGACCCTTCATTAATCAAGTCGTGCAACAGGCTAGCTGTGTTACAACAAGATCTACGAATAGGTCTCCTCTGGAGGAGCTTTCATGCTAGGCCCACAAGGAGCGAGTCCTTGGAGACTAACACTACTCGACTACCAATTCTAAACTATGTGTTCTCTCTGCTTTTACCAAAGCTCGGGTGCAGAGCTTTACTCATGATGTCATCCCAGTAACCAACAGGCGACAAAGCACAAATAAAATCTATAAGAGAACAAAAACAAAAAAGAAAACAAATAAAAACAAACACTCCTCACAAACCAAAAGATAGGCTCGACTCTCTCTTTGCATGGAGCAATGCGTCCCCAGCAGAGTCGCCACCTGTCGCACCTCGAAAAATCACTGAGACATTTCAGAAATACGACCCTCGCGCGAAAGGCGCGGAAAATGCGGTTCGACAGAGTCGCCACCGAACTTTATTTTTCCCGAAATAAACGGGAGAGGAAAATATCGAGAAAACCTCTTGAAAACGAAAGGATAGGAACAGGGCTGTCGCAACCAAGTTCCGGGTTCGGGAGTCGGTTACGTGAGGGGAAGGTATTAGCACCCCTCACGTCCGTCGTACTCGACGGGAACCTCTTAAGGTAATTGTGGGGAGTGTTGTTTAGGTTTACTGGTTTTCTTCTCGCTACTAAAGGTAGAATTGGTAGGGTAAAAGGTTAAGGACGTTAAGGAGAGATGGATGGTTAGGAGATAGGGTGCTCGCCAAGGATTGGGGCCCTTGTGCCTACGTATGCTCATTCGGACGAGAATGAGAAATCAGAGCGTCGTAGTTCGACTACGGGAAAGGATGGGGGAAAACGGAAGATGGGTAGAAGTGTGCTCGCCAAGATCATCGCAATCTTGTGCCTACGTATCTTATATTCAAGAATGAATAAAGAATCAGAGCGTCCGTAGTTCGTGGTAACAACCACGAAAAGATGAGGTTTGAATTGGTTTGACGTTGAGTTGGGAACGAAAGAGTGACTGACAAACAACCTAAGGGCGTGCCTCAAGAGCTTGTCATTCAAGAATTCAAGGAATGCGAGATCCCAAGAACTCAGTTCTTTCGTAAGTTGGAGATAAGAATTAGATGTTTTGAAATCGAAAGAATGAACTAATAACAACTCGGGGGCGTGCCCAAGAATTACTCGTTCGAATATTCAAAGAATGCTAGATCCTAAGAATATCCTTCTTTCGTAAGTTTGCGAAAGGATTGAATCGAAGAATGGCATGCGAGGCCAAAAGGAAGTTATTTTGAAATGGCTCGACGACGTGTCGAGGATTTGATTGAAGATGGAACCGGCTTGACGACGTGCCAAGGGTTAAGGTTGTGAGAAACGATATTAGTCCCTGAGGGTGCTCCTAATATCGAGACCACGAGGAATTGTGAAAGAAAAGGGTTGCGAATGCGGACGAGCAATCGACTCAGGAGAATATAGAGGACGGTTGAGTTTGAAAAAGTCGAAAGGTTGAGTGAATAACAACCCAAAGGGCGTGCTTCGAGAGCTATTCACTCGAAAATTCAAGGAATGCTAGACTCCAAGAACCTCCTTCTTTCGAAGTGTGAATCGAAAAAAGATATTTAAAAAGGGTCGAAAGATTGAATGAATAATAATTCAAAGGGCGTGCCTCGAGAATTATTCACTCGAAAATTCAAGGAATGCTAGACTCCAAGAACCTCCTTCTTTCGAAATGTGAATCGAAAAAAGATATTTAAAAAGGGTCGAAAGATTGAATGAATAATAATTCAAAGGGCGTGCCTCGAGAATTATTCACTCGAAAATTCAAGGAATGCTAGACTCCAAGAACCTCCTTCTTTCGAAATTTGATCGAGAAAATGTTTGAAAAAGATTTGAAGTGGAATGAGGTATAAAAATAGTTTAAGGTACGAGATGTGAGGACGATATTGGATTTGAAATTTAGAGAAATGACAATTATTTGATAAATGAGACGCAGGCCTCACAACCAATTAATTGGGGCATTATCGAAATGCTAGATCTCGACGACGTCTTTTTCATTTGGAGAATGCTTGAATGAACAAAGGAAATATCACAAAGAATGCTAAATTCTCATGACATTTCTTTGTTAGAAAAAAAATAATTTTGAAAATGAGAGGTCAAATAATACACTATTTAAGGTGTACACCTTAATAATGACTATCCAAAAATTCAGGAAGTGCTAGACTTCAAGAACTTAATTTCTCACGATTTAATTTGAGACATTATTTTAGTGAATAAAAAAAAAAAAAAATTACATAAAGACTAGAGAAACTATCAATTTTGAAAATGAATTTGGAAGGAAAATACTTTAATAAAATAAGTTTAAAAATTTAGAGGATAATAGTTTTGAAAATGAATTTAAAAAAAACCCTTTAGTGATTTGAATAAAAACTAAGAAAAAAGTATTTTTAAAAAGTTTGAAAATATTACAACATAATTAAAAAATGTAAACAAAATAAAACAATAAAACAAAAAAAGGGTGTATTGGATATGAGAGGGGTTTGCTGCCAAGTTCACATAAATTGGACTTTTAAAGATTGAAACTTAAATTACCCAAATATTGTTTAGAAGATGATAAGAGAGATACAAAAAAAAAGAGAAAACGAGCTGGTGACCGCCCCATTCCTATACCTGCTACGCATGCACCTCGTTTGGTTAATACAGATCAAGTCTCTCAAATCTGCTATCATAAATGTTAACGCAGTTGCCAAAGAATGAAGAGATAAGGCCTTTAATCACATGCTAAGCCTTATGAAAAGGCATCTAATCATTCTCAACACAACCATTAATGACAATCTTAATGAATGAATAAATAAAAGATTAAATTAAAAAAAAGTGAATTTAAAAGGACAAAACTAACGAGGTCCCCTCCCAGTACCCACATTATTTCTCACTCACCATTGCTTTCAAGCAACGAACCCTAAAACCATCCAGCAAAAAAAACAATTCGAAACCCTTGCCCCTCTAATCCAAAGTACGCTCATATGAGTAAAACAATGGAGAAAACATAAAACAAAAAAGAGAAATCCATCCATTTACCGATTCAGAATTTCTACCGATGTTGTCAAGCGATTCTCAATTTTGTTCTTCCTGTAGCTTCTTCCGCACTTGGCTCCGTTTAGATATGTCTCTGAGCGGTGAACGAAGATAAGCGGGGCGGCGTCTGGCGCTTGCGCGAAAATAAGGTGCCGGCATGACAGAAGAGTCGCCACCTTTCGTTATTTATCCCTCAGAGCGGGAAAGGAAACGATCGGAAAAACCTGACGAAAAAGGGTAAGACAAGGTCATCGCAACCATTGTCTGGGTTCGGGAGTCGGTTACGCAAGGGGAAGGTATTAGCACCCCTCACGTCCGTCGTACTCGACGGGATCCTCGCTTGTTTGTTTACTTGGACGGGTTAGTTATAATCTATCTACCTATCAAGGCTGGCTGAAAAAAGAAAAGAAAAATGACTCGGCAAAGCGTCGCGCTTTATGCCTACGTATTCCCATCAGAGAATGAGAAATCAGAGTCAACGTAGTTCGGCCTACGAAGGATTATGGGGGAAAGGTCGAAGGTTGCTCGCTAGGATGTCGCATCCTATGCCTACGTACTTTCATCTGGTATGAAAGATCAGAGCAAACGTAGTTCGGGAAACTACAACTTATCTCCTGAAAGAAGTGTCTTTTATTGTGTTTGCAATCTCAACCGCACTAGAGACTATGACCTGAGAGTGAATGCGTCGCATGTCACCCAAAGGGTACCATACTAAACATCCATCCTCAGATGGCTTAAGGCTCGTAACGTACGAAAGAAATCATTCATGATTACTGTATCTTAAACTGCTTTGAGATGAGAAGAGAACAGGCCCAACTAGGAGGGAGACTATCAAGTCCTACTGTTATCATGCCATGGATTCATCCTATGGTTGAGGTTTGAACAAGGAACTCCTAGATGTTGTCATGCATAGGTTTCAACCTAAAAGTCTATCATCAAATCCTCATCCAAGGAAATGAGAGTCCTAAGGGATCATGTCAATGATACACCAAAACAGACAAAAGCATCAGCTTTAACAGTAAAATGCATGCAATGCAAGTGAGGGAGGAAATGTGTGTGGGGCTTCAGCCTCCACAAGCTCGTCTCGACCTCAAGCCAGTCATGCAATAACAGTAATCATACTGAAAATAATCAACAACATGCTATTAAGCAAAACAGATAAAGGGAATGAAGTGCCAACAGGCAAACAACACACATGAAAAAAGAATCATCTACTCTCTAATCCTAACCCTAATCACAGGATCTAATCAGACCTAAGCAAAGCTCTCAAGCAGAACCCTAAACAGGAGAAATCATTCCCAGTCTTCAAGCTTCAGAATAAGCTTACCAAAGACAGGGAGCTAAGCAATCAGACTCATAGTGTCTTCCTCAGGAAAGCACTAGGAGGTGTATACTCAGGAGTCATACCCTATGTGGCTCAACCACTGTGATCAGTTTACATTCCTCCTCAGGAGAAACTAAACTCACAAGCAGGCTCCAACATCACTGGATATTTAGGAAATCCTATTTGAACTAGTGGAGCTAAGTGAATAGACTCATAGGACCTTCCTCAGGAAAGTACTAGGAGGCTTCCACTTAGGAGTTGTATCCCATGTGGCTCAACAACAAGTGATCAGTTTACATTCCTCCTCAGGAGAAATTAAACTCACAAGTTGGCTCCAACATCATTGGATACTTAAGGAATCCTAGATAAACTAAGGGAACTAAGTGAATAGACCCATAGGACCTTCCTCAGGAAAGTACTAGGAGGCTTCCACTTAGGAGTTGTATCCCATGTGGCTCAACAACAAGTGATCAGTTCACATTCCTCCTCAGGAGAAATTAAACTCACAAGTTGGCTCCAACATCATTGGATACTTAAGGAAGAGGTGAGAAGGAAGGATGAAAGTCATTCATAGTGCCTTCCTCAGGAAAGTACCATGAACTTCCTTCAAACTTCAAGCTCTCAAACCTCACCAACAGGGCATCAGCCAAGCTCTGGGTCTCTGCATCTTGATCTACAAGCTTCTCCTTATGATGCTCTCCATCCATATCCTCAAGGCAACACAAGCCCTCCAGCAAATTCCTCAGAAAGAACCCCCCAAATGGACAGATAACCCACTGAACAAACCAAGTCATCAGGCAATCTCCAGATAACCTAAAAATACTAAACTAGTGGGGGAAAATTTAACAAATATTCATAAGGGTCCTCAACACCTACTCATAACATCTACAAAGGTTTCTACCTAAAAATCAAGATAAAACTTGCTCAAAGAAAATGATTCATCACCTAAGCACAATTCTAAACCCTAATTAGACTATCCTAAGTCAACCCTAATTAAACTAACCAAGATCAATTCTAAAAAATCTAGAAAAAATCCTATGGGGAAGTATGACTCATCATCTAATTGCACAAAAAAGAATGGGTAAAAAAGATTAATGGAAAGTACTAAAACAATTCCTACAAAATCAAATATCAAAATGAAACAATTAAAAAGCTATTTAATTGGAAAATTCATTAAAAATATCAAACATAAAAATAAAATCTCAATTTTATTTTTATAATTTTCTACTCATTTTAATCTACTCATGAAAAAAAGAAGAAATTAAAAATCATTTTTTAACTATTTTTAATGCATTATTCAAATCAGAAAAATAAAAGAAGAAAATTAAAACAATTTAATTGAATTAAAGGGAGGGGGGGTGCATTAAGTAAGCGCGCCAGTTAGAAATGAATGGGCCAAACAAAAAGGGGGGTGCAAGTAGCGTTCTGGGCCCAGAATGCCCTTTAATGAAACGCTGCGTTTCATCAGATTTAAAAATTCCCTCCTTTTCTCAGGCGCGATCACAGCCACACGATGGGGAGAATGAGTCAATCTTTGGAACTGATCGAACGGCTCCTGCTTCGTCTTCTCCAAACTCCCTAGGGTTTTCAGAAACCCTAACTTCATGAGCCAACCTTCGAGCTCTAATATCTCATTGCTCAGGCCACGGCTTCCCTCGACTCCAACATGAAAAAACACCTACTAAATGCCTAGATTACAACCATACGATCAGATTTTCCTAATTCAACCTAGGTTGCTCCAACAGAAAGCATTAACACCCTGGTACCACCATGCTCGACTGATACCAATCCTTCATCAAACCTCAGTCTAAAGCTACAAACTTGTTCTACAAGCCATGCTAGCTATCATACACTAATCCATGCTGATTAAAACTCATTAAACGACGAATTATTGAAGATCCAAGAATCATGGCCCTGGTGTGAAACTTCACCAATCTTGTTCTAACTCTCAGGGATTAATCCTCTACCCTAACACAATCTTTCTATGGCTATAAAACTAATCGAGGCTCATTAAATTAAGAGATAGAGAGTGAAGAAGAACCTGTCAAGAAGTTAATGGTGCAGTGGTGTAGAGGTGGTTCCCAGCCTTGGAATTGCTTGCAGATGGTCCTTGAATGATTCTCAGTATTCTGTTTGCAATGGTGATGAAGGAGATGGCTGGTAGTGCAAGATATCTCAACTTGCTTCAACTTGAAGAAATCTCTCCAATGGCTATGTATCTCTCTCTCTCCTCTGACTTGATTCCAACTTTCACCAACCTCTCATCACTCTTTGATGCCCTCTTTAAATATTAATCATTGGATGTTTCTAGATTCATCTAGAAAAGTGTGGAAACTTCATGAAAGTTCCATGATATGCCATGTTGGATTTCTCATATACCACATGCTATGCCTTGCAATTCATTGCCAAATTCTCCTTACATGAGTTATTGAATGAGGATAAGTGAAAAACAAGTGCATTTGTTGCTTATGTAGGGTTTTTCAACATTGCCTTCTTATGCAAGTAAGAAATTTCCAAAGGAAGTCCATTTTTTAAGCCTCAAATGAAAATTCTACTTAAACCAATCTTCTCAAAATGTTTTTTCCAATCAAAATGATATATTGGATGACCTATTCTGGATTTGTAGATCTCCCAAATCACTTTTCAATTTCAACTTTTCAAAGTTATAAGTCATTTTTAGTTCATTCTTGACCAATCATGGAATCTTGTGCTATGTGCTTTTTCAACAATTTGTGACCTTCTTTCTAGACTTAAAATCACATTTTGAGCAACTTTCATGTTTTGAGTTTTTCCATTTGAGGCTTGGAAATAGGAGTTTTAGGCATTGGCTAAAATGACCTATAACTGACAAATGACCAAAATACCCCTGTCTTGTTCAAACCATAAGTTGAGTTCCACAAATCCAACCAAGGACTTCTACCACTCAAATTAAAGCTAAGAAGATCCTCTTCAACATTCATGTTGACCAAGAAACCATAGGAATCATCCTACTAGGGCCAAAGTTGTCTGGAAGTTGGGTGACTTTCAAGGACCCAGATTCACACACTTCTGCTGACCTGTAATTTGTCAAAACCATAACTTGAGCTCTGTAACTCCTATCAAGGACTTCCACCACTCAAACTAAAGCTTAGAACAAGCTCTACAACATTCATGTTGTGGGGAAAATGAGATATCAAACACATCTAGTGCTAAAACTGCCTGGAAGATAGGGATCAAATTAGGGTTTTTCCACTGACAATCCTCAGAAACCCTAACTTGAAACTTCTCAAACTCCTCAATCATGATGAGTTGGTCTAGGAATCATCTTTATAACATCTCTATGCATCATTCCATGATCTCATGGCCCTTGGATTGAGTCTCAACCTTCTCCAAATCTTCAGCTGATCTAGGGTTGACCCAGTCAAAACCCTAATTCTACCATTCATGGTTGAATCCTCTGAACTCTTGCATAATGACCTCTCTGGCATTCATGAGGGCTATCAAGACATCTCATAGGCTTTCTCAAATCATCAAATTCAATCTCAAAGTCTCAGAATCATCTGAGGGGCTCCCACAACTTTCAAACTGTGAAGCACACAACCCTGGTTTCAAACCACTTCTCTGGAGATCCCTTGAATTATCTGATGAAGGTATCAACTCTCAAAACACTAGATGGATGAATAATTGTTGGTCAAATTTTGGGGTGCAACAGCTGCCCCTATTCAAACGGCTTGAACCTGATTGGGTGCGAAGCGAACGGCTCTCAACCAATCAAGGTACGAGACGGTTGAATATCGGTAAACCCGAAAATTTGCCAACTGCATAAGCACACGGTACTCTGCGGGGAACAAATCTTTGAACACTGCAACACTAGCTGCTCAACAACTAGCTGGAGAGATACTGATCTGACATCGCCGCCGGAAACAAACATCATTCTGAGAGACACTCAACATCGTCGTCGTACCAACATCATCTCTACTGGGGATTTAAGGAGTCTGACATTGCCGTCAAACAAACATCCAACCTCGCTGCCTGAAGCTACTCCGCTGGGAAGGAGAGACTTAACCGAGCACACTCTGATCTGGGGTTCACCCTCAGAACCATGACGAACATCGGAATACTGCTGCACACTGCCCGCTGTAGAACTTCAACATTAAAGACATATGAAACCCTGGCCCCTGGCCGCCTCTAGCTTCAGCTAGAAAAGATCTTCAAGCACTTATGAAGATAGATGAAACCCTGGCCCCTGGCCACTTCCAGCTTCAGCTAGAAAAGATCTTCAAGTACTTCTGAAGATAAGCATCCTTGGCCTCCAAGGATGGCAACTCTGCAGGAGGTATCCTTCGACTTCAGTCTGAAGAAAGTGATTCTTGCCCTTCAAGGATACAAGGATCTGCCTTCAGGCAGCTCCACCTCTGCTATAGAGCATCCGAGACTTCAGTCAGGGGTATACTTCGGCCTTCAGCCCGAATAATGAATCCTAGGTCCTTCACGACCTTGGGGGATAACCTTGCCTTTAGGCACCTTTGCTCCAGCATAAGAAATCTGTGACTTTAGTCAGAGAAATGGTATCCTGAGCCATTCATGACTCCACGGGGATTCAAACACTTTGCCTATAGGCAAAACTCCGCTTCAGCTGGAGAAACATCTTCGACTTCAATCAGAAGACGTATCATTCACTTGATCGCAATCAATCATCACCTCAGGACAACTGACGTGGTCTTCAGACTCACACGAATCACTCTGTTGTATCTACAACCCTGGAACCTTGTCTTCAGCTACCCGTTGATTCTTCAACACGGAAATCTGGACTCACCGGAACCTTCTGATATCGCCATCGGGCGCTTACGAAATCCATCTTCAGATTAGACATCGTTGTTGGAGCAGACATATCACGCTGCTACTCGCTTGACATCCCGTCAAGTCGTTGCTAATTAAAAGCAAACATGTCGGGTCACCGGACATAATCATCACGTTAACAACTCTGTTGAGGAGAGAGGAATGAGGGTTCACCCCAAATAATCCTGACGACTCACTGGGGAAAAAGGAAGAAGGGTTCACCCAACGACCTTGTAGACTTTGCTGCAGAAAGACGAGAGAGTTCACCCAAACGACTTCAACAACTGCTGGGGAATAACGAAAGAGCATACTCAGACGATTCCTATCAACTTTACTGAGGGAGAGCTACCCTTCAAGGGAGCTGCATTTTCTGCCGATCTCATCTGGACTTATACTTGAGGATGACGGACTCCTCCGGAGAGCACAGCACATCAGGCTGATCAACGCACTGTCCTCTGCTATACTCTGCATGGGGAAAGCGATAGATGCCCTGAACGACTTTTTGGGAAATGACCCTTCTGGGGAACATAGCCGTCGGGCTACAAGACACTCATGCCATTAAGTTCTCAAACTTGCGGGATAAACAAACTTCAGCTTGCTGGACAATCCTTCGGGATCTGTTTGGGGGAACCTTTCATCTGCCAATCATGATTGTGCTCGGCTGGGGATATCAATCTACCTGCTTGCTGCTGGGGAAGTGCCAACCACCTGCTGGGGAAAAGCCCTCCACTCCGTTGGGGGTTCCAGAAATCTTCCTGGGCAACTCTTGCTGCGGACGCTACTGGGGAGCTCAAGAATCATCTTAAGCAAACAGCTCGGGAAACTGTACTGAGGTCTTAAGAGTCATCTTAAGCAAACGGCTCTGCTGAGGGATTTGAGAATCATCTCGAACTGAAGGCTCCGCTGGGGGTCTCAAAAATCATCTTGAGTGAGCGACTGCGGGGATCACACCGGGGTCTTTTAGAATCATCTTAAGAGAGCGACCTTGTTGGAGAGAATATCAGGAATCGTCCTGGGCAACCGGTCTTTCGGTAGTACACCTGTACAACAAGGATGATAATGACCTAGACCATGCTTATGATGCGTATGCTTCTGCACTAGGCCCCATACGGTGGGAATGATATGTACTTATGCTAAATGCTATGCACTCATGCACAATGCTATGCAATCAGGCACAATGCTATGCAGTGTTAAATGCTATGTTAAATGCCATGCAGTCATGCACAATGATGCGGTCCCGTCAGCAAAATAAATGCCGAGGGGGGAATCCTCCTGTCAAGGAGAAAGAACCACTCAGGTAGAGGAATCATCCTGCTGAGGAGAATGTGAACACGCCAATATCAATTAGGCTCTGTCTGGGGAATCAATCTTCCGCGAACTGCTGCAGGGGAACAACTTCAGCTGACTGTTGCAGGGGATGAAGCTCTACGAGAACTTGGATCTGCTGATATCAATCGCGAGAATGAAATGCGCGGCCGTCTCGGCTACTCTTCTGGGGATGACCACTCTGTGGGGAGCCAACTTCAGCTGCTCAACACTCCACTGGGGAAAAACCAATCATGATCTGATCAACTTCCAAGGATTCGGGTCTCTTGGACATCTGCAAATTTGGCTGAGGAAGGAGAAATCGTTCTGCTTCGCTGGATAGAGTACGACTCTGGGGGAATACAACATCAGCTGCTCTACGCTCTGCTGAGGAAAATTGATCATGACCTGATCAACTTCCGAGGATTCTGCTTTTCTGCGGACTCGGCCGGGGATAGAAATCATTCTACTTCGCTGGAGAGGGCAACTCTGATGGGGAACTTCAATTCCGCTGGGGAGGAAAGAATCATCTGACTTCGGGGGAGAGTACAACTCTGCCGGGGAATACAACATCAGCTGTCCCAACACTCTACTGGGGAAGAAGGAATCGTCCATCTTCAGGAGAGAGCCTGATTCTGGTGAGGAATCTCAATTCCACTGGAGACTTCAGTCTGGCACTATCAGTTACTGCATACTCCGGTATACGACTAGCTTCCTACTAAACCTGCACTTGTGACCCGGTGCGGGGGAAAATCCTGCTTCAGCGATTTTACTGGGGAAAACACGAGCTTCGGCTCCCGAACATTTCTCTGGAATCTGCACTTGTGACCCGGTGCTGGGGAAAGACGAGCTACGGTACTCAATCATTCTTCGGCGCTTAACTCAGCTGATGAGGTGACGTTCCCTCAGGATGCGTCTGCTTGGGGGAAGAGAATCACCTCTACCTGGGGAAGACATATCAATGCTCACTATCTGATTCTGATTCCGCGGAGGAGAGATCACTGAACTCTGCTGAAGAAGGAGGACTCATCTTGCTTCGGGGATACGCACGACACATCTTCTGACGGGTGCTATACCTGCAACGACACAAACAAACAGACAAGATACCCTCCTCAAAGGGGCCTATCAGGGTTATTATCTCGCGACAACGTTCAATTAATTAATTGTTTCAACAATCAATGGGCTTAGGCCCGCAGGTTTATGTATGCGCATTTTATCAAAAAAACACATTGGCGTTATCATTCGCAAACAAAACAGATAAATGCAAAACAGACAAGTAGAATTGCTGAATAATGTGCATTTTATTGATGGTGAACCCCTGAATGGGCAAAAATGTTTTACAACAGAGGCAAGCTCCTGAAATGAGGAAGCCGCGCAAAAAGAAAACATAAATATACATCAGTATATACAAATGTCGGCAATCGAGGCGTAGACGAACACCATGAGTTGATCCCTCTAAGACCCACTCGACTTCGATACTTCTCCGATGCTTCAGCTTTGGAAGAGATTGATTCAGATAAACGGCCCTCAGGTCTTCCGAACCACTAAACAATGAAAGTCCATACGCGGAACGCAGTCATTTGCTTATTTAAATCCCTAACTTTTGCGTGAACCGCCCTTTCGGGTTTTCAGTTCACCGGGATACCCTTTTTTGCCGAAGCCGCCCAGTGTAGGTTTTCGACTTCGCGGGTGTACATCTTTTCAATATATCCCTAATTTTTGCCCGAACCTTTTATTCTGTTTTTGGTTCGCCGGGATGCCCCTTTTTTGCCTGGACTCTTTCCTTTTTTTTTTTGTCCAGCGGGTCGCTTTCAAGCAAAGTATTTTTTAACTGCGTCCGCGTTCACTGGGGATGCAAAATCTTCACCATCCATCGTGGATAACAGCAAAGCTCCTCCCGAGAAGACCTTGCTGACGACATACGGCCCTTCGTAATTCGGAGTCCACTTGCCCCGGTGATCGGAGTGTGGCGGAAGAATCTTCTTCAGGACGAGATCACCCGTCTGAAAGCTTCGAGGACGCACCTTCTTATCATAAGCTTTCTTCATTCGGCTTTGGTACAGGCGACCAAATGCAATCGATGCTAGCCTCTTCTCGTCCATCAGGCTGAGCTGGTTCAGGCGATTCGTCACCCATTCTGCCTCATCAAGCTTCACATCAACCAAAACTCGCAAAGAGGGAATCTCCACTTCTAGCGGTAGGACAGCTTCCATACCGTACACCAAGGAGAAAGGAGTTGCCCCGGTCGATGTACGCATCGTCGTACGATAACCGTGCAAGGCAAACGGCAGCATCTCGTGCCAATCTTTATACGTCACAACCATCTTCTGAACAATCCTCTTGATGTTCTTGTTGGCCGCTTCAACGGCGCCATTCATCTTTGGCCGATAAGGGGATGAGTTGTGGTGTTCAATCTTGAAGCTCTGGCACAGCTCCTTCATCATCTTGTTATTCAAATTCGAACCATTATCAGTAATGATCCGCTCGGGAATTCCATAGCGACAGATGATGTCCCTCTTAATGAATTTAGCAACCACCTGCTTGGTCACATTAGCGTACGAGGCTGCCTCCACCCACTTGGTGAAGTAGTCGATAGCTACCAGAATGAAACGATGACCATTAGATGCGGTGGGCTCGATCTTGCCTATCATGTCAATGCCCCACATGGAGAACGGCCAAGGGGAGGACATGACATTCAAGGGGCACGGCGGCACATGAACTCTATCAGCATAAATCTGGCATTTATGACATTTCCTCGCGAATCTGAAGCAATCCGACTCCATAGTCAACCAGTAATATCCTGCTCTCAGGATCTTCCTCGTCATGGCATGCCCGCCGGCGTGCGTACCAAATGTGCCCTCATGGACTTCCTCCATGAGCATACTGGCCTCTTTCTCATCTACACATCTGAGTAGCACGAGATCGTGGTTTCTTCTATACAGCACTCCATCAGGGTTGAGATAAAAGTTTCCAGATAGCCTCCTCAGAGTCTTCTTATCCTGGGTTGACGCACCCGCGGGATACTCCTTAGTCATAAGGAAGGTCTGGATGTCGTGGAACCATGGCTTGCCGTCAGTGGCATCCTCGATTGCGAACACATATGCTGGTCTGTCAAGACGCGAAAGTACAATACTTGGAGCTTCATTCCAAAGATTGACCTTATACATCGAAGCCAACGTGGCTAAAGCATCAGCCATTTGATTTTCAGCCCGGGGTACATGATGCAGTTCTACTCGGTCGAAGAACGGAAGCAGCCTTCTGGCGTAATTCATGTACGGCACTAGATTCGGTTGACGAGTTTCCCACTCCCCTTTGATCTGATTGATCACAAGCGCTGAGTCACCGTATATGTCTAGATTCTTGATTCTCAAATCAATTGCCTCTTCTAGACCCATAATACACGCTTCGTACTCGGCTTCGTTGTTGGTAACTGGAAACGTCAGTCTCGCAGTAAACGGGATGTGGGATCCATGAGGAGTTGTGATGATAGCCCCGATACCACTGCCATAGGAATTGACTGCTCCGTCGAATATCAACTTCCACTGAGACTTCCTATCCGGCCCCTCGTCGGGCAATGGTTCTTCGCAATCCTTTGCTTTGAGAAACATAATGTCCTCATCAGGGAACTCGAACTTCATCGGCTGATAGTCTTCGATTGGCTGTTCGGCAAGGTAATCAGACAATACGCTCCCTTTGATGGCTTTCTGAGAGACGTACTGAATATCATATTCTGTTAACACCATTTGCCATCTGGCAATCCTACCCGAAAGAGCCTGCTTCTCGAAGACGTACTTGATCGGATCCATCTTCGAAATCAGCATAGTGGTGTGATTGAGCATATACTGTCGTAGACGTTTGGCGGCCCAAGCTAGTGCACAACACGTCTTCTCCAGCATCGAGTATCGAGATTCACACTCAGTGAACTTTTTACTCAAGTAATAAATGGCATGCTCCTTCCTGCCCGTCTCGTCGTGCTGACCGAGAACACACCCCATGCTATTCTCCAGAACTGTCAAGTACATGATTAATGGCCGTCCAGCCACTGGGGGTATCAGGATCGGAGGTTCTTGAAGATACTGCTTTATCTTATCGAATGCCTTCTGGCAATCTTCATTCCAAGTAATCGCCTGATTTTTCTTTAACAACTTGAACATCGGTTCACAAGTGGCCGTGAGCTGAGAGATAAACCTTGCAATGTAGTTTATTCGGCCCAAGAAACCACGAACTTCTTTTTCTGTTCTCGGCGCTGGCATCTCTTGGATAGCTTTTATTTTTGCAGGATCAACTTCAATACCTCGTTCGCTAACGATAAACCCCAATAACTTTCCGGACCGCACCCCGAAAGTGCACTTGTTAGGATTCAGCCTCAGCTTGAACTTCCTAAGCCTTTCAAACAGCTTCAGCAAATTGACCAGATGCTCCTCCTCCGTTTGGGACTTTGCAATCATGTCATCAACATAGACCTCGATCTCATGATGAATCATATCATGAAACAAAGTTACCATTGCTCGCTGGTAAGTGGCCCCTGCGTTCTTCAGACCGAAGGGCATTACCTTGTAGCAAAACGTGCCCCAGGGGGTAATAAACGTCGTTTTCTCCATGTCCTCCGGCGCCATCTTAATCTGATTGTAACCGGAGAAGCCATCCATGAATGAAAACACGGAAAACTGGGCTGTATTGTCGACCAACACATCGATATGAGGCAACGGGAAATCATCCTTAGGGCTCGCCCTATTCAAGTCCCGATAATCGACGCACATACGTACCTTACCGTCCTTCTTCGGTACAGGCACTATGTTGGCGACCCACGGAGGGTAGGTGGTAACGGCTAAAAATCCTGCGTCCAACTGCTTCTGGACTTCTTCTTTGATCTTCACAGCCATGTCTGGTCTCGTCCTCCTGAGCTTCTGCTTGACTGGAGGGCAATCTTCTCGCAACGGCAAGCGATGAACCACGATATCGGTGTCAAGTCCAGGCATATCCTCATATGACCAAGCAAAGACGTCACTATACTCTCGAAGCATCTCGACCAGTCTATGCTTGACATCGCTCTGCAGCGCAGCCCCGACTCTGACATTCCTGATAAGCTCCTCAGAACCCAGATTTATGATCTCAATCTCCTCTTCATGAGGCAGAATAACCTTCTCCTCTTGTTTCAACAAGCGGGCCAATTCCTCCGGAAGGTCTTCGTCTTCATCAATCTCATCCTCGGCTTGATAGATCGGGCAATCAAAGTCGTAGTGAGCCGTAGAGGGTCCAGAGTCGATGTCGTCTGTTACGTGGATCCTGCAATAACAAGGGTTAAGTTTAAAGCAGGAATATGCAGGTTTGCACGAACCTCGTTGCCATTTTGCTGTTTTTCAAAACAAACATAAAATATGAATAACAGAGAACACAATATTTGATTACGAAGAAAACGCCTTTTTATTTATTGATAAAATGTATACACATAATCCAACAAGGCCCTGACAGTAAAACCACTATGCCCCGGGCAGGACATAGGGTTGTACAAAAGATTGTAAAAAGCAAATCATTACTCTTCACTTGTCAGCTCGATAGTCTCCTTGATGGTCCAGTTGTGAAGGCGCTCGCCTGGCTTGCTCGGTTGAATCCAGGCATCGAGATCACAGTCACTGTCCCCGCTGTCCTCCGACGCTGCGTTGACACTTTCGAATATTACTCCTCCTTTGGTGAATAGGATCGGCCCCTTTCCACGAGATGAGCTACCAGAAGAAGTTGAAGCTTCAGCTTCAGGAGAATATCCCAATCCAAACTTATCCTGTTTGAATGGTATATCCAAGACGTGCCCCCAACCTGGGGTAGAACCAGCTTCGACAACTGCTCTAGCTTCCTTAAACGAAGAGAGGTTCACCTCCTGCTTCTCCGCAACAATGGGAGCTACTTCCTTCACCTTGACGGTCTCAAACGCCTGGCAAAGAGTCTCATGGATCTCGCCATCCATTTCGACATACTTGAAGGACGACAGGTGGCTTACCATGATGTCCTCCTCTCCGCAAACTGTCACTATGCTGCCCCCAACAGCATATTTAAGTTTCTGATGCAACGTAGACGTTACGGCACCAGCAGAATGAATCCACGGCCGACCTAAGAGGCAACTGTAGGCGGGCATGATATCCATAATATAGAACACTGCGTTAAACGTCTCTGGGCCGACTTGAATTGGCAGGGTCAATTCTCCAAAGACGTGGCGTTTGGTTCCGTCAAAAGCCTTTACGACCAGATCACTGGGCGTGCACAGCAGTCCCCGGGTATCCAACTTCATTAGTGCTTTCTTCGGAAGCACATTCAGCGAGGAGCCCGTATCTACTAGGACATGTGACATAATGGTGCCTCTGCACTCGATCGAGACGTGCAAGGCATGGTTGTGGTCTCTTCCCTTGGGCGTCAGCTCCAAATCTGTAAAACCCAGCCCATTACCAGCGTTGACATGGGCTACTACTTCCTCAAGTTGATTAACGGATATCTCCTGCGGCACGTATGCAGCATTCAATACTTTCAGCAATGCGTTGCGGTGTGCTTCAGAACACAGCAACAGGTTGAGAATTGAGATCTTTGACGGAGTCTGGTGAAGATGATCTACAATCTTGTAGTCACTTTTCCTGATCAGCCGCATGAACTCTTCTGCGTCTTTAACCAACAAGTCTTTTTCTGCCCCCGCAGGAACCTCCTCAACAGCTTTACCTTTGCCCTTATCAGCAGCATCAGCCCTGACTACCTTCTCTGCCGCACCCTCTGCCGGCGCGAACACTCTGCCACTTCTGGTGATACCACTGGCCTCAGCAAGATTCTGCGCAGTCGATCTGGGCGGCTCAATCTCTACCTTCTGGCCATTACAATACACTTCAGCGCCATAATGCCACGGAACGGCATTGGTACTCTCAAATGGGATTGGTCCAGCCCTGGTGATGGTAATAGTAGGAGGACGAGGTGCAGAAATGGTAATAGGGTGGCGAGGAATGGTGATAGTAGCGACTTCGTCCGCCTGCTTCAGCACGACTTCCCCTGACGCATTCTCAATGCTTCGACTAAACTGTAGAATACCCTCGGTCATCAGACTCTGGATACCTTCACTCAACTGCTCACACCCGTCAGGAAGTGCAGCACATTCCATACAAAATTCCCCACACCCGGGAAAGAAGCCTTTCTTCAGCAGCTTAGCTTTAACAAAAACCAACGGCGTCTTCAACTCTCTGACATCAGTCAGCAGGTCTGAACTCTCTTCAGAGATAATAGCATTTACTCCGCCCCCCCTATGATGAGGCATCGGATTCTTGGTGACGTTGGGCACGTTGTCAGAAAAATTTATTATCTTGGCGTCAATCATGTCCTGGACCTTATGCTTAAAAGCTTTGCAGTTCTCAACCGTATGGCCAGGTGCCCCAGAATGAAATTCACATGTAGCATTAGCATCATACCCGGGTGGTGGTGCCCCTGTCAAGGGAGCTAGCGTCCTTTTCTGAACCAGTTGGAGCTGAAGCAACGTCTGCAGAAGCTGGGCATACGACATAGGAGGAGTTTCCAAATGACGGTTTGCCAGAGGACCCCGATGCTGATATTTCTTATATCCCGGATTATTCTGTTGCTGAGGCTGCTGCTGCGGCTGAGGGGGAGCAGCTGGGATGTTTATGCTAGCGATCTGAGACTGAGGGCCCTTGCCCTTTCTCCTAGCATTAGAGACAGCACTGGCATCGCCCTCTCGGCGTTTGCCAGTATAAGGTTTCTTGCTGGCTCCTCCAGATGAGGATGATTCGCCTTGAATCTTGCCGATCTTTATACCATTTTCAACATGCTCGCCCAAAGTGATGAGGGCCGAGAATGTCCCGGACATGCCACTAACCAACTTCTCATAATAGACTCCGGGAAGAGTGGCCACGAACATCTGTACCAACTCACGCTCAACCATCGGCGGTTGAACCCGAGCAGCCAACTCACGCCACCGCTGGGCGTACTCCTTGAAGCTTTCATTGTTACGCTGCGAGAGATTCTGAAGCTGAACTCGGTTGGGAGCCAAGTCGCTATTATACTGATAGTGGAGAACAAATGCTTCAGCGAGATCTTTCCACGTTCGCACAGCAGCGGGTTCCAAACCCATATACCATTCAAGCGATGGGCCAGAAAGACTATCCTGAAAGAAGTGCATCAGCAACTTCTCGTCATCAGAGTAAGCAGTCATCTTCCTGTAATACGATCGGAGATGAACACGGGGACAAGTAGTGCCTCTATACTTCTCAAAGATAGGCACCTTAAACTTGTGAGGTACTTTAAAGTCAGCAATCAGCCCAAGTTTGGACATGTCAACGCCCAATGTATTCTGATTTTCTATATCTCTCATTTTATCTTCCAGTGCCTTGAACCTGAGTCTAGCTTCAGCAGTTAACTCAGCCTCTACACCTCTCTGAGAGAAAATGTCGTCCTGATGGTCCTCCAGCCACGGTTGAGGCACCACCATATTTCCTGCACCAACATTAACATTGGCTCCCAAACCACCATTGACGGCGCCCGCCGCGTTAAGTCCGAGATTATTCATAAGATTGCCGTTAGCACTACCGTTGCCCCCGGCAGCAGGAACAACGTTCTGAGGAGTATCCACTTGAGGAGGAGGAGTGGGTACGGCCCCGCCGTGAAGAATTCCATTGCTGTCAACCCTGGAGATGAGAGGTTGAACCAAAGTACGAAGTTGCTCTTGCCCGTTCGCAACTACTTGCATCAACTCCATAAAACGATCCATCCTTTCACGAAGCTCCTGAACATCTGATTGTACCTGGTCCATGATTCTCGTTTGATTGGCGCGAGTCGAGTAGCGGTGAATGAATCTTTGATCAATCCTGAAAGCAGCTCGGAACCTGAGTACCTGAAAAACCTGTCAAGATCAAAGGTTAGGAAAAGCAACAGAATGTATGTCATGCAAGAATGCTTCATGCAAATGCATGCGTGAGTCTGTGTGCTTGAGAGATTTCCCCGGTCCTGGCATCTGCTGATAATAATAAGGGGAAGAATCTAGGCCCAATCATGGAGACAGTAACCTCACAGACACACGCTAATGGAATGATTATGCAAGCTAATGCAAAATGCAGGCATGCAACAATATATCCAAGGCTGCTGTGGAGATTCGATGTCAACAGTCACTGCTGAGAAGGAAACCCCGGTGTAAGCCCACTGATTTGATCTGTTGTGAATAACCATCTGGTAGGATCGAGATCAAGATTCTGCTCTGACAAGAACGAAGGCCTGATAATGAAAACCCTGGATGCAAGATCAAGGAATATCTGTTGGAGAAGTCTTCAGACCCCAAATCACGAATCTGCCCTCTCAAGAACAAATACACAGCTGCTGATGAGATCTTCAAACCCCACTCAAAATCTGCCCTGTCAAGAACAAAATAACAACTGCTGACGAGATCCTCAGACCTCGCTCAAAAATCTGCTCCATCCAGAACAAATAACAACCGCTGATGAGATCTTCAGACCTCACTCAAAAATCTGCTCCATCCAGAACAAACTTCTGATAATAATACACTGATCAAAGCCTGCTCTATCAAGAACAGACAAATACCCGATGATAAGATCCTCTGATCAAACCCTTGCTCTATCAAGAACATATCTGCAACTGAGAACTCAACATACTGATCCACTTGTCAAGAAAACCAGGTGGTCTGAAGGTCAAAGTTTCCTGTAATATCCCAACCCACTCACAGGTATGATGGACCTAATCCACGGACAAAGGTACGGCATCCTATGCGGTCGTCAGCGTCACAGACATTCATGAGTGACAATACGATTCCCAGAAGGAGTGGCATCGTCAAGTCATGAAGAGGCCTCTCTTAGCTGACTTCCAAATGATCGGTCCCCAGAGTCGACAATCCTCACGTCTGGACTCCCCTCAGATCCTCAGGACCGGAAAGGAGCACCTCTGCAAGAATCTCGTCTGAGCGCAGATTTTCGTAGGGAACTGTGCCTGTTCAACAGACAGGTTCGTCTACTACTTCTCCACAACTATATCTAGGTGTGTACTCAAGCCCAGGTCCGGCTTTTCACTCACAGTAACATCCCTCTCCCACAGCAGCACAGATAATCATATCGAACTGGAAATAAAATGCGGGAAATAAAATGCGGGAAGTAAAGTGCGGGAAGTGAAAATGCGATAAATAAACGCAACCCAACAAGCAAACACACAAACGATAGGATTGACTCGCGTAGGGGATGGGAAACGGTCCCAGCATAAGGGATGGGAAAAGTCCCTAGATGCTTGCTTCCCCAGCAGAGTCGCCAGCTGGCGCTTGCGCGAAAATAAGGTGCCGGCATGACAGAAGAGTCGCCACCTTTCGTTATTTATCCCTCAGAGCGGGAAAGGAAACGATCGGAAAAACCTGACGAAAAAGGGTAAGACAAGGTCATCGCAACCATTGTCTGGGTTCGGGAGTCGGTTACGCAAGGGGAAGGTATTAGCACCCCTCACGTCCGTCGTACTCGACGGGATCCTCGCTTGTTTGTTTACTTGGACGGGTTAGTTATAATCTATCTACCTATCAAGGCTGGCTGAAAAAAGAAAAGAAAAATGACTCGGCAAAGCGTCGCGCTTTATGCCTACGTATTCCCATCAGAGAATGAGAAATCAGAGTCAACGTAGTTCGGCCTACGAAGGATTATGGGGGAAAGGTCGAAGGTTGCTCGCTAGGATGTCGCATCCTATGCCTACGTACTTTCATCTGGTATGAAAGATCAGAGCAAACGTAGTTCGGGAAACTACAACTTATCTCCTGAAAGAAGTGTCTTTTATTGTGTTTGCAATCTCAACCGCACTAGAGACTATGACCTGAGAGTGAATGCGTCGCATGTCACCCAAAGGGTACCATACTAAACATCCATCCTCAGATGGCTTAAGGCTCGTAACGTACGAAAGAAATCATTCATGATTACTGTATCTTAAACTGCTTTGAGATGAGAAGAGAACAGGCCCAACTAGGAGGGAGACTATCAAGTCCTACTGTTATCATGCCATGGATTCATCCTATGGTTGAGGTTTGAACAAGGAACTCCTAGATGTTGTCATGCATAGGTTTCAACCTAAAAGTCTATCATCAAATCCTCATCCAAGGAAATGAGAGTCCTAAGGGATCATGTCAATGATACACCAAAACAGACAAAAGCATCAGCTTTAACAGTAAAATGCATGCAATGCAAGTGAGGGAGGAAATGTGTGTGGGGCTTCAGCCTCCACAAGCTCGTCTCGACCTCAAGCCAGTCATGCAATAACAGTAATCATACTGAAAATAATCAACAACATGCTATTAAGCAAAACAGATAAAGGGAATGAAGTGCCAACAGGCAAACAACACACATGAAAAAAGAATCATCTACTCTCTAATCCTAACCCTAATCACAGGATCTAATCAGACCTAAGCAAAGCTCTCAAGCAGAACCCTAAACAGGAGAAATCATTCCCAGTCTTCAAGCTTCAGAATAAGCTTACCAAAGACAGGGAGCTAAGCAATCAGACTCATAGTGTCTTCCTCAGGAAAGCACTAGGAGGTGTATACTCAGGAGTCATACCCTATGTGGCTCAACCACTGTGATCAGTTTACATTCCTCCTCAGGAGAAACTAAACTCACAAGCAGGCTCCAACATCACTGGATATTTAGGAAATCCTATTTGAACTAGTGGAGCTAAGTGAATAGACTCATAGGACCTTCCTCAGGAAAGTACTAGGAGGCTTCCACTTAGGAGTTGTATCCCATGTGGCTCAACAACAAGTGATCAGTTTACATTCCTCCTCAGGAGAAATTAAACTCACAAGTTGGCTCCAACATCATTGGATACTTAAGGAATCCTAGATAAACTAAGGGAACTAAGTGAATAGACCCATAGGACCTTCCTCAGGAAAGTACTAGGAGGCTTCCACTTAGGAGTTGTATCCCATGTGGCTCAACAACAAGTGATCAGTTCACATTCCTCCTCAGGAGAAATTAAACTCACAAGTTGGCTCCAACATCATTGGATACTTAAGGAAGAGGTGAGAAGGAAGGATGAAAGTCATTCATAGTGCCTTCCTCAGGAAAGTACCATGAACTTCCTTCAAACTTCAAGCTCTCAAACCTCACCAACAGGGCATCAGCCAAGCTCTGGGTCTCTGCATCTTGATCTACAAGCTTCTCCTTATGATGCTCTCCATCCATATCCTCAAGGCAACACAAGCCCTCCAGCAAATTCCTCAGAAAGAACCCCCCAAATGGACAGATAACCCACTGAACAAACCAAGTCATCAGGCAATCTCCAGATAACCTAAAAATACTAAACTAGTGGGGGAAAATTTAACAAATATTCATAAGGGTCCTCAACACCTACTCATAACATCTACAAAGGTTTCTACCTAAAAATCAAGATAAAACTTGCTCAAAGAAAATGATTCATCACCTAAGCACAATTCTAAACCCTAATTAGACTATCCTAAGTCAACCCTAATTAAACTAACCAAGATCAATTCTAAAAAATCTAGAAAAAATCCTATGGGGAAGTATGACTCATCATCTAATTGCACAAAAAAGAATGGGTAAAAAAGATTAATGGAAAGTACTAAAACAATTCCTACAAAATCAAATATCAAAATGAAACAATTAAAAAGCTATTTAATTGGAAAATTCATTAAAAATATCAAACATAAAAATAAAATCTCAATTTTATTTTTATAATTTTCTACTCATTTTAATCTACTCATGAAAAAAAGAAGAAATTAAAAATCATTTTTTAACTATTTTTAATGCATTATTCAAATCAGAAAAATAAAAGAAGAAAATTAAAACAATTTAATTGAATTAAAGGGAGGGGGGTGCATTAAGTAAGCGCGCCAGTTAGAAATGAATGGGCCAAACAAAAAGGGGGGTGCAAGTAGCGTTCTGGGCCCAGAATGCCCTTTAATGAAACGCTGCGTTTCATCAGATTTAAAAATTCCCTCCTTTTCTCAGGCGCGATCACAGCCACACGATGGGGAGAATGAGTCAATCTTTGGAACTGATCGAACGGCTCCTGCTTCGTCTTCTCCAAACTCCCTAGGGTTTTCAGAAACCCTAACTTCATGAGCCAACCTTCGAGCTCTAATATCTCATTGCTCAGGCCACGGCTTCCCTCGACTCCAACATGAAAAAACACCTACTAAATGCCTAGATTACAACCATACGATCAGATTTTCCTAATTCAACCTAGGTTGCTCCAACAGAAAGCATTAACACCCTGGTACCACCATGCTCGACTGATACCAATCCTTCATCAAACCTCAGTCTAAAGCTACAAACTTGTTCTACAAGCCATGCTAGCTATCATACACTAATCCATGCTGATTAAAACTCATTAAACGACGAATTATTGAAGATCCAAGAATCATGGCCCTGGTGTGAAACTTCACCAATCTTGTTCTAACTCTCAGGGATTAATCCTCTACCCTAACACAATCTTTCTATGGCTATAAAACTAATCGAGGCTCATTAAATTAAGAGATAGAGAGTGAAGAAGAACCTGTCAAGAAGTTAATGGTGCAGTGGTGTAGAGGTGGTTCCCAGCCTTGGAATTGCTTGCAGATGGTCCTTGAATGATTCTCAGTATTCTGTTTGCAATGGTGATGAAGGAGATGGCTGGTAGTGCAAGATATCTCAACTTGCTTCAACTTGAAGAAATCTCTCCAATGGCTATGTATCTCTCTCTCTCCTCTGACTTGATTCCAACTTTCACCAACCTCTCATCACTCTTTGATGCCCTCTTTAAATATTAATCATTGGATGTTTCTAGATTCATCTAGAAAAGTGTGGAAACTTCATGAAAGTTCCATGATATGCCATGTTGGATTTCTCATATACCACATGCTATGCCTTGCAATTCATTGCCAAATTCTCCTTACATGAGTTATTGAATGAGGATAAGTGAAAAACAAGTGCATTTGTTGCTTATGTAGGGTTTTTCAACATTGCCTTCTTATGCAAGTAAGAAATTTCCAAAGGAAGTCCATTTTTTAAGCCTCAAATGAAAATTCTACTTAAACCAATCTTCTCAAAATGTTTTTTCCAATCAAAATGATATATTGGATGACCTATTCTGGATTTGTAGATCTCCCAAATCACTTTTCAATTTCAACTTTTCAAAGTTATAAGTCATTTTTAGTTCATTCTTGACCAATCATGGAATCTTGTGCTATGTGCTTTTTCAACAATTTGTGACCTTCTTTCTAGACTTAAAATCACATTTTGAGCAACTTTCATGTTTTGAGTTTTTCCATTTGAGGCTTGGAAATAGGAGTTTTAGGCATTGGCTAAAATGACCTATAACTGACAAATGACCAAAATACCCCTGTCTTGTTCAAACCATAAGTTGAGTTCCACAAATCCAACCAAGGACTTCTACCACTCAAATTAAAGCTAAGAAGATCCTCTTCAACATTCATGTTGACCAAGAAACCATAGGAATCATCCTACTAGGGCCAAAGTTGTCTGGAAGTTGGGTGACTTTCAAGGACCCAGATTCACACACTTCTGCTGACCTGTAATTTGTCAAAACCATAACTTGAGCTCTGTAACTCCTATCAAGGACTTCCACCACTCAAACTAAAGCTTAGAACAAGCTCTACAACATTCATGTTGTGGGGAAAATGAGATATCAAACACATCTAGTGCTAAAACTGCCTGGAAGATAGGGATCAAATTAGGGTTTTTCCACTGACAATCCTCAGAAACCCTAACTTGAAACTTCTCAAACTCCTCAATCATGATGAGTTGGTCTAGGAATCATCTTTATAACATCTCTATGCATCATTCCATGATCTCATGGCCCTTGGATTGAGTCTCAACCTTCTCCAAATCTTCAGCTGATCTAGGGTTGACCCAGTCAAAACCCTAATTCTACCATTCATGGTTGAATCCTCTGAACTCTTGCATAATGACCTCTCTGGCATTCATGAGGGCTATCAAGACATCTCATAGGCTTTCTCAAATCATCAAATTCAATCTCAAAGTCTCAGAATCATCTGAGGGGCTCCCACAACTTTCAAACTGTGAAGCACACAACCCTGGTTTCAAACCACTTCTCTGGAGATCCCTTGAATTATCTGATGAAGGTATCAACTCTCAAAACACTAGATGGATGAATAATTGTTGGTCAAATTTTGGGGTGCAACAGCGTCGTATCAGGAGTTACGCTTTAGGGTTGTCTTTGAGCTGGTCGGCGGGAGAAGTCTGGCGGCGTACCGGTAAGGACCTCCCTTGTTCTTATTCGAACCACTCTCTCTTATTTCTGATCTTCATTGGGGTTTGATTTGGTTGAAGGTTATGAAGATTAGTGTTGAGGGTTTTGTCGAGTTATGTGATTTTGAGGGATGTTTTGTTTGAAGAGAAAGTTAGGGATGACTTTTTTTGAAGAGGGTTTAAGGGTGAAAGAGGGATATTGAGAGGAATTTTGAGGTGAGTTTTTTTGCAGTGTTTTTTTTAGGAAGATGAAAGTTGTTTGACGAGGAGTGGTATTGCGGTTTTGACCAGTGGAGTTTTGCTGAGTTTTGAAAGAAGAGGGTTTGAGATGGGTTTGTGGAAGGTTTAGGTTGTTTCTGAGCCTGTTAGTTTACTAATGTTGATGACTGATGAGGGTTAGGTTTTCTTGAAGGGTTATCGGTGATGAAGTTTCGATCTGAGGTTTGGTACTGAGGTTTGAAGGGATTCAGTTAAGCAGAAGTATGAAGATTTGAAGGTTAGTGATGTGGTTCGATAGGTGAAGAAGACCTCTTGAGAGCTGAAAGGTGTATGAGGCTTATATCAGTGAGAGCCTTCATTTTTTTTTGCAGTGAAGGTTGTTTTTGAAGAAAATTTTAGGTTTTGAAAGGTTACAGGTTTGTTGAAGGGGATGGTGTTTTGTTTCAGCTGGTTAGGATTTGAAGCCGTTGAAGAAATGGTTCAAACCGGTTAAATGAAGGGTTTCAATTTGTTAATGAAGGAAGAAGGAGATTGGAAGGGATTAGTTTCCCGGTTTCCTCTTGGTTGAAGAGGTGAGGTTTTTATTGTGTTGCAAATTTTGTGGCTAGCTGTAGGTAGTACAACTTTGCAAATTTGTGGTTGTATTGTCTGGTGTAAAGTTTTTTTGAAATTGTTATGCAGGTTTTGTCGTGATGCTCTCCGTGGCATGATATTTGTGCTGCAACTTGCAAGAATGTTTGTCCTTAGCTGTACATCCTGTACAGATTACCAGCTGTATTGTATTGCTCTGTGAAGTTTCTTTTCCTTTTTGTTTTCATGGCCATTATTATTGTCCTTTGCTTGTAGGATTTGGATGCATATAATGAAGGAGAGTGGTGATGCCTGCTGCAGATTGGTTCATTTCTTGCTGTGAGGAACAACCTCTGCTTTACTTTTTCCCATTTTTTTTTACTGTTGTACTGTTTTAGTGGTGCTGAGAAATTAATGTGGAATTTGTTGGTTGCACAGGAGGCAAAGGCCGATGGTGTATCTTTTTCTGCTGTGAGCTATGCTAGTTTATATGCTTGCGCAGAGTGGCTGTCTGGTGTGGATGGGTGAAAACACGGTACAAGTCATAATTTTCCTTCTTTGTACGTTACAGAAAATTAGTTTTTATGTGGGCCCTTAGGGAATATGGTACGTGAAGGCCAGCGACTGCATATTACCTTTGGGAAGTAGCCCCAATTACTTTTATTATCTTGTACCAGTTGTAGGTCATTTCTCTACTGGCAACAACTAATTTTCATAAGACTTTGTTATAATCCCTGTCTATTATGTTAACTGATGTCTATTATGCCTGTGAACATTGTGCAGGGGTCACCCTGTGGGAAAAGAAAGGTAGTAGCCGCTGCTTGGACGCTTGCGGCACCTCGTTTTGATGGCTTTTGGCATATACTTTTCAACCCGTTTTGCACTATTTATTCCGTGAACTTCGATGAATAGAATTGATTTTTCTTTTACGGTATGTCGCAGTTATTGCGGAATCATGGCCATATAGAGCCATACAAAAGAAACCTTTTTGCGTTTTTTCCAGCCATTTTAAAAATAATTAAAAATGCTCTTCCTCTTTTACAGGTACTGATGCACGGTGTGGGGTCCCAAGACAATGATGTGGGTTAGGAGCATTATTGCTGCTATTCGTACAAGAGCAGGATGTGGGTGTTTAGCAAGATGCAATGTGAGTGAGGTGAATATGGAGGTAGCAATTATGGAGTGGGGTCCTCACTTTTGTATGCAGATTTTGTAGTTTTGTTTGTGGTAGCAGAAAATGCAGGATTTTAAAGGTGGACGTATCCACTTTTGTACCAACTTGGCAATTGATATCAACAAAATTTATTTTCCTATGCACTTGTCATTTCTTCAATGTTATGGGTTTAACGGATGGGCTTTTATTTGTTCTGGATTCCAAATGTAATGAACTCTGGTGGAATTATGAATGTAATTTGCAAAAGGTGAATAAGATCTTGGAACTTTTGAGCTTAAAAATAAGGATTTTGGTAGGAATATGGAAAGAAATTGAAGGAAAACAATGGAATTTCAATTGTATTTTGACATGGGATCATGGATTGAACACGAGCTTAATATTAAAATTCAAGAGGTAAAATCATCATGAATTAGACCTTGATTTTTTGGATCTCAATACTTTGAACGTCAAGAAATATTAGGACCTTGAGAAATAGACCAGCTCGCAATTTAGCTCCAACCCAAGAATCTAAAACAAACTCCAAATATATTGAAATGCCATGTCACATGGATGCAATACATTCCAAAGAACCTTAATTCAAATGAAGCCATCATTCACACAATGCTTGTATTGTCATAGTATGATAACTTACTCCATGCACAACTGATCTAAATTGACACCCTAACCTTAAATAATACTTAAATCCACACCACTGGCAATGTGTACCATATCCATGATAGAAGGAAAAACTCTTGCCTGATCCATTGGAAGCAACATTGCACAAACTCGAGTCTTGGTAAGCTTTAGATGAACCTTATTTCTCCTTTTCCCTTACTTGTTCAATGGTGTATAAATATGCAGATGGAAAGTATACGTAGGTAGGACAAATTTGGGGTATGACAGGTATACAATATTTCTCATCTAAGAAGCCGATCCTATCTTCGTTATGACTCGCAGCAAATGGCCATCTCCATGGAGCAGTTGGACTTCCATTTACCTGTTGTCTTGAAGTATAGGGGGTTTTGAACCAAATCGTATTCAGGAGAGCACGATCTTGAAGTACGGGGAGGTTTGAGCGGAATCATATTCAGGAGAGCACGATTCTGAATTATGAAGAAGTTCATTTATCCTTTAGTAAAAGAAGAAACCAAATCGTATTCAGGAGAGCACGATCTTGAAGTACGGGGAGGTTTGAGCCGAATCATATTCAGGAGAGCACGATTCTGAAGTATGAAGAATTTCATTTACAAGAAAGAGCCGAATCATATTCAGGAGAGCACGATTCTGAAGTATGAGGAAGTTCAATTAGCCCTTTTCATATTCAGGAGAGCACGATTCTGAAGTATGAAGAATTTCATTTACAAGAAAGAGCCGAATCATATTCAGGAGAGCACGATTCTGAAGTATGAGGAAGTTCAATTAGCCCTTTTCATATTCAGGAGAGCACGATTCTGAAGTATGAAGAATTTCATTTACCCGAAAAAGCCGAATCATATTCAGGAGAGCACGATTCTGAAGTATGAGGAAGTTCAGTTAGCCCTTTTCATGTTCAGGAGAGCACGATCTTGAAACATGAAGAAGTTTATTTATCCTTCAGTAAGAGAAGAATCAGAATCGTATTCCAGGCGTCGACCTTAAATATGAGAAGATTTATATATCAGATAAGCAGCGGCCTCTTTATTTGAGTGCTTATCCATTTTGGCACATAAGTCCCTTCCAACGATAAGTGACAGTTCTCCCTCGAGCAGCTTATCACGGCATTTCCCATTAAAGTTCATTTATTTTGGCATACAGCCGGTCTTTACCCTGTATATTTACGGATTCCCGAAAAGTCCGTTTGATCCTGTCACGAGAGATAGTTTACAGAAGCTTGGATGTTATTCTTTGCTCAATGCTCCAGCATTCTGTAATCGATCTGGCAATCGTACGTGATCCAGTTTTATTTTTAGATTCCCCAGTGGAGGTCGTCTCATAGGTACCATCTCCATTTTAGAATCTCGTTCCTTTTCTAAAAAAGACAGTTGGTCGTGTTCGCACCAGTTGACCATCATCTTAGAATTCCCCGGTGTTGTGTTGTGTCCCAGCGCGTCGTTTCCCAGTGTGTTCTTCTCGTAGCGTCTGTCCCTGTGTCGTTGTGTTCGTCAGCATTTTCGCATTCATCATTCCAGCATACGCATCATATCATATTCATGGCATCATCTGCATTAAGTTGTTCCCGTTTTGTCCATAGCATTGCATATCGTCGCATATAAGGGCAAAATTTTCGGTTATCTATATTTAAATCTCTCCACCACGATTCCTCGAGTCTCCGCCACTCAAATCGTCCGGTGTAGTTATTTAAATAGGGGCAACTGTAATACCCCAAATTTTACCCTTATATTTAGTCGGTCATTTCGCATAGCATCTCATATGTACATTCGCTAACTACTAACAAGTTATGGAGGTGCTTGTTTTGCAGATTTGGTTCCAGGGGTATTTTGGTCACTTTACGCAAATTCTGCTAATTCCTTGAAAACGGGCTCTGAGGCATTTGATACACTATTTTTGAGGCATTTACCTATCACCAGGTCTGATTATATCAAGGTGCCAATTCGACGTGGTCGGTATTAAAGTTTGTCGAGCACAACTGGATTTAAGACTTATTTTATTGCTCGTGGTTTATTTCCGGCACACCTCCGTTAATAAGGCACAGTTTTACTGGGGTATTATTGGATTGTCGCTCACAGTCTCTGGTCGATGGAATGCAATTACGGGCAAGGTTATCATTGATATTGAATCGGTGTTGATTACAGCGTACATCCGTGTTTGGGTTATAAAATGATTGGTTAGAATTTAAAGTTGGAATGCGATTTGAATTTAATCAAGTGTTGAGATTAAGACTACAAATGATAACCGAAATCATCATCATCATCATAGCCCAAATCATCATCACCAATTCAATCAGAGCAACCTGCCAAAACTGCACAGAAGAGCCGAAGTTCATATCAGTTCAGAATGCAAACAGCATGAAGTCATGACACGAATTGTACCAGCAAGGGTAAGCAAACATAAACACAGCAGTGCACAAAATCATAACAGTCCATATCAGTCGTCGCGGCTCAAGTAATCAGCCATGCCCAGCTATCAGGTAAATCAGAAGCAACAACATAAAACCAGGATTGTAGTATCCTGCTCCGACGGTTCAGACTAGGTGTCATCACTACCGCGTACCCGTCCCGGCGGCAAAGACCAATACAATATCAGTCCTCTCTGAAAGAAGAAGAGGAAAAGAATCTTATCTGCATCAAAAAAACGAATCAATCAAACGAATCAGTTCAAAATCAAAAACGAATCAGTTCGAAATCAAAAACGAATCAGTTCAGATATCAAACAGAAAAACGAATCAATCAAATCAATTCAGATATCAAACGAATCAAATGGAATCCAACCGAATCCATCAAGGAGTTCTGGAAAAGGAAAGTGTGAATCAGTATCAGTTAAAATCAAATCATATCAACACAAAATCATATCTCAAAAAAGGAGCAGCAAATCGGATCAAAGGCCCAAAAGAAAGATCGAAAAAGCATGTATAAAAAGGGATGGTTTCACCTCAGAAAGGGGATCCCTAACGAAGATCACGAGCGAAACCCTAACGAAGGAAGGAGATCGCGAAAACCCTAGGCGTCGTGAACAAACAACCGCGAACTCAGACAAAGATTGATCGTCGTCATCGTTCATCACCAATCATCAATATCGTCTGCTAGCGGGTAGCCGCGAGAGAGAGAGGAACCGCGATCACAAACCCTAACGGAGATCGCAAGCGAACGCTAACGAAGGAAGATCGCGAGCGAACCATAGACGGCGACAACAAATATCACTGAACAATCAATATCATCCGCGAATCACACCGAACTGAGAAGATCGCCATCGCCGTTCGTAGCGCCGGCGGGCAATCAACTCTCAGCCTCAGCTTCACATCATCGGCTAAAGATAAAAGTAAATTCATGCATTAACCCGCTTTTATTCCATTTTTCATGTTTTTGCAGAAGAAGACGCAAAACATAGCGATCGCGAGAGCAAGAAGAGGAAGATGAAGAACAATGGCGCCGCGGAAAGAGTTGAGGGTTTTGAAACCCTAGTTGATGTCTGGCCTCTTTACTAACCAACCGGGTTGGGTCCGGATGTGATGACCGGCCCAACCCCTTTTATTTTTAACTTTATCTTTTCTTTTCTTTTTTTTTTTGTTTAATTAAATTGTTTTTTTTTTAAAAAATAATGATTAATATTTAGGTAAAAATAATAATTTAAAACATTTTCAAAATATTAAAATTAACACAATTTTCTTTTAATATTTAGAATCAATTTTTTTTTAGAACTAAGCCCTTTTTAAAACCAAGAGAAAAATACTTTTTTTTTTTAAAATCTTCCTTTTATTTATTTATTTATTTGTTATCAAGTAAAAAATTTTTAAGTTTATATGCACGTTTTGAATGCTCTCATAAAATAAAAAGCCACAAAAAAATGTCTCTTAGCTTCGTGTTTCTGTTTTCATGGTTTTGTGTACTAACCCAGTTCGTTCATTGTGCAGCTTACCATGTTATTTCCTTATATTTTCGTTCTTAAAATTGAATTGAATCATATTATTGTAATTGCTCCTCTCTTGTAACCTCGCGAACCAATAATCGCGCTTTAAATTTCTGCTCTTTAAATTTCTGCTTGCATAGTTAAATTAGGTCATTATTTTCTGCTTGCATGATTCAATCACCTCACGCATTTATCAATATTCCAGTCACACTACACACACCCGAAGGTTAGGTCTAGCTTTTGGTCGCCGCGCCAATAGTCCATAAAACTTCACACATTCAATTTCAAATCCTCAAAACTACAAACCCTAATTTTCACAATGGCCTCGCCGCAGGCAAGATTACAATTTTACCCCTAGCATTAGGTCAAAGAGCCGCCGCGCTCAGTTTAGGGTTTCCCGCCGTGGAATCCCTAATTTAACCCTAATTACAACTTAACGTTTCAACGTAGAGATTTGGAGTTTCTACACTCCACGTAAGCGTGTCTTTAAGATGCGTTTATTCCCCTTGAGACCTTGACCACAGTCAAGAAGTCTCTAACCTCCCTTTTGAGGGGAACTACGATTACTCTGATTCCATTCCCGTAAGGATACGTAGGCACAAGATGCGATGTCTTGCCGAGTAAACTTAGAATTAACCCCTTAGGTCTCCTTTCTCACTTTTAATCCTTTGTACATATACCTTAAGCAAATAAATAAAGCAAATAGTAAACATCTGAACAAAAGGTTCCTGTAGAGTACTACAGAAGTTTAGGGTGCTAGTACCTTCCCTAAATTTAACCAACACCCGAACCCTAGATCTTTCCCCGCATTGTGTTTACGATGCAAAATAGGTTTTCCCTCTTTTGACCTTTTCCTTCGGATAAATCAAAGAGCGGTTGTGAATTGAATTGCGATTCAAACTCATTAATAGTTTGTGATCCTATTTCCACCGCAACATGAAGCTTCTTATTTTCTTCAAGTAACCAAGTCCTTATATAGCCAGAAAAAGATTCATTGGAGGGTAGATCAGGAATATCCTTTAGGTAGCTGGTGACTGGAAATAATGTCGTTACACAAGGATGAAAATCGTATATAAAGTTTGTCCTTTGTACCACAAAATCAGGGTAGTGGAATGGTAGTGGAATGAAACGTTGAAACGTACTATGTACTATTTTCCCTCGTAACTGATTGAGCTTATCTTCTGAATAGAGATGATTGAAGCATGAGTAGAAGAGTTGATCACTAGTTCTTTAGAGTCTTGAGTCTTCAGAGTCTTCAGAACTTGCTCACCAGAACCTTGTCTTCAGAACTTTAAGCACTCAGTCTTCAGAACCTTTGGTCATTAGTAACTTAAGTTTTCAGAGTCTTTAGAACTTCGTTCAGCAGAACTTTGTCTTCAAAGTCTTCAACACTTATTCTTCAAAAACTTCAGTCTTCAGAACTTTGCTCAACGGAAGGTTGTCTTCAGAGTCTTTAGCACTTAGTCTTCAGAAGATAATGATTTCTTAAGCTAGAAATCCTTCAGAAGTAAAGTATCAGAGTCATGATCAGAGGCAGAAACCAAGAGAACATTGTAGCAGCAACATATTGTCTTCTTAGAATCTTTCTGAGTAAGAGTAGATCATAAGCAGACTTGCTTCTTATAGCGCAGAAATGACTTTGGTCAGATCAGAGTGACAATGCACATGGTCTCTATCAGAGTTAGAGCTTTTTCTATCAGAGTCAAAACCTGTTTGTTAAATCTTCAGAAAAATAAACGTTAGAGTACCATAATTGTTCTCACACAAATACTACTTTTTATTATCATAACTTAGAGATATCTGGCAGAACCAAATCTTTTTCTAACAACTTTTTCTTGATCCAACGCATTTTTTGCAAGTGGTGTTACACCTTCCTTCATAATATCCCAAATATCTTTATAACAGAAAACCACCTTCATTTGTTTGCACCAATTCTCATAATTCTAATCCTTCAAAATTAGGAGACTCACCGAAAAATGCTCATTCAGATGATTCAACACCATCATATTTTCCTTCCCACAAACCGCTCAACCAGGGCTCTAGATACCAGATGTTGGAATTAAACCCAAGATTTTTAGTAATTATGAATCAATCTTGATGAACAAGATTCAGTCATATTGATCGAATTCTCTCTCTTGTTCTTCATTATTCACTCAAGTGAATCAACCAACCTTGCTTGCAAGATTGTATCACTATACAATGGTGATGAAAACTAGAAAAGAAAATTGAATTGGGGAAGAAGAAGTTTAAGTTTTCACAAAATATGGAAGAAGAGAATTTTTGTAAAGTAACTCTCTGCTCTCAAAACTTCAATTTTATTCAAGTGAATTACACTACAATAATATGGGTCACTCCCTATTTATAGATTTAGCTTGCTTGCTCCCTAAGAAAATCCCAAAAAATCCCAAAATACTTAATTCTGCTAACACTATAAAATTAGGTTCAAGATGAAATCCATGTCGAGGCTAACTCCTCAACACTTTGACAATTAGGTGTTTCCACCCACATGCACACACAAACCTATTCGACAACTTCCTTGTCCCTGTCGAGCAACCTGTTTTGACATAAGAAATTACAATTCAACATTTATTTTACATAGATTTTAGTATATGACACGTAAATTAAAAGTACAATTAATTTTGATCTATAAAAAATATGTTGAGAAACAAGTGTGAGCTTTAAGTTTCACATTGTTTTAAAAACAGGAGTTTTAGCACTATATAACTGAGAGAGCGCATATGCATGTAACCTTAAGATTTTGGATTAATATGTGGCATCTCTCTCACTTGCTTGGGTGAATCTTTAATCTTTAGGTCATTATTTTACCCAATGTGAATTATTCTCCCTCATGATGACCCATCAGGGATATCAGAGCCCGGTTCAAGTAAGGTATCATCTCTTTGTATCAAAAATCTTCCTGACATGGTTGTCAGACAGCGTGTTCCATTGAAGTGCCCATGACGAGTAAGGGTGTCTGTCAACGATGGTACAAGCATGTGGATGAAAGAGCTTCTGCTTAAAGGGGAGCAGAGTGGATGAACTTACACTTGAGGGGGAGATTGTTGAGAAATAAGTGGGAGTTTTATGGAGAAACAGATGTGAGTTCTAAGTTTCACATTGCTTAGAAAAGTGAAGGTTAGGCACTTTGTAAGTGAGAGGACTCATACACCTATCACCTTAAAGTTTTTGGTAAATATGTGATGTCTCCCTCACTTGTTTGGGTAAGTCTTTGATTTTTAAGTGAGTATTTGACCCAATATGAATGATTTCCCCTCATGATGACCCATCAAAATATACTTTAATTTATAAAGTTATTAACCTAAAAAAATATTTAAAGATAATAAGCTTGATTTAATAGTTAGAGAGAAAGTTTAAAAGTAGAATAATAATAATAAAAATTAAAGATTCTATTTTCTTTTCATTATATACTTATAATTATAAATTAAATTAATATTGATAATCTTTTAATAAATTATAAAATATTATTTTATTAAGAATATGAAAAATATAAATTGTTAATTTTTTGGAAAGTGTAAGAAATACTAAGAGATATAACAAAAACATAATTAAATATTTTATTAATATTACAAAATACAATAAGAAATTAAATACTTTAAGTATGAGCCAAAATAAGGTCATGGGCTCACCCCTACAGAGTTTGAGATTTTGTTCGGTCACTCCTCGATCATATTTTGTTTTGACCAACTAATGAATTTTTTTATAAATTTGACATGTTTTATAATTTTTTTAATTTTAAAAAAAATCGATAGTTCATATTTGATAAGCCAAAAATAAAACTAAGTTAACACTACCAGATTTTTTTGAAAATTCGGTATTTTATATCAAATATTTAAAAAATTCGATATAAAAAAATATGATTTTACATCAATTTTTTATTATAAAAATGATGAAAACTCATAGATTTTTTAAAAATCTAATAAAAACCTTATGAAATTCTCCAAAAATTCAATAAAAACTCATAGATTTTCCAAAAATCCCGTAAAAACTCATAGATATCTCCAAAGTTAGATAAAAACTCATGAAATTCCTCATAAAACTGATTAAAACTCAAGTTTCCAGAAAATCTGAGAAACACTATTTTTTTAAAACAAAAAAACCATAAAGTGTATTATGGTAAAAGTACTACAAGAGAATGTGTTACGCCCTGTATAATATATATCTAAAATAATACCATACAAGTGTTAATATCTGGTACTGATACCATCATAAGTGCTTATTGGCATAATTTACATAATTGACCATTTCTACAAATACATAAAAGACGACTTATGGTACAAGATATGGAAAGTGTCAAAACAATAAAAAATATTGGAGTATAATATTCGTCATTGTACAAGATACACAATACACAATGCACAGCGGAATAAGCATAATCTAAGCTTCTCTTAAAACATTCGAGCAAAGCTCCACTTGCAAACTAAACCTGCAAACAATACCTGGAAGAAAAAAAACAATAACGGGGTGAGATAATAATCTTAGTTAGTTCCCCTATCTTATGAGTTCACACAATTCGCGATGTAAGGAAACATGTCTCTTGAGTCCATCAACTCAAACAATTACTAGTTCAGAAACCATATCAAAACATCTTTCCCCGGCCAACCCTACGTCTAGAGTTATCGACACGGGTCACGGATCTTTGTATTATAGATATCTTGTCCTGACTAACCTTCACAAGTGTTCTCGATACGGGTCACGGATATCCAACTCATAGGTAACTTTCCCCGGCCAAACCACACAAGAGTTCTCGACACGGGTCACGGATACCTATCTAGTAAGTAACTTTCCTCGGCCAACCCATATAAGAGTTCTCGACACGGGTCACGAATACTTATTAGTGAAAAATAGTATGCACATTATGGAGGACCTCCCTATATGAGCCTTCTCTCTCAAAACGGCACATCTCAAGGGAATTCGGTTCTGACTACGTGATAAAGCATAACATAACTTCGAATGGATTAGAATTCTAAGGGATAAAATTAACCTTAAGAATCGTCAATGATACACACCTATATATCCTTGCACAAGCATTTCCATCTATGTTATTCATCACGACCTAATCATCTTACTAATTTATTTCATTAGTTAACATCAAGAGTTTCCTCACCATTCTTATATTCTTTTAAGCATGTTATCACAAAATCACATTCATATATATCATGCATAAACACATACGGTAAAATAGTATAATACCTCAAGCATAAACATATCACATAAGGCATAAAATCATTAATTCTCTACCTACATTCTCGGTTAATTCATGATCACATAATAGATGGGTCTTTCGAAGCCAAGCCCCTCATCAAAGACCAAACCAATTACATAGTGCTCAATAAAACACTAGGTGTTCATCTTCACCTATTCACATAATATTCCACATTCTTAAATTCAAATCTATCTTATCATGTATTGCATTGTAATATCTTTCTAACGCTTCCGACTATGCCTCGATCCGAGTTACGATTCAAAATTTATAGAAAAAACAAACATGAAGTACACTGTAGGGTTCGTAGTGTGGAGCCTGGCCAAGGTCCTTCGCCTTGAATTCGCTGTGCGAACTCTGGATGAAGCTGGAAAAATTATGGCATAGGAAATATCCTTCTTTGCTCGCTGTGTGAAGGCCAGATGAATGTTCGCCTTCACTTCGTTGCTAGTTTGTAGTGCGAGCTTAGCTGGCTGATACGTTCGCTTGGGGTTCACTGGGGTTCACAGTGCGACCTATGTGTTTTCCAGAATTCCCAGCAGCGTGTGAATAGTTGTGACCATGGCCAAAAACCCTAAACTCCAATACCCAATATTCACAGTACACATTCAAACACTCATAGGAACATATATTAGCATAAACATCATCAAAATCATCATGTAAACAACATTTCAATTTCATTTAACATGCTTTCACACAAAACCTAACCCACCAATGTTTTCGTTTTCTTCCCCCAATGCTATACTAGATAATGGAACTCACCTCATTGAAGAAGAAGATGGATTTATGGTGAAGATGATGAATCCAAGAGCTTTTCTTCTTCTCTTCCATTTCTCTTTTATTCTTCCTCTTCTCTTCTCTTACCAACTTTCTCTTTTTCTTTCTATTCTTTTCCACCAAATATATATATATATATATATATATATATATATATATATATATATATATATATATATATATATATATATATATATATATATATATATATATATATATATATATATATATATATATATATATATATATATATATATATATATGTATATGTATATATGTATGTATGTATGTATGTATGTATGTATGTATGTATGTATGTATGTATGTATGTATGTATGTATGTATGTATGTATGTATGTATATATATAATATATAATATTATTCAATGGTATAAAATATCCCCAATTGATATTTTATCATCTAACACGTTGACCAAATATTAGAGTTGTTAAAATATCCTTTCTTACAATTACTAATATTGGTATGTCTCTTTTTATTAATAATTTATCTCTTCAATTCTCACTAGTTATTCTATTGATCCCAACTGATGACACTTAGAGCATTTAAGAAAACATGGGGTATTACAGAGTGTCAGATATAACTAGGGTTGGTAGGAACAAACTCACTGGGGTTTTATAAAGTAAACTTAAGGAAATTTTTTAAGGATATTTTCCTTTTATGTAAGACTATTTTAGATTTTGTTGTTAAATAGAGAAGATTATTTTTGTTCCTTTTGGATTGGTTGTATTTAGTAAAACAACACAATGTTCCAACATGTGGTCCAACATCTGAGTTTGCTGCCCGGAAGGGTTGTTGGCTAAAGTGCTTGATAAACCAGTTAAGCAAGAGTTATTTGGCTAAAGTGCTTGATAGAACTAGTGGTATTAGTTGTTTGGCTAAAGTGATTGAAAAAACTAGTTAAGTAATAGATTTAAGGTTTGGATTCTAATTTTTTTTTATGTCCATTAGAAGTGTTAAGGTGCTCACTTTTTTAATCGATCCAGACTTTTGCTTTTGGGAAAAAGTTTATTCTTATTATAAACCAAACTCAACGAGAAAAGATTTGGAGTTGTTTCAGTTAAATAATATTTTATTAAATGTACCTTCAAGGAATGTTTGATCCAATAACTACTCTCAAAAGAAGACTTTTATGAAGAAGATTCGTTATGGATGCTCTGGTGTAACGTGTGGGACACAGTGTTTCAACATGTTTGGTATGACATATTATCTCCTTCAACAAAGATAGATGTTATTGTTAGCTATAACATCTAATCATAATAGACATATGGTATTTCAAGATGGTTTCTATCCAAAATTCACTCTACATCAGAAGATCTACTAGTTAAGAAGAGGAAAGAATTTGGATGTATTGATGCATAAGGCACACATGATTGATGCGATGTCACCAAATTGGGTTATCAATCTCTAGTGTTCTTTCCATTCTTTTTCTGTTTCATAATCTTATAAAAGATAAGACATTATTAATTATTGTCATACTGGTTTAACTTGTCGAAGCAGTTGTCCAAAACAATATGTTTGACATTTGTCCCTTGAGGAACAAATTTTCAACTATGATATTTTATAATCATATTTAATAAAAAATAAGTATTTTGGGTTATGAGTGAGCACTAATCTTCTTAGTGTGTCTATCTAAGATCCATTAATTAACATGTTGTCTAGGAGGTTATGCTAGTATAGGCATATGTATGTTAGCTTAGGAGGTCGGGTGTTATTACTTAACTTGGTTCTTAATGTTATTCCAAAGTTCTTCTTGTCTTTCTAAAAGACATTTTCATGTTTTGGAAAAAAAATTTCAGAACACAAGGGGGCTCGAAATTTTGGATATGCACTAGGTCAATTTGTCAAAATTGGGAGATTGAAGGCTCTAAGATTTGACTAAATTTTGGTAAAATATGATGTTGAACAAGATGTTCTCATATGAAAAAATCTGTAAAGAACAACATGTCGGACATCTTAGTCTGACACAAAAGGTTTATTACAGACTTGTTCCAAGATTTAAGGCGCAATTAGAACATGGATCAAGAAATGATTGGACAAAGATTTTAAAGCCCATGGACAGCTGAAGATTATAAAAGGAAGACCAAGACCTAGGGCAAATTACTAGTCCTTGTTAAGACTTTTGTAAAGCAAAAATAAGGGTTTTTTTTTAGAGTCGTGTGCTTTTTTGTATTATAAGTCACCCTTTGTATGAGTTTGATACGTTGTGGTAGACATAGTTTTTCCTATTCAGAAACCTGTAGGTAATGAATTATATATTGTTCTTGGATGAAGCTTTTAAGAAAATTCAAGTATTATTGTTAGTCAATATTTTTGACTGAATATTATGTTAAAAGGATTGTCTTTCAATTGAAAAGTTTGATACAGTCACCAGAGGTTATGACTGTTAGATATCACTGAGGTGATTTAGGAATTGAGATGGATTTCTCTTATCTAGATGGGTTTCTTGGTAGAAGTAGCACTGGGTAAGGAATTAAGTGATAACTTATTGTAGGTTGTATACTTAGAATTAATACTACTGATAGTGAATTCATTCCTGGCTTGGTAGCCTCCAGATGTAGTTGTTGTTGTACGCCGAATTGGGTCATCATATCTTGGTGTTATTTATCATTTTGCTATGCATAAATCAGTTTATTCTCATGCTCTAAAATATATGTCTTAATAGATGTTGAAACATCTCATGACACTATTATGACTTTGAGATATCATATTGTTCTTGTTCTGTCCTTGTTTAGTAAAGCAGAGATCAATGTCCCGACATCTCTTAGGACATCTAAGATCTGCATACCAGATTTCACTTGGTATCAGAGCAGGCATCATGTTCTATTTATGGATTAGTTCTAGGGAAGATGATTTTTGGTCTTTTGAACAAGGAAGGAGATTATATGGTTAGAGCATTCATTACTATTATGTTCAAGAGGATTGGAAGCTAGGATGATAGCTTTTTGAATCCAACCTGACAACTAATGATGGTTGACTGATACTTCTGTGAAGATTTTACGGATGTTACTTATAATGATGTTATTGTTACGCATGGTGCCTTATAAGATGTTTTGATATCTTACCTGGAACTTGTTGAGGATGGTGTCAGCCTCTATGGATGTTCAAGATATCACTAGATGAGAGTAATATAAAGGAGAGAGCATTGTGATCTAGCATCCACTAAAAGATCTTCCTATGTTGCTTGGGAGATAGTTTCAATCAGTTACCATGAAGGATAATATGAGGAAAAAGGTTGAGTTGAGGTCTTGTTTATCAAATTCATGATCTGTGGATTTGGTAAACACTCTATATCACGTTTAAAATAGCCCAAGATACTTGATTTTTCTCACAAGTCCAATCATAAAGGCACTTTTGAATGTGTTTGATAAATAGAGTTCAGAAGAGAAGATGGTCAAGAAGAATATCCACAGGTACTTATTTAAGAAGTGTGACATGAGAATGTCATACCATTGAAGAAATACATGAGTAATTTATTTTTGCGTCCAACCCTATAAGAGATTGTCTATGTTTTAGGATTCCTTATTAGAATTCCTGAAAGACAGTTTATTCTGGAATAGAAAAGAAGGAACGGTATGGTTGTTCAAATGTCAGCACTGACATTCTACTAGGCTGGAACTAGAGTAAAAATTGATTAATGTTAAAGCATTCTTATGAGTGTGAAGACATTGGATCTTTGTGGAGAAATTTTTCCTACTGATCTCAAGAGCAACTACATGAGGTTTCTAACTCTTGGAAAGTGATCATGCTTATCCAAGGATATTACTGGTTTGTCTGAAGATGGTCTTTTAAGGAAGATTTATGCTTTGAAGAATGCTTCCTAGGTTGTAGCTAGAGTAAGGAGGATATGGTTTTCCTAGTCTAAACACCAAAGAGAACACTGAACCGTCAAGAGGTTGTGTATCAAGAAGCAAGTTGAGTCATGGATATTAATCCTAATGTCTCAACATTGTAATCATCATCAGGATTCTCTAGCTAAAGGGGAGTCTAATGACATTTGGTGACTGAAGAATACAGAATTCAGATTTAAAATCAATTGTTATTTGTGTCCTTAGCAAGTATTTAATTGATTATCCTTTTGCTTAGCGTTCAAGAAAGATGTTGTCAAAATGTCACACTAGAAGGTGCAGCTTCAGACAGTTGCAAGAACTCAAGAACCTATTCTATGTATCTGATTTGCCTTGAAGAATGGATACACTCGGTATCATATGTGAAGTTCTCAAAAGGTATTTATCTTGTCCTTAAATGTAATTAAGGTGTGTAATTCTAGTAATGGCTTCATAACCAATTTCAATGATCTATTCATTGGAAAAGGGCTGATGTTCAACCAGGTGTTAAAACATCATTCCAGAAGAGTGTGTGCAGATGATACAGTTGGTATCATATGTAAAGTTCTCAAAAGGTCTTTATCTTATCCTTAAATGTAATTAAGGTGTGTAATTCTAGTAATGGCTTCATAACCAATTTCAATGATATGTTCATTAGGAAAGGAATCGAGGTTCAACCAGGTGTTGAAACATCATTCCAGAAGAGTGTGTGTAGAATCTTGTTGATCCAAGGAGTGAACTTCTTGGACAAAGGAGTGATTTAGCATATGTTATGGATGCTAAACAAATGTTTGTTGATCAAAAGTGTTAGGAATCTTTTTCAGATTGGACTTGAAGAGACATTTGGTTATCATTCTAGGAAGTCTATATCCAAGAAACTTGTTATGGATAGGTATGCTTGTGGAAGTGAAGATTAGCAAATGATCATCTTGATGAACATTCCTTGGGTCAGTTTATTTCTGATCTAAGTGCATAGGGGTGAAGAAGTTATGTTCCAGTATCTCCTATAGGATAATGTGTTATAATTTCTAGTGGAGGACTGTTAAAGGCATCTCAACTAGACTATATGAAGGTCAAAATCTAATATCTAGGATGTTTTCTCAGATATCTTGAAGACTCTTATGCTCATAAGAAGCTAGATTCGTGTGAACCTGCTTGTGGATACTCTTTTCAAATATAATAGTCTCTAGTATGGATGATTATGTTGGAGGAGGGAACTTAAAGAAGCAATTGATCAAGATGGTTTTTTAGAAGACTGGTTGTTGTTTTTCTTAAAACATGATGAAGGTTGTTTACTCAAACTTGAATATAAGTTTCAAGTCTATGAGAACATGGAACTCTTGTTCTGTTGAGGTAGAGAAATCCTTCAAGGTGGGATGAGCTTTTCAAGAATTATGTCTGGAGCAAGGATAAGTTAGAATTGGAAGATCTAGTTTCTATGGTGGATCAAAATACCACTCATCTGGAACTCTGATTGATCATCCTTGTAGGGAGCTGTGTCAAATAACCATAGTTATTTGTATGCTCAAGGGAGATTTCGCTTTTGCTTAGGGTCCAAGAAATGTGTGTCATCACATGTTTGGAACATTTGATCTTACAAGTGATGGTGTTCTTAACTTTATGAAGGTCTGTGCAAAAGGGTAGTAGACAGAAAGTTAAAGGAGAAACTGTTTATATCCATGCCTTAGTGCGTGTATAAGAAATCCCAAGATTCTTAAGGATGATTGATATATCTAAAACATCAAATAGATTGTTTATACATTTTGTTTCTGGTAGAAGCTTCATGAGATGCATGATAGGTTATTTCCTTCAGTGGTTTTTTTATTTGTGTGAAGATTAAGCCGATACAAGTGTGTATCATATTAAGATATTCATGTGTACCATAATAAGGTGTATGGATTACTATGAAAATGGTAAGTCATGTAATTGGTGTTTCAAGAATTAAAGTACATGGCTCCTCTAATTGAGACTGATGTCCTAAATGGTGTTGGAACATCATTCCTGCTATTGGTTATTCTTGGAGGATGATTGAGCTTAATTTTCATCTTTAGAGATATATCTATTCATTGTAGATTATGGTGTAGAGCTACTGGTCAAGACTGTGTAGATTCGGATTATTCTTGAGTAGATGGTAGGTTCTGCAGGAAGTATCTCTAGAAAAGACTGTATTAATCTAAATCTTGAGAGGGAGGTAGGTTGAGGATGTATCTCTCTTCATATGGAGAAGGGTTTTTATGTCTTCTAAGTGTGGATGACATCTTGCCTAACCAAGGAGTTAAGAGAATTTTCTTGGATTTGTACAGTGTATGGATGTCTTCAGGGGGAGAATGATCAAAGGTGTTATTTGTTCTCAATCCAAGAGTTTATTAGTTATGGTACAAGGATTGTGATCTCGGTATTTTCTCACATATGAGCATGAATATGTTCATTCATGTGAGGTTTTGATGTCATACTAGATGTATTGACATTGTGGTGTGTTGATCCTTTAGCTTAGTAAGTTCTGCTTGTGAGTTTGAATTGTTAAGGCTATTGATTTATCTCAACTATGTGCATGATTCTTAGGAGAGACCTAAGAAATAGGATTGGATATTGTCTGGGAGAATTTATTTTTCTCTGCAAATTGGGATAAGGTTCATGAGAGCTTTTGTTGATAAATGGGAGATGTCACACATAATGTCTTGACATCATGATCAGGTTTTTCTAATTCTAGTTGAAAGGAGTATGCTTGGAGTTCATTAGAAGGCACTATGACTATGCTTCAAAGTTTACAAGAGAGAGTAGACAAGGTCTGACTGGGTGTCAGGACATTGTTTAAGACTCGTGTTTGTTTACAAGTGGCTCTATGTGGACGGTGTTCCTTGGATGATGGAAAATGTGCCTTAAAGAGGGCGTGTAAAACATGTTTCTTCAGTACATGCATATTTTTTGGACGGTTCTCATTAAATAAGAAACAATCAAAATTGAGTTGGCTGGTGCACATTCATTTTTACTGAATTTATCTTCCTCAATTTACGTTCTCATTGAATTAATCTTCGGTTATATCAATGGCTCGTTAATTCCTAAGGAAACTACTTGGGCATTTAAAAGGGTTCTTTGCTTCTTTTGTCTCAGGTTGTGTTTTTGTTGTGTCGTGATTTTATGTAATTTGTCCGGGTTTGGGTGAGTATTGTTTGGATATGGAGTTGTGTTGGATACTTTTGTCAATTTTTGGCTTAAAAGGGGGAGATAGGTTGTGTGTCTATCTCAGTTGTATGTTTTTCCTTGTAACACATTACTGGTCTTCATTTGTGTCTTGAGTCTGTTCTTGCAGTTCTTTTGCAAAGGTGTCGGATAGGATATTCCAACATCCTGTATATGTCTCAGTTATGAACACACTTGTGTCTTGTGTTTTGAGTTATCCGGAGTTGGGGTTTGGTCCACTGAGCCTTGATCTGGATAATGGAGGATGGTAAATTGGGATTGGTTTTGAGGAGGAGTGTATTGTATCTTCTTTCTCATGTACACAAGGGAAAAGGGTACATGTCATACAACAAGTGGTGTGTGTTGTGTAAATCATCTTAACAGTTGTACAGGTGTAGCACCCCAAAATTTTCCTTTCCGTGTTGGCAGCATCTGGCTTTTGTTTCTTTGCATTCTCGCATTTCTGCATTTGCATAGCATTCATTCTTGAGACAAGGGATCAAGGTTTTCCCGTGGCTCAGTTTTCATCTCAGTGCATGAACCTGAACAACGAGCATCAGAGGCTCTGGCATTTATTTTACCCAACAGTCGGGCAACCGATTTTATTTTATTTTACAGGGTATTTTCAGCTCAGAAAGCAGCATTCAGGATATCGCAAGCATTTTCATGGTTATGATACTCAAAATCAAGTTTCAAGAGTTGAACAGAGCTCAAAACAGTTGGAAACAGACAAACGGGCAGATTTCCCTCCAAAAGGCGCCAAAATTCAAATTTTGGAGGTGTTAATTGGTTAACCTTTATGGTTAATCGATTAACCAAGGCAAAATTGGGGGAAATTGGGATTTTTGAAGGTGTTAACCGATTAACCTATATGGTTAATCGATTAACCAGTGCAGATTTTGCCTCTGCACGTGAATTTTCAATCCAAACCACTTTGGGGTCCAATTTTGGTCATGTGCAAGCTTTACTTTCACTTTGGGAAGGAACTATAACCTATTTGAAATTTGGTTAATTTCATTTTCCCTCCAAATGCCCATTCCTCATTCCAAACCAAATTTTCCAAACCATTTTCCAAGCCTTTCATTTGGATCCAAGCCTAAGTGATATTTAAGTGATCCACTCCAAACCTCACACGTCTAATCACTCATAATTCACTCATTTTCAGAGTTGATCTCAATTCTCTCTCAATTTTCCAATCTCCAAAACCTTCACCAAAGCTCTTCTCATTGAGATCATTGATTATTCATTGGAATTCTTGATCTCTAAGAGCTAAACCTTCATCCATTCTCTCCATTGAATCAATTTCTCCATCCAATTTTCGTGCAAAATTGGATCTGAACTTGGAAGTGATTTTGGAAGTGATTATTTGGCTTGATTTGGTTTAATCTTGAAGGATCTTTGTTGCGGTGAGAATCTTGATACCAAGCAATTGATTAGCTTGAATCTTTAATTCTTAAATTCACACTCGGACTTTAATTTATCCAAAGGAAAGGTCTAAAGAAAGAAAAACCCTTTTCGCGATGTAACAACAACGCTAAGAGATTCGGGGATCGGGGGTTGGTTATGCATAGGGTAGGTATTTCACATCCTAAACATCTGTAGTACTCTACAGGAACCTTTTGTTTGTTTGTATGCTAAGACTTGCTAAATGTTCGCTAGGGGTTGGGATTGGGTAAAAAGGTGTAGGTTAAGACCTAAAGATAGTTTCTAAGTTTGCTCGCAAAGATATCGCATCCTCTGCCTACGTATCCTTACTAGGATAGAATCAGAGCAATCGTAGTTCACCCCACTAGGGTTGAAGAACACTTGATTATGATCAAGGTTCAAAGGGGAACAACCATTTCCATGCTTGTGTAGAGTTTAAGAAAACTCTCTAGGTCTAAGTTGAACACTCAAGAAAAAGGGGAGTAAGTAATCATCTCCATGATTCTTACATAGAGTTTACAAACTCTATCCTAAGTTCTAATTGAAACAGCACTCCTAACAAGGGGTAAGCTTTTTAGACTTAAGCAAAGTCCAATGGATAGGTCCTAACTTAACTAAGTGGGTTGATGACTTAACAAAGTCAAGGGAGGGAGATGAGCTATCTATGACCCAAAGTTCCATAGAGAGACTTTCCTTTGGAAGGGAAAAGAGGAGGCAACTTGGATGAGAACTAAAGAGTTCCATCACTTGGGGAAAATAAACTTAAAAAAGCATAAACATTCAAACATGATGAATACAAAGAGATATGGTTACAACCAAGCATGCACAAGCATATTACAATAAGCAAGTACTTCAAATAGGATGAATGGTTACAACCAAAGCATGCAAGCGTATTACAATAGGCAAGCAAAGATGAGTTCTTACAAGACTAAATGAAGGATAAAGACTTAAGCATATCTTGACAAAGATGAAGGTAACGACCAATGCAAATAAGTCAACTTCATGGGGATGGAAATCAAATGAATCAAACATGATGCTCACAAGCAAAAGTAATTACAATTACACCAAAGGTTTGACAAGAGCTCACATTAAGCACACCAACAAACTTAAGAAAAATGAATCGGAAGTTTGAATGATTAGGAGGGTAAAAACCCTAAAAGAAACATGACAATTTTCAATGCAAAGTTGTTTTCAAAAAAGAGATTTTTAGAGTATTAATGTAACACATGAAAATATGCACAAATACGAGATAGTTGCAAAAAGAACCATTCAAAAATAATAATAATTGATGAAGTTATGATTTTTAGAAATTTAATAATAATTAAATAAAAAAAGCAAAGGAAAAAGTGATAAAAAGAAGAGGGAGGCGCTTGGTGGGTGTTGAACCCACCACCCTTGGAATACCAACTCAAAATCTTACCAAGTGAGCCAAGGCGCGCGCGTGTTTATTGGGAGGAAAGAATGACTAAAACATGAAAACAAAATGGGAAAATAAATAAAAGGGTTGATCTCCACTATGGATCGAACCCAGGACATGGTGATTGCAAGGCGCTTGAGAGTGAAGGTTTAACCACTGGGGTGGCGATACATCCAAGTATTATGCCACCCCAAATAATTTAAGTACTTAACAAAGTGAAAAAATTCTGGGCAAAGTCCACAAGCAAACATGGAAAAATGCGTGAAGGTTCAAACCAGCTCAAAACTCCATCATTTTTTACAAACTAAAAGCCTAACTTGTGTGAAATTTAACAAGGATCATGATGGCAATCTCGGTTTTCTCAAAAAATGCACATATAGAGGAACACGATAAAAAATGAAAAGATAATGCTTGAGATGCATAAGGGAAGTCAAGGTTTAAACTAGACAGGTTCATCCCATGTGATCAACATACACAAACTCTAAACATGTAATTAATGGATTTTAGATTCAAAGAACATTCACAAACAAATCAAAACAAGAACTGGCATGTATGTTGTAACTATGGATCAAAAAGGTTGAAAAGCTGTTTTGGAAAAGAAGAAGCAATTCATGATGCAGCATATCAACACAACTCCAATGATTCACACTCTATCAAGGCATGAACTTCAAACATACATAGGCTTTAAGTGAAGTCTGATATCTCAAAAGGTTGACAAACCTTAAAGTAAAAAGCAATGCAATTCAACTTATTCACTACCTCACCAATGCTTTGACAGCAGTATATGCAGACATGACAAACAGCAATAAACCATGATATTCTTTGTTTACAAACAGCAAGAAGCATTCAAAAATGACAAAAGTTGAAAATGAAGGGTAGTAGCAACAGGCATGGCAGTTGTACTTGTAACAGCAAAGGCATGACATGAACATTCAAATCATTGATCAAGCAATTACAAGGCATTGAAACATACATGGGAAGGATGCATACATGCTCATCACATTTGGCAACACAAACAGCATAATTAGCAACAGCCTCAACATGACAATGTTAGGTGACAACAAACATGGACATCCAACAATTAACTCAAAAGCCTACACATGGGATTCTAGTGCTCATCCTTTTACAAAAGCAAACATGCATACAAGACTCCCTAGGTTGATCTAGATAGTACTTTGACAAACAAATTAAGCAGCAGCATGTAATCCAGTTAAAACAATTTCATTTTGCAACAAAACTTCATCACAGCATTTAGATAGAGACCAACCAGTTCTTGGACATAACAATGCCAAACTTAACAAAGTTCATTTTAAAATGAGAGTTGTCAGTCCAAAACAAGCAAACATAGGTTGACAAGCTTAAACTCAAAAACAGTTTCATCAGCATTTAAACATGACAATGTCTAATAACCAACTCATTACATCCTTCATATGACAGTTACAAACTCATGACAGCAAATATGGCAATATCAATGATCAATAGCAAGCCCTAGTTCTATATGCACACATCATCTTGCAAACACATGTCAAGTGCTAGCCTATAACAAAAGTGGTGTTTATGGCAGTTTCAAATGAACCTAGGCAATTGGCAGCAAGTGTAGATTTCACAAAATGGCAAGGTTGGCACAAATCAACAAATCAATCCTAATACCTATAATACATACAACAGTTGCAAGCTTAACAAAGTCATCATGGCAGTTTGGTTTTTCAACAGAAAATACAAGACACACAAGAATGCAAGTAAATAAAAATTAACCAATGAGGCTGATTAGCAGTTCACAACAGATTTATACCAAAGGCTTCAAGACAAACAGGCTCATCAATGTTGGCAATGTAAACAAAATGTGAACAAGACATGGTTACAACCACAGCCCTATCCTAGTGCCTAAGGATGACAGTAGCATGATGCAAGAGATGAAACAAAACCAACTAACTAGCAAATAGAATCCAACAAGTATCATACTTCATGTTAACAAACATATGCAATAAAGGACAATAGCAGGTAACAACTTTAATGAACATGAACACATCAAGCTTGAAACAGTCATACCACATAAACCAAAAGAAAAACACCAATTGATGCAAATATCACAGTGCCAAACATAACACATGATTTCAAGGCTACAAGACTCATAAGTTAACAAACACAAGTCAAACACAAAGCAACAGTTCAAAGCAACATGAAGGTACACTTAACATAACAAAAGGCAAGTATCAAGCTTAAAACACATGTCATGACAGCTGCAATCATCAAGAAAGCAAAAATAGGTATTGGTCCTCATTATTCTCATGAGTCATTCCAATGACCTTTGACAAGTTCAAAGAGGCAGCACAAACTTACAAGCAAGTTCAAAATGCATTAAAGACCAAGTTTAAACACACATATGATCTCAAAAGATGGTGGAACAAAAAAATGGCCTATGAGTTGAAAAGTGCACATGGGCTGAAAAAATGCAAGAACAGAACTGCTGCAGAACCAAAACTAAACTAGTTTTCAACAATACAAACATTACATGGATCTAATATGTAAGGGTTTCCACATCAAAATGTTAACAAACAGGTTCATGACATGAAAATGGTAATGCAACAGAAGCAAGTTAATATTCTCATAAGCAGAACCAACACAAGACAGCATCAACTTCAAAACATTTGCAACAGTTTCTCATATGTTCATACATGACATGACATGACATGGAATTTTAGGGGAGTCTCAATGCTCAACACATAGCAGCACAACATATTGGTAATGATCATAAGAGCAAAACATATTAGTGAGTAAGACAAGCAAACTTGGCAGATTCAAACATGAGCTGCACTTGTATTGAAACTTATTGTAACAACTAATGCATTTTAGACATGTTCATGACAGTTGTAAAAGGGATAGTAACTACCAACCTTTTGTAGACTTCCTAGCAAGCAAATATAGAAGGAAAACCTTGGAGCCTCCAAATGAAATCCAAATCCAATGCCTTGTGAGAATGCTAGCCTTTCTTGCACTTGAAGTAAACAAGTGGATCTTGGACCAGAACTTGAAATAAGTGATGATGATGAAATTTTAGGTTATGGACAGTTGTTATACCATAAACCTAAGGTGTTTAGAGGTTTGCAAAGATCAAAACAGACCTGGTTTATATTTTGGCAGATTTTGAGTATGAAGTCAAACTTTCCTTGGTTGAAAGTTGACTTTTGGGGAATGAGGTTTTTTCTGGTTTAAAGATTTTAACACCCCCCATACATCATTTGTGGATTGTGTGGATGGTTTGTGGTGGTTTTGGTTGTGTGAAAATGGTTTTGGTAGTTGTTTTGCTCAAGACAGATTTTTGAGGTTTTGGAGTGGTTTTCTTCACTTGTAAGAAAAGACAAGGTAGTATGAGAGCAATGAGTTTCTCTTGGGTTGTAGAGTGCTCTGGTGTCTCTCAACATAGAGGAAACCTCTATTTATAAGCAAGGCAAGGCTTGGGGCAGATTGGTAACTTGGCACTTTTGGAGGGAGTTTTGAAAAAGTAATCTTGCTTGAGATTTGTTACAGCTGCAACTTCAAGTCTTTGACTCAAGCTGATGCATTACTCAAGTGGCATGAGTGACATATCAGTGATTGAAATATGGCTAGGCAGTAGGAGGGTTGTTTGCTGCAAGAGTTCCATAAAGTTTCTCTTTCTTCCTTTTCTTTGATTAAAATAATACCACTTGCCTCCAACTTGCAAGACTCACCAAACCTCCTCATTTTCTGCATTTCTTCTCCTAATATCCTCTAAATATCAGATAGAAACATGATCCAAGGGATGAGAATAGCTCAAGTGACCAAAAGATGAGTTTGTGAAAAAGTGAAAATGTTGGACTCAAGTGTTGAAACCTCATCTTGTTGAATTCATAACTCTCAACTCATAAGGGCTATGGAGGAGTTCTAGTACATTTTGGAAAGCCCTTATGTAGCTCTACAACTTTCATGATTTCATGAGTTTCAAATTCCCAATGGAACTAGGTCAAAAAACCTCTCAAAGTTGCTGAAAAACATGCCTAAAAAGTGAAATAACTTAGAATTTTTCTAAGTTATTTTTCCCTCTTGTAATGAATTTGGTCATAACTCCAAATCTATGCATTTCCTGCTCATGGACCACTGTGGGACTTTTGTATGACTTGTTAAGAGCTTTCCAATAATCTTTGAACCAACTCAATTGGATGTGTGGTTAAGGAGTTATGGTCTTCCCCCTTTCAAAACCCTAATTCCCGATTTTTGCGATTACTCCTCCATCCTTGATCCAATGGTCATGAAACTTCATGGATAGGTGTAATATGGCATTAGGAACATTTTTTATTCATACTTTGAGGTCAAATTCCCTATGATTGCAGAGTTGACTTTTCGGTTAACCGAACGACCGATCGGTGACTACCGAGTCGACTGTTGATGCTCCGGATCTTTTGAGGCCTTGAAACTTCTTGAGTAGACTTTACTAAGCCATATGAACTTTATGGACCATGATCCCACCATTGTAACACCTTTTAAATCAAAAGTCAAACTACAGTTGACTTTTCCTAATCGCAAACCCTAATTGGGTATCTTGAACTGCACTGTTCTTGATCCTTGGGTGACAACCTCAAATTGGATTCATGCTTGATCCAATGGAGTATGTTTGATGATGTGGAGACTTATCTCATGGAGAACCAATCCAATATGTTGACTGATTAACCATTGAAACCTCGATTCTCGATTGTACGGAACCCTAATTCATCTGTATCTTAACAAAGACAAACTTGAAATGGGTTAAGGTTAGATAATCAAGCGAATATAATCCTAAGATGATAATGAAGATCTAAGGGGTCAAAATTTGGGGTGCAACAATCTTCATTGCTACTACAAGAATTGGTGTGGATCTTGAAGTATTCTGAACTTCTAGCATTGGATTTGTTCAATTCCAGGTGAATCAACATTAACCGGAGCAAATCTCTGCTCCGAAGGTTGGATCCGAATCTGTTTTTAGCTTATTTTGCATAATCATGTGGATTTTCATCTTTGATTGAATTTTGGTTAATTTGATCTGATTGATTCATGATTTGGTTGTGTTGATCTGTTTACATGTTGTTTGAATCATGATTTGCTGGTTTAATTTCATGATTAAGTGATTATGCAATCATCCGGTGGATCGAATAAGTGCTTATTTGCTGAAAATGTTGTTCTGTTGCTGTTTTTCTGCTGTTGGCACAGTATTAATCGGTTAACACATATGGTTAACCGATTAACCATTACAGATTTTCAAATTTTTCAAAGTTTTTAGAGCGTTAATCGGTTAACGCATATGGTTAACCGATTAAAATATGCAAATTTCCAGATTTTCAACTTTTATTAAGTGGTTAATCAGTTAACGTGTATGGTTAACCGATTAACATTGTGCCAGTGGGTCTGTTTTGCTGATTTTCTTGCATGTATGGGTACCATTTTGCATCGAATCATCGTAGTTTGATACGATGCATTAGAAGTGAAATGTTCTAGACATTTTGTCGCTGTTTTGGTTGTTTAATCGAGACTTCGTCGACTTGCATTTATTTTCCACTTGGATGCACGCTTGTGTGTTGTTGTTCATAGTGATGATGTTGCATTTACATTTTCTCTTGTGGTTGCATCTTTATTTATTGCATTAATAAAGGTCGAGATGTGCTTGTGGTGGTATTTACCCCATACTCTGTTCCTCCCTTTGCTTGTGTGTTGCATTCCATGTTTACATCTCTTACTTATGATTGAATTTACTTGGTGCTTTCTTGTGATTTTTGCCATGATCCCCATAGGGTTCCTAGTCCCTTTGTTTAGGATGGGAGTAGGAGAGACATTAGGTGTTCAATCCAAGCGTGCTAACATTAGGGTAGATGTTTCCCCTTTTTTATCCAAACCTTAGGACCACTTTGCATGACAACGTTAGGGCCGAGTTTCCCGTAGACCTTCTGTGTGTCTTCTCTTCTCATCTCAAACAATGCTAATTCATCTAATAAATATGATGAACATTGTGCGCTACGAGCCTTAAGCTACTTGGAAAATGGTGATTGGGGGGCTTCCTCTCAATGGCCTAGAGTGTTTAGTGTACACCCTTTGGGTGATATGCGATGCATTCGCTCCTAGGTCATAGTCTTTAGTGCAACGTGAATCACAAACTGAATTAATTCATTTCACTAAAAAACACAAACAAACTTCAAACCTTTTTCCTTCGGGATTAATCGGAAAACCTTTTTTCGTAAAAAGAGTGTTGTTAAGCTTTGGTTCTACCGCAAACAGGCTTTGTCCCTAACTGCTAGAACGGAGGTTTAACCCTACTCAGTTAAAACACTTAAATAACATGTGGTTTCGTGTTAGCCTGAACTACGTTTGCTCTGATTTCTCGTACCAGACGAGGATACGTAGGAATAAGACGCGATGTCTTGGCGAGCAACCTTCCCCTCTTTCGCCCGTAGTTAGCCGAACTACGTTGACTCTGACTTTCCCATTACACGAGGGAATACGTAAGCACAGAGAAGCGATGCTCTGCCGAGTCTCTCTTCTTTTCTTTTTGTCTTGAAGCCTTTAGCGTAGATAGTTTAAACACAACCTTAAATAGACAACAAGCATGGATCCCGTCGAGTACGACGGACGTGAGGGGTGCTCATACCTTCCCCTTGCGTAACTGACTCCCGAATCCAGGACTTGGTTGCGATGACCTCGTCTTTTCCCTTTTTCGTTAGGTTTTTCCAATAGTTTCCTTTCCCTCTCTTTGGGATAAATAATGAAAGGTGGCGACTCTTCTATTTTCCGCCGGGTGTTTTTCGCAGTTGCGACAACAGGAAGAATTAAAGCTTCTAGGAGTGACATTATTTTCTGCTAAACTCGCCATAGGCCGGCTGAAATGACTTCAGGACTTTCTACTCTTTCTACTCCTTGATTTCTTAGGTTTATTGTACAAAAGGAGTTTAAGCCAAAATTTGTCAAAATGGGGAGATTGAAGGTTATAAGATTTGACTAAATTTTGGTAAAACATGATGTTGAACAAGATGTTCTAATATGAATACATCTGTAAAGAACAACATGTTAGACAAGATGTCCTATCTTGAGGACTCGATATCTTAGTCTGATACAGTAGGTTTGTTGCAGATCTGTTCCAAGATTTAAGGCGCAATCAAAACATGGATCAAGGAATGATTGGACAGAGATTTCGAAGCCCATGGGCAACTGAAGATTATAAAAGGAAGACCAATACCTAGGGCAAATTACTAGTCCTTGTTAAGACTTTTGTAAAGAAAAAGTAAGGGTTTAGTGTTTTAAGATTTGTGTGCTTATCTAGTATTGTAAGTCACCCTTTGTGTTAGTTTTATACATTGTGGTAGACATAGTTTTCCATATTCAAAAACCTGTAGGTAATGAATTGTATGTTGGTCTTGGATGAAGATTTTAAGAAAATTCAAGTATTAGTGTTAGTCAAAAGTATTGATTGAATATTGTGTTGAAAGTGTTTTCTTTCAGTTGAACAGTTTAATACAATCACTGGAGGTTGTGACTGTTAGATATCACTAAGGTGATTTAGGAATTGAGATGGGTTTCCCTTATTTAGATGGGTTTCTAGGTAGAAGTTGCACTGGATAGGGAATTAAATGATAAGTTACCGGAGGTTGTAAACATAGATTTAATACTACTGATAGTGAATTCATTCCTGGCTTGGTAGCCTCCAGATGTAGTTGTTGTTACACACCGAACTGGGTCATCATATCTTAGTGTTATTTATCATTTTGCTATGCATAAATTAGTTTATTCTTATGCTCTAAAATATATGTCTTAACAGATGTTGAAACATCTCATGACACTGTTATGACTTTGAGATATCATAATGTTCTTATTTTGTCCTTGTTTAGTAAAGCAAAGGTCAATGTCTCGACATCTCTTAGGACATCTGAAATATGCATACCAGAATTTCAATAAGAAACGGTTTAGAAGGGACGTTGAATAGATTGATTCCCTTTAAAACAATTTCAAAAACTTTTTGAAACAAAATCATAGATTTATGGGTAGAAGCGGAAAAAAAAGATTGAGGCTTAAAAGCTCATCAAGAATATTTCTAACTAAGATATTTCAATGATGTCACTTGTGGAATGATCTTTTCAAAGACACAACCGAATAGGATGAGCCAAGTTGCTTGATCCAAGAAATTTAAATACTCAAAATAGAAATGCTTTAATCATAATTGAATTTAAAGACAATTCAATATGTTTCATGCACATAGACTTATGCTTACATAATTAACCACTATAAGTACGATCTAGTCTAGATAACATACAAACGATGATATAATGCAAAAACTACGTAACAAATGTGTCACACCCCAATTTTTTCTTACCTAGATTGCATTGCATTTTCTCTTTTCACCTGCATTCATATGATCATTTTATTTGGTCAATTCCCCTTTTTCATCAATCAAATGTTCATCTGCATACATACAATAAAACATAAAGCTAAGGGTTTGACATTTATCAACACACTCATATTTTTCAATAAGCTTTCATATGCACCATTGCGTCATGACCATTTCATTTGTCATGGAATCTCATAAACATTCATTAACATGCATTAGGTCAATTAGTAGAGAGTGGAATAAAGTGATAAAAGTCCAAGGTTGGATCTCGTTGGTTCGTATTGCATTGTGACTTAACCATACTGAAGCTAGTGGAAATATACCCAAGCGCATCGCACACTCGATGGTACAATAGAGTCGCCACCAAACTTTATTTATTCCAGAAGAAAAGGGAAAATATCGATAAAACCCAAGGGAAGAGAAATAGGTAAGGGAGTCAGTTATGCGAGGGAAAGGTATTAGCATCCCTCACACTCGTCGTACTCGATGGGAACCATTTTGCTTGTTCTTTGCTTGAGTGGGTGTTTTATCTAAAGTTTACTTGCGAAAAGGAGAAAATGGTTTATAAATAGGGTGCTCGTAGAGGATTGGGGCCCTCGTGCCTACGTATCCTCATAGTGCAATGAGAAAATCAGAGCTCCGTAGTTTAGAGAACCAGGGGACAAATGAAGGAAGGTTGCTCGCCAAGATCTCGCAATCTTATGCCTACGTATCCTCATAGTGCAATAAGGAAATCAAAGCTCCATAGTTCATGGAACTAAGGATAAGAAAACAAGTGGCGTCATAGCCAAGAGAAGGAAAGAAATGATTGATTGATTAAAGTGCAAAAGAGTGCAACATTAACCAATATATGGTGATTTAGCCAAAGAGCAAAATAGAGGTGTGACGTTGACTAATAAATGGTGTAGGAAAAGGGTAGGAAATTGCCAAGGTTTGTAACCTTATAGGCGAAGAACTGAATGGCTATGGTCTATAGCCCTATGAGGCAAGAGGGATTTCCAAGGTCTATAACCTTATAGGCAAAGAACGAAGTTGCCAGGGTCTATAACCCTATGGGCAAGAGAGAATGCCAAGGTATATAACCTTATAGGCAAAGGATTGAATTTCCAGGGTCTATAACCCTACAAGACAGAGCTAGAGGTTATCAAGGTCTATAACCTTATAGACAAAGAATTGGATTGACAATGCCTATAACCTTATAGGCAAGAGAGAATGCCAAAGTCTATAACCTTATAGGCAAAGAAATGAATTGCCAAGGTCATTAACCTTATGGCACGATAGATTGCCAAAGTCTATAACCTTATAAGCAAAGAACGAAATTGCCAAGGTCTATAACCTTATAGGCAAAAAATTTGAATTTCCAGGGGCTATAACCCTATGAGGCATGAGATATTGCCAAGGTCTATAACTTTATAGGCAAAGAACAAAGTTGCCATGGTCTATAACCCTATGGGCAATAGAGAATGCCAAGGTCTATAACCTTATAGGCAAAGGATTGAATTTCCAGAGTCTATAACCCTATGGGCACGAGAGATTGCCAAGCTCTATAACCTTATGGGAAAGATGAAAGTAATGATTAAGGATGGTGTACAACCACTGAGATTAATCTACAAGGTGTGGAGTGTCAAGGAAAGTGTGATACTTAATCCAAAGAGAAAGTGTGGTTAATGAAGCAATGATATTGCAATGCTGAGGTGTTAAAAGTATTGAATGGTGTTGAATAGTGTTGAATGATGTTGAATAGATGAAAGCTTCGGATGATGCCCTAAGGAAGAAAGAGAATGTGCTACCACACACTCATTGTGAGTATCACTCTTTGGTTTTTGGTCACAGTCTCTATATATCATAGACAATAAAAAGAAGAGATGGGAGATTTGAAGGTGAGAAAAACACTTAGAAGGGGGGATGAATAAGGGTTTTGAAATAAATATGGCAATAAAAACAACACAGTATTTTTATCCTGGTTCGTTGAACTCAACTAATCCAGTCCACCCTACCAAGGTGATTTGCCTTTCTCAGCAAGGACTTAATCCATTATATTCAAACAGATTACAATGTCAACCACTAAGAACAACTGTCTTAGTCTTCTCAAGAAATTCTGACCACAACTTGGTCTTCTTAAGGAACCTTTTACAAATTAATGTAAACTAACAAGTGTTTAAGATGCTTCTAAAAAGCTATATCACAACTGTGATTTTTACACTTAGTTAAAGAACGAATAAAACTATTAAGCTTATGAAAATAAATTGTATGAGAGCTTGAAAGTAGTTTTTCAATTTGATTTCTCAATTTCAATATGAATCGTCAACTTTGAAGAGTTGTTGAAGACATCCTTTTATAGAGCAGAAAGTCCAATGCTTGAAGATTGTGCACTGTTGTGTAGCTGTAGGCTTTTGTCTTCTATTGACTCTAGCTTTCCCAGAAGAGGAATGTTCAGACAAATCCCTTTTGTCTGATTTCCTGTGCCATACATGAATAAGGAAAGATTCGTTTGGAATATGCCAACGGATATATCTTTGAATAATATTTTCTTCAACAAGCTTCTGCCTCAAAGCTATCAACATCAGAGTCTTGATGTTATCAGAATTTTGCAGCCAATGTGCTTCAGCATGAATATCAATCAGAGCAGAGTTTGAATAACAAAGCCTTTGTACTTGCAGCGCAAAGTACCTTCAGAGTCTTCTTTAAAAAATGCTTGAAACTCTTCATAAAAATTCTTCAACTACGCTTCAGAGTCTTCTGCAGCTTCTGCTTTAGAATCTCTTCTGGCAGCACTCAGAGTCTTCTGATGACTTGCTTCTGATGCTTCAGAGCTTTGCGTAGAGTAATGTTCAGATGCATTTTTGCTTCCATAAGAATATTTATTTTAATATCTGAAACAAAAACACTTGAACAAAATTAGAGTATATATTTTCTTAATAAAAAATTTCATTAGAGTTATCATCAAAACATAGAGATATATTAAACATCAATCTGTGTTTTAGCGATCTCCCCCTTTTTGATGATGACAAAAACATAGGAAATTTTGTTCAATAAAAAGGATAAATATATAACTCCCCCTGAGATAAAGAATCTCCCCCTGAAATGAATACTCTAATAGAAGAAAATACTTCCCTTTTTGCATGAGTATACTTTTCAGATTAAGAGCCTGGTTAGAATCCTGGTTAGAATATACTTTCCAGAATCAGAGCTTGATTTTCTTTCCAGAATCAGAGCCTGGTTTACTTTTGGGATCAGAGCCTGCTAATCAGAACCTGGTTTGAATTAAGGTCTGGTTTGGGGATTCTCAGGGTAACTTCAATGAATTTTCTCAGATGATATGTTATAGTTCTGAAAGACTTAAAATTCAATGTTAGTTATAAATTGTCATGTCTGAATTCCATTTTAGTAACTATTTATAATTGAACAATCAGAATTTCTTTTTCTCCCTCTTTTTTTCATAATCAAAAAGAAAAACTTTTTAAGACAGAAAAGAACAACAGAGAAAAACAATATAAAAATAGATAAGGAGACAGTCAACTTCATAGATAAACAGAGTCCAGAAAACATTCAGATAAACAACAAGATAACATCAACAACAAAAACAACAAACAGGTGCACAAACATAACAGAAAAGAACTAAGGTTGGCGAGAGGCTATCAACTTCAGAAGGTATGTAATATGAGAAGTAGATTCCTCTTGTTTAGACATCCAAGTCTTAATCTCATCTGTGGTTTGTTCTTGCTTGACCATCCATGTTCTGATCTTTTTGTTGTTGGCTTCTAGTAGAGCAAATTTTTCTTCTAAATCTGGTCTTTCTGTCTTGATTTCAGAAGAAGCAGGTGCTGATGCAGATTCAGTAGCTGGAGCATTATCAGTGACCATAGCAGATGCAGATGCAGTTTCTTGAATCACAGAAGTAAAAGCTTGTTCCACAATCATCAGAGCTGACTGATTAGGCACAAGAGTTTCTTCAGCAACAGCCGCTTCTGGAGGAGTATCTTCAGACATAGGTTCTGCAGCAGGTGCATTGTCCAGAAGAAGAACTGGAGGTCTACTCATGTTCAGAAGAATCTGTCTTATAACTTCAGCAAATTTCACCTTTGCATCATCAGAGCAGATGGTGCGAAGATTTGAAGCTACAGAGTTGAACCTTGAGATGAATCTGTTCCAAGTGGCTTCAGAAGCATTTGGATTCACACTAGACAAACATTCCTTCTTTACAGAAGATATCCACAAGTTCATTTCCTTCTTGAAGCCATCAAATAGCGTACTAACATCCAGTCTCGGTTTTGGTTTCAGAAAGTTTTCTAGAGATGGTGTTTTGGGTTGTTCTGGTGGGGGTGGTATTGTAAAGGTTGGGATATTTAACAGAGGACGAGGATAAGATGAAAAAGATGTTTGGCCAGATGATTCAGGGATATTCTGACGTTTTGGAAAAAAATGTTTAAGTTTTAGTCCAGGGGGAAGGTCATCAGATGGTAAGGGTTTTAATGAAGCAAAATAAACAAAATCAGATGATCTTGGTTCATAGCCACGGAGTGAGGGGGTGAGTTTACTTCTGGGGGTACATCAGATTTAGTAGAATCAGATGATGCAGAAGAATGACAGGATGTGGAAGAAACATCAAATAAAATTTTCAGAGGTTGAATATCAAGAACCTCAGAATCAGATATGAATGATTCATAAGTTTTAGGTTGTTCAGGTTGAGGAACAGAGGGGATGGATTGTTCTGGTTGTGGTTCAGTAGTTTGTGCTTTTGGTGGGGGAATTTCAGAAGTTTGTTGTGGTGTAGAGGTTTGTTTGTCAGAGGGGGGAATATTAGATGGTTGTTTTTCAGATGGATTTGGTTGTTGTTGGGGTGCAGAAGGAGCTGTTTCAGAAGATTTCTTTGGTTTAGAAACATGAGGAGGAGAAGGTGAAGGAGAGGGTATAGGTTCGTAGACAGGGGGATCAGATGTTAGTACCTCTTTGACAGTTTCCAAGATAGAGTCTAAACTGGCCTCAAGAGGATTAGTTTTTTGCTTCTTGACCCTCTTGGGTTTAACAGAAGCTGCTTCACCAGAAGCCTTCCTCCTTCTTCAGAAACTTTCCTCTTCTTCTTGTGTCTTTCACTATAAAGATTTGGTGCAGGTTCGCCTGCTTTCTGAACTAGATTTTTTGGTAGAGGAGTTCCATCTGCCAGACACGTTGCTATATACTTCAAAATAATTTCCCTTGGTTCATCAGCATAGAACATAGGAAAATCATCCAGAGGTATCCTTCTTTTGCTGACCTCTTCAGAGTTTATTTGTTTTGGTGCAGAAGTGAGTTCTTCTACAACCTTCATCCTCTGAAGACTTTTCCCATTCAGAGCTTTTCCAACCATAGAAGCTAATTCTTCCTTCAATCCTGCTTATATCAGATGTCCAACTAGACCATTCTCAGTCAGAATATCTGAAATGAGTCTTCCCGTTGGAATCCAATTCCTCATCTTCTGATTTTTAGTTCTTACTTCTTCCCTTGACTGTTTTACATGAGTCCATAAATGATTGAAAAGTAGATAAGGCAGATCCACTTTTATGCTCTGACTCAGACAATACATGAAGTACATCTGATCAGTATTTACATAATCAGGAGAGTTTGAATACTTCCTGTGATGAATACAACCCATAAAGATCTTAGCCCAGATCCTGTAGTTTGGCTTCAGATCTTTCACTTTGTTAGAAGCTTCTCCAAATGAGAAAACTTCCCTATAAACATCAGTCATATCAACACGCCCAGCTGGCAACACCATCAGTTTCTTCATAACCTATGAGCTTCCTAATAAGATCCTCAGTTATGATGATTTCTTTACCCAGAACATATGAAATAATGAACTTAGGGTATGTGATAGCATGGATCCAAAATTCCTTTACCAGACATGGATAAACTGGTCCCATCATCCTATCAAAGAACTTTGTCCAGCATTGAGCATCAACAATGGGACGAAGATCAAACCCATTTTCAGCAATTGATTCAAAGTTCACAATCGATTCACACAGTACTTCAAGTTTTTCAACTAGTGTGAGTAGAGTTCTAACCGGTTCTTTGAAAGCAACAACACCGATGTTAGAAGATGAGACAGCAGCCATGGTTGATTGAAACTGAGCAGAAGTTGATGAAGAAGTAGCCATTGTTGTTCTTGAGAGAGATTTAGGGTTACAAATGGTTTTGGGTTTGGGAGAGAGATGAAAGCAAGGAAATAGACAGAAATGAATACAAGAGTGTGAGAGAGTAAAAAAGTGTGAAAAGTGAAGTTTTGTGTGTCGCTTCCACGAAAATAAGGTGCCGGCAAAACAGAAGAGTCGCCACCTTTCGTTATTTATCCCTCAGAACGGGAAAGGAAACGATCGGAAAAACCTGACGAAAAGGTATAAGACAAGGTCATCGCAACCATTGTCTGGGTTCGGGAGTCGGTTACGCAAGGGGAAGGTATTAGCACCCCTCACGTCCATCGTACTCGATGGGATCCACGCTTGTTGTGTTTATCTGACGGGTTGGTTTTATCTATCTACCTATCAAGGCTAGTCTAAAAAGAAAAGAAAATGACTCGGCAAAGCATCGCACTTTATGCCTACGTATTCTCATCAGAGAATGAGAAATCAGAGTCAACGTAGTTCGACTAACTACGGGTTACGGGGAAGGTGGCTCGCTAATACGTCAGTATTGTGCCTACGTACTCTCAACAGGCTTGAGAGATCAGAGCTTACGTAGTTCGGGATAATACGGATTACAGGAGTTCAGATTCATCTGTTTTATCAAGTATGGTTAACAAACAGTTCCAACAGTTTGGTGTACGCAGCTCGACCCTTGGAGACTTAGGCGTTACCGTTTGCGGTAGAACTGAGAGTTAACGACACTCTTTTCTTCAGAAAAGCTTTCCTTTGAATTACGGGCCCACGGGGCAAAAAAGGTTTGAAGTTTGTTTTCTGTCTTTTACGGAAGAACTGTTTTTTAGTTGTTTGCAACCAATATCGCACTAGAGACTATGACCTGAGAGTGAATGCGTTGCATGTCACCCTAAGGGTACCATACTAAACATCCAGACTGTTGAAGAGTGACCCTTCAACAACCCTTTCTCAAATAGCTCAAGGCTCGTAACGTACGACATCAATTAACCTTTATTACTGTATTTTAATTTGTTTTGAGATGAGAAGAGAGAACGAACAGGTTCAACTAAGGGGGAGACTATCAAGTCCTAATGTTGTCATGCCAAGGATTCATCCTATGGTTGAGGTTTGAAACAGGGAACTCCTAGAAGTTATCATGCATAGGTTTCAACCTAAAGTTCTAATCATCACTTCCTCATCAAAGGAAGTGAGATTCCTAGGGGATCATGTCAATGATAAACAGAAACGAGTAAAGCATCAGCTTAAACAGTAAACAGTAAACGACTGTAAAATGCATGCAATGCAAGTGAGGGAGGAAATGTGTGTGGGACATCAGCCTCCACAAGCTCATCTCAACCTCAAGCCAGATATGAATAACTGTAATCATACAGAAGAAATGACGTGCTATCAAGCAAAATATAAGCCACATAGGCAAGGGAGATGGGCTCTACCGAATACCCGCAAGCAAAGTCATACAGTAAAAATACAAGCAGAGGGAGCAACTCAACCTCTAGTGCAATCATGCACCTAGATTAAATCAGTCTAAATATGAACTTATTCTAATGCATCAAGCAAATCAAACAAGTCACATCAATACAGTTGCACAGAAAGAAAACAGACAGGAAAGAAAGCAGATCAACAACTTCCCTTAGCTTTACAGCAAAGCAATCTTCTGACAGTAGTTCAGTCCTCAGTCCTCAACCACCCTTCAAGGCTATCATCTTCAATAGTAAGTGTCAACTTACTTCTTTAAGCTTTCAACTCATCAAACATAAGTATCAACTTATTCTCTCTTCCCCAAGCCTCAGCTCTTCAGTCAATTCCACCTTCAGGCTTCAATCCTAATATCAAGTATCAACTTAGCTCCTGCAGGCTCTCAATGCATTAAACTCACAAGTATCAACTTGCTTCTTCCTTAAGCTTCAGCTTCTTCCTTCCATCTCCAATGGATTCCTCTCACAAGCATCAACTTATTCTTCTCCTTCTTCAAGCTTCATCTCCTTCAAGTATCAACTTGCTCTTCCTGATCTACAAGCTTCAGCTTCAATGCCAGTCTTCAAACAAAGGGAAGTATCAATTCCTACCCCATAACTGCTTCAAGCAAGGAACTCCATCCTCTAGCAAGGGAGAAATATTCATCTAACCAGAGCAAAGTTTGGATGATTGGTAGCAGAGTGAAGACCAAAGGTCACCACTAAGCATCCTATCATCAGAGAAAGGGACCCTCAAAGGTTCTACCAACTTGCAAAGAGCCACACATCCTACCAAGGGAGGGATGAGGCCTTTACAAGGGGACCTTACATCATGGGGAAGAATGGAATTGATCAACATCTTCCATGTTTATGAAGGAAGAGAAGCTATCTAGGAGCTCTGCCTACAAACCCTAATCTTATCACCTACTCAACACTACACCAAAAGAAGGGAAGATCTTCACATCCAAGCTTATTCATTCAATCCATGGTAGCCCAAGCTTGTCTTCAACCTTATCCAAGAGCAAGAGAGACAAAACCTAATCTAAGGGAACTAAGGAAGTCAATCTAGTTGAATCAGTGCATTAGAATCACCTAAAGTTAGCCCCTAAACTAAAATTAAACAAAAATAGTAAACTACCTTGAAAATTCCTACAAAATTTCCTAAGGGATCCTAATTCAATCATGAATCTACCATACAAAAATCAGAGGTTGAATCATCCAGCAAGTTCTAAAAATAAAATCTAAACCACAAGGTATCAACCATAAACCCTAAAAATGGAGCTCTTAAGGTTTCAACCTAAAACTACCACTTACATTCATCACAAAAATGTGAGAAAAATCTAGGGGGAATATGCATATCTATGCTAGCTACTCACAAAAAATCAAGGCAAGAATCATCATCACATGATCAAACCAAATTCAACAAAATCAAGCACCAAACATGATTATTTTAATGTCAATTAAAATGTAAAAATGCCCATAAAATCAAAAAATGCATGTAATATTAATATTTTTTATCTAAAAAATACTAGATTCAATCATGAATCCATAGCAAAAAGAATGGGATTAATTGAGTTGTTTTTCAATTATTTATGAATTTTCCAATAACCATGTATGAAATGAAAAATAAAATGAAAATCAAAATAAAATGAGAAGCGCGTGGTGTGAATAGCATAACAATTCAGTTTAATATCCAAACTGGGCCACAAGGGGGGTGGGAGTATCAACAAGTAACTTAAGCCCAAAACCATCAGTTAAATGAAACGCATCGTTTCATATTGATTCAGAAATCCTTCACAAACTTGGAAACGATCATGGCCGTTGGATGAGGTCTTCAGTCAAAGTCCACCTAAGATCCAATGGCCCTAAGGTTATCTTCAACCTTTTGAATCTCTGAAACTTCAATCACCTGCGCGCGCTAGAGTCACCGCCGGTGACTTCTCCGGTCAACCTTCCACAACCCTAACTCTCTATAGAGTCCACCATTGGCCACGATTCCTTGATGAATCTTGTCCCAAATTTCCTCAGGAATCCATTCATGCCATTAATTCATTCTAAAACCTCAAGATTCGCAAGAACACAATCTCAACCGAAAATGGCAACAACCCTAATTGGTCACTAATCTCCAAATTGATGATCCAAAAACCTTCCTACACCATTCTACTATGCATCTAATACAATAATTCCCCTTGATTCTACCTAATTTAAGCCATGGGATAAGAACTGCATACCTGGTAAACTTGAGCAAACAGAATGGTTGAATCTTCAAATCAACCCTCAAGAACTTGCAGAATCCTTCACTAGCCTCTAATCAACCTTCTGTATGCAACCAAATGGATTGAAATGCTCTGGATTCTTGAAACCGATTCTGAGTTGCAAGCTTCCAACTCCAATGGCTACTTCACGATTCCTCCACAGCTTGGCCTTGAATTTGACCTGGGATCAATCACCAACCTCAGAGCAAACTATTGAGATCAATTTCTTGGACTGAAATGGCCTCTAACCTTGTAACAGATTTGGATTTGCAATGGGAAATTTCAAAGTGCAATCTCACTCTCCTCTCTCAATTCTCACCAACCTCCACTCTGAACCCCTTCTAAATCATATATAGAACAAGGATGAATGATCTAGAAAGTTCTAGATCACTCTAATGAGAAATTCAATATCTCACTTCACTTGAAAATCCAATCTCATGGTATGTTCAAGACAGTCCTTGCATCAGCTTGTATTCATCATGCTTTTCATCCAAATTCTCTCTGAATGAGATTATGAAAGTGTTTGGATTGAAAGGAGCCTTGGTTATGCCTTGCATATTGGTTTGGCAATTGTTACTTATGATGTAAGTAACCACTTTTCAAAGCAAGTCCTCAAATTAACCCTCAATCCAAAATTGTGGCAATGTCAATGTTCTTAAAATGTGTTTTACAATCAAATTGGTATGTCATATGGCTTGGTTTGGACATGTAGATTAAAAAATCCCACTTTCCATCTTTGGTTCATTTGAAATTCACCCTTATTTTAGGCCATTTTTGTGATTTTGTGAAGAAAGCTATTCCAAGCTCTCATGACCTCTTGGCTAGCCTTAAAACATCATTTTGAACAAGTTTGATGTTGAACATTTTCCCATTTGAAGCTTGCAAATAGTAGTTATGGCCTTATGATTGAAATGACCTATAATCTCCAAATGACCTAAATACCCTTGACTTGTCAAAGCCATAACTTGAGTTCTACAAATCCTATCAAGGACTTCTAGTACTCTCTATAAAGCTAAGAGTATAATGAACAACATTCATTTTGACCAAAAGTTCATAGGAATCATCCTTCTAGGGCAAACGTTTCATGCAAGTTGGACAACTTTCAAGCTCCACATTCACATACCTCAGATGACCTGTAACTTGTTAAAGCCATAACTTGAGTTCTACAAATCCTATCAAGGACTTATAGCACTCAAATTAAAGCTAAGATCGTGCTCTACAACATTCATGTTGGGGGAAAGATGAGATAACAATCACATCTTGAGCTAAACTGCCTTGAAAATAGGGGTCAAACTAGGGGATTTTACACTGTCAAGCCTTAGAAACCCTAGCTTGAAACTTCTCAAACTCTTCAATCATGATGAGTTGACCTTGGAATCATCCTTATAACATATCAATGCATCAAACCATGATCACATGGCTCTTGAATTAGGTCTCAACCTCCTTCAAATCCTCAGTTGACTTAGGGTTGACCCAGTCAAACCCTAGCTGCACCAATCATGGCTGAGGTTTCTTATTCTTGCACAATGACCTGTCTAGGCCTCAAAGTAATCTTCAATACTACTCATGAGATCTCTCAAGACCTCAAGTCCATCTCCATGACCTCAGAATCATCTGATGGCTTCCCATAACTCTCAAGTTAGGAGACCTACACACTTGGCTTCAACCACTCTTTCTGAGGCTCTTTCAACTTCTCTGACAAGGATATCAACCCTTAAACACTTGAATAACCTTCTTAGCTGGCTTCATAGTCTTGTGTAGCTCTTGATTGGTAATCATACCTCTTGATCTCCTGCACACATGTCAATGGAATGCAAATGATAATGCTAATGTGAATGAAATGAAACATAAGCTAGGTAAAGAAAAGTTGGGCAAATTTTGGGGTACAACAACTGCCCCTATTCAAACGGCTTGGACCTGACTGGGTGAGAAGTGAACGGCTCTCAAACAATCAAGGTGAAAGACAGTTGAATACCAACAAACCCGAAAATTTGCCAACTGCACAAGTACACGGTACTCTGATGGGAACAAATCTTCGAAAACTGAGATAATAGCTGCACGGCAACTAGCTGAAGAAATACTGATCTGAATCTCCATCAGGATGATTCTCTGATTTATCTGATATCATTGCGTCCTCAAATCATCAAGGGATCACTGGTTACACGGTAACTGGTGATTTGCCAACCGCACAGGTAAACGATACCCCGATCGGTAGGAACATCTTCAAAACTAAACATGACAGTTGCACGGCAACTCGTTGGGGAATTGGTCACACGGTAACCGGTGAAGGGTCTACTCTCAAATCTCCGTCAGGATTATCATCTGATTTTGCTGTAGATCTTTGTCCTCAAGTCATCAAGGGGTCACTGGTCACTCGGCAACCGGTGATACATGGTCGATCATGCCGTCAGGCATCAGAATTCCTCGGGACTCATCAGATCAACAATCACGTTAATCATGCCATCGGGCATTTAATGAAGTTTTTTGGGCGTCAGCCGAACTTCGTCAGTAAGTCGGAGATAGAATTCTTGGTCAATCATGAACCAAATAGGGATATCTAAATTTCTGCCATCAGGCACTCCGCATCAGCTGAGGGAACTGCGTCGACATCACAGCTGGACTTCATCAGTAAGTCTGGGGTTTTGGCACCGCTGCTGGACTTCAATCATCAAGTCTTCAAGGAAATTTCAACTTCTATGTTTAAGACCTGCTGGGGATGACACATCTCCGCTGGGGATTCTGGAGAACTATCAAGTAACTCTGCTTCGGGAATCCAGAAATCATTCTGGGTGAATCAACTCTGCTGAGGACTTCAAGAATCATCTTGAACAAACAACTTCGCCGGAGACTTCAAGAATCATCCTGAACCAATAACTCTGTTGGAGGTTTCAGGAACCATCCTGATCAAATACTCTGCCGGTAATTCTAAGCATCAACTCTGGCGACTTCACCGGGGATTTTAAGAATCACCTTAAGCAAACCACTTCGCTGGAGAATTCAAGAATCATCTTGGGCAAGCGACATTGTTGGGGGAATTCAAGAATCATCTTGAGCCACATAACTCTTCCGATACTCCAAGAATCATCCTGAGCGGACACCCTGCCGGGGAACACCTGCAAAACAAGAACGGTGACGACCTAGCTCATGTTTCATATGCATATGCTTTGACAATGGCGTAATGCTCCACACGGTGGAAATGCTACGTATTTAGGGTAAATGCTATGCAATCATGCACAATGCTACGACCCCATCAGCAAAATAAATGTTGAAGGGAGAGTCCTCCTATCAAGGAGAAAGAACCACTCTGGCGAGGGAAGGAATCATCCCGCCGAGGAGAAGAAGTCACACCAATCTCCATTGGATTCTGCCTGGGGAAATGATCTTCAGTTGACTGCTGCAGGGGGATAAAGCTCTCCGAGAACTTAGACTCGCTCAACCGGGCATTCAAACCACAAACTGCTGAGGAAACGATATCAGTCGCAGAAGTAAACTGCACGGCATTCGCAACAAAACTTTCCTGGAGATAACGACCCCGATAGGGAAATACAGCATCAGCTATTCAACACGCTACTGAGGAAAACCAATCATGTCCCAACGGATTCCGAGGACTCGGCTCTCTTGGGGAACTGCAAACTCGGCTGGGGAAGAAGGAATCGTCCTGCTTGATGGGGATAATACGACTCTATGGGGACTCTCAATTCCGCTGGAGACTTCAGTCTGAACTATCTAAAGCTGCACACTTCAGTATACGGCTCAGCTGGGGAAATGACGTTCCTTCAGGATACATCTGATTGGGGGGAATCTTCTCTGCTTGGGAACGCCTACGGCGTACTATCTGGAATATGCCCTACCTGTAACAACATAAGCAAACAGACAAGATACCCTTCTCAAAGGGACCTATCAAGGTTATCATCTTGTGACAATGTTCAAGTAATTCATTGTTTCAATAACCAGTGGCCTGGGCCAGTAAGTTTATGTATGCGCATTTTATCAAAAACATCGGCGTCCTCTTTCGCAAACAAAACAGATAAATGCTAAACAGGCAAACAGAATTGCTGAGTGGTATACATTTTATTGATAACGAACCCCTGAATGGGTAAAAATGTTTTACAATAGAGGCAAGCTCCTGGAATGAGGAGGCTGCGCGAATATACAACATAAATATACATCAGTATATACACAAATGTCGGCGATGAGACGTGGACGAACACCATGAGTTGATACCTCTATGACCCACTCGACTTCGATACTTCTCCGACGCTTCAGCTTCAAAAGAGATTGATTCAGATAAACGGCCCTCAGGTCTTCCAAACCACTAAACAATGAGAGTCCATACGCGGAACGCAGTCATTTGCTTTTTCAAATCCCTAACTTTTGCCTGAGTCGCCCTTTCGGGTTTTCGATTCACCGGGATACCCTTTTTTTCCAAAGCCGCCTTTCCAGGTTTTCGACTTTATGGGTGTGCATTCTTTTCTTTATATCCCTAATTTTTGCCCGAACCTTTTTCCTTTTTATAGTTCGCCGGGATGCCCCATTTTTGCTTGGATATTCTTTTTCTTTCCAGCGGGTCATTCTTTAAGCAAAGTATTTTTTAACTGCGTACGCGTTCACCGGGGATGCAAAATCTTCACCATCCATCGTGGACAATAATAAAGCTTCTCCCGAGAAGACTTTGCTGACGACGTACGGACCTTCGTAATTGGGAGTCCACTTGCCCCGGTGATCGGAGTGTGGAGGAAGAATCTTCTTCAGGACGAGATCACCCGTCTGAAAGCTTCTAGGACGCACCTTCTTATCATAAGCTTTCTTCGTTCGACTTTGGTACAGACGACCATGTGCAATCGATGCTAACCTATTCTCATCCATCAGGATGAGTTGGTTCAGTCGGTTCTTAATCCATTCTGCCTCATCGAGTTTCACATCAACTAAAACTCGCAAAGAAGGAATCTCAACTTCTAACGGTAGGACAGCTTCCATACCGTACACCAGTGAGAAAGGAGTTGCCCCGGTTGATGTACGTACCGTGGTACGATAACCGTGCAATGCAAATGGCAACATCTCGTGCCAATCTTTATAGGTCACAACCATCTTCTGTACAATCTTCTTAATGTTTTTGTTGGCCGCTTCAACGGCGCCATTCATCTTCAGCCGGTAAGGAGATGAGTTGTGGTGTTCAATCTTGAAACTCTGGCACAGCTCCTTCATCGTCTTGTTATTCAGATTCGAACCATTATCAGTAATGATCCGCTCGGGAATTCCGCATCGACAGATGATGTCCCTCTTTATGAATTTAGCCACCACCTGCTTGGTCACATTAGCATATGAGGCTGCCTCCACCCACTTGGTGAAGTAGTCGATAGCTACTAGAATGAAGCGATGACCGTTAAATGCAGTGGGCTCGATCTTGCCTATCATGTCGATGCCCCACATGGAGAACGGCCACGGGGAAGACATGACATTTAACGGGCACGGCGGCACATGAATCTTATCAGCATAAATCTGGCATTTATGACATCTCTTCGCGAATCTAAAGCAATCCGACTCCATTGTCAGCCAGTAGTATCCTGCTCTCAGGATCTTTCTTGTCATAGCATGCCCGCCGGCGTGCGTACCAAATGTGCCTTCATGGACTTCCTCCATGAGCATATTCGCTTCTTTCTCATCTACACATCTGAGTAGCACGAGATCGTGGTTTCTTTTATACAGAACTCCATCAGGATTGAGATAAAAAATTCCAGACAGCCTCCTCAGAGTCTTCTTATCCTGGGTTGACGCTCCCTCAGGATACTCCTTAGTCATAAGGAAGGTCTGGATGTCATGGAACCATGGTTTGCCATCAGAGGCTTCCTCGATCGCAAAGACGAATGCAGGTCTATCAAGACGAGAAAGGACAATTCTTGGAGCTTCATTCCAAAGATTGACTTTATACATCGAAGCCAACGTGGCTAAGGCATCAACCATCTGGTTTTCTGCTCTGGGCACATGATGGAGTTCCACTCGATCAAAGAACGGAAGCAGCCTTCTGGCATAATTCATGTACGGCACCAAATTCGATTGACGAGTCTCCCATTCCCCTTTAATCTGGTTGATCACAAGTGCCGAGTCACCATATACATCCAGGTTCTTGATTCTCAAATCAATTGCCTCTTCTAGGCCCATGATGCATGCTTCATATTCCGCTTCATTATTGGTGACCGGAAACGTTAGTCTCGCAGTGAACGGGATGTGGGATCCGTGGGGAGTCGTGATGATCGCCTCAATGCCACTTCCATAAGAGTTAACTGCCCCGTCAAATATCAATTTCCATTGGGATTTCCTATCTGGCCCCTCGTCGGGGAACGGTTCATCGCAATCTTTCACCTTGAGAAACATGATATCCTCATCAGGGAATTTAAATTTCATCGGCTGGTAATCTTTGATCGGCTGTTCGGTAAGGTACTCAGACAATACGCTTCCCTTGATGGCCTTCTGGGAAACGTACTGAATATCATATTCCGTCAACACCATTTGCCATCTGGCAATCCTGCCCAAAAGCGCTTGCTTCTCGAAGACGTACTTGATCGGATCCATCTTCGAAATTAGCATGGTTGTGTGGTTGAGCATGTACTGTCGTAAACGTTTGGCAGCCCAGGCTAATGCACAACATGTTTTCTCCAGCATCGAGTAACAAGATTCACAGTCCGTGAACTTCTTACTCAAATAGTAAATGGCATGCTCCTTTCTGCTCGTCTCGTCGTGCTGACCGAGAACACACCCCATACTATTCTCAAGAACTGTCAAGTACATGATTAAGGGTCTTCCAGCCACTGGGGGTATCAAGATCGGAGGTTCCTGTAGATACTGTTTTATCTTATCAAATGCCTTCTGGCAATCCTCGTTCCAGATAATCGCCTGATTTTTCTTTAGTAGTTTGAACATCGGTTCACACGTGGCCGTGAGCTGAGAAATAAACCTTGCAATGTTGTTTATCCTGCCCAGGAAACCACGAACTTCTTTTTCTATTTTTGGCGCTGGCATTTCTTGTATTGCTTTTATCTTCGCAGGATCAACCTTGATGCCTCTTTCACTCACGATAAACCCCAGTAGTTTTCCAGACCGTACTCCGAAAGTACACTTGTTAGGATTCAGCCTCAACTTGAACTTCCTAAGCCTCTCAAAAAGCTTCAGCAAATTGACCAGATGTCCCTCCTCTGTTTGGGACTTCGCAATCATATCATCAACATAGACTTCAATCTCATGATGAATCATATCATGAAACAAAGTGACCATTGCTCGTTGGTAAGTGGCCCCTGCGTTCTTCAGACCGAAAGGAATTACCTTGTAGCAAAATGTTCCCCAGGGTGTAATAAACGTAGTTTTCTCCATGTCCTCCGACGCCATCTTGATCTGATTGTAACCGGAGAAGCCATCCATGAACGAAAATACGGAGAACTGAGTTGTATTGTCGACCAACACATCAATATGATGGAGCGGGTAATCATCTTTAGGGCTCGCCCTATTCAAATCCCGATAATCGACGCACATTCGTACCTTACCGTCCTTCTTCGGTACAGGCACTATGTTGGCGACCCACGGAGGGTAAGTAGTAACCGCTAAGAAGCCAGCATCAAGCTGCTTCTGCATTTCTTCTTTGATCTTAACGGCCATATCTGGTCGCGTCCTTCTAAGCCTCTGCTTAACGGGAGGACAATCTTCTCGCAGCGGCAAGTGATGGACCACGATGTCAGTATCAAGTCCGGGCATATGTTCGTATGACCAAGCAAAGATGTCACTATACTCTCTCAGCATCTCGACCAATCTCTGCTTGACATCACTCTGCAATGCAGCTCCTATCCTGACATTCCTAACCAGTTCTTCAGAATCCAAATTCACAATCTCGATCTCTTCTTCGTGAGGCAGAATAACTTTCTCTTCTTGTTTCAACAAGCGGGCCAACTCTTCGGGAAGGTCTTCGTCTTCATCAATCTCTTCTTCGGCTTGATAGATCGGGCAATCGAAGTCGAAGTGAGTCGTAGAAGGTCCAGAGTCGATGTCATCTGCTATGTGGATCCTGCAATAACAAGGGTTAAGCTTAAAACAAGGATATGCAGGTTAGCATAGCCCATATTTCCATTTTATTGTTTTTCAAAACAAATATAAAACAGGAATAACAGAGATCACAATATTTGAATACGAAGAAAAACGCCTTTTGATTTATTGGTAAAATGCATGTACATAATCAAACAAGGCCCTGACAATAAAACCACTATGCCATGGGTAGGACATAGGGTTGTACAATGATTGGAGAAAGTAAATCATTACCCTTTGCCTGTCACTTGGATGGTATCCCTGATGGACCAGTTGTTGATGCTCTCGCCTAATTTGCTTGGCTGGATCCAAGAGTCTAGGTCGCAATCACTGTCTTCGCCGTCTTCAGACATTGCATTGACACTTTCAAATATTACTCCGCCGCTTGTAAACTGGACCGGCCCTCTACCTCGCGACGCACTGCTAGAAGAGGAGGCTTCAGCCGCAGGAGAGCATCCTAACCCAAATTTGTCTTGCTTGGTAGGTATCTCTAAAATTCGCCCCCACCCTGGGGTAGATCCGGCTTGAACAACGGCCCGGGCTTCCTTGAAGGAAGAGAGAGTCATCTCTGGCTTCTCAGTGATTACAGGAGCCACGTTCTTGACTTTAACAGCTTCGAACGCCTGACATAGGGTTTCGTGGATTTCCCCATCCATCTCAACGTACTTGAAGGACGACAAATGGCTCACCATTATGTCTTCCTCGCCACAAACGGTCATAATGCTTCCTCCAACAGCATACTTGAGCTTCTGGTGCAACGTGGAGGTCACGGCGCCCGCAGAATGGATCCATGGTCGGCCCAAGAGACAGCTGTAGGCATGCATGATGTCCATAATGTAGAAGACAGCGTCGAATGTTTCCGGCCCAACTTGGATTGGTAGGGTCACCTCCCCGAAAACATGTCGTTTGGTTCCATCGAACGCTTTCACAACCAGATCACTGGGTGTGCAGATCAATCCTCGAGTATCCAACTTCATCAATGCTTTCTTCGGAAGAACATTGAGCGATGACCTTGTGTCCACCAACACATGAGACATAATCGTTCCCCTACATTCTATCGAGATATGCAGGGCGTTGTTGTGGTATCTTCCCTTCGGCGTCAGCTCCAGGTCGGTGAACCCTAACCCGTTTCCAGCATTTACGTGGGCTACGACCCCTTCCAACTGGTTGACCGATATTTCCTTTGGTACATACGTGGCATTCAACACCTTCAGCAGCGCGTTGCGATGTGCCTCAGAACACAGCAACAAATTCAGGATGGAAATTTTCGAGGGTGTTTGATGGAGATGATCCACGATCTTGTAGTCACTCTTTTTAATCAATCTCATAAACTCTTCAGCGTCTTTGACAAGTAAGTCCTTCTCTACCCCACGAGGGCTTTCTTCAACGACTTTACTCTTTCCCTTATCGGTTGCATCAGCTTTGTCCGCTTTGTCCGCCACAATCTCAGGTGGAGCAAATATCCTTCCGCTGCGAGTAATTCCGCCAATTCCCCCTAGGTTATCCACACATGACCCTGATGGTTCCAATTCCAACTTCTGTCTGTTGTAGTAGACGTCTGCCCCATAATGCCATGGGACAGCATTGGTGCTTTCGAAGGGTATCGGCCCAGCTTTGGTGATGGTAATCGTGGGCGGCCTGGGTGCAGAAATAGTTATCGTCCGGCGAGGGATGGTGATGGTGGCAACCACATCATCTTGCTTCAGCATTACCTCTCCCGATCCGCTTTCGGACCTTCGGCTAAACTGCAAGATTCCTTCGGTCACCAGACTCTGAATCCCCTCTATCAACTGTTCACATCCATCAGGACGAATTGCACAGCCCATACACAGTTCTCCACAGCCTGGGAAGAAACCTCTCTTCATAAGCTTGGCTTTAACGAAGCTAAGCGGTGTCTTCAGATCCTTGACGTCAGTCAACAAATCCGAGCTCTCGTCTTCAATAATGGCATTTACCCCACCTCCCCTATGATTCGGCATAGGGTTCTTCGTGACATTTGGCACATTATCTGAGAAATTGATGATCTTAGCGTCCACCATATCCTGCACCTTGTGCTTGAAGGCCTTGCAATTTTCTATCGTGTGGCCTGGTTCCCCTGAGTGAAATTCGCAAGTCGCGTTCGCATCATAACCTTGCGGAGGTGCCCTTGTCAAGGGAGCCAGGGTTCTCTTCTAGATCAGCTGTAACTGAAGCAGAGTCTGTAACAACTGAGCATAAGACATGGGCGGCGTCTCGAGGTGACGACTCGATAGAGGTGCCCTGTTCTGATACTTCATGTACCCTTGCTGATTCGGCTGCTGCTGCGGCTGCTGGACCGCGGGGATGGTTATGCTGGCCACCTGCTGGTGAGGGCCTTTACCCTTCCTTCGAGCGTTGGACACGGCGCTCGTCTCTCCTTCCCGCCTTTTGTTACCATACGGTTTCTTTCCTCCTCCAGCTGAGGGCAGATCACCTTGAATTTTCCCCAGTTTGATCCCGTTTTCAACGTGCTCACCCGTGATAATGAGATCTGAGAAGCTTCCAGACATACTGCTGACCAATTTCTCGTAATAAACCCCTGGGAGGGTGGCTACGAACATTTCAACAAGCTCGCGTTCAACCATCGGCGGCTGAACTCTAGCTACCAACTCACGCCACCGTTGGGCGTATTTCTTGAACCCTTCGTTGTTCCTCTGTGACAGATTCTGCAGTTGGACTCGGTTCGGAGCCAAGTCACTGTTATATTGGTAATGGTGCACGAATGCTTCAGCAAGTTCCTTCCACGTGCGCACACTGGTAGGTTCCAGACTCATGTACCATTCCAGGGATGGCCCAGACAAGCTATCCTAGAAGAAGTGCATCAGCAACTTCTCGTCCTCAGAGTGAGCGGACATTTTCCGGTAGTATGATCTCAGATGGACGCGGGGGCAAGTGGTGCCCTTGTACTTTTCAAAGTCGGGTACCTTGAACTTGGGAGGCACCTTGAAATCAGCAATCAGTCCCAACTTGGACATGTCAACACCCATGGTGTTCTGGTTCTCGAAATTCCTCATCTTGTCCTCGAGTGCCTTAAACCTTAGTCGTGCTTCAGCAGTCAGCTCCCCTTTAGCACCTCTCTGTGAGAACACATCGTCTTGACGGTCTTCTAACCATGGCTGAGGCCCATACAGATTTCCAACACCCGCATTGCCGTTGCCCAATCCAACATTGACATTAGCTTCAAAATTCCCATTACCGACGCCAGTCGTATTACCGTTGAGTCCCATGTTAGCGATTACATTGTCATTGGCACTGCCATTCCCCCCGGTCACGGGAACGCCATTCTGAGTTTCAACAGGTGGAGGGATTGGCACAGTCCCACCATGGAGTACGCCATTGCTATCAACCCTTGAAATCAGAGGCTGGACCAAAGTTCTGAGCTGGTCCTGGCCGTTTGTGACCACTTCCATGAGCTCCATGAAGCGGTCCATCCTCTCTCGGAGCTCCTGAATGTCAGTCTGCACTTGCTCCATAACTCTGGCTTGATTTGCTCTGGTTGGATAGCGGTGGATAGGTCTCTGATCAATCCTGGAACTACCTGAAACAACCTGTATACACAAAAGGGTTAGGAAAAACGATAAAGTGTTCGTTATGCAGATGCTTCATGCAAATGCAAACGTGTGTCTGTGTGTTAGGGAGGTATCCCCCGATCCTAGTGCCTGAGTGCCAGTGCTGATAATAAGAAGTCTGAGTCCAGTCATGGAAATAACGTCTCATATATATAAAGAAAGCCCATCAAGGCGGTACACAACGTCACTGAGTACAAGCGGAATCAATAGCATGACCTCGACCAACAAGCCTGGCGATGGTCAGCATACAACAATGATCAAAACAAAAGGATTACAAATATAGTCAAGCACGGCCACGGGCGCGAAACTCTTCTAACAACCCCTTCGTTTCTGGATGATCAGGCCGAGTGAGCAACCCTTCGACGAGTAACTCCCTTTGCATAATGGTGTATTGAAGACCTTCAACCGAATCTTCCCATGCTCCTTCGCCGAAACAATCTTCTAACTTTCGCTTCTTGGCTTCAAACGGAAGCTTGCGCTCCTTCAGGTTAGCAAGAGCCTTGTTGAGCTGGCCTTCAGCGGCATATCTGCGAGTAGTTTCTTCATCAAACCTCTTCTCACTAGCCTTCACCTGGGCTTTCAGCTTGGAGATCTGTTGCTTCAGCTTATCCTCCCGTTCTTTTCCGTTGGCTAGGGTGGACTTCCAATGCTGATTACTTGGATATTCTCCGGTACGCTTCATCCAAGTGCTGCTTCTTAGTGGCCAGTACATCATTGACAGCTTTGAAGTCTCGACCCATGCGCTCACGCTCAGCCATCTGCTTAGTCAAGTCTGTCCCTAACTGGTTCACTAGCTATGTCTTCCTCTTGAAGGAATGGACGGCTTCGCTTCTCTCGCTTCTGAGTTGAGCCAATTCTTTCTCCAGTTCTTCATTTGCCTTTTTCAGCTCATCTCTCTCAGCTAACACCTAACTATGCTGTTGAATAGGCACGGTGGTAGGCTCTTCAATTACTGGAGGACTTTCTGGCTTGGCAGGAGGAAACGGCATCCCTATGGCATCTGCTCTGGCTCTGATCCAAGTCACATATGGAGCGTAGGCTTGGCTATTACTCTTTCCCAGCAACGGCTTTCCCCTCTTACTGATACTATTCCAAGTGTGCTGAAGCTTAGATAACATATCCCCCTCTAGAAGACCAGTGAGGTATAGAGATTCCTGCACCTCTTCATCCTTCGGCGGATCTCTCAAAGCATAAGCAAACTGTTGGACCAGCAGAGATGGATTATAGTTTATACAACCCTTCCTGCCTACCAAAGGCATGTTCGGAAACCCACTGCAGCTGAAGATAATCTCAGTACCCAACCTATCTCTATCAAACCAGGCAATATCCTCCGCTAATAGACTCATCAAACGCTCCGACCACTCAGTTGTGGCTGCGGAGGAAGCAAAGGAACCCTTCTTGGGTAGGTGACTATCAAGCCATCTATAGAATAGGGGCACACAGCACGAGACATTCTTGCCCCTTCTGTTCTCGTTTTTGTAGTGGACGGAATGGTAGACATCTCCTATCAAGGTAGGGACTGGATTGCCTGATGCAAAGATGTGAAAGGCGTCGAAGTCTACAAAGTCGGGCATATTAGGGAACAGAATGATGCCATATATGCACAGGGTAAGGATGGCATTGAACACGATCCAACATCCGTCTTTGGCGCACTGCTGAGCTTTTCCCACTAAGAACTGCAAGGAGAAACCGGGAACCCTGTTCCAACTAGACAGGACCAACTCTGAGGCATCTAGGTGAAGTGAAGGAGCTAGACTAGCCAGATTAGGCTCAGCATCCATATGAACAAAAGGCATCTGACTCTTGATAGGCACACCTAGCAAATCAGTGTACTCTTCCAGTGTGGGTGCGAGAATAAAGTCTTGGAAGGTAAAGCATCTCAAAGGAGGATCATAGAACTGCAGCAGAGCGTGCAACCCATTCAACTCAAACACAGAGGGTTTACGAACCAGGCTGAGTAGTTTCCCATAAGACTTTCTGAATTCATCTCTCACAGAATCATCTGCCAAAGCAATCAAACCAGTTAGCTGAACAACATCAGGAGTAGGGAGCTTGTAATCCACAGTCTTCCTCAGAGAACCCATAATAGCACAACAGAAGGCAAGAAAACCTGAATCGGGGGAAATGGTACCTGCAACACAGACATATGTTAATGGTATGCAAATGAGTATGCAAAACAATGCAAAATGCAATCATGCAGCAGGAGATCAAGACGACTGTGCTGTGAAGGTGAAGATTCTGTATCAACAAAACCATAATACTGCTCTATCAAGAACAACCCTACAAGGAGAGAACCCTGGTATCGGATCACAAATCTGCTCTGTCAAGAACACACATATCTGATAATAAGGACCTCTGATACAGGACCATAAATCTGCTCTGTCAAGAACACATTTCTGATAATAAGGACCTCTGATACAGGACCATAAATCTGCTCTGTCAAGAACAAACATCTGATATTAAGGACCTCTGATACAGGACCATAACTCTGCTCTGTCAAGAACACATATCTGATAATAAGGACCTCTAATACAGGACCATAAATCTGCTCTGTCAAGAACACATTTCTGATAATAAGGACCTCTGATACAGGACCATAAATCTGCTCTGTCAAGAACAAACATCTGATAATAAGGACCTCTGATACAGGACCATAACTCTGCTATGTCAAGAACACATATCTGATAATAAGGACCTCTGATACAAGACCATAACTCTGCTCTGTCAAGAACACATATCTGATAATAAGGACCTCTGATACAGGACCATAAATCTCTTTTGTCAAGAACACACATCTGATAATAAGGACCTCTGATACAGGACCATAAATCTGCTCTGTCAAGAACACATATCTGATAATAAGGCCCTCTGATACAGGACCATAAATCTGTTCTGTCAAGAACACACATCTGAGAATAAGAACCTCTGATACAGGACCATAAATTTGCTCTGTCAAGAACACATATTTGATAATAAGGCCCTCTGATACAGGACCATAAATATGCTCTGTCAAGAACACATATACATCTGATGATGAGAACCTCTGATACCAACAAAACTGATTCACTATCAAGAAAACCAGGTAGTCTGAAGGTTAAGGTTTCCTGCGACAAACCCAACCCCGCTCACAGGTATGGACCTAAACTTACTCAAGTTCGGCATCCTATGCGGTCATCAGCATCACAGACATTCAAGAGGGGTGATACGATACCCAGAAGGTGTGGCATCACCATCTCCTGAAGCGGCCTCACTCAGCTGAATTCCAAATGATCGGTACTCAGAGTCGACAATCCTCCAAACCAACAACCCCCTCAACCCAAAGGGTTGAAAAAGAAGTCAACCGGGAGAACCTCGTCTGAGCATGGATTTCATGAGACACTAGTGCCTGCAAAGCAAGCACGCGCCCACTAATTTCCACAACTAATGCTAAGTACACGCAAGCCTGGGTCTGGCTTCTCACTCATCAGAATGCCCCTTCCACAACAGCACAGATAATCATATCATACTAAAAATAAAGATGCGGGAAATAAAATGCGATAAATAAACACAACCCAACAAGTAATCATACAAGCGTTAGGATTGACTCTCGCAGGGGACATTGGATCCCCAAACTGACTCGCATACGGGACGTTGGATCCCAAGAAACTATCGAGTCCCCAGCAGAGTCACCATCTGTCGCTTCCGCGAAAATAAGGTGCCGGCAAAACAGAAGAGTCGCCACCTTTCGTTATTTATCCCTCAGAACGGGAAAGGAAACGATCGGAAAAACCTGACGAAAAGGTATAAGACAAGGTCATCGCAACCATTGTCTGGGTTCGGGAGTCGGTTACGCAAGGGGAAGGTATTAGCACCCCTCACGTCCATCGTACTCGATGGGATCCACGCTTGTTGTGTTTATGTGACGGGTTGGTTTTATCTATCTACCTATCAAGGCTAGTCTAAAAAGAAAAGAAAATGACTCGGCAAAGCGTCGCACTTTATGCCTACGTATTCTCATCAGAGAATGAGAAATCAGAGTCAACGTAGTTCGACTAACTACGGGTTACGGGGAAGGTGGCTCGCTAATACGTCAGTATTGTGCCTACGTACTCTCAACAGGCTTGAGAGATCAAAGCTTACGTAGTTCGGGATAATACGGATTACAGGAGTTCAGATTCATCTATTTTATCAAGTATGGTTAACAAACAGTTCCAACAGTTTGGTGTACGCAGCTCGACCCTTGGAGACTTAGGCGTTACCGTTTGCGGTAGAACTGAGAGTTAACGACACTCTTTTCTTCAGAAAAGCTTTCCTTTGAATTACGGGCCCACGGGGCAAAAAAGGTTTGAAGTTTGTTTTCTGTCTTTTACGGAAGAACTGTTTTTTAGTTGTTTGCAACCAATATCGCACTAGAGACTATGACCTGAGAGTGAATGCGTTGCATGTCACCCTAAGGGTACCATACTAAACATCCAGACTGTTGAAGAGTGACCCTTCAACAATCCTTTCTCAAATAGCTCAAGGCTCGTAATGTACGACATCAATTAACCTTTATTACTGTATTTTAATTTGTTTTGAGATGAGAAGAGAGAACGAACAGGTTCAACTAAGGGGGAGACTATCAAGTCCTAATGTTGTCATGCCAAGGATTCATCCTATGGTTGAGGTTTGAAACAGGGAACTCCTAGAAGTTATCATGCATAGGTTTCAACCTAAAGTTCTAATCATCACTTCCTCATCAAAGGAAGTGAGATTCCTAGGGGATCATGTCAATGATAAACAGAAACGAGTAAAGCATCAGCTTAAACAGTAAACAGTAAACGACTGTAAAATGCATGCAATGCAAGTGAGGGAGGAAATGTGTGTGGGACATCAGCCTCCACAAGCTCATCTCAACCTCAAGCCAGATATGAATAACTGTAATCATACAGAAGAAATGACGTGCTATCAAGCAAAATATAAGCCACATAGGCAAGGGAGATGGGCTCTACCGAATACCCGCAAGCAAAGCCATACAGTAAAAATACAAGCAGAGGGAGCAACTCAACCTCTAGTGCAATCATGCACCTAGATTAAATCAGTCTAAATATGAACTTATTCTAATGCATCAAGCAAATCAAACAAGTCACATCAATATAGTTGCACAGAAAGAAAACAGACAGGAAAGAAAGCAGATCAACAACTTCCCTTAGCTTTACAGCAAAGCAATCTTCTGACAGTAGTTCAGTCCTCAGTCCTCAACCACCCTTCAAGGCTATCATCTTCAATAGTAAGTGTCAACTTACTTCTTTAAGCTTTCAACTCATCAAACATAAGTATCAACTTATTCTCTCTTCCCCAAGCCTCAGCTCTTCAGTCAATTCCACCTTCAGGCTTCAATCCTAATATCAAGTATCAACTTGGCTCCTGCAGGCTCTCAATGCATTAAACTCACAAGTATCAAATTGCTTCTTCCTTAAGCTTCAGCTTCTTCCTTCCATCTCCAATGGATTCCTCTCACAAGCATCAACTTATTCTTCTCATTCTTCAAGCTTCATCTCCTTCAAGTATCAACTTGCTCTTCCTGATCTACAAGCTTCAGCTTCAATGCCAGTCTTCAAACAAAGGGAAGTATCAATTCCTACCCCATAACTGCTTCAAGCAAGGAACTCCATCCTCTAGCAAGGGAGAAATATTCATCTAACCAGAGCAAAGTTTGGATGATTGGTAGCAGAGTGAAGACCAAAGGTCACCACTAAGCATCCTATCATCAGAGAAAGGGACCCTCAAAGGTTCTACCAACTTGAAAAGAGCCACACATCCTACCAAGGGAGGGATGAGGCCTTTACAAGGGTACCTTACATCATGGGGAAGAATGGAAGTGATCAACATCTTCCATGTTTATGAAGGAAGAGAAGCTATCTAGGAGCTCTGCCTACAAACCCTAATCTTATCACCTACTCAACACTACACCAAAAGAAGGGAAGATCTTCACATCCAAGCTTATTCATTCAATCCATGGTAGCCCAAGCTTGTCTTCAACCTTATCCAAGAGCAAGAGAGACAAAACCCTAATCTAAGGGAACTAAGGAAGTCAATCTAGTTGAATTAGTGCATTAGAATCACCTAAATTTAGCCCCTAAACTAAAATTAAACAAAAATAGTAAACTACCTTGAAAATTCCTACAAAAATTCCTAAGGGATCCTAATTCAATCATGAATCTACCATACAAAAATCAGAGGTTGAATCATCCAGCAAGTTCTAAAAATAAAATCTAAACCACAAGGTATCAACCATAAACCCTAAAAATGGAGCTCTTAAGGTTTCAACCTAAAACTACCACTTACATTCATCACAAAAATGTGAGAAAAATCTAGGGGGAACATGCATATCTATGCTAGCTACTCACAAAAAATCAGGGCAAGAATCATCATCACATGATCAAACCAAATTCAACAAAATCAAGCACCAAACATGATTATTTTAATGTCAATTAAAATGTAAAAATGCCCATAAAATCAAAAAATGCATGTAATATTAATATTTTTTATCTAAAAAATACTAGATTCAATCATGAATCCATAGCAAAAAGAATGGGATTAATTGAGTTGTTTTTCAATTATTTATGAATTTTCCAATAACCATGTATGAAATGAAAAATAAAATGAAAATCAAAATAAAATGAGAAGCGCGTGGTGTGAATAGCATAACAATTCAGTTTAATATCCAAACTGGGCCACAAGGGGGTGGGAGTATCAACAAGTAACTTAAGCCCAAAACCATCAGTTAAATGAAACGCAGCGTTTCATATTGATTCAGAAATCCTTCACAAACTTGGAAACGATCGTGGCCGTTGGATGAGGTCTTCAGTCAAAGTCCACCTAAGATCCAATGGACCTAAGGTTATCTTAAATCTTTTGAATCTCTAAAACTTCAATCACCTGCGCGCGCTAGAGTTACCGCCGGTGACTTCTCCGGTCAACCTTCCACAACCCTAACTCTCTATAGAGTCCACCATTGGCCACGATTCCTTGATGAATCTTGTCCCAAATTTCCTCAGGAATCCATTCATGCCATTAATTCATTCTAAAACCTCAAGATTCGCAAGAACACAATCTCAACCGAAAATGGCAACAACCCTAATTGGTCACTAATCTCCAAATTGATGATCCAAAAACCTTCCTACATCATTCTACTATGCATCTAACACAATAATTCCCCTTGATTCTACCTAATTTAAGCCATGGGATAAGAACTGCATACCTGGTAAACTTGAGCAAACAGAATGGTTGAATCTTCAAATCAACCCTCAAGAACTTGCAGAATCCTTCACTAGCCTCTAATCAACCTTCTGTATGCAACCAAATGGATTGAAATGCTCTGGATTCTTGAAACCGATTCTGAGTTGCAAGCTTCCAACTCCAATGGCTACTTCACGATTCCTCCACAGCTTGGCCTTGAATTTGATCTGGAATCAATCACCAACCTCAGAGCAAACTATTGAGATCAATTTCTTGGACTGAAATGGCCTCTAACCTTGTAACAGATTTGGATTTGCAATGGGAAATTTCAAAGTGCAATATCACTCTCCTCTCTCAATTCTCACCAACCTCCACTCTGAACCCCTTCTAAATCATATATAGAACAAGGATGAATGATCTAGAAAGTTCTAGATCACTCTAATGAGAAATTCAATATCTCACTTCACTTGAAAATCCAATCTCATGGTATGTTCAAGACAGTCCTTGCATCAGCTTGTATTCATCATGCTTTTCATCCAAATTCTCTCCGAATGAGATTATGAAAGTGTTTGGATTGAAAGGAGCCTTGGTTATGCCTTGCATATTGGTTTGGCAATTGTTACTTATGATGTAAGTAACCACTTTTCAAAGCAAGTCCTCAAATTAACCCTCAATCCAAAATTGTGGCAATGTCAATGTTCTTAAAATGTGTTTTACAATCAAATTGGTATGTCATATGGCTTGGTTTGGACATGTAGATTAAAAAATCCCACTTTCCATCTTTGGTTCATTTGAAATTCACCCTTATTTTAGGCCATTTTTGTGATTTTGTGAAGCAAGGTATTTCAAGCTCTCATGACCTCTTGGCTAGCCTTAAAACATCATTTTGAACAAGTTTGATGTTGAACATTTTCCCATTTGAAGCTTGCAAATAGTAGTTATGGCCTTATGATTGAAATGACCTATAATCTCCAAATGACCTAAATACCCTTGACTTGTCAAAGCCATAACTTGAGTTCTACAAATCCTATCAAGGACTTCTAGTACTCTCTAGAAAGCTAAGAGGATAAGGAACAACATTCATGTTGACCAAAAGTTTATAGGAATCATCCTTCTAGGGCAAACGTTTCATGCAAGTTGGACAACTTTCAAGCTCCACATTCACATACCTCAGATGACCTGTAACTTGTTAAAGCCATAACTTGAGTTCTACAAATCCTATCAAGGACTTATAGCACTCAAATTAAAGCTAACATCGTGCTCTACAACATTCATGTTGGGGGCAAGATGAGATGACAATCACATCTTGAGCTAAACTGCCTTGAAAATAGGGGTCAAACTAGGGGATTTTACATTGTCAAGCCTTAGAAACCCTAGCTTGAAACTTCTCAAACTCTTCAATCATGATGAGTTGACCTTGGAATCATCCTTATAACATATCAATGCATCAATCCATGATCACATGGCTCTTGAATTAGGTCTCAACCTCCTTCAAATCCTCAGTTGACTTAGGGTTGACCCAGTCAAACCCTAGCTGCACCAATCATGGCTGAGGTTTCTTATTCTTGCATAATGACCTGTCTAGGCCTCAAAGTAATCTTCAATACTACTCATGAGCTCTACCAAGACCTCAAGTCCATCTCCATGACCTCAGAATCATCTGATGGCTTCCCATAACTCTCAAGTTAAGAGACCTACACACTTGGCTTCAACCACTCTTTCTGAGGCTCTTTCAACTTCTCTGACAAGGATATCAACCCTTGAACACTTGAATAACCTTCTTAGCTGGCTTCATAGTCTTGTGTAGCTCTTGATTGGTAATCATACCTCTTGATCTTCTGCACACATGTCAATGGAATGCAAATGATAATGCTAATGTGAATGAAATGAAACATAAGCTAAGTAAAGAAAAGTTGGGCAAATTTTGGGGTACAACATTGTGGTATTTATAGAAGAAATTAGGGCACACAAGACTCACATGTTCAGCACGTTTACACTTAGCATTTAATAAAAGGAATATAATCATTTCAAGCAATTAATGATTCTGACAATTTGGGGGGAAAACGAGAAACTCAATATTCAAAAACAGTACCTCAAACGTCATTTCAGTAATGTGCACTCCACCTTTTCAGATTCAGAGTTACACGTGTTTGCTTGAATGTGCTTCTGAAACTTCTTTGAGAAATGAAACGTTAGCCAACGTTCAGATCCCTTGAGGCTTGTTAGCTCAGATTTGCACATAATAAATAAAAATATTAAACAATAAATAAATAGATGTAATACTTCAGAGTTAAAAAATTTTCCATCTGAGGAAATTTTCTTCTGATAAACATTTTATTCTAGACAGAAATCCATACTTATATTTTTCAGAATAAATTTAAATCTATCTTCAGCAAGGGGTTTTATAAAGATATCAGCCCATTGATGGTTTGTATCAACAAAGTTTAAACTGATAATTCCCTTCTGAACATAGTCTCTGATGAAATGATGTTTTATTTCTATATGCTTAGCCTTAAAGTGTAAAATAGGATTTTTAGACAAGCATATAGCAGAAATATTATCACAGAAGATTGAAATATTACTCTCATGGATCTGATAGTCTTCTAGTTGACTCTTCATCAAGAGCATCTGAGTGCTACAACCAGCAGCAGCAATGTATTCTGCTTCTGTTGTTGAAAGCGCAATTGTGGGTTGCTTCTTGCTGAACCAAGAGATCAGATGACTTCCAAGAAACTAGCAGCTTCCAGAAGTACTTTTACGCTCTACTCTGTCTCCAGCATAGTCAGCATCACAGAATCCAACTAATTTATAATCATCAGATCTTCTGTAACACAAACCCATGTTAGTAGTACCTTTCAGATACCTTAGAATCCTCTTAACAGCTGTTAAGTGAGATTCTCTAGGATCTGATTGGAATCTGGCACATAGACAAACACTGATTAGAATATCAGGTCTAGAAGCAGTCAAATATAGAAGAGATCCAATCATACCTCTGTAAAGCTTTTGATCTACCTTCTTACTTACCTCTTCCTTTCCAAGAGTGCTTGTAGGATGCATTGGAGTTTTAGCCAACTTGCTTTCAGTCATATTAAACTTCTTCAGAAGCTCCTTCACATACTTAGTCTGATGTATGTAGGTGCCTTCTGGAGTTTGATTGACTTGGATGCCCATAAAGAATCTGAGTTCTCCCATCATGCTCATCTCAAATTCAGCCTGCATAGATAGAGAAAACTCCTTTCCCAGTGTAATATTGGTAGATCCAAATATAATATCATCTACGTAAATTTGACAAATTAACAAGTCTTTCTTAAATGATTTACAGAAGAGAGTTGTGTCCACTTTGCCTCTGATAAAATTCTTTTCTAGAAGAAAATTACTTAATCTCTCATACCAAACTCTGGGAGCTTGTTTTAAACCATTGAGTGTTTTCTTAAGTTTAAAAACATGTTCTGGAAATTTATCATTTTCAAAGCCAGGATGTTAATGAACATAAACTTCCTCTTCTATAATACCATTTAAGAAGGCACTCTTAACATCCATCTGATATAGAGTGATGTTATTTTGTGCAGCAAAAGAAATGAGTAAATGTATAGACTCTAACCTGGCCACAGGAGCATAAGTCTCTGTGTAGTCAATTCCTTCTTGCTGACTATATCCTTGAGCAACTAGCCTTGCTTTGTTTCTTACAACTTCTCCTTGCTCATTCAATTTGTTTCTGAAAACCCATTTAGTTCCAATGATGTTGAACCCTTTTGGTCTTGGAACCAGATCCCAGACGTCATTTCTGGTGAATTGATTTAGCTCTTCTTGCATAGCAAGTATCTAATCATTATCGTTCAGAGCCTCATCCACAGAAGTTGGTTCAATGATAGACACCAACCCAAAAAGTGACGTTCCAGATGATCTAAGAAATGACCTTGTTCTGATAGGGTCATCCTTCTTTCCAATAATCATCTCCTTTGGGTGAGAGGCTTTGATTTTGGATGATCCTTTAACATTTGGTTCTTCAGAAATATTCAAATTGTTCATCTGAGCAGCCAATGGAGTTGCATCTGGCGTTGCTTCTGGTTCTTCTGCTTGAGCTTTATTTGCCTCTGAGTCTTCAGAGTCTGTGAGAATGACTTCTCTATCTGCAGAATTTTCAAGCTACTTTGGCTTTTGAATGCCAAGCTTATCATCAAATCTAACATGTATTGATTCCTCCATAATCTGTGTCTCAGTATTGTATACTCTGTAGCCTTTAGAGCGTTCATAATACTCAAGCATGAAACACTTTTGTGCTTTAGAATCAAACTTGTTCAGATTCTCTTTAGTATTCAACATAAAACATACACATCCAAAAGGATGGAAATAAGAAATGTTGGGCTTTCTATTCCTCCACAGTTCATAAGGAGTCTTCTCCAGAAGAGGTCTAACTGACACTCTGTTCTGAATATAACAAATTGTATTAACTGCTTCTGCCCAAAAATGTTTTGCCAGATTAGTCTCGTTAATCATGGTTCTGGCCATTTCTTGCAATGTTCTATTTTTCCTCTCTACAACTCCATTCTGTTGAGGTGTTCTAGGGCAGGAGAAATCATGTGCAATGCCATTTTCTTTAAACTATTTTTCAAAATATTTGTTTTCAAATTCACCACCATGATCACTTCTGACTTTAACATTTTTAAAATCTTTTTCGTTCTGGACTTGTGTGCAGAAGTCAATGAATTCAGAATGGGACTCATCCTTGTATTTTAGGAATTTTACCCATGTCCATCTGGTGTAGTCATCAATAATGACTAATCCATACTTCTTGCCTCTAATGGATGCAGTTTTCACCGGTCCAAACAGATCAATATGAAACAGCTCTAATGGTCTTGAAGTTGAAACAACATTTTTTGTTTTGAAAGAAGATTTTGAAAATTTTCCTTTCTGACATGCTTCACAAAAAGCATCTGAGTTGAACTTCAACTGAGGAAGTCCTCTGACTAGATTGAGTTTATTAATCTGAGATATACGTCTCATACTAATATGCCCCAATCTTCTGTGTCAGACCCATTGCTCTTCGTTAACAGACATAAGGCATTTTACATTCTGAACCTTAAGTTCTGAAAGATTTATTTTGTAAATGTTGTTCTTCCTTTTTCCATTAAAGAGAATTGAGCCATCCTTTTGACTGACAGCTTTACAACATTTTTGATTGAAGATTATGTCATAACCATTGTCACTTAATTGACTTATGGACAATAGATTATGTGTTAATCCTTCAACAAGTAAAACATTAGAAATGGAAGGGAGGTTACCATTACCTATAGTTCCAAAGCCAATTATCTTGCCCTTCTGGTTCCCTCCAAACTTCACATCACCTCCAAATCTAAGCTCAAGGCTTTGGAACATAGACCTTCTTCCCGTCATATAACGCGAGCAGCCAGAGTCCAGGTACCAGGACTGGTGTTTCAATTTTGCGGCTAAGGATGTCTGCAACAAAAATATTTTTTTTCTTTAGGTACCCATATTTTCTTGGGTCCTCTGGGGTTAGTAGGTTTGAAATTCTTTCTGAATTTCTTTCCCTTATAAGGATCCTTGTTCTTCTGAGGTTTTGATTTATTAAACACAAGTTTGTTCAGATCAGAACGTGTGTGTTTAATATCATTTAAATGACCAAATTTGAAATGAGTATATAGAGGAGAATACTTTATGATCATTTTATCAACAAGTTTTGGATTTAAATCCTTCCCAGAAGAAGATTCATATCCAATACCCTTCCTGTTGTTTCTGCTTACGCCATAGATCATTGAAGCCATCTTGCTTCTATCTAGGCCTCTAGCCAGAAACTTCTGAAAGCTATAGTCATACTCTTCTAAAATATTTTTAGAGCATGATATAGGTTCTGAGTCAGATTTCTGAGCATTTTCTAAATCATTTTTTATTTTAAGATTTTCTGCTTTAAGCTCAGCAACCTCAGACCTCAGCTGATCATTCTCAGATGCAAGATAGCTTTGAAGCTTCTTGTATTTGAGTTTGATTTGGTTGTAGCTTTCCAGAATTTCTGATAAACTTTCAGAAAGTTCTGCTCTAGTGAGTTCAGAAAATACCTCCTCAGAATCTGATTCTGATTCTGATTCAGTTGTTTCTGCATGGTCTTCTATGTTAGCCATGAGTGCCATGTTTGCACATTCTTCTTCTGACTCTGATGAAGAATCAGATGCATCTGAATCATCCCAGGTTGCCATCAAAACTTTCTTTTTATGATCATACTTCTTTCTTGGCTTCTCCTTCTGAAGTTTTGGGCATTCATTCTTATAGTGCCTAGGTTCCTTGCATTCATAGCAGACAACCTCTTTCTTTCCAAATCTTATGTATCCAGAAGACTCTTTACGCTAATTTGGTTTCTTGAAGTTCCTAAACTTCTTATGTTTATGCTTTCAGAGTTTGTTGATCCTTCTGGACAGCAGGGACAATTCATCTTCTTCTTCAGAAGAAGATTCTTCAGAACTTTCTTCTATAACCTGCAACGCTTTAACAGATTTGTTAGACTTTAAAGCAACAGACTTACCTTTCTTCTGAGGTTCGTCTTCTTCTAGTTCAATCTCATGACTCCTCAAAGAGTTGATCAGTTCCTCCAGCGTGATCTTGTTCAGATCCTTCGTGAGCTTCAGAGCTGTCACCATGGGTCTCCATCTTATTGGCAGACTTCTGATGATCTTCTTGACATGGTCAGAAGTAGAGTAGCCTTTATCCAGAACCTTCAACCCAGCAGTTAGGATCTGAAATCTTGAAAACATAGTTTCTATAGATTCAAACTCCTCCATTTTGAAGGCTTCATACTTCTGGATGAGGGCCAGAGCCTTGGTCTCCTTTACTTGAGAGTTCCCTTCATGAGTCATCTTCAAAGATTCAAACATATCAAATGCAGTATCTCTATTTGTTATTTTCTCATACTCTGTATGATATATTGCATTTAATAAGATGGTTCTTGCTTTGTGGTGGTTTCTAAACTCCTTCTTCTGTTGATCAGACATAGCTTTTCCGTCAATCTTTTTCCCTTCATCATTGGTAGGATGAGTGTAACCATCATTTACTAAATCCCACAAATCAGCATCATAACCTAGAAAGAAGCTTTCTATTCTGTCTTTCCAGTAGTCAAACTTCTCGCCATCAAACATGGGAGGTTTGGTGCTGATTCTATCTTTATCATCGTATCTGTTGTTGTATGAAGTTGAAGTAGAAGCCTCAGCAGCCATGATGAATAAAGAACAAGATATATGGAGTTTTTCTCAACTGGATCTTATCTGTTCACGGTGAAGTGAGAGCACTTTCAGAACCGGAGCTCTGATGCCAACTGAATGTGAGAAAAACACTTAGAAGGGGGGTTGAATAAGGGTTTTGAAATAAATATGGCAATAAAAACAACACAATATTTTTATCTTGGTTCGTTGAACTCAAATAATCTAGTCCACCCTACCAAGGTGATTTGCCTTTCTCAGCAAGGACTTAATCCACTATACTCAAACAGATTACAGTGTCAACCACTAAGAACAACTGTCTTAGTCTTCTCAAGAAATTCTGACCACAACTTGGTCTTCTTAAGGAACCTTTTACAAATTAATGTAAACTAACAAGTGTTTAAGATGCTTCTAAAAAGCTATATCACGACTGTGATTTTTACACTTAGTTAAAGAACGAATAAAACTATTAAGCTTATGAAAATAAATTGTATGAGAGCTTGAGAGTAGTTTTTCAATTTGATTTCTCAATTTCAAGATGAATCGTCAACTTTGAAGAGCTATTGAAGACATCCTTTTATAGAGCAGAAAGTCCAATGCTTGAAGACTGTGCACTGTTGTGTAGCTGTAGGATTTTGTCTTCTATTGACTCTAGCTTTCCCAGAAGAGGAATGTTCAGACAAATCCCTTTTGTCTGATTTCCTGTGCCATACATGAATAAGGAAAGAGTCATTTGGAATATGCCAACGGATATATCTTTGAATAATATTTTCTTCAACAAGCTTCTGCCTCAAAGTTATCAACATCAGAGTCTTGATTTATCAGAGTTTTGCAGCCAATGTGCTTCAGCGTGAATATCAATCAGAGCAGAGTTTGAATAACAAAGTCTCTGTACTTGCAGCGTAAAGTACCTTTAGAGTCTTCTTGAAACAATGCTTGAAACTTTTCATACAAATTTTTTAACTACGCTTCAGAGTCATCTGCAGCTTCTGCTTCATAGTCTTCTGCAACTTCTGCTTCAGAGTCTCTTCTGGCAGCGCTCAGAGTCTTCTGATGACTTGCTTATGATGCTTCAGAGCTTTGCGTAGAGTAATGTTCAGATGCATTTTTGCTTCCATAAGAATATTTATTTTAATATCTAAAACAAAAACACTTGAACAAAATTAGAGTATATATTTTCTTAATACAAAATTTCATTAGAGTTATCATCAAAACATAGAGATATATTAAACACCAATCTGTGTTCTAACAAGATTTGGTGCTAGAGGGTAGACACACATGAAAAATGAAGGAGACAATAAGATTTTATCAAATCATGGAGTAATGATTTGAATCAAAGAAATAAGACTTTAATCAAAATTTGGAAAGTAAAAAGATGATGACATAATTTGAGTCATGTATATTCCATGAATCAAGTCAAAAATGGTTGGGATTCGAATCACACACTTTTATGATTCAAGTCAAGAGAGGCACAGACAATTCCAAACTTTCAATTGAGGCCATGATATCAAATCATACTATGCATGATTCTAATCAAACTTTTCAACAGCCTTGATTCAAGCATTCTAACTTGTGATTTAAGCAATACCTAATGCATTGATCCTAATCGAATTGTTAGGCTCAATAATGAAACATTTTCATAGATTCAACTAGTAAAACATTGAATGGGAGGTTCTCAAAGGTACAATATTGATCATAGACGAAGAGAATTGAATACAAATGAATTTAAAAGAATTATAGGCATGCATTAAAATAGATAATGCACACATACTTGGCAAATTACCAACACTTGAGAAATCAAATGATACATATACACAATACCAATGTTAATTAAAATTTCACCCTCGTGTTCACATTTCCTCTTGAGGGTAGATTTTTTTGGCTTTCACTTTGCTTCATCTTAAGTGGAAAGGGATGTCTCTTGTGTGTTTGAGTGATGTGAATGCCCCAAGTTAGTTTGTGGAGATTCTTATTAAGAAGGTGGGCTCGGACCTCCAAACCTCCATATGAAAGAATTTGTGGATCTGATCCTCCCATTTGTGTGTTAGGTTTCCTAGGAGTTTTTGTCTCTTTGACCAACAAGATTAGGTCATGGGTTAGGTCGGGGTGTTTGTAGATGATAATTTGACTTGGGATTTGAAGTGAAAAAGACCCATCTTCATTTATTAGGAAGTAGTGGTATGTGATATGCTTTTAGCTATTCAGGACGTGGCCTTATCCCCTGTTCCTAACAGGTGAATGTGGTGTCACTCAGACGATGGTGTTTTTCAGTCGCTTCAACTTATTCTTGTTTTCTTGAGAGTTACTTGGGTAGTACCCCTCCATCCAATCTAGAGAATTGAATTCTTCCTCTCGTATAAGTTAGTTAAACCTCCTTTAAAGTAGTTGTTTTTCTAGAAAACTCCTCCAAGACAACGTTCCTACTATAGTCAATATGTTTATACGCAGAGTGTTGGTAGATCTTGAGATTGCTCTTTTTCTATGGTGTAGCTTGAGGCCAGAGTCACTTTCACGTTTGTTTGTGACTTGTGACCTAGTAGTTTCTTTTTGATATGGGGTTATTAGGTGGGTGGGATGGTTTTTTGTTCTTCTTAAGAATATTAGTTCTATTTTTATGGTTATTAGATCGATATGTGTTAGGGCTAGGGTTAGGTGGTCATTTGCTTATGATTTTCCATTTTGTGATTTGGTCTATTTTGAAATTTCGTAACAATATTGTTTTTAACTGAATCCTCTACCACTGTGAAGGATGTGGAAGATAAAAACTTATTCCTAGCATGGAGTTGCTATCTTGGCACGCACACAGAAAACTCTTGTGCTTTCTATGCTTGGCTTGAGAACCATACCCTTTGTCGAAGCAGATAGAGGGTCGAATGTATTTTTCCTAGTGGGTGTGAGTTATTGATGGTTCACCTGGAGGTAGCTTTTTTGTTGATTGCAATTTATTTCGACTAAGATCTAGCTTGTTCTTCTTTAGGGCAATTTTTGTTCCTCTTTTTATCCTTCTTAGGTTTGGATTTTATGGAGTAGATGTTGATTTTTTGTTTTTGTTTGGGCTTGCGTGGGCTTCTTGGCTCGACGGATCCCCATTGGGCATAGCTTGTATCTAGCTTTTTTATTGTAATCTAAAAGATTAAGACTTAAGCGTCTAAGTCAGTAAGAGAATAAAAAATAGTATTGATATGAGAATGAAAATAAATCTGAATCATAAATTTATATATAAAAGTTATTTGAAGCAATTTAGATCTAGATCAGAGTTGGACTCCTCCTATTGAACATTTTTATTGGTCCAAAAACATAGAGAAAAAAATGGTATATGAGTCATTACTTAATCACATTTTTTCAACCTATAAAACTGAAATTAGTTATTCAAATGTATTTTTAAAAAATATCCTACACACTCACGAGTATATCTCTTGATTTATCTAAATTAATGTAATCACGTTGATTAAATGTTTAAAGTGTTATGAATTTTAAAATTAAATACTATCTCAGTGAACAAGATGAAATTCCACTAAAGATGAAATTAGTCATCCAAAAGATAGATAAATAATTTGTACTAATAATAATGTAGTTTTAAAAAGTAATACAATAGTGAATTTTGTCTACGTGATGTTACACCTCCATCATTTTTAAGTCACTTTTTAAATATTGTTTGTTATTCTCTCTAGTTATTGTTAACAAAAAAATATTTTTTTATGAAACAGTCTATATATATTAATTATTTAATAAATTTTAAAAATAAATTTTGTATAATAAAAATCAAAAAAAATATTTATTATTTTATTAAAATTATCACTAACTATTATTAATAGTAAGAGTAAAAAATAACAGGTAGAATGAAATAATAAATAGTTAAAAAATGATACAGAAAAATATAACTAATTTCATAAAAGGAGTCATTTATTAATTTCTTAAAATATAAATAAAGTAAAGATACATGGTCCCTAATATTAAAATCATCTTTAAAATTGCCGCTAATTTAATCGTTAAGTTAAAAACCGTCACTAAAATTATTGTTAATTTTGTCGCTAAGTTGTAGAAGAGACCAAAAATATAGATTAAAAATTTTAAGAGAACCTTTTTTTGAAATAAATATTTATGAATTACACACTAATGCACATTCATATATAAGCGCGCGCATACACAACCACACTCATATTTATGAACGCATACACTCATGCACATTTATGCACAAGCGCGCGCACAACCATAATTACACTCCTGTGTGCAAACACTTATTTACGTTAATACACACATAGTCCTTATAAATATTTTAATTTTGTTTTTAATCCTTTAAAATATTTCTTTTAAAAAATGATTCTCTTAAAAATTTTAATCCATGTTTTTTGTCTCTTCTACAACTTAGTGACATAATTAATGATAATTTTAGTGATAGTTTTTAACTTAACGACTGAATTAACGACAATTTTAAAGACAGTTTTAATATTAGGGACTAAAAATTTGAGAAAAAATTTAAGAGGACTATTCATTAAAAAAGAAAATTTAAAGAACTAAAAACGAAATTTTAAGATATTTAAAAAACAAATTCGTTTATATCACTAAGAATCTTTGTGGGAGTTGTCCTATTCAAGATTTCAAAGACGGAGAGAACTTGTTAGTTATTCTCTCTAGTTATTATTAACAAAATATTTTTTATAATTTAATAATCAATGATTTTTTACATATAAAATAGTTTATAGATATTGATTATTTAATAAATTTAAAAAATAATTTTTTTTATAATAAAATCAAGGAAAATATTTATTATTTTAATAAAATATCTTTTAATATTAATAGTTAGAGTAAAAAAAATAGGTAGAATAAAATGATAAGTAGTTTTAAAATGGTCAGAAAAAATATAACTAATTTCATAAAAGGGGTCATTTATTAATTTCTTAAAACAGAAATAAAGTAGAGATACATACAGACACGCGCAACCACACTCACATTTATACATGTTTATATTCATACACAAATGCGCACACAACCACACTCAAATTTGTGCACATTCATACACAAACGCGCACACACAACCATAGTCACTCACGTGCACGCAAACACTTATGCACATTCATACATACATAAGAACATATAGATTTCATATGTGCACACACATAGGTATTTATACATGTTTTCTGAGGATTTGAATTTATATATGTTATTACAAATTTATGTGAGAATTGTCATATTCGGAACTTTAAAGATGGAGAACTTTTTCTTACAAAGATGGAGAGCAAAGTCTCCACAAAGACACTTCGAGGACAAAAAAATGGGAGACGAGATATTGTCCATAGTAAAATTAGAGTGGGAGACGAGATCCCTAAAGTTTTAAATTTTAATCATGTCTAACTATTACTTATAAAGTGAATAATATTTAAAATGAGATGATAAATAGTTAAAAATATTACATAAAAAACAAAGATAATTTTCTTGGTAACAAATAAATAAGATTTTGTTCCTCACCTAGTTGAATATTCCCTCTTTTAATATACAACTTTTGCTTCTTAAAATAACTAGACCATTAGCTTTTGTCTAAAATAAGAGAAAACTATACAATTTCTTTTTTTTTTTTCCTTTTCTTTCTTTAATTTCCATCCTCAAAATATTGTGACAAGCAAAAATGCTTTTCTCCCTCTTTCTTATATACCTTTTTTTGCGCACTATTGTATTATTATTTTAATTAATTCATATAGATGTGTAAATCGAGATAAAGGTGGAGTGGGGCATGCAAAGGATACTTATAAAAGGGGTGTATGATGTGTTTATTATGCAAGAAGAGTGTGTGTCCTTTGTAAGGAAGAAAATTCAAAGAACTAGTGCAAGAGATAGTGCTCACCTCTCCACACCTCTCCACACCTCTCCAACTTCAAGAATCAAACACTAAGAGCAATAAGGTATGTCAAAATTTCTCTCATTACAAACTTTCTTCATTTTTGAGTTTATATAGATTCTCAGATGTCTATGACTATTAAGTATCCGATATTTATCGACCAAATCAGACTTAACTAATCAAAATTTCTTTTATTACAAACTTTTTTCATTTTTTAGTTTATATAGATTCTCTCGTTTTTATGACTATGACTATTAAGTATCAGATGTTTATCGACCAGATCAGACCTAATTAATAAACAATCGATTAATATCTAACATAATAATTAACATGCAGATATCAAAAATATTAAAATTTAAAAAATTACGAAAAAAACAATTGATCTTTTAAAAAAAATTATATTTTTCAAGACGTAAAAATTTGTAAAAGAATATATAAAAAATACTTAAATCGGCCACAAACCGATATAAAATCCGATAATTAGAAAATCCTATAGGACAACAAAACTAACAAGCAAGGCTATTAGCTTTTTTATCTTTTCAAGAATTTTTTTTAACAAATCTATGTACATTTCTCTCATTTGATAAGGTTTTTAGTTAATGTAGTTATTTTGTATTATATTAATTGACCCATAATTATTTAGATTATTAACTTTAACTATATGTTTTTCCCTTCATTCTTCATTTTTTAGTCTAAATTAATTTAAATCCACAAACCAAAAAGCCTGACAAAGAACACACTAAGAAAAATAATACTATTGATATGTCAAATTTGTGAGTGGAGAACTACTCTTTGAATACAATAATTTAAATTCACTAACTTTTAGTGAGTAATAATGCAAACTTTTTATTCATAAAATAATATAATTAACTTTCACATCAACACACTCTTAATGGAAAAATTCACATTTAGTGGCAAAATTAGTCTTATCTCCTATGCTTATTGCATGCAACTTGCATGCCACCAAGCTTCCATTTCTTAATCATGGTTGATTTAACACTCATGATTAGTCATTTTGTATCATACTTTTGAAGTTCCTAAAAAACATAATTTTTATTAAAGAAATGTTAGGTGTATCTTTGTATCACCTATGCTTAGCTTTCATTTCTAATCATGGTTGATTAAACACTCATGATTAGTCATTTTGTATCATATTTTAGTTTCTAAAAAAACATAATTTTTATTAAAAAAATGTTAGGTGTGTTTTTCTAAAAAAACATAATTTTTATTAAAAAAATGTTAGGTGTGTTTCTGGATCGGTGTCTAAATATGATATTAATATTCATAATTATGTTAAATTTTATTTATTTTTTAAAAATTATTAATCATGTCATGTAATGTCGATGTCGTCTTTTTTGAATAATATATTACTATTAGAAATATTTATTTTTATAAATTACATTTACTAGTTAGTATGTTTTTTTTTATCATGTATGTCTTTTTTTATGATGTATATCTTTTTTTCTAAAGAGAGGTCAAAACATGCTTCCCTTTAGCTCTTTCTTTTCTTGTTACGTAGTTGTTTAAAATACAATGACATATCCCAACAATAAAATCCTCATTTTATATATATATATATATATATATATATATATATATATATATATATATATATATATATATATATATATATATATATATATATATATATATATATATATATATATATATATATATATATATATATATATATATATATATATATATATATATATATATATATGACATATCCTATAAAAAATGCTATGTTATTTTTAGGTGAAAATATGAGAATGAATCTAAATTATTAAATTTTAAAATAAATGGTAGAGATTATGTGTGATTTTTTTTCTCTCCTTCATTATTAAAATAAATAATACAGGAGAAAGAGAAGAAAAAACACATCATCTCTATTATTTATTTTAAAAAACTATACATATTTAAATAAAAGATATATAGCTATATAGCTTTTAAAAGAAATTACTTTTTGTTTTATGAACTTTTAATAATACCCACAAAATAATCTTTTAATCTTCTTGTGTCAATAGTCAATATCTTTATTTTCAGAATCATGTTAATATCATAACTTTTTATATAAAAATCAGATTGAAGTACTATATACATATTTAAAAAAAAATGTTAGGTACATCTTTTCACAAAACATTAATATATTAATTAACATATCACACAAATAACAGATTTTTGAATCTCTTAACTATCAGATTTCGAGTTTCTGAGTTTGATTTGTAACTGGCATATATAAAAAAATATTTCTTTTAAGAAAATTTTAAATTTTTGGTATTTAATTACTCGAGCCGGCTTCCGAACACAACTCTCTAAAATTTTCATTATTAAAAGAAAAAAATTTATCTGTTTTATGTTTCTATCAGGGGTTTATGGAACTGGGGGAGGTTCTTGAATTACTATTTGCTTATATATTTGTTGTTACTTTACAAAGAAGTTTCATAGAAACACATGAGAAGAAGGTTCAATCATATATGCAACATTATAAATACATAAATTTTCTGTCACCTTTCAATGATAAAAGGTGTCACATTATTTAACTCTTTTGGTTCAAATTTGAAACAATCTTTAGGTTTCTATGTTTTTCACTATAGTTGATTTTGCATTGAAACTAACTTAAACATAACAGATTGGCATATCCTCAAGGCATCATACTCTTCTTGATTGAGTTGCTATCATGGACGATAACGGTATCGCGAATAATAATGCAGTCAAGAACAAGTGGTTAATGCCTCTATCAGTTTTCTTCAAAGATGCAAGGTACATTCAATCACCATTGTTTCTTGGAGCCTTTTCTTTAAGTCTTTTTACAAAGTACTAATAGTTGGCTTTGTTGATGTAAATGTAGCCTTGTTTTCAAGATGGACACACTAGCTAAGGAGATTCTTGGGATTGCATTCCCTTCTGCACTTGCTGTTGCTGCTGATCCAATTGCTTCTCTTATAGACACAGCATTCATAGGCCACTTGGGTACATTTTTTTCTTCTCACCAGATCATGATGCAGGGCCGTCTTTGAGGATGTGCAAAGCAGACTATTGTAGACAGCCTAAGGCCTCGTAAAATCGCATTTAAACATGGCATCTATTCGTGTTGCTATGGTTAAACTTAATCTGCAGTTAATCTATACAGGGCCTCCAAAAACTTGAGGCCGCTCTGGTCTTGATCTGAGTTGTGACAAAGATCATTTTAATGTTGTGCCTTGGTTGAAGCTAAATTTTCATCTTTTTTGTGTGTTTAGGGCCGGTGGAACTTGCGGCTGCAGGAGTTTCCATTGCGGTGTTCAACCAGGCTTCGAGGATTACCATTTTCCCTTTGGTCAGTATTACGACTTCCTTTGTAGCTGAAGAAGATACTATTGCTAAGATCAATAGCATAGCAGCAGAAAAGCAATCCAATGAAAGCATTAAGGCGAAGTCCAATGAAGTAATGCCTGATGATCATTTGCTTGAAGACATTGAAGCAGGTGCAACAAAACAAGATGGTACCTTGAAAAATGAGACGAAAAATGGAGATGGTACTTTTTCTCTATCTCTCTCTTTCTATTTTAGTGCATAAATGTCCATTTTTCGGTGTGAATTTGTTAACCAGGTGATGTCTGTGTCAGACACCGAACACGCTTTCAATCTAAAGTGTCGGTGCTACAGAGATACGATAGAGAAATGAGTGCATTTCATGTTAGGTTATTCTAACATTCTAAATTTCCTTATCAGATGCTAATTCAAATATAAGCAAGTCTTCTATTGTTACTAGTAATGGTAACAAGAGTGAGTCAAGACCTATAAGGAAGAAAAGGCACATTGCCTCAGCTTCAACAGCATTACTTTTTGGCACAGTCCTTGGCCTTATTCAAGCTGCAACTCTTATATTTGCAGCAAAACCTCTATTAGGTGCAATGGGTTTGAAAAGTGTATGTATCTTTATCATCAATACTACTATGTTCAATATCTTAATCAACTAAAATAAACTTTTGTTAAGTTGAAATATTTCTCTTTTTTGTAGGATTCTCCAATGATGACCCCGGCTACGAAGTACCTACGGTTGAGAGCCTTAGGTGCTCCGGCGGTGCTTCTCTCTTTAGCCATGCAAGGAATCTTTAGAGGGTTCAAAGACACAACAACTCCTTTATATGTCATTGGTAAGTTCAAATGATCCATTTGTCATGAAATTGATCTACTCATAATACATGACATATGGCCTCAAAATGAGTTCATAAGGGGTAGACATTCTGTTAAGAGATTCGCATCAGGCAATATATGGTCTGAACATATTGTGATCCCACTCCAGATAGTCCACTCTTGGACATGAGGGAGAGTGTGTTGAGAGTCTCTCAAATATGTCATTGTTTTTCCCTAACTCGGTTCATTTATTTGCTATGGTTTTACTTAGTTTCCGGATATACATTGAATGTCGCTTTGGATCCGCTACTTATCTTTTACTTCAAATTGGGCATCAGAGGTGCAGCCATTTCACATGTGCTCTCTCAGTAAGTCTTACTTTGCTTTATCCTAATAGGAATGTTCTAACTTTTGATTCTCATGACTTAAACTTACAAAATGATGATACTTTTAGGTACATTATGGCAAGTTTCCTCTTGTTTATATTAATGCGAAAAGTGGACCTCTTACCTCCAAGCATGAAGGATTTGCAGATTTTCAGGTTCCTTAAAAACGGTATGCTGATTTTTTATTTATCTAAAATACCGAGCATGAAACTTTAACTATTCGATTTTGATCAGACGGTTCAAATATGGCTAACTGAGTGCAATCACGAGAACGCGACTGCATACAACCGTTTATCATTTTAAGTATAGCAACCAAACATACATTGATCACTTATTAAAATGCTCGAATTTACTTACACGTTCAACTTGGATTTCAATTTCAATAGGTGGTCTGCTGTTGGCCAGAGTTATAGCAGTGACATTCTGTGTGACCTTATCGGCGTCATTAGCAGCAAGGTTAGGTCCGATTCCAATGGCCGCATTCCAAACTTGCCTCCAAGTTTGGATGACATCTTCCCTCCTCGCCGACGGTTTAGCTGTTGCAATTCAGGTACATCAACATTTTTTTCCTGTTATTGAGATGATCTGCCTACTTCATGTGTTCGTTTTTCACAGGCAATTCTCGCATGTTCGTTTGCTGAGAAAGACTACGTTAAAGTGACTACCGCTGCAACAAGAACGCTACAAATGAGTTTTGTTTTAGGAGTTGGACTCTCTTTACTAGTTGGAGGCGGATTATACTTTGGCGCCGGAGTATTTTCCAAGGACGTTGCAGTTATTCACCTAATCAGACTAGGCCTCCCGGTATATTTTCCTCGCACAACACAATGATTCGATGTGAAAGTTCGTTACATCTAATTCTTGATCTAATTTCATTTTAATTCGCCAGTTTGTTGCTGCTACGCAACCGATCAATTCGTTAGCCTTTGTTTTTGATGGTGTGAACTATGGAGCATCTGATTTTGCTTACTCTGCATATTCCTTGGCGAGTTTGCATGCCCATTTTCTTTTACCTTTTTTCGTATTTTCATATTTTCTCGTCTCTGTCGAATTTTATTCATAAATTTACTATGCTGTTTTCTCAGGTCTTGGTCTCATTAGCAAGTGTTACTTCTTTATTCTTTCTCTACAAGACTAAGGGTTTTATCGGGATCTGGATCGCATTAACCATCTACATGAGTCTCCGCATGTTCGCTGGTGTATGGAGGTAAACTTATCTAATGTTTTCGATACTTATGAAAACAACTTATAACATGTTGAACGCGAGAAAATAGCTTATACATAATTACTTATACGATAAGCATTTATGTTTTATGCGTGTGTATGTGTGTGCAGGATGGGAACGGGAACAGGACCTTGGCGTTTTCTAAGAGGCCACTCGTTGTCTTGAGGATATATCTTACGAAAATAAATTTCATTGTGTAGCGTTACGTTTTACATCACTTTTCAGGATCATATCATATGTCAGTATTTTAGGACATGAAGACTTGTCTCTACTATAGCGATGGTCTTGGAATGCTCCGTTTATACGTGCAAGTGCTATATCTAGTATCGTCAATGTTGTCAATCGCGGATTGCAGAAAATAGTGGCTCGTTCAATCTCCAAGACTCTATAATTACTATTTAACAAAACTCTTTGTAATAAAGTGTATCACAGAAGAACAACGATAGTAAGTAGATCAAATTACGTTGCGCTATAGCGGTGTAGTGCTGCTATGGCCACTATTTGACAGCAATGAGCATTGTTATCTCATGGTTTTTTTCACTCTTTTGATGTATCATCCATGTAATTTTGTTGTTGTATTTTGAAGATTATTCTTCCAGCTGTTAGTATGTAAACTCGAATGCATAATGAAAAATAAATTGTTTCAGTCATTTGAAGTTCAGTTTCATTCTCTTTGTCTAATAATTGAAAATTCGCAATCATGTTCTACTTATCTTTTGAGTTTTACCTCTCTTGAAACGCTACGGGATCATCAATGGCATTCAGAGTGGATGATAAAAAGAGAGTAACAAAAATTTTCAAGGAAAATAATCCTATGTTATATATTAGTATGATCCAGCTTCAAAGTCAAAAACTCAATTAAAAAAAATAATAATATGGTAACTTTTATCTCCGAAATCAAACTATATATGATATAAAGTAGAAACTCTTTAAATTAATAATGTCAGGATCGGAGAAATTTATTAATTTAGAGTTATTAATTTATCGATAAATTAATAATTATTAATTTAAAGAGTTTTTAAGTAATTATACTGTACATACCAAACAAAAAGATAAATTAGTCTATGCCTCTTAGAATTACATTGCAGCAAACCTTAGGACAACGTAAATTAGTAACTACTGTGTTCATATGCATTGGAAATCAATAATGACTTTTGAAATACAGTAAATGTAAACAAGTGGAACAAATGTGTTCAATGTATTCTTAAGCAAGTTTTTCATTCGTGTAATATATTTTTCAGTTTCTATGAATTATTAATTTATAATTTTCTTGAGATCGAAAATTATAAAGGGATCTCCCAAAAAATTATTATCTTATTATTTTATCGAATTTTTTACATTGGCCCAAATCGGGACCGGACAAATTTATTATTTTAGAGAGTTTATTAATTTACCGAGTATTAATTTAAAGAGTTTATTAATTTACCGAGTATTAATTTAAAGAGTTTCCACTGTATACAAGTTCAAAACGATAATAACAGATTCTCAACTGTTTTTTCCTTGTAATAGCCAAACATTTTTTCAAGAGAAACAAACATTGACAAAAGTCATAGATAAACAACAGCAGAACAAAGCATATTTGGCAAATTAATGCATCCTAGAACCATGAGCATGTACTGATGGAAGGAGCCATCGGAGGAAGCCGACGTTAGTTTCTCCTTTTGATCTACTTGTTGAGTACTCAGCTAGCATGTTCCATAGGTCTCCGACAGTCCACCTCTGCGACAAAATCCAGCATGTAACCTGCCACGACATGAAACAATATCCAGTGAGAAATCAACACTGCGTGAAAAGACAACTTTTACTTTTAATCTGAATGCAAAATTGCAAATAGATTGTACAGGTACAACTACTTAATATATATGTCAAATTACCTTGTCTAGGTTCTGCAATGCCCCCGAGCTAAACGTGTAGTATGCTATGAAAGGTCTTCGAGCCTGCAACAAGGTATGACGAGCCAAGAGAAAGTTTAACGTCTTCGAGCATGAGATCAAATTGTCAAAAGTAAATTCCAGAAATACAGTTGTTTCTGTCAAAAGATCCTCTATTTTTGACAAAATAAATAATGCATATACAAGTAATGGCGAGAAAAATAAGTGAGCTTATTCATGATGAATGCGTAAACATAAGCATTAATTTCGAATTCATTCAGACAAGTACGCGCAGTGACTACATATTCATTTATGACTGAAAATATAAAATTACTTGAGAAGCTGCAAGCCACTGAATTATGGTCTTTACTTCAGGATCCCCTCCAAAGGCACCACATCCCCAATTTCCGGTTGCAACTCCAATATCATTGCTCTTCTCTATCATATTGTAATCATTTTGAAAACTTCTGATTTCTTGATATGAATTTTTTCCTTCACTCGTTTCCATAGACGTTGACGTTGCAGCATCAAACTACGAGAAACAAAGAATGTTTTAAACATATAGCTGAACAACGAATAACAGCAAGCAAAAACGATATTGATTCTAGAAAGTCACAGTAAAGATGAACTTACCTTCTCTTGCGGTATTTTCCGATACTGTTGATATTTAGAGTGCTGCTGAAACCCACAGAATGCCTTGTTGATTTCACTGCAGGAATGAACAAGCTCAATTCGTGCTATGTTAGAACTTTTTTGCAAAATTGAAAAAAATGTATAAAAAAACAAAAATATTTTTCCATTAAATTTTATATCATATCCTATGATCAATATAATATGGATTGCTTTTCTTCACATTCAGAAGAAAAAAAATTGAAAAATAAAGAGATAGAATAAGTACTAAATCTGAATCCTAAAGAACAGAAGCCACATAAAAAGAAGGTTAACAAACCGGAGGAGAAGCTTTTCCCTGTATTGCCTCATCCCCGGACCACACAATGCATCAATTGCAACTATCCTGGTTTTTCGTCTTCCAAGGGTGTCTACATCTTTCTCATCCACATAATCCCCAGAAAATCGAAACGATGATGCATATCTAAAGAAATCAAGAGATATTATCATTGTTAGGTTAGGAAGGAAGCACAAAATAACACAATAAGACATCACATCAGAAAAGTATTTCCTAATTATATGCATATTGTTATTGTGTAGAAAACACTAATTATACGCCAATGTACGCAAGAAAAACAGAAGAGGAAATGCACCATGTCAGGCATAACAATCAGGAAACATGCTTTTCTTCCAACTTAAAAACAGCGTCTAAAAAACTTATTTCTAGCTTTAGATCCATTGTGTAACAGTTACCCTTTATAACTCGAGAACCTTTCCACACCAACAATATCTATAGCCTCGTTATCCGCCATGGCCGGCAAGAAAAGCATGCCAGCAATCAATTCTGGGCTGATCATGAAGCGAATTTCCTCCTATAAAAAAGATAAGATAGTCAAATTGTTTTCATATAAGCTACAACCTGTTTTCATAAGCTATTATGGAAAGCTTATGGAAATAAGTTGGAAACAGCTTATGGACATGTCAGAAGCCGTTTATATGAGCCCTTCCAAACAGTCTCACAAATGCTAATGTCAATACATAAACTCAAATAAGTCAATCTAAACAGAATTTATGTCCTAAAGAAGCTACATTTGCCTAACATTTAATCGTAAGAGGCTAAGGATGAAAATATAATTATAAACATCTTGCATTGCACCTGTACACAACCCCTACGGAGAGCACCGCCACCAAGATATTCATTTGCAAAATCTACTTCGATAGCTTCACTTGAATGATCTTCTATGAGTCCTGAACTGTGAACCTATTGAAATGTAAAAGTACCACCTATTACAATTTACAAATCAAGTAGATCACTAAAAGAGATTAGTTTTGTCGACAGTTGAAAATAAATCTCCTTCAGGTACCTCGAATCTGCATAGAGGTGTAACAGAAGTGCTCCAAAAGTTAGAATTTGGGTAAGAAATGTGAACAGAATCATCATCCCAGTGAAGTACTTTTCGCTCAAATGAGACAACACCCTTAGGCATATCAGAGCTTATCCTTTGAAAATAATGAATGATGCACCAAATCTTACTTTCCTGTTTTTGACTGTAATCATCATAGAGACTCCTATAACATGTGAAACAAGGCACTCAAGTTAAGGCCCGTTTGTTACGGATTATAAAAACAAAAGGATTTCGATATTTAATAATCTAGAGGTTAATTTTTAGACATTTAAAAAAAAAACTATTGTGCATGTTTACAATAACAAAAATCAATTTGTTTTAAGCAAATCAATTATTGAAAAAAAGATTTTCAAAAGAAGCTGCTCAAATTTTTAGATTTTTAAGGTTTTCTTTTCAGATTCTCATTTTTTTTTTAACTGAAACAAATGGATTTCAATTACTAAAGTGAGTGTTTAAAAAACAAAAAAAAAATGATTTTTTCACAAAACAGAACTGTAACAAATAGGTTCTCAATATGATCAATTCTTTTTATACTTCTCATTCACTGTCGTTAAGTCACTCTCAAACACAAATATGAAAATACCATTGACAGTTTGACACCACTATGAGAAATAAAATTATCAAAATGAAGGCTAAAACAAGCAATTGAACAGGTGAATAAAAATAAAATCGATTCAGATTTCTTACGCAAACAACTCGTCAAAGTTAACTGGTTGAAGTTGTTTCTCATATCTGTCATGGACTGGGAATAGACATAAAAGTGAGCATGCGAGAAGAGCGGCAATCAACTCCTGTAAGGAAAGCAATTGCAATTGTAAATTATAACTATCATCAGTTCGTAAGTCATGATCATGTACCATACAACAGCAGCAGAAGCAGCCTCAGTCATGCAAGAGTTCTGAAGGTGGTGCTGGTGACAGTAGTAGCCAAGTTGTATTATTTTGAGGATGGGCGAGTATATTTTATAGGCAACAAAACTACACCAAGAATCCTTTAGGGTCTGTTTGGTTCAACGGAGAGAGGTGAGGGATTTTAATGGAGGGGAGGGGAAGGGATGGAAGGAGAGGAGAGGTATTTTAATTGAACATGTGTTTCAATCCAAGGGTTGGCCGAGTGGTGAAGGCTCGGGTCCTGAGAGAGTACTTCTCTCAAGGTCTCAAGTTCGAATCCTACTAAGTGCCAACAATTTCTGTGTTGGGCCAAGTCCATACAGAGCTTTCCTCGAGCTTTAAACGTGGCCCACGCAAGTGGACGGTGGAATTCGTCCCCTTAAATTAGTCGGTCGAAAGGCCGGATACCAAGATTTCAAAAAACTAAAAATAAAATAATAAGAAAGAGGGGGAGGAGAGGGGAGAGGGGAGAGGAGGAATTTTAATTAAATATATGTGTGGTTCAAAGGAAGGGGAGAGATTTTAAAACTAATTTACCTTTTTATCCTTAAAATCATACAACAATCATGTTAAGTAAAATCAGTTATGCTTAATAATAGTTTTGAGTATATCTTACCAAAGAGAAATTTCTCCATTCATAAGCAACACATAATCCAACACAAAATATTCAAGGCTTCAAATAAATTAATAGAAAGAAAACAAAACTCATGAAAAAAGAAGAAAAATAAATGAAAAAATAAATCATGGTAAAAAATTCAAGAAACAAAACAATAATAAAAGAACAAAACAAAACACTTGAAAACAAAAGAAAATGTAGTCATAATAATGAAAATAAAGAAGTTGCTTTTGAAAAAATAAAATAAAAGAGAAACAACAAAAATCGAAACGGCAACAGGTAAAAATAGTGTTGATGTGAATAAAAGGAAAACGGCATCAATGTTAAGAGGTTGACTTGAGAAATAAATAAAATTAACAGACCAAAGCAGATGAGGAAGAAGAAAGCTTGTAGAAAATTTTCCTCAAGGATAAATTAGGATTTCATTTTTAAAAAATGTAATTTTGTCAATATAACAAGTTATATTTTAACATCCCTCCTCTCCCGTCCAAATCCCCCCAATTCAAGGGAATGAACCAAACACTTTTCCATTAAAATATTCTCTTTCCTCCCCTCCAAAAACTCAACCAACAAGACCCTTAACTTAATTTAAAGTTTCAAAACTTCCTTTAACTTTTTTTCGAGTCAAGTTAGTCTTTTACTTGTAACTAAGATGGTGACCTATTTTGTTGTCCAAGAGGGTCTAATTTTGGTGCTTAGTAAAACACTCTTTACAGTATATCATTCATTGATTATATATGCACAAATTTGTAATAGAAGATGTTAGGACCCTAACCCCCTGTTGTGAGGAGTTATTAGAAAAATATAGTAGAGGAAAGAAAGGGAATGCTGATGTGGCATGGGGTGAAGAGAGCATGGTATCCAACTAAGGGTAATCAGTTATATACGAACTGAAAAGAGATATAAAGGGTTATATTTTGGAGAACCATTTGTGTTAGTTATGGTTAGAGAAAATTGTTCTTTGTAGGTGCTTTGCTCAGAGGGCATTAGGATGTTCATTCTTTTGCATTTATCTTACACTTTCAGAAATAATACACTCATCTATTTCCACTATTCATCTGTTTTTCTTCAATTTACTGTCTATATCTTGGGTTCTCTTCAGAAGAGGACTAAGTATGAAAGTTGATTCAACCGTGTAAACATTTTTAAAGATAAAGGTATAATTTGACAGGAAAAAAAATATAAATGACCTGTTTGAAACTTCAAACTAAATTAAATTAAACAACCTCTGATGTAGTTTTGTCCATTTTATATTTTTGCAATGAAAACACAAAACAAAGTGGTTTAAGAATTTTAATGTCAAGTTGCTGTGTAGGTGGAATTCGCTTTTTAGACAACCTTCAACCATTAAAAGTGGGCGAATAAAAAAGAATGCATATTCAACCATGAGAAGAAAGCACATAAATTTTGGTAACAAACAAACCTGGGTAAGGAACACTATCCCGGCTTCCTGTGAATCCAGCATGCGAAGACCAGTTCTGATAGTGGCTCCCTCTCCATCAATAAGCATATCCGCGTTTTTATAGTGTGCTTCTAACAAAGAAGGCAGCCTCAAAAGCAAACCTCCCAATGCTGGAAGCACCTCCTCAAACCACTTCCTACATTCCTCTCTATACATTAGCTGAAACAAACAATACAAGTGTGTTTTTATTCATCAGCTATAAACAGCAAAACCCATCTATGTCCCCAAAATGCAAGGGAAATCCAATTAAAAAATAAAAATTTGAGGTTTTAAAAAGGTGAAGTTACCTGTGTGGTATTTTACCTCGTCGAAGAAGAGGGCATATCCATATGCAGCTGAAGGGGCTAAGGGCTCGGAAGAGAGAGAAAGAGAGTTCCTGAGTTCAGTCATGAAGATGAATAAGAGCCGGCCCGAGTCAACTCTTCCACATTCAAGCTCTCTGAGAGCTTCCACCACTTGGGACGGCCAAAATAGAGAGGGAGAACGCATCACCACTGGTAAATACGGTAGAATTGATCTCCAATCCTCTCTCTTCTCCATTCTCTTTATAAAAGAGTAAGAATAAACTGCTTACAACTTACCAATATCAATATGTGAAGCAAAAAGAATATTTCAAAAATGAGACATGAATTTTCAAGATTAATGCAGGAGACTGTATTCTCTGAATTTTATTGTACATTTGGGTCAATGGTGGCATGTATGATTTCGAAACAATTTAAGAAATCTAACACAGTATATCAAAATCAAACTCAATAACCTGCCAAATTTAACATTTTTTAACTACTAGATCCAACAAAATTCAATCCACTACCAGTAGTCTGAACAAGAACACTTGCCACCATAGAAATGATGAAACCGGTATGAATCCCTAACTGTGATTTTCCTACCAACAATTTTACTAACTAGCTTGAAAACAGAGTGGCAATCACCACAAACACGAAGATTCTTATAAATTCTAATAGTCGATCCTTTGGGACAATTGATCAACCCAAATGCAAGGGCGATTCTCTCACTATGGTTCCAAAGATTATGCTCCTTTTGTTCTTCATCTGTATCTTGCAATGCATAGCTTGTGTCTGGCACGTAGCCTTCCTCCCTAGTCATCTTTCTGAGCTCTTCCAACTTTGCATAGATTTGTGCAGTTTGTGTATGAAACTGGTCTCCCATCCCAAAAGTTGTAACCTTGTTTTTCAACTTGATCCAACTGCAGGCAGGTTTCTTCTTTAAGCTGTGTGATTCCATTTGCTTTCTCACATTCTCTACATCTCCCCATCTTTGGGTAGACGCACAGACATTTGAATATAGAACATAGGCCGAATCATCAGATGAGTCCAGCTCCAAAAGATGATCAGCGGCTTTCCTCCCCAGCTCCAAATTTCCGTGTATTTTGCAAGCAGCCAACAGGCTGCGCCAAACGAGGTCATTTGGTGGGACTGGCATCTTATCAATGAAAGCTTCAGCCTCAGCAAGCCTTCCTGATCTCCCAAGAAGATCAATTATGCACACACAATGCTCTATTCCAGTAGGGACACCAAATTCAGTAGTCATTGAAGAGAAGTACGAAAGACCCTCATCCACCAAACCCCCATGGCTGCAGGCAGACAGAAGCGAAACAAACGTGACGTGATCAGGTTTCAGACCAATATCAAGCATCTCTTGAAAGGCCTTTGTAGCCTGGCGGAAAAACCCATGTCTGGCCAATGCAGATATTAAAATGTTCCAAGACCTCTGTGACCTACTTTTTGGTATGGGAAGGATTCTAAATACATCATCGATTTCTCCACATTTTCCATACATATCCATTGTAGCATTTAAAACGTATTCATTTGACTCGAACCCAAGTTTAATAATCCAGCTGTGAAGCTGCTGACCCTCATCCAGTACTGTCAAGTTACCAATAGTAGCAAGAGCTACAGAGAAGCTAAACTGATCTAAATCAACCCCGTCATTTCTCATCCTTGCAATAAATTTTAGTGCTTCCTCACCAGGCCCATAATGAGCATTTGCAGAAAGAATGGCATTCCAAGTACTAGAATTTTTATTAGCTAGTACATCAAAAATAAAGTTACTTGCGTTAAGATCACCACACTCAGCATACATTGTAATTAGGGAGCTTTGGACATACGTATTTAATTCAAATCCTGCCATAACTATGTGTGCATGGATTGGCATTCCATGTTTCAAAAGATAATCAGGAGACAAACAAGCGCCAAGAAGATTGACAATAGTAATGTAGTTTGAAAGTAAACCTTCTCTTCTCAATAAGTTGAATGATTCGAGTGCGGCATTTGGATCTGTGTTATCGGCATGGCCACCAATCAGTGCATTCCATGTTACCACATCTCTCTCCGGCATAATTTTACACACTTTTTGTGCTTCATCCATCAGTCCAAACTTCCCATACATGGTGACCAATGTATTACCTATGATTAAATTGTCATGTAGGCCATAATGAACCACAAAGGCATGAGCTATCTTCAGTTTTTCTAAATTATAGCACGCCGATAATGCAGTTGTAAAAGTTACATAGTTCGTTGCCTTTCTTGTTTTGAGCATCTCAATCAAAAGTCGTATGGCATGCAAATACTTTCCATCTTCAACATGGCTTGCCATCATGGAATTCCATGAAATTAAATCTCTCTCTGGCATTGTATGAAAAACAAACTCTGCATCCTCAGGCAATCCAGCCTGAGAATACATACTTAAAAGACTATTGCATACACAAACATTGGATTCAAGTCCAGATTTTATTATTAGACCATGAAGTCCTTTTCCCCACTTCAAATGTTGTGCAGAACCACATGCCGGTAACAAGGCAGATATAGTAATATAATTCGTTTTTGTGTGAGTACGACGCATCCAAAAGAAGTGTCCTAGAGATTCGTCAAAACGACCATTATGTGCACTTGCGGTAATAATTGAATTCCATGAAATAGTGTCCCGTTCCTTCATGTTATTGAACACACGAGATGCCTCGTCTACACTATCATAATTACCAAACATGGATATAAGGGAGTTTGCTACAGAGACACTACAAGTGTCTAATCCAGATTTGACAACATCTCCAAGGATCTGATATCCCAAGGTTGTATCCCCAAACATTCCACAAGTTCTAATAACTGTAGCCATTGTATTTTCATTACAAATTAACGCGGTTTGTCTTAAATGACGATAAATATTTAGAACTTCTGTTGTATGCCCATTATCTGCATAGCAAACCATCAAAGAAGTCCAAGAGACTATATTTGGTTCCTCAATCTCCTCAAAGAGTTTAATAGCCTCAGAAACCGAACCATGTGTGCCGTAAAAGTGCAGCAAACTAGTACCAACAAACACATTAGACATGAAGCCACATTTGACGACATAACCATGAATCTGAAGTGCCCCCTCAGTCATGCACCCTGACCTATCACACGCAGTCACCAAACTAGCAACTACATAACTGCTTGGCCTGACATCATTTTCAAACATATAGCAAAAGAATTTCATAGCTTCATAGTACCAACTCACTCGAACAAACCCTGACATCATGTTATTCCAAGAAGCATCATTCCTGTCCAACATCTTATCAAAAACATGTTGAGCATATTTTATGTCACCAAACTTAGAGTACATGTTAATCAACGTATTTCTATAGAATGTGTTGAGCTGAAAAACACCTTTCACGCAAAGTGCATGCAATGCTTTCCCAACGATTCCTTCAGTGATTTCTGAGAAGCCCTTTTCAAGAAAGCGTGAAACTTGGGGGTTTGGGTGGTCCTGGAGAGGCATATAGATACCATAGCTCAAGTATTCTTTTTCTTTTCCACATGTTCTGAGCTGGTTTTGGCAGTTCAAAACAGGCGAGTAATGAAGGGGTGGGGTACGCAAAACACTAAAAGTACACAGCTTTCTACAATTCCTAGCCAGCTCTAATAATTGAAGGAAACCATAACCAGCTTGTAAAGAAGAACTGCAAAAAAAATTGTGATTGTCCCGTATTCGCAATTAGTGTTCTTCAATCCACAGTCTGATTCATCCAACATTATCAGAAAATTTACTCATTACTAGAACCAATAAAATTATACACAACCAAACCCTGTAGCACCGACACCTCTGAAAAAAAAGTGTTTCCGTCAGACACTACATGACACCGACACTTCTGATTACATTCAATTTATTATTAATTTTCTAATTATTACCGGTGTCGACATGTAAGTGTACATGTCGGTGTCGATGTTTAAGTGTACAGGTCGGTGTCTCGTGTCTTGTGTTAGTGCTTCATAGCAACCAAACAACAAATAAACAATTTCAAATTGAAAGATAGCACTCATTACAACTAATAAAGGGAATTGAGATAGTGAAAACTAAACATAACAATAATTGCATTCAAAACCCTAAACTTCTTCATATATTTTTCCAATCATTCCAAGTAACACAATTAGGTTATATGGAGATAAACAAACAAACAAAAAACTGTAAAATATTAATCAGTATTGAAGCATGAAAAGCTTAAACTCACATGGAGGATTTGTGTGCGTTAAACGACAACGATTCGTTCTTTCTGATGTGCGTTTTGACGCTTTCTTTCTATGTTTCTGCCTCCACTTCAATTCACTTCCTCAACAACAATTCCAAGTTCTTGCCCTACGGTTAGTCAAAGTATAAGAGAGAATTCATCTCCGCGTCATTCTTTTCTCTCGGTTGTTAGTCAAATTATTTGCTAAATGGTCCTTCAATTAGAATTTTTCACATTTCAACATATATATATATATATATATATATCCCAAACTAACCAACTTTTACGTCTTTTTTTAAAATAACAAGGGGGCGTCATTGGCCTTAGCTCCTCCCTTATAAATTATAGAGGGACGCCATCCAGGTTAGAGGCACCCTATAATTTATAAAGGGGGCGCCATCCCCTTTGCCTCCTCCCTTAAATCCGAATTTTGAAAATAATTTTTATTATATAATAAGTTAAAAAATATTTAATAAATAATAATTAATAATTAAAAAATATTTAATAAATAATAATTTTATAAATAAAGAATTTCAAATAATAAATAAAAATTAAATTGTATTTAATAAACTTAATATTAAAAAATAATTACAATTTTTTTTAATTACAAATTGGTACATATGAGTGATTTGGTAGAATTTAAATTGTGGAATATATTTGATGAGTTGTTGTGAATGAGGAGGAGAAGTATTTATAGTAAAAATTTTGAATTTGAAATTTGAAATTTGAATTTTGAATTTATGGTGGTAGAGATAAAAATTTAATTTGTGTAGTTGAAATATTAATTGTTGTAAAGAGGAGTAAATGTATATGGATGAAGTGTGTAGAAAATATATTACATTTGGCATTCTGCATGCATGCAAATCACTTTTTCGTACACTTGTCACGGGGGAGTCAACCCCTATGGCGCCCCCTTTGAATATTAATGAAGGGGAGCCAACCCCTATGGCACCCCCCTTAAAAATTAAGGAAGGGGAGTCAACCCCTATGGCGCCCCCTATAATTTATAAGGGAGGAGCCAAAGGGGATGGCGCCCCCTTGTAATTTTTTTATAAAAAAAAACTCAAAGTTGGTTAGATTGGTAAATATGATGAAAAGATGGGTATAATGGAAATTAGGGGGGAAATCATGGTTATTGGGGTGAAAATTTCCCTTCAATTAATGTTAATTTGAGGATCAATTCCATTTTAAAAAAATTTTTTATTAAGCAAAATGGAATTAATGAAAAGAAGGGGTATTCACCCTACAAAATACAATAAGTGAACAAGATATTTCTAACTAACTCTAAACTAACTTAAAAACTTAAAAGATTTAAAGTGGAAGTTAAAAAATTAGAGTTGAAAGTAGAAATATCAGTCTGCAAGTATCATTTTTACAATAACAGTTTAATATATCAGCAGATATTATTATAATTGATGGAATCATTTATAAAAATATAATTATTTCTAATCTTTCACAGTGTCCAACAGATTGCAATCTAACACATACCAAACCTACTTGAAACAGCAGGGTTCCAACCATAATCATACCAAGAAAGAAAGAAGCTCCAACAGCAACCAATAAAAGCTATATGACAACCGTACCAATCTCCAATATGTTTTCAAACCGACACAGCGAAAGGGCACGAGAAAAGCAGATGAGTAAGATCCTCGTTAGCAGATCTGCAGAAAGAGCAACTAAGGTCAAAGAGCATCATACCACACTTCACCAAGTTATCCTTTGAGGGTAATCTGTTTCAAAATAGCTTCCAATCAAACAGCTTCAATTTAGGCTAAATTTTCAACTTCCATAACAATCTGAAAGATGAAAATTGGTGGGGAGAAATTTTCAGATTAATTAATTCAGACACCAGTTTGATATATACATTACGGACTTTAAATTCCTTACTGACTCCCAGCCCCCAATTTGCCTTATCCTTATGTTAGACGATAGCTTGGGTCTAGAAGGGGGGGTTGAATAGATCCCAATTAAAATCAGTGGCGCTACCAATTAAAAATTGGTTTTCCAAAATATTTGTTTTAAATTTGCGGAAGCTGCCGTGGAAAAATTACGTCTAAGAACGAACAGTTATTAGAAGACCGGATATGCGTCTAGCCTTATGGAAATGATAATAAGCAAACTTTGATTCAACACACTAGTCACACTATCAGTTGATTTTATCACTTATTAGTAGAACTAGCACCAATGATCTATAATGCCCACAAAGTAGGCAAATGGACTAAGTAAACTTTGGTGTAGGCAATTTATCAAACACTCGGTGTGCAATGTACTCCAAGTGTGGTTTGGCTTGAGTAAGATGCTTTAAGTTCTTTGTGCAATGTATTGTTGCACTAAAGTTCAAAACAGTAATAAGTACTTACTCAAATCAACCCAACTTATGATATAACTGCTTATACTAAAATCACTTCAATTTTAAGCCAAAATTGAAAGTGTTGAAAAGTAAAGGAGACAAGATTTGTCGAGGCAGTTCCTCCGCCGTCCTCGCTTCGGGGTACGTCTGCCCTCAATTCGAATAATAGAATTGAGATCAATATATTAGATATCACCTGTAATGTAGAAATGTTTATACAAGAATTGATAAGCAAAATGTACAATCAATCCCTCTTGAAGTTGATGATGTTATCGCTTCTTGCTCCTTGATTCGAGTCGAATCAAGTTCTCCGATTGTTGTGAGTAGACCTCTGATTCCAGCCCCTTTGTTGAACAATCTTCAGTTCTTCAAACCCTCGGCCCGGCTGATCTCGTGCATAAACAAATCGAACCCGGAACGCTCTTGAACGCTTCACTGATTTCCACTACTAGATTGACGAAGACTACCGCTTCTCAATCACCTTCACTCAGTTGAAGTAGGTAGAGATGCTCTGTACCAAAAAAAACCCAAAATCTCCAAATCTTGGAGGGTAAAACCTGCTAGGTTTTATCCAAGAAAAACTTGCCTTCAAAATCACCCCAAACCGGATTTCCGATCACGGTTTCGGACCTTATCACCTTGAACAAAATCACAATCACCCCAAGAATTGTTGTGTGTAATTGTTGTGTTGTGGGTTGTAAAAGATGAAGATTGATGAACTTTGATGGCACCTCTTTCACTTTTCTTGATTTGTGACAGTTGACTCAAATTCACAATTGTTACTGATAAAAATGAACAAAGTTACTATATATAGTAACCAACAAAAACCATACTTAACAGCTTTTCAAACATTGTGGAAAGTCTTAAAAAACAGCACAAACGCGCGAACGGTCGACCATAACAGGTCTATGCGTAGACGCATAGCCTGCAGATTTGGACAGTTTTGAAAGTGCAGCAGTGTGCGTCGACCATAGGTCGGTGTGCGCTGACCCGTGAGAGAGACAAAGTCTTCATGTGTCGACTCATGCCTTCATGCGCTGACCCATGAGAAACACAAAGCCTTCATGCGTCGACTCATGCCTTCATGCTTCGACTCATAGCCTTAAATTCTGCAAAAATTTGTTATTTATTTGGTTTTTATGCATATAGACATAACCACATATCATTCGTATATATTGTATTAAGTAAAACACTTTAAATGATATAGGAAGGATATGGTGGATGGAATATTTGCATTTGTCTTTGTAGAGGCGGAACCGATAATGCCGATTCATCCATGGTTGCAATTTGTCATCATCGAAACTCAGAATCATATGTTGTATGACGGTTTGCCCTCACATACTCCCCCTTTTTTATGATGACAACCTAAGCGAAACCAATGAGACCCAAATGCAATATTACACCTATGTTAGCATAAGCTCCCCCTGTCTTTTTCAATCCTGTACTGGTGTGGTCTCCTTGGCTTTGATCTCTTCTCCCCCTTTGACAACATCAAAAAGAGATAGAGAATGATTAAGAGTAAAGTGTTCAAATCAACAGAAACATTAACAGGTAATAACTAATCATAATCCAATATTCACACATGATATTGACAATGAAAAACAGTAACGCAATGAATACTCATAGTATGACTGAATGAAAGAAGCTGCATTATAGAAAACCCAAATAAATCATGACAAGACAAACAACTTAAAAGAAAAACATCATAACAACAAAATAACATGAATGTGAACATAGAAATCTAATGCCCTCAGCCACGCCCTCGTCCCTTTTCATAGTAATGTGGATGACAATATGGATCTGCCAAGTCATTGAATTCTACAGTAATGTTGTTCAAGTAGTTCAAACTGTTGGAAATGTCTCTTTCCTGAGCTTCATGGGACGTAACAAGAGCTTCAAATCGGGCATCCATTCTGGTGGAAAAGTTGTTGAGCCTTTCATTTTGTGTTTGTAGTTGGTTTTGAATTTGAGCGAATCTCTCATCTTGAGTCCGCATAAAGTTTTGTTGTTCAAGTTACATTGACTGCATCATGCTGAGAATGTCAGACGTGTTTGATTGTGGAGGAGATTAAGGTGGTTCATTATATCCATGATATGGATCATAGTATTTTCCCAAAGTGGTCCAGCCAGTATGCTGCCACTCACCCCAACCTTGATTGTTGAATTCTTCTTCATCCTCCGGTTGAGCTGTGTATGGAACCCAATCAGTATTGGTGTACCCCGTTGACTCAGTTTGATGATGATGGTCATATGCCTCATGCGCGGGTGCTTCTTCTTCTTCTTCCTCATCTGGTTCCTCTTGTGCTTCTTCTTCACTTTCTGCACTTTCCTCACTGCCTTCAGACGCTTCAACCACTCTCGGTGTAGTTGCTCTGCGAACAAAACCGTACATTCTTCTTTCTTGACATCAATAGTATCCCATCATTGAGAGAGTCTTTGTGCCAAATTCCTTATCGGAAGAGATGGAAGTGTAAGGAAATGTTGGATAGACAACATTTGCATCTGTGAGGACTTCCTGAATGAATGACCCATATGCTAGAGCAGTTCCTCTGGCGGAGTCTCGTAATGCGAACATTCGACTGACGATGTAATAAGGCCAGTTAATTTTGATCTGATTTTTCAGGATGTAGATGAGATGGATTTCAGTCTGTTCTACTCTTGAGAGTCCTCCTTTCTTTGGCTGCAGAATGCGCGCCACAATCCACTGGAGAATTTGCTCACCTGTTTGTAATTTGCCTGCAGTGACGGTTCTCGGAAATGCATCACTATTCACAACATGCTCTGGGTATGGCCATTTTAACATCGAATTCAAGGCCGTTTTAAATTCATATCCAGCCACAGTTTGAGAATCAGTTACCTTAGGAAGAGGATTTTCACTAGCAGCTATTTGCATGTTGAAGTATTTACTCCACACAGGAGAGTTTAGATTTACCTTTGTGGAGCCTAACTGAGAATGAAAGAACTGCCCGCCGAACCTGCCATGGATGTCGGTGTAGAAGACACGCACCAAGTCCTCACTATACTTGGTGTTGCATTCCAAGAAGTTGGTAATTCCTTGAAACTGCAGCAGCGATAAGATTTCGGAAAGATGAATGTGTTCCGCAGTGAGCTTGTAAAATGCATGCTGCTTAACTACCCCCCGTTTTCCGATGTCTGTGTTGTGTTTCTCAGTAAGAGTTGGAGGAACTAGGGATGCAGCCGTGACCGGTGTGGAAGCTGATGATGAAGGTGCTCATGATCGCTTGTCAGTGATTCTGCGGGAAGAGGAAGCCATTGATAGTGGTTGGAGAGAATTTGAGAATGTAGAGAGAGTGAGTGTGATTGCTGAGATGGTTATAAGTATGACTGCAGAGAGGGAGGAATGCCCTTTTTATAGATGAAACTTTTAGGGTTTTTCTTTTTGAGAAGAGGGAAGGTCAGGAGACAATAGGCATGGTAGGTTCAATTTAATAAGAATATGAGTAAATGTGTATAACATGCTTATAAAGTGGTATTTAATGCGCAGGAAGATGAAATGATTTGCAGAAAATATGGATTTTCGCGCGATGCGTCAACCATACCTCTATATGCGTCGACGCATACTGATTAAATTTTGGCAGATTCGAACATCTATTGGTGTGCGTCGACAGTCCCCTGTTATTGTCGACTCATTCAGGCAGAAAATGCAGATTTTCATATTTATGCATATATGAGCATACATTAGATGCATAAATAGAATGCCACACCATAATAAGCAACCAAACAGATACAATACACGAAAAATGTCATATATACATGGTATTTGTCAGACAATATCACTTTTTGAGAATGAAATGTGTAGAGAGAGAGAGAAAGAAACAATATCACCTCTATACCAAGTTTGCTTAAAGAATGATACAATTTTGCTTGCAATAATTTCAACGAGTTATATGTTCAAAAGCATAATTGTAACTCTATACCTTTTTACCTCTACGTCTTTACAATTTTCATCTTTATTCAAGTTTGCATATGTAGGCATAGGTGTGTCTATGGCTTTGGAGTTTGCCATGTCAAATCTCTTGAGCAGTTCCAAACAATACTTAGTTTGAATCACGAAAGTTCCTTCCTCAAGTTGTTTAATTTGCAATCCGAGAAATTATGTGAGCTCCCCCATCATACTCATCTCGAACTCACCCTGCATAAGGTCAGAAAACTCTCTCACAAGATTCATGTTAGTTGACCCAAAAATGATATCATCCACATAAATTTGTACCAATATCAAGTGCTTTCCTTTACGCTTAATGAAGAGAGTGGTGTCCACTTTGCCTCTCGAATACCCTTGATCAAGCAAGAATTTGCTCATACGCTCATACTAAGCTCTAGGAGCTTGTTTGAGTCCATACAAGGCTCTTTTTAGTTTGTAAACATGATCAGGATATTCTTGCGACTCAAAACCCGGAGGTTGAGCAACATACACTTCTTCATTAATGAAACCGTTAAGGAATGCACTCTGAACATCCATTTGGAATAGTTTAAAGTTTTTCGCACACGCGAAGGCAAGCAAAAGGCGTATAGCTTCGAGTCGAGCAACCGGCGCATAAGTTTCCTCATAGTCGATGCCTTCCTCTTGGTTATACCCTTGCGCAACTAAACGCGCCATGTTACGGGTTATTACTCTGTTTTCGTCCAACTTATTCCTAAACACCCATCGGGTGCCGATTACTCGATGTCCTCGCGGAGGATGGACAAGGTCCCATACCTCATTTCTCGTGAACTGATTAAGTTCATCTTGCATTGACAAAAATCAGTTTTCATCGAGTAAGGCTTCTTTAGGGTTTTTAGGTTCCATTTGTGAAACGAAAGCAAAGTGATAACAAAAATTACTTATCTTAGATTGGGTTGTAACACCCTTGGATATGTCTCCGAGAATGTTGTCAATTGGATGGTCTTTGGAAGACTTCTAAGCTTGAGGGAGATCATCTTTTGGAGGCGGATGAATTTCCTCGGTTTCTTCATGGTGGACATCTTTTTCCTTCTCAATTTTAGCTTGGTCAGGCTGATCAATTCCTGGCTCGGCATCTTTGAGTATGTCTTCTGTAGATGTACCTGTGCCATGAAACACACTACCTTTTCCGACATTTCTCGGATAAGATTCATCAAATGTTATATGTATCGATTCTTCGACAGTGAGTAATCTTTTATTGTAGATTCTATAGGCTTTACTCGACTGAGAGTATCCAAGGAAAATACCTTCGTCAGCCTTAGAGTCAAATTTACCCAAATTTTCCTTTCCATTATTTAAGACAAAACATTTGCAACCGAAAACATGTAGGTGAGACACGTTTGGCTTGCGCCCTTTTAAAAGCTCGTAAGGTGTTTTGTTTAGAATGGGGCGGATGAGCACCCTATTCAAAACATAACAAGTCATACTTACGGCGTCGGCCCAAAAATATTTCGGTAGTCCACTTTCATTGATCATTGTTCTTCCCAATTCTTCTAAAATGCGATTTTTGCGCTCCACCACCCCATTTTGTTGAGGAGTCCGTGGAGCGGAGAAGTTATGATCAACACCGTAATTACCGCAATATTCTTTAAACAAATGGTTTTCAAATTCACCTCCATGGTCGCTTCTAATTGACACAATGTTTGTGCTTAATTTATTTTGGGAAAGTTTGGCAAATCTCTCAAAGGTGGCGAATGTATTGCTCTTGCTAGCCAAAAAGATAGTCCAACAAAATCTAGAGAAGTCATCCACTATTACAAACCCATAATAGTTTCCACCTAGGCTTTTAATTCTAGATGGCCCAAATAAATCCATATGGAGAAGCTCGAGAGGTCTCGTAGTTGAGACAATATTTTTGGATTTAAAAGAGATCCTCGTTTGCTTTCCCATTTGGCAAGCATCACAAAGGTGATCCTTGGTAAATTTTATTTTGGGGAGACCTAAGACTAGATCTTTTGAAACTACTTTATTTAGCAAGTCAAAGTTAACATGTGTTAAACGCCTATGCCATAACCATGAGTCTTCACTCATTGTTATGAGACATTTGTCACTTGTTAACGATACCTCATTCAAGTCTAGCATATAGACGTTGTTCACTCTTAGGCCATTAAACATATTCTGCTTGTCATCATTATGCACAATTTTGCAACACTCTTTTGAAAAAGATACATTGTATCCTTTGTCGTATAATTGGCTAATGCTAAGTAGATTATGTTTGAGACCCTCGACAAGCAACACATCGGAAATAGTAGTGGAATAAGGGTTACCTACACTACCTTTACCAAGTATTGCACCATGATTATTGTCACCATAGGTTACATACCCTTTCTTCTTTGCCACGAAGTCTATGAATAGGGATATGTCTCCGGACATGTGTCTTGAGCATCTACTATCGAGAACCCATATTCTCTCGGTGGTCTCGACACATTGTACCTATGAAAAAATAATCAACAAGAGGAGGTAGCCAATGGCATATTTGGTCCTAATTTTTGAGTGACAAAGTGGTTGCATTTGGGCAACCATTGATAGATGCCTTTAGGAACCAAAAATCTCCTAAATCGGCACTTAGCAATGGAATGACCTTTCTTGCAACAATATAAGCATGAGAAGCCAACTTTAGAATTGCCTTTGCTCTCTTGATCCCGTATTACATATGTGTATTTTTGATATGGATTCACCATACTTTTTCTAAAATCAGCTTTATCGATAGCAAATGTAATTTTGGGCTCAAGGGCCTTGTTAAGTTTGGCCTTTAGGTTTCTAACTTCACCTTGCCAAATATAACAAGTATCGCATCCAAAGTCGAGGAATCTGCTAGGATCCTCACCATCCGATTTATTACTTTCCACCATGGAAGCCTTAAGTTCCTCAAGTTTCCTTTCAGACTCTTTAATTTTGTGCTCTAGGTAAGTAAAAATTCTTTTATTAGAGGCAAGTCTCTTGAAGGCTTCTTTTGCTTCATCGTGTAAAGTATTAAATGCGGCTTGTAATTCAAAATGAGATATATTTGAGGAGTTTTCATATTTAGAGTGACGTACCTGTTTTTTCTTATTCTTTTGGTGTGCGGAAAGACACATGTTCACGGATTCTTCTTCATCACTTGAGCTTTCATCTTCGGAGGAGTCATTATCGCTTTCCCAAGCTATATATGCTCTTCTCGTCTTTGAAAGCTTCTTATGTGATTTATTTGATTCCTTTTCTTTGCCCTTTTTGTTCAAATGACAATCCGGTTTATAATGATCGGGATTTCCGCATTTGTAGCACGATCCTCTGGTTTTACTTCCTTTGGTGTCATTATTTCGAGAGTTCCTTGATTGCTTTCTGAAGTTGACAAGGTTCTTTTCTGAGTGTTGAATGTCGTTCTTTCTCACATACCGATTGTAACGCTTTACGAACAGCCCCATATCCTCACTCTTGTCATCTTCTTCATCGTCGCTTGATGAATAATCACTGTGCTCCTTAGATTGAGACTTCGAGGAGGAAGTCTTGAGAGCAATGGATTTCTTCTCAACAGTCTTTGTTTTGTCCTTCTTTTCTTTCTTTTCATGTTGGTCGAGGCTTAGGAGCACTTGTTCGTGCTCTTGTAGCTTTCCGAATAATGTTGTTAAGCCCAAAGTTGTGAGGTCATTTGCTTCTTTGATGGCGGTTACTTTCGGCTGTCATTTCCTGTTAAGACATCTCAGAATTTTGTTAGTAGCAACATCATTGGCCACTGGCCTACCAAGCGAATGCAATCTATTGATAAGATGAGTAAATCTCTTTTGCATGTCCGCAATGGTTTCCCCTTGCTCCATGTAAAAGAGATCAAACTCTTGTGTTAGTGTGTTGATTCTAGCAAGCTTCACATCATTTGTCCCTTCATGGGCGACTTGAAGTGAATCTCACATAGCCTTTGCCGTAAGACAATGGGAAACCTGATAATATTTATCAACTCCTAACGAGGAGATCAAAATATTCTTGGCTTTCCAATCATAGTTGTATTTCTTCTCAGCATCATCCGTCCACTGTGCTTCGGGCTTAGGCACAATCTCATTATTTTCATTGGTCATGGTTATTTCCATTGGACCATTGATAATAACATTCCATACTTTTCTATCTATGGGATTTATGTGCACTGGCATACAGTCCTTCTAATAACTATAATTTTCTCCATTAAAAACGGGAGCTCTATTATAGGCCCCTTTAGGTTCGTTCACCATTTTTTATCAAAGTTATACTCGAAGCACGGAGTTAACCGATGCTCCTGATACCACTTGTTAGACGATGGCTTGGATCTAGAGGGGGGGGGGGGGTTGAATATATCCCAATTAAAATCAGTCGGTGCTACCAATTAAAAATTGGTTTTTCAAAATATTTGTTTTAAATTTGCGGAAGCTGCCGTGGAAAAATTACGTCTAAGAACGAACAGTTATTAGAAGACCGGATATGCGTCTAGCCTTATGGAAATGATAATAAGCAAACTTTGATTCAACACACTAGTCACACTATCAGTTGATTTTATCACTTATTAGTAGAACTAGCACCAATGATCTATAATGCCCACAAAGTAAGCAAATGGACTAAGTAAACTTTGGTGTAGGCAATTTATCAAACACTCGGTGTGCAATGCACTCCAAGTGTGGTTTGGCTTGAGTAAGATGCTTTAAGTTCCTTGTGCAATGTATTATTGCACTAAAGTTCAAAACAGTAATAAGTACTTACTCAAATCAACCCAACTTATGATATAACTGCTTATACTAAAATCACTTAAATTTTAAGCCAAAATTGAAAGTGCTGAAAAGTAAAGGAAACAAAGATTTGTTGAGGCAGTTCTCCCGCCGTCCTCGCTTCGGGGTACGTCTGTCCTCAATTCTAATAATAGAATTGAGATAAATATATTAGATATCACCTATAATTTAGAAATGTTTATACAATAATTGATAAGCAAAATGTACAATCAAGCCCTCTTGAAGTTGATGATGCTATCGCTTCTTGCTCCTTGATTCGAGTCGAATCAAGTTCTCCGATTGTTGTGAGTAGACCTCCGATTCCAGCCCCTTTGTAAAACAACCTTCAATTCTTCAAACCCTCGGCCCGTCTGATCTCGTGCACAAACAAATCGAACCTGTAACACTCTTGAATGCTTCATTGATTTCCGCTACTAGATTGACGAAGACTACCGCTTCTCAATCACCTTCACTCAGCTGAAGTAGGTAGAGATGCTCCGTACCGAAAAAAAACCCAAAATATCCAAATCTTGGAGGGTAAAACCTGCTAGGTTTTATCCAAGAAAAACCTGCCTTCAAAATCACCTCAAACCGGATTTCTGATCACGGTTTCAGACCTTATCACCTTGAACAAAATCACAATCACCCAAAGAATTATTGTGTTGTGGGTTGTAAAAGATGAAGATTGATGAACTTTGATGGCACCTCTTTCACTTTTCTTAATTTGTGACAATTGACTCAAATTCACAATTGTTACTTATAAAAATGAACAAAGTTACTATATATAGAAACCAACCAAAACCACACTTAACAACTTTTCAAACATTGTGGAAAGTCTTAAAAAAAACAGCACAAACGCGCGAACGATCGACCATAGCAGGTCTATGCGTCGATGCATAGCCTGCATATTTGAACAGTTTTGAAAGTGCAGCAGTCTGCATCAACCATAGGTCGGCGTGTGCTGACCCGTGAGAGAGACAAAGTCTTCATGCGTCGACTCATGCCTTCATGCGCTGACCCGTGAGAGAGACAAAGTCTTCATGCGTCGACTCATGCCTTCATGCGCTGACCCGTGAGAAACACAAACCTTCATGCGTCGACTCATGCCTTCATGCGTCGACTCATAGCCTTAAATTATGCAAAAATTTGTTATTTATTTGGTTTTTATGCATATAGACATAACCACATATCATTCATATATATTGTATTAAGTAAAACACTTTAAATGATATAGGAAGGATATGGTGGATGAAATATTTGCATTTGTCTTTGTAGAGGCCGAACCGATAATGCCGATTCATCCATGGCTGCAATTTGTCATCATCGGAACTTAAGATCATATGTTATATGACGGTTTGCCTGACGGTTTTCCCTCACACCTTAGCCTCAAGAATTGGAGTAGATTGTTGCAGTAATTGATGAAGGAGATGTAGTTGAATAGAAGTAGTAGGGTCAAGACTTTGAGAGATGCCTAAATCTTCCCAGCACCATTCGCCATTTAAGAACTCGCTCATGGATTTCACTGAGCTTCTATTTTTCTTGCTTAACAGAAACAGGTCTTGGAATTTCTCAGCCAAAGGAGCTTCAGAAATCCAAGAAGGCAATCAAAACATGATCGATTTCCCTTCGCCCAAGGTAAAAGAAAAACCCGCGTTAGAAGAAAAAGTTTCCAGTTTGGTGATATCCTTCCACCAAACTGAAGAGGAATAAGTCTTCAACATTTGCATGTTCGCCAAGATAGAGCCTTCAATAAAACAGTATCTCCCTCTCAGCACATCCTTCCATAATGCAGATTTATTATCCAAGATTTTCCATTTCCATTTCGAGAGGAGAGCTAATTGAATGCATTCAAATCTAAAATTCCTAAACCTTCTTTATCATTAGGGTTGCAAGCAATATCTCATTTCACCCAATGAATGTTAGATTTAGATTCTGACCCTCCCTAAAGGAAATGTTTCCTAAGTGTCACATCGCTGCAAAGAGGGGTCGGCAAGGACAGAAGAGTCACCACCATTCGTTATTTATCCTAAAAGAGGGAAAGGAAACGATTAGAGAAAACCTAACGAAAAGGGAGAAGACAGGTCATCGCAACCATATCTCGGGTTCAGGATTCGGTTACGCAAGGGGGAGGTATTAGCACCCCTCACGTCCGTCGTACTCGACGGGATCCATGCTTTGTTGTCTATCTAAAAGGGTGTTTACTATCTAAGCTATGACTCAGGGACAAAAGAAAAGAAAAGAGACTCGATAGACCATCGCCGCTCTATGCCTACATATTCCCTCGTGCAATGGGAAAGTCAGAGTCAACGTAGTTCGGCTAACTACGGGTGAAAGGTGGGGGAAGGTTGCTCGCCAAGACATCGTCGTCTTGTGCCTATGTATTCTCATCTGGTATGAGAAATCAGAGGAAACGTAGTTCGGGCTAACAAGAACACCGGTTGGTTCAAAATGTTTTAGGCCCGAGTAGGGTTAAAACTTAGTTATAGCAGTTAGGTGTGTGCAGCTCGACCATTGGAGACTTAGGCGTTACCTATTTGCGGTAGAACCAAGAGTTAACAAAACTCTCCTTATGAAAAAGGTTTTCGAAATTAAGATCCCGAAGGATAAAAAGGTTTGAAGTTTGTTTTAATGTTTTTTAGAGAAGAAGTGCATTGATTATTGTTTGTAATTCATGTTGCACTAAAGACTATGACCTAGGAGCGAATGCGTCGCATATCATCCAAAGGACATATGCTAAACACTCTAGATAATTGAGAGGAGCTCCCCAAATCACCATTTTCCAAGTACTTAAGGCTCGTAACGCACAACAAACCTTAACCTTTATTAAGTATTTTGAAGATGTTTGAAGATGAGAAGAGAGAGACACTCTAAAGGGAAACTAAGACTCAACCTAATGTTCTCATACAAAGTAAACCTATGATTGGGATGAAAAGGGAATGCTACCTAATGTTGTCATGCATGGTTTCAATCCTAATGTCTATCATAATCTATCTTAAACAAGAGAGATTAGAGGTCCTAAGGGAACATGGCAATGACAAACAAAAAGAAGGAGAAGAAGAAAGCATAAGAAAAATGCAAGTATGCAAACATGTAATGCACAATTAGAATGAAAGTGAGGGAGGGACAAAATGTGGGGTAAACACCACCACAAACACATCTCAACCTCAAGCATGCAAATGAGAGATGCAAGAACCAAAAGAAAATGCACACAAAAGCATACAAATGAGCTTAAACAAGTTCAAGCTAAAAGTGAGATGAAATGGGAGAAGTCATGACCCCTAGAACCATTCAAGCACCAATCACCGAAGAAAAGTAGGAGGAAAAGAGTGTGGGACAGCAGCCACCACAAGCGCGTCTCAACCGAATCATTCTTCAAACTTATGCAAAGACCAAATGATAAACATCACTTTGAACAACATATACGAGAGTATGCATTCAAGTGGAAAACGAAACGCATGTCGACAAAATCATGATTAAACAATTAATAACAACGACATATATCCAAAACATCTCACTCATAATGCATCATATTTATCTATGAAGATTCGAAGTGAGTGAGCACCAAAACAAGCAAGAAAAACAACAAAGCAGGCCTGTTGGCACAATGTTAATCGATTAACACCAGGAGTTAATCGATTAACCACTTAAAAATGCCTGAAATTTTGAAAATTAGTGTTGGTTAATCAGTTAACACTGTGCCAAAAGCAGAAAAACAGCAATAGAACAACATTTTCAACATATAAGCCCTTATCCAATGATCCAGATCATCATATAATCAATTATGCACGAATTTAAATCAGCAAACAGTGATCCAATCAACATGTAAACACATTAAACCAGCAAGATCACAAATCATATGAATCAAATTAGCAAAATCAATCGAAAATGAAGATCTACATGAAAATTATGGCAAATAAGCTCAAAATCAAGATCGGATCAAGAATTCTAACCTACGAAGCGGAGAATTGCTTTGGTTAGTGTTGATTTACTCCAATTAAGCAGATCCAAGCAAGAAATCCGAAACTCTTTCAAGATCCAAATGTATCCTTGTAGTAGAAGTGATGATCAACCAAAATTAAGCAAGATCCACTCAAATAAGCTACTCCAAACCAACTTCAAAATTCAGATCCAAACTCGCACGAAAATTGGATGAAGAAATTGATTCAATGAGGATGATGGATGAAGGTTTAGCTCTTAGAAATCTATGATTCCAATGGAGAATCAATAAATTCAAACAAAGAAAGAGCTTTGGTGAAGGTTTGGGAATGTAGAAGTTGAGAGAAAATTGAGAGAGTAAGAATAAATTCTGAAATGAAAATGGAAATTATGAGAATTAGGTGTGTGAGGTTTGGAGTAGATCAATTAAATACCCCTTAGGCTTGGATCCAAATTAGGCTTGGAGTGTGGTTTGTGAAAATTGCTTTGGAATGAGGAGTGGAAATATTTGGAGGGAATTTGAAATGATTTGAAAGTTAACCAAAATTCAAAATGGTTCTAGATCCTTTCCTTGGTGTAAAATCAACTCACAAGTGATCAAAATTGGACCCCAAAGTGGCTTGGTTTGAAAATTCACGTGCAGAGCAGAAATTTGCACTGGTTAATCGGTTAACCATATGGTTAATCGATTAACACCCTCAAAACTTCAACTTTGACCTGATTTTGACTTGGTTAATCGGTTAACCATTTAGTTAATCAATTAACACCTTCAAAATTTGAATTTTGGAGCCTTTTGGAGGGAAATCTGCACATTTGCCCATTTTTAATCGTTTTGAGCTCTATTCAACCTCTGAAGCTTCCTCTTGAATACTGTAACTGTGAGAATGCTCGATATAGCCTTAATGCTGCCTCTTAAGCTGAAATATCCTGTAAAACAAAATAAAATCGACCGCTTAATCGCTGGGCAAAATAAATGTCGGAGTTGATAATGCTTATTGTTCGGTCTTTTGCGCTAAAAAGAGCCATGGGCCACAGGAAAACCTCGATCCCCTGCCTCTAGAATGAATGATATGATATGCAAAAATGCGAAAATGCAGTGAACAAATGCTAGAATAATACAGTGAAAACATAAGCCAAGTAAAGAAAAGGTTCGACAAATTTTGGGGTGCAACAGCTGCCCCTATTCAAGCAACTTGGACCTAAATGAGTGAAAAGCGAACGACTTTCAAACAATCAAGGTAAAAGACGATTTAATACTAAAGAACCCAGAATTTTCCAATCGCAGAAATAAACTGCAAACTCTGATTGGGAATAAAAATCTCTGGAAATAACTGAACTGATAGTTGCAACGGTAACAAGCGAACTGATTACCATTTTCAAGTCGTCGACACTAAGTCGGAAATATCATATGATAACACGCACCGGATACTGAACCTCTGACTTCACTGTTAGGCCTCTGCATCAATTTGGGAAAACATCTGACCTCGCCGTCAAGTAATAACATCCGTTTTTGAAAGAAGATATCTTTGACTTCGCCGTCAGGCCTCTGACCTTGCCGCCAGGCATTAGCATTAATTTGGTACAACCCACCTGACCTCGCCGTCAGGCCTCGACATCAAGTCGATAAAGCATCTGACATCGTCGTCAGGCCTCGACATCAAGTTAGTAAAAGCATCTGACATCGCCGCCAGAACTATTAAACCCAATAAGCAATAAACTGATCGGCTCAACACACAGCTGAGGAGAAACATCTGACATCGCCGCCAGACATCCGTTAAATAAAAACAGGTATCGAATTCGAAGACAGGGACTTCTGACCTCACCGCCAGGAATTCACCAAATAAAAGCGAATAATAAATTTGAAAATCAGATCAACACAGAGCATCTGACATCACCGCCAGGCATCTATTGAGTTGACGAAGACATCTGACATCGCCACCAGGAATCCAAGAAGCTGATACACATCTGACATCGCCACCAGGAATCTGTGGGGGCTAAAACATTTGACCTTGCTGTCAAACATCCACACAATTGATACACATCTGACATCACCGCCAGGAACCGACACACATCTGACATCGCCACCAGAAATCTGCGGAGTTGATACACGTCTGACATCGCCGCCAGAAATCCACACACATCTGACATCGCCGCCAGAAATCAGTGGAGTTGATACACGTCTGACATCGCCGCCAGGTATCTTGCTTGATAAAATGCAAACACCAAATCGGAAGATAGAGACTTCTGACATCACCGCCAAACCTTCGCTAAATAAGAGTGAGCATCAAACCCAAAGGTAAGGACTTCTGACATCGCCGTCAGACATTCGCTAAATAAAAGCGAGTAACAAACCCAAAGGTGAGAACTTATGACACCACCGCCAGACATTCGCTAAATAAAAGTGAGCAACAAACCCAAAGGCTGGATCAACCAAAGCTGATAAACATATCTTGATAATAATCCACTGGGGAAAAGAGAAACTTAACCAAGCAATTCTGGCGGGATACACCTGATGAGATAAACACATCCCCAAAAAACTTATCGGATGTCTAAATACCTGCACGAGCTAGAGAATATGACCCAAATGTCATAGTCTGAACACCATACGGGCAAAGTAAATCAACCATCTGTTGGAAATGCACCTGAATAGAGAGGTGACAACCTGGCTTATGTTTTACATGCACATGTTTGCAAATGGCGTAATGTTCCATACGAAATGGAAATGCTACGCGTTTAGAGGATGCTATGCATAAAATGCAAAATGCAACGGAACCACTTCAGCAAAATAAATACTGAAGAGACGAAACCAACTCCGTTGGGGATGACTGGGATATGCCAATTACGATTGGACCTATGTTAGGGAAAACAAGCCCTGGATCTGAATTAAATAGGTTAGGCGAGAACTGACAACCAGGCAAGAACCGAGTTCATCAAAACAAGTCAGGTGAGAACTGACTACCAGGCGAGAACTTGGTTCTCCAAAATAGGTCAGACAAAAACTGACTACCAGACGTGAACTGGGTTCTTCGAAACAAGGTCAGGCGAGAACTGACTACCAGACGAGAACTGGGTTCTTCAAAGCAGGTCAGGCGATAACTGACTACCAGATGTGAACTGGGTTCTTCAAAACAAGTCAGGCGAGAATTGACTACCAGATAAAAACTGAAGTTCAAAACAAGTCAAGCGAGAACTGACTACCAGGCGAGAACTGGGTTCTTCAGAACAAGTCAGGCGAGAACTGACTACCAAAGCAGGTCAGGCAAGAACTGACTACCAGACGAGAATTGGGTTCTTCAAAACAAATCAGGCGAGAACTGACTACCAGACGTGAATTGGGTTCTTCGAAACAAGGTCAGGCGAAAACTGACTACCAGACGTGAACTGGGTTCTTTAAAGCAGGTCAGGCGAGAACTGACTACCAGGCGTGAATTGGGTTCTTCAAAACAAGTCAGGCGAGAACTGACTACCAGGCGTGAACTGGGATATCATAGAGATTTATCAGACGGGAATTGATTTCTAGTTTTGCCAGACAAGAACTGGACTTTGAAACTAATTTTGGTTACACAGTTTTGACAGGTAACGGGTCCAGGTTATTTGGTGGGGTGACGACACGATTCCCCGACACTCAACTCTAGCTGAGGAGAATAAACTCGCTTGAGTAACTGCCCCAGTGTGATTTAACTTGCCCTAGTCTAATCTCTGGGAAAGAAAGTAGCTTGCCATGAGACGATCTCGAGATGGCTTGCCCCAGCATCTGTACCACGAAAGAATTCATCCTTGATTGACCAACTCTGATAAACTCTGAAGGTATGGAGAGGAACAAATCTTCTGTTTCCAATTTTTCTCCAGCCTATAGGAGCTCTATAAAAACTTCCTCGAAAGGGAACCTGAAATTTCTGCACCCTGATGGTTTGATATGATTTGCCTCAGCATTTTGAACCTCGAAGAGGTGCTTCCGATTAATTGCCTTCTGGATAAGGATAACTTCTGTGCTCTTGGGGTGGCTTGCCCCAGCCTTGCAATGACTTTTGCCCCTGGTTGGATGAATTGGGATGGCTAACTCCCATTATATGATCATTTGACATGACTTGCCCCTGCTCCATAGAGTACTTAGGCGCTCTTCATCTTATCCTGATCAAACTTTCCATTGTGGAAACTTTCCTGATGTCAAGTGCTTACTCGCAAGTAAAACAAATTGTTCTGCACAAAAGATATGTTAATGCAATGCATATGACAGTTTTGAAATCCAAGTCTATTCACTGGAAAAAAATTGTGACATATAGCGAACGAATCACTTATCAGAATGTCAACATTAGTACCTACATGGTAAGAGGAATCCTTTTAGGAGTAAGTTTCGACGCGATCTTTACCAAAGTATGCTTTCGAAACAAACCTGCTTCAATTAGGACTTTTGAAGGTTATAACGTGGTCAGGTTCACGGTTTGAAAGAAAGGATATAAGGCTCTAAGTTTATTTTAACCCACCCATTCTCCTTGATGTTCTCCAATCCTATATTTAGCTAGTTCGACACAAGCGCTCACCTTTCAAAGGTTGAATGATAGGAGTGATGGTTTAGGAAACCACCAATTTTCGGAGTGATAGTCACTCGCTTTCCGTCTTTGGTGTCTGGAGTCACATGACTTTTCCTTGTTCGAGGATTTTTCTTTCTTAATCTTTTTTCGCTTTTCTGCTTTTTCCCTAACTTTTTCCTGGACTGACTCTTTTGAGTTTCTTTTGATTTCGAAGTCCAGCGGGATGCCCTAATTTTTGCCTAAGTCCCTTGTTTTCAATATTCGACTTAGCGGGCTTCTTCTTTTGATTTTTCTTTTTCTTTCTCTTTTTTATTCGAAACAAATCGTGTGGCACCGGCTTGTCTGACTTGTTGAAGGGGTTGCGATTGTTTCACTCCTTGGTCGGTAATGGATAACCGCTGTGGTTTTTTAGGCACGACCTCTAGAGGTGTGATTGATCCTCGAACAGGAACACTCCTTTTGTGATTTGGACGCTCGTTCAACTTAACTGACACCTACCATGCCCCAGGTTAAGATTGAGGGTTTTTCATTTTTCAGAAAGAAACTCCTACTACTAGGCTCACAGGGGTTGACAAAGGATTATCTTCCTTATATCTCCGGTGTTTAAGAATTTGAAAAAAAGCCTGTACATCATCAACAGGTTTTATTCAAAAGCATACAATCAGAAATTTTCGTCTTTCAATTTCGTCATCCTCCCCGGATTCCGCTTAAACAAGCATTAGACATCAATAAAAGCATAGAGTGAACACAAATGGATTTAATCAAAAACATGCATATTTATTTCATTATCAATATCAATTGAAAACAACAAGTTTTACAAATGAGATTTACACTTAAACGGGAAAGAAACTACAAATACAAAGAAATGTCATGATAAAACAAAGATTGCCAGCTTCGGGGAACTGGGCTTTCAAATATTGACTTGCTGCTGAATTAGCCATCTTCAAACTCAAACAGATGAGAGGTCGACATGCACAACCAAATTTCCTTCGGGAAAGGAAATGTACTTTCTGCCTATCAACTGTTGCACTTTGGCTTGAAAGGCTTTGCAATCTTCAGTTGAGTGTCCCATGGATCCTCCATGATATCCGCATTGCACACTGGGATCATACCCCGAAGGGTATGGCTCTTGCACCGGCTTGAGAGTCTTGGGCTCCACCAATGAGTTCTGAATCAGACGTGGTAGAAGTTGGCTATACGACACAAGAACTAGATGAAGAGGAACATTCCTTCTTTCCAAATTGTTGTGAAGCCTATTCTGATTCTGGCGCCGATAGTTCTGCTGTTGAGGAGCATAAGGTTGTTGGTACCGGGCTGACTGTTGTGCAGCAGTTGGAGCAGATACAACATTAGTTTCTCCCCCCTTCCCAACATGAGGCTTCTTTGCATCTTTGGAGGAATCAAGAGCAACTTGGATCTTTCCCATTTTGATACCGCCTTCAACTCATTCTCCTGCTATTACCAGATCTGAAAAACTCGCAGACATGCAACCTATCAGCTTCTCATAATACACACCGGGCAGCGTAGCCATGAACATGTCAGTCAATTCTCTCTCCGCCATGAGAGGTTGCACTCTCGCTGCTAAATCTCGCCATCTCTGGACATACTCCTTAAAGCTCTCAGTACTCTTCTACGACAAACTCTGCAATTGTAACCTATTCGGTGCCAAATCACTATTGTATTGATAGTGACACACAAAAGCTTCAGTCAATTCTTTCCAGTTGCGGATACGAGTTCTCTCGAGTCCCATATACCATTCCAAAGACGCTCCTTCCAGACTATCTTGGAAGCAATGCATTAACAGCTTTTCATCATTAGAGTGCGCAGACATTTTCCGGACGTATGCTCGGAGGTATACTCTAGGACTGGTTGTCCCTTTGTACTTTTCTAAATCGGGTACCTTGAACTTGGGGGGAATCCTGACCCCATGAACTAGACCAAGATCTGACATATCGAAACCCAGAGAGTTCTGAGTCTCAAAAGACTTCATCTTCTCCTCAATCAGTTTAAACCTTCTGTCAGCTTCAGTTGGCAAACCATCCTCCATATCTCTCATGGAAAATACATCATCTTGGTTATCTTCCCAACGAGGTCCAGCAGCCCTGTGCATAGCGCACACATTTCCACCAGTAACATTACCATTTCCATTCGCATCACCTCCTCCCGGAGGTATGACCACAGTAGGAATACCCTGTGGAACGGATCCACCACTTGGTGCTATCAATGGCTAGACCATAGTTCTTAATTGTTCCTGCCCGCTGACAACATTCTGCATCATCTCCATGAACTAGGACATGCGAGCTCGGACTTCCTGCAATTCAGCTTGAACTTGATCCATTACTTTTTGCTGATTCCCTCGAGTTGGATATCTGTGGAAACTGAACTCCTCAATCCTGTTACTGAAGAAAGCCAAACCGAGATAAGAACACGATGCCACTAAGAACCACCTGCGATGCACATGAGAATGCAAGATGCAAAATGCAAACATGTTATGATGATGCAAATGCAAAGACAAGGGATCAAGGCTCCCACAAAGCTCTGAATGACTGTTGTGCTGCTTGACTGAGCTGAACTAGAGCTTCACTTTGGCAATAACATAGCACGGTCACTGATAGGAACCTCTTGTATCAAGAACATAGACTCACACTGCAAAGAGAACCGGGTAGTCTGAAAGTCAAGGTTTCCTGCAATAACCCAATCCCTCTCATAGGTATGGACCTATCACTGACAAGGTTCGGTATCCTATGTGTCGCTACTGCGAAAATCGACGCCGGCTATGACAGAAGAGTCGCCACCGTGCGTTATTTATCCCACAAAAGGGAAAGCAAACGCTCAGAGTAAACCTAACGCAAAGAGGGAAAGGAATGGTCATCGCAACCAAATCTTGGATTCGGGAGTCGGTTACGCAAGGGGAAGGTATTAACACCCCTCACGTCCGTCGTACTCGACGGGATCCACGCTTGTTTTCTATCTAAGGGTGTGTTATTCTATCTAGTTTATAGGTTTGGGTTAAAAAGAAAAGAAAATGACTCGGCAAAGTATCGCACTTTATGCCTACGTATTCCCGTATGGAACGAGAAATCAGAGTCAACGTAGTTCGCCTACCTACGGGAAAGGAGGGGAAGGTTGCTCGCTAGGATATCGCATCCTATGCCTACGTACTTTCATACATCATGAAAGATTAGAGCAAACGTAGTTCGGGCTACGAAGGACACAAGCTTGTCTGACAGTTTTCATCTCCTTATGAAAGGGTTTTCCTGATTAAGGGTCCAAGAGGACAAAACAGAGTTTGAATGTTTGTTTGAGTTTTTTACGAAAGAAATGTTTTTTAGTCTGTTTGTAACTTGTACTGCACTAAAGACTTGTGATCTGAGAGTGACTACGTCGCATGTCACCCTAAGGGTATCATACTAAGTAGTCAGATTACTGAAGAGTGACCCTCCAGCAACCTTTTCTCAAATAGCTTAAGGCTCGTAGCGTACAACACGCGTTATCCTTATTATTGTGTTTTTGAATTGTTTGGAGATGAGAAGAGAAAGACCCTAAAACTATGGTTGAAAGGGGAACTAACCTAATGTTGTCATGCATGGTTTACAAACCTAATGTCTGTCATAATTTCCTCTTGCACAGAGGAAATCAGAGATCCTAGGGGATAAACAGCAAAAGACAGCAAGCAATTACAGTAAACAGTAAACATGCATGCAATGCAGCAATACCATTGAGGCAAGAGAGAAAACAATAGGCAAGAGGAGACAAGCTCCACCTTAAACCTAGAGGTAATCAACACAAGCAAAAGACAATACAGAGAAAAACAAAAGACTCAGAGGAGACAGCCCAAACAGCAGTACCAAACTCCTACAGCAAACAACAACAGCAACTCTAAACAGCAAAGTTGAATGGACAGCAAAGTTGACAGCAAAGGCCTCATCTTCAAGCAAGCTTCTATCTTCAATCTTCATCAATCTTCAAGCTCCAACAAGCACACTCCAAGAGAAGGATTAATCATCAAGATCAAGTTATAATGTTAAGAAACTTAATGACAACTGTCGCTACTGCGAAAATCGGCGCCGGCTGACAGAAGAGTCGCCACCGTGCGTTATTTATCCCAACGGAGGGAAAGGAAACGCTCGAAGTAAACCTCTCAAAAAACGGGGAAAGGTATGGTCATCGCAACCAAAACCTGGGTTCGGGAGTCGGTTACGCAAGGGGAAGGTATTAGCACCCCTCACGTCCGTCGTACTCGACGGGATCCACGCTTGCTTGGGTTGTCTAAAGGATGCAAAAACAATCTATCTACGGCTGCTAAATCTAAACAGAAAGGAATTGACTCGATAGAGCGTCTCACTCTATGCCTACGTATTCTCAAGAGAGAAAGTCAGAGTCAACGTAGTTCGGGACTACGGGGAAATTGGCTCGCCAAGACCTCGCGTCTTGTGCCTACGTACTTCCACACTGCATAGAAGATCAGAGCTTTACGTAGTTCAGGCTAACTACGGCTAAACAGGGTATTCTCACACAGCAGTGAGAAATCAACTGGTTTTACAGGTTCGGGAACCTATGGAAAAAACTATGGTCTGGTCTCAAATGCACTCGGGCAAGAGAGAAAAAGGGTGACAATTAGTCGTCAGCGGGAAAGTCTCGATCGCACAGCAGCGAGAGAACAAAAGGATTAGTTGTTAGTGTGCTCGCTAGGATATCGCATCCTATGCCTACATATTCTCGTCTGGTACGAGAAATCAGAGCAGCTGTAGTTCGGCTACTTTCGGGACCACAGCTCAAATCTCATTTTATTAACATTCTGAAAAATGGTTACAATGAGTGAATACTGAAAATAAACCCCTAGGAAATACTATCCTATCCTATCCATCTATAATGGAAAATTAACTGGAAAATAGTCCCCTAACAAGTGGACTTCTAAAACTATCTCTAAAAATAAATCCATGAAGAAAATACACTCTAAAAAATATTAAATCTACCTAATATTTTTTACTATTTTTTCTCTATTCTTTTTCATTTCTTTTTTCTATTTTAATATTTTTCTATATTTTTTCTCACTATTTTCCCCATATTTCTTTTTCACTATTTTCTTTTCATATTTCTTTTTTATGTTTCTTTTTCTCTTTCCTTTTATTTTTCTATTTTTTCAATATATTTTTTCTCTATATTTTTTCAATATTATTTCTTTTTCTTTTCAATATTTCTTTCATACTATAATGAAGCAATAAAAAACATGTAAAAAAATAGAAAAGAAAAGAAAAAAAACAGGGAGGGGGTGTGACTGTTACAGGGGGTTTCACAAGCAGAAAAACACATTGGGACTGGGCCCAGCCCAATAGAGAATTCAGACAGGAAAAAAAAACAACTGAGAGGGGGTATTGTGAGCAAAACGCTGGGTGTTAGCTGAGGTTAGCTCGTTGGGCCTAGGCCCACTTTCACCAAGGAGAAAAAAAACGGAGGGAGGTGTTGCCAGAAAAAAAACTCTGGGCCTAGTGGCCCCAAGCCCAACCGAACCTAACCCAAAACCCTAATTCTGCACTAGAACCCTAATTCCCCCTTTCCATCCACCTTCACTGTTCATCGCCGCCCCTCTCCCAATTCTTTCTCCCTTTCTCCTATTCAACCTCCATGTTCAAACATCAAATCTCTAATACCTCTCACAACTTGCTCAATCAAACCGAGTGAACACCAATGCCGCTTCTTCCAAGTACTCGAAGATTCCTGGAGATTTGAGGGTTAATTCGTGTTCTCTGATGATCATGAGTGTAGAATCCTGGATGTTTCTTGGTTGATGGCGATAAATCTGGAAAGCGTGGATGAGAGTTCTTGAAGATCTTCAACGTTCTTACGAAGATGGATTGAGATGCGTGAATCTGTGACCTGGAAACGTTTGTTGATGGACGTTCGTGGACGGGTCTTGAAGGTAGCAAATCCCTGGAGCATCTGGTTCGTGAGTGCGAATGAAGAATCTATTGACCCCTGGAAGAACAAGTACAGATGATGATGGTGGTTCTTGAAATCTGGAGCTGCATGTTGAAAGTTTCTGGAGATTGAAGAACGATGTGAGTGAACGGTTGAAGATCTGGAGAGATGGGATGATGAACCATATGAAGTTCTTGCAGTTTCTTCTGGAAGATTGTTCTTGATCCCTTTCTGGAGATGATGGCGAACATGAAGATTCTGACGAAGATCACTCGAAGGTTCGTTGAAGTTCTTGACGAAGATCACTGAGTTCCTGATGAACTCGATGAACTGATGAACGTTGAATGAAGATCCAAGAACGATTGATGCAAGTTGGTGAAGATCATGAAGGTCCTCTGTTGAAGTCTTGTTGAGAGACTTATTGGTAATCATTTTCTGGGAAAACGCAGGAAGAACAAGACGAATGCGAAGATGATGGTTGAGGTCGGATGTTGATCGGAAGGGATGAAGATTGATCGGAGGAAGATGAAGGAGGAAGACGGATTCTTGAATTTTTGGGTGTTTTAGGGTTTTCCGGTGACGGGTATGGCGGCCGGAGGTAGTTGGGGGATCTGTTACGGTGGCCGGAGCTGGGTTGGGCGGTGGTTGCATGGCCGTCGGCCATGCAACCGGTGGGGCTTCAGAGGGAGGCACGTGGTGAAGTGAGTGGGGTGAATTGCTGCATGCTGGCCACGTGTCCTGGGCGTGGCAGAGAGAGGGAAGTTGTGAGAGTGATGTGGCGAGATGGAATGAAAAAACGTGGCTCTCCCTTTTCGCTTACACGTGGTGCCCAGACTTTATACCAAGACCTGGCTTTTTCTGGACTCTTCTGGATCCTGCAGATGGAAAAAAAACTCTGGGCCTCCAAGACTGACCTGGCCCAATACGAAAATGATAACAAGAAACCCAAAAAAAAACTGAATTAAGATGGATTAAAGGCTAAAACTAATTAACAAACCAATTAAACTCTGAATTAATACTAACGACTAATTACTTGAATGAAACAATTAGTAACCTAATAATATCCTAATCAAAATTAAAACAAACAATTAATATTCTAAACTAATACTCTAATAAATCCCCTAATCTAAAATTAAGCTAAAAAACTCTAGTAATTCTCTATTAAACCAAAATTTATTAAATTTCTATTAAATCCCTAATAACCCTATATTAAATTCTATAAAAGAAAATCTATTATTAATAAAAGAAAAATCTATTTATTCTATTAAAACCTATTAAACTCTATAAAATGCTAAAAAATGATTTAAATCTATTTAATATCTAATATTCTAAAAGAGATTAAAACTATTAAAAATATTAAAAACTATTCTATATCCTAAAATGATTAAAAAATCTAATAAAACCCTAATAATGCCTAATAAAATCCAGAAAAATCACAATAATTCCCGAAGGAACAAAAATAGCACCGAACGACAAATAACACTACGAGAGCGCACCAAAATAGCTAATATAAATAAACGGACACCGAAATACCCCTAAAAACAACAGCACGAGCTGAAAACACCGGGAATAGCACGGCTTCCCGAAAATACGATTCTACCTATCTAAACTGATTAAAAACTCCTGAAACGCGAGACGAGGGCTGCGATCCCGATAAAATCAAAACAAAAGAAAATATGCACTGTATGCGATATGCAGATGCGAATGCGGTCATGCGTCGAAACATAGGACCAAATACGGGACCCGGTTGGTCAAATTTTAGGGTGCAACAACAACCAAAGGAAATCACTAAGAATTCAACATTGTAAATGAAAGGTATCCTCAAAGTTCTACTCACTTGGGAATACCACTCATCCCTCCTAAGGAGAGATGGAGCTTTCCAAGAAGGACTTTGTGTCATTGGATAGAATATAGGCAAACAATGCACTCTATGTTTGAAGAAAGAATCAAAACTAGGTCTAAGGCATTTCCTAAAACCCTAATTCTCTAAACTCCTAGACAAAAGCTCCACAAGAGGAAAAGCATCCAACTCCAAGCCCCAATCCTTAATCTCAAGCATCTTCAATGAAACCAGAAGCTCCACCAAAAAGAACTCAAGCTCTAACCAACTCCAAAATAGCCAACCAAACCAAACAAACCAAAGCACTCAAGAGAGGAATCCACAAACACAAGCCACTTGCAAAATACCACTAAAATAGAAAATGAAATTGAAAAAATATAATAAAATTCCTAGAGGAACATGAATGTTTGAAAAACCTAATGTAAAAATATTTAAGCCTAAATCAACTTCTAAGTTATCTAAACAATTCCTACATTGAGATAGGTCAAGGGAATCCACAAGTTTGGGAGGGTCCTAATCTCAATCCCTAAAACAGATCCTAATATTGTTCTAAAAATCCATAAAAAAATATAAGGGAACATACATGTCTACCCTAACACATATTAAAAAATCAAAGCCAAACTCTAAACCAATTGGGAGAACTAAATTCAGCAAAACAGATAGCCAATTATGCAAAAATAAAGAACAAAATAAAATGTGAAAAATCAAATAAAAATTGAAAAATGCATGAAATTGTATTTTGTTAATCCCAGAAAATCACAAATTCCATAAGGATCATGAGGATATTTTAAAAATAATTTTGTGATCAAAATTGGAATTTATATAATTTTTGGAATCAACAAACAAAATGAATAAAAGAAATAATAAAACTCAGAACAAAACACAGCCACAAGATGAGGAGACCAGTCAGCTGATCCAACGCGCTAGAGCTTGCCAGCGCATTAAGTGAAACGACTGTGTTTTGAATTAAAACTCTCCAATCTCAGATTAAAACACAAGCGTTGGATCTTGGTTGTAGTCAAAGGTCAAGTGATGATCCAAGGGTCCAGACATCATCTTCTCCAAAATTCAGGCAGGCCAGGTGGAGATTCAGGCTGGTGGTTGGTGGTGGCCGGAGAAGACTCCAGTCGTCTTCTCCGGTGAAGGTCCAGGTTCAGATCACCAGAAAAAACAAACTCTATACCAAATCAACTCAGTTTTTCACGTACATTCCAAATCCATCATCAAAATGCTCCAATTCTCAACACATAGTCAAACACGATTCAAGTTTCAGAAATAACATCATTAACAACTCTCACTAAACTCAAAATTAATGGTATAAATCTCTTCATCTCGTTGCGTACATCAACCTGATCTAAACAACTAGCATTGAAACATTATAAATCAAGAGATTCAAGTCCAAACAGATCTTACATGTCATCTTCAATCATCACCAATTGAGTTCAAATCAAGCCTAAAACGATCTATGTCATGTGTAGATCCTAACCATAAGTCTAAATCTAATCATCTCATGCTAAATCATGCTGAATTTTGAGAAATGCAAACCTGGTATAGATCTTGAAACATAAGTACTTAGAGCTCGTGGCTTGCTTCCAAATGCTCCAGATAGCTTCAATGATCCACAAGGAAGAGATTGCACACCTCAATTTGGCTTGAATTGGCTCCAAACTCAGAATCCGATTTGAACTTGCAGTTGAGAAAATTTTCTTGCTCTTGCTTGCTCTGGCGCGAAAATGATGCTCAAAATTGATCTGAACTCACTCTAATGAATATATAGAAGAGTTTCATGGGCCTTTGGATCCAAGTTGAAGCCCAAAACAGTGATTTGCATTTTCTGATTTTTCCTTCAAAATTCAATATGACAGTCGTGCATTGCAAGCTTGGCATTAGTTCTAGAAGTTTCTAACACCTTGCACATGTCATTTAGAATGAGTTTGGATGGAGAAATTGACCTGAATTGCCTTGTGCATTGATTTGGATATGTGACTTGTTTATGAAGTAACAACATTGAAAGTCATGAAATTATGTCTCAAATCAAAAATGTAAAAGTGTCAAAGTGTTCAAAATGAAATTTCCAGTCAGAAAATGTACTCATTTGACATGTTTGAGGCATCTAGCACAAAAAGTCAATTTTCCCTCCTTTAATCATTTGAATTTTCTTCCTTTTCAAACCATTTCAAACCAACTCTTGCTATGAGCTCAATCAATCCCTCATGACCTCTTGTCTAGCCTAAAAACCATATTTTGAACAACTTCCATGTTGAACAAATTTCCATTTGAAGCTTGCAAGTTGGAGATTTTGGCCCATGCTTGAAAATGACCTATAATCTCACTTTCCCAAAATACCCCTGACTTGTAAACCTCATAAATTGAGTTCTACAAATCAAATGGATGACTTATAGTAAAATTTAGAAATCTAAGATCATGAGGAACAACTTTCATGTTGGCCAAAAGTTCATGTGAAACCTCTTTCTAGGTCAAAAGTTGCTTGGAAGTCAAGTGACTTTCACAAATAAATTTCACATTCATCTGGTGACTTGTAACTTGTCTGGACCATAACTTGAGTTCTACAAATCCAATGAAGTACTTCTAATACTCAAATTAAAGGTATTGAGATGCTCTACAAGTTTCATGTTGGCCAAAGATCCATTTGAAAATTGTATCTTGACTTATGTGGCCTTGAAATTAGGCACTAAACAGGGTAATTTGCACTGAAACCCTAATTTAGCAACTTCCCACATTCTTGACTCTTCTTGATTTGATCTTGGCACAACACCACAAATGTCTTATCACATAATTCCATGAACTCCATGACCTCAAAGTAGGCTTGAATGCTTTTCAATTGCATAATTGACCTAGGGTTGATCCAGATGAAACCCTAATTGCTTACACCTCAACTGTGGCTCTTGCATTTGACACCATGGCTTGATTTAGCCCCAACATGGCCCTCTAGGCACTCCATGAGCTCTATAAACATCTCATACTCACACCTCAATGATAGTCTTCAACTGATCAAGACCTCCCACTACCTCCTGATGACCTGGATGACTTCTCAAGCTTGGATAAGATTTCTTGCTAGGCTTCTCTTGATAATAATCACATTTGATCTCCTATTGGATGAATGATATGCCATGATATGCAAATGATAGAACTATGCAAATGATAATGCAATGAAACATAAACCAGGTAAAAGATGTTGAGCAAATTTTGGGGTGCAACACTATGCGTTCATCAGCGTCACAGACTTTCAAGAAACGATGATACATTCACCATTTCTGGTTTGGCATCATAATCTCCTGAAGCGGCCTCACTTAGCTGAATTACAAATGATCGGTTCCCAGAGTCGACAATCCTCAGATCCAAAATCCCCTCGAGTCCAAAGGGCCAGAAAAGAAATCATCAAAGAGAATCTTGTCTGAGCGTGAATTTCATAGGAACTAGTGCATGCTAAACATACAGGTTCACCACTACTTTCCACTTCTAATGCTATGTTTGTACTCAAGCCCGAGTCTGACTTATCTCTCAATAGAACATTCCCCCCCAACAGCACAACAAAACTGATATATATATATATATATATATATATATATATATATATATATATATATATATATATATATATATATATATATATATATATATATATATATATATATATATATATATATATATATATATATATATATATATATATATATATATATATATATATATATATATATATATATATATATATATATATATATATATATATATATATATATATATATATATATATATATATATATATATATATATATATATATATATATATATATATATATATATATATATATATATATATATATATATATATATATATATATATATATATATATATATATATATATATATATATATATATATATATATATATATATATATATATATATATATATATATATATATATATATATATATATATATATATATATATATATATATATATATATATATATATATATATATATATATATATATATATATATATATATATATATATATATATATATATATATATATATATATATATATATATATATATATATATATATATATATATATATATATATATATATATATATATATATATATATATATATATATATATATATATATATATATATATATATATATATATATATATATATATATATATATATATTATATATATATATATATATATATATATATATATATATATATATATATATATATATATATATATATATATATATATATATATATATAATATATATATATATATATATATATATATATATATATATATATATATATATATATATATATATATATATATATATATATATATATATATATATATATATATATATATATATATATATATATATATATATATATATATATATATATATATATATATATATATATATATATATATAATTCTGAAAATAAGTGCGGGAAAATAAAGTACAACACATATATACATACATCCAAAATAAACAACCAAGCGCTAGGATTGACTCGCATAAGGGATGTTCCTGTCCCCAGCAGAGTCGCCAGCTGTTGCATCGCTGCGAAGAGGGGTCGGCAAGGACAAAAGCGTCGCCACCTTTCGTTATTTATCCCAAAAGGGGGAAAGGAAATGATCAGAGAAAACCTAACGAAAAGGGAGAAGACAGGTCATCGCAACCATATCTCGGGTTCGGGAGTCAGTTACGCAAGGGGAAGTTATTAACACCCCTCACGTCCGTCGTAGTCGACGAGATCCATGCTTTATTGTCTATCTAAAAGGGTGTTTACTATCTAAGCTACGACTCAGGGACAAAATAAAAGAAAAGAGACTCGATAGAGCATCGCCGCTCTATGCCTACGTATTCCCTCGTGCAATGGGAAAGTCAGAGTCAACGTAGTTCGGCTAACTATGGGTGAAAGGTGGGGGAAGGTTGCTCGCAAAGACATCGCCGTCTTGTGCCTATGTATTCTTATCTGGTATGAGAAATCAGAGCAAATGTAGTTCGGGATAACAAGAACACCGGTTGGTTCAAAATGTTTTAGGCCCGAGTAGGGTTAAAACTTAGTTCTAGCAGTTAGGTGTATGCAGCTCGACCATTGAAGACTTAGGCATTACCTGTTTGCGGTAGAACCAAGAGTTAACAAAACTCTCCTTATGAAAAAGGTTTTCGAAATTAAGATCCCGAAGGATAAAAAGGTTTGAAGTTTGTTTTTGTGTTTTTTAGAGAAGAATTGCATTGATTATTGTTTGTAATTCATGTTGCACTAAAAACTATGACCTAGGAGCGAATGCATCGCATATCGTCCAAAGGAAATACGTTAAACACTCAAGATAATTGAGAGGAGGCCCCCCAATCACCATTTCCCAAGTAATTAAGGCTCGTAACGCATAATAATCCTTAACCTTTATTAAGTGTTTTGAAGATGTTTGAAGATGAGAAGAGAGAGACACTCTAAAGGGAAACTAAGACTCAACCTAATGTTCTCATACAAAGTGCACCTATGATTGGGATGAAAAGGGAATGCTACCTAATGTTGTCATACATGGTTTCTATCCTAATGTCTATCATAATCCATCTTAAACAAGAGAGATTAGAGGTCTTAAGGGAACATGGCAAAGACAAACAAAAAGAAGGAGAAGAAGAAAGCATAAGAAAAATGCAAGTATGCAAACATGTAATGCATAATTAGAATGAAAGTGAGGGAGGGACAAAGTGTGGGGTAAACACCACCACAAGCACATCTCAACCTTAAACATGCAAATGAGATGCAAGAACCAAAAGAAAATGCACACAAAAGCATACAAATGAGCTTAAACAAGTTCAAGCCAAAAGTGAGATGCAATGGGAGATGTCATGACCCCTACAACTATTCAAGCATCAATCACCGAAGAAAAGCGGGAGGAAAAGAGTGTGGGACAGCAGCCACCACAAGCGCGTCTCAACCAAATCATTCTTCAATCTTATGCAAAGACCAAATGATAAACATCACTTTGAACAACATATAAGAGACTATGCATTCAAGTGGAAAACGAAACACATGTCGATAAAATCATGATTAAACAATCAAGAACAACAACATATATCCAAAACATCTCACTCTTAATGCATCATACTGATCTATGAAGATTCAAAGTGAGTGAGCACCAAAACAAGCAAGAAAAACAGCAAAACAGGCATGTTGGCACAGTGTTAATCAATTAACACAAGGGGTTAATTGATTAACCACTTAAAAATGCCTGAAATTTTGAAAATTCGTGTTGGTTAATCGGTTAACACTGTGCCAGAAGTAGAAAAACAACAACAGAACAACATTTTCAGCACATAAGCACTTATCCAATGATCCAGATCATCACATAATCAATTATGCAAGAATTTAAATCAGCAAACAGTGATCCAATCAACATGTAAACACATTAAACCAGCAAGATCATAGATCATATGAATCAAATTAGCAAAATCAATCGAAAATGAAGATCCACATGAGAATTATGCAAATAAGCTAAAAATCAAGATCGGATCAAGAATTTCAACCTACAAAGCAGAGAATTGCTTCGGTTAGTGTTGATTTACTCCAATTAAGCAGATCTAAGCAAGAAATCCGGAATTCCTTCAAGATCCAAGTGTATCTTTGTAGTCGAAGTGATGATCAACCAAAATTAAGCAAGATCCACTCAAATAAGCTACTCCAAATCAACTTCAAAATTCAGATCCAAACTTGCACTAAAATTGGATGAAGAAATTGATTCAATGAGGATGATGGATGAAGGTTTAGCTCTTAGAAATCAATGATTCCAATGGAGAATCAATGAATTCAAACAAAGAAAGAGCTTTGGTGAAGTTTTGGGAATGTAGAAGTTGAGAGAAAATTGAGAGAGTAAGAATGAATTCTGAAATGAAATGGAAATTATGAGGATTAGATGTGTGAGGTTTGGAGTAGATCAATTAAATACCCTTTAGGCTTGGATCCAAATGAGGCTTGGAGTGTGGTGTGTGAAAATTGCTTTGGAATGAGGAGTGGAAATTTTTGGAGGGAATTTGAAATGATTTGAAAGTTAACCAAAATTCAAAATGGTTCTAGATCCTTCCCTTGGTGTAAAATCAACTCACAAGTGATCAAAATTGGACCCCAAACTGGCTTGGTTTGAAAATTCACGTGCATAGCATAAATTTGCACTGGTTAATTAGTTAACCATATGGTTAATCGACTAACACCCTCAAAACTTCAACTTTGACCTAATTTTGACTTGGTTAATCGGTTAACCATTTGGTTAATCAATTAACACCTTCAAAATTTGAATTTTGGCGCCTTTTGGAGGGAAATCTGCACATTTGCCTAATTTCAATCGTTTTGAGCTCTGTTCAACCTATGAAGCTTCCTCTTGAATACTATAACTGTGAGAATGCTCGATATAGCCTGAATGCTGCCTCTTAAGCTAAAATATCCTACAAAACAAAATAAAATCGACCGCTCGATCGCTGGGAAAAATAAATGCCGGATCTGATAATGCTTGCTGTTCGGTCTTTTGTGCTAAAAAGAGCCCTGAGCCACAGGAAAACCTTGATCCCCTGCCTCAAGAACGAATGCTATGATATGCAGAAATGCGAAAATGCAGAGAACAAATGCTAGAACAATGCAGTGAAAACATAATCCAAGTAAAGAAAAGGTTGGGAAAATTTAGGGGTGCAACGTTAAGGATATCAATCCTTTTCAACATAGTCACATGCATACGAAAAAAGGAAAGCCAGAAAATGGGGAGGATAGAAAGAGTTGAATTGATCAAAGTAACCCTGTCAGCCATTATAAGACTTTTCCCTTTCTAGCAAGCCAACTTGTTTTTGAAGATATCCACCAAAAAGTCCCAAGAACAGATTCTTCTGAGATTACTCCCTATTTGAATGCCCAGGAAGCGAAAACACGAAGTATAAATCCTGCAATCTAAGAAAGACGAGGCAGCCTTAAGAAAATGAGGACTTAAATTAATGCCCATGATTCTACTCTTGTTGAAATTGACCTTCAAACCGAAGACTAATTCAAAACTTCTCAGGACAGATTTGATGCTCCAAAGATTATGTCAGCTTCCTTCTCCAATAATCAACGTGTCGTCAGCAAATTGGATTAGCTCCACCCTTAGATTATGTAGATGCTTTTGATTGGCTGGATTTTATGGCAAAACATTGGAGTATGTATGAATGTCATAACTGATGTTATGACATACATGAAGAGTGTTCTGCAGGGAGAACTAAGAGTAAGTGAAGTTGAATTTCATGACTGAATGTTATGACATCGAGCGTATGACATCAGGGCGCTCAGTGTTAGTTTTTCTGTTATTAGCTCATGCTATACTTCAGGAAACATTTTAGGTAGCCTAGTTATCTTAGGCGACATAACAGGCACTGCTAAGGATAACCTGGAATGCCCCTGACTCAATTGGATGTGCGCAGCTTCATGAAGAGAGGTTTATCTTGGGTAAACCTAATTTCTCCATCAAGGCCCAAAGCAAGTCTGCTGCTATAAATAATAGAAGGGTCATTCCTAATAAAGCAGAGCTTTTGGAGAGAGATTGGAAAGTGTGTTTTATGACTGAAGAACTTTGTTCTTCACGTGTGTTTAGAAGTCTTAAGATTCCTTGTAGGCAAAGCAATTGTCTGTTGTATGATTGCTCTGGTTTAATGTTAGTGAACTGTTATGTTCATTGTGCTACTCAAAGCTTTTAAGCAAGAGTGTTGTGTCTCTTGATCAAAGTTGTGAAGCAAGATCAAGGTGTGTTTGAAGTGTGTCTTCATATCTCAATTGTAATTATGTATTGATATCACTATGGTGATTGAGGGGGAGTGAGTGGGAAACTCTGGTCTAGTAGGTTCTAGGCTGAAGTGTCATGGGTAGGTCTTAAGTGAAGTGTGCAAACTGGTTGTTTGGCTCTGAATTAATTCTACTGATAGTGAATTTCCTCCCTGGCTTGGTAGCCCCCAGATGTAGGTTGACACTGAACTGGGTGAACAATTACTTGTGTTATTTACTGCTTTCCATTTACTGCTTATTATTAAGACCAATAGTCTGTGTTACAGTGTATGTCATAACATCCGTGATAACATCTACTGTGTGGTTGCCAGAATTTTAATTGGCATCAGAGTAGGCACACTGCCTGTTATTTTCTGGGTGAGATCTAGGGAAGATAAATTCCGGTACTATGGATAAAGATATAGGATTCACAAATAGACTAGCAATTCTGGATGGTCTAATTATGACTACTCGAAACCTAGGATGATAGCTTTCTTAAAGTCTTTAGACAACAAAGCATGGAGAGCTGCAAACTCAGGATGGGAACATCCAGTGAAGACTGATAAAGATGGAGTATTTGTGCTTATACCTGAAGAAGAATGGACCAAAGAGCAAGAAGCCTTGGCTCTTGGAAATTCTAAGGCTCTGAATGCCTTATTTAATGGTATAGACAAGAACATTTTCAGACTGGTGCATCATTGTAAACTAGCTAAAAAGGTATGGGATACTCTCAAGACAATTCATGAGGGAACCTCTAAAGTCAAGATGTCAAGATTACAAATGCTAACCACCAACTTTGAAAATATGAGAATGAAGGAGGATGGGACTATTCATGACTTCTACATGAACATTCTTGAGATTTCCAATACCTCAGGTGCTTTAGGAGAAAAGATGTCTGAAGAAAAGCTTGTGAGGAAGATTCTAAGATCCTTGCCTAAAAGGTTTGCCATGAAGGTCACTGCCATTGAAGAAGCTCAAGACATATGCAATATGAAGGTGGAGGAACTCATTGGCTCACTACAAACCTTTGAGATGAGAATGTGTGATCAGGCTAAAAAGAAGAAAAGCATAACTCTTGTGTCAAAGGCTGAAGAAGTCTCTAATGAAGACAATGGAGAAAGTGAGGAGAATTTGTCAAAAGCAATTTTCTTGCTTAGAAGACAATTTAACAAACTGATCAAAAGAATAGACCATAAGTCTAAGCCTTATGTCAAAAACAGCTCCTCTGACATAAACATAAGGGGTAACTCTGAAGAGAAACCTTACCAGGGAAGAGGGGTCCAATGCCATGAATGTGAAGGATATGGACATATCAGAACTGAATGTCCCACCTATCTAAAGAAACAGAAGAAAGGCCTAAGTGTCACCTGGTCTGATGGAGACTCAGAAAGTGGATCAGAAGAAGAGTCTGTCAAACATGTCAATGTTTTGACCAGCGTATGCATATCTGATGATAACTTAAGTGAAAAGGAGCTAACTGTTGAGGAACTTGCAGCTTCATATAAGAAGCTTTGCATCAGAAGTGGAGAATTATATCAGCAAGGAGAGCAACAGAAGAAACTCATAAGGGAGTTAGAGGCTGAGAAGATTCTGTCCATTACAGTAGACATTTGCCCCATAGTGCCATGGAACAACATTAGTGCTCTTGAACGGTATAGGACCCGCCTTTGTTATGGTGATCGTAGGTGGCCTTGATGCAGAAATGGTAATTGTTTTACGGGGGATGGTGATAGTGGCAACTTCATCCCTCTGCTTCAGTACTACTTCCCCTGATCTGTTCTCAGCTTTCTGGCTAAATTGCAGTATTCCTTCATTCATCAAGCTCTGGATCCCCCCTACCAACTGATCACAGCCGTCTGAGTGGTTTACACAATCCATACAGAACTTCCCACAGCCCGGAAAAATACATTTCTTCATCAACTTGGCTTTAACGAAACCGAGTGGTGTTTTCAGGTCTTTGACATCAGTCAATAAGTCTGAATCCTCCTCTTCGATGATGGCGCTAACCCCGTCTCCCTCGTGGTTAGGCATAGGGTTCTTCGTAACATTCGGAACATTATCAGAAAAGTTGATTATCTTGGCGTCAACCATATCCTGTACTTTGTGCTTAAATGCTTTACAGTTGTCAATTGAGTGGCCAGGTGCCCCCGAATGAAATTCGCATCTCGCATTCGCATCGTAGCCAGGTGGAAGTGCCCCTGTCAAGGGAGCCAAAGTTCTCTTCTGAATCAGCTGCAACTGAAGCAATGTCTGCAATAGCTGGGCGTACGACATAGGTGGGGTTTCAAGGTGACGACCTGACAATGGTGCTTTACCCTGGTATCTCTGGTACCCTTGCTGGTTCTGTTGTTGCTGCTGCTGAGGTTGCTGGACAGCGGGAATAGTAATACTAGCGACCTGCTGGCGCTGGCCTTTCCCTTTTCCCCTAGCACTAGACATTGAGCTTGTCTCACCTTCGCGTCTTTTACCATTGAAAGGCTTCTTTCCCCCTCCAGCTGAGGGTACATCTACACCCTGAATTTTTCCGAGTTTGATGCCATTCTCCACATGTTCTCCAGTGATTATGAGGTCGGAGAAGCTTCTTGACATACCAATAACAAGCTTCTCGTAATAAACACCTGGAAGAGTAGCCATGAACATCTCGATAAGTTCTCGCTCAACCATCAGTGGCTGAACTCTTGCTGCTAGTTCACGCCACCTCTGGGCATACTCCTTAAAGCCTTCGTTATTCCCCTGAGACAAATTTTGTAGCTAAACCCGATTGGGAGCCAGGTCGTTGTTGTACTGATAGTGGCGCACAAATGCTTCAGCAAGGTCTTTCCAACTGTGTACACTTGTGGGCTCTAAGCCCATGTACCACTCCAGCGAGGGGCCTGACAGGCTGTCTTGGAAGAAGTGCATCAGCAACTTCTCATCATCAGAATGTGCATACATCTTTCGATAATAGGACCTCAGATGGACACGGGGACAAGTGGTGCCCTTATACTTCTCGAAGTCAGGTACCTTAAACTTTGGAGGCACCTTGAGGGCTGAGATCCACCCCAGCTTGGTCATATCAACGCCCATGGAATTCAAGTTCTCAAAACTCTTCATCTTGTCCTCGAGCACTTTGAATCTTAAACGAGCTTCAGAATTCAGTTCGCCCTCGCCTCCTTTCATCGAGAATAAGTCCTCTTGACGATCCTCATGTCAAGGTTGATGTCCATTTCCATGAGCAAAACCAGCAACATCAAGACCATACAGATTACCAACACCAGCGTTCCCAACATTACCCATTCCACCAGTATAGCCATTTCCTATACCAACATTACCATTGGCTTCAAAGTTGCCATTTCCAGCTCCAGTCGTATTCCCATTAGCTCCAGCATTAGCAACAACATTACCATTGCCACTTCCATTCCCTCCAGTAACAGGGATGTTAGCATGAGGGGTCTCAACAAGCGGAGGGTTTGCAGCACTCCCACTGTGCAACACACCGTTGTTGTCAACGCGTGCAATCAAAGGTTGCACTAGAGTCCTGAGTTGTTCCTGGCCATTGGCGACCACTTGCATGAGGTCCATAAAATGATCCATCCTCTCCTTGAGCTCTTGAACATCAGCTTGAACCTGTTCCATTACTCTGACCTGATTTGCTCGGGTAGAATACCAGTGAATCTGCCTTCGTTCAATCCTGAAACAAACCTGAAGACACAGAGGGTTAGATAAATAAACCAGAGGCACATGCTATGCAAAATGATTATGCAAATGCAAACGTGTGTCTGTGCCTTGGGGAAATTCCCCCCGATTCTAGTTTCCAAGACAAATAAAGTCTAACATCCAATCATGGAAATAAATCCTCATATATATCTGGAAAAAAAAAACCCCGTGGGCAGCGTACGACTGTAATCGAATACAACTGAAGTAAAAGGTGTGACCCCAACCAACAAGCCTGGTGGTGGTCAGCATATCAATGCATAAAAGATACAAAGAAATACAAGGAAATCAAGTGCGGCTACGGGCACAGAAATCTTCCAATAACTTCTTCGTAGTGGGATGGTCAGGCTTGGTGAGCAGACCCCGGATCAGTATATCCCTCTGCCTGATGGTGTCTTGGAGGTCCTTGGCAACGTCCCCACAAGCACCTTCTCCAGAGCAGCCTTCTACTTTGCACCTCTTAGCATCAACTCTGAGTTGACAATCCTGCAGGTTTGCCTTGGTTTCAACCAATCTGTACTGAACGTCTCGTCGAAGTGATGCTTCAGCCTCTATCTCCTTGTCCTTGGTCTCAAGCTGAATCTTCAACTTGGCTATCTGCTGCTTCAGCTTCTCCTCTCGCTCTTTGTGGTTGGTCAGAGTGTTGTTCCACCATGTCTTGAATTTGGATATCTTCAGATACGCCCTATCCAAGTTTTGCTTCTTGGTGGCGAGGACACTGTTAACAGCTTTGGAATCTAACCCCAGACGTTCTCTAGAATCAATCTCCTTAGTCAAACTGGCGCCCAAGTGGTTTATCAACTCCGTCTGCTTCTTGCAGGAATACACAACTTCTCTCTTCTCGCTTCGGAGTTGAGCAATTTCTTTCTCTAGCTCTTCGTTGGCTTTCTGTAGCTCTTCCTTCTCTTGGAGCACCTGGTTGAACTTCTGAATATCAACTGTGGTTGGTTCTTTGACCACGGGGCGATATGATGGCTCCACTGCAGGGAATGGCATTAGAAACTTGGCGGCTCTTTCTTAGATCCAGGCTACATATGGATCAAAGGCTTTGTTATTGCTCTTTCCTAGCAAAACTTTTCCCTTTCTATGAATTTTGCTCCAAGCTTTCTCTACTTTAACCAAATTGTCACCTTCAAGCAACCCTGTGAGATTTAAAGATTCCTGTATCTCTTCTTCTTCAGGAGGACCTCTTAGCGCATATCCAAATTGTCTTACCAGCAAAAAGGGATTGTAATTGATACACCCGTTCCTTCCGACCAGGGGGACGTTAGGAAAGCCACCGCAACTATACACAATTTCCTTGCCTAGTAGATCTCTATCAAACCAAGTGATATTGTCAGCAGACAAACCCATCAAACGTGCAAACCAGGGTGAAGTCTCAGCAGAATCAATAAACGGACCCGCTTTAGGAAGATGGTTGGCAAACCATTTGTACAGCAAAGGAGCGCAACACGCCACATTCTTCCCATTTCTGTTTTCATTCTTGCTGTGAACTGAATGATAAACGTCTCCGAGAAGAGTGGGCACTGGATCCCCGGAAGCAAATATGTGGCAGGCATCTATACCTATGAAATCCGGGTGACTTGGGAATAACACGATACCATATATGCAAAGGGCTAAGATGGCATTGAATATAACCCAACAAACCTTCTTGGCAAACCCTTAGGCCTTCTCCACCAGGAATGGCAAAGAGAAACCATAAACTCCAATTTTTCTACCCAACTTCCCTTTCAGCTCTGAGTCATCTAAATGAAGGGAAGCAACCAACTTACCCAAGTCAGGTTCATCATCAATGCGGTAAAAAGGCATCTGATTCAATAAAGGTACCCCCTAGCAAGTCAGAATACTCTTCTAAGATTGGAGCTAGGACATAGTCTGGAAAAACGAAGCATCTGAGCTGCGGGTCATAAAACTGCAGAAGAGCGTAGAGGCCTTTCAACTCGTACGTAGAAAGCTTACACACAATATTCAGAAGTCTCCCATAGCTTTTCCTGAAGTCCTCCATCACTTTTTTATCAGCCAAAGAAATCAAACCCCATAACTCTCGGATATCAGGTGTTGGTAGCTTGTAAGCCACTGTTTTCTTCAAAGATTCCATGTCAGCCATAAGGATCAAGACCACTAGAACCAGGGGAGAAGTATGCACCTGCAACACAGACACATGTTAATGAAATGCGGATGAGAATGCAAAAATGCAAACATGTGGCAGGAGATCAAGAGGACTGTGCTGTTGGTTGAGAAGAACCAAAATTCTGCTTCGGCGAGAACATAACACAGCTCTGATAATTAGGACCCACTGATACCAATGTCACTGATTCAAACTATCAAGAGAAAACCAGGTTGTCTGGAGGTAAAAGTTTCCTGCATAGCCCAACCCCGCTCACAGGTACGGACCTAATCCACTGACACAGGTATGGAATCCTATGTGTCCCTCAGTGTCACAGACTTTCAAGAAATGATGATACATTCACCATCTCTGGTTTGGCATCATCACCCCCTGAAGAGGCCTCACTTAGCTAAGTCACAAATGATCGGTCCCCAGAGTCGACAATCCTCAGATCCAAAATCCTCTCGAGTCCAAAGGACCGATAAGAAGTCATCAAAGAGAATCTCGTCTGAGTGTGGATTACATGGGAACTGGTGCGAGCAAAGAAAGCAAGTCCACCACTAATCCACTCTAATGCTATGTTTTCTCTCAAGCCTGGGTCTGGCTTCTCACTCATCAGAATCAGTCCCTCCCATAACAGCACAACAAATAATCATATTATACTGAAAGTAAAGTGCGATAAATAAATGCAAACCCAACAGATAAACACGCAAGAGCTAGGATTGACTCGCATAGGGAACATTGGATCCCCAGCAGAGTCGCCAGCTGTCGCTACTGCGAAAATAGGTGCCGGCAAAGACAGAAGAGTCACCACCTTTCGTTATTTATCCCACAAGAAGGGAAAGGAAACGATCGAAACAAACCTAGCGAAAAGGAAAAGACAAGGTCATCGCAACCAAGTCTGGGTTCGGGAGTCGGTTACGCAAGGGGAAGGTATTAGCACCCCTCACGTCCATTGTACTCAACGGGATCCATGCTTGTTGTGCTATCTGACGGGTTGTTTATCTATCTACCTATCAAGGTTGGTTCAAAAAAAAAAAGGGAAAAAAAGTGACTCGGCAAAGCATCGCGCTCCGTGCCTACTGTTGCACCCCAAAATTTGACCAACCGGGTCTCGTATTTGGCTCGATGTTTCGACGCATAACCGCATTCGCATCTGCATATTGCATACAATGCATTTTTCATCTGTTTTGATTTTATCAGGGATCACAGCTCTCGTCTCGTATCTCAGGTGTTTTTTTTATCAGTTTAGATAGATAGAGTCGATTTTTGGGATATTTCGGTGCCCGTTTATTTTTACCGGCTATTTTGTTGCGCTCTCGCAGTGTTTTTTTGTCCCTCGGGAATTATCGTGATTTTTCTGGATTTTATTGGCATTTTTTAGGGCTTAAATAGATCTTTAAATCATTTTTAGGATTTAATAGGATTTTTAAATAGATTTAAATCATTTTTAGATTAGTGTAGAATATTAGTGAATTTTTCTTTTAGCATTTAATAGAAATAAGTAGATTTTTCTTTTATAGAATTTAAATAGGTTTTATCCTTTTTTAAGATAATATAGAGTGATATAGTTTTTAGAATTTAATAGAATTTTTATAATATTAATAGGACATTAATAGATTTTTTTTTATAGTTTTAATTCTTTTCAATCATTTTAAGATTTAATAGAGTTTAAATAGAAATAATATAGTTTTTTTTGCATAGAATTTAATATAGTTGTTTTTTATAGATATTATAGAAAATTAATAGATTTTAGAATATTATTAATTAGGAGTCAATTAGAATTTTTAGGATTAATTTGAGTTAGTTAATTAGGTTTTAATCTAGGTTTTAATTCAGTTTTTTTGCAGTTTTTTAATTCATTTTGGTGGGCTTCAGTCCATTTTCGCAGCCCAATGAGTCCAATTCATTGCCAGAATTTTCCAGCGTCCTCCAGAACATTCTAGAAGCATCCAGGGCTTCTCAGCTTTAAAAGCTAGCAGCCACGTGTTGGCTCGGAGAGGACCCCACGCTGCAGGTCCCACGCACGCCACCTCACCAATCCGTTCCTCTCCCTCACCTGCCACGCATGGGGACACGCGTCCCGCATGCAGCCTCCCACTCCACCATCCCCGGTCACGTGGCATCACCACATCCCTTCACCGTTCTCAGCCTCCGGCCGGCCTGCATGGCCGGCGGCCACCGCGCCGTCGCCGGGAAACACAAAATCCCAGAAACCTCTCATCTTCGTCTTCCTCATCTCGTCCAACCGTCACCAACCTCCATCTCCGATCAAGCTTCACCATCACTCTCAACCCCAAAAACCCAGAACGATGAACATCATCATCATCTTCACACATTTCCCAGAAGTTTCATCAGAAACTTCACCATGTTCATCCCTGAACCTCTCCAGAAATTCAACCTTCATCATAGAGTTTCATCAAGAACTCTCAGTATCCACAAACAACCTTCAAGAACGCCTCCAGTCTTCATCAACGATAACCGTTTCCCAGATTCGGAGCTCCATCACGCATCAAGAGCAACTCCTATCCAGATTCGTCAGAACCATCAGTTCATCCGTCCTCAAGAATTTCCAGAAGCTCCAACAAGAACACCTTCATGTTCATCGCGACTTCCAGGAAGCTCTTCATCGTTTCTTCATCAAGCAACAACACGAACAACTCCAACTCTACATCGCTTCAAGATTCATCAACACTCGATCGCAACTTCGTTCGTTCTCAAGAACAGATCTCCAGATCAAGAGCTTTCGTTAATGGCTTCCAATCAATGTTCGTATGAACCTTCTCCAGATTTTCTTCACCAAGACTCATTAGAACTTCTCCAGATCCACCTGAGTTGCTGTTAAGAGTTAGAGGAGGATGGAATCGAAAGGGTGGAGAGATCAGGATGGGGATGATCTTATTAATTCGTGTGAGGCGGTGTTCTTCGTTCTGGTGAAGTTTGTGAACGGAGGAGATAGGGAGGAGTCTGAGAAGTTTGCGGCGGCGCTGATGAGGAAGAAGATAGAGTTAGGGTTTCCTCAGTGGTTCTGAGAGTGAGGAGGAAGACGGGTTAGGGAACTGGGCCTAAGGCCCAAATCTTTTGACCGTACACCCCCGTTTTTGCTGGGACTGGGCCGGACCCAGTTTATCTTTTTTATCATTTCTGCTTACACCCCCCTCCGTGTCTGAGAATGGGCTGGGCCCTCATTGTTTTTATTTTTTTTCTGTTAACACCCCCAGTTCAGTAGCTTACCCCCCCCTTCGTTTTTGGAGAGACCTGGGCTGGGCCCAGTTCACTGGTTGTTTCTTTATTTTTCTGTATAACCCCCTGTAATAGTTGTAAACCCCCCTGTTTTTCTTTTCTTTATTTTTCCCATTCTGTTTAATTTTGTAGAAAAGAAAAATATTCAAGAAAAAATAGAAAAAAAACATATTATAGAAAAAGAAAAGAAAAGAAATGTTATAAAAAAAATATTGGAAAAGAAAATATGTGAAAAAAATAGAAAAATATATTTGGAAAAAGAAGAGAAGAAAAGAAGTGAAAAATATTCAAGAAAAAATAGAAAAAATATGTTGAAAAGGAGAAAAATAGTAGAGAAAAAAGAAAGAGGAGAGAAAATATTGTGAAAATGGAGAAAAATATATAGAAAGAAAAGGGAAAAATATATAAAGAATATTTTGAGAAAAGGGAAAAATAGGTGAAAAGAAAAGAAGAAAAAAGGAAAAAATATTAAAGTGTCGATTTAATATTTTTAGAGTTCATTTTCTTTTAGGATATATTTTCATAGATTTTATTTTCCGATTTTAGGATAGTTTAGAAGCCCATTTGTTAGGGGGCTATTTTTCATTCGATTTTTCAAGATAGAATAGGATAGCATTTCCTAGGAGATTTATTTCAGTATTCACCCATTGTAATCATTTTTCAGAGATTAATAAAACGAGATTTGAGCTGTGGTCCCGAAGTAGTCGAACTACAGCTGCTCTGATTCTTCGTACCAGACGAAGATATGTAGGCATAGGATGCGATGTCCTAGCGAGCACACTAACGACTAACCTGTTGTTCTCTCGCGGCTGTGCGATCGAGACTTTCCCGTTGACGACTAATCGATTACCCTTTTTTCTCTCTTGCTTGAGGGCATTTGAGACCAAACCATAGTTTTGCCCATAGGTTCCCGACCCTATGAAGCCAGTTGTTTTTCTCACTGCTGTGTGAGAATGTTTGTTTAGCCGTAGTTAGTCTGAACTACGTAAAGCTCTGATCTTCCATGCAATGGAAGTACGTAGGCACAAGACGCGAGGTCTTGGCGAGCCAATTTTCCCGTAGTCCCGAACTACGTTGACTCTGACTTTCTCTCTTGAGAATACGTAGGCATAGAGTGCGACGCTCTATCGAGTCAATTCCCTTCCGTTTAGATTTAGCAGCCGTAGATAGATTGTTTTTGCATCCAATAGACAACCCAAGCAAGCGTGGATCCCGTCGAGTACGACGGACGTGAGGGGTGCTAATACCTTCCCCTTGCGTAACCGACTCCCGAACCCAGGCTATGGTTGCGATGACCATACCTTTTCCCCGTTTTTTGCGAGGTTTACTTCGAGCGTTTCCTTTCCCGCTCTGAGGGATAAATAACGCACGGTGGCGACTCTTCTGTCAGCCGGCGCCGATTTTCGCAGTAGCGACACCTACGTATTCTCGTCTGGAATGAGAAATCAGAGTCAACGTAGTTCGACTAACTACGGGTGAAGGGGGAAGGTTGCTCTCCAAGCAAAGAAACCACACAGGGGAAAGAAGCCATCACAGAAACTTCTAAGAAACCCTAATATCTAAGCACTAGAGGATATCTATCCTAAGGAATCTATGAACACTATCAAGCATTGAAAATTCTTCCACAAAGGTATCAACCTATTCTCTATACTAGCAAGAAGGATTGAGGGATCTAAAGTTGGCTAAAGATCACTTTTGGAACCAAACTAGTTGATATGCTAAGTTAGGGTCATCCTAAAAATGGCCATGATGTAAAATCTAATTAAAATAGGAAATCATTCCTAAATCTTCTACCAAAAATCATAGGGTCTCCTAAGGTTGTTATGAGCCTATGGTAGAAAAATCAGAGCCTAACTCTAAGTTTAAGGGCACTATCTAAATGTTAAACCTAAAGGTATGCTTAAGGGAATCCACAAGGGAAAGTTCCAAGAAATATATCTCAAACCTATACCTAAAAGTTTCTAAAAAACCAAATAAAAATCATACAACTCTATCAAGATGTCTAAAGCAATCATGCAAAAATTTAGATCCTAAATCATAACCATGATCTAGTACAAAAATCAGCAAGCCAATCATGCATTTTTGACATTATTAATCATCTAATTAAAATGGAAAACTGATATTAAATGGAAATTCAACCAAAAATGCAATTAAACTGCACAACAAAATTAAGGACATGGCAAGAATCATTCATGATTTTTTTCATAATTTTCTAGTAACTATTCCTATTTTTCTTGAATTAAAACAAATCAATGAATTAAAAGAAAAAAGAAAATGAATTAAAAGAAAGCCAAGAAAATAACACAACCATCATATCAGATTACTAGTCAACCTATCTAAAGGGAAGGATTGCGCCACGTATGCGCTGAGGGCAAATAAATGAAACAGTGTGTTTCATTCCTGATCTCGTGTGGCTCGTTTGACTTCAATACACCATGCACTCTAATCTCACTCATTCATTCAGAAAGTAGTTCAATCCAATGCTCTACAATACGCCACGCCATCAGGTAAATGGTCAACTATCTGAAATGAAACGACATGCGTTGGATTGCATTACCTAGTCAACTAAGTCATACGCATCTAACATCTTAAACATTGTCTTCTACCTTTCAAACTGAAACAAAAGGAGGGATGTCTCATGGTGGCCGGAGAAGACTCGGGTCGTCTTCTCCGGAGAGGGGAAAATAACCAGAAACTCAAACATCACTAAACTCAATAAAAATGGTATGTACCTCTTCATCTTTCCACACTAATCATCATGATGCAATTCTTTTTCATATTTTCTCAAGGAACAAGCTAACATGAAGCCTAACAGAAAATGCACCCTTCCAAGAATCATCTCCAAACTCTAAATTCTTTCCACTAACATCTTCTACACATCACACTGATCATAAACCTAGGTTCATACCTTGATATCAACCAAGAAACAACCATAACCGATCCATCAAAGTTTTTGCTCATCATCAAGAAATCTCACAAACGGTGCCAAGATCAATCCTAATTCCATCTAGGACCTAAGTTCTACCTAACCACATACAAAAACTACTCTAATTCATCATCAATTGAGAGTAATCGTGAAAAGAAGAAAACTTGATAAATGCTTCAACAGTGGATGATTCAGCCACCAATCCTTGACCAAAGTTGTGCAAAATCACTCAGTGATGATGGTAGATGCTTTTTGGACCTTCAATTTCTTCAGAAAGGGCTCCAATGGTGAAACTCGAATTTCAATTCTAACTAACTTTTTTCAACTGTGTCTTACCTGTGCTAGCTCAATCCATCACCAACCTTCATCTGGATTCATTCATGAGCTTATATAAAAACTTTCTGGGCTGCAATGGAGGCCTAAAATTGGCTCTATGATCCAATTTCAATTTTCACTTTTCCTTCCAAAACTCACTTGTAACAGGCCATGAAAATGGCTTTGTTTTCCCTCCAAATGTGCTCAAATTCACTGCTGGTATTGCAAGGAGGATGAAGGGCTATGATTCATCCCTCAATTTCAATCAATGGATGGTTTTTGTCATGTAACTTCTCCTTGAAGTAACTTCAAATTTGACAATAAAATATGCTTCAATTTGGAAATCTAAAAATGCCAATGTGTTCCAAATATCATTTACACTAAAAATATGCACAAACTTGCAATATTTTGAACAAATATGAATTATTTTGCAATTTTCTCATTTTAATGCCTTTAAATCTCTTTTTGTCAAATTTTCTTCAACCAACTCTCATTCTAATCCATATCAATGAACTTTTGATGCTTGGCTGAGCAAATAACCCCATTTTGAGCAACTTTCAAGTTGAACATAATTCCATTTGAGGTGTGTAAGATGGTAAAATTGACCCATAATCCAAAATGACTTGTAATTTCAACTTCCCAAAATGCCCCTGTCTTGAAAGCAATATATCTTGATTTCTACAAATCCAATCATGGACTTTTAGTACTCTTTGGAAAGCTAAGAAGATAAGGAACAACATGCATGTTGGCCTAAAGTTGAGGAGAAGCTTCCTTATAGGTCAAAAATGGCATGGAAGTTGGTTGACTTTTAAGCACCAAAATCACATTCATCTGAGGACCTGTAACTTGTCTGCTTCATAACTTGAGTTCTATAAATCCTAACAAGGACTTCTAGTACTCAAATTAAAGCTATGATCATGCTCTACAACAATCATGTTGGGGTCAAGGTGAGATGAAAATCACATATTGAGTTATGTGGTCTTGAAGTTAGGCACTAAACCAGGGGATTTTACACTGTCAAGCTTAGAAACCTTAGTCTAGGAACTCCTCACACTCTTGATTCATGATGAGATAGTCTTGGAATCATCCCCGATGTGTCTCAACACACCATTCAATGGTCACATGGCCTTGAAATTTGGTATCAACCCCTTTCAAATCCACCTGTTGACTTAGGGTTGATCAGATGAAACCCTAGTTGCACCAATCTTGGTAGTAGCTTCTTATCCTTCACATGATGACCTGTCTAGGCTTCAAAATGACTTTCAATACTTCTCATGAGCTCTCCCAATGCTTCAAGTCCAACTTCATGGATTTAGAATCATCTTATGGCCTCCCACAACCTTCAAGTTAGGAGATATGCACATTTGGGCTCCAGCCACTTCTCTAAGGATCTTTGACTTCTTTGATGAGGATATTGTCGCTACTGCGAAAATCGGCGCCGGCTGAACAGAAGATTCGCCACCGTGCGTTATTTATCCCAATGGAGGGAAAGGAAATGCTCAGAGTAAACCTACCGCAAAGACGGGAAAGGAATGGTCATCGCAACCAAATCCTGGGTTCGGGAGTCGGTTACGCAAGGGGAAGGTATTAGCACCCCTCACGTCCGTCGTACTCGACGGGATCCACACTTGTTTTCTGGTACGGATTGTTATTTCTATCTAAACTAAAGGTCAAGGGTTAAAAGAAAATAAACTGACTCGGCAAAGTATCGCACTTTATGCCTACGTATTCTCGTCTGGAACGAGAAATCAGAGTCAATGTAGTTCGCCTACCTACGGGAAAGGAGGGGAAGGTTGCTCGCTAGGATATCGCATCCTATGCCTACGTACTTTCATACAGCATGAAAGATCAGAGCAAACGTAGTTCGGGCCACGTACGACACAAGTCTGTCTTGATTGCTTTTATCTCCTTCTAAAAAAGGGTTTTTCTGATTACCGGTCCAAGCGGACAAAAATGACGTTTTGATGAGCTCACATTCTTTTACGGAAGAAGTGTCTTTTATTGTGTTTGAAATATTTATTGTGTTTTTCTGTTTGTTTTGAGAAAGAAGAGACAGAACTCTAACCTACGGTTGAAAAGGGAAGCAAACTAACCTAATGTTATCATGCATGGGTTAAGACCTAATGTCTATCATGCTCCTCTCTTGCGCAGAGAGAAACAGAGATCCTAAGGGATAAATGGAAACAGAAACAGTAGCCTATATACAATAAAGCAGTAAAATGCATGGATGCAGCAATACAAGCGAGGCAAGGGAGTCCCACTCAACCTCGAACCTAGAAAACAACAGGCAAAAGCGAACAAAATTCGCTTTCAACCTAACAGGATAAATGGCAAACAATACAGTCAGAGAAATTCAAATAATACATCAAGAATTATAACCAGCAAAAGAAAACAACAAAAGCAATCTTCATCAACAACTGTCTTCAAGCAAGGTCTCTATCTTCAATCTTCAGGGCTTTCCTTCAAGTCTCACTCTCCAAGATGAGCAGCAATCAATAAGATGAATTGGATGTTAAGCAGTCAATTGCCTACCAAGGGTGGCTCACTGACTGTTAACATGATACAAACAATTTTCTCTCAAAAGTTCTATCTTTTAAATACATTCACTAATCCTTCCAAAGGAAGGAGGTGGGTATTTAAAAGAGACTTTGAATCATAGAGAAAGGATGGAGGCAAACAAGACCTTCCATGTTTGTGAATCAAGTTCCTATTCTAGAGCTCTACTTAACTCCTAGATCCTATAACCTTCAACAGCTGCCAGCAAGATACTCTTCATCAACTCTGGAAATTAATCTTCATTCCTTGTCTTCAATGGCTTCATCAACAAAGTCTTCAACTCAAACCCAAGCCCCAAACAAGCCCAATACCCCACACAATCAAACAATAACCCTAGAAAGGGCACACCACACAATCAATCAATTCAAAAATCAACCAAAAATAGTATATTATTCTATTAATTCCTAATATAAATGCTAGGGGACCCTACATAACTACCCTTAAGTCCCATATATTCCCCATAGACTAAATTGCCCTAAACAACCTAAATCTAAAATTGTTATTGACCTATACTAAAGTTTTAATCAAATTCTATACTACCTAGAACTACCTAATTAAAACTACCCTAAAAATTATCACAAAATTATGAAATTAATTCAGGGGGACCCTAAACCATTCATCTAATCATCCTAAAAAAATTGGACTCAAAATCCTAAGGGAACTATCCTAATTAAATTCTACAAGTTAGCATACCAACTAAAAGAATTAAAAAAAAGCAATTAAAAGTAAAAATGCACAAAAAATATAAAACTGAAATAAAATGGCTATTTTATGTTTTTATATTTTTCTAGACAGAAAATGGAAAATGGGAAAAAAGTCTCATTAAAAAATATGCATTTTTCAATTTTATATGAATTTTTGAAGTTTAATAAAATCTCGGCCATAGGATGGTTTTCCAAGTCAACAAGTCCACATACAATCAATGGTCTAGATTATGTCTTCAACCTTGGTCCATCTAGGGTTTTAGAATCCATGAAAAAACAAACTCCATGCATGAAACTTTCCACCACTTGTTCTCTCTCATTTCTCCATCAAATGACACAATCCAAGAACCAAACTTGACTAGAATTTTACGTAGAATCCAACCATGCCATTAGATTTCGTTGAAACTAACTACATCATCCTAACCGAACCACACAACTCCATGGATCCAAACTTTCTTCAATTTTCGACCATCATAAAACTCAACAATCTTTGTATATAATTAATCCTCATGCTATGCTGATCACAACCAACCAACTCTCATGCATTATCATCCATTAAATCATGTGTTCTACCTCCATCAAGAATCAACCTCCATTAATGAAACCTCACTAATTGGTCTAAAACTCATCCAAATGAATCCCCTAATGGTCTCTAATAGTTTCACAACAAGAACTAATCCTAGCCATGCCTAAAACAGAGTGTGGGAAAGATTTTGCATACCTTGACCCTACAATGGCAAGTGTTGAAAAGCTTCGAACCAGACCTTGTGGATCTTCAAGAATGGTCTCTATGTGATGAATAACACTCTTCTTGCACAAGATTTGATGGAGATGGCTTGTATCTTCAGATCCAATCACTTTTGCTCTTTTTGCAACTTCACTTGGAAAGCTTCAATTCTTCAACAATGGGGGCTCACTCTAGCATGAACATGTTCATGGAGGTTTGTAGTGATGATTTGTGGAAGAAAATGGAAGGGTAATGAAGAGAAAAATGAAGTTTCAATTCAATTTGCAAATGGAGAATTTTTGGTTCAAACTCTTTTCTCTACCACCATTAACATCAACAATCACCAACTTCTCACCAATGGAGAGTGTAATCAATATATAGACTAATTTGGAAGGGTCTAGAATCATCTAGATCAATCTAGTAGCAACTTGAACTTTCATGAAGATATTTTGCATCTCACTTTCCACCACATGAGATATCATGACAAAACCCTTACAACTTGAGTAATTCACTTGATTTTCTCCTTAGGTGGTATTTTGGACAAGATACAAAGCTTAAACACCTTGTTTATGAAGCTTTTCTTTGTTTTGGTTTAGTATGCCATTATGCAAGCAAGCACATTACAAAGCAACCCCAAGATTTAAGCCTCAAATCAAAAATGTGGCTGAACCATTGTTCTTAAAATATCCTTGGGAGTCAAAATGACCTATCATATGCCATGGTTTGGATTTGGAACTTGGATTTTAGGATTTTCCATTTCACTTGAATTAACTTATGTCCCATTTTTAGGCTATTTTTATCACTTTTTTTATGAGCCTTTCCAACATCTCATGACCACCCTACTAGCCTTAAAACATCATTCTAAGCAACTTTAATGCTGAAGGTTTTTCCATTTGAAGCTTGGAAGTAGGAGATATGGCCATATGCTTGAAATGACCTATAACTGCCAAATGACCAAAATGCCCTTTGCTTGCCAAAGTCATAAGTAGAGTTCCACAAATCAGATGAAGACATATCATACCTTTCTAGAAAGCTAAGATCATGAGGAACAACTCTCATGTTGTCCAGAGATCCATTTGAAAGCTCCTTGAGAGGTAAACGTTGCTTGGAAGTTTAGTAACTTTCACAGACAAAATTTCAGATGCCTCTGATGACCTGTAACTTGCAAGGACCATAACTTGAGTTCTATAAATCTCCTTGATGTCTTCCACCACTCAAATTAAAGGTCTTTAGATCCTCTACAAGTTTCATGTTGGCCAAGGATCCATTTGAGACTTGCATTTTGAATTATCTTGCTTGGAAGTTTGACCTAAATCAGGGGATTTTACACAGAAACCCTAACTTAGAAACTTCTCTTCTTCTTGATTTCATTTGATCTCTCCTTGACACAACACCACATCCATATCAACATGTCAAATGAGGCATCCCACATCTTTCAAACAGACCTTGATGCCCTTCAATCAAGCATTTGACCTAGGGTTGACCCAGATGAAACCCTAGTTGACTGTCTTCCACTGCAGCTCTTGTAATCACATCAATGACTTGCCTCACTTTCAAAATGACCCTCTAGGTATTCCATGATGTCTATATACCCTCCATGGCCTCAATTCATGACTCACAACTTCTTTGATGATCTTCAAATACCCTCAAGATAGGAGATAGATCCACTGCTTGGTCCACTAACTTCTCAGATTATGACTTGGCTAAGACTGAATTTGAATAAGAATCACTTGATATGCCCATAGAGATAAGAATTGCATTTGGTCCCCTGTTGGATGACTTGCCCATGCTATGCTATGCAAATGATTAGACTATGTACATGACTTTTTATGCAAATGACAATGCAATTGAAACATAAGATCAGGTAAAAAAATTGAGCAAATTTTAGGGTGCAACAGCTGCCCCTATTCAAGCGACTTGGACCTGACTGGGTGAAACGCCCGGAGCCTTCAGACATTCGAGGTACAAGACGGTTGAATACTAAGAACCCAAAAATTTGCCAACCGCAGAAATAAACTGCACAACTGCTTGGGGAGCGACATCCACCAACTGAATCTGGTTGTTACGACAACAACTGATCCGACGTCTGATAATTATGATTTCAACTTCAACCACCTATGTAACGCCACAGGTACTGAACACTTTTCGCAACACACCTCTGTCCACAACTGGACTAACCTTATCAACACAATAAGAGAGACAAATTCGTCAACACGAATAGAGATTCTGTTGTCACAGGAGTAACCTTGTCCACATTTGGACCCAAATTTCGCCAAATCACGAATAAACACAGATCTGTCCACGTCAGGACTCACATCACGGAAAAATCCCGGCGCTTTCGCTGGGAAACATTTCTGTCTAATCACAGGAAACTCCATCCGTCTCTCCATACGGGCAAACCATCTGTCTAAACACAGGAAACTCCATCCGCCTATCCATACGGGAAAATCATCTGCCTAAACACAGGAAACTTCATCCGCCTATCCATACGGGAAAATCATCTGGCTAAACACAAGAAACTTCATCCGCCTATCCATACGGGAAAATCATCTGCCTAAACACAGGAAACTTCATCCACCTATCCATACGGGAAAATCATCTGCCTAAACACAGGAAACTTCATCCGCCTATCCATACGGGAAAATCATCTGCCTAAACACAGGAAACTTCATCCGCCTATCCATACGGGAACATCATCTGCCTAAACACAGGAAACTTCATCCGCCTATTCATACGGGAACATTATCTGCCTAAACATAGGAAACTTCATCCGCCTATCCATACGGGAAAATCATCTGCCTAAACACAGGAAACTTCATCCGCCTATCCATACGGGAAAATCATCTGCCTAAGCACAGGAAACTTCATCCGCCTATCCATACGGGAAAATCATCTGCCTAAACACAGGAAACTTCATCCGCCTATCCATACGGGAAAATCATCTGCCTAAACACAGGAAACTTCATTCGCCTATTCATACGGGAACATCATCTGCCTAAACACAGGAAAATCATCTGCCTAAACACAGGAAACTTCATCCGCCTATTCATACGGGAACATCATCTGCCTAAACACAGGAAACTTCATCCGCCTATCCATACGGGAAAATCATCTGCCTAAACACAGGAACTTCATCCGCCTATCCATACGGGAAAATCATCTGCCTAAACACAGGAAACTTCATCCGCCTATCCATACGGGAACATCATCTGCCTAAACACAGGAAACTTCATCTGCCTATTCATACGGGAACATCATCTGCCTAAACACAGGAAACTTCATCCGCCTATTCATACGGGAACATCATCAGCCTAAACACAGGAAACTTCATCCGCCTATCCATACGGGAAAATCATCTGCCTAAACACAGGAAACTTCATCCGCCTATCCATACGGGAAAATCATCTGCCTAAACACAGGAAACTTCATCCGCCTATCCATACGGGAAAATCATCTGCCTAAACACAGGAAACTTCATCCGCCTATTCATACGGGAACATCATCTGCCTAAACACAGGAAACTTCATCCGCCTATCCATACGGGAAAATCATCTGCCTAAACACAGGAAACTTCATCCGCCTATCCATACGGGAAAATCATCTGCCTAAACACAGGAAACTTCATCCGCCTATTCATACGGGAAAATCATCTGCCTAAACATAGGAAAATAACTCCGCCTTTGCTACGGATAATACTCTGCCAAATACAGGAACATATCTCCGCCTCTGCTACGGGTAATACTCTGTCAAATACAGGAACATATCTCCGCCTCTGCTACGGGTAATACTCTGTCGAATACAGGAAAATATCTCCGTCACTGCTACGGGTAATACTCTGTCGAATACAGGAAAATATCTCCGCCTTTGCTACGGGTAATACTCTGTCAAATACAGGTTTTCTGCCTATCTTTGCAGCAGCTAGCTCCATCAATCACATGGGTAACACAATATGGGTCTAATCTTCCAATTTTTAGTGCTGACATGGCAGCAAATCTGAGAAGGCTCCTACTGGGGATTTTCTGAATTCACACTGCCAGACAACTTCCAAAACCGATTCACGAAATCTTTTGATATTGTTATAACAACAACCTTGAAGAAATACTCCTCTGGAAGGGTAAGAGAAACTTAATCAAGCAACTCTGTGGGGAATAACGCCACAATTGACATTATCATTACATGTCTCACATCGAGATCATGAATGTTTGGTAATTAATTTGAGCAAGAGCTCTCTCCGCCTGCATGGGAAACAATACTTGAAAACAAACGGTTAACCAACCTGGTTTATGTTTCAAAATGCATATGTTTAACAATGACGCAATGCTCCATTCGATATGGAAATGCTACGCGTTTTTATTTGGTAGATGCAAATATGACACTATATGCCAATGCAGATGCAAGCTCGAACTGCTAGGATACAGAAAACCGCTTCAGCAAAATAAATGCTGAAGACAACGCCAGCTCCGCTGGGGGTAACCAGGTGCCACAGAATTATTCCAGCAAAATAAATGCTGGAAGAGTGAAGCCAACTTCGCTGAGGGATAATTGAATGCGCCAATCATGATTGGACTTCTGCTGGAGAGTGAACGGGTATCACACGGTATTCCGACAAAATAAATGCCAGGACGCACAGCCAACTCTGCTGGGGAGAGTCTTAATCTTTGAGTTCCACTGGGAGGAAAGAAAACACTTGCTGGAAAGAGAACTCCGCTGGGGACGAAACGACTCTCTTGGGGAAAATCAGCTGACTCCGTTGGGGAGAGAATAAATGACCCTACTGGGAAGGGTAGACTGTCTGAGTACAACTCACAAGCTGGAAATATTAATCTTCTGAGGCTAAACCACTCCGCTCGGGATGGGGGATCCTTTTGGGGGACACCACACTGTCTGAATACAGCCTTCGATCTTGGAATCATTAATTCTGCTGAGAGTAAACGACCTACTGGAGACTGCCCTTTGGATAAGCTGCGACTAGCTGGGGAATTTGATCCTTCTTTAGTAAGGGACATTGCCATCTCAGAAGCGCAACCTGCATGGGGATTCACTTCACATAACGATCAAGTCTTTTCGTTACGAGCTTCTGGTTAGGACTCTTCGATCTCTGTACCCTGACGGTTAGATCTGAACTGTTTCTGTACGTCAAACCCCAAAAGAATGTCCCAACAACATCTTTTGTTTTTAGGGTGTTCTGCCCCGGTCTTGCGATAATCTTTTGCCCCTGATCGACTGATTCGTGGAGCAGCGCCCATAGCCGCGAGAGATTTGCCAAATCTCGACCTAATTGCCCCAGATGAACTGCTTCTCGAATGTACGACTTTACTGGGGATAAACGAACGTGCCAAGTAGGCTGGGGCTTTTGTACATCCATGATAGGTCATACACTCCTGATGCTGGACAATACCCTGTCTGAATTCACGGCTTCTAGTAGAAGGGTCAATGGATGGCAGCACGATTTCCCGATATTTGTCTCAAACTTGAAAATTGGCTGAATCTGCTCAAGTAGCTCTGAGTAACGCTGTTGTAGAAGAACAGTTCTTTCGCCTCTATTATGCCCCGGCCTGCAGGAACCTCTGTGGGATAGTCTGAAAATCTGTACCCTGGCGGTTTAATATGAACTGCCCCAGTATTCTGAACTTCAGCGAGATACTTCGAATCGAACGCCTCTCGAATAAAGAATAATCCCTGCACTCTTGGGATGGCATGCCCCTGTCTGCATTGACTTTGCCTTAATCTGGTTCTTGGAAAAACCCACTCTGAACCGAAAGCACCTTGCTACAATACGACCTTGCGGTGGCTTACCCCGGTGTTTCCCTCAATTCAACAACTATCAACATCATGACTGGCCCCTGAACGAGCGTTAAGCGACTTAACCTGCCCTGATCAAACATAGCATTCTGGATAGCTGCCCCTGATTGGCTCTCGAGAAGATTCGCTTCTGATCAACTGCTTCTCAAGTAAGCTGCCCCATAATCAACCGATGCTTCGGGACTTTTCCTCAGACTAATTGATTCCGAACTCACTGGAAGTCAATGCCCCAAATTTACAGGGTTTCACAACATACACCATTCTGATCCAGACTGTTGAATTATTCAATCCTGTTCGATTATTCCCTGTTGAAATTTCTTTCCTGTCAACTACTAACCTGCAAGTAAAATTGTTCAGTCTCGAATGGTAATTTTAATGCAGTGTTCATGCAAATTTTGAAAAAATGTGCTGTCACTCATTTACGTGTCATGACTGTGAGTGACGAATGAACCAAAGTTCAAACGTAGTGCTTACGTGATCAGTGAAAAATACAACAAGGATATGATTAGCAAATCAAGAAGGAGTCAGGTTACTCAACCTTATCGTAATGCGCTTTCAGAATAAACCCTACCTCAATTAGGTCTTTTAAGGGTTGTATCGTGGTCGGGTTTACGGTTCGTGAAACAAAGGATATTTGGCTCAAATTATGTTTTGTACCCACCCCTTCTACGTGATGATCTCCGATCCTAAAGTTCAGTTAACGTGGCTCGAGCGCTCGCCTCTTCGAGAGGTATGTTGAATGGTAAGGACCATGGCTAAGGAACTCACAAGGTTTCGGAGTGACAGTTACTCCTTTTTCGTTTTCAGTGTCTGTATCTACACGACCTTGTCCTTGTTCGAGGATTTTTCTTTTGATATCCTTTCTTTTGCATTTTTTCGATTCCCTAATTTTTGCCTGGACTGACTCCTTTTGAGTTCTTTTCGATTTTTTCTTTGAAGTCCAGCGGGATACCCTAATTTTTGCCTAAGTATTAGCTTTCCAGCTTTTCTTTTTCTTTTTTACTTAGCGGGCTTTCTTATTATTTTTTTTCTTGGAACACAGTCGCGTGACACTGATTGTCTTAGTTGCTTCGAAAAGATGGTAACTGTCTCACTCCTGGTTGGTGAGGTTTAACCATGGTGGTTGGCGAGATGCGACCTCTTGAGAGGTATAGACTGATTGGTCCTCGAAAGGCAACACTCCTCTGTAAGACTTGAACACTCGGTCAAGTTAACTGACAACTACCCTGCCCCGGGTTAAGATGTGAGGGTTTAAAAGTCCGAAAAACTTCTACTTCTTGGCTCGAAGTGGTTAACAAGGGACTAACTCCTTATATCTCCAGTGTTTGGGGATTTGAAACAATGCCTTGTACGTCATCGGCAAGGTTTTATCTGAAAGCATACGATCATCGGTTATGAGTATTCAGTTTCGTCATCCTCCCTCCAATCTTTGCTAATCACAGTGATAAAGTGGAGTAAATAAAATGCAAGTGTCAATGCAATGCAATAAATGAGCGACAGCGACATGATTAATTCAGAAAATGCATAGTCACTTTATCAATATTACCATTCGAAAACAATCAATATTTAACAGCAAGTAGTAACTAACAGAAAAGAAACTACAAATGCAAATGATAAAAAGTCTGAGGACTGCCAATGCTGAGGGTGCCCGCCTGTCTGGACCACTGGCTTCTTGAAACATTCTGGATTCTTCCAGTCTTTACACCATGCTCAACGTGTTCTCCTGTCCTTACCAATTCAGAGAAATTTGGTGCAATTTCAAACATTCTTTCGAAGTACGGACTCTGCAAGGAGTTTACGAACATGCCTTTCAACTCTCGGTCTTGAAGCGGTGGTTGCACTCTAGCAGCAAATTCTCTCCACCTCTGAACATACTTCCTAAAAGGTTCATTGTTCCCTTGAGACAATTCTTGCAGCTGCATGCGACTAGGAGCTTCATCAAGATTGTAGTCATACTGCTTCAGGAAAGCGTCGGCTAAATCCGCCCATGATCGGATCTGATCACTCTCTAACTGTATATACCAACTCAGAGATGCCCCAGTCAGACTATCTTGAAAGCAGTGAATCATCAGCTTGTCGTTATACGCGAACGAAGTCATTCTCCGGCAGAACATAACCAAATGTAGCTTCGGACAACTATCCCCTTTGTATTTCTCGAAATTGGGCACTTTGAACTTTGGAGGCAATACAAGACCTGGCACCAAACACATGCTTGCAGCATTCAGATCAATAGTATTCTTATCCACCAGGGCAGCAATCTGATCTTCCAACGTCTGAAGTCTTCTCATATACTCCTCAACAGTCAATGGGTTCTGAATATCAACCTACAGAACAACTCTCGGAGGTGGCAAAATCCTTGGAGAATCTGGCGTAGAGAAAGTAAAATTGTGATACTCGGCGTCATTGAAAGAATATGGACCACTGACAGGGGTTTGCGCTGGCTGGGCAACATTGTTCATCTGAGCTCTTTGACCATTGTTATCTCCTCTATGCATAGCTGTGATGTCTTCCCTGATCTGACTCACCTGGTGTTTCAACAATTCGAACTCCGCCCGAGTAATAACCAAGTTCTGCTCCCCTGAAGCCATGATCTATCCCAATGCTAACTCAAGTCCAATGCGAATGTCGGGAAATCAACTGATGAAGCGGACAAAAATGGGTAAGCTCCCTGTTCCAGATGAGGATGAATATGCAAAATGAAATGCGAATGCAAACTGAAATGCAACAATGCAAAATGCACACACAAGGGACCAAGTGCCCCTGGCTGAGAAGAATCCACCGTACTGGTCTTAGCCAGACCCATAACACTGCTCGAACCTGGTGTCAGCAAATCAAAACGGTACTCGAACCTGGTCTCCAACAGACCTCATAATGTTGTCCTCAAATACCACTGAATCTCAATCAAGAAAACCGGTAATCTGGAAGTCAAGTTACCTGCATGCCCCAACCCCTCTCACAGGTAGGTGTCCTAGTAATTGACACAAGGTATGGCATCCTATGCGGTCGTCGGCGTCACAGACTTTCAGGGTTGATGATACGATTCCCAGAAGGAGTGGCATCATCAAATCTTGAAGAGGCCTCACTTAGCCAACTTCCAAATTATCGGTTCCCAGAGTCGACAATTCAACTAACCAACAACCCCTTCGACCCAAAGGGTAGAAAAAGAAGTCAACCAGAAGAATCTCGTCCAAGTATAGATTTTGTGGGACACTAATGCAAGCAAAGCCGGCACGCGCCCACTACTTTCTACTCTAGTTCTAAGTGCACTCAAGCCCAGGTCCGGCTTATCTCTCAATCATAGAATACCCGTCACACCCCAATACAGCAATAATAACAATAATATAATGCTGAAAGTAAATGACAGAAAAAGTAAATCCATACAAAATCCCCGACGGGAAAACAAGCGTTAGGATTGACTCGCTTAAGGGACGTTGGATCCCAAATGCATAAGGAACTATCGTAGTCCTTAGCAGCCAGGGGACGTTGGGTCCCCAGCAGAGTCGTCAGCTGTCGCTACTGCGAAAATCAGCGCCGGCTGAACAGAAGAGTCGCCACCGTGCGTTATTTATCCCAACGGAGGGAAAGGAAACGCCCAGAGTAAACCTACCGCAAAGACGGGAAAGGAATGGTCATCACAACCAAATCCTGGGTTCGGGAGTCGGTTACGCAAGGGGAAGGTATTAGCACCCCTCACGTCCGTCGTACTCGACGGGATCCACGCTTGTTTTCTGGTACGGATTGTTATTTCTATCTAAACTAAGGGTCAAGGGTTAAAAGAAAATAAAATGACTCGGCAAAGTATCGCACTTTATGCCTACGTATTCCCGTCTGGAACGAGAAATCAGAGTCAACGTAGTTCGCCTACCTACGGGAAAGGAGGGGAATGTTGCTCGCTAGGATATCGCATCCTATGCCTACGTACTTTCATACAGCATGAAAGATCAGAGCAAACGTAGTTCGGGCCACGTACGACACAAGTCTGTCTTGATTGCTTTTATCTCCTTCTAAAAAAGGGTTTTTTCTGATTACCGGTCCAAGCGGACAAAAATGACGTTTTGATGAGCTCACATTCTTTTACGGAAGAAGTGTCTTTTATTATGTTTGAAATATTTATTGTGTTTTTCTGTTTGTTTTGAGAAAGAAGAGACAGAACTCTAACCTACGGTTGAAAAGGGAAGCAAACTAACCTAATGTTATCATGCATGGGTTAAGACCTAATGTCTATCATGCTCCTCTCTTGCGCAGAGAGAAACAGAGATCCTAAGGGATAAACGAAAACAGAAACAGTAGCCTATATACAATAAAGCAGTAAAATGCATGGATGCAGCAATACAAGCGAGGCAAGGGAGTCCCACTCAACCTCGAACCTAGAAAACAACAGGCAAAAGCGAACAAAATTCGCTTTCAACCTAACAGGATAAATGGCAAATAATACAGTCAGAGAAATTCAAATAATACATCAAGAATTATAACCAGCAAAAGAAAACAGCAAAAGCAATCTTCATCAACAACTGTCTTCAAGCAAGGTCTCTATCTTCAATCTTCAGGGCTTTCCTTCAAGTCTCACTCTCCAAGATGAGCAGCAATCAATAAGATGAATTGGATGTTAAGTAGTCAATTGCCTACCAAGGGTGGCTCACTGACTGTTAACATGATACAAACAATTTTCTCTCAAAAGTTCTATCTTTTAAATACATTCACTAATCCTTCCAAAGGAAGGAGGTGGGTATTTAAAAGAGACTTTGAATCATAGAGAAAGGATGGAGGCAAACAAGACCTTCCATGTTTGTGAATCAAGTTCCTATTCTAGAGCTCTACTTAACTCCTAGATCCTATAACCTTCAACAGCTGCCAGCAAGATACTCTTCATCAACTCTGGAAATTAATCTTCATTCCTTGTCTTCAATGGCTTCATCAACAAAGTCTTTAACTCAAACCCAAGCCCCAAACAAGCCCAATACCCCACACAATCAAACAATAACCCTAGAAAGGGCACACCACACAATCAATCAATTCAAAAATCAACCAAAAATAGTATATTATTCTATTAATTCCTAATATAAATGCTAGGGGACCCTACATAACTACCCTTAAATCCCATATATTCCCCATAGACTAAATTGCCCTAAAAAACCTAAATCTAAAATTGTTATTGACCTATACTAAAGTTTTAATCAAATTCTATACTACCTAGAACTACCTAATTAAAACTACCCTAAAAATTATCACAAAATTATGAAATTAATTCAGGGGGACCCTAAACCATTCATCTAATCATCCTAAAAAAATTGGACTCAAAATCCTAAGGGAACTATCCTAATTAAATTCTACAAGTTAGCATACCAACTAAAAGAATTAAAAAAAAGCAATTAAAAGTAAAAATGCACAAAAAATATAAAACTGAAATAAAATGGCTACTTTATGTTTTTATATTTTTCTAGACAGAAAATGGAAAATGGGAAAAAAAGTCTCATTAAAAAATATGCATTTTTCAATTTTATATGAATTTTTGAAGTTTAATAAAATCTCGGCCATATGATGGTTTTCCAAGTCAACAAGTCCACATACAATCAATGGTCTAGATTATGTCTTCAACCTTGGTCCATCTAGGGTTTTAGAATCCATGAAAAAACAAACTCCATGCATGAAACTTTCTACCACTTGTTCTCTCTCATTTCTCCATCAAATGACACAATCCAAGAACCAAACTTGACTAGAATTTTACGTAGAATCCAACCATGCCATTAGATTTCGTTGAAACTAACTACATCATCCTAACCGAACCACACAACTCCATGGATCCAAACTTTCTTCAATTTTCGACCATCATAAAACTCAACAATCTTTGTATATAATTAATCCTCATGCTATGCTGATCACAACCAACCAACTCTCATGCATTATCATCCATTAAATCATGTGTTCTACCTCCATCAAGAATCAACCTCCATTAATGAAACCTCACTAATTGGTCTAAAACTCATCCAAATGAATCCCCTAATGGTCTCTAATAGTTTCACAACAAGAACTAATCCTAGCCATGCCTAAAACAGAGTGTGGGAAAGATTTTGCATACCTTGACCCTACAATGGCAAGTGTTGAAAAGCTTCGAACCAGGCCTTGTGGATCTTCAAGAATGGTCTCTATGTGATGAATAACACTCTTCTTGCACAAGATTTGATGGAGATGGCTTGTATCTTCAGATCCAATCACTTTTGCTCTTTTTGCAACTTCACTTGGAAAGCT